>CM069432.1:6454288-7877372 GCA_035610365.1 Aquatica leii
AAGGTTCGTTGATTACATTTTGCTTTCCTTGAGTCATAACATTTCTTAAAGGCCAATTTTTGTTAACCCAGTGCTGATCCTTAGCTCTGCTGTCCCAAAGACATAAAAAACAAGGATACTTTGTATATCCACTTTGCTGTCCAAGGAGGAAGTTCACCATTTTTAGGTCGACACAAATCACCCACTGATGTTCTTCATACTTAATTTTTTTCAGGACTAGTGATATTGCCGCATATTCCTCCTTCATGCTGGTAGAATGACGAATGGGTATTGAGCCATATTTATTACCATTGTGTAAAAGCACACATTTCAAACTTCGTCTGGAACTGTCTATAAAAAGGCGGCATTCGTCTGGTGTGTATTCCGACAAACCCATTTTTTGTAAGAGTCCTCTTATATCGTTACAGAATACCAGGTTATTTTCCTCAGAGTAAAAGAGCAGCAGATCGTTATCTCTTTTACGATAAAATGTAATATTGGTATCTGGCGGCAGTAGATTCTTCTCATCTAATCTGGAAGCGAGTAATTCAGAAGATTTCTTTGCCAGATTCAGGTCTCTAATGAGATCGTTCAGTTCTTGTTGATTAAAACGTTGCGGACTTGATAAATCTGCTTCAAAATCACTGTCGTTTTCTGATTCCATACACTGAATTTCATCAAACGTGGGTAGTTTTGCATCATCTTCCGGGAACGAAGGCAGACTGCTGAATGATGGAATGGGTATTTCTTTACTATGCAGTACAGGCCTTTTTGCTGAATCTAGATCAGGATATGGCAATTTCTGTCTATTGTTCCGATTGATTCCTTTGATATTCACGAGACAAAAATAGCAGTCATCATGATGGTTTCTTGGATCTCTCCAAACCATTGGTACTCCAAACTTTGGACACTTTCTCTTTCCAACTGTCCACTGACGCAGATGTTCAATACATGTTTTACATACGAAATGTGGAGCCCAAGATTTATCCTGGTCACCCAAGTGAACGCCAAAATCGGCCAGATAACTTCTTCTCACACAATATTTAGTTTACGTAGCTGAAGTTGTGGTATCATTTGGTGTTGTTCAGTGATAAAACATACATTTAATTAAAACCATGGCGTTCAGAAGCAAAAATAGTTGTGTGAATTATCCAGACGTTTTTTGCTATTTATTGGCAAGTACACTTTTAAAGAAAGTAAAAAGCCTGTTTCTGATTGTGCGAGAAAAAGTTAGCTGGCCTATTTTGGCGTTCACTTGGGTGACCAGGATAAATCTTGGGCTCCACATTTCGTATGTAAAACATGTATTGAACATCTGCGTCAGTGGACAGTTGGAAAGAGAAAGTGTCTAAAGTTTGGAGTACCATTGGTTTGGAGAGAATCAAGAAACCATCACGATGACTGCTATTTCTGTCTTGTGAATATCAAAAGAATCAATCGGAACAATAGACAGAAATAGCCATATCCTGATCTAGATTCAGCAAAGAAGCCTGTACTGCATAGTAAAGAAATACCCATTCCATCATTCAGCAGTCTGCTTTCGCTCCCGGAAGATGATGCAGAACTACCCACGTTTGATAAAATTCAGTGTATGGAATCAGAAAACGACAGTAATTTTGAAGCAGATTTATCAAGTCCGCAACGTTTCAATCAACAAGAACTGAACGATCTCATTAGAGACCTGAATCTTTCAAAGAAATCTTCTGAATTACTCGCTTCCAGATTAAATGAGAAGAATCTTCTGCCGCCAGATACCAATATTACATTTTATCGTAAAAGAGATAACGATCTGCTGCTCTTTTACTCTGAGGAAAATAACCTGGTATTCTGTAACGATATAAGAGGACTCTTACAAAAAATGGGTTTGTCGGAATACACACCAGACGAATTGCGCTTTTTTATAGACAGTTCCAGACGAAGTTTGAAATGTGTGCTTTTACACAATGGTAATAAATATTGCTCAATACCCATTGGTCATTCTACCAGCATGAAGGAGGAATACGCAGCAATATCACTAGTCCTGAAAAAAATTAAGTATGAAGAAATATAATTTCATTTTTTGGTATTTATACGGCAAAGAAAAAACCATAACCTTAAGATATATTCACAAGTATAAATACGATTAATACTATTAGAAAGGGACTGAACGTGCGGTATTGCTCATTTTAGGGACATTTCCAATGACTATGGCTGTACATACCGTTGGTTGTTTTTTTTTTGTTTTCAAAGGCGTAAATGGTTTGATTAAACAATTTACATAGTCATAATATGTAAACATTTTAGTGAACAAACAAGATTTAAAAATAATGATTGACATCTTACGAAATTTCAACAAATTCTTTGCGTAGCTACATTTAGTATGGAATCCTGTTTGATCAATCGAAATATTTTAATCTTCATTTTTAAGATATTTAATAAACAAAAACTAATTATGTAGCTGTTAGATTTTGAAATCATTTTAAAAACATGTTTATTATGATTTTTATTTCTTTGGTGTTTTGCCGAATTTTACGGCAGTAGCATGAAGATAAAATAAAAAATAAAGTAAAATTTTAACAAAAGTAATTATTATTGATATGGAGTTTAATTTAGCTTAGCAGTAAATGGAGCACACCATTTAGTGCGTTTTTTGCAGTTTTCAAGGACGTGAAGCTAATATTACATGTTTGCGATATAAAGAAAGGTGCACTTAAAAAAGGAATTTCTTTTACACTTTGCTATAAAGTTACAGGTCCTGTCAAGTACCAATAGTTTCTATACAATATTAAAAACAGTAGACCTGCTAAGGACCACAAGTACAAACACGAAGATCACTTGAACGTGCATTTAGGAATCACGCCTTGATAAAACGCACTTGGAAGAACAAATGCACACAAGTATCTACCATGTTTAAAGACTTTTTTACGTTTTTATTTGGAGCATAAATATATTAAATGTACAAAAACAAACGAACATTATAAAACTAAAATCTTTATATAGATTTTTAACTGAATTTCTGTGGGAATTTGCTTTAATAAACAAGTATTTAATTATGTACAAAGGATAATTAAGGACATACATTTGAAATATTTCTTGACAATATATATGCGTTACGTTCTTGTGATTCCGTCAGTTATCAAATATTTGCTTCATCGGTAAATCAATATTAAATTTGTATTTCTAATTATTTCAGGTCACTTCTTTAGCTCTTTAGGTAAACATTTGTTTCTCAACGTTTCCTTTTGGAATAATTAGCAGAAAGAAACTCGTAATAAACAAAAAATAGTATCTCGAATTGACCTAAACGAATTAATTAAATTCTTAACGTTATTTACGTTTGAATTGAAACAGAAAATTGCAGAATTCATTAACGCGTAAGCTTCTTTTGATCGATACGAAGCCGTGCATAATACGTCACCTACTTCTTATATATTACTTAATATTCTACCGTGCAATACATGGAATGAAATAAATGAAATATAATATATACGGTGTGTCCGAAAAGTATGGAATATATTATACAGGTCGATAAATATGCACTTTACACGAAAAAGTTGTAAATAAAAGTTGTTTATCACTTAGTTATCTACCACCTGGGAGATATCAATTTAAATTTTTGCTGTAAACAAAATCGCAACGAATAACACTTACATTTTTTTAAATGGCAAGGCACGTCTTTATTATACTCATTTGATAGAGTCTTTTTTTCTCTTTTCAACCATATGAAACTTGAATACCTTTACATCAAAAAATTTTCAAGAAAAACAAGGACATGTCTAACAAATTTATTTTACTGAGCAGTATTAATCAAGTACGTAATATGTAGTATTGAAACAATTGAATGCACTGTCACAATAGCAAATATTAAACTTTAAATATCTTTACATAAAATTGTTATAACAAAAAATGTATTTAAACTAAACTTACAATAAATGTTCAAAATGTAAACCATTCATAATTTGACAGTGGTAAATTCGATTTTTAAAACCATCGATTGCTTTTGAAATCATATCTCGAGTTATAGCTCTTATCTCAACTCTAATGCGATTTTTCAAATCTTCAACATTATCAGGTCTATTTACATAAATTTTGCTTTTAATATAGCCCCAAAGAAAAAAATCTAGTGGACTTAAATCCGGTGAGCGAGCAGGCCATTCTATCGTACCTCTTCTGCCTATCCATGTATTTTGAAAAGTATTATTAAGAAAGTGGCGGACATTAATTCCAAAATGTGGAGGTGCCCGTCTTGTTGAAGCCATATTCTCTTATGAGGTATATCTGGATCTACTTCATGTGGAAATAACTCGGCCAAAGCAGGAACTAACTCAAATCTTAAGAAATCGAGATAAATATTAAACTACCTTCAAAAAAATATGGCTCCAAAATTTGACTTCCAATCATTCCTACCCAGACGTTGACTTTCTGCTGGTATTGGGTGTGTCCTTCTAGATACCAGTGAGGATTTTGTGAAGACCAGTAACGTGTGTTTTGTTTGTTAATTGTGCCGTTTAAACAAAACGTGGCCTCATCAGTAAAAAGGATATTTTTATGAAAATGCGCATCTCGTTCAAGTTTGTTTGTTATTGTTTCACAAAACTCCAGCCTTCTGTCCAAATCGTCTTCAAAGAATTCTTGAACTACACAAGCTTTATAAGGATGAAATTTTTCTTTTTTTAAAACGTCATGTACAGCCGATTTATTCAAATTATGGTCTCTAGCAATTTGCCGAACAGAAATTTGTGGATTTTCCTCAACAGACAAGAACACATTGTCTCGTTCCACATTACTTAATGACAAAGGTCTACCAGTTCTACTCGCATCTTTCACCGAACCTGTCTCTTGAAATTTCCGCCAAATTTTGCTTACAGTGGACTGCAAAATGTTTAATTCTGTATGCATGTTATTAAATAAATTACATACTTCGTCTTGGGTTCTTCTTCTATCTCCATATCCCAGAATCATTAAAATTTCAATTCTATGTTTTTCAGATAATTGAGCCATATTCCAAGCACTAACAAATAGCAAAGTGTGACAGTGTTCTAAAGTGCATTCAATTGTTTCAATACTACATATTACGTACCTGATTAATACTGCTCAGTAAAATAAATTTGTTAGACATGTCCTTGTTTTTCTTGAAAATTTTTTGATGTAAAGGTATTCAAGTTTCATATGGTTGAAAAGAGAAAAAAAGACTCTATCAAATGAGTATAATAAAGACGTGCCTTGCCATTTAAAAAAATGTAAGTGTTATTCGTTGCAATTTTATTTACAGCAAAAATTTAAATTGATATCTCCCAGGTGGTAGATAACTAAGTGATAAACAACTTTTATTTAAATCTTTTTCGTGTAAAGTGCATATTTATCGACCTGTATAATATATTCCATACTTTTCGGACACACTGTATATAATGAGATATACGAGTGCATGGAGATAATGGTAGGTTTATAAGACAACGTAATATTTTATCAAGTAACGTGTTCAAATTCTCTTCCGTTATATGTATGTACATACAAAGTATTTTCGTGTTGTACATCCTGCGAATCTAAAAAGGCTCAACTGATTGAAAGTATAATGACTACAATGTGTAAAGTTTGGTTGTGTTCGCATAAAGGGTCGATTCAGACCAACAAAAGAACGTGGTGGAAATGCGTAAAAGGTTTTACGTAATCTTTATTCTAATTTATTATATATTGTTCTAAATACAGATGTTTTAAACTTTTCTGTGAACATTAGTATTTACCGTATCAATAAACAAACACCTGAAACCTTTTTTATTTAATATTTAACAATTGCTTTTGACAATAATCCAATACCAGTGATCCTTCGAATTACATTCACTATTTATTAGCAACAAAAACCATTTCGTGTTTAACATTGTTTGTTTCTGGTTGCATTTTCCTCGTGTTGTAAAGATACATGCTTATGCGGGTAATTCATTTTCCTTCCTTCACTTAAAATTTTTTTTTGACATTTCGATAATTACTAAGATAATTTTAAGTTTACAATAGTTTTGTATGAAGCATTGAATTATAATATTTAATAAACTGTTGAAAACGTTTCTTCTTTATAAATACTTTATTCTATATTATAAGAACTTTAATAATTCCTTTCTTTTTTTTTACTTTAGAGAAATCGATCATTGTAATCTTTTGGTTATTTTTTGACTTTTTATCTTTTGCTGAAACCATTTATTTCTTTCTTGTAATCTTAACTTTCAAATACCAACGTCATTGCTAACAATGATGGATATCGGTCAAACAAAAAGTTGAATATTAATTGGGCTATTGTTTCTTTAACATTTCTAATAAAAACAATCTTTTGTAGAAATGACTGCAAAAGACGATGAGACACCAAAATAAATTCGGAAAGATGTATATTTATTTCTCTATTTCGACATGAGAATTAGCAATTCTTACACTAAAATCCGTGTAAGAATAAGTCAATTCTTACACGAATTTTAGTAATGTCAGTTGTTTCATCGTAAGTTGACGTTACACGAAAAAGAAATCAAAATTATTGGAGCTTAACAATTAAAATTCAAATTTTGATGCTGGTTAAATTGCGGTTTGTATTATCAATCTTATGCCACATTAAATAATTATTAGAATCTTGAATAAAAATGGAACTTTATTATTCTGCACTTGTACAGGTAATGGTAACTTAAAAGTTATCAAATCAAAAACATGCGCGCTGCGCTCAATGCAAATTTGAAATAAAAATGAATTAGTGGCGTAATCATGCCGCCCGCCTTGAAATGTTAAATTTCAAAAAGGAAATACAACTTAGAATATGATGTAAATGAAAAATGAGTACAACAAAAACTTAACTTAAGTTTAAATGTATACACAACAGTAGCCTAATTTTGACAATCCAAAACACACATCGGAATTAAACTTAATTTGTTAATAGCACGTTTTAATATAGCACCCTTAGACGTACGTATTGTAACTACCCGCACTATAGCATCTTCTCCTGGGTGCAGCTTGAACTACTCGTGCGGTTGGCCAATGAAAAGGTGTAGCATTCGATTCAGACTAGAGTACCAAAGAACCTACTTGTAGTTGTTGGTCTGAAGCATGTTGCCATTTCGTGCGTCGTTGAAATTCAGGTAAAACTTCTCTGGACCACCGCTTCCAAAAATGTTGGATAAGTTGTTTTCTTCGTTGGAATAAATTTAATCGATTTTCCGTGGCTGATACTAAGAATTTCTCTGGCAAAGTCTCAAAAGAATCTCCAATTAGGAAATGATAAGGTGTACGAACCCGGAAATCGTTTGGATCTTCGGACAAAGGAGAAAGAGGTCTGGAATTCAACACTGATTCTATTTGGGTTAATACAGTATACAAGTTTTCAAAAGTTAAATTGGCGTCACCGATTATTTTTAGAAGTTGCAATTTTGTTTGTTTTATATTCGATTCCCACAATCCTCCAAAATGTGGAGAACTTGGGGGAATAAATTTCCATTGAATCCTGTGGTTAACTAAGTATTCGCTTAAATTCGTTTGCACTTGTTCAGTTTGAAAAAAATTGTACAGAATTTTTATTTCACGGAATGCGCCAACAAAGTTTGTAGCGTTATCGTTAAACATAATGGAAGGTTTTCCACGCCTGGAAATGAATCTTTTAAACACTTCAATGAAAGCTGGCTCAGATAAACTTGTAATCAAATCCAAATGTATGGCTTTAGTCGTCATACAAACGAAAAGAACAATATATGCTTTTATGAGTTTTGCATTTCGCGTATAGCGATCTCGCTAAAACTGGACCGGTAAAGTCTACCCGGCATAAGGGTTGATGCTAATTTAGGCCTTGTTTTAAAACACTTTTCTTGAAAATCAATTATTATTCCAGCCTACCTCTTCATAAATTGATAGCAGCTCTAGAAGATGCGGAAATTAATTCTGCGGATTTTTACATTGCTCCACCCAACGACGAACAAAAAACCGACCAAGACAATGATCGTTCAGATGACGAGCATGAGGGAAATGTCAACCATTTAGGTCGTGCAATGTTGCAATCAGGTTCAGATCAGCCAGAAAGTTTACCTTACGACATGCAAGACTCAAGTGATGATGACTTGCCCCTCCTATCTTTTGTACAGCCAAAATCTACCTTACCAGAGGAACAAAGAGCAAAGAAGAGAAAATTAGCGAAGAAGAACAAATCAGCTACTACCACAACTAATAAAAGGGAGCCACTAAAGAAAGAAGAAATCAAATGGGACGAACGGGAACCTCACTTTGCGTTGAATACTCACTGTCTGCCCAAGGGTCCACCAGCAAATGTGCACAATAAACAGTAATCTGTAGAATTCTTTTCCCTTTTTTTCAACGACAACATTTTGGAGCACATTATAGAACAAAGCAATGTATATGCTTTGGGAAAAAACGCAAATCAACCCTTAAACTTAACCAAAGAAGAGTCGTACGTTTTCTTTGGTGCTCTGCTATTGTCTGGTTATGGAAAATACACTAACAAGAGAATGTATGGGGCTCGAGAAGATGATGTTCCGAAAATTTTATTAGACAGTATGCGACTGAATAGGTTTGAATTGATATTACGAAATTTGCACCTCAACAATAATTATAAAATTAACAAAAATGATAAACTTTATAAACTAAGACCGCTCATTTCAAATCTAAATGACAATTTCAAAAAGTTTGGTGGATTAGAAGAGAATCTGAGCATAGACGAGAGTATGATTCCGTATTATGGTAAACATTACGCAAAGCAATATATCAAAGGAAAGCCCATCAGGTTCGGCTTTAAAAACTGGGCCTTGTGTACTGACAACGGATATATGGTGGCATTTGATTTACATACTGGGAAATCAACAGAAACCAGTAAATATCACTTTGGATTAGGTGGCCAAGTAGTTCTTTCTTTAGTAGAGCTTGCAAATATACCTACCATTGAAGGATACAAGCTCTACTTCGACCACTATTTCACACCTGTGAATTTATTGAGTCATCTTGCCGATAATGCATATTGTACCAGCGGAACACTCCGTGATAATCGTTTAGGAAACTGTCCACTGAAGGGTTTAAACCAAAATAAGATGTGGAAAGAAGAGAACGGGGCCATTTTGAGTATAACTTTTCTAAGAAGGTGGCCGTGGTTCAGTGGAAGGACAATAAAATCGTTTGTGCTGCAACAAATTTTGATAGTATTGAAACAAAGAGTGTTCTACGATATTCTAGAAACGAGAAATCAAAAACAGTTTTGCCCCAACCAAACACTATAAATAGTTATAATAAAGGAATGGGGGAGTTGATAAATTGGATGGGATGGTAGCAAATTACAGAACCAGGATCCGACAACGGAAATGGTGGTGGCCAATATTTGCATATTTATTTGACGTCAGTGTTGTAAATGCCTAGCTACTAATGTGTAAAATTCATCCTAACGATCCGGTGTCTAAAAGTTTACTCAATTTTAGGAGAAACTTGTGTTTGATTCTATTAAACACATACGGTATCAAGTCTGTTAAGCGCAGTTTATCTTTAAAATAATGCAAAAACTTACTAGTATGTTGGGTTGCTTAAGCTAAAGCGTATATATACCAGGAAATAAAGCAAATTATTGCCGTTCAAAGAAATATCATTTTTGTTGGTGGATAACATTTAAAAAAATCAAAAAATTATAGTAGCGGATATACACTAGCCCGCTACACTAAAGAAAATAACACATTCTATGCTATAGAGCAGGGCTATTTTCTCCAATCTTAATTGTCTCCTAGAATTTTTCTAATAAAAATTTTAAACGAATAATTAATCACAATTTCCTGAACCAGAAATCAACCATTTCCGCTTAACCAACGTAAATGTCTGGAATTAGCTTCCGACGCATAGTCTATACAAAAAGCTATAAATAATCTTGTCCGTCTTCGCACGCTCCAAAGGTAAACTTTTAATCGAGCAAAACTTAAACAAACATCCCATCACATTGGACAGAATACGGCAAAACCCAAGCACCACCCATCACACGGAACCGAATGGACTACCCATAAAAAGGTATTTATCTGCATCTCATAGGACACAGCAAAAGAAGTGCTATGCCACGACTCCAAGGCAACAAGAAAGAAAAATAACTAAATATCAAATCCAACGCAAGTACCACATCTATGGCTTATATAAAGGATTATTTACATGAAGAGAATATAAGTATCTTTAGTCGTCAGAGAAATTAAGTATGTCATCCGTACTAGGTTTCATATCTTTGACCTGCCAGACTCCTAAGTTTCTACCATTCAAACCAACTAGTCGATAAGTTATATTACCAGTGATTTCGCCAACCTTGGCTTTTATATACTTGGGCGCAAGCTTTCGAGCAAAACCCTTAGAAGCATTTGACAAAACCGGATTACGTTTTCACACAATGTCACTTTTTTTAAAGCGCAACGTTCTTTTTCGCAAATTATGATAGCATTTATTACGCTCATAAGTTTTAATCATTCTTTCTACAACATCTCCGTAAATGGGCGAGAATTCGTTTACATCTCGATCCAGTTGTACTCGAGTTTCCAAAGAAATATCTTCCTTTTTTAAACCAACTAATCGACCATAATAATCACCATGAGCGGGGATCGTTCTATCAAAGTTAAGGAAATAAGACGTTTAACCAGTAACTTCGTGTACCGCATTTCTAATCGCGTGAGCTATTTTGAAGATTTGAGCATCCCACAATCTATGATTCTCTTTTACGTATGAGCGAATTACAGTAGTGATAACTAGATAATTAGTTTTTTCGACCGGATTTACTTGTAGATGATAACAAGCGTTGTACCAAACTCTTTGAACTTTATATTTATTAATGAGTTTTTGAAACAATCCTCCAATAAACTGGGGTCCATTATCACACATAATAGTTTGTGGTTCTCCAAACATTAGAAACACGTCATTTTCTAAGAATTTACAATTGTAGAAGCTGTTGCTTTTCTAAGAGGTTGGACTTGAACAAATTTTGTGAACCAATCAGTTACAACTAAAATAGACATGTAAACTTTAGTTGATCTAGGTAACAGACCAATCAAATCGATCGAGATAAGCTGAAAAGGGTATTTGACTTTTTTTTTGGTTTCCCAAAAGACCAGGACGAAGCTGTGAAAAAAATTTACACGATTGACATACATCGCATTTTTTGACATATTTAGCAACGTCACCTTTTATTTTAGGCTAATAACAGACTTCAGCAATTTTGTTAAAAGTTTTAAAAGATCCTAGATCACTAGATGTAGGTTCATCATTGAATTGTCGAAAGATATCTAACCGTTTTGTTTTTGGGACAACAATTTTCCATTCAACCAAATTAACATATCATATCATATCATCAAGATATTTAAGAACTTTATTTTCCACTCGCCAAAACGGACATCGATCTGGATCATCAGTAACCTTAACAACCACGTTGTTATACCAAGGACAGAATCTGACTTTTCAAGATTTATGGTATTTATATTAGCAACAACATTGAATTTGCCTTTTCTGTTTTCAATATCAAAGCTATACTGAGACATTCTAGCTCTCCAACGAGCTAACCTACCCGTTGGCGGTTGAAGTTTGTGCAACCAAAGCAAGGCGTGATGATCTGTGATAATCTTAAAATGAGTAAGTTCTATATAAGGGCGGTACTTTTCAATGCCGAAAAAGCAAGCTTTCTCTGTCACAGAATAATTTCATTCTGAACTCGTTAATGAACAATTAGCATAGGCAATAACCTTTTCTGCTAAACCTTCTCCTTGAAGTAGGAACGCTCCTAAGCCGACATCACTAGCATCGCATTGAATAATGAAAGGTTTGCTAAAATCAGGACTAGTTAAAATGGGCCCGGAAACTAGGAGTTTCTTAAGTTTGTAAAAAAAAAGATTCAGCACGATCATTCCATTTGATAGGTTTTTTTTGTCGACCTTTTATAAGTTCTAGTATAGGAGATACGACACTTGAAAAATTTGGAATAAACCTCCGATACCAGCCGGCCATTTCTAAAAATCTTTTAACCTCCGTCAAATTTGCAGAAGTAGGAAATAAAATGATTGCGCCAACTTTAGAAGGATCTGTACGTAAACCATCCTTCTACAAGAAAATCTAGATACGTTAAAGAGGGTCTGCAAAATTCGCATTTTTCTAGATTTACCGTAAGACCAGCATCTTTCAATCGATTAAAAACTTTGAGGAGGGTATTGGTATGTTCGGAAAAAAGCTTTAGAGGTAATGATGATGTCATCCATATACACAAAAACATTTTCTAGCTCGGGACCAAAAATATTGTCCATCATTCTTTGTAAAGTTTGAGGGCTGTTGTTAAGACCAAAAGGAAGAACTTTAAATTCAAATAAACCTCGACCTAGAACAGTAAACGCGGTTTTCTCATAACTGTCTTTTGAAAGTGGAATTTGCCAAAATGCTTTCTGAAGATCGATAGAACTTAAGAAACGGGCGTCTTGTAATCTGTCAAGAATACCATTGACATAAGGTAGTGGATATGCGTCTCGTTTTGTTAACTTATTTAGTTGGCGGCCATCAAAACAAAATCTTAAAAGGTTGGTCTTGCATTGTAGTGCTGGCCATGTTCACCACACTTGAAACAGCTACTCTATTCTCGCTTTGGCTTTCTGCACTCCGCCTGTAGATGTCCAAGCATACTCCAATTGAAACACCTGGGGAAGTTTTTCTCGGTAATGGGTCAGATGGTTTAGCCTCCGTTTGCATTACTGAATTTATTGCTTTTAATAACTGTGGTAAACTTTGAAAATCCTGCATCCTGACTTGAGATTGCAAATTTCGATTGTCGAAGCCATATCCAATAATGTCAAGTTCGGTTAACTCCAATGGATTCTCCAAACGAATCTTGTCATGATAATACGTCGAAAATGTTTCATTTCTTTTCCAGAGTCGGTTTTCAAACTGTTTCTGTAGTATGATGCGGTCGGGTCTGTTATAAAAATTGTATTCCAATTGTGATTTTAATTCATCCCAGCTAAGGGACAGATGCTTAACAGTGCCTTGTTATTTCCCTACTGATAACAAATGCGTCAATTTATCAGTCACATTAAATACATTTTTGACTACATCAACTCTTTCAACTAATATAACATTCATCTCTTCGTAATTACCATTGAACTCAGGTATTAACTCGGAAAGTTGACAACAGGTGTTAAGTATGTTTCATTATCGGCTTTTCTGCATTCTTCCTAGATCTTTTGTAATGTCAGAATAAAACTAGTTGGTGTGTTGTGTTTTTAGGATGGTATTTTATAACTTTTGTCTTTTTGAGCAATATCTTTAATTGCTTGCGCGACTAAGGATCTCATGGAAGATTGTCGCATAAAAATTAAAATTGGCGTTCCTAAGAGTTGTGTCTATGAAACTATATGCGACCTAAACTTTTGCAAAGTTTCGGCTTGTTGGGTGCCGAAAATTTTTTTCCGAGAACCACAAAACCAATTGAATTAGTACGTCACTTCAACATCTAACCTGAACCTGGGTTTATGAGTTCACTCCACAGTTGAAACCACAGTTCATGATGTGGAAACATACAAATCTGCCCGCAAAATCATGGCCACCGTGTTCTGGGATACTGAGGGCATATTGCTTTGTGAATTTATTGAACCGCGCACAACCATTAACAGCGAAAGATGTGAAACTCTCGAGAAATTTCATACAGCCATTACATAAAGGACGGGACGAATTCAACAAGGAGTTAAGCTTTTACACGATGGCGCAAGACCGCACACGTCAAATCGAACCAAGGAGTGGTTAACACAGCGGAAGTGGGAGGTACTCTAGCATCCGCCATTTAGTTTCCAATTTGGTCCTGTCCGTATGTTATTTATTCGGACCCCTGAAAAATGTGTTGGTGGGAAAACGCTTTGCAAATCAACAGTTGTAGACTACTTTAATGGACTTGACGGGCAACACTACCGTGAAGGAATGTTAAAGCTACTATCACGCTATAAAAAATGTCTCAATACGTGGAGAAATAAATAAAAGTAGGTCATTTTTTGTAGAACACACGTGTCTTTTATCGGTGGAGATAACAAACTGATGGCATATTTGGGGGAAAATTTCTATGACGCCACGTTGCAGTAATTAAACTATTCACACCGTCAAGGAGTTGGAGGCTTGTATGATGGCGATTTCTTTTGGAAGGAACTTTTACCATCAATTACTTCATTAAGTCAAGAGGAAACGCTGCACATTCGCTATCTTCAATGCTTGTATGATTTAAAAAGGGAATTTACTTGTGATAACGCCGTATGTACGTTTTTGTGTTAGATTTCATATTAAGTTTTACGGAATACTGGTACGGAATTAGCTAATCCCTTACTGGATGAAACATAACTGTAAATATTACAATTTCTAGGGTTATGATTAGTACTTCGTTGCTCATGTCGATTGTAAGAATGACCGTACGTAGATGTTAGGTTGTTAACACAATTAATTATAAGATAATTTTTTGCGTCACAAAGTCGTATGCAGTGCGCGTTGAGTCTCTAAGTCTTCAATTTTTTTATATACTTTTGTGATTTTGCATTTACGAATATAAAGTCATTCTAACTTTAAATCTAAAAGTTAGACCGACTAGGTCAGTTTACTGTACAACGTGTTGCTCAGTATAGGGCGTAACTTATGTTTTGTCCGACCCATGTATTAGCGCTTGGAAAATTTACGTAATTATACTTATGTACCTTCTTCGTACCTGCTTTGGACTTATTGTCTGTGATAAAATAAATATATATTCTGTGTTATCACTTCTGTCGTATTATTTGTTTTTTTTTCAGATTTAAACGATGTCTTCCTAATTTCATCGTTTTGGTTTTGGTAACATTTATAAAAAAAAATTATTAAACCGTGTAAAACGTAATAATATGAAAAAGAATTTAAAATATTAAATTCAAGTCTATGAAACATGCGGCAGCTAGCGAACGCATAGAAAAATGTTGTCGGCGACATTTTAATTTCACATTCAACAGTATTGCCGTATTGGTTTGAGTCAACGCGTTTGCAAAAAAAAACAATAGGTGCTTTCAGATGACTCAACAGTTGACCAAAATACCGCCGAATGGGCATAATTTCGACCGTTTACTCGGCTGCTTAGTTGGAGCGGTCGCCATTTTATGTAGCGCATAGTGAGCACAAGCTCGCTTAGAACTCGTCTTACGTAAAATTTTGAATGTCAATCATTTTTCACGCAGCTAATGTAGTACCAACATTTTTGTTAGCAGCCTAACGTACCTTTTGAAATAATTTGTATTGAAAACCACACGTTTGATAATCATAATAAACCGCATTGTAAAATAAGTGTTAAATGATATGAAGCCAAAATTGCATTGGCTAATTTTCAACTCCAAAGGACATTACTTTCACTGCAAATGTATCACTTTTAAATTGTGCGTACTCTTTTTTTTAAATAAAAATCGCACATTAAAAAAGAAGCGTTATGAAATTGAAACGTATGATCGTACGCCACTGTAGTCTAATTGCGGCTCAAGGGGTGGGATTTTACATTAATGCGTTGTTGCGTCAATCATGTTTTTATGATTATGGTTCACTTAATTCAAATGATCGTGTTTTCCACTAACTATAAATTTGAATTTGACATTAGAAGCGTTTACAAATATAACACACAAATGAATAACTGCATACAATACGATAATTATATATACGCCGCTATTAGAATCACAGATAATGTTACTAGTGCGGTAATGTCACTTTATTAAAGATTGAACTCGACGTATTATTCTACATAGAAAAAACACCGTTTATAGTAATCATAATTTTGGTTTATGTTATTAATTTTTTTCACAGATTTGTTTCTATAGATGACTATTATATATTATAATTTTACTATTCGCTTGTTTAGAGTAATGATGTTAACACTGTACCATAAAAATAGTTGTGTTGCATATTTAGCTTAATTTTTGCAGTGTTAATTATCTATTCAAGTATACTGACTGACCTACGTAATATAAAATCATTTAAACATCTGTAAATACGTTATCTTTTAGAATTAACTTGGAAAACATGTGCATTCTTAGAATAACAACTTAATTTAACTACGTTTTATGTAATAAGGTTATTTTGTATTTATTTTTATTTTTAGTGTCAGCAAATTACTGAGAAGAAATGTGGAGTTCTTAGAACAGTGAATCATAACGTTATTTTTTATTTCCTTTTATTAACGGTTATGCTATAGGTCCGTAATTTTTGGTTTATTTGGGTAAAAAATGTTTATTTTTTAAACGCTTAATGAAAATTTTAAAGATAAAGTCCGCGGATAACTTCACACACTTGTTTAACACTTATTGTTTACGTTAAAGTCACGTACCAGGTTATTTATCTTACACGTGTTAATCATTTATTTGTTTAAACTTGAGTAATCTTCTTAACACTGCCGTCTTCGAATTACTGGAAATAACTGATCTCTGATTTGTTTGTGTCGCATTTATACATTTTGGAAATCCTTCTCGAATGTTTCATATCTTTCGGTATATGTTCTGGAAATGTACAAAAACCTCGCGAAGGCTCTCGAAGTTAAGAATAACTTCTCGAACGTTTCAATATTTAATAAAAATACTTACACTAATTTATATAGCACTATCACTCAAAAGATAATGTCCGAGGATAACATTTATTTATTTAAACACTGACGCTTGTTTATATTAAAGTCACGCACGATTTTGATTCGACGTATTTATACGCGTTAATCACTGATTTATGTAAACTTGAATAATCTCCTTAACACTACCGACTTGGAATTACTGAAATAACTTACCTATGATTTGTTTGTACCGCATTTATACATTTCTGCAAACATTTGAGAATCTTCTATATTCGAATGTTCTAGACGTGGATATAAAGTACGGGAACGGACTCGAAATTTACAAAAACTTGGCGAATGTTTCAATATACATCAATATTTGCTATAAAAA
Source organism: Aquatica leii (assembly GCA_035610365.1). Taxonomy (NCBI): domain Eukaryota; kingdom Metazoa; phylum Arthropoda; class Insecta; order Coleoptera; family Lampyridae; genus Aquatica; species Aquatica leii. Next base: position 6,471,178 of record CM069432.1, read on the forward strand.
ACAAATTCACGAAAATATTATTTACAACTAAAAAATATTCAATTTAAGTATACGGTTTAAACAAATTACAACTTGTGATTACGCATTATTTATGTAATTTGGTCAAAACCTAAACTGTACGTTATTAATTATACAGTGTGTCCGAAAAGTATGGAATATATTATACAGGTCGATAAATATGCACTTTACACGAAAAAGTTGTAAATAAAAGTTGTTTATCACTTAGTTATCTACCACCTGGGAGATATCAATTTAAATTTTTGCTGTAAACAAAATCGCAACGAATAACACTTACATTTTTTTAAATGGCAAGGCACGTCTTTATTATACTCATTTGATAGAGTCTTTTTTTCTCTTTTCAACCATATGAAACTTGAATACCTTTACATCAAAAAATTTTCAAGAAAAACAAGGACATGTCTAACAAATTTATTTTACTGAGCAGTATTAATCAGGTACGTAATATGTAGCATTGAAACAATTGAATGCACTTTAGAACACTGTCACACTTTGCTATTTGTTAGTGCTTGAAATATGGCTCAATTATCTGAGAAACATAGAATTGAAATTTTAATGATTCTGGGATATGGAGATAGAAGAAGAACCCAAGACGAAGTATGTAATTTATTTAATAACTTGCATCCAGAATTAAACATATCGCAGTCCACGGTAAGCAAAATTTGGCGGAAATTTTAAGAGACAGGTTTGGTGAAAGATGCGAGTAGAACTGGTAAACTTTTGTCATTAAGTAATGTGGAACGAGAAAATGTGTTCTTGTCTGTTGAGGAAAATCCACAAATTTCTGTTCGGCAAATTGCTAGAGACCATAATTTGAATAAATCGGCTGTACATGACGTTTTAAAAAAAGAAAAATTTCATCTTTATAAAGTTTGTGTAGTTCAAGAATTATTTGAAGACGATTTGGACAGAAGGCTGGAGTTTTGTGAAACAATAACAAACAAACTTGAACGAGATGCACATTTTCATAAAAATATCCTTTTTACTGATGAGGCTACGTTTTGTTTAAACGGCACAATTAACAAACAAAATCCTCACTGGTATCTAGAAGGACACACCCAATACGAGCAGAAAGTCAACGTTTGGGTAGGAATGATTAGAAGTCAAATTTTGGGGCCATATTTTTTTGAAGGTAGTTTAACGGCGAATATTTATCTCGATTTCTTAAGAATTGAGTTAGTTCCTGCTTTGGCCGAGTTATTTCCACATGAAGTAGATCCAGATATACCTCATAACAGAATATGGTTTCAACAAGACGGGGCACCTCCACATTTTGGAATTAATGTCCGCCACTTTCTTAATAATACTTTTCATAATACATGGATAGGCAGAAGAGGTACGATAGAATGGCCTGCTCGTTCGCCGGATTTAAGTCCACTAGATTTTTTTCTTTGGGGCTATATTAAAAGCAAAATTTATGTAAATAGACCTGATAATGTTGAAGATTTGAAAAATCGCATTAGAGTTGAGATAAGAGCTATAACTCGAGATATGATTTCAAAAGCAATCGATGGTTTTAAAAACCGAATTTACCACTGTCAAATTATGAATGGTTTACATTTTGAACATTTATTGTAAGTTTAGTTTAAATACATTTTTTTGTTATAACAATTTTATGTAGATATTTAAAGTTTAATATTTGCTATTGTGACAGTGCATTGAATTGTTTCAATACTACATATTACGTACCTGATTAATACTGCTCAGTAAAATAAATTTGTTAGACATGTCCTTGTTTTTCTTGAAAATTTTTTGATGTAAAGGTATTCAAGTTTCATATGGTTGAAAAGAGAAAAAAAGACTCTATCAAATGAGTATAATAAAGACGTGCCTTGCCATTTAAAAAAATGTAAGTGTTATTCGTTGCGATTTTGTTTACAGCAAAAATTTAAATTGATATCTCCCAGGTGGTAGATAACTAAGTGATAAACAACTTTTATTTACAACTTTTTTGTGTAAAGTGTATATTTATCGACCTGTATAATATATTCCATACTTTTCGGACACACTGTATATAGAAAATGTAGTAATTCTGTTTTACCCGATACTCTAATGTCTACCCATAAGATAACAGCACACACATACAAACCCAAATTAAAATAGACAATTTACCATGTTTATGAATATTCACTGTAATTAAAATTTTTATCTTTATAAAAAACCACTCATAAAAAACAGATTAGTCGATTTAAACGCTTATTGTTTTTTGATCACTTATTATATACTCATACTAATACGTGTAGACTAATATTTTTTGGTACTAACTACAATAACCAAAGTACAAAGTTTCCATCTTACCAATTAACCTACGTAATTAATGGCGTTTAAAGTTTGAACAGCTTTCCAACAAAGTTGATGCATTAATTCTATACTCTAAACGCTTTTGCATTAGTATCGATTCTTCTCGAAGATTCACCCACAAGACTGAAAAAACACGTAAATTATTAACACATTGTCAAGTAAACATTTTTTATATAAATACGCTCATACTATTATTTAAAGCTCATAAATATATTCATAACATGCTCACAAAGATATAATCTATTTTGTATCAATTAATTGTTGGATATGATTTAGATAGTCGCATTGTTTAATACAAATTAGGGACAATTAAAATTTTAAACGTACATTAGACCGTAACATGACCGCACATAAATATAAACGATTAAGTAACTGGATAAAATTTCTATCAGCTAATTTGAGCGTATTAATTTCATGGTGTTTAAGTGTCACTTAAACAATATTTATGCTTCTAAAAATTAATTAAAGACGTTGTTTAAACATCAATTTCTCTATATTTCGAAATTTGTTGCTTCTGTGAGACCTTTTGACCTAGCTACGTGGAGCTTTGGGAACCTTAATATTACGTAATTTACAATTTTGAATTTTAATTAGTTAATTGAAAATGATTTTTTTTAAGATTCTTAATTATATATCGATAAATGACGTTGCTTATATAGTATAAACTAACACGGACAATAATTATAAAATAACTTGGTGCTATCTTTTAGGGTTGGTCTCAGCGCAGATTTTTATCTCGATTGCTTTTTAACAGCGTTTATAAGTTACTAAATTTTCTTTATTTTCCAATGTTTTTTAGTCGTTAGCTGAAAATAAAAATACTATTTTTTTAGAAAAAATGTGCAGATTATTTATTTCAGTTTTTGTTACCTATGTAATTTCTTATATATTTTGTAACTTATTTTAAAACAAAAAAAATTTTAGTAGGTTAACTCACATGGTGTTTCTCTCTCTCTCGCTCTCAAACTTAAAAAGATCGATATTGTTTCTGAAATGTTATAGTAGTAAGTATATACTTTTTTGACGACGTAACAAGTATAACTAATAATCTCTTAATATGGGGTAGATATAGTCATTTCTAGCACATTTTGTTCATAAACGTGTGGTCTAGCTTTTCATCGATTTTTCTTGAATTTTTTTTGTAATAATTATATGTAATTACGGACCTGGTTGTTTGTTATAAACTGTTGGAATTCAAGTTTACTATTAAGTATCAAGTTTCTGATGACAATAAACATCATTTAAGAGATATGATGTCGTGTTAATATAAAGATTTTTTTTTAAATTTACTTCAAGGTTCTTAATAGCGACAGAAAAATGTAAAGTAACAATATTTAGAATTCATAAATGTAGAAATTAAAAAGTGAAATTAGTAAATAAAAAACTATGAAACGAAATTGAACAAATAACAAAACTAAATACCGAATACCTTACTACAAACATAATTTAATAAATTTAAAATATCTTGAAATAAATGAAAATCGAATCAACAGTAACGCACAACCGAAATAGACACAATGACCCCTGAATGGTCAGAAAAAGAAATTTTTGCTACATGGTCTTATTTTATGTTAACCAAGGTTATGCTTTCTGTACGTGTTCAACAATCTACAGTGAAACTAAACAAAACAATCTTATCGCATTCTAGCACTTTGTACGTGTTGTTTACTAATAAACGATCCTCAATTGGGTCATTGGTTTTCCTTCTTACAAATTTACAATAGACTATAACAGGGCCGTCTTAGATTTTAATATTAAGTCTTCTCGAAAACTATAAGTAATGGATCTTATGTTTATAATGCAAATATGATATAAGTAATTACAGCTATCTCCCATTAAGAAATTATTAGTTATACTTGCTAATTATTTTTTGTCAACAACCGTTTTTAGTAAATAAAAAAAATATAGTTGTGGAAACTTGATTAGAGTATTCTAGTGCTGAAGAATCCAAATAAAACAAAATCTCTGATGTGGTTTCTGCAATTATATAATATTTTGAAAAACATTTTCTGTTGATTTTTTAATTAAAATTATTTCCCAATATTATACTTGGTTTAACTTTATTTTGGGTTTTTTTACAACAAAACCTTTCAATTACATTTTTTTAAGTATGAGGTTTTGTATTTTTTTTCGGGCGTTTAAAAAAGATTTAGTGATTGTAAAAAGTGAATTTTTGATATTACTTATTTTTGGCTATAGAGCTTTTAGTGGTAATATTCAATAAATTTTAACATGGCAATATAGTGCACGCCGCTTATTGAAATCACAGATAATGCTATCAGTCGGGTAATTTTATCATTTTATTTTTTGTACCAATGTCTTTGAATGTTTTGATTGACATTTTAATTCAAGGGCGAAGAAAAAATGAGTTGATAAGTCTAGATTTGTTACTACCATTAACCATTCTGTAATGTCAGCTTGTCGGCTAAAGTCAATTAGGTCACCTCTTTAATTATCCCTTTCAGTACACTTACATTCTAAGTATGGCTCAAGGCGTCTAGTTGATCTACTACATTCAATGTCCATCTGTACTTTCTATAATGAAACAATAGCGTACTTAAATGCAGCAAATGACAATTCACAACCAGAAATAAAAGGAGATGCCTTCATTCAATTTGTTTTTGACAATGCTGTCGTGAACACTCAAACGATAGATGGACATGGAACAATTCATATACTTGGTGGAATCAAATGTGTAACGCCAGCTAATGCAATATTAACTTCTCCTCCTCTCGTCCGAGATACTAAGAAAAAAATTAACCTTGGTATAAACTCAATACCTCTAATTCACTATAAAAAACCATATAGACTTGGTTTTCATAATATAAAAATTAAAACAGTCAATGTATCAAGTGTTGATGTTAATGTAACAAAAAATAGATTTGAAGTTGAACCTTCTCTGGATTCTTGGGTTCTTATACTCTAAAAAGTCCCTTCCTTTCTGGAATGGATACATGCTAGTACCTTATATCAATTCAGACGCAAGCAATATGACTACTATAAACTCGGCTTTAATGTATGCTGCATCTGAATGCAAGCGGAGAAATACATCTTGCATCGTAACGTTTGATCAGCCGCTTTTTATTAAGGCTTGCGAAGTACTAGAGGCATCAGAAAGAGGCAGTCTTTTATCTTCTGTTATTCTTAGACTTGGAGGTTTTTATTTGCTAATAAACTATTTGGAGTGTATTGGAAGTATTATGAAGGAAAGTGGAATTGAATAGCTATGGAAAAGTGTGTATTCTTCTAGTACTGTCTATCATTTAATGTCGGCGCATGCTTTTTTAAGGTCTGTGAGAGCCAATTTATTAACAGTAGTACCTCTATTTAAATGCTTAATCGACAGATGTCCTAACCTGGCAAATGACATTTTAGAGTCTTTTGTATCAAACTCAGAAAAGCTGATTACAAATGAAATATCAATAGAAGAGATTATCACTTTAGAGTCAGTAAGCAATCTTGTGGAACACATTTTTGTAATCTGCAAAGAAGCAGCTGAGATAAGTAGAACGGCCAAACTCTGGACGCAATATATAGACAATGTAATCCTAATAATGGAATTTATTAAAACTGAAAGGACAGGTGATTTTGCACTACTATTAGCATGTTACCTTATTTCCATGCAGCGGGGCAACACTTATATCCTAAGAGTGCTCATCTATATATTCAAAAAATGCTTAAACTTCCGTTGACGATGAAAAAAAAAGATTTTGAACAATTTTCTCAAGAAGGGTTTTTCTGTATTCGACGTGCTCCACGATTCTGGTCTGGTCAGACATGATCATAGAACAATCATTGATGAGACCTATGAAATCAATTGGGGGCCTGATTCATGGACGGGGTATAACACAAAACACTCTCTTGCGATGGACCTCGTCCATTTCGTTGTGTACGGAGGTTACTACAGCTATAGAAAAATTCTGTGCTATATTTTTGAAGACGTCTGAACAACACACAGAAGAAAACCCCAGCAGGCAGACTTCAGACTCTTATGATCAAGAAGTTTTCTGCAAGTGGTTAACGGAACACAATCCATTTTGTCATAACTCAGGAGAATTAGTAAGTTTATCATGCTTCAGTTAATTGTGATAATGCAGAAACAGATAGGAGAAACCTCAAGGAAAGAAATGACAGGACATAATTTTAGAGCAATTACAATTTAAAAAAAAATTTAAAGTAAAACCTTTCGCAGCAGTTACTTCGGCAATCAAATTGGGTGGCAATAGTGTAATAGTGAATAGTCAGCAGCTTTTCAACGGGATTATATGTGTTGAAAAAGAACCACATAAACTAAAGAAGTGTTTTACATTCGAACTTGCTCCAATACCTACATCTTTATTTGATGATGTATCATTGAGAAAAGGAATAAAATCTTCTCTAACAAAAGCTTTATACCTGAAGAATCAATAAACATTCCGGGTAATAGCATGTTTATTTTAGCTGGTGGACATTTGTTGCACAATATAAAATGGCCCCGACCGGCTACTTATGGAGAAGTAGTTAACTGCCACATTTCGTACATAAAATCTCACTACGGGAACATCTGTTTGGTGGTTTTTGATGGTTATCCTAATCAGATAACAACTAAATGCCTTGAATAGCAACGGAGAGCTGCCAGAAAGACCTCTGCCCATATACAACCAGATGAAAACCATTTAACTACAGCAACACAAGCCGAATTTTTGTCCAACAATCGAAACAAAAAGCGCTTCATAGAAATGCTTGCTAAGAGATGCTTGAAATTTAGCATTTAAGTGCGCTTGGCAGAGTCAGATGCAGATACCTTAATTGTCGCAACAGCACTGGCGGAAGCAAAACAAGGTAAAACAGGACAGGAGAAAAGTTTTTAATTTGTTTATATGGTGGTTCGATGAGTACCACCTTAGACGATTTAAGGTACTTTAGATATAATCACATTGATTCCAGACAGCCACTTAGTAAGATATTTGATCTCGCATCTTTGCTTCCTACAAGTGACGCAGCAGCTCAGCATTCATATCGTGTGTACCTGCAAATCCAGGAATGGAAAGGGAATGCATTAGAACCTACAGATTGGGGTTGGATAAAAAGCGGAAGCACCTTATCTCCTGTGTGCATGACAAAAGATCCTGCTCCACCTGAGTTGTTAAAACTTATTTCGTTCAAGTGCAAGTCTAAGTGCACCAATAAGTGTCAATGTTGGACAGCCATGATGCAGTGTTCTGCCATGTGTCTACACTGTTTTTTAATAAAAAAATACAGTTTTTGAGAAAATGATGAAAAACTGTATTTTGGTTGCCATTTTCTAAATGGCGGCAGCAGCACAAGTTTTTGTTTCGAGGATTTTTAGTATGTTTTTCGGGTAGCTAAAAACTACGAAGTCTTATGCTTCTAAGAGTTTTTTAAGATAATTTTCCTAAATTGACTGGACTAATATACAGTGTGTCCGAAAAGTATGGAATATATTATACAGGTCGATAAATATGCACTTTACACGAAAAAGTTGTAAATAAAAGTTGTTTATCACTTAGTTATCTACCACCTGGGAGATATCAATTTAAATTTTTGCTGAAAACCAAATCGCAACGAATAACACTTACATTTTTTTAAATGGCAAGGCACGTCTTTATTATACTCATTTGATAGAGTCTTTTTTTCTCTTTTCAACCATATGAAACTTGAATACCTTTACATCAAAAAAATTTCAAGAAAAACAAGGACATGTCTAACAAATTTATTTTACTGAGCAGTATTAATCAGGTACGTAATATGTAGCATTGAAACAATTGAATGCACTTTAGAACACTGTCACACTTTGCTATTTGTTAGTGCTTGAAATATGGCTCAATTATCTGAGAAACATAGAACTGAAATTTTAATGATTCTGGGATATGGAGATAGAAGAAGAACCCAAGAGGAAGTATGTAATTTATTTAATAACTTGCATCCAGAATTAAACATTTCGCAGTCCACGGTAAGCAAAATTTGGCGGAAATTTCAAGAGACAGGTTCGGTGAAAGATGCGAGTAGAACTGGTAGACCTTTGTCATTAAGTAATGTGGAACGAAAAAATGTGTCCTTGTCTGTTGAGGAAAATTCACAAATTTCTGTTCGGCAAATTGCTAGAGACCATAATTTGAATAAATCGGCTGTACATGACGTTTTAAAAAAAGAAAAATTTCATTCTTATAAAGCTTGTGTAGTTCAAGAATTATTTGAAGACGATTTGGACAGAAGGCTGGAGTTTTGTGAAACAATAACAAACAAACTTGAACGAGATGCACATTTTCATAAAAATATCCTTTTTACTGATGAGGCCACGTTTTGTTTAAACGGCACAATTAACAAACAAATCACACGTTACTGGTCTTCACAAAATCCTCACTGGTATCTAGAAGGACACACCCAATACCAGCAGAAAGTCAACGTCTGGGTAGGAATGATTGGAAGTCAAATTTTGGGGTCATATTTTTTTGAAGGTAGTTTAACGACGAATATTTATCTCGATTTCTTAAGATTTGAGTTAGTTTCTGCTTTGGCCGAATTATTTCCACATGAAGTAGATCCAGATATACCTCATATGGCTTCAACAAGACGGGGCACCTCCACATTTTAGAATTAATGTCCGCCACTTTCTTAATAATACTTTTCAAAATACATGGATAGGCAGAAGAGGTACGATAGAATGGCCTGCTCGCTCGCCGGATTTAAGTCCACTAGATTTTTTTCTTTGGGGCTATATTAAAAGCAAAATTTATGTAAATAGACCTGATAATGTTGAAGATTTGAAAAATCGCATTAGAGTTGAGATAAGAGATATGATTTCAAAAGCAATCGATGGTTTTAAAAATCGAATTTACCACTGTCAAATTATGAATGGTTTACATTTTGAACATTTATTGTAAGTTTAGTTTAAATAAATTTTTTTTGTTATAACAATTTTATGTAAAGATATTTAAAGTTTAATATTTGCTATTGTGACAGTGCATTCAATTGTTTCAATACTACATATTACGTACCTGATTAATACTGCTCAGTAAAATAAATTTGTTAGACATGTCCTTGTTTTTCTTGAAATTTTTTTGATGTAAAGGTATTCAAGTTTCATATGGTTGAAAAGAGAAAAAAAGACTCTATCAAATGAGTATAATAAAGACGTGCCTTGCCATTTAAAAAAATGTAAGTGTTATTCGTTGCGATTTGGTTTTCAGCAAAAATTTAAATTGATATCTCCCAGGTGGTAGATAACTAAGTGATAAACAACTTTTATTTACAACTTTTTCGTGTAAAGTGCATATTTATCGACCTGTATAATATATTCCATACTTTTCGGACACACTGTATATTAGTCCAGTCAATTTAGGAAAATTATCTTAAAAAACTCTTAGAAGCATAAGACTTCGTAGTTTTTAGCTACCCGAAAAACATACTAAAAATCCTCGAAACAAAAACTTGTGCTGCTGCCGCCATTTAGAAAATGGCAACCAAAATACAGTTTTTCATCATTTCATCATAACTAAGTGATAAACAACTTTTATTTACAACTTTTTCGTGTAAAGTGCATATTTATCTACCTGTATAATATATTTCATACTTTTCGGACACACTGTATATAGTCTCATGCTTCTAAGAGTTTTTTAAGATAATTTTCGTAAAATGACTGGACGAATATATACTTTTTCAATTTCGTTTTTTTAAGGTAAGAAATTGCGGAACTTTTTTTAATTTTTATCAGGATTTGTAGAACTATGAAAAGCGCCATTCGAACTCTTATTGTTTTTTTTTTGTATTTATAGAATATCGTTCTAACTTCACACGGGTTTCCTTACTTTAGTTTTTCTTGTGTTTTTCTTAAAAATGCTTTAAACAATTTCATGTTTTTCTTTCTTTTTGTACTAATAATAATTTAAATTCTTTTGTTGCTAATAATTCTTGATATTTTTAAATTTCTTGTACTTCTTGTGATTCTTCTTATGTCGATCGAACTGAAAGAAATTTCAAAGTTAGATTGAAAGAACACAATTATTTTCTTAATAGAAATTTAAATACCGGTTTATTGATAGTTTCAATTTGTTGTAATTTTGAAACTTGTCAGTTTAATTTTTTATACTTGGTATGCTCTTTAATTTACGTAGTTTAATAGCTACGTTTTTAATAAATTTTAACTATTGTAGATATTCTGATGACAGTTTATAATGTCAAAACAAAAAATAAACAATAACACTGTTTAATTTAATATAAATTTTACAAAACCTTGTTTATTCTTGTTATACTTCAATCTATAAGATATGGGTAAACAGTATTTATTTAGTATTTTATTAATAATAAAGACAAAACATGTCGGACGCACGATCTTGTTATTGCGTATCATTATGCTTTGTTATAGAATAAAGCCGACGTTTATTTTCATAATTAAATCGAATTTATTAAATATTAACAAGGGTAAACTCATTTATTTTTAATTTTCAATTCAAAATCCGATCAATAATTCATTTCTTTTTCGTTTCAAACGGTGCTTTTTTCTTTCTAAATTCGTCGTCGGTCTCAATTTCCGGCTTCCATCTATTTATCGATAGACCGGTATGAATTTAGGTAACCGTCTTAAATTTAAAGACGCTTGTTACATTATTAATGTCACGCGCCATCGGATTACGTCATCATGCTTGATGATTTGTGAACTTCCGGCGACGAAATTGTGCATCAATCATTCTTCTACAATGCACTATTTCCTGCATCCGACTTTCTTCGACTATAATTTCTAGAGTTAAATAACTATTTATAGTTGTAACGATCTTGTGGAGAATATCTTTGACTGTGATGAACGAGTGCTATGCAAAATTACTTACGTTGAACTATAAGACCTTTGACTTAATATACGATAATTCCGTAAATGTGTTATCTGGAAGTTATTGACGCTCGTTTGGTCATTTTATATCCTTTTAGTGTTAATCTAATCCAAATCCTTTAAACATAAACGATTAAGTAAACCGATTTATTGACTTAATGCTCGCTTGTCTGCAGATTTATGTAAATTGATTATAGAAACCAATAAAAGTTATGGCCGTTCCCTTTTGTCATTGGTGCTGTTTGTGTGCATTTTAAGATAATGTTACGTCGTAAATAATTTTTTTGTGGCATTTTTGCAAATGTAAAATATTGAATGTAGATTTAGAAAATCAAATCCAGATATGGTTGTGGATTTTTGTTGTACTTTATCGATTTCATTGGAGTTCTGGAATGGTAAATGTGTGGTGGTGTTTTCAATCGTTCTGTCAATATCTCGTATCTATTTCAGTAGTGCTATTTTTAAATTTATTGGTTTTTTTAATGCCTCGTGAATCAGTTTAGAAAAATATTTTAGTTATATAACATTTTAAGTGTCATAAGTTATTTTAGAATAATAATTTTTTTATTTATATCTATTTTAATATTACTCGCATTTTTTTATCTAGCAATTTTAATAAATAGTGGAAGCTTTTATTTTTATGTCGGTTTAAAGCAGTCAGCAAAATTGTATATTCAGCCATGGGGCGATAACGCAATGTCATACTTAACAATCTTCGTAAGATTATCATTTTGTGTTTCAAGAAAACTCGGTAAATCGTTACATTAATTTATAAATAATTATTTGGATTACTCAATTGTTACCTTCCTTAACTAACTAACTTGGTTGAGAGGGTGTCTATTAAAGCCATAACTTTTGATATATCTAATAAAATAGGTTTTTTAAATTCACTAAGTGATAAATTCATTTGTTCTAGGTACTTGTGTAGTTACGTTTGTGTAATTCAAATAAAAATGAATTTAAAAAGTTTAATTTAGTCGCCTTCGCGAGATTTTTGTACATTTCCAGAACGTATACCGAAAGATATGGAACATTCGAGAAAAATTTCCAAAATATATAAATGCGGCACAAACAAATCAGAGGTCAGTTATTTTTAGTAATTCGAAGACGGCAGTGTTAAGAAGATTACTCAAGTTAAATAAATAAGTGAACAGCGGGTGTGAGATAAATAACCTGGTACGTGACTTTAACGTAAACAATAAGTGTTAAACAAGTTATCCGCCGACTTTATCTCACCTTTGTGTCAGTGATAGCGCTATATATAAATTAGTGTAAATATCCTTAGATTTAATTAGTTCGGTTAATAATAATAAAGATATACATATTTTTAGTATAAATAAATTAACAGTAATAATAATCTTTACATTGGTGACAGGTGCGTGGTTTCGAATCGAATAAATAAACAATTGTTTAGCTCGCGATTTTAGTGTAAATATCATTAGGTAATTTAATATCGCTCCCGTAATAAAAACATTGATTGCGTAAATAAATAAAACTTTAGTTCGCGTGTTTGTTTATAGCATTTAATCTTAGCTGTTCTATTTCGTTAAACCAGAGTGTCGGGCTTTATTAAAATTAAGTGTTATTAAATTTTTTTTAAAATTATTATTTGTGGTTAAATTTATGCCGGTGACGCGTTTACAAGCAGTTAAAATGGATTCAAAACTATTTGAATTTCTGGAATCAATCAAAAATGATCAAGAATCAAGAATAGAAAAAAGCAAGAAAGTTTTAGTAAAATTGAAGAAAAATTATTTGAAAATACTCAATAATAGAAGAAAAATTGATGGAAGATTGTATAAGTTTAAAAGAAGAAATACGAAAGAGCATAGAAAATCAAATTAAAATTGTTCAAGAAGAAAGCCAAGCAGATATGTTAAATTTAAAAAAAGAAATTTGCGAATCTATGAATGAGAAAATAGAAGCAATAGAGGACAAATTAGAAGACAGAATGAATTGGCTTGAAGAAAAAATAAATTGAATGAATCGTCACGGAGAAAGAAGCGTCACAAGTGAATATTTAATAATGGACCATCGGGAAGAAGCCACTCACAAGGTTAAAGTGGAACCTCCAAATTTTTATGATAAAGTTCTATGGTCAACCTATTAAAAGCAGTTTGAAGCCGCAGCTACAGCCAAGGGTTGGAGCAACAAGCAGAAAGCAACGTCTTTAATTGTGTCCTTACGTGTATAAGCTGTTGGAATTTTGCAAACTGTTCCTGACCACCTACAAGAAAATTACGAACTTTTAATTTCATGTTTAGAAATGAGATATGAAGATGCTCATCTTCAACAAGTGTATCAAGCTCAAATTAAAAGTCGGGTTCAGAAAGCTACCGAAAGTCTTTAAGAATTTGAGGCTGACATCGCCAGATTAACACTATTCAATGCTTTGTAGGCGGCCTCCGAGACAACGAAACGCAGCAGACTCTCCGGTTAGTTCGACCAAAGACATTGGATGACGCTTTGGTGCATGCTTTGAAGTTTGAAGCAGCAAAACAAGCATCGCAACGAAACGGTCATAAGCTTTGGTATGCTGCAGAAGTACCCGCGCAGATACTGGAAGGCATCGAGGAGGAGCGCGACGAATACTTCGGAAAAGAAGAGTGACGACTTTGAACTGCGGTGAAACAGGTCATGTACGACGGCATCGTACTAAACCTAAGAAGAGGACAACAAGAACCCTCGATAATTTGGAACGAGGTGACCAAAAGAGACAAAATATAATCTCGTCTAGTCAGGCTCCGGAGATTACAATTAAAATGGCATTGCCGAAGGAGCAATTGCATAGCATTTATCTCGATGGCAAGATCATTAGAAGTAGTGTTCAGTTATTTGTTGACACGGGAGCGACGAAGACTATAATTCGTCTTGACATGTTGTTGGAAAACGAGAAGACATCACCAGTAACAGTGCGGCTTTGGGCGACGGGCAAAGAAATGCCTACTCACGGACAAATCAAGGTGACCATTGGTTTGGAAAATTGAGTACTCGACCATCAAGTACTGGTAGCTGACATCACGGAAGAAGTTATCCTGGGAATGGACGTGATAAAAAAGTATGGGTTCCATTTGGATATGAACAACGATGTCCTGAAGATCAACAATGAAGAAATTCATTTTCATTTGTCAGAGAAGGAAGCCGTGCAAGTCTTATTAAGTGAAGACGTGACTCTGTCTGCAAGGACTGAAAGTGTGGTGATGGCACGCCTGGATGGAAAGCTCCGGGAAGGCTACATACGCGCGATTGAACCAATGGAGGGCGCTTAGTTGAAAAGGGACTACTCGTTGGCAGAACTTTGGTACGAGTAAAAAACACGATGCCAGTAAGGATCTTAAACATCAACTTAGATCTTGTAACGTTGAAAAAGAAGACCGCGGTAAGCCAATCCATGCCAGTATCTCAATTTGTGAGATGCATGAAGTCTAACGAAGATACCTCGCCGAAGAAGTGTCCACAACATCAATTGGACATTCTTACCACCAAATGCCAAAACCTCAGCCAAGACCAGCTGGCTAAAATTAAAGTATTGATCCAAGAGTATCAAGATGTGTTCGCGCTGGAGAGTGGTTCCAAAGGAAGAACTAACGTGGTGAAACATAAAATTAATACCGGAGACGCTCGACCGATACGGCAACATCCACGCAGACTTCCGTCATCGTTCATAATAGAAGACAAATCATTTTAGTATTACCAGATCTTTAGATTAGGCAACGCCTCATACTAGTAGGTATATGGGTTATTAATGCTAAAACATGATAATATAATTTCACACAACAAAGAAAAATAAATTAATCAATGCAAATCTATTGATTACACAATAAGAAGCAAAGCACATTTGTAATAATTTTTACAGGTAATTACACATAACAATCTGCATAAATTAATTGTGATAACATATATATTTAAGTCGTTTGTATTTACGTTCGAAACCAACACAAATTAATAGATAATAAATAGAGCATCATTTTCGGTTTTCCAGACATGCGATTAGATAATGGCATATCCAAACCATTTCCTAAAATTGTTAAAAGTGTAGTAAAAATAGGTATATAATGATATCACAAATAAATTGCTAGTAACTCACCAAATGATATTATAAACAAAATCCGTCAAGCTTCCAAATGACTATCACTATTAACATCGCAGGTGTGCACTGAGTCTTTGAGACTAATTGCTTATTTCACAAATATCTTATCAACTTGACCCTAAATTAACTCATAAAGCTGGTGTTTGGGTTTAATGCTTTTATCCGTACGTGTTGCAATTGATCGACTTGAAAGAGAGGTACTTGAGAAACATTACACAACTCCAAAGGGGCAGACACGTAAAGGTAACCCAACTCCCTGTGATAATACGAGGAAATGAAGTCGCGTAAGGTAACATACAAATAGAAGTCTTCCTCAACGTCAAAAACGGAACTTTCTAATACGTAAAAATAACATTTACTTACGTTCCGTAACAAAATTCGCAAGACACGCAAACTATACCATAACATACTTTATTTTACTAAGTAAATGAGCAAACTTTCATCTGCCTTTCAAGATACTACTTTTTTTCGTTTTTAAACTTTTTATCCAATAAATGAGTTTTCAACGATACAAACAAAGAAAAATTAGAAGGAGCCAGATCTGTACTATAGGGCGGATAAACAATTTTTCAGTTGTATTTCTGAAGCCAAGTTTTTGTTACAAGTTATAGGTCTTACGAACCTTGCACGGCCAACTCACACTAGTTGGAGATAGGGGAGGTTAAAAAAATAGAATTTAAAGGGCGCCAGATCCTATTAAGGAAAACTTCTGTTTCGATTAAAAAAGAAGGTCCAAGCTTGTAACAAAATCAGGTTCGTAACCTAAACGGACCAAAGAAAAGAAAGATAAATATGTATAACAACTTTAATTTAATATCTTAGATTATTAACAACGAACACAAGAAATTTTGTAGTACATTATTCGATCCATAAATGCCGAAAGTATCGGCAACACACAATACATAGGTTTACACATAGGGTGTCGATAACGAAGAAAATTACATTGATAATGACAAATATCTATGATTCACAGCATGCGATATACAAAAAAATTAATGAAAATACTTTAATGGTATTGAAACAATTATTGTAATTGGGTAATTTAGAACGAGCAAAATTTCGTGAGAGACAACGCAAAAGTAATTAAATAAGACTTACCCACAATCCAGAACTTCCCGAAGAAAACGTTTTCGTCGATGAGTCGATCTGGAATATTTATGAACAGCAAACCGTGTCAACACAATGACTCACGAAAGCAAAAATCTATAAAATTATTAATTAATGCTAAAAGAAATTAGACATAAAAACCCGGTTATCAAATGCTGTTGCACACATTAAAGTAAAAGTTGATTGACGCATAAGGAATAGTATCTCGAAGAAAAGTTCTTGTCGAGACTTCGTTGTTAGTTTTAACGTAGGAAATATAATCGTTCTATGAAGGTACTTGGTCAATATTAACCCCTCATCAATCGAGAATACATCGAAACATGCGACTAACACGTGACGGGACGTGCTACCAAATTCAACAAATAATGCATACATGTTTTTCCAAAAATTATGCCGACATTTATCTAGTAGTACTGAAATGGTTTAAGGCTGTTCATTTTTTCGTGATCGCTAAAACACCCACGTAGACATTTTCTTTTAGCGAAGAGATTTTTTATCTTTGTTATTTGTAGTATGTGACGAAAACCCATCTGTAAAATCCTTGAGTTACCTCATTATTTTTAAGTCACTTTTAGATTTTTTTTAGAGTTTTCTTTGAAATTTAGATGAAACGCATGGTTTTTTATAGCACTTCGGCACAACATCTTTCTTTTTTTTATATATAATCAATTTTTTTTAATTACTAAAAAATTACGAACACATGGTAAGAACGAATGGCCGCAAATCGGAAAGAAATGATTTATTGTCACAAACCAGTGCCAAAAACAAGTTTACGTTTTGTTTTAAGCTGGACTTCCATTGGAAAATACATGAATTGGAACATACCTCATTCGGTCCTTTGGTGGCGGTTCCTTTGTGGTACGTATAAAATTTCGCTGAGTTATTACGTAAATTATGCTACGTAACTAAATAAACTTTTTCCGTGCTACTGAACTGAAGAAACATTTGTTATAGTAATTCATATGCGCTGCACATAGAACTGCCAATCAGGTTTGCTCTGGCATGTCAGGAAAAAAGTTATGAACATGTAAAGGTTATCCAGGATAATGCTATTAATTACGTTGAATTGCTACTGTAAGGATGCAAGAAATGCATCCTTAGTGACATTCAGCAACCAAGGTGCTAATAGACCATTGTCCACAAGTTTTGCATAGTTGTCTGCTCCATGGTTTCTAAGGAAGTTGTGCACGACAAACACAAATACGTCTCAAGCTGCTTGTTGTTGTTCCGTGAACTCTAATGAGAACAATGGATCCAACGAAGATTTTTGCTTTCAATTTTGCGCCAATTTTTATCTTTCTAAATTTGCCTTTTAGGTACTGATAACTACGATTATATTGATCTATTGCTGCAACAAACTGTTTCATAACACCCAGTTTGATATAGAGTGGAGGTAGGTCAATCTTGTTATGATTCACAAACGTTGTGGTACCCAGCCACAGGTAAATTTCTGGGTGGCCGATTTTTTGCTATGTAAGGTTTCTTATTATTGCGATTAGTCCACAAGCAAAGAAAGCAGATCTGCTTTGTGTACTTAGTCTGAATTTCTAGTACAAGGGTTACACCCTTTAAAGCATCGCAAATATTCTAATTATGCTTCGAGTACTTAATCAGGCGCAATAGTAGTTGACCTTCTAGGGACGGCTTCCGGTTCATTTTGTCTTACGAGTTTGTTATAAATCTGGCGGAAACGGATTGGTAAGAAAATGAGGTTTTCCCTCATCAATCGTCATCTAACGTAAAGACGTTTTCATTTTAGAAATCTCTAATAAATCCGCTCGAATGTCGTATTTGTAGAACGTAGCTGAATATTTTCTAACCAAAGTCATAGAGTAGGTTAGTATTTACACGTGGTGAATGTTAGCGACGTACCAACTATTTTTGGTTGTTTTAGCTTTCTTTCTTCTCATGGATTAACGGAGTCGTTAGTTTGCTTATGGATTAACGAAGGCGCAATTTCTTTTGTGTGGTGTAATTCTATTGATGGCGTCCTATTGTGTAGTTGAAGTTTGTCGAGGATCAGTTGGAAGTGTGCCACGTGCGAATTGGTACTCCTTAGGTAGTTTCTGACCAGAAAAGGTATTTATGTCTAATATAAGTTTCCGCCGGCATAAACAAGCGGGGAATACGGCACCACCTCGATCCTCGTCTGGTCAAGCAGTTCGGAGCTACCGACTTGCGATCGCGCTACGATGCGTTGTGTCAAAATTTAAACAACGTTACAATTTTAATTTAAATGAATTAAGGACTAATTATGTAATATCTGTGCATTTGATAAATTTGTTCTCTCGTTAATACTTTAAGCCTAATCAATGTCAATTTTGTTTATTCACTATAAATGTCAAAACTTTAATTATGAATGTGCGGGAATGTAACTATCAGAGATTTGGAAGTACGCGTCGGATTGTGATTCTGTCGTAAAATGAATTTCGACTAATGATAACGGTCGTAAGCTTGACGTCAAGATCTACGGGCCGTTTTAAAATTCAATTTAATCTAGTAAAAAAACTGGCGTAACAGTCGATACTCATCTTTTATCTTCAATGAAATTACTCTTAATAAATAATTGTTATTAATTTTGGGTATGTTTGATTTGGGAATGTACTTTGATGGATTGCGGGTCTAGGATCTCCTTTTCTCCTGCCTAGACATCCTACGTGATATTAAATTGTTAGAAAAGGTTGCGCAATTGGGCATTTAGCTTACCTAAGAATATTCTTTTTTACTTCGATCTTTAACCTACGACCATCTGCGGTGAGGCTAGCCGAAAGGTAAGCGAAACATCTCAGTATAATAAATTCTTTTTTTTTCTTTTTCTTTTCTCCACCTCCTCCATTGGAACGTGGCAAGGTGGTATAGTAAATTTTATCAATAAAGCATATGGAAGAAAGGCTTCGTACAAGGCTATCTTTGAACAAAGTGACTTAGTTGATAAGCTAGAAATGGATCAAGATGCTGTCATGTTGGATAAAAGATTTTTTATTAAAGAAGTTTTACAAAGACATTTTAATAAAACTTGTGAGGCCTCGGTTCCTCAGGAAAAGAAAGCAACCTTTTGAAGAAGAATCAAAAACAAGTGTTGAAACTTCCAGAACACGTGTGCACATTGAACGATTAAATCAGAAGATTAAATTGTTTGACATTTGTTGCAAACGTTTACCATGGACACTTTTGCCAAAAATTGAATTTTAAGTGAAGATAAATATTTGTCTTAAGAGTTTAATAAACATACGATACTTTAATGCATTATCCTAATTTTCTCACATTTGAAGTGCAACATTTTATTAAAATAATTGAAATGTAATTTTTCTATCAGATTTTGGGTACATCCTTACACACACACACAGACAGCCAAATTTTTTTTGTCAAAAATATATTTTTCTGATTTAGGAGACCTTGAAACATAAAATTATGCAAAAAAAAATTTTTTCCTTATAGGAAAGTAAAAAACTTCTAAAAGGTTATTTCGTTTAATTGAACGTGGAAACGTCAAGTTAATAAAATATTAAAGATAAGAAAGATTTATTAGACGAGGTTTAATACATTTTAATTGCTTTACATTGGAAGTAGAATTATGTAGATTGTAGAACAATGTTCCATTTGCAGGCAGCATTACAGAATGAAGCATAGATTACTTGGCAGGTCTGTTTGCCATTTCTAATTTATAGAAACTAATACAAACGTAAGTAAGTAAAATACTTTAAATATTTTGAACATATTAAACAAACAAAAAACATTTTAATGAGAATCACATAAATGTTTATTAAGTTTTTATTACACTCTTACATAGAAAATTCTGTGTTGGGTAAAAAGTAAAAAAATCTAAAAGTATTGTAATTACTAATAACATATAAATGTATCTTTAGAAGTTTATTATCATAATAATTTTATGAGAAATATGAACCATCGAACCAAAATAATCGCTGTGTTTACAATAGACGCTTCGTATATTTAAGTAAAGCTTTTGATTGAAAAACGCTACATGCTGTAATAACAAGAAGCAAGTGTAAAGCAACGTAATAAGAATAATTACGGGAATATTACGTCGTTATGTTTTAAAAAAATTTACCTTTAAGAAAACATATGCTCTTTGAGATAAAGACTGTATAATATATAATTATTTAATAAATGAAAGAAAACAACACAGAAAATAAAAATGAGAGTAATTAGGAGGGTAAAGTAGAAAAAGAAAATAACAATAAAATGCCTAGAAGCGAAGACAGTCATGATACTAAAACAGGCATAGAAGTATAAAATAGAACAAGATAATATAAAATAAAACAAAAATATATAAAGTAGTAGTAGTAAAAACACTGAAATTAAAGAAATATAAAAAAATTAGTAAAGTACGTTACACACAGAAATAGAAATAGAAAAATGTTGACTAATAAAAATAATAACGAAGGAAAACATGGAAGACAATAGAAAACTGAAAGAATGAAATATTGTAGACCAGAGGTTCCCAAACTTTTTTGTGTCGTAGACCCTTTGCCATGTTTTTCGGTTTTGGGTAGACCCTCTACTTACCTGAATTGAATTTAAATTACAACTACTCAAAATAAAATTTTGTATCTGTTATATAAAATATACGTAACATAAAATAAACTAAGCAATAAGTGAATGTTTTTAGTGAGAAGGATGAACCTGATGCTTTAATAATAAATTATCAACATTTGGCGTCAATTTTGTAAGGTTTAACCTTAAATCTCCTCGGATAATGATGTCCAGTCTGTTTCCTTCCATACCACTAGGTATGACGATGGAAAGGATATTAAAAATTTCCTCGCTATATTCCATAATACAGGATAAGTAACGGGTATGTTGTTTTGCAGCCAGAATTGCTGAACCTTAAGTTCTTCGTTTGTACTTAGTTCAGTCAGTTCCTCTTGTATTATGACATTTGTTTCTTCTATGTCACCATATGGGTTAATTATCCACGCTGGTATTACCATAGTCAAAACAATCTAGTTTTAAAATCTGAATAGAGGGCATTTAAATTTAGGTTCAAAGGTCGTTTTCCTGGCAGTTACAGATACTTACGTATGGCTTTTAGTCTTCGGAATGCTCCATCAACATTCCACAGGCTAATGGACAGATTTCGATCCGTCTACTTGCCTACTTGGACGATCTGATCGTAATTTCTACCACATTTTCGGAACACTTAAAAAATGTATGAAGGAGGTTTGAACGACTTGACATGTTTAAGTTAACTCTTAACAGAAAGAAGTGCTCATTCTGATGTCAGGAAGTACACTATTTGGGACACATACTTTCTCCGCAAGGTGTACGACCAAACGAAGACAAAGTGCCAGCTATACTACACATGTCGCTACCGAGCAATGTGAAAGAACTTATCAGTTTTCTACAAACCTGCTCATGGTTTCGACGGTTTATAGAGAATTTTTCGCTAGTAGCGAAACCGCTGTCCACCTTGACAAAGAAAAACATCTAATGGTCCTGGGCACCGAAATTTTTACAAAAAAAAAAAATTGTTATGTACAGGGTTCAATTCTCCGGCAAGCTGACAATCAACTCCATTATATCTTAAGAACAGACGCTAGTAACTACGGTCTTGGAGCATGTCTACTCCAGGGGGAGGGCAAAGATGATCGACCAGTAGAATACGCGTCTAGGTTATTCAATTCAGCAGAGTGTAAGTATAATATAATCGAACGTGAAGCACTCGTTGTTGTTTGGTCAGTTCAAAAGTTTCGAGGTTACTTTGAGGGTGCCACCACAATCGTATAAACCGATCTTCAAGCGTTGAAGTGGTTTATGTCTCTTAAGTCTCCCACGGAACGTTTGGCAAGGTGGGCACTCCAACTAATGCATTTTGACCTTTGGATTGATTATATTACTGGAAAGAAAAATGTCATAGCAGACACGTTATCTCGACCACCACGAGATGACTCCGAGAAAATAATAGATGTCAATCTATTAACAGTCGACTTCCCTACGCTTACTACAGGCGAGATCAGAGCTGAGCAAATAAACGATCCTGATATAGAAAAGATCATTTTTTTCTTAGAGGATATTTTGGAAGTCGACATTGACCTAAGCAAATGGTCCTAAAGATGATATGTTATGTCAAATGGAGTGCTGTACAAATACACTCCAGAGATTGATGAAGAAGAACCACAATTAGTAGCTTCTAAATTTAGGATACCTTATATTCTTCGTGAATACCACGACAGAACTGTCTGGTCATTATGGTGACGAAAAAACTTATCAGCGCATAGTACGAAAATATTACTGGCCAGGCATGAGAAGACCAATTGCTGATTACACCAGTAAATGTATCGACTGCCAACGTTTCAAGGCGAAAAACTTAAACCCAGCCGGTTTACTACCAAACACCAATACAGTCGCAGCGATTCGAAGTGCTCTCGATGGACTTGTTTGGTATTCTCCCAACGACTCCTCAAGACTCTTTTGGCGTTAACATCGTACATTGCTGATCCCGATGAAGATTCGCCATCGCCTACGCAACCAATACGAAGACGCGGACGAACACGCAACCCAGTGCCCTTAGCTGACTGCACTGACTTCCTAACCGAATCTAAGAAAACCGATCTGCGAAAGGCACCAATTATTGCAGAGGGTTGCAGTCGAAGGACAGTAAAACCACCGTGTAGTTGTGTGTACGTGTGGTGCAAAGGTGGAGGATGTAATAAACCATTAAGCTACGCCGCCTCTGGCTGAATATAAGAAACGCGCGATCACATTCATTACTAATAAAATGTACAACGATATCACGCGTTATTTTGTATAAAACTTAATAAAGCAATTATTTGTGCAAGTGTTGTGTTTTAATTTATGGATGTTAACAGTTGAGAGATTACATAGACCTTACACCCTTACAGGCTTTCATTATTACAAAATAGTAAATTTGTTTCAAAATTGTGTAGGGTACGTACATACAACTAAAAAGAATGCGTACAATCACAGATTTATGTACTTTTAGAAAGAAATTTCGATTATATTATATTATTTCTATTATATTATATGTCTCATCGCGAGGTTTCGACGGTATGTCCATTAAGCTGTTTCAGTGTTGTGTCTCTTTCGGCGATGTGTCCAATTTGAATTTTCGGTATTATGTCCATCGTTAAAATTTCTGCAAAAGAGGCTGACGTGGTTTTAGAGAAAGTTGACACTTCGGCTTCGATGCCCGATTTCCGAGCTATGCAACGTCAGTTTTTTTCTTTTCGGCGTTGTGTCCGCATTCGACAATATGTCCAACTACTGATTTCGGCGTTGTGTCTTTTTTCAGCTTTGTGTCCAAAGACTAATTTCGGCGTTATGTCTAGTTTCGGCAATGTGTCCAACAATTCGTTTCGACGTTGTGTCCATTCGGCGAAGTGTCCAGGTCCGGATTCGGACAAGGCATCAGTCATCTGTGGGCAAAATTAATTTATTTAAATAAGACATAAAGTCCAGCAGTTATACATTAAAAAATCAAAGTCAAACTTAAATGGTATGGTCTTAGATTTTATGGTAATCGTAGGCGTACAGCCATTATAAATGAATGTGAAAAGGGGAATGTTATAAATGTTACTTAAGGTTTTGATATGATGAAACTTTAAGGAAATTTAAAAGTAACATGACAAAAAATGTTAAAATAAAATATTATACAACGAATAATAATAAGAAATTGTTATGCGATTTATCTCTAGGTACATTCGACTGTCATGTGTAAAAATTTATTGGTCCCACTTTAACAATAATACAAAATTTTAATTTTAATATAGAGAAGTATGTACAGTGCAATATCTACAATCCGAACTTCCGTAATCTGAACATTCCAGTAATCCGAACTGACCCACAGTGTAACGACTGTTTGTGACTAAGGTTGCGCTGGTGGTCGCAAATTAATGATATTAAAGCACTTACGAGTAATCCGCACAGGCTCGGAATGATGCCAGTCTTCTTCGTCAATCTGGCCAGATGACACACGTGAAGCGAATTTACCGAACTAATATTTCACAGCCGCGGAAAATGGAATGGGAATGTGGTGATAAGGATAAGAAACAATGAAAGGAGGAGAAAGTGCAAATTGACGTACTTGGCGTTAACATACCGCCCACCAAATTAGAATAATTTCATATAATGGAAAAATGGTTAAATTAAACTAAGAGCAAAGCAAATTAAACTTAATTGCAAATAAACTGTAACTAACATAAAAAACATTAAGCAAATAAATTTTAACTATTAACTAATTTGAGGATACCGGCAGAGGTACAAGACTTGCAACTGGACGAGTGTAGCTACCACTACCTGTACGAATTGAAGCAACTCTAGCTATACGGTCTGAACCTGGATACAAACATTCAATACGGCCTATAGGCCAAGATAAAGGATGCGACGCAACTCCTTTCAGTAACACGATATCTCCAACATTTGGAATCGATGTGTTAGATGTCCACTTATTGCGTTGCGTTGAATCAGATAATCACAAGACTCCGATAGATCTTCAGATAAGGTGCACAAAGGACGACTAATAAGAACAGCTTCGATTCTAGTGAATAAGGTAGCGTATTCTTCGAATGTGGCTGATGCATTACCTAACAAGCGATAAAGCAAAGCTTTGGCAGATTTGATAGCTGCTTCCCACAAACCTCCAAAATGAGGGCCATATGGAGGAGTAAAGTGCCATTTTACTTGTCGTGTAGATAAAAAATCACAAATATCTGTGACATGAAGAACTAAAAATTTGTAAACTTCCGTTATGTGCTTACAAGCTCCTATAAAGATTATGCCCATTATCACAGTAAATTACTGATGGTAAACCCCGTCTAGCTACAAATCTATCAAGAGCATCTAAAAAAGCATCAGTGCTCAACTCAGATACAAACTCAAGATGTACCGCTTTAGTTATAAAACAAATAAATAAACATAAGTAACCTTTAGTGACCACTGGTCTACGTAAGCGGTTAGATCTTACTGAAAAAGGCCCGGCATAGTCTACACCTACTTGTGAAAAAGGGCGAGAGATAGAAACTCTAGAAGCACGAAGATCAGCCATTGGAGGTTGGAAAGTAATACCACGAAATTTATAACAAGTAAAACATTCTCGTATGCATTTTCGAAGCAAACCACGAAGCGATAAAATCCAGAACTTTGTTCTAATAAGAGCTTGAACAGTGTTAGGACCAGAATGTAATGACAGATGATGATAATAAAAACATATTAATTTAGAGAGATGAGCATTTTTGGGTAGCAATAACGGGTGCTTGGCTGCTTCATGCAAAGCGGAGTAACGTAATCTTCGGCCCACCCTGAGGAAACTAAATGAATCAATAAAAGGCGATAACGATGCTAGGTTGCGACTTGCGTTCGTTTTATTTTGGATTTGTTTTATTTCAGAATGAAAATAATGATTTTGAGTAATTTTTTGGTAAGGTTTAATGTAGAACTTTCTAATTCTGCCACGGATAACGATCCAGAAATACGTACGCCATCTCAAAGCCTTCAATTGTGAATAAAACGTTTTATCCAATCAAAAACACGACGCAATCTTAAGAAACTTAAGGTATTATTTATTTTGTCTAATAACGGATTTGAGGTTGTATGCTTTGTAAGTAAACAATTGAAGTCTTGTTTCATTTCAGAAAGAAAAGAAGAATGCTTATTATGCATTTGAAAAGGAGGTGGCCATTTTGAAACTTCTTTGTTCAAAAATGAGGGACCATTAAACCAAAATATTTTGATATCCGGATAAACAAATTGAGATACAGTTAATCCTCGCGAAGGAAGGTCAGCGGTATTGTTTTCAGATTTAATGTAAGACCAAACACACTTTGAAGTTTTTTCTGTTATCCTAACAATCCTATTACACATAAACGTTTTTAATAAGTGTGGTGGAGTCATAATCCAAGATAAAACTATCTCTGAATCTGAAAATAAGTGAACAGATTCAATGAAAAATGGCAAAGAAACAGTCACTACTGATTCGACTAAATTAGCTAATAAAACGGCGGCGTTCAACTCCAAACGAGGAATAGATATGATTTTGAGTGGTGCTACTTTGGTTTTTGCCTTCCAAAAATAGAAAAAAAAAATTTGAATTTGACTGGACGCATAAGTATAGAACAGCAGAATAACCCTTTTCTAAAGCATCACAAAATCCCGCAAGCCTAATTAGAGTAGGTTTCTGTGGAAGCACGCACCTAGGGATTTTAACAGTAGCAAGAAGAGAAATGTTTTCTGTAAATTATAACCATTTTTTTTCTAGTGCTGGTGAAATCAAATCATCCCAACCAACTTGAGCTAACCACAAATGTGGAAGTAGAACTTTCATCGAAAAAACAACGGGTGCCAAAAACCCAAGCAGGTCAAAAATTTGTGCGATATACGATAACAAATTTCGTTTTGTAATATTATCATCGTAAGGCAGCACTCGAAACAGAAGAAACTCAGAGTTTGGATTCCATGATAATCCTAGGATTTTTTAAAAATTTTCCTCATCAGAAAAATCCAATTGCGATTCTATATGATCTTCAGATAACTCGGCTAAAACTTCTGGATGACTACTAGCCCATTTTCTGAGTTGAAAACCTCCGCCCTTAAATAAATCAGTTAACTGTTTTCGTAAATTTATAGCAGAAGATACATCTTGATGACCAGTTGTTACATCGTCTACATATGTAGAGTTCATGATGGCACAAGACGCATCTGGATATCGTGCACCATCATCGTGAACAAGTTGATGTAATACGCGTATTGCCAAGTAGGCGGAAAGAGTAAGACCATAAGTAACAGTATTGAGTTCAAACTCCTGTACATTGCCATCAGAGGAAGCGCGCCAAAGAATATGTTGAACAGCTCTATCTTCCTTTCGAATTGTTATCTGACGGTACATTTTTTGTATATCTGCCCATAATGCAACAGGATAACAACGAAATTTTAATAAGATTTGAATAAGGTCTGTTTGTAGTTTGGGTCCGGGCAGTAATCGCTTGTTGAGAGAAACTCCTGTTGAATCAGGATCGGAAGCGTTAAATACAACGCGAATTTTTGTTGTGGAACTTGATTGTTTAGTGACGACATGGTGCGGTATTATATACGTGGAAGGAGAAGAAGCAATTGACATATGTTCTGATATCAAGTAATCTTGCATAAAATCATTGTATTGTTTGAATTTTTCGGGAATACTGCGTAATCGAGTTTCTAATTTAAACAAAGACTGTAAACCTTGTAAAGAGTTTGAGGACAAAGGGCTCGAATTAGGTTTAAGTGGAAGCGCTACAACATATCTTCCAGTTTCGTCACGTTTGTGAGTCTTTATAAAATGTTGTTCAACATACAAATTTGTTGGATCAGAAGGTGGAGCTCTAAAAATTTCTTCAACTTCCCAAAACCGTTTTAAATCTTTGGATAATTCAGAAAAAGTAAGCATACTTTGCAATGTCTGATCATTATTGGGAAAATCTGTGGGACCTATAATTGTCCATCCGAAATAAGTGTTTACCGCAGAGGGATAACCAGTAACATATACTTTTCCTTCTTGATTAAAAATGGTAGGGTATACGTCGGCACCTAATAGCAAATCGATAGAAGAAGGAATATGAAACGTTTCGTCAGCTAAGTTCAAGTGGCGAAACTGTTCTATAACACTTTCAGGTAACTGAGAAGAAGGTATTTGACTAGCAAGTTTAGGTAAAACTAACACAGGAAGACACATTGTATGAGTTGAAAATTTTGAACGAAGACAGCGATTTACAAAACTCTGAGACTTTACTGTGGACTTACCGATTCCTGATAGCTCTGTACAAGCTAATTGCGGTTTTAACCCGAGCAACTTTACTAAAGATTCGGTAATAGCGGAAATTTGTGACCCGGGATCGATGAGGGTGCGTATTCTGTGAAAAAAAAACATTTTTATCAGCAATGTAAGTCTGAACAGTTCCTAACAATACTTGTTTTACCTGAGGTGCTGCCAAACTAGATAAGGAAATTGAGGTAAACAGAGAAACATCTGATTTATGTGAAGTAGACGGTTGAACTTCAAGAGAAGTTTGCAAGGCATTCTTTACTGATTCGGAAGCAACGTTAGCATGCACTGAAGCAAGATGAAGCAGTTTTTGCGTCGAATGCAATGCCGCAAACTCTACAAACCGCCTTAGATTTGCAATTCCAACGAGAATGATTTCCGAGGCAATTATAACACCTATTTGATTCACGTAAGTAGTCTTATTTGTCTGACAAATTTAAATTTACGAATTATGGACATTGATACAATAAATGTATGCCTTTACAATGAGGACATGTTAAATTCGGAACTGGTGAAGAGTGCAACGAATTATAAAAGTGCGAAGGTTTTGATGGCAATTGTAATTTACTTTTGTTTTTATTAGAAGCATTTAAATGGTTTAGAATAAGGTTCGGATAACTCGTAGCTGCGCATCTGCTGAGTAATAAACTCATGTAGAGTTTCATACAGCGGTATCTCATTGGAAATGTATTTATTTTCGAAAGCACGTTTAGTAGTTGGATCTGTATTCTTTAACGATAAGGACAATAATAAGAAATCTGTTAAGTCGTCAATACCTAATGATTTTATAGCGTGTACACAAGTGATGAACGTTTAAAAAATCTTTCAAGCTTTGTAGTGTAGCTGATGATGTTACTTTAGAATTTAAAATTTTATTTAAATACATAGTACCTATGCGTCTTTTACTTTGGTACCTTTCGTGTAAGGTTTGATAAGCTAAAGAATAATGATCATCAATAAGTTGAAATTTTGATATTACTGACAAAGCTTCTCCAGACAGTACTGATTTCAAATATAGAAATTTTTGAGATATGGGTAATGTATGTTATGTACAATCGAATTGTATAATGAAATAAATTCAGGTCACTCTTCGATATTACCAGAAAAGTTAGGCAGCGATATCTTTGGAAGCGTGAACGCGGGCGAGGAAGAGTCATGAGCAGAAGATAAAGATATTTCTGTTTGTACTGGAAGCTGTTTTTTAAGTTTAATGTAAGTAGCTCTAATGTAAGCAATAATTTCGTCAAAGGCGCAATGAGGTTGATACAATTGGTTTTAATCTAATTGTTCTTCGGGTTTTAAAAGCGTGTTGTATTCAACAATTTGATATTGAAAATTTTCGAAATCTGCCTCGTACCTATCTAATTTAGGATTGTAGGCTTCCAATTTTTCATCACAATGATGCATAATTAAGTTAATTTATACAATTAACAAATATAACACACACATGAAACAAAACCTAACCCAAACATTTCAAATTTTCCTCTTTAACGCAGCGGTACTTTTAACTTGCTGTGTTAGTGAATCGATAGCAAATGAAATCACTACCATTACATTTTAGTCAATTTTGAAATTTACGATATATTAACCTTACTTAGAAATGTTTAAATAAATATATTATTTAGTATAATATTGATTTTAACGCTACGGATTGATGTATGTACAACGTTTGAAAATGATTCGTGCGACCGCAATAAAAATTAACGAGGCGAATAAAATATATAAACATACACAAACAAATCTCGAGTGTTTTTAAAACCATCAAATAATCCAAAAAAGATTTAATGATGAACTTTTAATAAAACGAATAAAGGTATGTAAATTAAAGTAAACGTCGTTACGGCAAAACTAAGACAGTTTATGAAAATTAAATATCTATGCAAAGTGACTCAGAATTTTAAACAAGACGAAGTCGTCGCTTTTAACAATATCAGGGAAAGTATCTTTGACGTTAAAGCCATTTTCGTTAAACATTTACCAATCGGGAAATATTACGAAAACTTTAATCAAAGTATAGCGTTCTAATGCTGTAATTTATTTAAAAATTTGTAATTCACAAAGCTCGACTATAATATTTAAACTTGCAACAATTTTTGATAACATTTAAGTTATTAAAATTTGTGTCACTTATTATTTTTTCAATCATAGTAATTTTGTTAAAATAAAACCATATGTTAAAAAATGCGGCGTCGCTCTTTTATAGTTATTGTTTTCTTAACTATTTTGTGTTGGTAAACGCACACAGCAGCACGAAATAAGCAATTTGGTAAACATTATTTTTGTAAACATAAAACACGAAGAAGAAATTGCAAACGGGGTCTTCGTAAAAATAAAGTTTTTCGATATTTTTATTTTATTGCTGTCAGACACTCGAAACAAATTTTGGAATAATCTTTTGCATAAATTTACTAAAACGTATCTTCTTGAACTTTTCGTGTCTAATTTACTTTAAACGTTATCTCTTGTTGTATTTTTTTAGATTAACAAGTAACTTTAATATTCTTAATAAAAAACTTTGCAATTGAATTAAAACTAAAGTATAACTTCATAAGCGGCACTTTCTGAATACATAAAACTACTTCGTGTTTCTATCCGGAACTTTCTCAATTTAAGTTGTTTGTTTTTTTTATAACAATAAAAGTTAACTATTTTTGTTTGTTTAAGTTTTGTTGAAATTTAATTATAAATTAATCAATAATTTTTGATGTTTTGTACATGTTTTAGGGTTATAAGAATTTCAATCTAATAAATAAGTGGATTATTAATTTTATGCAACATTAACAAGTATTTTATTACTATGAAAATATATAGATAAATATTACTTACATGAATAACATAAAATATTTATTTAAAGTTTTGAACGAACTGCATTGATGAATTGCATATTAAGAATATTCTAGTTTTGAAACTGAAAATTGTAAATACTATATGAAAAGCATAATAGATTTTATATTTAGCTAGTTACTTTCGCTTATGGTATTTTACCTTTTTTTCTATTTTATTAAAAACACGTGCGAAAATTGTATTTCTATTTTTAATCAGTTTTATTTGAATACGGTTTTTGCGAAGCTACTACTTTCCACTATTTTATTAATTTATTTTACGTTAGAAGTAAAGATTAAAACAGCAGCAGATGATTTGTTTGCGATGACAATGCAAAGTCGAAGTTTTTTAATGTGGGTTCACTTAGAGTTCAAAAAACATCAGAAAGAATTGCTCATTTTTTTTGAAGATTATCAGACTCATCCCAGAAACAATAAATGGGGAGGAGCGGTTAATATCGTGCAGAAGCATATTAAACACTACGAGGATAGTAAAGAAATATTCAATTCTTGGCAATAAAGATAATATCCAAAAATGGTTTATTAACGGTTACAGCAATATACTGACACAATCTGAAAAAAAAACCTAGTACATAGAATTCCTTCAAACTCTAAGCAATAATTTTATACTAGGAAAACACTTTAATACTAAGTGTAATTTGTTAGAGCTTTATTAGAGCACCACCAAAGGAAGAGATTTAAAACTAGCAGTAAACAAAATAAATTGCCATTTTCTATCCACAGGTAAACCAACGTATTCACCAACTGATCTAAACAAAATCTGACTTGGCTGACTTTTTATGCTAAAAAAGCTTTCAATGAACTATACTGATGTATGTTACATGCCAAAGTTAAAACAAAGTCACTGCCTGAAATGAGGTAACATAAACGATGTTGTGCCGCTGCTTCTGGACCCCTGATAACCCAAAAGCTCATCTGGTTGGTTACAACCCTTGAACTTACCTCGAGTTGTAACTATTCTGAAATATACTTAAAACAAAAATTACGTACGCGGCAGCTGAATGCATAAAAGCTCTTTACAGTTTAACAATTTAACATTTATTGACTGAATAATATGAAAAGTAAAAAAAAAATGAATTGTAGTAATGTCGACAACTTGATTTTATTGATTAACACATAAAGGATATTCATAAATACATCACCATCTTAACATAACATAAACATCTTAACGTAACCTGCTACATAATCATAATCATAATGGCGTAACCTCATATCCTCTCGCGCAACTCCGTCTTTTCCCACCTCTCCTTCCGGCGCGCCAAAATTTAAATTCAAAAACTATTACTACAGTTTCGGCCAAATCTGACCTCCAAATCGACCGCGATTTGACATTCTAAATAACTTTCCCCAACTACATATCGTAAGCACATTCATAAAATATAAATGTCATAAAAGCCATAAATACATAATACATATCATAACATCTGATACTATAACATAACATAAGTTTGACATAATTTCTAGATATGACGAATACCTACATAAATATAAAATTCATAAGAACACATAAGAAGATTACATAATTTCTTATCATAAAGCCTATGAAGGTTGCAGATTACCATAACAATACATAACATAACATTTAATGAAAATAGATAAAATTGGATTAACATTCATAATCTCGGATTCATTTAAACTTATTTCATCGTCAATATCAATATTCATAATTTGACTTAGGAAGTTAGCATTATCCACCTCAGTATCATAAACATAATCTACTTTTTTCGTAATTACTAAATTGTCACTCATAGTTACATTAATGCCAGGAAATGAAATGAAATCTCTACCTAATAAACAATAATGAGCCATTGCTGAGTCAGGCACAATATAAAATACAAGATTCATTGCAATATTTGCAATCTCAACATCAGTTTCGAAAACACCTAAGATCTGTAAAGGTTGACCACTAATTGCTGTAAATTTATGATTTCCTACATAAGGCTTAATTAAACTTGGATCTACAAATTGTGCTTTTAATAAACTTATTGGACTGCCTGAGTCAACTATAGCTAATAAATTATACTCACAATAATTACCAAACTTCTCAAATTTGTATTTAACATCACATAGATATGGAATCTTCAATGCTGTTCTTTGTTGGACCACGCTTGTTGATGTTGTACTATCTGGGGCATAATTGGGAGACCATCTCGTATTCTTTCTTCTAGGACAGCTCTGTATTTGATGTTGTCTTGATCCACACTCGAAGCAGCTACCGGGTGCCCTTCTAGGTTTGTCGCACTGACTTGCCACATGTCCTTCCTTATTGCAATTAAAACATTTACTTGCACCATTGCCACTTCTCTGTAAATTTACAAAAGGTGTCCTTTGTGGTAATCGGCTGAAATTTGAAGCACTACTCTGCCTATCGACAACATTTTTCATAGTAATCAATAATTCCTCTAAAGAACGAAAATTTTGCATACGGGCCTGTGTTTGTAAATTGCGATCTTCGAAACCATCAATAATGTAGTCTACCATTTCTGATTCAGTAACATTTGCATTATTGCCTAATAAAACTTTATCATGGTAATAATCCATAAATTTCTCACCTCGTTTCCATTTTCTTAATTCAAATTTTCTCCGTAAAGCTACTTTATCTGGTCTACTCACAAACAATCTTCGCATTTCATCTTTTAATGTATCCCAATCCATTGTAACATAATCAACTTTTGAAAGGTACCATTTTTGTGCAAAACCTTTAAATTTACTCACAGCTATTAATTGCATCATCTTATCGGGAATATTGTACACCTCTTGAACTGAATCAATACGTTCCAACCATAATTCAATATCTTCTTCGGCACCATAAAATTCTGAAACCAGGGCTGATATTTCTGAATGACTTGGCGTCGATTTAACGCTTTTTCCTTATCGTGTGAAATCATTGCTCGAACCGTAGCTTGAACTAATTCATCAATCGTAATACTTGCTTGGGCATCAACACATCGTGTTTCCGTAACTTCCACCTGCTCTGCATCCATTGTATTTAACAGCTTAACATGTGCACTTAACAAAAATTCTATCTTCAAATATCTTAACAATCGGGTTGTTTGAATTCAACCCCACACCTGATATTAATTGTAGTAATGTCGACAACTTGATTTTATTGATTAACACATAAAGGATATTCATAAATACATCACCATCTTAACATAACATAAACATCTTAACGTAACCTGCTACATAATCATAATCATAATGGCGTAACCTCATATCCTCTCGCGCAACTCCGTCTTTTCCCACCTCTCCTTCCGGCGCGCCAAAATTTAAATTCAAAAACTATTACTACAGTTTAACACAAACTTGAATAAAAATAATAAAAGAAATAATAATAAACAAGACAAAAATTCACAAACTGAATATAAAAATTAATATATATATATATATATAAAAAAAAATAATAAAAACGTTAACTCGTTTTTCAATACAACACAATAAAAATAAAATTCAAGGCCTTGACAGCATACTTAATCCGCAAACAAATAATAAAAAAAAAATACAAAAGTCATAAAATATACGTCCGAAACTTTGCTTCGAACTAAACGTTCAAACAAATTATATGTTACATTTCGTTACATGCATGAATAAGGCTTACTTTTACATACACAAAACAAAATTAATTAATTAAAGCGAACTTCACGCAAACACCTTCAAGTGTTTCTTGAAATATTTAACGTTAGCCGTGATTCAGTCGGCTCAATTTAAAGCTTTTAAATCATATCAATCGCGGTTCACTTCACGGTAATAACAAATTCGATAAATATCTTTACTCAATTGTATACTCCAGGTGAACTGCGGGCCACAGCGGTTCCAGAAGCTTCGAATTTAGATCGACCCCGGGACGGTCTAGGTGTTCTGTAGTCGAATGCAAGCTCGGTGGGATCCCCAAACAATGGAATTACGGCGGAAGATTTATTTCACTATTTAATTGAAATCCGCACAAAAGCGAAGACAGGATTTTTCACACAAAACATCGAAAATAAATCCAACTCGAACGTGAGTTTTATTATGGATACCATGAAGTTCCTTAAACCGAAAATTACGAATTTGGAAAACCAATATTTTCCCATCACACCACTCAATTTTCACGGCACCATTCGTTTAACTTCCGCGGTATTGCATAACGGTAGGGTAAAACACCCCGAACACTTGACTACATTCCGGTACCCGGTATTCTTACTTGCGACAAAAGATCATCCCCAAAATCAAAATTTTACTCCATATAACACCTCGTGATCCCACTTAATTCACAAACTTGCGCCGTAAAATCTTTGTAAAAGATGCAACACTAAACCAAGTAAATTAACAAAGATGAAAAATATAATGGCCACGTGCGTCATGTCAAGTACGCACTCGAAAGAAAGAAAATCTTTCCACAGAAAACGCTTACTCCGTCAAATTATCAGGTGGTCCCAATCGCGCTCGTAAAAGAACTCAACATAAACAAAAATATAGATACCAAGAAAAATTGATCAAATTACATTTCAAAAGGAAGTCGTAAATTAGCTAGAGTTGTTTTCCTAATGAGATAACCAGAAGTACAAACACTAAATCAAAATCAAAACCACGGAACTTTATGCATTCAAAAAAAAATACCAGTAATAATTGTGAAATAACTATTAAATACAAATAAACTTAAATCAAACGTAATAAAATAACGAGTAAAACGTTTTCGATGCTAACATCGAACTAATCAATCGAAAAAAAAAAGAGAAAACCGCAAATTCAGCCAGATGAATCTAATTACGGGGTCTTACATAAAAGATTCACTGCTAAATTTCAACGCCGGTTACATGTAGAAGACATCGAAGACCTATCATCGGATCATATTGCAATTATTCTTACTCACAATTGGTCGAAGAACCAGAAATCTTCACAAAGAACATACAAATATCAACATGGAAAAATAAACCGGACATTCAAAGAAAAAACTCTTCAAGACAAATCAAAGAACTGATAGTAAACAAGAGAAAAACTAGACGCAGATGGCAACAGTCTAGAGCCCCTGAGCACAAAACCATTCTACATAGACTGTTCCAAGAATTAAAGCACAAAATTAAAGACACTAAACTAAAATAAAAGCACACATAAAAAAAAGAGAGGAAGTGAACATAAAATATTAAGAAAGAAAATTAACATTCTCGATATAAAATATAACAAGATACTGAGACCAGTTTGGAGTTATGGGGCTGTGCTAAAACAAGCAACATAAATGTAATACAAATTTTTCAAAAAAATACTGCTCAACATAGTAAACGCTTCTTGTTACTCTCGAAATTCATTAAGCTATAAAAATGAAATCTACAAAGTCAGTAATTAGAGAAGGTACATAGTAAAATGACCAGCAATGACACCACCATGAAAATGTCGAGGTTCTTAAGTTGCTCAACAATAGTAGGATAACAAAAAGATTTGACAGAATCAAAAGTTTTGAATTAACCATGTAAACACCCACAATACCAAAGTAGAAGCAAATATTATAGAACCTAAGAGTCTACGATGCTAGAAAGCTAGAAACAAGCTGCTCTTTAGTATGTGTCATTTAGTTATACTATAAGGAGATAACATAAAGCATCTATATTATATATGTATATGTACGAAGTGGGCGTGGCTTAATCCACTGAAGATGGAAATTTTGAAGTTTTAACATTAATCGCATAGAATAAAATTTTCAGATCAATATTATTAAAATAATTTCTCTAATTACATGAATTTATGCGTAGAAAAAAAAATTCTATGGAACCACTCAAAGAGAATTCTTTACCAAAACAAACTGCGCAAAGTTTTAGAAAAAAACCAAATAATAGAAGATGATGATGTCAAAATCAGCTGGGAAAAACTAAAGAATAACATTAAAGAGTCTGCGAACGAAGCACTTGGCATCCGTACCAAGAACGGACCGTACAGAAATAAAGAAATACTGTGAGAGAAGATAAAGGCATATCTAAAATACAAACCACAGAATCATACGAACAATACAAAATAATCAGCAACGAAACAAAATTAGTCGTAAGATTAGCTAAAGCCAGGCACTGGGAAATTTTCTCCAAAAACATAGAAAGCTGCTTCTATGGTCTTCAAAAACAAATGTGGCGACTGATCAGAACCCAACGGAAGAAAGTAAACGAGTTAATAGAGACGAAAGCAATGCTGGGCTGAATATTTTGAAAACCTATATAAAAGGAAGGAAGAAGTCATTGAGCAGAATGACACTCCAGAAATAGTTACTAACAATAAAATCTAAATAGAGAGTACAGACATAGGCACTTAGACAATTGAAGAACTGAAAAAGCCCTGGTTCGGACGGTGTTACCAACGAACTGCTTAAATATGGTGGACAATGTCTAACTAAACTGGCTAAAACTAACTTTGATCATCACTGGATACCCGATAAATGGCGGACAAGCATTACTATTCTCTTGTTTAAAAAAAGAGATAAAAAACTACCGAAAAATTACAGGGGCATTAATTTACTAAACATAACTTTAAAGTTAATTATTAAAATAATTACGAACAAGATAAATAGTATAATCTCCCTTTTAGATGAACAACAGGGCTTTAGAACGGGTGCAGTCTTTGCTATAAGGCAAAATCTCGAAAAATCTAATTAATATAATAGACTTGCCTACATGAGCCTAATAAACTTGCAAAAAGCATTTGATCGGGTTAAGCTACAATATGTTGTACAAACTTATAGGTCTTACGAACCTTGCACGGCCAACTCACACAGTCGGAGCGAGGGGAGGTTCAAATAAATAAGAGTTAAAGGGCGCCAGATCTTTTATAAGTGAATCTTCTATCTCGACCAGGACAGAAGGTTCAAGCTTGTAACGAATTTGAGGTTTGTAATCCTTGTTACTCTGGTGTTCGTGTAACCAAAAAAAGAAAGATATGTTATTATAAAGATAAAATAGGTATAACAACTTTAATTTAATAACCTAGATAATTAACAACGAGTTTATCTAATTCTCAGTCTATAAATGCAAGAAGTATCGGCAACACACAATACATAAGTTTAAACGATGTGGGTAGCGAAGAAAATTACATAACAAATATCGTTTGTACACAGCATGCGATACACACAAAATAATTAGTGAAACTACATTAGCAAAAATTCTGTGAGTGACTTTTTTGACAGCGACAAAATAATTAAATAAACTTACCCACAATCCAGTATCTACTTGTTCAAAAAAAAAAAAACGTTTTCCTCGTTGAGTCAACCTGGAATAAATTTGAATAGCAAATCGTGTCAACACAATGACTCACAAAAGCAATCTACAAAATTGTTAATTACTACTAAAAGAACAGAGTTATACTCGTCCCATGAAGGTATTTATCGATATTAATCCCTGATCGGCAATGCATCGAAACGTACAGTCAAAAACGTGGCGGGACGGCTATCAAATTAAGAAAATCGCCAACATAATTAAAAAAAAAAACGGATATAAATAGCTTACCTTATGACGAATATACTACTTTAAATGCGTAATGAACTTATAATTTCATTTCCATTGCCGTTGATGTTATTAGAAACTTCAAGTTTTAAACGACACAGGTCATTTCAGTTAGTTGTCGGTTTAACGACTTGACAGGAAATGACAGTGAAAAGAAAAATTGGCAGAGGGCGTCAAAATGGAAATCTAATTTTGATTTAACCAATATACAGGGTATTACATTATGAAATTTTTGCACATAACAACATTTACTTTGCAGTAGACAAGTACATTACAACTTATTGAAGAAATCACCGAGTCAATTCCCGTAGAAAAGGGAATACAACATGGTGACTCTCTAAGTCTACTATTTTTTAATATAAAGATGGTTGTTTTTGTCTCCAAAACAAAAAGCTTGACTAATGCAATCGCAGATCATCCGACTACACGAAAATAAAAAAGCAGAAAACACTACATTAGTGATAACTTTCGCTTGTGGAGTTAAAACATTTTTGAAAGAAAAGAATGACTATAAGTGATCGGATGAAATGTCTAAAAAATTCAAATTAATTTGATCTCAAAATATTATTTATTACTTGGCCTTAAAGGAAATGCCAAAACGTTATCAGGTTTGGATGAGAATTTTTTTCATTCTTTTTAAATGACATTAGACAAAATTCTTTAACATTCAAATGTATATCATGGCATTGCAAAGATATTTCAAACTACAAAAAAACCCTGCGATTTTGCTAATAGCTGCAGCGAAAAAAATAATCATTTGTTTGTGAAACTTAATGTTTAATACTAAAATATCTAAAAAATTATACAGGACCTGCATAAGTGCTTAACGTTTTTTGTTCTTCATTATTTGTCTTAGATTTGATACCAAGACGAACAACTGGTAGGGTTTCGCGGACATTATCCGTTTATGAGGGTGGTATATACCAAATAAACTGGCCAAGTGTGGAATAAAAATTTTAATCTTATGCAACTGTAACAAAGCATCTTTTACAATTGAAGAACAACCGCACTTGGGTGCCGATGTGTTCTTGCTGATAGTGGTGATTCGTGTCATATGGTCAACGACGCAAGCTGGTTTAATGAACTTGAAAGAAAAGACATTTTGCTGAGTCTTACTGACAGTGGTAACGTAACAGCTAAAGGTAT
The DNA here is from genome assembly GCA_035610365.1 of Aquatica leii. NCBI lineage: Eukaryota > Metazoa > Arthropoda > Insecta > Coleoptera > Lampyridae > Aquatica > Aquatica leii. Next base: position 6,510,737 of record CM069432.1, read on the forward strand.
CGGTTCAGTGGAGATCGAGCACTACGTGAATGGTGATTGGTTACCTGGAAGGTTGCTGAATGTACTTTTTGTACCCGGACTAAAACAAAATTTGTTCTCGGTGGGTGCTGCAACACGTAACGGTGACAAGTGTGTTACAAAAAATGGCGGTATGCAATTTTATAACAACAAAGAACTGCAATGAGTTGCTAAAAAATCAGCGAACATCTTATTTCTTGTCAACATTCATCGACCGCAAATTGAGGTGAACGCAGTAGTTGACCTTAAACGTTGGCATAAACGCCTTGGTCACTCTGGCATTGGCCGAATGCGTGAATTACTAAAAGTGGTGTCATTCTTAGTCTAAAGATTATGTCATCAGACGAATTTTTTTGCGAATAATGCCGATTGGGAAAAATGTCACGGGAATCATTCAAGCCAATTGAGAAAGTCAAATGGAAACCAGGTGAAAAAATTCATTCTGATGTGTGTGGTTTCATGAGCAACATTTCGTTTGGCGGCAATCGTTAATTTGTCACATTTAAAGATGAAGCAACGGGTTTTCGGTTTGTTTATTTTCTTAAACACAAAGATGAAGTTTATGACAAGTTTGTTGAGTGTCATCAACGAATCGTGACGCACTTTGGACGTCCATTTAAAGTGTTGTTTAGTGATAATGGTACTGAGTATAAGAACTCAAAGATGACAGATTTTCTTGAACGCAACGGCATCAATCATTAGACACCGCCACTTTTTACGCCTGAGTCAAATGGTACGGCTGAGCGCGATAATCGGACAATTGTCGAGGCTGCTCGAATAACGTTAATTGGAAAAAAACTACCCGTTAAGTTGTGTTGCGAAGCTACTTTGTGTGCAGTTTGGCTTTTCAACGGAACACCGAAAAAACACCAAACCCGACACCGTACCAACAGTGGTGCGGAAAAGCACCGGACCTATTAGGGATCAAAACATTTAATTCGGTTGCGTATGTTCATGTTGCGGAATCAAGAAACAAATGGGATGACAAATCCAAAAAAGTCATCTTTGTCGGTTATGACAGCGAGTTTCGTAATTATAGATTATTTGACATGTCAGCAAATAAAATTACATCTCGTGATGTCACGTTTAATGAAAGTGAGTCGGCACCGACGATCAATTCAGGTTCGTGGCCAATTGTGGATTATGAATCGGAAGAAGAAAACCAATCAAAAATCGCCGAAGATGTAGACACGCATGATGACGGGCAAATGGAACAAAATGATTGCGGTCGTCAATTGCGTGATCGGTCTTAAATTAAAAAGATCGATCGAATGAACGAGCTGATAACGTACGCAGAAGCAATCTCAAGACCTGATGGTGATAAATGGCAATCAGCTGTTCAAGAAAAGCTGACATCACTTGAAAAAAATCAAACTTGGGTTGTTGCTGAGTTGCCGCCTGGTCGAAAACCTATAACTTCAAAATAGGTATTCAAATTAAAACGCGATTTAGATAACACGAATAATCGCTATAAAGCGCGATTAGTAACTCGTGGCTACAGTCAACGTAAAAGCGTCGCTTACACCGAAACCTATTCACCTGTTGTTTGTTTCTAATCGGTGAGAGCTTTGTTGGCACTGGCAGCAGTTGAAGATTTGGAGATCGTGCAAGGTGATATTAACTGCTTTTCTTTATGGCACACTTGACGAAGATATTTACATGACTGTTCCTGAAGGATCCCCGATTGCAGGTACAATAGTCAAACTCCAAAGGTCACTGTATGGACTTAAGCAATCGCCTCGTCAATGGAATAAGAGATTTATAGAATTCTTAACAAAGTATGCGTTTAAATCCAGTGAGGCTGTCCGCTGTGTTCTAATTGGTTAAATTGATAGCGAACGCGTTTTGATGGCGATTTATGTAGACGACTTGTTAATGAGCAAGTCGAAGCAAGTGGTCGATAAAGTAACGAATTATTTGATGTCAGAGTTTGAAGTGACAGTTGGCTCAACACAATATTTCGTAGGTCTCGGAATCTATTGTGATCGGTTGAACAAACAAATTATCTGTTTCAAACTGCCGAGAAATTTGGATTGGCGGATGCAAAGAGTGTCTCACCAGAAACGAATAGTGATCAACAGCAGATGTCAAAAGTGTCTTATCGAGAAGCTGTTGGCTGTTTAATGTTTGCAGCGTGCGTATCGCGACCGGACTGTTAGTATAGCTGTTACTTGGTTGCTAGATAACTTGTCGATTGCTTCGAAATTCATCTTGTCAGTTTCTGCAAAATGAGCTCTATTAAAAGTTTGTGCACACAGTAAGAATGCTATTCACCGTCCAGATCGCTTAAGCATAAAAAATGTTTATCTTCTGGCAACTCCTTAATCAGCGTTTCTAAATGATTTTTTGAAACAGTATAATCTCCCATACATAGCTGCACTTTAGAATTTAGTAATGTAGTTTTTAATTTAGTGGCTATATGAATGAATGAATAAAAATTAATTAAAATAAATGTTGATGTCCAATATGTTCCATACACCTACCTGAAAATATGGAGAATACGGGTTTGATCCATTTTCGCTTGATGGTAAGCCGGCATGGACTTTCATGGCTTTTAAACAGCGCGTATCGCCATCAGAAGAAAAACTAGCAATTGTTATACCATTTTCGTTTGCCAGATTTTGTAGACATTTCCATCTTTTCAGAACATCTTCCGAATTAAACCGATTATCTGACCCAAAAATTGATAAACACAACGTCAATTAGTGGTTGAGCCATAAACACGTATGCGTTATTAGCAAGATTCTGTTTCTCTAAAGTATTTTTGATTTCTGAAACTGAATTTATTGTGCATTGATTGCTAATGGGATATCCAGTCTTTTCTGATAGCTCCGGCACGCAACCCACGATTTGATTTGTTGAGTTATTGTAACGAACTCTGCCTATTATTGCAGTTTGATCTTCCGATATAAAAATATGTGTAGGATACTTCCTCTTTTCTAAAAATTCTTTTAATCGGGATAATGTAATTTCTCCTTCTACATATCTTTCACGATCTGTCAGTGTTGTATTGAGTGTTGCAATTGACGGTAACCCATTCGCTGAATTGGCGGCAAGTGTTTCGTACGCTAAACGTCCTGCCGTTATCCATATAAATAAACAAAAATTTTTGAATTCTGTTGCGTAGCGGTTTCCTGCTTTCTTTCTGCCATGTTTACCTAAATTTTTTTCAACGTATTTTTTGAGCATATCTAAGAACGTATTGGCATCGCATGACTTCTTCAGATGTCTTAAGTTATTATCACTAATAATATTCATTGTTGGTATCAGTTGATCTTGCAATAATTGGTTAGTAGAAACCTGCTCTTTTATTTCGTCATAGAAGTGGTAAAAGTCGGTGAGTTTCGACTGGCTATTATCGAAATTTAGAAAAACACTGTTCTGTTTACGCATAGAGGAGTAGAGTGAGGAGATTTTCTTTCAGCGACAGAATTACACTCCGTTGAGATCTCCCCCGTAATTCTGTCTTTCGAAAAATCCGAAAAAGACGGGTTTGGGAAGCAAGGAGACTCTGTTTCACTTGTTGAATGTGTTATAATAATTTCTGATTCCGCAGAATCGAAGACATTTTGCGAGGAATTTTGGTTTTCGCTTGACAGAATTACAATGTTATTGAGCCTTGTGGCATTGCTTTTAGCTGTTTCGTTGGATGACGACGGAGACGTTATGAACTTTAATATACTTTGATTTTTGATTTTCGAACTGTTTACAGTTTGGGGGTATGATTTTTAAAATGTGTTTTAAAGAGTCTATTAACATTGGAAAGAACCCATTTTAATTTGCCTTTTTCCACTGATGTCTGTGCCTTTATATTCAAATGAAAGATTATCTAATTCAGCTAAACTCGTAGTTTTTTGATCCGAATCATTTAAAGTTTCCAAAAATTTTCTTTTGTAGTTTATTACAATTTTTTAAATATGTTCAATTATTTGATTGACATTTTCAGTTGAACCAACATTCTGTTTTAAATTCACCGTAGGAATGTTCGTTTCAGATGGAGGTTGTGTCTTTTTTGTGGTTTAAACTTTCCTCATCTAAGTTAACGTTCATTGTTGATGGTTTTCTTTTTTAGATTTTGCCTCTATATAAGATCGACAATACTGTGACAATATGTTTAGAAGCTTTTTATATCCTTCCACAATTTCGAACAGAGCAACGTTTCGACTGAATATTCCATAAAATGTTTTTCTTTCATTGTCATCCATAAGATCAGGCAGTATATTTCTCGCAAACATTTCCATTTTTTTAATGTCATCATCTACTATTGCCGCAAGAGAAAAAATGTTGTCATATCCATTATAACATAGCAGTTGAATTAAATAAGGAGGAAGAGATAATTCTTCCAACTCTATCTCTCATAAAAGTTTGGAAAAAATTTCTTTTTGATTGGAATCCATATTATGTATCTATGAAAAAAACACGTATGTTACCTCTAGACAAATCTAAAAACAAATAAGCAAATCTCGTTCAGAATTAAAAAAATAATAATAATAAAATGATCCCTCTCGTCCCATTTTGTTCGCTGCAATATTTTGTAAGGGGTTTGCCGAAGTCATCTGATTGGCGTCAAAATCGACACTCTATTAAATCCTTGACCACTTAAATTTTTTGTGTTTTTAAAGATTTCCTCATATAAATTACGAAAAACATAGCCAAAAACTACAAAATGTCAACACAAACTTCAAACGCTGGTATTGCAGATCCTTTTAAGCCATAACTAACATATTTGCGGAACAACCTTACCAGTACTTTCCTAGGTAATTATAAAATATCGAGATTTGTCTTACACTAATAAATCTGCTAACATTCTATTTATCACAATAATCCCAAAGTATTTAATTTCTTTTTGTACCTATCGAAAACGAAAGAATGTTGCTATATGCTATTTCAAGTAAAGCCGACATAAAATCACTTCTGGAAAATGTTCCGCGAATTTTAGGACACCGTGTATAGCTTGTTACAAGCGTACTTGTAGCAAACGGAAATAGTTGCCGGAAGCTCGTATGTCGGTGAGAGAGTCGTGAATTTCGTGTGTCACGAGGTAAAAAAGCGCCAGGAACGAACGAAGGAGGGAAAAAGAATCAGATAGACTTCGTTTCCAATCTATCACACATAACCAAGAATGATAGTCACATAAGAACATCAACTATTGATTTTATTATTACTATAATCAAAGCGAGAAGTAATATAACCCACACAATAATATAAAATACCACAAGTCAAAAATCTGAATAGGGCCCCTGTAGACTAGGCCACCAACCATACATTCTATTTCTTATATTCCAACTAATAGATATCTTAAATTCGATTAAACAAATTAACAGTACCCACAATAGTAGAAACACCAAGAGGGATCACAAAGACGTTTATGAAGTACTGCGTGATAACGTAGTATTTAACATTCAATTAATTAATCAATAGCAAATTAACATAACCTAACGCCATTATTTGTGTCGAACAACACAGATATACGTACGTACTCGCACACAACCGCAAACAAGTCAATAGAATTTAAAACGTACTTACATGTGAGTAAGATCCTCCCAGTAATGACAACTAGTTATCTACTCTCGCGAGGTCACAAACCCTAAAATAAGAAAGCTGAAAAGAAAAACGTACATTCAGTGTTGACACACAAATTGTTGGGTCCCCAGCGGAATTAAAAGTTTTGACTTTACTACAATTTCTAATCTTTACGCCGTAATTCAATGTATAAACCTCGTTCAAGGTCACCACTGACGTTAACGGAAAATTTACGTTAAGTTCGTTATCGCTTATTCACAGCGTGCTATGAAATGCTATAAAAACCAAAGCGGTAAATTACCTTGCATTCACGATCAAAGAAAGAAAATACACTCATCTCGGAGGCTGACGTGTTATGCTAACAACCTTCTAAATAGGTATTCAATATTCTAATTATTAACTGATCACCCAGTCGCCCAGCATTTCATACGACAACTTACAACAGCCAAACGCAAAATGCAGTCCGCGCTGCTTCTCACAAGCTTGCGCCAATCAACTAGAACGGCGGATCCACAACATGTGCTATACAGGGTGAAAGTATATACAACCTATGTCGAATTTAACAATTATCGTAACAAGCTATACTTCCATATTAAACCTTCGCACTGGAACTGTACGTTAAAAATACATAAGTTTCATCGTAAACTGGTATAAATTTTAACATTCAAAAAATATCCTGAGTTATTTTAATAGAAAAAACTTACCATTTTCTGAAACTTGTGAACTGCACATAAATTTCACGTCACATGTGAAGTTATAACGGCTTAACCGCATGCGCGTCTGAGATTGCGTCGGATTTCTTCGAGGATTGCGAAGATTTCCAAACGACTGCGTGGATTCCTAGCAATTGCAGTTGATTCCTACGCAATTTCATACTGATTTCCGCGATTTCGGGGATTTTCTTTATAATTGCGGGGATTTCGTGTCAATTTGTGCACGTATTGCGGGAGTGAATTACCCCTCGGGCTTATGATATACAGTGATAGTGATTATGCAGCAGATGTAGACAGTCGGCGATCAACTAGCGGTTATGTGGCAATTTTTGCGGGTGGTGCCGTGTCTTGGATGAGTCAACGACAGCGAAGCGTAGCTTTATCAACAACCGAAGCCGAATATGTTGCTGCTAGTGAAGCACCAAAGGAAGCTATTTGGATGCGTCGATTACACTGGTCTGCATGAAAATCGGCCCTGATACCATTCTTGACGATTCTTATGTAAAATGACCTCCTGAATCCAAAAATGAGCTCCGTTTTTACCCATCACCTACCTATTTTGGGGGGACCCCATCTTTGTTTTATTTTTTGCATATTTTTTTTAGAATTTTAACTTATAGCCGTTAAACATCCCAAAGCAGGTAATAAAATTTATACCAAAGTATATGGCAAAAGTTTTGCTATAAAATGTATATAGAAACAACAATAAAATACAAATTTATAAGAACAGTAAAAAATATCAATAAACAGGAAAATTCACTGCACGACGCTGGCGATCTCAATAGCACATGCAGGTTTGAACAGGAATTTTCGACAGGCTTGAACTTGCATTACTCTTCTCATTAAAGTATATTACATTGTTTGCTTAACTGCTTCGATCAGTACATCTATAGCTGTTGCAGAGTTAACTTGTCGACGTTTTAAACGTGCTGGATTTTGTGTTCATTTGTGTAAAACAGTAAAACTACTTTTACTCCGGATTTTTTCAAGTGACTAAGTGTGATTTGTGGTTAATGTCGGGCGTTGAATTACTGTTTAATTATGCCACGCGAGTGTAAAAATCATCCCGATAGCTTCTGCTATGTCTGCGGAGAATTAACTTTAATAGCGCAACGAAAACCTCTTTCACCGCTTGTTAAAACAGCTTATAAATTGTGCTTTGATTGTCAAGTTGGCGACCAGGACAAGACTTGGGCTCCATCAGTTTGCTGTACGACTTGTTACAGTAGTTTGACCAAATGGCTCAAAAGTACCCGTAAATGCCGTTTGCTGTGCCCATGGTTTGACGTGAACCTCGCTGTCATCTTACAGATTCTTACTTTTGTATGACTTCCACCGCCGGGTTTTCGAGCAAAAGTAAGCATACAATTCAGTATCTCAATATTCCGTCAGCTCTAAGACCTATTCCTCATAACGATACTTTGCCAATCCCAGAGCCCCCAAACAGTTATACTCTAGAGCCGAAAATTGATTTAAAAGACTCTGAGCCACAACCTGGGGCTTCAAATGATACGTTTAATGATGAAGAGTATTCCGCAAATTTAGTTTCTCGGCAACTTCACCTCTCACTCAATCGGAATTAAATAATCTTGTCAGGGATTTACAGTTACCCAAGACTAAATCTCAGCTCCTAGGAAATGCGACTTCAACAGTGGAATTTCTTAGAAAAGGGAGTAAAAATATCTTTTTACAGGACCAGACAAGCAACCCTGAAATGTCTTTTCTCAGAAGATAAAGGTTTAGTGTTCTGTCCGAATGCAAATTTATTGATGACAGAGCTACAGATGCCATGTGACCCAGAAAAATGGAGACTGTTTATAGACTCATCAAAAACACGCTTAAAAGTTGTCCTGTTGGCAAATGGGAATGACTTCCCTAAATTTTCTCGTCTGTGAAGCTAAAATCAAAGAAGGCGTTTTTGTTGGTTCCCAGATTAGACAACTATTCCAAGATTCGACGTTATTGAACACCTAAATCGAAAAGAAAAACGAGCTTGGCTTGCATTTCAAAACGTTGGGTAACCACAAAAGTGAAGATTATGTCGCTCACGTCGAGGAACTGCTTTTAGCTTACAAGGACATAGGATGTAACATGTCTCTTAAAGTTCACTTCCTTCACTCGCATCTGGACTTTTTCCCTGAAAATTTAGGAGCAGTCTCGGATGAATACGGGAACGGTTCCATTAAGGCATCGCTAAGCTGGAGAAGAGATTTTCAGGGAAGTGGAATGCAAGCATGTTGGCGGAGTACTTCTGGTTTTTGAAACGGGAGAGCTGTACCTCAGGGTATAAAATGAAAGCAAGCACCAAGTAACGATGAATATCTTTTTATTTATTACTGTTTATAGCTAAAATAGTTCTTTTTCCCATTTAAATTAAATTCATGTCCACATATTTATTATTATAATAATTATTATAATTATTATTATCGTTCGATAAATAAATTATAATTAATTTATCGAAAAGTGGTAAAATTAGAGATTTGGGGCTGCTTCGAAAATGGTGGGTGATGGAAAAAAACGGAAGACATATTTGGATTCAAGACGTCATTTTACATAAGAATCGCCCGGAATTGTGTCAGAGCTCGATAAAAATTTTTTTTTGCAGACCAGTGTTATATTCAATTCGTTCGGTGTTACCAACAACCCGACCCGATTGAATTACGTTTGGATAATCAAGGTTCCATTAAATTAATTAAGAATCCAGAATACCACAAGAGGACGAAACATATTGATGTGCGGTTCCATTTTATTCGATTACTTTACAAGGATAGTCAAATCGAGATTGTCTCCAGTCATCAAAACAGTTAGCTGACACTCTGACAAAAGCGTTGCCGAAAACTGCATTCGAAAAGAATCGTCTTGAACTTCAAATCATGGTGAAAGTAAAATAAGCATAGTTTAGGTACCTATATGGTTTTAAAAATAGTTCATGTATTCATAACTTTCAAAAAACGATTACGTAATAATAATCGTAATATTAAGTTTACGATACTTTTGAATAACATAGTTTCAAATATAAAAATTAGTGTGTAACTACAACCCAAACGTTGGCGTTGGCAGTTGGCTCTGCACGGACACGAGATACTTGTTAAGTTGTATATAGCTTTAAAAACAAAACAGATATTGGTAAAATTGATATAATTGCTTTTATTTAAGCTGTTATGTACAATAAATGAAATGAAATACGTTTAATCACATTTTGCCAGCTCTGTACATTACTGTAGATAACACACAAAAGAATAACATTGATGAACAACACCATTTGTAGAAGTTGGCATTTACGCTATGTTCTTCTATAACAATGATAATAAAACGCAGGGAAAGAAGACACTATAGTTTCTAACTGATTGAATGTGTCAAAAATATAAATGCATAACGCATATCCAAATATTCGATTAACTACTCTAGGTGAATAACCGCCCTTTATGATAAAGGCGCTTATACGCGACATCGAAAAGAAAAAAGGATATGATCATCTTGAATACTTTTGCACAGTCGCCAGATTGCACATATGAATAAACGCGTTTGAGGTTCTACGAAGCGGAAGTATTATGCAAACACTTTACTATTTTTACACGTTTATGTTTTTACGCTTCCCTTGAAATATATAGAAATATTTATACAAAATAACTAAAAAATTAACCATACTTTTGATGAAATTTAATTTGCACTACTGATCACATATGTAGTCAATAGCTTGCAGAATAGTAAAAAACGTAAATTGAACTGGAAATTACTTAAATTATAAGGAACGACATTTTTTTACATTAAAATTTATTCGCATTTTTCACTTTTTCAGCTACAAGTAAGTTCCCTAACGTCAATCATACAATATCTGGAAATATTTACTTTTCATTTCCTTATAACTTAAAAATAACCAGTCATTTCCTCCTTATTTATGAATTTCATAACGGAAATATCAGAGCAGTCGTTCGGGAATACCTCAATCGTCTTATGTCAAATGCATGCGTCTTAGGCTCGTAAAATACACTCTAACATGAAATATTGTAGGATATAATCCAAAAACCAATCCGTGTACCAAACTACATGAAACGTCTTTTAACTTAAACCAATTCAGATATACCTTGTTCGAACGAAATTTTGCAATTCGATTTGGTAAAGTAAGTTTTTTTGCAAATACGCAATATGACAGATACAAATGATGACAAATGAGACGATTATCGTTAGATCGATACAAGCGGGATAAGCATTTGTTTTTCTATACAATTTTGCAATGTATTTATCTTTCTCTTTTGTTTCCAGGTGCGTGACAGCGCTTTTTCTTGTAGAATCTGGGTAAGTCTGAAAAATATTACAGGAAAAAAATAGATTTGAGTATTAACACATGTTTTTTTTAAATGATGTATTAAGTAGTTAATAAAATATACTAACATAAAGAACAGATGGGTTCCACTATAATCAGGAAGTTGTAATTGTTGTAGAGACGAATAGACAAGTAGGTCGTTTTAGTTTAAATATGTCGTAACATGCAAAAAAAGTAGGTTAACGTCTTAAGGTAATAATGGAATAATAATTAGCCACAATCATAAATAAGTTAGATTCTTAATTGCAGTATTTTTTTGTTAATTTATATTTAATAATTGTATCTAGACGTTTATTTCTAAATAAAGTTATACAGTGTGTCCGAAAAGTATGGAATATATTATACAGGTCGATAAATATGCACTTTACACGAAAAAGTTGTAAATAAAAGTTGTTTATCACTTAGTTATCTACCACCTGGGAGATATCAATTTAAATTTTTGCTGTAAACAAAATCGCAACGAATAACACTTACATTTTTTTAAATGGCAAGGCACGTCTTTATTATACTCATTTGATAGAGTCTTTTTTTCTCTTTTCAACCATATGAAACTTGAATACCTTTACATCAAAAAATTTTCAATAAAAACAAGGACATGTCTAACAAATTTATTTTACTGAGCAGTATTAATCAGGTACGTAATATGTAGCATTGAAACAATTGAATGCACTGTCACAATAGCAAATATTAAACTTTAAATATCTTTACATAAAATTGTTATAACAAAAAAATGTATTTAAACTAAACTTACAATAAATGTTCAAAATGTAAACCATTCATAATTTGACAGTGGTAAATTCGATTTTTAAAACCATCGATTGCTTTTGAAATCATATCTCGAGTTATAGCTCTTATCTCAACTCTAATGCGATTTTCAAATCTTCAACATTATCAGGTCTATTTACATAAATTTTGCTTTTAATATAGCCCCAAAGAAAAAATCTAGTGGACTTAAATCCGGCGAGCGAGCAGGCCATTCTATCGTACCTCTTCTGCCTATCCATGTATTTTGAAAAGTATTATTAAGAAAGTGGCGGACATTAATTCCAAAATGTAGAGGTGTCCCGTCTTGTTGAAGCCATATTCTGTTATGAGGTATATCTGGATCTACTTCATGTGGAAATAACTCGGCCAAAACAGGAACTAACTCAAATCGTAAAAGAAATCGAGATAAATATTCGCCGTTAAACTACCTTAAAAAAAATATGGCCCCAAAATTTGACTTCCAATCATTCCTACCCAGACGTTGACTTTCTGCTGGTATTGGGTGTGTCCTTCTAGATACCAGTGAGGATTTTGTGAAGACCAGTAACGTGTGTTTTGTTTGTTAATTGTGCCGTTTAAACAAAACGTGGCCTCATCAGTAAAAAGGATATTTTTATAAAAATGTGCATCTCGTTCAAGTTTGTTTGTTATTGTTTCACAAAACTCCAGCCTTCTGTCCAAATCGTCTTCAAATAATTCTTGAACTAAACAAGCTTTATAAGGATAAAATTTTTCTTTTTTTAAAACGTCATGTACAGCCGATTTATTCAAATTATGGTCCCTAACAATTTGCCGAACAAAAATTTGTGGATTTTCCTCAACAGACAAGAACACATTTTCTCGTTCTGCATTACTTAATGACAAAGATCTACCAGTTCTACTCGCATCTTTCACCGAACCTGTCTCTTGAAATTTCTGACAAATTTTGCTTACCGTGGACTGCGAAATGTTTAATTCTGGATGCAAGTTATTAAATAAATTACATACTTCGTCTTGGGTTGTTCTTCTATCTCCATATCCCAGAATCATTAAAATTTCAATTCTATGTTTCTCAGATAATTGAGCCATATTTCAAGCACTAACAAATAGCAAAGTGTGACAGTGTTCTTAAATGCATTCAATTGTTTCAATGCTACATATTACGTACCTGATTAATACTGCTCAGTTTCTTGAAAATTTTTTTGATGTAAAGGTATTCAAGTTTCATATGGTTGAAAAGAGAAAAAAAGACTCTATCAAATGAGTATAATAAAGACGTGCCTTGCCATTTAAAAAAATTTAAGTGTTATTCGTTGCGATTTTGTTTACAGCAATAATTTAAAATAATATCTCCCAGGTGGTAGATAACTAAGTGATAAACAACTTTTATTTACAACTTTTTCGTGTAAAGTGCATATTTATCGACCTGTATAATATATTCCATACTTTTCGGACACACTGTATAAATAACAATTTAACGTTATACTTTTAATAACTATCTTTGAAGTTGAACAAAGATAAGCATAATTTTTTATCAAGTTCTTAAAACTTATCGCAAGTTATAATTATGTTACCTATAAAATCTTTAAAAAATTTTTCATAACGAAGCTTAAGTTTTTTTTTTAGACATAAAACTTTCACCATAAAACATATTAAAATATTTTTACACTATTTACCCTTAAAAATATTTTAATATTAAGTTTAAAATTTTGTCACATTTTCAAAATTTTATTTGAGGAAAAGGATTTAAATTTTACTATAGTACAATAAAATTATTTAAAGTTTGAGTACACGGTCACAAACATACATACTGTAACGAATTTTAAAACTAATTTATTCATACACAAAATATTTACACAAACTAATTAAATCTAACGATATATAAAAAAAGCACTAATTTATATTTTACAATCACTCGAAAAATAATGTCCGCGGATAACTTCTGTTTATCTTAAAGCTGACACTTGTTTACATTAAAGTCACGTACGTTTATATTCAGTTATATTTATTTCGAACATACGCGTTAATCGCTTATTTATTTAAACATCTTAACAGTGCCGACTTCGAGTAACTGACTCTCTTTGAATCGTTTTTATATATTTCTGTTATCTATCCCGAAAATTTTCTACAGCCTTCCCAAACGTTCTGGAAGTGGATAAAAAGTTCGTAAATGCTCTCGAGGTAGAACGTTTCAATACATTGTATATTTTATAAAATCTTAAGCTTTTGCGGTTGTTATGTTTATCATTATAAGCGACTTTCGGCTTAGACCGCGTCATAGTTAAACACCCAGACTTAGGGTTGGTCCTAGTCTTTTCTTGAGAGCCAAAACACGAAGTAGAACTTGGCCTGTGTGTAAATGACGATATTTATACCAATAGCGATTAGCGTGATCAACGGACCTTATTTTTCCGTTACCGCTTGACTGACTGTAAAAAAATCATGTTACTTGTGTGGGGTCCATAAACCCGTTCTCGGTTCAAGAGCAAGCAAAGTTGAAGCATTTTTTCCGGGTACTACGACATTGGAATCAAAAAAATAATTGAATCGGATTTTACCTATATTCATAAAAATCCATTTTCTATGAAAAAATGCAAACAACAAATAAAAGTTACCAGAATTTGTAATGGAAATTAAGATTGCAATTGTTCAACCACTAATTACATTCTAATGATGATAATAATTCCTTTACAAAGAAAATCGGAATGTTGACTTTAATTTAATCCGGAAATATTAAAAATTAAGGTTAATTTCATATTAGTGCATGCAGTTTAAATTTATTCGAGTTATTAATGAAACTTTTTTAAATTTATTTTAATTATAAATCAAAACATAAATGACCTAGACCTTTTTTAATTAAGGGCTATAGAATTCATTTAAAACTTGAGCAGAGAAGATAAATACATAAATAGAAAATTTGGCGTAAAAAAATTTAATTTAATTTTAATAATTTTAAACAAAACGTAACTAAACATGATTGATTTTTTGCATATTATATAAACATTTTCTGTTACAGCATGTACACATGCTACTGTCATTGCTATTATTAACAGATTCCTAGTTTTATCACAAATACGCTTTATTATTCGATAATGCAACAATCAGTTTTGCTTCTACTGTCGAATATGCAATTACTTTGTATATGTTGTTTCATATTTAAATCACTTGATAAAACACTTTATTACTAAATATTTAAAGAACTTTTACACATAATCCGTTTACTGTTACAGAATTATAAATTAAAATCCCCGGGATGATTGGATTTAGGTTTCATTAAACTAATATAATTAGCCTAATTTAGTTAAAATTGTTTTTTATTATAATTCTATATATTTTAAAACAATTTAGTTTTATTATTACCCAATTATAAGTTATTTAATTTAAAAATAATTTTAATTAATAAAATGCTTTTGTCACCAAATCTCAATAGTTCCATATTTAACACATCTTTGATTTCTATAATCTTACAAGTTTAGATTATTTCAGTTAACAAATAAATAAATAAACAATTTACAAAAGTAGCTTTAAAACTTTGATGCGGTAGTTTGAAAACTTGTAAAGCTGCGGTTCTTAGTAATAAGTAAACACTCAATAACTAAACTCAACAATAACGTAATGCGAACTAATCTATTCTGCATTCTTCTAAGTCAGTTAATTCTTTAATAGTTAATTAGAACAAATTATTATTATTATTGAATCGTTCAACCAGCAAGACGTGTATTAAAGTGTATAAATTTGCAGAATTTTAATAGTTAAAAATAAAGTGAAACCAAACAATAATTGTTTATAATTAGAATAATAATAATTGTAATTAGTGAATAAATATAACAGTGCCAACAAATTCAAGGTAAATACGTAAAATCACAACACACGTGAAACAAGGACGCCCGATAACGCGCGATACCGAATAACGAAGTTAGTGACATAAACATGATAATCTCTTACATATTTCTACAATAAAACACGTAATAAATTAAAATTAACTAACCGCCGTCCTATAAATAGAAAAAAAAAATAGTTACGTGTTAAATAATATATTAAAAAAAAAAAAGATTAATTACATAGCACATAAAATTGTAATAAATAATACAAAATCTCCACCAATGAGCCAATCGGATGGATATTCAACGGACAATGGAAAAAGGAAACGCGAAATTCACGATGAGAAAGAAATTATCGCCAAGAGCCAGAAGATGCATAAATCACCAGCAAAATCACAACAAAACGAAGAAAAATTAGATCAAATATTAAATTTACTACAAAACCTAACACTAGAAGTGAACCAGATATGTGAAGAACGCCGTGAATTTCAAACAGAACTAATCGAATTAAACGGAAAACGAAATTATAATAAAAGAGAATGCAAATTTAAAAAAAGATTACGAAGAAATGAAAAAAGAACTAAGAAACAAACACAAGAATAGAACAACTATAAAGAGAGAAAAGAAGAAAAAATGTGGTAATTGCAGGACTAAAAATAGATAATAACAAACCAGAAAATTTAAAAGAAAAAATAAAAGATTTCATGCAACAAAAACTAGGTATTGAAGTCGTCATCAAATCAGCTTATAAACTAGGACCACAACAGTATTTAGTAGAAGTAGATAACTCAGTAGATAAAATCAAAATCATGCAAAACAAGATAAAATTGAAAAACATAGAAGAGTCTAGGGTATTCATTAACAACGATCTATCAAAGAAAGAAAGAGATATAGATAAACAAATCAGAAACATAGCGCAAGAAGAAAGGAAAACAAGAAGAACTGTTAAAATTGGATATCAAAAACTAATAACAAAAGAAAAAGAGTTGAGTTGGAATATAAAAAAAATTGCACTAGAGAAAAATTAAAAATAAGACAAAAAACTAAATACAATTCCGACGGAACAGAAGAAGACTAAAATGGCAAAGAAAAAAGACATGCAAACAGAAACTAATAAACATAAAAATGATAGACAAGAAACACAAGTGACGCTAAGAATCGGCAATTGGAATATAAGAAGCATAAAAGGAAAAGAACATGAACTCGTAGAAGCATTTGAAAAAACAAATCTAGATTTCCTAGCAATTACCGAAACTAAAAAGAAAGGGCAAAGAATGATAAAATTAGAAAAAGGACACGTATTATTTTACAGCGGAGTAACAACAGAACAAAGAGCAGCAGAACGAGTAGGATGTTTAATAAAAAATGATGAACAGGTGAAAAATATAAAAAATGGAAATATATATAAAAAAATATACTACAAATAGATCTACAACTAAACCAACAGAGCAAAACAACCATGTTAATAACATATGACCCTAGCCAAGACGAAACAACAAATAAGAAAGACGAATTCTGGGAAAAAATGACAGAAGCAGTAGAAAACTTAAATGGCAGAGTAATAATATTAGGAGACTTCAACAGCCGTGGTGGAAAAAGAAACAACGTGACAGCCGATGTGATTGGACAATACGGAGAAGAACACAGAGACAAAAATGGGGAAAAGCTAATAAACTACTGTGCAGAAAATAACTTAATAGTAACAAATACATTTTACCCTCATAAGAATATACATAAATACACAAGAGAAGTAAAAAGTAGAAACGAAAAGTCCATAATACATTATATTCTTATCAACAGACCATTTAGGAAAGAAATTGTAGATGTTAAAGTGAGACGAGGACCAGAAATTTATAGCGACCATTACCTGATAGTAGCAAAAGTAAGACTACGCACACAGAAAAAAGAAAACCTTAAAACAATGAGGCAAAAAAAACAAAGGATAATGAAATAATTAAGACATATAAACTACAAGAATCAGAAACAGCTAAGAAGTTTAGAGAAGAAACAGAAAAAAAGATGGAAAAAGACATGGAAAAGTGGAAAAACCTAAATCTAAAACAAAGATGGTATCAATTCAAGCAAACGATTTTAACAACAGCGAAAAAAAATTGTGGAACTATAACAATAAGCAAAAACAAGAAACACATTAGATGGTGGAATCAAGAAATAAAAGACCAACTCAAAAACAAGAACAAAAATGGAACTTATATCTGACCAATAAAACCAAAGAAAATTACACAGTGTACAAGCAACAACGAATTAAAGTGAAGGAAATGGTACTACAAGCTAAACAAGAAGCATGGGAAGATTTCGGAAAAAAATTAGAAACAGACAGCCAAAGAAACCAAAAGCTATTTTACAAAATTCTCAAAAATCTAAGAAAAGGAAATAGTTATACATTAAAACAATTAAAGACAAAAGACAACAAAGTAGTAACGGAAGAAAAAGAAATCATGAAAAGATGGAAAGAATACTTCTGGGAACTCCATAACACCGACAAACAAAACAATCTTAGAAACTATCAAGAACCAAACTACTCACAAGACGAAGATATAATAATATAAAAACAGAAGAAGTAACAAAAGCAATTAAAAGTATGAAAAAAGGAAAATTGGCAGGTCATGACAAAATAAATGCAGATATGCTGAAAATTTTAGGGAAAAAAGCGATAGAAATACTAACAGAAATTTTAAATGAAGCGTGGAACACAGGACAAATACCCGACGATTGGAAGATAGGAATCATATTACCAATTTTCAAAAAGGGCGACAGCAGAGAGTGTGCAAACTACAGAGGCATAACATTACTAAGTTTGGTATCAAAGGTGTATGAACGTGTATTAGACAAAAGATTAAGACATCAAATAGAAGAAAACTTAGCAGAAGCACAAAGTGGTTTCAGAAAAGGGAGAAGCGTACAGGACCATATCTTCAGTATAAAACAAATGATAGAGAAAAACAGAATAAAAAATTCAGAAGTATATATAGCTTTCCTAGACGTTGAAAAAGCTTTTGACAAAGAAACGCAAAAAGAAGTATGGAATAATCTAAGAAAAAAAAATGTAAATCCAAAATTAATAAAAGAGATCAAAAGCTTGTATGAAAACAATAAAAGTTACGTGAGAAAAAATAATGCACATTCGGAAATCTTTGAAATTATTAATGGATTAAGGCAAGGTGGAGTGTTGAGCCCGACCTTATTCATAATAATAATGGACGATATAATCAAAGCCACATCACAGAAAACCAAAAAGCTACACAGAGGATTCAACAAATTAATACCGGTAAACGTATCAGAATGTGCTTTTGTCAACGATGTAATGTTATGCGCAGGGAAAAAAGACCTACAGAAAAATTTACAAATATGGAAAGAAGAACTATCCAAAAGAAATATGAAAATAAATACAAAAAAAAACAAAAATAATGGTGATAAGCAAAGAAAACAAAAATGTCCAATTAGAAATAAACCAAACAAAAATAGAGCAAGTTGATGAACTCAAATATTTAGGAGTGATAATAGATAGAGAAGGAAATATGGAAAACGAAATAAATGAAAGGATTGGAAAAGCAGCAAAAATATACGACAGCTTAAGCAAGGCATTTATAGGAAAAAAAGAAGTTACCATAACAACAAAAATGACAATATATAAAACAATTTTTAGACCAATACTAACGTACGGAAGTGAGAGTTGGATTCTAACAAAAAGCAAAATTCAAGCAATCGACATGAAGTATTGGGATTTTAACTAAATTGCATAAGTTTTTGTAATATACTTAAAAATTTATCAGGAAAAATGTAATTTTTACAGCGGTACGATAAGTGTGTCACTTTAATAACCCTTAATTTACGTACTTTCTAATGGCAAACTTTTTACTTACTAAAGAATTTGCAAGTAATTAAGCTAATGTTTTGGTTCTTAAAGAGATAATGTGGTATTTATGCGATTCCAGCAATTAATGTTTTTATGTGTGCATAAAAAGTGAAAAGTTTATTTAAGAATGTTACGTTTGTATATTATAACACAATTAAATATAAATTTTTGATTTTATTGGCAATAATTTTTAACATTTAAAGATTTTTTTAATTAAAATTAGTGCGAGTTGCGAAGCAGAGCTTTTATTAGAAAATGTAAAAACCGGAAGATTGTTTTTACTTTATACCTTGAAGCACAGAAGTGATAATTTGCCTTGAATAGTAAAACTTTGTTTGCAGTTTATTGCATTTTAAATATTACTTGATTTACTTAAACTACAAATAAATAAGTTATGCATTAATTACTACAGAGCGGATAGTAAGGCAAGAAAAAATATCAAAGAAGGTGGCATAAAAGGCATATTAAACCTACCAAAAAGGCACAAATATCTATTAAAATTTACAGTTTATTTTTTTGTTTTACAATGTTTATTAAGTGATATTATTTTCCCAAGCACAAATCAAATATTTTTCAATTTTTTGACCAAGAAGCTGTTGCCTTTCATCATTTAAAATATTTTTATAGAAGGAAAAAATTCTTTCGACATCACAAGATGTTAGTGGAGCAAATTTTAATGCCAATGTTTCTGTTATTGTTAAAGATATTTTCTGTTCATGCTTCATGACCTCCCCTTTTTGAATTTTAGTCAGTTGTTTAAAGAGGTCAAAGGAAGGGTTTTTTGATGTGACGCAATCCAATTTTTGATGAATTTTTCTTCCTATAGTCCCTAGACTAGCTCTTATTCTTTCGAATGTAGCGAAAGATTCGGTCATTGCGGTTTCGCTTTTTTCTAGCTTCTTTAATTCGCCAGGAAAGCCGGAAAAGTGTGTTTTTATATAAAATAGTCCTCTCTTAACAGCTTCGTCATTAAAAGCTTTTTGAGATTTAGCAATTGCTGCAGAGGCCGTCTCGTCAAATAATTCAACCACCTGAAGTAAGACAATTCAATTAATGTATAAGACAATGTCAGATTATAGTATGAATTGTACCTCTTTAATTTTTTCAAAATGTGTGGCATAAAAAATGCAAGCAGATAACCAAGTTCCCCAGCTTGTTATGACAAATTCATACTAAACACGGTGTAAATGGGATTGCAAGGGAAAGTTCTGCAATGCTGATATAAATCAATCTTCGTTTTATTTTAGATGATACTGAATTGTCGGATTATATAGCATCATGCAGTGAATATGAACCGAACAGCGAAAGTGAAGATAGTTCCGAAGCTGATGACCTTGCTCCGACAACAAGCAAGATTACCCAAAAAACTTCAAAGAAAAGTAAAACTTTGGGTTCCTGTTCCACTACGGGACATGGTCTACAACATAATATAGACATGTCTGAATCCTCAACAAGAAGCAATATACATACCAAACCATCCAAACGTGGTGAATGAAGTCCACATAAACGAACCACAGCAACCCTAACTAAAGAAGGGCAAGAAGAGGAAGACTGACAAGGATGCATGGAAAAGAACTATAAAAAGAAAGGAATACTAATAAAACTATGTCAGTCGGCGTATTTAGCAGTGCATGGAATAAAACGCTCCAAACTGCGTCGAAAATTTCAGAAAAACAATGCAGAGCCTAAGGATTCAAGAGGTCTTTATTACACCAGGCCAACTAAAACAAAAACAGATACTCTAGTCTCAGTTAGAAGATTTATAGAAGAACTGCCTGCTCGAGAATCTCATTATAGCAGATCTGATAACAAACTTCGCAAGTATCTGTATTCCCATTTATCAGTCGCAAAGCTTCACCGACATTTTTTTACAAAAGAATCAAGATGAAACAGTATCATATGAGATGTTGAAGAGTTTTTACAGAAGAATACAACATATCATTTGGATTCCCAAGAAAAGACATCTGTAAAGAATGTACTATGTTCATGACATGTTTACAACAAGCTGAAGTGACAAATAATAAGACATCTGCAAAAACCGTCAATACGGAAAGGGAGCTACATCTAAGAAAAGCTGAATGTTTTAAAAAAAAAATTTCGGAAGTAACAAAAGCTAATGATCCATCCATCCTATCAATTTGTGTCGATTATCAGAAAAATCTGCCTGTCCCTGTGACGAATATTGGGGACGAATGCTATTTGCGTCAGTTGTGGATTCACAATCTGTGAATACATTGCTTAACAACAAGAAAAGCCAGTATGTATATGTATGCAGAACACTTCGCTCGAAAGGGACCAAACGAGGTAATAACTTGCCTGCAGGATTATATCACACAAAACAAGAAGCCAGAGCAACGTATTTTACAACTTTTTTGCGACAACTGCTTCAGCCAGAACAAAAATAGATTTTTGTTTGTCTTCTTAGATCAGCTATGTGCCAATAATATTTTTGAAACCATAGAAATCTGGTACCCAGTACCCGGTCACAGCATGATGCCAGTCGACCGAGATTTTGCTGTGATTGAAAAACAAAGATTGAAGCGTGACAACGTTGACAACCCAGAAGTTTATGTTAATCTAATAAAAGAGTGTAAACAGAAAACTCCATTTGATGTCGTCTTTGTACAGCATTCGCTGAGGTCTAATGGATGCCTGGAAGAAGGCGATCGTACAATAAAGGTGAAACACTATAAATTATGGTTAGACTCTCACATAAAAGGAACTGTGCCGGGGATTTCGAAAGCTAGACGTGTCAAATTTTCGCTTAATGAGCAACCTCAGCTCAGTGCATCTTACTATGGCCCTATGGAACCATTGAAACTTTACAAAGTTGGTCATAGCCGTAAACTTCGTGGTGAACCCAACCTGGCCTATGATAATGAATACCTAAAAATTAAGCAGTTGAAATTTAACAACGTAACCCATCTTGTAAAGCACGTTAAATCATTGGACACGGAATTTTTTGCTCGAACCTTGTCTAAAAATGGAAGTATAATCCAGCAAACTGATGCCATTGATGAAGATAATATTGCTCAGTTACAAGAGGCCGACGCTGTGTATGAATAGCTAGCCTTCTGTGTGTTTATTACACTAAGTTTTGCTTTCAGTTAAGTTTTTTCATACTATGTTTATGTAGTCTTGAATTTTATTCACGCATTATGTATTTTTTTCTTATAGCGTTAGGTACATCGTAGACTTTTTTTGTAGTATAAACAATTTTTTCCTTAATATTATCCTTAATTTTTGACAAAATAAAGAAATTTCAACACAAAAAGTGCCTAAGTCCCAAATTATTATAATTTCTTTCTTGGTTATAACAAGACGTTTTTTTTTCTAATCATGGAAGCCCAAGCCACATTCCACAAAGAATACACTACAACACATATTTTGATCATAATATTTTGTGTAATATTTCATAATAAAAAATAAACCTTTAAACCGCAATATCTCAGAATTACTTATTTGTGACGAAGGCACTTCTTGCATTGACCCCTTCAATTATTCTTAACGTTACACATTTTATTTAGCGTCTATACACGGCCGCACTTTTAAGACTTCTTCTCGCGTGCGTATGCGTTCTTCCTTATCACTTAAAACTTGTTTCTAGTTGAAAGTCTATACAAAATGAATTATCGCGCGAAAGAAAGAAATTAACTTAAAAACGTGTGAGCGGAACGAACATTTCCATCCACCAAAAACTAAGTTTTTTTTTCTAAACTTATTAAACCAACTAAAATGTAACTATAATAGCAAATGAACTAAATTTTTAATTGTAAGCAAAATGTGCTTATTGCAATGGTAAGGGGCATACTTTTATGACGGGTTTCTTAAGTATGCCATTAGTGGTTCTTAGAGAGACTTCTCGTATAATTCCGTCGGTGCCTGGGTGAACATTCATCACACGAGCCAGTTTCCAATGCAGAGGTGGCTTTTGTTCGTTAAGTTTGATATTGGAAGCGGTTTCGTTCCATTTTGATCTTTGTTGGAGAGTATGAAGGCATCTGCCTCTGTGCGAGACGAATCATCTAAAAGCTGCTATGAACATAAAAACACACAGACGTAAGCCTTTGTGGTTTTTCCACCTCTCGTCTTGTTTAGAGTAATAGTAAACGGCCCTGCGTAATCAATGCTTACGACAAAGAATGGTTTAAATTCAGACACGCGAAGTTGAGGTAAATCTGCCATTCTTGGAGGAGTCGATTTTGGATGCGTTTTAAAGCATCGAATACATTTTGAAAGACACCTAGTAATTGCTGATCGTGGCGAAATCATCTAGTATTGCTGTAAAAGTAAGCAGTGTAGCGTTTTGTAACCTGGATGTAGGTTGGTTATGTGCGTATACTCGATAATGATTTCTGTCAGTCTATGATTACTTGGTAGTAACAGCGGATGTTTTGATTCGAGTAGTAACTGCGAGTGCCTGAGCCGTCCACTCACCCTGAAACATCCCTCTTCATCGATAAACGTTGCTAGTTTTCGAAAGAATTTGGGTATGAGTTTTGAATTTGCTAAACATGCAAATACATGTGTAAACAATGTATGTTGTAAATGTTTTATGATTTTAGTTAAAAATGTCTCTATATGCGTCAAATTTCCAGATGTTCTCGGTTTAGAATGTTTACAATTTTTTAAAAATCTTAAGATAAATGCAGACACGTAGTATCCTCTTAAATAAAGAATAACGTAGCATAAGTTCGTCGATGACGTGGCGCTTGTACGATATAGGTAAGGTGGTACTTCTGGCTTCTTCTACGACAGTAAATTCCAATGCTGAAGGTTGTTTAGGCCATAAGTAGTATGCCTTAGACAGCCAGTTAGGACCATACCACCAGATTACGTGAGTAACAAGGTGCTTAGGAGTTAGTCCACGAGATCCGCAATCTGATGGATTTTCAGCGGATGGGATGTAGTGCCATTGAGCATTAGGAATTTTGTCTTGAATCTGTGACACTCTGTTGGCAATAAACGTTTTCCAGCGATGGGGCGAAGAGCATATCCAGGACAAAGCCGTCTGACTGTCAGACCAAGCATGTATTTCATAAATAGTAATAAAGGGTCTCAAAGTCTTCTTTATTGATGACACAACATCTGCCAGAAGTACAGTGGCACGTAATTCTAGCTTAGGAAGTGAGATTACGCTACGGCGCAGTAACCGACTTGAAATGCATCGGCAAAAGCGTGTAATTCAGTTCTAGCGACGTCGTTACTAATGAAACGACGAGGTATAACGACTTCTGAAAGTTCAAGAAGTTCTTGTTTGAATTGACTCCATTTTTGTTCGATATGGTCTGGTGGAGAATCGTCCCAGTCTAAATTAGAAGACCACAGTTGCTGCATAATTTGTTTTACGTATAAAGTGCAAGGAGATAGAAAACCGAGAAGATCATAGATTCTAGCAATTTCCGAAAGAATACTGCGTTTCGTACACACCAAATCACGAGGATGACAAGTGTAGCAGAATTCTATAATATGTGGCAGTTCGTCGTTGCAAACTGTGTTTAATAACTCTTGATTGTTGTTGCTGGCCCACTTGCGTAGGTAAAATTTTCCACAGGACAACAAATTCATAAACTCTTGTTGCATAGCTTTGGTTGTACTAACGTCGTTTCCCCCGTATATGATGTCGTCAACATAAATGTGGTGACTTACAACGTACGCTGCGTTAGGATTCTTCTCTCCGTAACGTACAAGTTCTTATACAGTGCGGTTAGCCAAATATGGCGAGCTTGATACACCATACGTAACGGTATTTAAACGATATTCTTGTATTGGAACATCTTGCGAAAAACGCCAAAGAAATCTTTGGTAATCTCGATGTTGAGTTTCTAAGGAAATTTGGCGAAACATCTGTTTAATGTCACAAACAAAAACACATTTGAAATAACGAAACGCTAAAAGGTATGCAAGGTGTCGTTAAGCGAAAGTCCAGTAGACGTCTTTGCTGACGCATCAAAAACCACTCTAATTTTTATCGTGATACTATCAGGCTTTTGCACGCAGTGATGCGGAATGTAATACGCAATAGTAGATTTAGTTTCTGCTTGCGGAATAATAGTCATGTGACCAGTGTTTAAATAATCTAGCATAAACTCTGAATATAATTTATGTAACGATAAATTGCGTAAAAGTCTAGACTCTAATAGAAGAAATCTGCGAATAGCTTGGTTGTAGGAGTTACCCAGTTGTGGTTCTCCGTTCTTAAACGGAAGAGAAACAACAAATCTTCCATCCTCTTCTTGCCTAACAGTATTTTTGAAAATTTGTTCACATTGGTCGACTTCAGGTGATATAGTTGGGTTTTTTAAAGTAACGTGATCAATTTCTCAGAATTTTTGTAAACACCGATCTATAGAGATATGACAATTCAATAATGGCGTGTCTAAGAGAGGTGCACGAGAAACCGTTGATTTTCCTTGTAGAATCCAACCAAAAACGCTCTCAATAGTGACAGGTTGCTCTTGTGTTTCTGTTATGCGATTGAACTTGAGACTATAGGGTGTAAGTTCAGCACCTACCAGAACGCCAACGGAAGGTATGTGACAATTGTCGTCAGCTAATTTCATGCCAGTCGTCGATGTTAAGTTTCATTTGAGGCTGTTGGGGACAGATTTGTGTTATAATCAAAGTCTCAAAGTCGATTACCGGATTTAATTGATTGCTTGGGCGTATGTGACATTGTGTTATACCATTGGTTTATTGCGAAGCCATATTATTTAAACCTTGTATGGAAATAGACCTGTGTCGTCAAGAAAGGCCTAACTTACGAAGACAAGTTTCCGTGATAAAATTGGCTATGCTTCCAGAATCGATGAGAATACGGACAGTTTGATAGTTGCCACGTATATCTTTGATATCAACGACGGCAGTTGATAACAAAACGGTAGAGGGTTTGCGGACGATAGAATTCGTCATAACTGTTGTAAACTTGACAAAAAAGGTTTTCCCCGTTGGTTGTTAAATTATTGTCCAATTTACTCCCCTTGTAATTATTTCCAAAGGTTGATTGTTTATTAGGTGGCATTTTTTAAAACTTACTCACAGCACAACAGCAATAGACTATCGCAGAATGTTTTAGTCATGTGTTTCAGTCATTAAAGGAATCCCACCGGACAGAATTAAAATTATCTATATTTGTTTGCTTTACTTGTTGAATAGACCTATAAAATATGATTCATTCCGAAATCCTTCCGGTTTTGTAAATAGTGTTCTGTTAAGCCTGTCATTGTACATAATCCTAGTATAAATTCTTACAATAGTTCTTCTCTATAAGCGGCTTTTGTTTTTAATGTTTTCTGGAAACCATTATTTAACAAAACATGAAAATCTCTGTTGTTATTTATAGGTTCGTGGTAAGACGTTTTGAGCAAAAAGTGTTAATTATATTATTGTACGTATTTTAAGTAAAATTCTGTATTGCGTTATTGTCATCTACCTATTAAAACACTGTTTACACAAACTTTTTAAAATTTATATGTTAAAAAGCAATATAAAATAATACTCTTTAAAAAGGCAAAAAAGACAAAAAGTTACCTACACAAAAAGGCAAAATAGGCAGGCTCCAGGCAATTTTGCTTGACTGTCCGCTCTTTATTAATTACTATCGGTGTACGCATTTTAGATACAGTAGGTTTTACGAATGCTCTAAATTGTTCTCGTTGCGGTAAATTTTGACAATGACGAAGTTTAACTTCTACTGACAGATGTATGCCATCTTCACCAATCAATAACATTTACGGTTTGTGAGTAGTCTAAACTCCGTTTTGCGTTTAGTGTAAAAATAATTGTCGCTTAAACATTTTTTAATCAAAAACTACAGATAAAAAAACACAAATTATAATTAACTGCCACTTCATCATCAGGAATAAATAAAAAGTTCTCGTTAAACTGAAAACGGATTTTATGCTAATAGATCAAATTTTTTTATATTTACACGTAATTACACTTACATAAAATAAAAACGTTCAGAAAATTGATTTATTAACGTCAAATTTGATGTTTTAATCTAATATATTTCGTGCTAAATGTTATTGGTTTATTGATTTTACTGTTTTTTTCTTATAATTCACAATTTATAAATCAGAATATAAAAAGCAAATAAAATTGGAATTCCAAATAAGAAAATATATCTTGAAAGAGAACATTTATGTTAGAAACCTCTGAAATCAAGCCATTGTACCAGAAAAAAATTCTATCTTAAAAATGTCAAATTTCGGCATACAAATAAAATAGTATATAACTTGCATTAAATAATTAAAACGAGACAAATTCATTATATTATATATTTATTTACAAGAATTTAGTGTTAAAATCTTACTTACTTACTCTTTGGCTCTTTGCAGCTCATTCAGAGCCACGGCCTCTTTTTAGAGTTTCTTGACTTGACTCCTGTATATGATCTTGCACCCGTACCACTCTTTCGCTAACTTTTCTCTATTCCTTTACCTCCCCAATTAATCTTCTCCAGTTTTCCATTCTTGTCACTTCCAAATCTTTCTCCACCTTATCCATCCCTACAAAAGTCCCGTTATTGATTTTTTTTTACTTTTCTTGATATGCCCATTATCTCCATATATCCAAGCCATGGTCGTCTGCTGTCTTTTGTTACGATTGCTACACTTGGTATATTATATCTCTTCTTTAGTTCAACGTTATACCTATTTCTTCTCTATTCTCCTTTATCGTTGACTGCGCCAAAAATTCTTCTTAATATTCTTCTTTCCCAAATGTTTAGCAGTCGCTCTGTCTTAATGAAAATATGTGATCTAGTTGTTTCTGAAACCATTCTGATAATCCCCGACTTCGTTTCCCATTATCGGCATTAATTTTTTTGCTATTATTGTACTCAGTATTTTATATCCCACATTTAAACCACATTTCACTCACTCAGCATCTTCTCTTTCTTCCACATATTTTCTATCAAACTAGACTTTTTTTCCTAGTTCTTTTCCTTCATATTTCAGCATCTCTGCTATTTGTAATTTTTAAATTATCTCTATTATTTCTTATTGTGTAGAAAAATTTTCCACTATCTCTTCCTGTTGTTCCCGTCTTTAAATTTTTTGCACCTCAGTTACGTCTTGTTTATTTGGGTTTAACAATTCTTCATACTATTCTCTCCATCTTTCTACGACTTTTTGTTTGTTTCTAACATAATTTCCTTCTGCATCTTAACACAATGTAACTGTTGGTTGGTATTTTTTTTTCTGAGTCCTGATTTCTTTGAAAAATTTTCTACGTTGCTTCGTTTGTCCTGCTGCTTCCATACCTATTAGTTTTCGTACTTCAAACTCTCAACTCGCCTCTGTATTGCCTTTTTTACATTCTTCGTCATACTATTTTTTCTGTATTCATTCTTGGTAAAAATTCCATGGTTGTCTTCATAGTTGACTTTTTTGTTCCTGCTGATCTTCTACATTTCCATATTCTCCTGTTAATTTTCTATTTATACCTCTTATGTATCTCCTGGTATTTTGATTATTCTGTATTAATTCGTTTATGTTAAACTTGCACTTCCCTATCCCCCGTTCTTCTTCGTTTGCTTTTATTTTTTGATTATGCTTCACCCGTACAAAAAAATGGTCCGTATCGCAGTTCGCTTCTCTACGGTTTTGAAACTGTTGTATGTCTGACGCATGTCTTCCTCCTATCATAACATGGTCAATCTAATTACTGTTTTTATTTTCCACTTGTTAATTGAAGTCTTCTAATATTATTTGTACCTGCGCATCAATTTTTCCTTCTGGCTTTTGTTTTTACTTAATTTTTTGGACGTTGTTCACTATTTGTAATAATTCTCATTTGCTTCTTCCATTCATAATCCTCATCGTTCTCTGGCGGTCTCATGCTTCATGTTCTTGCTATCTTATCTTATTATTTATTTTTGACAGTTGTTCCTCTTCATTAGCCTCTAATACCTTTAGCGTATACTCCTTTCTGTCTTTTATCTCAATTGTGCCTTTTTCCATCTTCTCCTACTTCTTTCATATATTGACCCAAATCACTATTTTGGGGTTGGCTTATGCAATCCATATTTTTGTGCCTTTAAGTTGTTGTAGCTCTCAATGCCTCCGCGTTTTTTATTCCATCTTGTCATTTCTACCAGTATTGGTCTATCTTTCGGTACCATGCCTTTTTCTAACCTTGTTATATCTCCTTCTAGTTTAACTTTGTTTGCACATTACATTTTTTTTAAATATATCTTCTATTTTCTTCCTCAATTGTTCTTCATCTTTTTTTTCCATTTCCTGCGACCCATAAATCACTAAATTTTTTTAATTTTTTTTCTCCAGTGTTCCTATTCTTGTTCGTTGTTCCTTCATCTGCCCCTGGTGACTGGTTTTCTTGATCTTTTTTGGGTTAGATTCTTAATAGCTTTCGCACCTTAAGATCCAAGTTTGTTGTGCTCCATAGAGATTCAACTTCCTCAATAAATTTGAGGGTCAGGCTTATGGGCTTGTTTCCTATTACTTTTGGTTCTATACACTTAACCCGAAAGTGTAAATATTTATATAGTTAGACATTCGCATAGTATGTGAAGAAGTGTTTCCCTACTTCTCTACGCATTCTACATTCAGGATTGTCTTTCATTTTTATATTAGTGAAATGTTTCACAAGTGGACAGTGCTTGTGAAGAGTCTTAGTTAATTTTTATCTAATTTATTTAAATCTTTATTTTCTTTCTGGATAGCTCCGTAATCAACATCCTTGACTGTTGTAGTCCAGGAGCTGCCAGACAGTGTGATTTATGTTTTTGTCATAATAAGTTTTTAATCTCCTTGATAATTTTATATGCTAGACCACAGGTTGGTTGAGGCTTTATTAGAAACGTTTTAGCTTACTTTTTGCAAATAGGTCTGATTTTTCGTTTTCTTGGTCTCTTTGATGTCATTTTGTCCCATGTACAATAATTCTGTTGTGTCCAACTAGACGGGCCAGCTAATTTACACAATCTCTAACTCTAGAGCATACTAGTCTAGTTATTTGAACACAAATAGATATTGTAATTATTTTTGCTTTTTATGCTTAGCATGTAGTTTTTGTTTATGATCAAAAATGTTGGTATGGTATCCTATTCTAACACGAATGTTCACCAATCCGTTAGATTTTAACCAGTACGCTGCTGCCAAGGCTGCTTTTGATTCTACTAATAAATGTAGAGGTGGACAATTTAGCAAAGTTTCCATTGCTACAATAAACATCGTTGACATTGCCCTTGTAATTTCTGTGGGAACTATTACCCTACAGTATATTTATAGAATTTCCGGTTTTAGTCACTAGGTTTTACCTATTAGACTTTTACAGGCCCAAAATGCCCGAGTCAGTTTGTTAATTGTTTTCTCTTCAATGTTAATTAATTGTCTAAAGTGAGTCACAAACGCTAATTGCTCAGTTGAAGTTTTTTTTCCTACAATTGAAGTTTCTTCAAATCCTAAAGTTTCCTTTTGCTTGTGAAGACTGTCAATGTTAGTCCCTCTGCCGTACACCAATTCTCCATTATTTTTTTTAAACTTTGTTACAAGTTTTAGCTGGTTACGAACCTGCACGGCCAACTCTCAACAGTCGGAGAGAGGGGTAGGTTTTCCAAGGACTATATAAAAGATAATTAAGGGCGCCAGAGCCTATCCAAAGTCAGTTTCTGCTTGCTCACCACAGAAATGGTAATAAACTTGTAACTAGATGTTAAGTTCGTAACTGCTGAAAGAAACGAATAAAAGAGAAAAACTAAATCGTTAATAACAATGGTGCTTTAATTACTCTATCACGATAAATATAATAAGAATTAAATAGTCACATCTGAGTAGGTACTAGCGAGAATATACAAAATCGAATCACAGTAAGATAGGCAACTTACATGACATAAGTGAAGAACATGACGACGAATAGTTCACAGTAAATATCGTTTACATAATTAGAAATATGGCAGTAACGACAATAAGGCAAAATAATTATTATAGCATTAACATTAAATTATCACTATAAATAAGCATAAACAGCATACGTAGTATAAGCAAATTTACTAACTAATGATATTACAATTACGATAATCAGTACGAAGTTATGATGATTGTAAGTTTCGTGAGAAACCTCGTTGACGACGAAAGAAACTTTATAAAAAACACTTACCACCAAATACAGGTGTTCCTTTTATGCGGAGGAAGCGCTTCCTTCGACACGTACCCTGTAATTAATTTTAATTGCAAATCGTGTCAATCTAATAGCTCACGAAATCCGAATCTACAAAGTCATTACTTAAATGGTAAAATGTACACATAACACAAACCGAACGTCGGATGCTGTTATACCCTTTTTCTATGATTTAATTAATTCCAACAGTAGGCCTTATAAATATTTAAAATCGTTCCAACACATTCGTCGAGGGTTATCTCTCGTCTTTCAGTATCGGATAGAATTCATGGGCCGGATGGTGGTAAGAATAGCCGGTGACGATACAAATATCCCACGATATCACACACTTTCCCTGATGGGCTTTAAATTATAGCCAGAATGCCCTTAGTTATTAGGTGACACATGGGGGCTGCGGGAGTAAATTAGTTAATTAAAGAAACTACATAACTTCCATCGTGTTCCTAGCACGTGGATGAATTTAGAGAACGAACTTTCACTCACGCAGCCCTTGAGATTACCAGTTACAATCTTAGAGTCAAAATGTCGGAAGTCGCATCGGAATGACGTTTGCGCAATACAAAGTGACCAACGAACCCGATAGATGGCGTCAAGAAATATCAAAAGCAATTTTTAATTAAGTTGATATACAGGGTAATGCAATATTTAAATTTATGTACGTAACAACTTTCCCAAATTTGCCACATTGTATGTAGTGATATCATTTACATATCATTGCGTATGTAATCCGTTATGATTTAGTTCCTGTAAAAAATAACGCCCCTTTTTGCAAGCATCTTTTTGGTCTGGTTAAGAAAAAGACAAGTTTGTTCCCTCAGAATAAAAAAGTTCCAGATTTCACCAATGTATCTCTCGGATGATTTTCTTTGCTTTTAACAGGAAACTGTTTATGATAGATCCCTTGACAATATCGTTCATCAGTTTTTACCGAGGTTTAAAGTATTAACTGTCTCTGCTTAAGTTTTTCCTTAAGAAGTTCCCAGCTGCAGCTACTTGGATTTCTGTGGGTCTTCACTTCTATCTGTGGCAATTTTAATTAAAATTTTATGTACTTATGGTCGGAGAGTGACGCTTGAGTTGACACAGCTACGCTCTCATTTTACTGTACACCTGTTGTGTTCTTGTTAATGTCGATTACTTCCCTTCGTGTATCTGCAACAAAGCTGGTTTTTATTTATTTATGACTTCTAATTTATTATTAATAAATCTTAAAACTGCCGCACTTCTTTTGTTGTTTTCAGTGCTTCTGCAAATAGTATGGTGTGTTTTGGAGTCACAGCAGAGCACCAGTTGTATAAAGTTTCATATTTTTTATTCTATGTAATTGTATTTACTAACATTAAAATTCTTGTTCTGAGTATCTACATCGGTTGTAAATGGTCACTATTCATTGCTAAGATGCAAGTTTTTGGATGTTATCTCTTGGAATCATAAGTTTTCATTCATCGTCCATAGTTAGCTTTGTGATAGTCCTTCGTTAAACTCAAAGTTCTTGTAACAGTACAATAACATCCATTCTTACATACTTCTGAAAGACAGCCGAAGTTGATTTACAGTGATGTAGATTTATTTTTCAAACCTTGAAGACACTTGCCTTACAGCTGGAAATTTTCCCCTGTCAACGTCGTTGGTTTGATACTTGCCTCTATTACTTTTATTCCCTTTTGATTTTTTCCTACTAAACGTTTAGATTTAAGTAAAGTTTGCAGCCGAGAGTCTATATTTTTTTCTATGAATTTTCTTTCATGAGAAGGATAAGTTGTTGTCCTTTCGGATCTTTCTTGTTATCCACATCACTCCAAGTTTCTATTAGAAGCTTTGTATTTTGAACCTTTAAGCACTTTACTGTTTTTTCCGGTTCCATGATGGATCTCGGTGTACATACTATGGCCCTAGTTTGTTTTGGAGCGTTCTTAGAATCAACCATTTTAAGTTACGCATCTGGCTAGTCAACTAAGCGGCATAAGACGCCAATAGAAAGACCATTTGTTACAAGCTTTAGCTATTTTACGAACCTGCACGGCCAACTCACAATAGTTGGTGAGAGGGGGGTTCAGAGAGAATATAGGAAATATAATTAAGGGCGCCAGAGCTTATCCCAAAGTAACTTCTGTCCCGCTCAAGACAGGAGGTAGACACTTGTAACAAGATGTTAGGTTCGTAATGCTGATTCTTGGCTGTTCGAGTAGCCAAAAGTAATTAGTAGGTAACGATAATCACAGGAGCAGGGAAGATAAAAAGAAAGATTAACAAGTATAATCGATTTAATGGTTTAACGTTGGAATAATAATAGAAGATATGAGTGTTAATATATTCGAGGTAGAATTTATACCTATCACAGTTTGCTTATACGCCAACCTTAAATTCTACAATGAGTAACGATTCACATTAATAATTAGCGTACAATTTGATTAAGAAGTACATCAAATTTTCTAACTAAATGCCTGTAGTGTCGGCAGCACACATCACATCAATAAATTCCAATGAAATAAGTAGCGAAGAATAGTACGTAGTAAATATCGTTTGTATACAATATGCGAAATCCACAAAGAAAATTAGTAATATGGCATTACTGACAATGAGACAGTGATAACAATTATGGCGTTAACATTAAATTATCCTAATAATTATGGGTAGTACACAGCAGACGTAACACAGAGCAAGTAAACTTATTACCTAAATGGTAATATTCTTACGTTAATCGTTACAGAATTATCATTAGCAACAGTTTCTTGAGTGACCCTATTTGACAACAAAATACAATACATAAAATCACTTACCAAAACACAGGACCTTTCCCTTGTGCGACGAAAGTACTTTCCTCGGCAAGATATCCTGTAATCACTCTGAAATAGCAAGTCGTGTCAAACTAATTCCTCACGAAAGTAAAATCTACAAAATGATTAAGTATATTTAACATAAATACACAAGGCCGAACCCGGGTCGTCGTGTGCTGTTATACCCCGACGAAACGGTGATTACGCAGGTATCTGCCGCCTGAGTAGAATCTCGACAATTTTTAGTTAACTTCAGTACATTCGATTTTTGTCATATGTCGTATGCCTCAGAGAATATTTATTTGACGAAATTGTTATTCGAGAATGGACTCTTCATCAATCAGTTAACAATTAGGAACGAATTGCTCGCACGTGGCGGAACGGCTATCAAATTACGAGAAATTACAACAGAGTTTTAATAAATGACAGTTATTATCTTACCCGGTGACGACGCAAACGAAATTATAAGCGTAATACATTTATAGATTGGTCCCCATGACGGTGGATAAGTTTAGAAACGTTCAATCGCCAATTCACCGGCCATTTTATGTAGTTTTCAAATTGAAGAACTCGTCGTAAATGACAGTCACGCGTAAAAGATCGTTAGGGGGCGTTCAAACCGTAAACTAATTCCACGTCGGAATACATAGGCGTACGCAAAGAAAATTTCGTCTGTAACAACATAGGCGTACGTAAAGAAAATTCGACCGTAACACATTTTTAAGTTAACTTGGAACAGATTCTTTTTTAGTTAATGTGTTTAGAAGTTGGAGCAGAACAGTCTTAATAAAGCCCGCTTTTCGCTTAAAACAACACGTAAATATCTTTGTGGCATTATTGGCATTCGGGGATCAAACACAGCCGTATCCTAAGAGATAAAGGGTTTCACCCTTCTACTCTTCTTTGTTGGTAATCGTGTTACTGTGCTCAGAGTATTGCCTTCTGATCGGCTGCGTTTTGTGCTTCCGATCTTTTGGTTTGACTTTGCAGAGCTTCTTTCTAGCAGGACTTGAAAGTTTCTTGGGCTTTCAAAATCTCTAGTTGCAGTGTCTGTTATGTTTGGTATTTTTTATTCGTTTAGTGGTTCATATTAGTCCCACGAGTGAGTCATGTGCAATACCCCTATACACATGGTGGGCTGGTCTTATTTTCAGCCTGTCGGTCTGATTCTCTCCATCTTAGATTTATGTTCTTAATGAAGTTGTTTCTTCTTGGTCCGGTTAATTAAGCCAAGACTCCCCAGCATTAATTGCTCGTGAGACATGTCCACAGCAGCAAAGAATGTTAGGTTTAACTGACGTGTCTACTGAGCAACGCTAGTAGACCAACGACAAGTATCGTTTATCCCAGTGTTAGCTCTTGTCACGACTTACAGCTTGAGCAGAGAGAGTTGAACCCATGGGTTTGCAATATAGTATAATGAACCTTGTTTTTGAACTGGAACTATTTTTTACATTCTCAGTTTAGTCGTTACAAAATCTAGACTTGCATATTCTAGATCGCGATTTAGATTTGAACGTGAAAACTTAAAAAAAAGTAGAGCAGTGTGGACATCTTACTAACGACTGTAGAATTTTGCTGCTTTGTGAAATTTATGCAAGAAAATTGTTGTAATAAATCATCTTTCAGCTTTTTTTTTAAATAATAATGGTTATAACGTAGTTTTCATATTGTCAGCGGTGTCATTAAAAGTTGTTGAAATACACAAGGCATTATGAAGTTGCTACTTCTGTTATACCGCGATTGTGTTTGCTTTTGGTTTTATATTATAACTCAATACAGAACATATGAAATATTGTTTTTAATTTTGTGGTTTAATTTGCATAGGTGAGTTACGGTCATTATATACACACAAACACAGTTACATATAGTATTTACAGTAAACTTTTTATGAAACACAAACAAAATATTGAAAAATGAAGTAAACAAACAATAAAATAAATTTAAATATAAAATGAATTAAGTAAACACCAAAAATGGTAAAACGTCGTCCTACGTAAATTTATAAAAAAGTAGTGTTTAATTTTTGGCTTCTAAGAAAAGAAGTTAATAAAAAGTACTGTTTTTTTGTAGTTGCAAAACAATTTTTTGTAAGAAACGTATATTGCTGAAGTTAAACGATAATATTTCAGATACAGTACTTTGAGAGGGTTTAATTAGTGTTTAATTAAAAATTATTACAAAAAGAAAAATTTGAATATAAATATAACGTTGTAACGACATCTACTCTTTTTTCTGAATGATTAGTTTGCTTAATTAAGACGTTTATTAAAATTGGTACTGAAATATGAGATCAATAAGTATACGTATGTAGTTACCTAACTTTGAAGAAACTAATTTAACTTGATAATCAGAATTCGATACGGTAACAACCTACATCAGGAAGACGGTCTTTTGTTTCTGTTTGGGTACATCCTTCTGTGCAAAGTGACGACTTTGAAAAATATCCTTTTTGGTTTTTCTACTTCTCTACTCTAAGTCGACTCATCGTCTAATACTTTACCTCCAAAAGTGTCAGAGTAAATCGTAAAATCTACGAGACGTGCTATTTCTAGATTAAAAATGCATGAAACGTCTTTTGCAACTTACAGAACAAGTTACACATACTAGTCGCTGTAAATATAACCAACACTACTCATCCTCACTTGTATGGTAATTAAAACGTAAAAAGTATTACTATTTACATATTGTGAAAACCGCATCATCTTTGCGGTAGCGTAAGAACATTACCGCATTATTTTATAGCTCGTATTTCCGTTTGGAACTTGAAGTTGTCGTTAAATTTTATTTGAATTTAAATATTACCTAAGAGAAAATATTAATTGTATACTACTATATTTTTTTATTTTAGACATAAAACTTTCACCATAAAACATATTAAATTATTTTTAGGGTAAATGGTGCATTATTTATTTAGAATAATATAAATGCGAGCTTTCGAACTTAGTTTAAGTTCTTCGTCAGGCAAAATTAAATTAATTTGACAATTGTAAAAACAAAGGTAACTAAAAACAATAATTATAAGGGAACTAGATAATAAGCGCCAGTTATTTAGCTACAGCATACGCTCGAAAGTCTAAAGGAAAACCACCATAAAAACTCTAGACGTAGCTTAAGTGTCAATGGTGGACAAATTAAGGTTAAGAAATAACAGGTAACCATGTGTCAGAAAGTTCGTAACCATTGTCTCTATTGAAATTGTTAGGATGTTTGATAATTTCAATAGCTTCTCTAATCTTTCTTGATTTCCAGTTCTTTGTTTTAGAAATTGTTTTAGTTTTCTCAAAGTTTATATCATGAAGAGTGTCAAGTGCGTGTTCGGCAATGGCAGACTTAGTAGGTTGGAGTAAACGAAGATGTCTTTTATGTTCTTGTAATCTCGTATCTATACTTCTACCAGTTTCGCCAATATATACCTTGCCACAGGTGCATGGGACTTGGTACACTCCACAGGTATTGTAAGGTATTTTGTCTTTTATAGGATTCAACAAATTTTTAATCTTAGTAGTAGTATTATAAGCTACTTTTATCTTATGTTTACTTAGTATTCTTCCAATTTTGTCACTTATGTTGGAAACAAAAGGTAGTATAACAAAGTTTTGGTTATTAGTCTAATCATCTGTTAAAGCAGGTCTTGTCTATGGTCTAAGAAACTTTTTAATTTGTTCTTTATTAAAACCATTTCTTATAAAAACTTTCTTAAGGTGTTCTAATTCTTCTTGTAATTTATCTTGTTGACAAATTATTGTTGCACGATTATATAATGTGCGAATCGTCCCAAGTTTCTGAGCTGGGCGATGATGAGAATTTGCGTTTATGTATTGGTCTGTATGTGTTGGTTTTCGATAAACTGAATGTATTAAAGTACCATCTGATTTTCTTTCTATTTTTACATCAAGAAAAGATAAGGTACTATTAATTTCTTTTTCAATACTAAATTTTATGTTAGGATGTCGATTGTTAAGGTATTGAAGAAACATTTGTAGTTCATCTAAACCATGAGACCAAATTGCAAAAGACATCATCTACGTATTTTAGCCATAATTTTTGTTTTTTTGAGGTATATTTTAAGGCAACTTAAATATCACGTAATAAATATAGAACTGTATATTAAATCGAACAAGTATCATAGTATAAATAACTAATTAAAAACTAAATAAAAATTACAAATAATACTAGTGAGAAATCAAGAGAATACGACTGCGAGGAAGCAAATGAGTAACAGTAAAGACAACGATACTACGAGTAAATTTAGCGCAGGATCTATAGAAGTAGACTTGTTTAAAAGGAAAAGAGAAGAAAGCGAAAATCATAGCGAGAACATAAGAGGTACACATGAACAAATGAAAAAACAAGAAGAAGAGATAAAAACGCTAAGAGAGGAATTAAAAAGGAGGGACGAAAGCTGGCAAATTGAAAAATATGAACTACAACAAGAAATTAAAATAATGAAGAAAAGATTAGAAGCGCAAGAAAAAAATAGTAAAAAAAACAATATAATAATTAAAGGAACTACGGCACAAGACAATAACCTCAAAGAATGGGTAACAGAGTTAATTAAAAAAGAAAATATCTTTATTGACAGCGATCTCACCTACGAAGAGCAAAAAACTCAAGCAATAATAAGGAAAATTGCCAAGGAAGAAAAGAATAAAGGAAATAGTATAAAAGTGAGTTACAAAAAGCTAGAAATAAATGGTGAGAAGTACATATGGAATGAAGAAAAGAATAAACTTACAAAAAACTAACAAGAAATAGGACAAATGAAAATACAACGACAAAAATAGCTAACGAAATGGACACGATAAGAGAAAACGGAAAAATAATAAAACAAGAGAAAGAGATAACTGTAAATTCGTCTAACGAAAATGGAGTTGGAATAAATAGGAAGAGAAAAGAGTTAGTACAGGAACTACAAAAATTAACAACTAAACAAAGACACATAACTAAAGCAAAAGAAAAAGATCAAGGTAAGGTACAACTTGAGAACTATATGGGAAACGGAGAAATAAGTAAAGATGAAAAACGCAAAAAGAGCACAAATACGTCAGATATACATAAAAATGAAAATAGGAAAATTAAGGTTGACATCAATGATTGGCAAAATAAAATAAAAATAAAAAATAAAACAAAAAACGAAAGTAGACTATCAAGGTTGGCAACATGGAACGTAAGAGTTCTGTTGGGAAAAGAAGAAGAGTTAATACAAGAATTCGAAGAATCAAATCTAGATATTTTGGCAATAAGCGAAACAAAGAAAAAGGATTATGGAGAAATAACAACTCAAAAAGGTCATGTATTAATATATAGCGGGGTAAGTTTAGAATCAAGAGCAAAAGAAGGGGTAGGGTGCATAATAAAAAATGAATGGGTAGGAAGCATACAGAAATGGAATCACATCTCGCCGAGAATCTTAAAAATTATAATGCAATTAGACAGTCAAAATTAAACAAACATTATAATAGCATATGGACTAAACGAAGATGAAACAGTGGAGAAAAAAGATGCGTTTTGGGAAGAACTAACAAGTGTGGTAGATGAACTCAAAGATAGGATCGTACTATTAGGAGACTTGAATTGCAGAGTTGGTAAAAAGAAAAACAGCACAGAGAATGTTATAGGAAAGTACGGCGAAGAACATAGAAATAATAATGGCAAAAGATTAATCGAATTTTGTATTCAAAACGATTTGTTGATAATGAACTCGTTCTTTAAGCATAAAGATATTCACACGTTTACAAGAGTGGTAGAAAGTAGAAAAGAAAAGCAGTTATAGACTATGTACTAACAAATACATGTTTTAAGAAAAAAGTGACGGACGTAAAAGTTAGAAGGGGCCCAGAAATTAACAGCGACCACTACTTATTAGTAGAAGAATCAAAATAGGAAAACAAGAAAAACAAAAATTGAACTTAAGCAAAACAGAAAGAAACAAAGTAATAAAAACATACAAATTAGCAAACATTCAAACGGCAAAAGAATACAAAGAAAAGACGGAAATGATATTAACGCAGACAAAAAACGAGTGGAAAACAAAAACGGTAGAACAGCTATGGCAAAGTTTTAAAGAAACGGTTTTATGTGTTGCAAGACAAACATGCGGAGTAGCTTTTACAACTCACAAAAAGAATCAAACAAGATGGTGGAACGAAGAGATTAAAACGCAACTCAAAATAACGAAACAGAAATGGAAAAAATATTTGCAAAAAAAGACACAAGAAAATTACGCAGAATACCAAAATGAAAGGAAAAAAGCCAAGAATATGGTCATGGACGCAAGAAGAAAAACGTGGAGCGAGTTTGGAAATAAAATGGAAGAAGACAGTAAAACAAATCAAAAACTATTCTACAATGTACTGAAGAATTTGAGAAAAAGAAAGAACAATACAATAAAATACATTAAAAATGACAACGGAGAAGTGCTGAAAAACGACAACGACATAATGGAAAGATGGAGACAATACTTTGAGAAATTGTTAAACGTAGAGAATACAACAGGAACAAATGCAACATGGCAAGAAGAGGTACAGGAAGACAAAAAGAGTGAAGGCCAAAGTATGAGAGAAGTGACACAAACAATCAAGGCAATGAAAAAAGGAAAAGCCGCGGGATTTGATAAAATAAAACCAGAAATGATCGTACACTTAGGAGAGCACGGCAAAATGATGATAAAAGAAATATTTCAAAAAGCTTGGGAAGAAGGAAAAATACCAGATGATTGGAAAGTGGGAATTATGATACCCTTGTACAAGAAAGGAGACAACAGAAATTGCGAAAATTATAGAGGCATTACACTATTAAGCACAGTCAGAAAAATGTACGAAAGAATGTTGGATAGTAGATTACGACGGATAATAGAACCTCAACTAGAAGAAGCCCAAAGTGGATTTAGAAAAGGAAGAAGTATACAGGACCACATTTTTACCATAAAACAAATCATAGAAAAAAGTAGAACGATGAACGTAGATGTATATATGGCCTTTATAGACTTAGAGAAAGCGTTTGATAAAGTACCCAGAAAAATAGTGTGGGAAAGTTTGAAACGGCGAGGAGTAGATTAAGGTTTGAGAAAAGCAATTCAAAGCACCTACGAAAACTATAAAAACTATGTACGAACTGATAACATGCAATCAACAGAATTCACAGCAGGAGATGGATTAAAACCAGGAGGTATACTGAGTCCAACACTATTTATTATCGTCATGGATGACATTATAAAAGAAATAAAAAACCAAGTTAACAAGATGAATATAGGATACCGGAGAATTAAAGCAGTGAGAATATCAGAATGTGCTTTTGCGGATGACCTGATGTTATACGCGGCGCGATAAAAACAATTGGAAGAAAATTTAAAAACATGGACAAGAGCATTGACAAAGCGAAATATGAAAATAATCGAAAACGAAACCAAGGTAATGATGATTGGAAAGCAAAAGAAAAATGTCAGTATAACAATAGAAGGAAAATCGTTAGAACAAGTACAGCCGTTTAAGTACGTAGGAGTTATAATAGATGAACAAGGAAACATTGAAGCAGAAATAAACGAAAGGGTACAATCGGCAGCTAATATGTATCACACTCTAAAACAAACATTCATAGGAAAAAAGGAAATATCAACAAAAACGAAAATTACTATTTACAAGACAATATTCAGACCTATTTTGATCTTTGGTAGTGAAAGTTGGGTACTAAATAAAAGACTAAAAAGTAAACTACAAGCGATGGACATGAAATATTTAAGACGGGTTAAGGGAGTGACGCGATTAGACAGAATAAAGAACGAGATAGTGAGAGAAGAACTAAAAGTAGTGTCAGTGTTCGACAAAATTGAAGAACAACAGTTAAAATGGTTTGGACATTTGTGTAGAGTAAACAACGAAAGACCGGTAAACAACATATGGGAAGCAAAAACTATAGGGAAGAGAACAAGAGGACGACCGAGAAAGACTTGGAACGACGAACTCGCACAATTACTAAACAATAGAAAAATCAGATGGGAAGAAGCAAAACGATTGTCTCACTATAAAAAAGAATGGAGTAAAATTGTATATATAAAGAATAGTCATAGTTATGTTGTTTGTATAAACAGAAGTATAATAGTAGAATAGTAATAAGTTCAGAATGTAATATTAGTTTAAACAGTTTTATAAAAAAAAAAAATTAGTTTTCTTAACACCTTAACTGGTAACTAAGGATATGATTATATATATACATATATATAGCCATCTTCCAGATCGTGAAGCAGCCGAGATCAGATTTGAAGCTACCAGGATACTCCGAAGAGCGAAACTTCCACAGAAAAATCTAACCAGTTCAGAATACCAAGCATTAAAAAATTTAAAAAATAACAATAATCTTATAATTGCACCAGCCGACAAAGGAAAAGCTACTGTGTTAATGGAAAAAGATGAATACATTAACAAAGCTAACAACTTACTTAATGATCCCACCACTTACATAAAACTTCTTCAAAATCCAAATAACAAGTTCAAATTATTAACAACAAAGTTATTAAAAGAAAGTAATTTATCAACGGAAACCATAAAGAGGTTCTATGGATTACCAAAAATACATAAGCCAAATACACTTCTTCGACCTATTGTTAGCTGCATTAGATCAACAACTTATGAACTATCTAAGTATTTAAATGCTATACTGAAACCTTATATTGGCTTGAGTAGTTCATTTATAAAGAACACACAACATTTTATTAAAGTAATTAGTCAACAGAAATTATCTTCAAATGATTTAATGGTTAGTTTTGATGTTTCCTCGTTGTTCACTAAAGTACCAATACTTGATACTTTACAACTTTTACAACGACATGTTGATAATAATACCATCAAGTTATTTGAACGTTGTTTGACAACATCATTCTTTTTGTTTAATGGTGAATACTACAAACAGATAGATGGTGTAGCAATGGGTTCGCCAATTTCTCCATCTATTGCTAATTATTATATGGAATATTTTGAAGAGGAAGCCTTAAAATATGCCTCAAAAAAACCAAAATTATGGCTAAGATATGTAGATGATGTTTTTGCAGTTTGGTCTCGTGGTTTAGATGAACTACAAATGTTTGTTCAATACCTTAACAATCGACATCCTAACATAAAATTTAGTATTAAAAAAGAAATTAATGGTACCTTACCTTTTCTTGATGTAAAAATAGAAAGAAAATTAGATGGTACTTTAATACATTCAGTTTATCGAAAACCAACACATAGGTACAGATCAAAAAACGCAAATTCTCATCATCACCCAGCT
This sequence comes from Aquatica leii, assembly GCA_035610365.1. Classification (NCBI taxonomy): domain Eukaryota; kingdom Metazoa; phylum Arthropoda; class Insecta; order Coleoptera; family Lampyridae; genus Aquatica; species Aquatica leii. The sequence goes on from CM069432.1 coordinate 6,553,942, forward strand.
CAGAAACTTGGGACGATTCGTAAATTATATAATCGTGCAACGATAATTTGTCAAAAAGATAAATTACAAGAAGAGTTAGAACACCTTAAGAAAGTTTTTATAAGAAATGGTTTTAATAAAAAACAAATTAAAAAGTTTCTTCGACCAAAGACAAGACCTACTTTAACAGATGATTCAACTATTGACCAAAACTTTGTTATTCTATTTGTTTCCAACATAGGTGACAAAATTGGAAGAATACTAAGTAAACATAAGATAAAAGTAGCTTATAATACTACTACTAAGATTAAAAATTTGTTGAATCCTATAAAAGACAAAATACCTTACAACACCTGTACCAAGTCCCATGCACCTGTGGCAATGTATATATTGGCGAAACTGGTAGAACTATAGATACGAGATTAAAAGAACATAAAAGACATCTTCGTTTACTACAAACTACTAAGTCTGCCATTGCCGAACATGCACTTGACACTCTTCATGATATAAACTTTGAGAAAACTAAAACAATTTCTAAAACAAAGAACTGGAAATCAAGAAAGATTACAGAAACTATTGAAATTATCAAACATCCTAACAATTTCAATAGAGACAGTGGTTACGAACTTTCTGACACATGGTTACCTGTTATTTCTTAATCTTAATTTGTCCACCATTGACACTTAAGCTACGTCTAGAGTTTTTATGGTGGTTTTCCTTTAGACCTTTGAGCAAATGCTGTAGCTAAATAACTTGCGCTTATTATCTAGTTCCGTTATAATTATTATTTTTAGGTACCTTAGTTTTTACAATTGTCAAATTAATTTAATTTTGCCTGACGAAGAACTTAGACCAAGTTCGAAAGCTCGCATTTATATTATTCTAAATAAATAATACACCATTTACCCTAAAAATAATTTAATATATTTTTTTAATCAAGCTTTTTAATTTCCACTAGATAGTAACAAAATGCATTGCTGTTAAATTTGCACGTGCACACCAAAAAGGATGACTTTCCAAATTAGATTTTTGTCAAAAATAATTGAAGATGACAAAATTTCTGAAACTGGGTCAAGCGTTATTATTACTAGAATTTTCAATTTCCCTTTTCTTAATATCCGTATATAGCAACAATGAAAAGTTACGTAATCTGATTGATTTGTCTGTTCAAATACTTTTGTTCACTTTGTAAACAATAATATATAGAAAAGGGAAACTTAATGCCTGTAAACGACAATTTAACCATTGTAACCGCTGATTGAAATGCTTCTACGCATTATTTAAATTTTATTCAATTAGTTTAATACACGTGGATGCGTGGTATTTCCTAAAAGCGCATTTCCATTTATGTAAATTAATGCAAGTGATGTTTTAAACGGTCAGCGAGGACGAATGACGAACATCAAAGCATCCTAACAGAGCATTCACCTCGCCATTTGTCATAAATCTAAAATAACTGAACTTTCGGGTCAGAGCTTCTCACTGTGCTTAGTTATAAATTAAATTGTCGTTAAATGGGTAGTAGAAACTTAACAACAAAATTATGTTAGTTCTAACAGAATTTGCAGTTGCATTTTATTTAGAAAAACACAACGTAACTTTGAAAAAGTACCACACATTGCTTAAATAAAAAATTCTTATTGTTTTTATCATTATTACTATTAAACGTTTCGAGTTTAAGTGGTTTGCTATGCGGAAATTTAATATTCAGATTGGTCGAGTTCGTTACTACTGAGCTTTAAAATAGAACTGAAATTGCTTTATTTTTAGATGTAAGTACATTACTATTTTATTCTTGTGAGCTTTCGGTGTTAACGTTTGCATATTTTCATTTTCTCAATATAACTACTTTTATATCTTAAGTTTATTTAAAATTTCTTTGTACTGTGTTCAAAATTGCATTGTTAAATCTTAATTGCTTCCATTTTATGCAAAATTTAGTTATATATAATGTAATAAACATTTTTACGTTAAGCCATGTTATGTTTTTATACGATTATTTTCAAATATTTGTGTATAGTGCTAAAGTTGGCACCAGTTTAAAATGAAAACAATGTCTTGAATGCATGAAATATTCGTGTTTGCAAAAACTAACACATCAAATATTTCATATAATTAAATAAAATCGTATTTGTACAATATTTAGTACATAATTATAAATTATGAAATTTAATTTTAGATAAATTACTGATCCTGCTATTTTAATTTGTAATAAATAGATTATATTTGATGTTTTGGGTTTTAGTAACTGTTCGTGAATAGAAAAAGAATGTTAGCACCATAATAGGAATTGATTGATGTTTATAGAACAATATGCAAATTTAAAACTATGCAAAAGAACAAATATGCAAATACAATTACCACAACAACAACAGAGCGTTATAAAATGAAGCAAATTATCAACAAAAAGTCCGCGAATAAATGTTAAAAAAACAAATTAAAATTGATTACTTGGAAAATTTCGAGCAAATAGTGTGTTCCCTACATTATATCAAAACTAGATTTTTAAAACAGCAAATAAAAAAATTATTAAATTAATAGCACTACATGAGAAATTAACATTAAAAATAATAATAAAATTTTAATTTTGTAGAAGAATTTGTTTAGTGATTTTTAAGAAGTTTAAATAGAAATTGATAACGTGTTATAATGAAAATATAATTTAATTATATTTACCTAACAAAAAAAAAACAAGCAACAGCTAACACAGTTGTTCCCAGAGAGTGAGTCGCAGGCTTCGTGATAGTAGTAGTAAATCTAAAAAAGCGCCAAAACGATGAAAGACAAAATTATGGAGATATCTTTTAATTCTACTCGTATCTGGAAAATAACACGAAAGAAGTAATAACATAGAATATATATTTATTTTATCACAGAAAATAATTCCAAAGAGGACGAGAAAGGTACATAAATATAATTACGTAAATTTTCCAACCGCTAATACATGACTCGGACAAAATATAAGTTACCCCTATAATGAGCAACACGTCGTACAGTAAACTGACCTAGTCGGTCTAAACTTTTACATTCGAAGAAGGAATGACTTTATTATATTCGTAAATTTAAAATCGCAAAAGTATATTAAAAAAAAATCGAAGACTTAGAGACTCAACGCTTACTACATACGACTTTGTAACGCACAAAATGATCTTATAATTATTTGTGTTAACCTAACATGTACGTACGGTCAACAATCGACATGACCAACAAAGTACTAATCGTAAACGTAGAAATTATGGTATTATCCAGTAGGGGATTAGCTATTTCCGTACCTGTATTACCTAAAACGTAATATTAAATCTAACACAAAACGTATATACGAAGTTAACACATGTAAACTTCGTTTTCAAAGCATACAATCATTTGAGACAGCGAATGCGCAGCGTTTCTCCCCGACTTAAAGGTTTTCAACCCCTTGACGTTGTGAATAGTCAAATTATTGTAACGTTTCTTATTAAAACTTGTTACAAGCTTATAGATCTTACGAACCTTGCACGGCCAACTCACACAGTCATCTAAGTACGCAAAAGAAAAGGGTTCTAGGTAAGCCCAAATAACTTGATCAATCAGACGCTGGAACGTAGCAGGTGCATTATGAAGTCGAAAAGCCATTCGAGTGAATTCAAATATGCCCTTCTGCGGCACTGTAAAAGCTGTTACCGCCTTAGATTCAGAAGAAAAAGGAGTTTGTCAATAAGCCGATCTGATACCTAAAGAAGAGAGAAAGCGAGCGTCTCGTAAACGATCTAGAATAGAAGATATGTAGGGAAGCGGATATGCATCCTTTTGAGTCATTTCGTTGACTTTTCTGAAGTCCACACAAAACCGATAGGTACCGTCAGATTTCTTAACTAGAACGATCGGACTAGACCAAGGACTCGAAGAAGGTTTTACCACACTCATTTGTAGCATCTTGTCTAACTCTGCATGAGCATGAGTAAAGTAGGAGAAAGAGGATAGTAACGCTGCTTAATCGGTTCACCCAAAGTCAAGATTCGAGTTAAAGCTCCATAATCCCTTTCGAAAATCCGGCACGAAATCCATAGCCTTCTAAAAGTCAATTCTTAAAATTAAGGGTTGAGAAATTTCAGGAATAAGGAAAATTTAATATCGTCACTTTATCTTCGAGACGAAAAGGAAGAGATAAAGAACCTAAAACTGTACAGGTCACCCCATTAGCTAACTTGCAAGCGGAAATCTTTGAGTTCAAGAAATTTACGTTTAAAGAGCGTAGTTTCTCTTACCCTGGTCCGCCAAGATAGTGCGTGAAGCTCCAAAATCTAGTAGTGCTTTGAAAGGAATTCCCAGAACAGTAACATTTAAAAAAGGACGTTCGTCACCCCTAACACTTGCCAAAACAAAGTCCAAAAGATATTGTTGTTTATCTTCTAAACCATTAAAAGTTGTGTCCGAGTGTAAAAATAATTCGCAAGAATCCTCGACTCGGTCCGAAGACTCGGAAGTTAGTTTCCCGAATTACGTAGACAAAAAGTACGAGTTACACCCTGTCTCTCACAACCATAACAATGAAATGTTTGTGGTCTCGAGCATTGCGGAGATAAGTGACCAACCCGATTGCAGTTCCAACAACGTGTATCTCTAACAGGTGTAGCAGTAGACGAAACTCGTGAAGTAGAAGCTCGATTATCAGGAGTAGACGAGGTACTAAGGATAAGAAGGACGAGAGCGAGCAGAAGTGTTAGCAAAAGTAACTCTAGTAGATGTCTTTGATGGTTCTACAACTGGACCTACATAAGCCAGATTGTGTGTAAGTAATCGTGAAGTTTAAACGTATCCATTAGTTGCCTATTGTGTTCCAATTTCTTGCCAATAGCTAACAATTGTGAAAGCGACGTAATGTCCACAAGAACGAGACAAGTTTGATAGAAAGGAAAGAGATTTCGTAAAAGAATTCTTAACTGTTGAAGCTTCGACAAAGTTTCCGCTAATCGATTAAATAAACTTTGCACAATAGCGACATAAATAGCAATAGTTTCTGTATGTCCCATCGTTCGAGAACGAATCTCTTCTAACAATCTATCGTCGTAGTTCATAGGTAAGAATTCCTTTTTAAAAAATGTCACCACATCTTTCCACGAACGTAACTGAGAACGACGAGTACGGAAAAGAAGTAATGCGTGACCACTAAGAATTTTAGGAGTGCAATTGCAATTTTGTTTAGAAACGTTACGAGCTACTCGTAATTCTTCGATCCTAGTAAGAAAGTCTAATACAGACGAAGAATTATCGCCAGAGAAAGAAATATTAAATTTAGCTACCGTAGTAGACTTGGAAAAACCTTCATCCGATGGTACAGAAGTTGAGCTTGAGACACAGAATGAGTTTCACATCAAATTTCCAAATAGTAGCCATTTTCGTTGAACTAATAAGCAACGACGGAAAACGAACAATATAAGCTACCTATTTCTAAGCTAATTAACTAAGCTACCGTAATCACAATTCAAGGAAATTGTTATAAAAAGATGGAGCGAAAGTCAACACTACACGCTGACCTATGTCCAAACTAAATAACCTATCACTGAATGATAATAATCCTACGCTAATCACTATTAAAGAAAATAGCTTGCACGGCCAACTCACACAGTCGGAGATAGGGGAGGTTCAAATAAATAAGAGTTAAAGGGCGCCAGATCTTTTCTAAGTAAAACTTCTATCTGGATCAGGACAGAAGGTTCAAGCTTGTAACGAATTCCAGGTTCGTAATCCTTGTTGAACTGGTGTTCGTGTAACCAACCAAAAAGAAAGATGTGTTACCATAAAGGAAAAATTAAATAGATATAAAAACTTTAATTTAATAACGCAGATTATTAACAACGAGTCTATCTAATTCTCAATCCATAAATGCCAGAAGTATCGGCAACACACAATACACAAGTTTAAACGAAGTGGATAGCGAAGAATCTCGATGAAAAGTTCTTGTCTTTGGTTTTTAGTTTTAAACGTAGGCTTTACAGAGTTATACTCGTCCCATCAAGGTATTTATCGATATTAATCCCTAAAAAAACGACGTAAAACCATGAGAAAACTCGAAATGGATATCATTGATCTGACCTTCCGTCTAACGCCCAAGATCCAAAACCTCTTTATCCGCTAATTTAACATACCCTAAATTCTAACACTTTAGATTTTAATCGAATAAAACCTTGTTCGTCGTTAGGGATTGAGACCACTTTAGTGATCTTCGCCAGAAAACGCTTCTTTTTGTTTTTCAGAAGTCAATTTATCACTTCGTTTTTGATTTGGACAAACCAAAATATCCAAGCGATCATTCGTACAGTTTTGGTATATTTAGAAATGTAGTCTAGATGCCAAGCGCAACAATCTCCAAAATTTAGAAGGATAGTAACCAACTTTTTCTTGCGCTCGACGTTAATTTTATCCTTGTTGCAGGTTGTATTCATGAACGCCCATGTTTCATATGCTTCGTATAGCTATCTGAGTCCCTCTTACCATCTTGATTTAAAGAGTTATTTAGGAGAGTATCCCCTCGAGGAAAATCTGCCAGATTTCGCAAACCTAGTAAATGGCACCATTTCTCCTCTTGAATCAAATTACGGATCTCGCTCATATGAGTCCATACGAATACACCCTATTTTTCTTCCGTTGGATTCACAAAACCACAATACCTAAATCGATACAGAAAAAAACAGTCAATCTGTCTTTCTATGTTTTTACTCACATGCGTATACAACCGAGCCCTTATGGCCATTTTTGAACTCAATTTTCTTATGAGTGCTACTTTAGTTTTGGCAACCAACAAGAAATAGAAACTTTGCCACGCAAAACTACGCGCAAAAAGACAACACAAGCATAGGCATCTTCACTCGCATCACACAAAGAATATGTGCCTAAACCACGTGATTTATGGTCGCCCACCAGTATACAGCGAAGTAGCTCAATCTTCGACAAGTGTTGTAACGTGCATTTTTTTGATTGAATACGTCTGATTTTCGTTAACATTTTTGTATTCACTGTTTAGGTAAATTCTTTTGCGCAATACATTTTGACGCGCGCACATGCGTTTTGAGCCTTCTTCTTAAGTACGAAGTCATCCTCCGACATCTTACGTTTCGCAATGAGGTAATGCAGACATTTTTTTGCGTGCTGCAAAAAGTGGAATTACCACTTATTTAATTTGTGTTTGTGAATTTTTGCCCTAATGGTGAAAATTATTTATGCCGGCGTTTGTAGTAGTACTTTCGTTTGTAGTAACACTTGCGTTTGGTAGCAGCATTTGCGTTTCGTTGCAGTACTTGCGAAAAATGAAAGATAAAACCCGTTAATTCGAAGGGGTAAGTCAATTTTGTTTTGATCCGCATCATTGTGTAATTCATCGCAATTTACGTTTTAGTTTTTCTTTGTTCCGGATTTTTGGTTTCGTTCTTATACGATGTTTTTGAGTATGAAAGTCTTATGAGTACGATTTCGATCTTTATACGTCTGCGATTATGGAAACTACGATCTACGACTATAAATTTTATTGATTTCAAAGGCAAGATATCAATCAAATCTTCGTGAAAGAGAAAATATACGATTTACGGAAATTGCATCATATTGCATCATTTCAATGAGTCATAATGACCACACCCTAAATAGAAGCTGCGCAATTCGTAAGTTATAAAACCTTCAAGGACACGTATGTAAATAATCTGTAATTATTAGTTTTAAGTTTTGTTTTGGTTTCAATATTTAACCCATCGTAGATAAAAAATATTGTGGCGTCCAACTTATAAAATTTTTGTATTTATCAAATTGAAAATTATTAATCTTAAGTAACGTAAGAATTCCCACGACTCTAATTAAATAAATATGAAAATATCTCATTGCTCTTATGTAGTTTGTTTTTAATGTGTTTTAAATAAATATTTTTGTGAGCTGGCTGGTGCATTCATTTATGTGTTATGCGTTTGTATTATGTTACATATTTGGCACCGATAGTTTGTAGTTGATGTTACAGTGTTACAAATCCTTCATCCAACTTTTGAATGATTGAGCCGTCATATCATCCACTGGCTTGTCCCTGGTTAACTCTTTCTTCCACGATCTCTGCAGCATTAGCTTCTAGGTAGCAAAGTAGGCATGTATGTCTAACCAGATCAAAAGCTTTCTGTACTATGAAAATAATCTGACGTTTCATGACCACCATATTATCAATGTCAATATCCTTTTCCAATAAGTTTGAATTTATAGTCAAAATATCTTTCCATGAGCCCCAATTCAATCCAAGGACAGGACACGGACCTGTTCTTAAATTCTAGGTACGGTCCTACTTTCTCAGTTTAAATATACCATCAGTCATATTAGCCAGTCTTGCGGTCAAGTTCTCATATGCCAGGCTCGTCACACTATTATCAACATATAAACTACGACTCAGTCTTTGTACAGTATCCTTGGTATAAACAATTTCAACTGTATCCCATCTTTTTAAACGAGATAGATGGTTTTCTAATGTTGTCCTTAGCAAAAATGGGTTACTAATCAAGCCGAAAGTCGGAAAATTTTAGCTCCTGCAGTCAATTCACAAAAATGTTAGAAACTGTCGGTCCTTCTTCTTAATACTCATTTAACAACGCATTTCTTATGTCGGACACAACACCTAATTTATATTCTCTAAACCTTAACAGCAACGATGGAATTTTTCTATCAAATTGTACTCCAAGCAATAGTTCAGAGAGGGTCTGTCCTTTTCATGCGCAAACGCATCGTATATAGGTCAAATTTTTATTGTCGCACTAATTCCTTTAACGACTGGTCTATGAGGGAGATAATAAACCTCGGTTTATTACATTCACACATTCTGAAGTATCCATTTTGTTTGACGATACCATCCGCTTTCCATTCACGAAAATTCTGCACTTATTGCGCAAACTGGTACTCATTCTTCAGTTTACGGACTTCTAACTTCTTTTGAGCAAATTTGTAGTTAGTCGAGAGAGAAGGGTGACCTTATAACCATGGAAGATCAACCTTATAAAGCCCATCTATATTAACATTTACGATTTGCAAAAAGAGTTCCCTAGCTGCCACGATTATTTACTTTGAGGTTCCTTGATTCTTAGCGTTTTAAATTTCTACATAACTGTTATGAAGGCATTTTTCAAAAATAAGTTCAAAATGGTCACAGCTACGTTGCAACGTGCACTAATAGCCAGTATTTTATTCATAAGTGTCCACCCGCGTGTGTTTCAATTGCTACTAATCCGCATGGTAATTCTCGACGACCTTTTATATATAAATGACTAGCTGACGTCTGCTCCCAGCAAGAGCTCGATTAGACCAGGCTGTTGAGCATTGGATATATCAACATTTAAGGTCTTTATCTCCTCGGTTCATGGTCCATAAAAAAACTGGAATTACCTTTCCACAAATCGTCAGCTGATCTAAGGCTTTGAAGGTGCACAAATACGTTCCATAGCAAATTGTGACGTTATATGAGTTGTAGATGCCCACCATCTCTGCCTCACCAAACAAAGAATAAACAATTTTTTTACGGTTAAGTTGGTATCCTAGTTGTATAGCAGTCTCCTTTAAAATGTATGACTTTTGCGATCTACTCTTGATTAGTGCTACCAATCACTCGCTCCCTTTAAGGTCAGTCGTAGACTTTGCAGAAACACCTGCACGCTGGTGGGGTTGGCTAATGTTTGGTCTTTTGCAGCACACAGCCGTTGTCGACAAGCAGTTACTTGGTATGTTTGTGAACCGGCAAATTATAGCTTTTTTTTAAACATCGGAAATAGGCTTTCTTTTCCGGTAGTGCATGCGTTTTCTGACAGTGAGTCATTTTCTGCGCCTTAAACCATGCTACACTATCGTGCAAATACACAACCTCATAAATCTTGTAGCTGTCGGACGAGACCACTGCGTGTGTTTTACTATATGCTTTATTACAGAAGGAAGCACCTTGGCAGTCATCCAGTCAGATTTGTTTTCCAGAGCTAGAAGTATCCTGTAGTGGATAGAACTTTTACTGTTTCATCGAAATTAAATATTTTTTCCGGTGTAAATTGGTAACGTTCCAGTAGCTTTTTCAGGTTATTAAGAAAGTGCTCCTTAAACTTATTGAATCATGTGCTTTTACTCAAACTAGTGTTTTATGGCTTTCTTAAAGATAGCCTTGGGTGACGTGCCATAAACCATCGTCGCCAAATGTCCTTTGCTTGCCATTTTTGGTGCCACTTTGGAGAAATTCGTCAATTAAGTAGGGGAGACTGGGGAGGTTTGATACACTTAACACATGAAGTGAAAAATACAAGTAAGTATAAATTCAATAAATTCCCAAGATGGTGCCTTAAGTATCCTATTAAGTTGCAATGAATTTTAGCTGGTTGAAATCTATTGATTCAGGGTATAATGAGAGATATTTTATTTTTTTCATAAACTTGCATCTCTTCTCATATCCTCCCATAGTAAGGGAGTTTTGATACAATGTGTGGGAGCCTTGATACGTAGTGAGAAAAACACATGATTTGGGCTTTTAAAACATTTCTAAGTATTTATTGAGATATTTTAGCATTCGGAACGTAAGAATATCTAATTAACATTATGTTTATCAAAATTAATAGCAAACTTCTTTTGGATCTAGCAGTTCCACCCACAAAACTTGGTCGCGGTAACTTCCTAATGTCGTCTTCAGATACCATAGATTGATCCTCCACATCAGGGAAAACAAAATGTTAGCCAGGCTTCTTCCGTCGCATAAACTTTATCAAATATTTTTCACCTTCCACTTTCTCTAAAATCTTTCCCACGTAGTGTCTTTCAGTTTTCTTAGTCACAAATCGTACTAACACATAATCATTTACGTTTATCATACCTATAACAAAATCTTCTTCTCTCTCCTTCTCAATTTGTTCTTCTATGTCCGTCATTTCACTAGACGATGATGAGTAGAATGCGAGATTATCTGAGTCAGACTCATCCTCTACAGCCTTTTCTTTCTTCTGCTTCACAATCTCTTTCATATTGATAGTCCCAATTGATACTTCGTCTGTAGTATAGTTTTTCTTGGCGTTTTTCTTGGCAGCAGTATTCTTCTGTTCTTGTCTTTTTTGATGTATCTGTTAGGATTTTTGTCTTTGCAGGTTTCCTTCCTGTTTTTTGTCGTTTTCTTGGTGGAGCCTGAGGAAGTGCTCCTATTTCTTCAGGGGTTTTATAAGGGCGGGAAGGTCCAGGCACACTTATTTCTTCGGGGGTCTCAGGAATTGGTTCTGGTGTATGATGTCTATTGCTAAAAGCAGATGTTGTTGCCTCTGGTGTTTCTTCTCGGTGTAATGGATCAGGTCTATCTGTAACCTTTGCAGTAAGAAAGTCATGATCTGCAAAAAGGTGCGAATTGAAGGGGTAAATACCCGTTTTTAAAAATCCCTTTATTATGTTAGTTGGAGTAAAAGCCCGTTGATATGCATTGTCAACAAGCTTGCGATATCTTTTAAAGCGATAGTCTGACGAGGATTTTTTTTTCTCTTTTGATGTAAGATCATAATTTATTCTGGCAGCTGTTAATAAATATTCTGCTAAATGTCTCTTTTTATCATCAGAAAAAATCTGAGAACCTCCATAGTTAGGGAAGAATTTCATCTCATCGCCATTGTCTCTGTGCTTCGCAACGTACCTTCGCAAAGTCATTTTATCGATACGGTATTTATTAGCTGTAGGTTTAGATCCATCTAAAACTTCCTGAACAGCTGTCTTCATTCGTTCAGGAGACGCTGGTATCCTGTTACTTTGTTTTTCACTTAAATGGCATCCTAAAATTAAACCTTGACGTTACATGAAAAAGAAATCAAAATTATTGTAACTTAACAATTGACATTCAAATGTTGATGCCAAGATAAAATAAATACGTCTTATTAATTCAAAGTTGTTTACTTATAAAGCTATAAAGAGATTATTTTGTATGAGATTTTAGGTTAACACATAAACTTCAATATGTCAAAGTGTGAGTGTTGCCAACCCAATAAAATACAAAAGTTTCCAAATGCTGTTTTAAAATTAAAATGATACAAAAAATATTAAAATTGAATCGAAATAGAGAAAATAGTATAAATACGCATCATAGAATACGTTTCAATCACTCTATCGATTTATAAACTTGCCGCTGCGCGGCTCTGTATGAAACCCGATCTCGTGATTGAAGCGCGTTCATTCTATAACTTGTATTTTATTATACAATAATTACATTAATTTAAGCTTCTTACATAAACAGAATGATTTTTACACAGGTTTTAGCGTTAAATTCAGATCTAGCTCCTACTATGTTTGCGCTAGGATTTTTTTAGTCCTGGTTTCATACCACACACGACAACTTTAGAGACGTTTTCTTCTTTCTCAGTTCATCTTGTCGAATTACACTTACTGTAATGTTTAACGTCTTGGAAATTCAAAAAGTTGTTTAAATTGTTTTTGGTACAAGAAATTTTATTTTTCTATTGTTGCAATTAATATTGTTCTTTGATTGTTTTTTTCTATTTTTAACCGAATTACAAGCAACTTTTTTTGCAATTTTGTTGCTTTGCACGTGGTGATTTAATTTTTTTAAAGTAGTTTAATATCAACAACGTATTTTAGTTATGAAGCAATTTGTAAACGCTAATTCCAAAAAGTTGAAAATCTTATCACAAATAAAATCTATAAATATAATCTATTTTATAAAATATTTTTACTGAGGAGAATTGTGTAGTATGTCCTTAGTAATAATTGTAATAGAAATCACCTAATGCACATTAAAAGCATTTTAAATTGACGTCTGCTTTAGTCTAATCAACTGATTTAAATTACATTCAACGTTTAACGCCTTTTTATCTTTTTTATTAGTACAAAATTACCGTATCTCAATTAATCGAAATGTCTTACAGTAACCCAAAAATCGTTTATGTTTGCAACTAGACTGGTAAATGCACATGTAATTGCAGTGAGGGTTTTTTCATGTTTTTAATTCAAATTTTAATTCATAAAATCAATCAGTTTTATTTAAGAATCAATCAATCAATTTTGTATTGTAACGTCCCGTTAGAGTTCATTACATTAAAATTCAATTTTACATTCGTTTATTTTTTGCAACTAATATTGCACGTAAATTTATTCAGTTTGGCAACGTCGCGTTGTATTTCGGAAGCGACTGCGTAGTCGACTTGAGTTATAGCTTAAGCACTTCCGTTCGAACAATCTTGCGTAGTTTACGTGAGTGGTGAAAGGAAGACAAATTTTCTTGATTATGGCGTAAAAACCCATGTAATTTAATTTTTATTCATTCCATCTAATTGTTGGTGAGTTTACCTTTATTTTGATATAATTTTTCTATCGAATTCAACATTTTTAGTGACTTCGCAATGTTGCGCAATAGTTAGACAAAGGAATTTGTTTTGAAGGCCGTTGCATTTCAACGTAGCGTGAGTACAGCATGTCATTTAAAAAACCATTCTAATTACTTATATTTAGGGTCTTTTTATTTTCTGGTATTTCGTTTTTACTGGATCTTTTATTTTGGTTTTGTCGTTTAATTAATGGATTATCAGTTATTGAAGTTTATTATACATTGGTTTTATTCCTGGTGTTGAAGAATGTTATCACGTCAACCAAGATGTGCTAAAAATAGAAGATATCCGATGTCATATTAATTATGGTGAGTCAACTGGAATTAAGTTACATTTTACATTTAAGTAATTAAATTGTGTTATTAAAACTTTTCGGGAAACATACTCGATAACAAATCAAACGTTTACGACATTTGCATTTATTATCAATTAATAATTAAGTATAAGAGTTGATGCTTTTTATTCATCACCGATTTAAAGGTGATTGGCGCCCAAATATTGTTTTAATCCATATTTTGTTTTATTCAAATACTGTTTTATTCTAAATATTGTTTAGATTCAAATAATGTTCATTTTTCTTTAATGTAAATAGTGTATTCTATTATTATATTAGTAATAGTATAGTTAGTAAATTAAAGGAATTCACATCTTTGTATTTATTTTCATTCAAGCTCACACCCAGAGGTCTGTGTCTCCGATTGCTGCCGTGGTTATATTATTTTACTTTTATTAAATGTACTTTCAATCTTTTATTATACGTTCTTTATTCGAAATAATTTTTTATTACAGTATAATAATATTGGAATTTATTTAGTTTTTTGTAAATACGCTTAAAGTTTTTATATGGCAAACTTAAAACGACAAAAGAAATTAATTTAAAATTTACTTTTGTTTCATTTGGTATTACTTTGTCAACATGTTTGTCTAACAAAAGATTTTGTATTCACAGATGTATTTTTGTAACATTTATTGTCAAATTAAACACGTAAATTCTAATGACAGAAGTAATAAAAATAAAGCAAACATTGTTAAGATAACTTCGTTTTCGTTTACATAATAAAGCTCCAGTTGTTACAAATCCGTCATTGACTAATATTTATCAAGCAGACTACAGTATTAAGCTTAATATTATTTATTTAGTATCAAACATCAAGTTACTAGAAATTCTTTGATGTCAACATAAAACCAAATCACAGTACTCAAAAACGTAAAGGAATATGTACGTGTATTAAGCTGAAAATTTCTACTGAAAACGTATTCACGTAATCTAATTGTTTGGCACTGAAAAATTTTTTTGTAAATATTTTATTTTCTTGAAAGCAATCTTTTTAAATATGAATACGTGCATTATTTAAAAATCTTTTCTTCTTACCTTTTTACTAGTTTACGTTGCTCTTTAATGACATATTTTCCCAATCTCTGGTTTTTATTATTAGTACATATTCTTTGTATATTGAAGAATGAGCACTTCAAAGCATTTTTATAATTATTAAATTTCATCTTCGACAAACATTTATATTTTATTTCCATATGTAAAGTGTGTTTGTTCTTTTATACACAAAGCTTTCTGAAAGACAACAAAGGTTACCTTGTTAACATAAACAATTGAAATACAATTTATTTCTAATTTTATCGATGAATGTTTGTAGGTGAATTTACATTGAACTAGTAAATGAATGTTTATAAGGTTTTTTTTTTAATCTTGCAAGTACTATATTTTTACGGTTTGGTTTGCAATGTGTGGTCGAGCTTTATCACGAAGCAATAAAACTTTCCGTTTATTGACTAATATCGACTGCTGAATGCGCAGTTTTTCGTTTACAACGTCTACTTTTGCTGACAGTATTTATTAAAATTGATAGTAAAGCCTTTTTGAACGAAAGGCAAGTTCATCACAAACATATTAGCAAATGTGTAGTGTTTATAATATGCCGTAAATTTAAGTTAATATATTTCTTTGAATTACTGTCTAAGTAACCTAAAATATGTTTAGGTTTAAATGCACCTAACACTGCCGTGCACACTTACAAAAACTTTTTTAAAATTACTAGGTAATTAAAATAATAGGGAGCTTTACACATCACCAAGAAAAAGTTTCTATGCTATTTTGTCGATATTACCGGAGTAAATATAAGAAAGTTTTCATATCTTCAATGTGATAAACCATCACTAACACGTGGTTTTATCAAATGAACGTTACAACAAAAACGTTTTTAACCGTATCACATTTTTCAATTTTTGTTCTCTTAATAGTTTTTCTTTGTTTCCCTATAACATGGCGTTAATTAATAATCCTTTTGTCACATTGTCATGCTACCATACGCCCTCTAGAAAATAAAATCTCAATTTATTATAAATAATATGTTTATATATATATATATTTTAAATATCGCTAGAAAAGGACCACTTTGGTAATACATCTGGCTGTATTTGGTGGCTGAAACGTCTGAGCCCTTCTTACCATCTTGATTCAAACAGTTGTTTACGAGAGCATCCCCTCGAGGAAAATCAGCCAGATTTTGCACTCCTAGTAAATGGCGCCATTTCTCTACTGAAGTGAAATTACAGATCTCGCACACTCTAGTCTATACCAATACACCCCATTTTTCTTTAGGTTAGATCTATGAGACGACAGTCAATTTGTTTTCCTAAGTTCTCACGCACGTGGAGCAAAAAAATATTTTTTTATATCAATAAGATTGGGAGTGCAAAAGTTGTTACTATATACCAGTAGATTGCCATTAATTTTTTTTTCATCTTTGTCGATTTTTAACGGTGCCACAACGACTTTGAATGTTTCCTAATGAGGATAATAGATTTAATGAATTCATGTTTTTTTAAATAGTTGTTGATATCAAATTTAGTTTAACTTGAGCCAAAAATAAGTACTCAAAGGTATAAAAAGGAACACAAAAAAAAATTAAACCAATGTCGTATCATCTTGAGGTGCCACAAACTAATTTAAATTTGGTAAAAATAAGGAAAAACACATTAAATTAAAATAAAGTTTAATTTTCTTCTACATAAGGTAAGCTAGTCTTTTTTAGTTTTACAAAATAGTGTTATTTTATATATTTTATTTAGAACTCTTTTAAACTAAAAATATTTTTACTCCACGACAGTGGCGTACACAAATAACATATATAAGGTAAATTAAAGAAAAACTAATTAAAAAAAATGTAATATTATCACTCAAAATTTTTAAAATAGTAAGCTTAAACTACATAAGTTTGTATTCTGATTTCTTATTGAATTTCGGCATGATAGATTTAGACTTCAGTCTCGATCGAATGTAGCCATCTCTTTCTAAGTCTCCTACAGCTGTCGCAGCTTCTGTCACCAAACGGACGCATCCTTCGACGGCTTGAGAGTGACACAGTAGTTTAGGAAACGCTATCAATATGATTTCTTCTCTGTCAGCTAAGTAATTTTTAATTTCGGCTGTTGTAAGGCATGTCGTAGTATTCTTGGGCCTCAAAAATTAAGACAGGAACTTTAAACTGGCGTATTGAGTTAGACTTTTCTTGCTCTCTTGCGCGTATTATTCGACAAAGGGCAACTTTCCGAATGATTGGTCTTTTATCTTTGATCATGGCCAATAATATGTTCTCCGGGTGCGCGAAATATGCGGGTCTTTGGATAACTGGATCAACTACATCCTTCAAATGTTTTGGAAGATACCTAGGTAATGAGATGAGTTTCCACAAGTGTCTTGGACCTTCCCAGCAAGCTGATTTAACTTTAATCCTAAACCAGACCGGTGGATACACATTTACTACGTACGTAGCTAAAATGAGGAGATTTTGTGAGGGTTCATTTGAGGAGACATATAAACGAAGTATTCGACTGGCAGTTGTGAGCCAGCAAGAGTGTGATATTGGCCCAGGTTGAATATTTACTAGATCTTTACTGCATTCACGTGATGTAACAGCAAGAACCGTTTGATACAAATATTTCTGATCGTAACTTAGTTTCTTTAAATCAATTTCCGGCAGGAGAGATCCTTCATGCCCTTCTATCGGTTTAAATTTTATAACGGGTAGAACGAATTTTTTTAAAGCTATACCAATTGGCCCACCAAATAACTTAGAACCATGTGTTGCGCCGTCTAAACTAGTGAAGAGATGCCTCAGCGGAAGTTCATTCGTATGCAACAAGCACACGAACGAATGGAGAGATTTGTTGTAATGGAGCTCTAACTTCCTTATCACACCATTTCTGTATCCGGTATTAACGTTTGTACCATCACATCCTATTGCAATTAGTTCTTGAGTGTCATATTGTTTCAGTAAACAGTAATCCGTAATAGCTTTTGAAATACTAATAGCATGTCCTGATGTAGGAGTAACATATCCTAAATATTTGGAATTTGATTCCTGAAAGATCACAATATATTCTTCAATAGCTGTTACTGGATGATGTACTCCATCTTTTTAATAGTTTTTCTGGATGGATCTTTCCTTCCGTCAAAATAGATCGATCTTAGTACTAAATTTTCTCCACCATCAGATTGGAATTTACTCCTACATTTTTGTCTCTCACGTCTTATTTTACTACGATCAATAACAGACGCTGTATCGTTTTCAGTAACAATACCTAAATCTTGTAGTAACGCAGAAGAAACAGCAGCAGCACTACGGTCGGAAATACCCCATCGATCACATTCTCGAGTTACTGTTGGCAGAGTTTTACGCAAGTCTAAATCTACAGTATGATCATCTGACAAACTATCGCCTAACTCTACGGACCTGTTGGTTCTTTCTTTATCGATTTGTCAAATTTCTGCACTTTAGAACTGTTGGCTTTTTGTAGTGATTTTTCTTGTTTCAGTTTTCTTTTTTCCCGTTCTTGTAGCTGTTTTGTCATTTCGTTACCAATATTTCCTATCATCATTTTTCTGATAGTTCTTTGGTCAGTTAAAAACACTCTCTCCATTACAGGAACTTTTTTGTTTTTTTTGGCAAATGCATTTTTCGTAAGTTTTACATTTGCAAGATGCAATGTCGAACAAAACTTTCGATTTATCTTTAAACTCTTCGATTTTCTTTATAAAACTGGGAACATTGAATCGTTGTTTGAAGGTTTTTATGAGATTTCTGTATTTACAGTGGTAATCACGGATCTTTTCAATAATACGTTCAGTAGATATTATAGGTATTGACGCTTTCTTCTAAAGTGTCTCGAGAGAAGGGGCGATAATTTTGACTACTTCTGAAAACGTTGGCTCTTTTAACTGACCTTCCCATTTCAAATTGTTACGAGTAAATATATACTGTCGCAATATATCACCATATGTGGGTAAAACATTTTCATTAAATGGTACTCCAACACCAAATAACGGACAATTACTGTCTTTTGCACGTGTTAAAGTTGCCATTTTTTGTTTATTACTTGCTATAATTTAAAAACAAAAGAAACATAGTTATAAAACCAGTTTTTGTGGCCAAGCATTTCATTTATAAATAAAAGATAAAACTGGAAAATGTGTGTGATATTAGCCGTAATTCTTCGACATTCAGTAATATTGTGGCACCTCAACGAATCTGTTTGAAGTTACTATATTTTTATAGGGCGTTACTGATAACATAAATATTTAATTTTTGTCCCAAGTTAAACTACATTGTGAACAAAACAAAAATTAAATAAGCATTGATTTTTGCGTAGTTTTGATTTTTTTACAACTTTCAAGGTTGCTGTGGCACCTCAAGATATAATTTGATTTATTTTTAATTCAAAGGTTAAAAACAGTATACTAGGTAACAACTTTTGACCACCCAAGTTTGTCAAATTTAGAAAAAAATTAAAAACGCAATATTTTCGCTCCACCCTAACGCACATGCAAGCGCGTAACTAACCGTGTTCCGCGTGTTCCGCGTGTAACAGGATAAAATCTTAATAACAATTAGGTCCTATGAAAGTTAGGCCAAACAACTTAAACAACAATTTCCCGCCTGGAAAAGGTAAAATTTGATAGCGGTATAAGTTTTTTGAAAAAGAATGTAGATACTGATAAGAACGTCAGAACGGAAAATTCGGTCACTTCTTGTCTTATCACGTACGAGGTGGAATGTACAACAGAGCCTGTGCTTAGAGCACCCGGAAAATTACCGGATCAATTCTGAAAGTACAATTATTATTTCTCTGTGTATTTGGATTAGTATTATGGATATTTGGTTATCGTGAATTACAGTAGAGAATCACCGTATTGAACGGGATAAAAGAAACTACCTCATTACAAGCAAGCCGCATTACACCTAAGGTAAGCACATTCGATTTTCAGTTTAATCACTAAGCTAACGATAGTCATTTTAGGCTTTTTGTTTTCTGTTTTTGTTTTTGCCCCTGTTGCTCGTTTCGCTTTATTTTTGCTTTTTATTCGTTCTCTTGGAATATGGTGTTGTAAATACGTTGTATCGCTGTGAGCTGCTTGCGATTTTGGGCCCTTCCATATACAACTTGTCAACGGGGAAGTTTATGTAAAGTAATTCGTCTCGCTGTACTTACTTCGTCAATCTGTCGCATACGGGGAACCTGCTTCGACACCCGGAAGCATTGAGGGCAACATCGACCTACAAAGTACCTGGTTTTAGTGTGTGTTTGGTTAAATATTTGGTACGTACCTTCCCATCGAAGTTATGCCGAAGACAGCGGCGACAAGGTCAGTCCGTGTATTAGTGTTCGTCCTGATGTACCTGTTATAACTTTAATTGTAAATAGTTAAGATTTGTGAAGTTTAACTCACCTGATACCACCACAACAAAATAGCACATTCACACAAAAAAAAAATAGGACATTCATACAAAAAAAATAACATTCACATCACAAAAAAAATAGAACAATCACACCGCACAAAACAAAAAGGAAACATTCACACCCCGAATAAAAACTACGAACAAAATAAAAGGGATTCTATAAAAACGAAAATAAAAAGACATTCAATCGCATGCAACATGTGTCAACTTTCATGCACGTTTTTTTTTACACTGTTGTCACTTGTCACTTAATTAAAGAACGAAAAATCCCGTCACTTAAAAATTCTTGTTGTGTAAACCGGTCATTGATTCATATTTAGTTTTGCATTGTGATTATATCATTATTATAAAGAAGGTGATACATTTCTGTAGGGGATTCCAGCGAATAACGTTTGTAATTAACGAGAAGCATTTATTTAGTCCTTTGATATTTCTTTTATTGTGGTTATTCTAGTGGCGACGTATATGTATGCATATATATATGGTTTACTTGTTATTTTGGGCGTAATTTGACGAATTGCGCGTAGTAGTAGTTTTGGTCCCTGTAAGAAAAGAAAAGATAAAGAAACTAATCACCTTTTGTGTTGCATTTAATTCAGTTTGTTTTTTTTTAAACCAACAAGGTTTACAGTTCATTATAGAGGGTTAATGACACGGTGAGTAAGGTACATTTTGTATATGTATATATTTTATGTGTGTTATATATTTAGTAGATATTAAGGCATTATTATGGGTATGGGGTTTTTGTTTTGTGTTCATTATTGGGGATTTGCGTAAACGTGGTTGACGCCGTTTATATTTATGTACCATTTTTTTTTTTGGTTAACTGTTGATTTGGTAGAGAAATAAACATCTTTTGGTTCTTTATCCTTGGCTTTTATTGTTGCCGTCTTTCGCGTGGTGTATTTTAGGTTAGTTGAGTTGGAAGAAGAAAAACTTAGGGTTAATTCCCTCCACTTGGGTTTTGTGGAGGTTGTATGCAGAGTAGTTGCTTTGTTCAGTGGATCACTGAACCCTGGCGCCCGGTAACTGTGACGACCACCAGCACAGTTCCATCAGATCCACGACCCGAACGAGCTAGCTGGGCGAAGCAATCTACCACCCCCTTCCTCGTCTCCGCACCACCACAGGGAGTAAGGCGTGATAGAGAATTGGCACCCAACGTTTCGGCCTCGAAAGTCAGTCCTGCAACTACAGTTCTTTTTAGTTTCTTTATAGTTCTTTATTCCAGTAAGGATTAGTTTTCTTTTTTTGGTTAGTTCATTGGATATAGTTTACATATCTTCTTGTGTACGTTTCTAGTTATTAGTTAGTATAGGTTAAGTTTAAGCAACAACAAAATATTTAAGAATGGATCCTAAATACCTCCTTCGTGATGAAGTCGTATACGAATTACGAATTCGTGGAGCACCGATACCAACGACATTACCGGAACTTAGGAAACAACTCAAACAAGTGTTGTCTGTTCGACCACACATAGTAGACGACGAAGTGGATACCGAGCAAGAATTACATCTTTGTACCTTAAAGCTTTCGGACTTGCAAACTGAAATAGAAGACTTCGATTATCAGAATCGACGTTTAGAATATGAACGAATTACCTCTCGGCTGTTGCACGTACGATCAAGACTAAATGGTTTACAGTCTAGTTCGGAAATGGAAGCGATTAAGGAAAATCTTTTAAGCCAGTACCGGACATTATTTCAACAAGTAGGAGAAACATTTCGTCGAGAAGCACCACACACTGAACAACCAAGGATGTCGCAATCTTTAATTGATATGCCGAACGATGAGTTAGAAGATGTTTTACGACAAACAGAGCATCGATCAAATCGTAATAAAACTCACCAGTCACAGGACAAGCATTCTCCAGAGAAACCATGCTACAGCACTCAAATTGATTTCGCTGGAAAAACCCACTTTATGGACGAACCACCAACATCGTCGCCTGTTTTTGTAAATACTGCATCAGCAACCTGGAACAGTATAGCCAAACAATCACGATTTGCAAATACTACGTGTAGAGAAGACATCTACCAGAACAAATCTGAATATTTTCCTGGTCACTCGCAGTACAATTACCGTCAAGATCGATCACCCGCGTTTGTACCATTGTGCAAATGGAACATTACTTTTGACGGCACGACGAATGTCAACGATTTTCTAGAGCGCCTCGAAGAACTTCTGAATATCAAGAGGAGTCACACCCGCCCAAATTTTTCAATCGATTGTAGAAGTCTTATCTGGACCCGCTTTGATGTGGTACCGTTCTTTAAAACATCAGTTCACCAATTGGGATGATCTTCAAAAGCAATTGCGAAATACCTTTTTACCACGAGACTACGAATGTCGATTATGGGACGAGATTAGACAAAGAACTCAAGGAGCTGAAGAGAAAATTGTAGTCTACTTATCAATCATGGAAAACTTATTTAACAGACTTACCCGTAAACCACCAGAAACGGTAAGAATTGATATGATTCGTCGGAACCTATTACCGATTTACCAGAGAGCCTTATCGCTGGAAGTAGTGCTATCTTTAGCACAGCTTACTCAAATCTGTAAGTCAATAGAAGACGTGAATGATCGGGTACGAACTTTTCAACCACCACCTACCAACATCAAGGATCTGCTAGAGCCTAACTGCATGTATCGAAAACCCATGTATACGGCACGAACTGCAGCGGTTGAACAACATCCCATGGAACCGATGATGGAGGGCATTGAACAAGAAACTCCGATTATCAACGCCACTGCGGCAGATACTTCTTGTAGAGCTGCATACATGAGTACATGTTGGAACTGCCATCAAGCTGGTCATCGCGCCAACACATGCACTCGGCCCCTGCAAAAACATTGTTTTAAATGTGGAACACCAGGCGAGACTAGTAGGACGTGTCAAAAGTGTTCGGGAAACGGGATGCCAAGGAACTGAAAGGTAGGCCTTTTCCTTCGCAACCCAGCGACCTACCGAACAGCATATCACCTCAAACCGAACATCTGAAGCAAAGCATCTTATTGGACTACATTATTGACCATGCTCAGGGAGATAAAAGACCCTACCTCAAAGTTGAGATACTTGGACGCCATCTTTTAGGATTGTTAGATTCTGGAGCAAGTAGAACAATAATAGGACGTACCGGATGGATGTTTCTACAACAAGCTGGACTTACAGCTGACACCAACAACCCACCTCAGTGCATAGTCGCCAATGGTCAGAAGTGCCAGACGCTAGGAACCATTGCAATACCGATGACTTTAATGGGAAAAACCAAGCTAATTACCGCTCTGATTTTAGCTGAGTTTCCTCATCAATTAATACTCGGAATGGATTTTTGGTTGGCCATGGATATTGTCCCAAATTTAACTACGGATGTATGGCATTTTGGTGCCGAATCCAGTTGTGACACCTGCACCATAAATGACATAAGTACATTAAATTCCGAGCAAACGAAACAACTCAACATCTTATTGTCGAAACACTTCGATCAAGAGAATAAGGACCGTCTAGGGTACACCACTTTAGTGGAACACGACATCGTGACCGATGCACCTCCACTCAAACAACGATATTATCCGGTTTCCTGCAAGACAACAACTGATTGATGCTGAACTAGATAAAATGTTGCGAGCAGACATTATCGAACCATCAACCAGCGGTTGGTCATCCCCTGTCTTATTAGTTCCCAAAAAGGATGGAAGTTTCCGATTCTGCGTAGACTTCCGTAAACTTAACGCAGTTACGAAGAAGGATGCGTATCCTTTACCATACATCTCGGCCATCTTGGATCGTTTGAAGAACGCGAAATATCTAAGCAGTTTAGACGTTCGATCTGCTTATTGGCAAATTCGCATGAAACCTTCGGCACGCGAATTGACTGCCTTCACTGTCCCAGGTAGAGGACTATACCATTTTAAGCGAATGCCTTTCGGACTCACCAATGCCCCTGCCACCTGGCAACGTCTGATTGACACCGTACTTGGACCGGATCTTGAACCACATGTCCTGGTATATCTGGACGATATAATTGTTGTGTCACCAGACTTCGAGACACATCTAGACATGCTACAAAAAGTTTTTACGCGATTACAAGCAGCAGGACTCACCATCAGCAAAGAGAAATGTTTGTTTTGTAGACCACAACTGAAGTATCTGGGATACGTCGTCGACCAATATGGACTTCGAGTAGACTCAGACAAAATTAAGGCCATACTTGATGTTACCGCACCTCGGAACGTGCGTGAGTTACGACGATTTCTAGGAATGTCTGCTTGGTACAGGCGTTTTGTACCTCATTACTCCACTGTAGCAGCACCCCTTACCGAGTTGACCAAAAAACGTTCCAGCTGGAATTGGACCACCACCTGTGAGAGAGCATTTGACTCTATTAAACAATCGTTGGTGACTGCACCCATACTTACTTGCCCCGACTTTGAGAGACCTTTTGTTTTGCAGACAGACGCATCTGCGTATGGAATAGGCGCGGTGCTTACTCAAACCGATACGGAAGGAGAAAAAGTTATTTGTTTTCTATCGCGAACACTGTCCCGTCAGGAACGCAACTACAGCACGACCGAACGCGAGTGTTTAGCGGTCATTTGGGCCGTAGAGACTCTTCGTCAGTACCTTGAAGGGGTACACTTCACCGTTATTACCGACCACCACTCACTGCTATGGCTACAAAAACTTCGAGACCCGACCGGCAGCCTTGGACGATGGAGCTTGCGACTTCAAAGTTTCGACTTTACCATAGTCCACCGAAAAGGTAAAGAGAATGTTGTACCAGACTTTTTATCGCGTTCCGTACCGCTACCAGAAGACCTCTCGTCGAAAGAACACCTCGCCATTATCGCTGAGCAACCTACCGATAAGTGGTATATCCAGATGAGGGCTAAAATTAAGAAAACACCATTAATGTACCCGAACTGGAGAGTGCAACAAGGTACCTTATTCAAGTACGTTAAAAGTCGGTTACCGGAACTAACCACAGATACAGAATGCTGGAAAGCCGTAGTTCCGAAAGAACAACGAAGGGAAATCTTAAAGGAACAACATGATTCTCCGACTTCAGGCCATATGGGAGTAGTGAAAACATACTTGAGGATCTGTCAACGTTATTATTGGCCAAAGATGAAGAGCGACGTGCAGCGATACGTAAAGTCCTGCCGAATCTGTGCTACCTGTAAACCGGAACAGCAACCACCCGCTGGGTTAATGGGAAATCGCCCAAACATCACCGCTCCGTGGCAGATGATAAGCCTCGACTTAATGGGTCCGTTGCCAAGAACATCTCGAGGATTCACCCAAATCCTAGCCATCACAGATTATTTCACCAAGTATGTTCTACTCTTCGCTTTAAGAACTGCTACTGCAAAAACCGTGATCAGACATTTGGAGAATGAAGTTTTTCTTACTTATGGAGCCCCGCAGTATCTACTGTGCGACAATGGCGTTCAAATGAGAAGTCACGAATTCCAAAACGTGTGCCGCAAATACGGTGTCGAGATCTGTTACACTGCTCTATATTATCCTAGAGCTAACCCGACAGAACGTGTTAACCGCGTAGTTAAGACTATGCTCAGATCCTACGTCAACACTCACCATCATCGTTGGGACGAACACCTACCCGCTGTAGCTTGTGCGATTCGAACATCAGTGCACGACACGACAGGATACAGCCCATATTTCGCCAATTTCGGACGTGAATATATCATGAAAGGTAGCGATTACCGAGAACGTCTTGGAAAACCCATAGATCCTATGCCACCTGAAACAAACGAACTAATGAAACGTCAGGATGGTTTTCAGAAACTGTACCGGGACATTGAAACCAAGATACGTCTAGGACGAGAGCGTAATATGCGCTATTACAACCTACGGCGGCGAGACACTAGTTATTACCCAGGTCAGTCGGTATGGAGAAAGAACAAGGTTATTTCGGATGCTTCCAAGCGTTTTACGAGCAAATTAGCCCCTTTGTACCTTGGTCCTTTCAGGATCAAACGAAGACTGGGTACCAACACGTACGAACTCGAAGACGGCGACGGAAAAGCCACGGGCATCTGGCATGTACAAGACTTAAAACCACTCTTCGATGAGAATTTGTCAATGTCCATTGGTAACGAATTGGATCGGACCCCACGTTAGAGAGAGGGGGGGAAAATACTCTATCGGCTTTGTGAACCTAGGATTAGTTTAGTTAGCATTTTGTTTTGCAAATAGGAATGATTCATTTTTCTTTTTGTCTTTTCTTTTTGAGTTTGAATTTATTTTTTTTGGTTATAAGTGGTTTCATTTTTGAATAATTATTTGCTTAGTAAGTAGTTTAGTTTAGTGCTGTGGGTTCGTGTATTTAAATTTATTAGTAAGCTTAGGGTCTGTCTGTGTCGTTTCGTGTATAGTCCTATTCATCACGTTATAGTACCTAACTTGACAGCGGTAAATTCGAGGAATTTACCTTTTTCCAGGTAAAGAGGGGGTTGTAACAGGATAAAATCTTAATAACAATTAGGTCCTATGAAAGTTAGGCCAAACAACTTAAACAACAATTTCCCGCCTGGAAAAGGTAAAATTTGATAGCGGTATAAGTTTTTTGAAAAAGAATGTAGATACTGATAAGAACGTCAGAACGGAAAATTCGGTCACTTCTTGTCTTATCACGTACGAGGTGGAATGTACAACAGAGCCTGTGCTTAGAGCACCCGGAAAATTACCGGATCAATTCTGAAAGTACAATTATTATTTCTCTGTGTATTTGGATTAGTATTATGGATATTTGGTTATCGTGAATTACAGTAGAGAATCACCGTATTGAACGGGATAAAAGAAACTACCTCATTACAAGCAAGCCGCATTACACCTAAGGTAAGCACATTCGATTTTCAGTTTAATCACTAAGCTAACGATAGTCATTTTAGGCTTTTGTTTTCTGTTTTTGTTTTTGCCCCTGTTGCTCGTTTCGCTTTATTTTTGCTTTTTATTCGTTCTCTTGGAATATGGTGTTGTAAATACGTTGTATCGCTGTGAGCTGCTTGCGATTTTGGGCCCTTCCATATACAACTTGTCAACGGGGAAGTTTATGTAAAGTAATTCGTCTCGCTGTACTTACTTCGTCAATCTGTCGCATAGTGGGAACCTGCTTCGACACCCGGAAGCATTGAGGGCAACATCGACCTACAAAGTACCTGGTTTTAGTGTGTGTTTGGTTAAATATTTGGTACGTACCTTCCCATCGAAGTTATGCCGAAGACAGCGGCGACAAGGTCAGTCCGTGTATTAGTGTTCGTCCTGATGTACCTGTTATAACTTTAATTGTAAATAGTTAAGATTTGTGAAGTTTAACTCACCTGATACCACCACAACAAAATAGCACATTCACACAAAAAAAAATAGGACATTCATACAAAAAAAATAACATTCACATCACAAAAAAAATAGAACAATCACACCGCACAAAACAAAAAGGAAACATTCACACCCCGAATAAAAACTACGAACAAAATAAAAGGGATTCTATAAAAACGAAAATAAAAAGACATTCAATCGCATGCAACATGTGTCAACTTTCATGCACGTTTTTTTTACACTGTTGTCACTTGTCACTTAATTAAAGAACGAAAAATCCCGTCACTTAAAAATTCTTGTTGTGTAAACCGGTCATTGATTCATATTTAGTTTTGCATTGTGATTATATCATTATTATAAAGAAGGTGATACATTTCTGTAGGGGATTCCAACGAATAACGTTTGTAATTAACGATAAGCATTTATTTAGTCCTTTGATATTTCTTTTATTGTGGTTATTCTAGTGGCGACGTATATGTATGCATATATATATGGTTTACTTGTTATTTTGGGCGTAATTTGACGAATTGCGCGTAGTAGTAGTTTTGGTCCCTGTAAGAAAAGAAAAGATAAAGAAACTAATCACCTTTTGTGTTGCATTTAATTCAGTTTGTTTTTAAACCAACAAGGTTTACAGTTCATTATAGAGGGTTAATGACACGGTGAGTAAGGTACATTTTGTATATGTATATATTTTATGTGTGTTATATATTTAGTAGATATTAAGGCATTATTATGGGTATGGGGTTTTTGTTTTGTGTTCATTATTGGGGATTTGCGTAAACGTGGTTGACGCCGTTTATATTTATGTACCATTTTTTTTTTTGGTTAACTGTTGATTTGGTAGAGAAATAAACATCTTTTGGTTCTTTATCCTTGGCTTTTATTGTTGCCGTCTTTCGCGTGGTGTATTTTAGGTTAGTTGAGTTGGAAGAAGAAAAACTTAGGGTTAATTCCCTCCACTTGGGTTCTGTGGAGGTTGTATGCAGAGTAGTTGCTTTGTTCAGTGGATCACTGAACCCTGGCGCCCGGTAACTGTGACGACCACCAGCACAGTTCCATCAGATCCACGACCCGAACGAGCTAGCTGGGCGAAGCAATCTACCACCCCCTTCCTCGTCTCCGCACCACCACAGGGAGTAAGGCGTGATACGCGGAACAAGGACCCGCCCCGAAGGGGCCCAGTCCTGCACAGCAAAATACTGTTTTGTCGCCCTGGTAAAAAGAATAATTTGTGAACACTGAATCCCAAAATCTGCAGAACCAGATGTGTGACAAATCTGTCGGCACTGCCCTTCCGGTGAAACACTTGCAGTAGCTAATTTATGTCTTTTATTGTTCTCTTCTCCGATTATTTAGTATTCTGAGAATATTGGAAATGCCTAGAAACTGTTTACAGGATCTCTTTTTCCAAAAGACCACACTTATTTGCTTTAGTGCAGTTATAGTCTTATATGTAGTTGTGTCTAGTGTTTCTTATTTTTTTTACTTTTGACCTTTCAGTTGGAAATATGACTGAATCATTAAATCCGCCAAATCAACCAGCGGAGCTAGTCTTTGCCATCATGTTTATACATCATTGAGCCTCTTGAAGATTTTGAAAATATTGAAGTCGTAGATTCCAATGTAACAAAAACTCCAGTTATAGAAGATGATACTAATTTTACTGATATTAGCATTATTAGCGATGATACGGGTAATACTGATAGTATAATAAAAAATTATAAGGGATATTATACTGGTGAATTAATATCGGAACAAAAAAAATTCTTAGTTCAAAACAAACCATGTCGACCAATGGTGCAATTTTTTTTTGTCTTATAAACTAACCAAATGTCTTCGATAACACCTTCAAACGATGATATCATCATCATCATCCCAAGTCTTTACATCCAGTCTTGAATATATGCCTTTTCCAATTCCTTCTATCTCTCTCTATTTTATTCGATATTAATCCAACATGGAACTCGCTTTTCGTTTGAAATTGTCGTGCCAGCGTCTTGATGGTCGTTATTTTCCCCGTTTGTGCTTGTATGGCTTCCAGTTTATTATTTTACAACTCCATCGGGTTACATCACTTCTGGCTACACGCCCAGCGTATTTCTATTTTAGAGATTTCTCTTACCTCTATTATTTTGTTAATGGCTCTTATTCTGTCATTTCTTACTCCATCTTTCTTTGTTATCTTTATCATAGATCTCTCCATTCCCTTTTGAATAACTCTCAATAATTTTATATTGTCTTTTGTGGTTGTCCAGTTTTCTCTTCCATGTGTAATGACTGACAGCACAATTTTCTTGCTTTCAAGTATGAAACTTAATCTTCCGAATGCAAGCCAACCTGATCTTATTCTTTTTTTATTTTTGTCTTGATTTTCATAAAGCAACTCTCGTCATCCTTGTTTTGGGTTAATAGTACGATTTCGTCGGCATATCGTAGATTAATAAATCGTTTCCCATTTACATCTATTCCTTTATCCTCTTAACTCAATTTATTAGATATGTCTTCAAGCACCAACGTAAAGAGCTTCTTCTCTTTTTTTAAGTGAAATTCGTTTTATTTTCTCGTGCAGGATGTATGTAGCTGTGGCTTTTTCATTCGATTGTTTTATCTTTGGTCTATTCTGCTATTTTCCAACGTCTTATAGACAGCCCATTGCTCTATACTGTCAAAGGTTTTCTAATAGTCTATGAATGCTATATACAAAGGGAATTCATATTTGTTGGATTCGAGCAGGGATCATTAGTCTGAAACTTGCTTGTTCCTGAGGTTGACAAACAAATTAACTTTTTTGTAAATCTGTTTGTTAGAATTTTCGTCAACAGTTTATATAGGTGTGATAATGGGTCGGTAGTTTTCTAGTTTTATGTTTTCTCCCTTTTTGAATAGTAATGTAACATTGGCATTTTTCTATTGCTTTGGTATCTGTGTTTGAGCAAATCTGTGATTTTTATTATTAGTTTTCTGCTCCTTCTCTAATTGTCTTCTCCTGTGGCTTTGTTAAAACTCAAATCTTTTTTGCCTTTTTTACTTCTTCTATCTTTATAGGTGACTGTTCCTCTGATTCTACATTTTTATTTTGTCTTCTATTTAGCTATTCTCTCCATTTTTTTCGTATGGTGTTTTGAACTCGTAGAGTTCTGTGTAAAGTTTTTCCAGTACTTCTAATATTTCGTTTCTCTAGTATATTACCATTCCTTTCTTATTGCGTAGTGCATAAGTCTGCTTATTTTCGATTTTCTGTTTTAAATTATTTCATTTCTTTATTGTTCTGTATAACTTCATTTATTAGTTTGTCTTGTGTTTCCATTCTAGTTTCTCTTATACTTTTCTTAATTTCCTTGTTTATACGTGAATATTCTTTTGTTGCCCTTTTGTCTTCTCTTTTTCATTAATTTCTTAGTTTCTTCATTAATTGATTCTTTTTTATCTTTTCTTAGTAGAGTTCTTTTTAATTCTTCTATTGATTTACGCAATACATTTTGTATGTTCTTGGTTAATTCTTCAACAATTTTGTTAGTACTCTTATCCATATTTGCTAAACTTTAATTTATTATTTCTTCATATGCTTCTTTTTTTTCTTTTATTTTTTCTAAATTTATTCACTTCTTGTGTTTTTAAACATACATTGTCCTTCTGTTTTTATTAATTTTTGCTCTTACGATTCTGTGATCGTCACCTGTGTTAAATGTATTTAGTCTTGGATTACTTGTTTTCTAACTGTAAGAATGTTATCTATTTCGTTTCTTGTGTTTGCATTTGGTGATATAAATGTCATCTTTCGTTTTAAACTTTTTTCTAAAAAAAGGATTCCATGGGTATAGACTACGTTCACACATAAAATTTATCAGCCTGTCACATCTTTCATTTCTTTTATCAATTTAGAATTTTCCTACGTTGTCTTTGTTTTCATTTTGTTTCTTATCCAGTTTGGCATTAGAATATTTTATAATGAGTTTTTATTCAGTGTGGTCATTTTCTATGACTTCGTTTAAATTTTCTACTCCTTACTCTGGGAGCGTCGATATAAGTACCTAAACATTTTTTCCTACTATAAAAATTTTCTTCCTTTTTCTTCCAGTGCTTTTTCTACTCTTCTCTACTCTTTATGCTTGAATACTAAGCTTACAAAAAGCACACCTGTACTGTAATGCACTGAAGTATGGAAAAGTAATAAGTACCTATTAGTAAAAGTTTCTAATGAAGACTTACAATTTTTTTCATCCCTAAACGCTAAATATTTAAACGATTTTACAGCGTTTTGAGCAATACCGTTCGTCGCAAGGTGATATGGTGGAGATCTTCTAAATCTATTTTTAGAAAAGAAATCAGAAACATCTCGTGAAATTAATTGTCAACCATTATCTGGAACCATCACCCTGGGAAGACCGTATCGCGCAAGAGAGTATAGTAAAAAAAATATATAACCAGTTCTTCTCCTCGTCGTCAAAAATTGAGGTAACGCGGCAGTAAAAATAGTAATTATTATGGATTTATTATATAGATATTAATTATTAATATTTGTCTTTTATGGATGACCATCCCAGCGCTTATACAGAGCGCTTTCTACTATTTTTATACATACAAAAAAGTACAATTGGCAATAATCTAAATTTCTATGTTAATAATTTCTAATTTTAAAGATTTTAAATATTTCTGACGATGGTTAACCCTTCTTCTTGTGGTACCGTCTCCTAACTAAGGTTCGCTACCACCAAGACTAGTTTCACTTTGGATATTGCATCACGAAATAACGATCTTGCATTTTTTTCGTACCAAGTGCTTAATTTTCCGTCTTTTTGCAGCACTGTTTTCTTGTATGATTATTTGTAGCAACTGATATTTTGGATATTGTATTACATGTTTCTGATACGTTTTTTCCATTCTTTGCAGTACTGTCTCATTACGTACTTTTTCAACCCAATGAATTTTAAGAATGCGTCGGTATATCCACATTTCAGGCTTCTATATATTTTTAACTTTTGCTTGAGTAACTTTTCATGCTTCTACTCCATACAAAGCATCGTGAAATTCTCATTCTCTTAGATCACTGCCACAAATAAGTTTTTTCATTTTTGATTTCAAGATCATGATTCCATTTTTCATTTATTATAAACCTAAGGTAGGGTAGAGGCGCCACTTATGGCCACTTTAAGAACTTTTTAATTATTATTGCATTGAGAAAAATATTGAAATGGAAAAACACCTTTTTTGTTAATGTCACTTTATGCTTCAAAATCTGCTCTTTTAGAAAATCAATTGATATTAAAGATTAAATATAATTTAAAAATATTACAACGCTTTATATTTTGAACCATGAAATTCCCTACTTTTGGCCATCTGTTTCTACATTTGGCCATACATTTTCTCTACTTTTGGCCATTTAAAAATTATTAAAACGCGAAATACAATTTTTGCAAGTATATAGGTACAAGCCTACATATTTATTGAAATACAAAGCTGTAGATGAAACAAAAATAAATTTCTGGTACAAATAGGTAGTAATATAAGAGAAAAGTTTATAAACAACGTTTGTTACATTATTAAACTATATCTGTTCAGAAATGTCTACTTGACCTGGAAAAATTGTCTTGCACTTTCTCCCCTTGTCTTCAACAGTGGGCTCGGGTAGTTTCCCTAAAATATAGCATTAATTTATGGTAGAAATGTCATTTTCTATAGGATAAAAAACAGTCTTCTCACCATTGGCAATCTTATAACATTGTATTTCATATTCTTCTCATGATAAAATTTTTAGAATTTTAGCCACATATCTATACGTTGTCGTCGATCTTTTACCAGTTAGCTTGAATTTTACAAGTACAAAATCTCCCAAATTGAGATCTTTGGGTTCGAAGATTTCAATGTCTTCCTGTTCAAATACCGTGAAGTCAATATCGTCTCCACTCCTACCACTTTCCACCCAGTCTTCAAGGTCCTGTGAGAAAGAACCTGAATCTATGTCTTATTTTTGATGTTTTGTTGGCTTCTGTTTAGGTTTTTCGCCTTTTTTTAGGCATCATCTGTTTGTTACTCTCTTGAGCCTGTTTCCTTTCTTGCTTTTCTCGTTCCTTCTCCATTTTGAGCCTTTCGCAATCTTCGTGATACTCCACCCATTTATTAGATGTAATAACACTTGGTGTGTATTATTTTTTCTCTTCTTCTTTGAGTCAGTATTATTTTCTTTAGGATAAGGAAGAACAATATAAAATACTTTTGAACATATTGTTTTTTGAGCGAAGCAAATATTACGTGTTGCTTGTTCTACCCTATCTGGACGAGATATAGTAGCCAATGCAGTATTACTATCATTTGATGTGGCCGGAACTTCTTTCGGTTTATCAACTGGGAGCATATCAGTTAAAATGCTAGCATCTAAAGGAGATACTGGAGGGGTTTGGAGATCATTTTCAAGTGCAGGATCCTCGCTCACTAACTTTGGTAGGCCTTCTACATCACTTGCAATTTGATGCCAAACATTGTACAAACTCTTATCCTCAGTATTACCTTCCCATTCATAGTTTCGTCTTTTTGTTTGCTTGAATTCATCTAGCAAAACCACATCAATCTTTGATTCTAGGTACTTCAAACAATCTGCAGCTGCTGCGTCAATATCTCGGGTTTGGTATGTTTCGGGTTTCCTCGGAATAATTTTACTATAATTCACATTATTTGATGAAAAAGGATAAAGGCCTGTTGCTCTAAATCATGATATTATATTTGATGTCAT
The DNA here is from genome assembly GCA_035610365.1 of Aquatica leii. Lineage (NCBI taxonomy): Eukaryota > Metazoa > Arthropoda > Insecta > Coleoptera > Lampyridae > Aquatica > Aquatica leii. Next base: position 6,588,085 of record CM069432.1, read on the forward strand.
TTTTGGATCTTCAATCAACTGAGACAGTATCATGGGCAAATTTAATTTGGTGATTTCTTGACCATTATTCTCTATCTTATATTTTCGCACAATATTCCTCCACTTTTTCTTTAAAGCCGCAAACACAGCGACATCCAACGGTTAAAGGATGTGAGTAGCATTAGGGACCAGTGCTATTAATACTACTTCATTTTCTCTGCAGAACTTACTTAAATGGAGAGTCAGATGAGATGCGTGTCTATCTAAAAAGATGATAACGGGTAACTCGATTTGAGACTCCTTAAGGTATGGTACAAAGACGTTGGAGAACTATTCGTAGAAACATTCTGCAGTCATCCAGCCTTTTTCACTTTTGCCAATCCCCCAACCCTTAGGAGCTGCTTTAGACACAGCAGATGGAATCCGGTCATATTTAAAGATTGTTAACGGGGGAATGAATTTTCCTGCTGCATTAACTGTAAACAGTGTTGCTACATTTTCCTTGTCTGATAATAGTCGTTCATCGTAGACATGTTTTCCTCGTAATCCAATAACAGTACCACTTTTTGGAGCTAAACAAAAACATGTTTCATCCATATTAAAAACCCTGTGTGGATTTTCTAATACACTGGTAGCATTAATTTCGCTTAAACTTGTTTGAATCTCGTCAAACCATTTGCGGATTTTCTCTTCAGTTACTGCACCTCTTCCACCGTGAATGTATTCGGCTTTCTTTTAGGAAAGTTGTTTATGGCGATTAAGGAAGCTATAATACCATTTTTTTCCCGGACGATCGTTGACGAAAGGAGTTTTAATATTTGCTTCTCGTACCAATTTTTGTACTGAAGTCAGTAACCCGTCTTTATCAATTGGAAATCCCATTTTCGACAAGCAAGTATCCATTCAACCAACTGGTTTTCAGTATCCTTTCCCAAGTGAGACTCGAATCCGCAGTGCCTTGAATCTCTTGGAGACTTTCCTGATACTTTATTAAGCAAAGTAGTTCTTGGTATATCAAATTCACGACTCGCTTTGGCAACAGCCATTCCGTCAGAAATGGCATTTAAAGCAAGATTAAGTTGTGTAGGAGAATACTGAAATTTTGCCTTTCCCAGCTTTTCTACTCGGTCTTTATGGGTTTTATTCAGTGCTTTTAGCATTTTAACTGAAAGAAATATTACACATTTATGTAAATATATTACATTAGGTATTTATTTAAACAAAAAAGTAAACTGGCCAAAAGTAGTTTTTGCTTATCTACTTATGGCCAGCAGGATGGCCATAAGTGGGTAACTAGTAAATTATTGATACCACTAACGGCCACTGTCATACAAATATCATACTGTTAAGTGTAACAAACAATGAAAAATATTCAACAAAAAATATCTGCTTACCTTAAATACAGACTCCAGTGCAGAAAAAAACCGTTAGTAGGAGATTCAAAACGATGATTTAAGATCACTTTCTTAACAAGTCGTTATTTTTCTTCACACATGGAAGACAGTACTACTCGAACTGCTGCAATAAAGCTAAAATGCAGCTTAGATAAATTTCTGTCACTGTACCGCCTTAATATTGACTGAAATGACATTTTAGCAGCTGCAAGGTCATTGGTAGATAGACACTATGTTTATTATTCAACCAATTATAGTAGAGTGGCCATAAGCAGGTTAAATGGCCATAAGTGGTGCCTCTACCCTATTTGTACTTTTTGACTTGATTTAATTGATTTCCATGGATGATATTGGTTAGTTTGCTGATAACCACAATTTTAGTATTTCTTGTTACAGAATTGATCAGTGTCAAAAACCAAACATCGACATTCACGTCTTTACATCTTTCGACTAGAATTTGTAAGCTGAAAAAAGCTTCTCTGGTATCTAACCCGTTCCTAAAGCCAAAGTGGGTTTTACTAAGTAAGTCCAGGAGACTTGAACCGCTTTTTACATAAAAATAAAAATAATTTTCTTTACATAAGGTTTAGAGAATTTATTATATATTTTTATAGTTGACTTTAGTTTGTGCTTTTTTCAGTAATTGTAATACCGATTCCAACATATCCTCATTCTTTTCCACAGTTGGGGCACTAAAAAACCAAACTTACTCAATGCACTAATCAATAGTTTTAACCTACATGATAAATCAGGAACATCTCAAATGTTGTTTTTATATAAAAGAAAAAAAACATAAATTTCACAAAATATATCAACATTGATTCTTTAAAAATATAAATCAACCACGCACAAACGTCTAGTTAAATTTTACGTTATTATACGTCTTTTAATATTTCTCTGAATAGATTATTTTGGTTTGAATATATAATAAGAAGTATATGTATTTTATTTTTAGACATCCATGAATTAAACTCACCGAACCGGGATTATGTAAAAAAAAGTTAGAAATGCGTATTTCATAATACATATATGAAGACAAATACTTTAAAATATAAAAGTAAAAATGTAAAGCAAAATTCAATTACTCTACATTTGTGAAAAAAAAACCAAAGAAACAACGAATGCTTTTTAATTGTTTTCCCCCAACCTACTTACTTTTCACATCTTTTCAGATTAAAAAAAAACTATTATTTGGACGGTAGAATTAATTAGCAGTCGAATTAAATAGCATAAAAAAGGAAAATTTATTTTGGGAGACTATTAATATGATTTTAATTATTTATGATTTAGATCGTTTATAAATTGACATAATTTACATTTCAATGCTTCCTTTGCATTCTTGAAATTCAATAAATACGAAATTCGAGTAGAATGTGCAACTCGAATTGAACTATGATAGTAATTTTCCATAAACAGATTCTGATCATTTTTGAAATTTTCTTACTTTTAAAATACGACCTTGGCTTCGTGTAATCGAGTTCTTGATATTGTATTTATGGATCGTTATCGTGTTAGTTACATTGATAAATTATTCTAGAATGTAAATTATTAAGAGTGTGCATGTCAATCGGTTTTAATCGATTGTTTTATAAATTTCTTGGAGTTTTTGAACGTCCATTGTTTTTCTTATACAATATTGGTACTAATAGGTTGACGGTTATATTGTATAGGTACCGGTTTTATGACATAGAATCACGTTGGCTGTTTAGCTCAGTGGGATTTTCGTTATATCGTAAATATCGTCCGAGTATAGCCGAGTTCGAACCCTCACTAAGCTTAGAATTTTTAGAAACATCCAGTACTCCATGCGGAATACTTGAATAAAATAGGTATTTTCGTACTAATATACTGGTATATGAAAATTCGTGTTCAATAGGACGGTCGTTATTTCCAATTGATGACTGAATGGGAAGAACACGACACAATTTTTAGTTTTACCTTTGTACATAGTACTGCAATTAGTGCAGTACAACATACATTCACATTTAAAAAAAAACATTGTTTATGAGGTTATTTTAGTAACTCGAGAAATGTTTGTTCATAAACATGAACATTACTTATCTTAACATTTTTATCTTGTTTTGTTACATTTCAATTTATTTAAAAACTGTGTTTTTTAAACAGAATACACTCCGTAAACATTTTAATTAATACAAAAATACGATTTTCTGCAAATTTTAATTATGACTAATGTTTACATTTTCCGTTTTTTCAATTAAATTACAAATTGTATTTCTTTACATTGTTTTATTTGTACAAATGCTGCGTATAACTTTATTTAATTAATAATCCCTTTTATTGAAACATGAAACTTTACGTCGACATTTCTCTTATTACACAAATAACATTTTTATTTTCATGTAAATACGTAAAATGTTTGTTTGATTAATAAAACGAATTGCGAATGTCGAAAAACATTTTGCTAGTTTTTACGGCGACGCCATTATCTGTTCGAATCATATAAAACGTACAGAGAATCACACCTTACTTAAAAGTCACTTTTAACTTTTAAACTTTTTCAAAAACGTAAATGATTTGAAAGCTGAAAACTGAGAATGCTGGTGAAAAGTAAGCATCGCGTTTGTTGAAAATGCTTTATTTTAGAAAGATGATTTATTAAGTGAAAGTTTGCAAATAGTATTAAATAGGTTGCTGAAAATTCTATTTTTATGAAGTGTTATATTGATTTGATTTTTCTAATGTTTGTTGTATGGATGGCATCTATTGTCGAGTTTCCAGCCCGCAAAACTTGTTGGTAATCTCCAACTATTTCTAGTAGGACAAACACTACAGTTATTGACACCTTAAGCAATGTATTTTGGAAAAATATGAACCATTTTTTTTAAGTACGAAATTAAAATATTTGTTGCAATTTATGCAAATTATCAAACAGAAGGGAAATATCGGTTCACGACAAGCCTTAAAAAATACTTAAAATAATATAAAGCAGTAATAAAGAGATTGACATAGTAAAAACTATTGCTGACACTATCGTTGATAATTTTAATTCTTCAATTTTAAATCAAGAATAAAATTACCAACAAATATATTAATTCTGAATTAAAAAGTTTGTTGATAATTTTAATTCTTCAATTTTCAATCAAAAACAAAATTACCAACAAATATATTAAATCTGAATTAAAATGTTTGTTGATAATTTTAATTCTTCAATTTTAAATCAAGAATTAATTTTACCGACAAACATATTAATTCTGAATTAAAATGTTTGTTGATAATTTTAATTCTTCAATTTTAAATCAAGAATTAAAATTACTAATAAACATATTAATTCTGAATTACAATGTTTGTTGATAATTTTAATTCTTCAATTTTAAATTCAGAATTAAAATTACCAATAAACATATTAATTCTGAATTAAAATGTTTGTTGATAATTTTAATTCTTCAATTTTAAATACAGAATTAAAATTACCAATAAACATATTAATTTTGAATTAAAAAGTTTGTTGATAATTTTAATTCTTCAATTTTAAATCAAGAATAAAATTACCAACAAACATATTAATTCTGAATTAAAAAGTTTGTTGATAATTTTAATTCTTCAATTTCAAATCAAGAATAAAATTACCAACAAATATATTAATTCTGAATTAAAAAGTTTGTTGATAATTATAATTCTTCAATTTTAAATCAAGAATAAAATTACCAACAAACATATTAATTCTGAATTAAAAAGTTTGTTGATAATTTTAATTCTTCAATTTCAAATCAAGAATAAAATTACCAACAAATATATTAATTCTGAATTAAAAAGTTTGTTGATAATTATAATTCTTCAATTTTAAATCAAGAATAAAATTACCAACAAACATATTAATTATGTATTAAAAAGTTTGTTGATAATTATAATTCTTCAATTTTAAATTCAGAATTAAAATTACCAATAAACATATTAATTCTGAATTAAAATGTTTGTTGATAATTTTAATTCTTCAATTTTAAATACAGAATTAAAATTACCAATAAACATATTAATTTTGAATTAAAAAGTTTGTTGATAATTTTAATTCTTCAATTTTAAATCAAGAATAAAATTACCAACAAACATATTAATTCTGAATTAAAAAGTTTGTTGATAATTTTAATTCTTCAATTTTAAATACAGAATTAAAATTACCAATAAACATAATAATTCTGAATTAAAAAGTTTGTTGATAATTTTAATTTAATACAGTTTTACTTCACCTAATTTCAAAGCGATATCACTATTAGCCTTTAAAAAGAGCGATATTATATTGGTAGAAAAGTACGGAAACCCGATTTTCTGAAAAATTGGAGTTAATACAATTTAGCTCTGAGGTACTGATTTATGTATGGTTTTGTGTTGGAAAAATCCGTTCATTATTTTGAGATTTTGTAGTTATTTCTGTTATTCTTTCCCTGTTATCATTCACGATTTCCTCTCCAAACTGTCCCACCGTTTCATCCTTCTTCCTACTTCCTGTTCTTCCATTCAAACTGCCAGCTATGATAATTTCTCTTGTTGTTTTCACTTTTTCTATTGCTTCCGTTAAAGTGTGTATCTTTTTCTATCACTGTGCTATCCTCCGTTGGTCTGTATACTTCTAGTATCGTAATTTCTTTCTGGCATATATCTTTAGATTCACTTTTATTATTCTTTCATTTATTGGTTGCCACGATTTGATCCTATTCTTGTATTTGCTTTTATGAGAACTCCTACCTCTGCTTTTGCTCATTGTTCCTTATTGACTTCACTCTAACAGTGCAATTTTCCATCTAGGGTTTTTGTTCCATTTCCTTTCTTTTTGGTTTCATTGATTATTAATATGTCTACGGTTGTTTTCTTTAGTTTTTGTATTACCTCTTTATCCTTACTTACTTTTCCATCCCTGAATGTTCCAAGTTCTAATGGTGATTCCCTTTTTCTTGCCCTTTTTTGTTTTATGGTTGAGTGTTAAAACTGGGTCTTTAGGACTCCTCGTGGAATCATTGTCCTCCCCCTCCGTATCCGATGGGACTCTCTCTTGATGAGGTGTAGATTACCACCCGGCGATTATTTTCATTCTTCCATCATCTTCTTTTCTATGTGTTAGGTGGTTAATTCCTAACGCCATAACCCCCTTTTGGAGGACCTCTGACTCAGCCGTCCACTATTGTTCAAACGCTGATTGAAGCCGTTCACTATGGATCAGACGCTTCTGGTACCTGTTTTGCTAGTTTTGGTCCGTCTCGAGTATTTTATGTCCCCGTTACCAGCCATATTTAGCAAGCCCGATGGGGGACTAGCAACCCCACACTACCGCTCTTATTGCAGAAGCTACAGTTTCATCTAGAACATCAAGTTACATTATCTGGAGACTAAAGTTTTGCTATAACCTTTGGAACCATAAAGAATAGTTTCATTTCTTTCTTTGCTTAGGTTTATTATGATTTTGATCAATAATTTTAAGAAGAGTATTAAAGTTTTGTGTTTATCTATTCTAGTTTTACGGATGCTAGACTAGGATCTTTAGTGCTAGAAAGGATTGCAGTGTCATCTGCATAGGTAGCAGTTACTACTTCTTCTGTGATAGGTATATCAGCGGTAAATATTGTGTAGAGGATAGGGCCCAGCACCGATCCTTGAGGCACTCCTGCTTCTATTTGGCAGATGGATGACAGGCGATCTCCGCACTTGACTTGATAAATTCGTTGTTCCAGATAAGACCTCAAAAGCATGTACTCAGTGTTTGGAAGGAGTAGTTTTAGCTTAAATAAAAGACCCTTTGCCATACACGGTCAAAGGCCTGTTGTATGTCTAGGAATACGGCCGTGCAGTACTCCTTCCTCTCCAGCGTCTGTCGTATTGTGTGAGCTACTCGGTGTATTTGTTCAGTCGTTCCATGGTGTGCCCGAAATCCGAATTGATGGTCTGGTATTATTTTTTGCTCTTCAAGAACTGGGAGAAGTCGACTTAATATTAGTTTCTCAGTAAGTTTTGATAGTACTGGGAGAAGACTTATAGGCCTGTAAGATGTGACTTCTGTGGGAATCTTCCCCGGTTTAAGTACCATATTTATAATGGACACTTTCCACAGATTTGGGAAGTATTGTAGTCTCAACACTGCATTAAAGAGGATTGTCAGCAGAACTATACCTTTCTTTGGTAGCTGTTTCAGAACTTCTGCCGTTATCAGGTCAAAACCGGGAGCTTTCTTTTGTTTTAGTTGAGCTATGGTTTTTTTGACTTCTGCTGGGGTGACTGATTTCAAGGGTAGACATTTGCTGATCGCTATTTAAGATCCCGTCGATCGTTTTTTCTGTGTCGTCAACATCAGTTTCATCGGATTTGAACACACTTTTTAGGAAGGTGGCGAATAATTCTGCTTTATCTGCGGGTTTCTTTGACCAACTGTCATCAGATTTTCTTAGAGGAGGCATGTATTCTTTTGGCTTTTTTAGTGATTTAGTTATTTTCCAGAGTGTATAATCTTCTGCTTTGTATGGTGATAAAGTCTTTAATTTGTCTTGCAAAGTCCTATTCTGTAGTTCTTTGAGCATTAATTTCAGTACTTTTTGAGCTTTGTTTAGTGCCTTTTTGTCTTGGTGATTCCTACTAGTATGCCATTGTCGCCTTATTTTTCTTTTTACAGCTATCATTTCTCTAATTTCTACGGTAGTGTCCAAGTTTTTCGATGTTACTTCTATATAGGGAGATGATAGCCAAGCTGCTTTTTGAATTAAGTTGGTAGTATACAACGCCGCACTTTCTATATCATCTTCCGTTTTAAGAGGTATACAGAGTGTGGTATTATCTTCAATGTAATCCCGGAATGCTTCCCAGTCAGTTTTATGGTTGTATAAAGTCTCGGGTAATTGTTTTAGGATCACTGTAGTGCTTAGTGTACATATGATAGGCGTGTGGTCGGAAGAGCCATCCAGGCATGATTCAATTTTTGTGTAGAGTCCTGATATTCCTTTGGTGACGAAGAAGTCTATGAGGTCTGGGATTTTATTTGGGTCAGTTGGCCAATGAGTCGGTTCCCCTGTTGAAAGTACATTAAGATTATTGCTGTCAATAGCATTTTTCAAAGTTCGGCCTTTCGTATTTGTTAATCGGGAGCCCCAAAATGTGTTTTTGGCATTCCAGTCCCTTCCGACAGATATCTACCGCCCAATGTGCGAAAGAAGTCATTGTACATCTGCTCGTCGATTCGATGTCGGGGGGGGGGGGCAGCACACTGCAGCCACATTCAACGAGCCCTGCCAGTCGTCAACAGATACTATAGCAGCCTGTATATGTGCTTGTGTATATGGTGGTAACATATGATATCTTATGTTTTCTCTTATTACTATAGCAGCTCCAGCATGTGATGTGCCGTCTGGATGATTAGCGTAGCATACGGTATATCCTTTGATTTTAATCACTCTTTGATCAGTCATATGTGTTTCGGAAATTAATAGAACATCAATTTTGTTGTGGTTTATAAACAGCTCAACCTCGTGCTTATTTGGAGATAAGCTATTGATATTCCATGCAGCTATACGTATGAATTTCATTTCTGGTTCTGAGCTATGATTGTCGTTAGGAAACCCATTAGGGTGCCTATTTGTGTTATGAGGATATCAATTTTTTCTGATTGCTTTATTATTATCTGCTCTAAGGAGCTTGTTGACTGAGAATGTGCATTCTCTATTTTTCGGGTCCAGCAAACATCATTCATGATGTTGGACATAGTTCCAGATGTATGTGCAATGTTTCTTTGCTGGTTGCTTGACTGCTAGTTGCCAAGTTTTAATGGAGGAAAATTATCTTGAGTAAGGGGGGGGTGGCATTGTTGTTTGTGTGGGTTGTTTTGCTATTACTGGGTCTCTTTTGTTTGCAATATTTCCCATTTTTCAAGCCTTTATCTCTTTATACATTTGACAGCCCTTGTAATTGGCTGGGTGGTCACCATGACAGAGAGCGCAGGTGGCCGGTGTATTCTTGACTTTTTTTGGACAATCAGTGGTTTTGTGTCCTTTACCACATTTGACACACCTGTGGGGACGCATACAGTTGTTTTTTGTATGGCCGTATTGTTGGCACCTAGTGCACTGAGGGATCTCAGTCGATTTTCTTGGGTCCTCTATCTTGACTTTAGTGTGGTATATATATTTTATATTCTTTACATCTGGGTTGTTAGGGCCTGGTTCAATATTCACGAAAAACATTGAGTGGCTTTTTATTTTTTCTTGATATTGCACAGATGACTTCACCTCTGACCTTGTTTCCAGTATTTTCAATCTCCTCTATAATGGCTCTTTTTGGAGTGGTGTGGTGCAAGTTTTTGACAACAATTCTGTTACATTTGTTTTGCTTCTGTGTGAAGGTGTGTCCAATAAAGTCGTTGGTTCGAATAACTTCTATTAAGTTTTTATAAGTTTTAGGTGTCTGTGACATTACTCTTAGCTGGTCCCTGTTAATGATCTTGTACGTGAAGCTATCTCTAGGCACAGACTTATTTAGTAGTTCTGTTAGTTTAGATAACTCTTCTATGGCATAAAGGACAATAGGTGGGGGTTTGCTATTTTTTCTATTACGGGTAGCTGTAGCTGGCGTTAGGTCCTCGGTTAAGTCTATCGGTAATCCACTGAATCTATTCGAGGTATTGATTCCCGTGTGCACTTCAATAGAACTTTGTATGTTTGGTAGGCTAACAGATATTCTCTTTCTTTTTGGGTAGCGGTCTGTACTATCTGGTACTCTTTGCCATGGAGGAGGGCAAACTTTGTTAGCATCTGTGATATTTGCAGATGGTGGTGACACAATTAATGATTTTTTAAGTCTTCGCCAGTAATTGCACCTATTGAAGATGATCTCGGTCTTGTGATGAGCAGGCTTGGATGGAATACCTGTTGAGTTAATTTTTTTTGTTTGTGTTTGTGTTGCCAGTAGCATTCACTGTCGCGGAGGCCTGGTCACCTACCTCCGCGCACGTTTTGTTGCTTGTGTTATTAGGATCTATCATTTAGTCCCACGAGTAGGGTCGATTAAAACTGTCACTCCTGGGGTGACGCCCATTCCCAATGAGAAGGCTATTTTCAACGACGGTTCACCTGCTCCATCGAGGTTGGTCGCTCATGGCTGACTCACCAGTCAGTCATCCATCCCCTTGGCGCGCCCCGCACCGTGGGATTTGGGGATTTTTTGAAGAGGTTACCTTCCTCGCGGACTGAGTGGCGAAGCTCAGACCCCCGTTCCTGAAGACATGACCACAGGGCTACGGTACTGGGGCGACCCTTTCGGGCCACACGTTGGTTTTTCTGTCGGGGTTGACTCCTTAGCTATGATTTCGGTTTTGAGGCGCCGAAGACTCGCCTTCGCCCTTTTTACTTTGCTATCAGGGTCACGAGGTAGGTTTATAATGTGCAAGACTCGTTATAGACCATGACATTGCCCGGGGGATGAGACGACCCTCAATTGAGGGTCCACCACCAATTAGCGGCGGCAGATTGGTGGTGGCGAAGACGTGTAAAAATAGGACTTTATAGTGCGCGTCTAATAGCCCATTCTTCCACACATAGGCGTACACTAGCGGTTTAATCTCAGATTTTTATAGGTGGATACCTTATAGCGAGGGCATGTACCACCGAGGCCAAACACCATTTTCTCCCCCTTTCTAGATAGAATCGGAATATGGCTAAAGATGTGGCGAATAAGAACTAGTCCTGCAAAATCAGTTCACATAACATTTACTTTGAATAGTGGTGCCTGTACACCTGTTACACTTAACGGAGATATCTTGACACAGCAAACAACAGTGAAATACCTGGGTATGCATCTGGACAAACGGCTTACGTGGAGGGATCACATTAAGGCAAAGAGAGAACAAGCAAACAAAAAGTTCAGGGATATGCACTGGCTGCTGGGCAGGCAATCGACTCTCAGTTTGGAGAATAAGCTCCTGATATACACTTGCATTATAAAACCAGTATGGACATATGGTATACAACTCTGGGGGTCAGCTAGTTACTCAAATATAGAAATACTACAGCGCTTCCAAAATAAAGCATTAAAAACTTTGACCAATGCCCCATGGTTCATAAGGAACACAGAAGTGCATGAATATCTGCAACTCCCTACAGTCAGAGAAGAAATAGAGAAGTCTTCTGATGCCTATAAGCAGAGACTTGAAAAACACATAAATAGTTTAGCCACAGAGCTCCTTAACACCAAGGACTCTATATTCCGCCTAAAAAGAATACGACTAGCCACCATCTAATCATCTAATAACAAGAAATGACACATCACAGGATGTGCATATCTAAAGCCACTTATATATAATAGAAGACACTTCTGATTATAGCTCTTGGCTGATTGCAGATTGATAAGACAGGAAAAAAAATCTATTTTAGTTAGTGACAGTATGTGACAATGTCAGTCAAATTTATCAAATCAAGATTATAACGACTTAAAACTGTTTTTAAATTACAAAAATTATACGTTTTTTAGTCATCTTTTTCATTAAGCTGCCATCTCTTTGTTTTGAAAGTATCTTTGATGTTTTGGATAAAAATTCAATTTTTTTTACTCGCACAAGCTTACGTAGAAGAAATGAGTGAGAACATGAGACAGGAAAATATATCTTGGATTTTAATAAAATAATTGAACAGTTTTTGTTTTACATAATTTTAATAAAAAAACCAGGTGTATGTATCTACTTATTGCAGTTTTTATTGTTTGAAAACTACTGTACAATGAAAATGCTAATTTGAACAGTTTCATTCTAATTCTACTAGAAGATCCCATTTTGCGATGTTCAATTAATTGGCGATTAACGCCTGATGGTATTTGACTACACTTTAATTAACATTAATTACTGAAGATTAAGCTTTTAACTTCTCATTAGTAAAACTGCCGAATGAAGTTATTCGTTTCCGATAAAATTAACTGTTGTTGTCGCTTTAACACTTTTTGTTCTATAAACTATGGTAATATAATCACTATAATTTGTCTGAAAGTTTCAATAAACCACAAGCATCTCATTGTCCGATCGAATAACCCTCGGGTAACATGCAAATGAAGTTTTCTTGCTTTAGCTATGCATCAAGAGGTTATTGTTACTACTCTGTTTTCACATCAATGCTACATGGTAAGAAGTTATTTTATGTGTGTTTGCACGCAGTTCTCTACGACGAAAATAGCTCTTCTAAGCTCAGCTTCCGTGCTGTAGACTGTTGTTCCGGCTTCTAATATGTGCTTCCAGGACTAAAGTAAAACGTTTCTCCGGAAAGTATAAATCCTTCTAAAGTTGCTTAAAAGGAAACCGTAACTGTCTCAAACTACTAATGTAAATATTTACCTACAACAACCTGACCGTAGCATTGATTAATTTAGCATTTAAGAATAAATTACATCAATCAACTAAAACTGCAATTTCTTGAGGTTTTCGCTTGCGAAAAAATTCCGATTTAGATTAATAACGACATTATGTATGCAAAACGCGTCGAGGGTATAAAACATTTCTAGAAAATTGATGCGTATTTTCCGTTTTTCTTACGGAATTTAGTTTTTTATTCTTTGAATTCTTTCTTATATATTAGATTTTCTTTAATAAAAATTTAGATTTAAAAAGAAAATTAGTTTTAAATTATATCACGTGTTTTAATGTTACATTATAAAAATTTTGTTTGAGGGTTTTTTTTGGGTTTATTACTGTACGCGCAAGTTTGTGTATTTTACCACTTAAATTTTCGGTGCATTCGGGCGTGTAGTTTTTCCAACGAACTAATTACTAATACATTAATAACATTGTTAATGTATTTGCGGTATTTCCCGCAGACAAAACGAAAGCGGTTATGCTTTTAAACAACATTAAAATTTCACGAACTTTTCAACGTTTGCAATTTTTAAATCTAGAAACTTTTTAAAACGCGGAGAAAACCTGCGAAAGTATTTACAAGCATCTCCCATCAAAACGTAAGCCTTAGATGTTTAAGGAAATTTACGAGCTTTAGAAAATTTAAATAAATCCGTTCAACAAAAATAAAAACAAAAGTTGCGGAAAGGGTTTGTGCCTGGTAGGTATTTGTTTATGGTGGGAATGATATGTTTGTGTCGTTTTTAAAGACGTTCTAGAATAGTAAATATCTTCTTTAAAAAATTTTGTGTGACACTGTCAAGTTTATTTCCAACTTTTTTTATAACTGACAACAATCTGAAATTTTAGTATTTTGCATTGTTTTAAACATGTAAACTATTCTAACATTAAGGTACAGTACGCACGTCGACAGATTGCTCCAAGGAAAAATGCACACTCGTATCATTGTAAATTTTCCAAGCTTGGCACCGTTACTGCCTTCGTCTTCAACTACTTCTGTGATACAATAAATATATATTCTGCGTTATTACTTCTGTCGTGTTATTTGTTCTTTTCCAGCTACGGGTAGAGTTAGACGATCTCTCCCTAATTTAACCCTTCATCGGCTATGCGCCTTTTTAGCTTAAATCTATAATTTAGCACCAAAAAGCCTGCGATTCCCTCTCCAGGGAAACTGTGTTAGCCGTTGCCTCTTTATTTTTTGTTGTTACCAGAAAACCAGCATATCAAATTTGGCGCCCAACGTGGGGCTCGCTTTTGTGTGTGCGATTATAATTTCTTCTAGTTTTATTGATTCTTTTATCTTCTCTTAATCTTTCGTGGGTTTGATTTACTTTGCTTCGCTTATTTAGTTATTGCTGCAAGACTTGACGTCGGAGTTACTTCACTAACTTTTACTTCTTTGGTTTTAGTGTTGCGGTTTGACTTTATATTAGTAAATTGCTTACGTTTCTTTTAATCAGACTTCTGCTTAGATTTTTGGATTAACTTGACGACGTCTGTTAACCCTTCTTGCTTATTACCTTAGTTACTTGTTAGTGATACTACTTGTACTTACTTTGCTTTGAGTTTTAGTCAGACAGGTGTTAGCAGATTTCTGCTTTGGTTAGTTTCTTGTTTTAGGTTTTATCGTGATTTTAGTGCGTTAGCTATGTATTCTTCATATGAAGAACCACCACTTCTTACTTCTTCGAACTCAGAAACGAACGTGGAAAATTGGAATGTTATTTTTTCTGGTGAAGATCCTTCTTTACTTATAGAATTTCTTATTCGTATTGACGAGTTGTGTTTGTTTCGTGGTGTTTCACAGCATCAAGTTTTTCTTTCAGCTTTTGAAGTTTTATCTGGCAAAGCCCTTCTTGTTTTTAGGACGAATCGAAGTTTGTTACGTTCGTGAAATAATGTTGCTGCTTTGTTGAAGTCGGAGTTTTTACCTTTGGATTATGATGAGCGCTTGATGGATTCTATTCGCAGTCGTACGATGGGAGTTGACGAAACCATTGGTACTTACGTTACCATCATGCGATACAGGTAGCAGAACCGGTCTCAGAGCAAATGCAGCTCAAGGTTATTCGCCTGAATATAACGCCGTTCTATCAACTTCCTTTAGCGTTAATTGAAATCAAATCTATCGCTGAATTAATATCTTTAGGCAAGCGTTTGGAGTCGAACATCAATTTTTGTGATTCTTTTAACTTCTCAGCAACAGAGATTGGTGACAAAGTTCAAGAGACATCTGTAGTCTTTACTAGTAAGATTTCTACTTCCGTTTCTTCTGCTATTCCTACTACTTGCTCTCTTAATACTTCTACACTTTCTCCTTCCGTATCTACTTCTACTTTGAATACTTGTGTTCGTTGTCGTTCTCAAGGCGATAATCCTTTACGTACTGTTCGTTCTCTACTTTCTCTTCCTCCTAATTTCTTTTCAGTTTCTAGGATTATTAGGCCTACTACTGATCCTTGGTATTTACGTATGATATTTAAAGTTACTGCTTCTCCTCGGCGTTTCTCTCGGTGTGTTGTAAAATAATCTTTTATGTAAAAGGGGACGCATTTCCTCTTTCGATCGTTGCGTTTGGAACTTAGTTGTACCATCGGACCAGCGCAAGCAACTTATCCAGGATTGCCACATTAACTCTGGTTCTAATCACTTCAGTGTAAGGCGCACTTTAGAAGCTCTGCGCTGTAACTTCTACTGTCCTCATATGACACCTAAGGTTGCCGATTTCATAAGTTATTGTTCTTGTTCGAATTCGCAACGAAGCAACCCTATTAGGTCACGTCACGTTTTGCCAAGTAAGACGAAGCTTTCTAACACTAGTGTCGCTACAAGGTCTACGCGTATACATAGGAGTCGTGCTGTTTCTCCTGGTGTAAAAGCTACTACTCGTACATCCACTTCGTCAATCGCTTCTGCCTATTCTTTGCTGTCTCCTTCTTCTAATCGTTCTCTTCTTTTTCATCGGCGTCGCAAGCGTCGTAAGTGCTAGCTCACTTTTTGGGCTTTCGACTTTCGACCTTTGCTATTCTTTTGGTCCTTTTCTTTTGCTTGTTCCATTCTTTGAATACGCTATTGGTATTTTTTTTATTGTGGTTCGAATGCTATCTATTTGCTTTCACCCATTATGCTGTCACGGATATTCTTTCTTTTTTGGTTAAGTTTCTGTTAAAATTCTTTTTGTTTCTTTCTTTTACGTCTTACTTTATAATAGACTACCTTTCCGTCAGTATATATTTATATCCGTTTAGTCGGCCTTTTTGGATCGGTACGTCTATAGAATTCTCTCTTCTGTTTTTGGATTTGGTTTGTCTTTTCTTGAGTTGTTTATTCCGTTCGTCGGCATTAAAGTCTTAAAGTATACTTTCCAATTTGGGACAGCAATTGGTATGCTTTCGTTCTAGGACTAACTGATATCTTTTTTTTCTTTCTTTTTTGTTTCCTTTATATAGGGCGGTTAGTTGGGCATTGAAGGGCTGGTCGCTCCCTTTCGTTTCTTCTACGGAGATAAGAACGAATCAGACACCTACATCTTGTCTTATCTTTCTCCGTTTGTCTCTTTTCTTCCTTTCTTGTCTTCCTTACTTTTACTTGTTTTTTCTTTGGTTTTTGAAGGTTCGCCTTTAGGGCAATTATCTCTTTTAACTTTTTTCCTTTTATTTTGGTTTTGTGCTTGAGCACTCTTTTTTTTCTTTTTAGAAACTTCCTTCTTTAGTGTTCACTGCAACTGTGTTTCTTTTTTTTTTCTTTCTCAGATACTTCTCTCGCTTTATTGGGTTTAGTGGGTTTTGTCTGATTGTGCTTGGGTTGAAGCTTGGGATAGACTGCAACGTTGCTTCTGGTACTCTTAATTTCCGCTTAGTCGGCATTTTTGATGTTGTCCATCACCGTTAGGATATTTCTCTTCTTTGGGTTTCTTTTGCTCTTGGAATATTCTAATCCGTTCGGCATTTACGTTCCAATGTGGCATTCCAACACAATGGGCACTGACTCGCGATGCTCAATTGGCAAGTGAAGCTTCCTGTTCTTCTTTTTCTTTTTTTCCTATGCTTTTGTTTTGGGTAACGTGGTTTGGATTTTTCTCTTGGATGGGCACTTATTTAGTGTTTAGCTTTTTGACGACTTTGATGTTGTGACTTTTGGATTACTGATCCATTTGCCTACCTTTTTGGTAGTTCGACATGTGTCGACTTTTAATGAGAATCTTTTCTTGCTTGAGATTTCTTCGTTGGTTTTCTTTGCTTAGATCTTTAAGGTCTGTTTGGTTTTTTTGGTGGAACAATCTCATATCGTCTGTTAACGACTTTTTGGGCACAGCTGCATTAGTTTTTCTTTTTTTGATTTTTCTTCTGAATCCACGTGCCCCAATTCAAAATCTGCTAGATACTTGGTTTTTATTTTACTTCTTTAGTTTAGTTAGCTTTGGGGACTTATATTTAGGGTTGGATTTGTATTCGTGGGTTGGGGTTTTAAGGGTTTTTAGGGCGTTATCCTTGACCGTGGTCTAAACTTCTTTCTTTCCTGTACTTCTTCTTTTCTGTTACTTTGCTTAGCTTTACCCGTCAGTGTGGTCTATGGGACTACGTGGTTCTCTTGCTTTCTAGCGTAAAGTTTCGGTTTGTACATTATATATTAGCCTGGAGGCATAAAGATATACCGAACAAATGTATAAACATACAGGAAACATAAATTGCTGTTTCATTCTCTACTATAACATATTATAGTAAATAGTTTTAGTTTGGTGGTTATAACGTGTTTAGTGGTATATTACACGATGCTGCTCTACCTGCAGCATATTCTGTTTAAGTGGATTTTTTATTAGACACAAAAAATGAAACAATGTAGAATAAAATGGAAACGGAACCTAATTCGAACATTTAAATATGACGGCTTAAGTCAATATACCAATGATAATAGAATTACCTATAAAATAAAATATGTATATAGAAATTATTATATTATGTTAATCAATATATTTTACTTAACTATCTAAATATCCCAAACTTGAAATTTTACAAACACCTAAATCCGAGTGCATAGTCGAAACGTGCTTGGCTTAAATAGAAATTTTACGAATTATATTTTACGATCTTATCCGAAATTTAAATTCAAACAAAAACGCGGGAAAACTCACCAATCTTATCCAACTCAGCCGAAGTTTTACGATCTCTCACCAAAGGCGACACCGATCTCACCCGAACGCAGTCGAAAAAATCCGATGAACGCATTGATATCGAAAGATAGGTGTGGTTAAAAATCGCAAAGTGGTTTCGACTAATCAGGTTGCTTAGTAATAATTAAATGTGGTGCTAGTGGAGCATAGTTAATTCTGATTTGTCTAAAACAGGAAGCGCGATATGATGTAGAGGGGGGAGCTTACATGTTAATTGCTTATAAGAAAAGCAGAAGAGGGAAGTGGCGTAGAACTGGCGAGTCCACTGTACTCGTGTCATTTTTTAAATTTACAGAAAAATGATTTAAAATATTTATTTGTTTAAAATACGAGTATAATCTTGAACTCTTTCTGAAAATTTTTTGTCACATTTAATGTATTTTGGGTTAGTAATTATTACTCTATATTAACACTTCCTAATTTTGAAAAATGAACTTTGATTTTCAGGTTTAGGCGCCAATCGAAATTAAACCGCGAACGCATTCTAGATTAAATCACTCATCGGATTCTTCGATTTGTAAGTCGTCTTCAAATTTTTCGTCTATTTCTTGATACTATTCTCCGTTATGTGTTGTCTTTATTTGACGATTCGTAATTATTTTAGATGCTTCTCGTTAAAATTCTTGTAATACAAATACCAACGTTAAAACAAATTTGTCGTGTTAGTTAATTACTATAATGAGTAATTCATATTTTTGTATTGTTAAATGAGACACTTTATGTTAATCTTTAAGAAAAATGTTTCTGTAAATTTTCTTTCTTAGAATCACTTTGTGTGACATTTTCAGTAAGCTTTTAAATTAGCTTTTTTCACATATATGCTAAGTGACAGCTCACGTATCGTGTTACGTCTCAGACTGCAACTATAACTTTGCTAGCGCGATTAGTACATACCAAATGCGTCTTTTATTTATATTGTTCCTGTTTTATGAGTGTTTTTAATTTATTTTGTTTTGATTAAAAAGTTTACTAAATCACCAAGCGACAAATTTACAATTTAAAGTTGATTGTAAGTTAGAAGAGTGTCGAGCTTTGTTTCCTGAGACCAAAAATTGTTTTTAAAAACATGCTGTTTTTAGTTTAAAAGAAAAGCAAACAATGGAGTATTTAGCATTTTAAAATATCAATGCTTGACGATTTTCTCATCGTAAAAACATCCTTGTAACAAGGAATTTATTTTCAAAGAGTTTGCAAGATTATGTAGACTGGCTTGGATTAACATAAACTTTTTCATAAACATTTTTCAATTATTACTTTCTGTATTTTAGATCAGGGTATGATAAATAGTGAAAATATGAAGGCAAATAAACCGTAAGTTGTTTGAAAATACTTTTTTGATTAATTGTAAAATATTGATCCCTAATTTTTTTTTTGACAATAGTATTGTAATTAGTGTCAGTATCACGTACTAAATTGCCCGAACAAATTACAATTTACAAACTCAAAATTGAAAAATGTAATGTTTTACGTACTATTAAATATAAATAACTAAAGATCGGACAGTCAGGCAAATGCAAGCCTGCCTATTTTGCCTTTTTCTGTATCTTTTTGTTTTTTTCCTTTTTTAAGAGTATTGTTTTATATTGCCTTTTTACATATAAATTTTAAAAAGTTTGTGTAAACAGTGCTTTAATAGGTAGATGACAATAACGCATTACAGAATTTTACTTTAATTACGTACAATAATACAATTAACATTTTTTGCTCAAAAGGTCTTAGTACGAACCTATAAAGAACAACAGGGATTTTCATGTATTGTTATGGTTTCCAGAAAACATTAAATACAAAAGCCGCTTATAGAGAGGAACTATTGTAAGAATTTATACTAGGATTATGTACAATAGCAGGCTTAACAGAACACTATTTACAAAACCGGAAGGATTTCGGAATGAATCATATTTTATAGGTCTATTTAGTACCTAAGTAAAGCAAATGAATATAGATAATTTTAATTCTGTCCGGTGGGATTCCTTTAATGACTGAAACACATGACTAAAATATTCTTTATTTGTTATAAATACCTGTCACACTGTGATAGTCTATTGCTGTTGTGCTGTGAGTAAGTTTTAAAAAATGCCACCTAATAAACAATCAAAATTTGAAAATTATTACAAGTAGATTAAATTGAACAATAATTTAACAACCGACGGGGAAGGTCCTCTTGTATATTGCAATATCTTTGGTTGACGTGCTTTAGGTGTTCCAGCGTATCTTGCTGGTGAACGGAGACTTTTCTAAGACTAGTTTAAAAAGTGTTTTTTTTTATATAATGGAGATAAGAAAGTATCTGTGTCAATAGCTCATTCAGTTCACTTAAAGGAAACGTATGACAATCTAAAGTTGCTGCTGGGAAAAATTAAATATGAAGACCACGAATGGCAACTGTGGAGATTTAAAAGTGTTATGTATGTTGTTGGACCAGCAGAATGAGTACACTAAAATGCTTTGCCTTGCAGTGGTTTTTGAGAAGCAGAAGGGAGATTATTTAGCAAATAAAAGTGTTGTGGCTGTCGCCATCTCGTGGTTAACGAGCCCACGTATAAACAAAAAATCATGAATATAAGCTATAGAAATATATCAGTATAATTGTGGAAATACATCAGAGAGTATTTCCCAGTGCTGATGATCCCCAAAAGGGTAAAACGGCCGTACACTGGTTCTTGGTGGTAATTTTTGCAATTATAACGATATAGTTACTTTTCACTATATTCGTTGGTGGATTGCAATCGTGTTAATATTCGATACGATTTTCGAATTTTCGCGGTTAGCAAATTTAATTACCAACATGCTAAGATCTCTATAGCACCAATTTTGATTATTTAGCAAATAGCGTTATTGAGTTCCTAGAAAAGTACGATATTGATATCAAGAACTGTAGAGGTCAAAGTTACGATAACGCCTCTAACATAGCTAGGCAATACTTTAATCTTCAAGCAAGACTCAAAGCAAAATGTGAATACACCCATTTCGTACCTTGTGCAGCACACTTCTTAAATTTGATACTGGTTCACGACACAAGTTTTTTCAGTTCATTCAGAATATTTGCTAATTCTTTTCTTCTTCAACATATCGTTGGAATGCAATGAAACAATTTTTGGGGTCTGATAAATTGGTGACAAAATCATTGTCTGAAACTAGATGGTCTGCTCGTGCATCTGCGGTCACAGTTTTGCAAGATGGTTATAAGTAAAGAGCGGATAGTAAGACAAGAAAAAATACCAAAGAGGTGGCATAAAAGGCATATTAAACCTCCAAAAAAGGCAATAAAAAAAGCACAAATATTAGATTCAGTTGAAGAAAGTGAAACCGTTGGTTGTTTACGAGACGCCCATGATACAGTGCATCCAAATATCTTAAAAATATAACCAGTGGTCGACTTTCTGTCAGTTTTGTCACCGGCCCAGTCTGCATCAGCATATCCTTCAATGTCATCATTTCCATTATTTTTAAAAACCAAACTTATCTCTAAAGTACCCTGTATATATCGTAAAATTCGTTTCAAAGCTTGCCAAAGATCATAGCTGGCACAATTTTGATACCTACTTAAGATACTAATTGATACACTTAAATCAGGTCAACTACACAGCATAGCATACATTGCCATACGGCAATGTTTTTCTAGGTTAATAGTTTGAGATTTATCTTTCATTAATGTTTCATGATTACTTTGACAATCCATTGGGGTTTCACAAGGTTTACAATCTTGCATATTAAACTTGGTCAAAACATTCTTCAGGTATTGAGTTTGATTGATTGATATTTCACCCTTTGCAACATCTTGAGTTATAAGCATGCCTAAAAATGTTTTACCAATCCTATATCCTTCATTTTGAAATGTTGCGCCAACATTTTCTTAATTTGCATTCTTTTCTGACTTTAACATAAATACAGTATTCATATTCTGATCGTACAAATTCTAGTGACAACATTACTTCATGAAACTTTTCGTTCCAATTTTTTGGTGAACATTTCAGACCATATAATGATTTTCTTAGTTTACATACAGTGCCCTGTTTTTCGTGAAAACCTTTAGGCACTAAAATGTAAACGTTTTGTTTCATTTCACCGTTTAAAAAAGCACTATTTACATCCAATTGGTGAATTTGAATTTTTAATTGATTGCATATAGCCAAAAAAAATCGCAAAGATGGTAACTTTGCAACTAGACTATAAATGTCTAAAAAGGATACATCTTGTTGCTGAAAACCTCTTGCTACTAATCATGCCTTATAATTTACTACAACACCAACTTCGTCTTTCTTTTTCTTAAATACCCACTTACACTCGATAGGTTTTACATCATTTGGAAAGCTTTCCACTACCACCCATGTGATATTTATATCTAGCGCACTCACCTCCTTCTCCATGGCTATTTTCCATTTGTCAGACTCGCTGCTTGACATCGCCTCTTCATACGTATTGGGTTCTCCATCTTGGTGATCGAAGGCCAACAATCCGATATCTAAATCATGCTCCTAATCATCAAATATCTTTGGCCTTCTTATGCTCTGTCGTAGATGATACTTGGACGGTCGATCCTCACCAACAGTAGGTTGTTGCTGTTCTTTATTTCGATCGACGTAGGCATCACTTGGTTCATGTCCAACCTCTTCATTATCCATTTGTTCGGCTGCATTATTCTGGTTGGTTCATCCTCAAGATGAGTTTCTATTTGCTCCACTTCCTCATGTTTATTCTCAGGTAAAAATATAACATCTCTATGACATTCCAATTTATTCTTTTCAGGGAAATAGACACGGTACCCTTTAACTTCTTCACCATATCCAACAAAAATGCCTTGCTTATTTTTACGATTCTATTTTAATCTGATTTCTTTGGGAACATGCACAGACACCCTCGATCCAAAAATCTGAAGATCTTGTAGGTTTGTTTCCTTGTTGTACCACTATTGGAATAGAGTTTTATTTGCTATCGAACTTTTACCCATTCTGTTGATTACAAAAGCTGTCGTATTTACAGCTTCAGCCCAGAAGCTTTTATTCGTCCCGCTGATCATCGCTCGTGCAGCTTCCACCAAGCTACGTATTTCTCGTTCAGCTCGACCGTTTTGCAACCGATTGTTGATGACGAATACCTAGTTTTTCCAATAATGCATTTACTTCATGATTTACAAACTCCAATCCGTTGTCGGTCCTCAGTATTTTAATAAAATATACATTCCGATAAGCTGACTTTTATGACCAAAAAATATCGCGCATTCCCTTTTGAGGGCGTCTCCATTGGTCCGCATACATCGGCGTGAACCAATTCTAATGTTTTTAGTGCACGTGAGCCACTCACGGGATGTGGCATCCGATGCTGTTTACCCGATAAACACTTTTCGCACAAAAGGTCCTTTTCATCATCGTTAAAGCTTATATTGTTTTCTCTAAGAAACTGTTTAATGTACTGAATATTTTGATGAGCTAACACATTATGCCATGTACTTAAATTTCTCACAACTTCCACAACTTGACACTAAATTTTTAAGGTTAGTACTCTTTACATTGCAATTTGGTAAGCTGACATTGATTTACTTTCACTCTTACCACTAAGATATGTTGCGTTCACACTTGAGCAGAAATCTTCCTTTTCTTTCACAAACTCCATTTTGTATAATTTATTCTGTCTGTTTGCAATCGCCCTTACTCTACCTTCTTTGTCAACAATCTTACTCATATTCTTGTCAGAAACCATTTGAAAACCTTTGTCCAGTGCAGATCCAACTGAAAAAAAATTGAATTTTAATTCCAGCACATACAGCACATCGCTCAACGTAGTTCTTAACAGTTTAATTCCATTGAATGCCCATAAACTCACACTTCCGACTCCTTTTACTTCTAGGATCTTTCCACATCCTACTTTTACTTTTCTTAACTTCCTTTATATTCTCGAACAACTTCATATTCCAACGCATGTGCTCACTTGCGCCTGTGTCCATGCACCAACTCTTATGAATGTGTTCGTTTCTGGAGATTTATTTTTACTGTTTGAATCACTCCTTTTTTCTTTGTTTTTTCGGAACCAACAATTTTTTATCTCATGACCTTCCTTTTTGTAATAATGACACTTTCGGTTGCGTGAGCCCTTTTTCTTGAAACAATTTTTTTCATAATGCCCTTTCTTATGACAAAAGTTACACTCCATCGTACTTCCACCATCCGTTTTGTATATGTCTTTAATTTGTTGCTTTTACTTGCCAGTGCAGTTGCTCCTTCATTAGACTTTGTCCGTTCCTCTTTCACTAGTAATCTCGAGGTTAATTCGTCAAGGGTTTGTTTATTTTCAGGTACAGACTCCCACGCAGACGTAAAATGCTTGTACTGTTCCGGTAACGACATTAAAATTTTTGTCATGATCGTTTTATCGGATAAAATTTCCCCCGCTTGTTTAAGTTTATTTTTGATTTCTTCCAATTTGGAGATGTACGTTGATACACTTTCATTTCTAAAATCCAACGATAAAAATTTCTGTTGTACACTTTCTGATTCCTTATCATATACCTACGGACTTTAGCTGTGTCCACATTTCTTTTGCAGTTTCACATGATAATAAATGGGTCAATGGCTCTTGCTCAATTCTGGTGACGATCATTTCCTGAGCTTTTGCGTCAGTTCTCAACCATTTCGATATTTCATCTTCCCCTGTAGAAGGCTTTGGTAAATCCCCTGTGACTATATCGAACAGTTCTTGTTCTTTTAGCATAACCGTACTTTGAAATTTTCAACTTACCCAGTTTTCATTAATTGGTTTTAAAACTTGTATATATTTTGATCCATCGAAAACAACACAGAGAAACAAGAATGCGCGCCAAAACATAAACGACGACACGCTCGAAGATTGGGGTTATGTTCTGTTTTTTTTTCTACTCTTATTGTTAACGCCAAGTACGTCAATTTGCACTTTCTCCTCCTTTCATTGTTTCTTATCCTTATCACCACATTCCCATTGCATTCGTTTCCTAGTTTCGATATACAACGCATCGTAATTTTAAAACGAGAACTTTTACTGTGCTAACGATTTTCCGCGGTAGTGAAATATTAGTTCGGTGAATTCGCTTCACGTGTGTCATCTGGCCAGATTGACCAAGAAGACTGCCACCATTCCGAGCATGTGCGGATTACTCGTAAGTGATTTAATATCATTAATTTGCGACCACCAGCGCAACCTTATTCAAAAACATATTGGTCCTTCGAGCCGGATAAAATTTATTCTGTAACCTCTGAATCCTACATAAACTACATTGCTACCTGTTTGCATCCTTAAATTATACTCTTAAATTAATATTGTAACCAAATTAGAATAATCATTCAAAATTTATTTGTGCATACATTTACATACGATATTAATTCATACGATTATGGCTAAAAGCAACGTCGAATCAATTGCAGATAAGCTATCGAAAACTATCAGCAAACGTTCAAGCTTATTTGCAAACGTGGCCTTTATTTACAACAAAGTAAAAGATTATACAATTGAAAAATTTGAGGTATTGGAAGCCTACAATGCTAAATTAGATAGGTACGAGGCAGATTTCGAAAGTTTTCAATAAGTATCAAATTGTTGAATACAACACGCTTTTAAAACCCGAAGAACAATTAGATGAAAACCAATTGTATCAACCTCATTGCGCCTTTGACGAAA
Source organism: Aquatica leii (assembly GCA_035610365.1). Lineage (NCBI taxonomy): Eukaryota > Metazoa > Arthropoda > Insecta > Coleoptera > Lampyridae > Aquatica > Aquatica leii. The sequence goes on from CM069432.1 coordinate 6,613,598, forward strand.
TTATTGCTTACATTAGAGCTACTTACATTAAACTTATAAAACAGCTTCCAGTACAAACAGGAACATCTTTATCTTTTGCTCATGACTCTTCCTCGCCCGCGTTCACGCTTCCAAAGATATCGCTGCCTAACTTTTCTGGTAATATCGAAGAGTAACCTGAATTTATTTCATTATACAATTCGATTGTACATAACAACAGTTCATTACGCATATCTCAAAAATTTCAATATTTGAAATCAGTACTGTCTGGAGAAGCTTCGTCAGTAATATCAGAATTTCAACTTATTGATGATCATCATTCTTTAGCTTATCAAACCTTACACGAAAGGTATCAAAATAAGAGACGCATAGCTACCATGTATTTAAATAAAATTTTAAAATTTAAAATGACATCATCCGCTACACTACAAAGCTTGAAAGATTTTTTAAACGTTCATCAAACTTGTGTACACGCTATAAAGTCATTAGGTATTGACGACTTAGCAGATTTCTTATTATTTTCGTTATCGTTAAAGAATATAGATCCAACTACTAAACGTGCTTTCGAAAATAAATACATTTCCAATGAGATACCGCTGTATGAAAATCTAATTGAGTTTATTACTCAGCAGATGCGCAGCTACGAGTTATCCGAACCTTATTCTAAACCATTTAATGCTTCTAATAAAACCAAAAGTAAATTACAATTGCCATCAAAACCTTCGCACTTTTATAATTCGTTGCACTCTTCACAAGTTTGGAATTTAACATGTCCTCGTTGTAAAGGCATACATTTATTGTATCAATGTCCAGAATTCATAAATTTAAATTTGTCAGACAAATACGACTACTTACGTGAATCAAATAGGTGTTATAATTGCCTCGGAAATCATTCTAGTTCGAATTGCAAATCTAAGACGGTTTGTAGAGTTTGTGGCGGAAATAAACATCACACTGTATTGCATTCGACGCAAAAACCGCTTCATCTTGCTTCAGTGCATGCTAACGTTGCTTCCGAATCAGTAAAGAATGCCTTGCAAATTTCTCATGAAGTTCAACCGTCTACTTCACATAAATCAGATGTTTCTCTGTTTACCTCAACTTCTTTATCTAGTTTTGCAGCACCTCAGGTAAAACAAGTATTCGATCCCGGGTCACAAATTTCCGCTATTACCGAATCTTTAGTAAAGTTGCTCGGGTTAAAACCGCAATTAGCTTGTACAGAGCTATCAGGAATCGGTAAGTTCACAGTAAAGTCTCAGAGTATTGTAAATTGCTGTCTTCGTTCAAAATTTTCAACTGATACAATGTGTCTTCCTGTGTTAGTTTTACCTAAACTTGCTAGTCGAATACCTTCTTCTCAGTTACCTGAAAGTGTTATAGAACAGTTTCGCCACTTGAACTTAGCTGACGAAACGTTTCATATTCCTTCTTCTATCGATTTGCTATTAGGTGCCGACGTATACCCTACCATTTTTAATCAAGAAGGAAAAGTATATGTTACTGGTTATCCCTCTGCGGTAAACACTTATTTCGGATGGACAATTATAGGTCCCACAGATTTTCCCAATAATGATCAGACATTGCAAAGTATGCTTACTTTTTCTGAATTATCCAAAGATTTAAAACGGTTTTGGGAAGTGGAAGAAATTTTTAGAGCTCCACCTTCTGATCCAACAAATTTGTATGTTGAACAAAATTTTATAAAGACCCACAAACGTGACGAAAACTGGAAGATATGTTGTAGCGTTTTCATTTGAACCTAATTCGAGCCCTTTGTCCTCAAACTATTCGCGAGGTTTACGGTCTTTGTTAAAATTAGAAACTCCATTACGCAGTATTCCCGAAAAATTCAAACAATACAATGATTTTATGCAAGATTACTTGATATCAGAACATATGTCAATTGCTTCTTGTTATTCCACGTATATAATACCGCACCATGTCGTCACTAAACAATCAAGTTCCACAACAAAAATTCGCGTTGTTATCCTGTTGCATTATGTGCAGATATACAAAAAATGTACCGTCAGATAACAATTCGAAAGGAAGATAGAGCTGTACAACATATTCTCTGGCGCGCTTCCTCTGATGGCAATGTACAGGAGTTTGAACTCAATACTGTTACTTATGGTCTTACTCCTTCCGCCTACTTGGCAATACGCGTATTACATCAACTTGTTCACGATGATGGTGCACGATATCCAGATGCGTCTTGTGCCATCATGAACTCTACATATGTAGACGATGTGATAACTGGTCATCAAGATGTATCTTCTGCTATAAATTTACGAAACCAGTTAACTGATTTATTCAAGGGCGGAGGTTTTCAACTCAGAAAATGGGCTAGTAGTCATCCAGAAGTTTTAGCCGAGTTACCTGAAGATCATATAGAATCGCAATTGGATTTTTCTGACGAGGAAAGTTCTTTAAAAATCCTAGGATTATCTTGGAATCCAAACTCTGACTTTCTTCTGTTTTGAGTGCTGCCTTACGATGATAATATTACAAAACGAAATTTGTTATCGTATATCGCACGAATTTTTGACCCGCTTGGGTTTTTGGCACCCGTTGTTTTTTCTATGAAAGTTCTACTTCAACATTTGTGGTTAGCTCAAATTGGTTGGGACGATTTGATTCCACCAGCACTAGAAAAAAAAATGGTTATTATTTACAGAAAACATTTCTCTTCTTGCTACCGTTAAAATCCCTAGGTGCGTGCTTCCACAGAAACCTACTCTCATTAGGCTTGCGGGATTTTGTGATGCTTCAGAAAAGGGTTATTCTGCTGTTCTATACTTATGCGTCCAGTCAAATTCGAATTTTTTTTCCTATTTTTGGAAGGCAAAAACCAAAGTAGCACCACTCAAAATCATGTCTATTCTTCGTTTGGAGTTGAGCGCCGCCGTTTTATTAGCCAATTTAGTCGAATCAGTAGTGACTGTTTCTTTGCCATTTTTCATTGAATCTGTTCACTTATTTTCAGATTCAAAGATAGTTTTGTCTTGGATTCCACCACACTTATTAAAAACGTTTGTGTGTAATAGGATTGTTACGAAAACAGAAAAAACTTCAAAGTGTGTTTGGTCTTACATTAAATCTGAAAACAATCCCGCTGACCTTTCTTCGCGAGGATTAACTGTATCTCAATTTGTTAGTCCGGATATCAAAATATTTTGGTTTAATGGTCCCTCATTTTTGAACAAAGAAGTTTCAAAATGGCCACCTCCTTTTCAAATGCATAATAAGCATTCCTCTTTGCTTTCGGAAATGAAACAAGACTTCAATTGTTTACTTACAAAACATACAGCCTCAAATCCGTTATTAGACAAAATAAATAATACCTCAAGTTTCTTAAGATTACGTCGTGTTTTTGCTTGGATAAGACGTTTTATTTACAATTCAAGGCTTCGAGATGGCGTACGTATTTCTGGATCGTTATCCGTGGCAGAATTAGAAAGTTCTACATTATCCCTTACAAACATTACTCAAAATCATTATTTTCATCCTGAAATAAAACATATCCAAAATAAAACGAACGCAAGTCGCAACCTAGCATCGTTATCGCCTTTTATTGATTCATTTGGTTTCCTCAGGGTGGGCGGAAGATTACGTTACTCCGTTTTGCATGAAGCAGCCAAGCACCCGTTATTGCTACCCAAAAATGCTCATCTCTCTCAATTAATATGTTTTTATTATCATCATCTGTCATTACATTCTGGTCCTAACACTGTTCAAGCTCTTATTAGAACAAAGTTCTGGATTTTATCGCTTCGTGGTTTGCTTCGAAAATGTATACGAGAATGTTTTACTTGTTATAAATTTTGTGGTATTAATTTCCAACTTCCAATGGCTGATCTTCCTGCTTCTAGAGTTTCTATATCTCGCCCTTTTTCACAAGTAGGTGTAGACTATGCCGGGCCTTTTTCAGTAAGATCTAACCGCTTACGTACCAGTGCTCACTAAAGGTTACTTATGTTTATTTATTTGTTTTATAACTAAAGCGGTACATCTTGAGTTTGTATCTGAGTTGAGCACTGATGCTTTTTTAGCTGCTCTTGATAGATTTGTAGCTAGACGGGGTTTACCATCAGTTATTTACTCTGATAATGGGCGTAACTTTATAGGAGCTTGTAAGCACATAACGGAAGTTTACAAATTTTTAGTTCTTCATGTCACAGATATTTGTGATTTTTTATCTGCACGACAAGTAAAATGGCAGTTTACTCCTCCATATGGCCCTCATTTCGGAGGTTTGTGGGAAGCAGCTATCAAATCTGCCAAAGCTTTGCTTTATCGCTTGTTAGGTAATGCATCAGCCACATTCGAAGAATACGCTACCTTATTCGCTAGAATCGAAGCTGTTCTTAACAGTCGTCCTTTGTGCACCTTATCTGAAGATCCTTCGGAGTCTTGTGAATATCTGAGCCCTGGTCATTTTTTAATAGCGCCACCTTTACTTTCTGTACCAGAAAATCATGCGAAACCGTTGGTTAAGACAAAATCAGATTCTTCAATCGTTTTGGAATCGTTGGTCGAAAGAGTACTGGAACCATCTGATTCAACGCAATAAGTGGACATCTAACACATCGATTCCAAATGTTGGAGATATCGTGTTACTGAAAGGAGTTGCGTCGCATCCTTTATCTTGGCCTATAGGTCGTATTGAATGTTTGTATCCAGGTTCAGACCGTATAGCTAGAGTTGCTTCAATTCGTACAGGTAGTGGTACCTACACTCGTCCAGTTGCAAGCCTTGTACCTCTGCCGGTATCCTCAAATTAGTTAATAGTTAAAACTTATTTGCTTAATTTTTTTATGTTAGTTACAGTTTATTTGCAATTAAGTTTAATTTGCTTTGCTCTTAGTTTAATTTAACCTTTTTACATTATATGAAATTATTCTAATTTGATGGGCGGTATGTTAACGCCAAGTACGTCAATTTGCACTTTCTCCTCCTTTCATTGTTTCTTATCCTTATCACCACATTCCCATTGCATTCGTTTCCTAGTTTCGATATACAACGCATCGTAATTTTAAAACGAGAACTTTTACTGTGCTAACGATTTTCCGCGGCAGTGAAATATTAGTTCGGTGAATTCGCTTCACGTGTGTCATCTGGCCAAATTGACCAAGAAGACTGCCACCATTCCGAGCCTGTGCGGATTACTCGTAAGTGATTTAATATCATTAATTTGCGACCACCAGCGCAACCTTATTCAAAAACACTTATCACAATAACTTTTAAGCTTACTGGCCTGGGCCCATAACCTGTAAAATATGTGCACAGTGATACGAAGTTATTTTATTTGTAATAAAAGTACAAAAACACAAATAAACTGGTACTGAATTCTTATAACGTAACAACTTTTAAAAAACTAAAAAAACTTCTTATTTCAGTCCTTCAACAGAACTCGGTTTAATCTATGGAAAAGTACTAACCAGCAGGCACATCTTAACAAGCAACCGCTCGACTTATTGATTTTAAATTGTTACATTTTTAACGTAAATATTTATTGGATAATACAAAATGCATTGCTTTTCTGATTGTTCCAATTACAATTAACTTAATTTAAAATTGATATCTAAATTATTACTATTTGCTCACGTGGTGATTCGATTCTCGATTTGTCGTATTATCGAATTTTTTATATTTCAATTAATTATTATTGTGGAAGTTTTGCATTCAAAGCAGGTGTCGTAGATTTTATGTTAATCTTATATTATGTTTGTGCTAAGATTTATAACGTTAATCAAGGTATGTGCGTAGAGAAAAGGACCTTTCGAATTAACTTTGTTTGAACTAAATATAGTGCGCAATTAATTAAAGGAACCTTTGTTTGGAGGGCCTGTTTTTGGCATATCAATCTGGTGTGCAGTGATCTGGAGGTTGCGATACCGCCACTGCTGTGCTATTACCGCATAAAGTAAATGGAATCGTATCACGAACCAAAATATTGATCAGTCAATAAACGAAAACACAACTTTGAGTACCAATCAAAAACTTGTTCTTATACAATATGGAAAAAGTGCAATTACAACAATAGCTAAAACGCGACACATACAACAGATGTGCCCGTATTAAAACCCTCGTGAAACGAAATACAAAGGGAGATTTAGTTTATATGAAACTTGAGCACTGTGAGCTTGTAGATGTGTAAATAATAACGAGAATAGGAAAAGCTTGTTCATTTAATGTTTTATAAGACCGGTCGACTTAATTAGAGACTGTTTTGTAAATTGCACACGTAAGGAAGGTTGTCAACTAGATGAACTTAATCCTTAAAGTTGCTTAACCACCCGCTCTAAACTTTCCGTTTATAAACCAATTTTTGTCGTTTTCTTAAAACTAAATTAAGATGTACGCGCATAAAGCATTTAACGCAATAAAGTAAAATCAAGTGTAATTTAACGCAGCGTCTTCTAAAAATAAACACAGACTCATTTAAGCTTTTTGCAAAACGTTTTTATAAGGAAACCAATGCTGTTTTCTGCATCGTGACTCATCTTTTTACAATGAATGCTTCTATTTTAAATCTATGTAATCACAACGTGTTGCAAAGTCATATCCTGTGTTTAATCTCCCACATCTAACGTGTATAACCGTCAATTTAATTAATTATGTTCTAATAATTTTAATCAAATGTGTGTGTTAATTTATCGATTACCTAAGAATCAGGTGAGATTTTACATAATTATTGCAGCATTAGTTTTATGTTTCTTTGTTGGTATAATTTTAGGCACTTAAATTTTAAGCATATAGTGTATAGTGTAGTAATAATTCTAAAATTAACTTAACTGTCATTTAATCAATAATTTTCTGATTTCGGTCTTTCATTGTTACCTCAAACTGTGTGATTAATGATGACTTTTTATTTGCACAGAAAATCACAAGACAATTTAATAATGATTACTTTTATCGACAGAGACAGCGAATTGTTTGATTCATCATTCTCAAAGATATCCCTTACTGATTATCCTTAAGGTGGTGATGGAAAATTGTTGGTTGCCTATACACCAGAGCTAATCCTTTGGTTTTAAATAATAACACTAGATCCAGATACAATTCGTTATTATTAAAGAGCGGATAGTAAGGCAAGAAAAAATACCAAAAAAGGTGGCGTAAATGGCATATTAAACCTGCCAAAAAGGCAATAAAAAAGGCACATATATCTATTAAAATTTACAGTTTATTTTTTTGTTTTACAATGTTTATTAAGTGCTATTATTTTCCCAAGCACAAATCAAATAGTTTTTAATATTTTGACCAAGAAGCTGTTGCCTGTTATCATTTAAAATATTTTTATAGAAGGAAACAGTTTTTTCGACGTCACAAGATGTTAGTGGAGCAAATTTTAATGCCGATGTTTCCGTTATTGTTAAAGATATTTTCTGTTGATGCTTCTTGACCTCCTACTTTTTGAATTTTAGTCAGTTGTTTAAAGAGACCAAAGGAAGGGTTTTTTTGATGTGACGGAATCCCATTTTTGATAAATTTTTCTTCCTATAGTTTCTGGACATGCTCTTATAATTGTTCTTATTCTTTCGAATGTAGCGAAAGATTCGGTCGTTGCGGTTTCGCTTTTTTCTAACGTCTTTAATTCGTCAGGAATGCCGGAAAAGTGTGTTTTTATAAAAACTAGCTTTGTCATTAAAAGCTTTTTGAGATTTAGCAATTGCTGCAGAGGCCTTCTTGTCAAATAATTTAACCACCTGAAGTAAGACAATTCAATTAATGTATAAAACAATGTCAGTTTATAGTATGAAGTGTACCTCTTTAATTTTTTAAAAATGTGTGGCATAAAAAATGCAAGCAGATAACCAAGTTCCCCATCTTGTTATAATAGGTTCCGGTTGAAGTTTAACATCTGGAAGTTTTTCTTTATAGGCCCTTACCCGTTATGGTGCTTTCACAAAAACCTGAAACAAGATCTAATAACACTGGTCTGCATGAAAATCGGCCCTGATACCATTCTTGACGATTCTTATGTAAAATGACCTGAATTCAAAAATGAGCTCCGTTTTTACCAATCACCCACCTATTTTGGGGGGACCCCATTTAATTTTATATTTTGCATTTTTTATAGAATTTTAACTTATAGCCGTTAAACATCCCAAAACAGGTAATAAAATTTATACCAAAGTATATGGCAAAAGTTTTACTATAAAATGTATATAGAAACAACAATAAAATACAAATATACAGTGTGTCCGAAAAGTATGGAATATATTATACAGGTCGATAAATATGCACTTTACACGAAAAAGTTCTAAATAAAAGTTGTTTATCACTTAGTTATCTACCACCTGGGAGATATCAATTTAAATTTTTGCTGTAAACAAAATCGCAACGAATAACACTTACATTTTTTTAAATGGCAAGGCACGTCTGTATTATACTCATTTGATAGAGTCTTTTTTCTCTTTTCAACCATATGAAACTTGAATACCTTTACATCAAAAAATTTTCAAGAAAAACAAGGACATGTCTGACAAATTTATTTTACTGAGCAGTATTAATCAGGTACGTAATATGTAGTATTGAAACAATTGAGTGCACTGTCACAATAGCAAATATTAAACTTTAAATATCTTTACATAAAATTGTTATAACAAAAAAATGTATTTAAACTAAACTTACAATAAGTGTTCAAAATGTAAACCATTCATAATTTGACAGTGGTAAATTCGATTTTTAAAACCATCGATTGCTTTTGAAATCATATCTCGAGTTATAGCTCTTATCTCAACTCTAATGCGATTTTTCAAATCTTCAACATTATCAGGTCTATTTACATAAATTTTGCTTTTAATATAGCCCCAAAGAAAAAAATCTAGTAGACTTAAATCCGGCGAGCGAGCAGGCCATTCTATAGTACCTCTTCTGCCTATCCATGTATTTTGAAAAGTATTATTAAGAAAGTGGGGGACATTAATTCCAAAATGTGGCGGTGCCCCGTCTTGTTGAAGCCATATTCTGTTATGAGGTATATCTGGATCTACTTCATGTGGAAATAACTCGGCCAAAGCAGGAACTAACTCAAATCTTAAGAAATCGAGATAAATATTCGCCGTTAAACTACCTTCAAAAAAATATGGGCCCAAAATTTGACTTCCAATCATTCCTACCCAGACGTTGACTTTCTGCTGATATTGGGTGTGTCCTTCTAGATACCAGTGAGGATTTTGTGAAGACCAGTAACGTGTGTTTTGTTTGTTAATTGTGCCGTTTAAACAAAACGTGGCCTCATCAGTAAAATTGTTTCACAAAACTCCAGCCTTCTGTCCAAATCGTCTTCAAATAATTCTTGAACTACACAAGCTTTATAAGGATAAAATTTTTCTTTTTTTAAAACGTCATGTACACCCGATTTATTCAAATTATGGTCTCTAGCAATTTGCTGAACAGAAATTTGTGGATTTTCCTCAACAGACAAGAACACATTTTCTCGTTCCACATTACTTAATGACAAAGTCTACCAGTTCTACTCGCATCTTTCACCGAACCTGTCTCTTGAAATTTCCGCCAAATTTTGCTTACCGTGGACTGCGAAATGTTTAATTCTGGATGCAAGTTATTAAATAAATTACATACTTCGTCTAGGGTTCTTCTTCTATCTCCATATCCCAGAATCATTAAAATTTCAATTCTATGTTTCTCAGATAATTGAGCCATATTTCAAGCACTAACAAATAGCAAAGTGTGACAGTGTTCTAAAGTGAATTCAATTGTTTCAATGCCACATATTACGTACCTGATTAATACTGCTCAGTAAAATAAATTTGTTAGACATGTCCTTGTTTTTCTTGAAAATTTTTTGATGTAAAGGTATTCAAGTTTCATATGGTTGAAAAGAGAAAAAAAGACTCTATGAAATAAGTATAATAAAGACGTGCCTTGCCATTTAAAAAAATGTAAGTGTTATTCGTTGCGATTTTGTTTACAGCAAAAATTTAAATTGATATCTCCCAGGTGGTAGATAACTAAGTGATAAACAAGTTTTATTTACAACTTTTTTGTGTAAAGTGCATATTTATCGACCGGTATAATATATTCCATACTTTTTGGACACACTGTATAAGAACAGTAAAAAAATATCAATAAACAGGAAGATTCACTGCACGACGCTGGCGATCTCAATACCATATGCAGGTTTGAACAGGAATTTTCGACAGGCTTGAACTTGCATTACTCTTCTCATTATACTATATTACATTGTTTGCTTAACTGCTTCGATCAGTACATCTATAGCTGTTGCAGAGTTAACTTGTCGACGTTTTAAACGTGCTGGATTTTGTGTTTATATTTGTTCATTTGTGTAAAACAGTAAAACTACTTTTACTCCGGATATCCTTAGTTACCAGTTAAGGTGTTAAGGTATACCATATTACATCTAATTTAAAACTTTAACTTAAAACTATTTTTTTATATATAACTGTGTAAACTAATATTACATTCTGAACTTATTACTATTCTACTCTTATAATTCTGTTTATACAATCAACGTGACTATGACTATTCTTTATATACAAGTTTACTCCATTCTTTTTTATTGTGAGACAATCGTTTTGTTTCTTCCCATCTGATTTTTCTATTGTTTAGTAATTGTGCGAGTTCGTCGTTCCAAGTCTTTCTCGGTCGTCCTCTTGTTCTCTTCCCTATAGTTTTTGCTTCCCATATGTTCTTTACCGGTCTTTCTTCGTCTACTCTACACAAATGTCCAAACCATTTTAACTATTGTTTTTCAATTTTGTCTAACACTGACACTACTTTTAGTTCTTCTCTCACTATCTCGTTCTTTATTCTGTCTAATCGCGTCACTCCCTTAACCCGTCTTAAATATTTCATGTCCATCGCTTGTAGTTTACTTTTTAGTCTTTTATTTAGTACCCAACTTTCACTACCAAAGATCAAAATAGGTCTGAATATTGTCTTGTAAATAGTAATTTTCGTTTTTGTTGATATTTCCTTTTTTCCTATGAATGTTTGTTTTAGAGTGTGATACATATTAGCTGCCGATTGTACCCTTTCGTTTATTTCTGCTTCAATGTTTCCTTGCTCATCTATTATCACTCCTAAGTACTTAAACGACTGTACTTGTTCTAACGTTTTTCCTTCTATTGTTATATTGACATTTTTCCTTTGTTTTCCAATCATCATTACCTTGGTTTTGTTTTCGTTTATTTTCATATTTCGCTTTGTCAATGCTCTTGTCCATGTTTTTAAATTTCCTTCCAATTGTTTTTCTCCCGCCGCGCATAGCATCAGGTCATCCGCAAAAGCACATTCTGATATTCTCACTGCTTTTAATCTCCGGTATCCTATATTCATTTTGTTAACTTGGTTTTTTATTTCTTTTATAATGTCATCCATGACGATAATAAATAGTGTTGGACTCAGTATACCTCCTTGTTTTAATCCATCTCCTGCTGTGAATTCTGTTGATTGCATGTTACCAGTTCGTACATAGTTTTTATTGTTTTCGTAGGTGCTTTGAATTGCTATTCTCAAACCATAATATACTCCTCGCCGTTTTAAACTTTCCCACACAATTTTTCTGGGTACGTTATCGAACGCTTTCTCTAAGTCTTACGTTCATCGTTCTACTTTTTTCTATGATTTCTTTTATGGTAAAAATGTGGTCTTGTATACTTCTTCCTTTTCTAAATCCACTTTGGGCTTCTTGTAGTTGAGGTTCTATTATCCGTCGTAATCCACTGTCCAACATTCTTTCGTACATTTTTCTGACTGTGCTTAATAGTGTAATGCCTCTATAATTTTCGAATTTTCTGTTGTCTCCTTTCTTGTACATGGGTATCATAATTCCCACTTTCCAATCATCTGGTACTTTTCCTTCTTCCCAAACTTTTTGAAATATTTCTTTTATCATCATTTTGCCGTGCTCTCCTAAGTGTACGATCATTTCTGGTTTTATTTTATCAAATCCCGCGGCTTTTCCTTTTTTCATTGCCTTGATTGTTTGTGTCATTTCTCTCATACTTATGCCTTCACTCTTTTTGTCTTCCTGTACCTCTTCTTGCCATGTTGTATTTGTTCCTGTTGTATTCTCTACGTTAAACAATTTCTCAAAGTATTGTCTCCATCTTTCCATTATGTCGTTGTCGTTTTTCAGCACTTCTCCGTTGTCATTTTTAATGTATTTTATTGTATTGTTCTTTTTTTTCTCAAGTTCTTCAGTACATTGTAGAATAGTTTTTGATTTGTTTTACTGACTTCTTCTATTTTATTTCCAAACTCGTTCCACGTTTTTCTTTTTGCGTCCATGACCATATTCTTGGCTTTTTTCCTTTCATTTTGGTATTCTGCGTAATTTTCTTGTGTCTTTTTTTGCAAATATTTTTTCCATTTCTGTTTCTTTATTTTGAGTTGCGTTTTAATCTCTTCGTTTCACCATCTTGTTTGATTCTTTTTGTGAGTTGTAAAAGCTACTCTGCATGTTTGTCTTGCAACACATAAAACAGTTTCTTTAAAACTTTGCCATAGCTGTTCTACCGTTTTTGTTTTCCACTAGTTTTTTGTCTGCGTTAATATCCTCGTTTCTTTCTGTTTTGCTTAAGTTCAATTTTTGTTTTTCTTATTTTGATTCTTATTTTAGCTACTAACAAGTAGTGGTCGCTGTTAATTTCTGAGCCCCTTCTAACTTTTACGTCCCTCACTTCTTTCTTAAAACGTGTATTTGTTAGTACATAATCTATAACTGATTTTTCTTTTCTACTTTCTACCACTCTTGTAAACGTGTGAATATCTTTATGCTTAAAGAACGAGTTCATTATCAACAAATCGTTTTGAATACAAAATTCGATTAATCTTTTGCCATTATTATTTCTATGTTCTTCGCCGTATTTTCCTATAACATTTTCTGTGCTGTTTTTCTTTTTACCAACTCTGCAATTCAAATCTCCTAATAGTACGATCCTATCTTTGAGTTCATATACCACACCTGTTAGTTCTTCCCAAAACGCATCTTTTTTGTCCATTGTTTCATCTTCGTTTGGTCCATATGCTATTATAATGTTTGTTTTATTTTGATTGTCTAATTGCATTATAATTTTTAAGATTCTCGGCGAGATGTGATTCCATTTCTGTATGCTTCCTACCCATTCATTTTTTATTATGCACCCTACCCCTTCTTTTGCTCTTGATTCTAAACTTACCCCGCTATATATTAATACATGACCTTTTTGAGTTGTTATTTCTCCATAACCCTTTTTCTTTGTTTCGCTTATTGCCAAATTATCTAGATTTGATTCTTCGAATTCTTGTATTAACTCTTCTTCTTTTCCCAACAGACCTCTTACGTTCCATGTTGCCACCCTTAATAGTCTACTTTCGTTTTTTCTTTTTTTTTATGTTTATTTTATTTTGCCAATCATTCATGTCAACCTTAATTTTCCTATTTTCATTTTTATGTATATCTGATGTATTTGTGCTCTTTTTGCGTTTTTTATCTTCACTTATTTCTCCGTTTCCCATATAGTTCTCAAGTTGTACCTTACCTTGATCTTTTTCTTTTTCTTTAGTTATGTGTCTTTGTTTAGTTGTTAATTTTTGTAGTTCCTGTACTAACTCTTTTCTCTTCCTATTAATTCCAACTCAGTTTCCGTTAGACGAATTCACAGTTTTCTCTTTATCTTGTTTTATTATTTTTCCGTTTTCTCTTATCGTGTCCATTTCGTTAGCTGTTTTTGTCGTTGTATTTCCATTTGTCCTATTTCTTATTAGTTTTTTGTAAGTTTATTCTTTTCTTCATTCCATATGTACTTCTCACCATTTATTTCTAGCTTTTTGTAACTCACTTTTATACTGTTTCCTTTATTCTTTTCTTCTTTGGCAATTTTCCTTATTATTGCTTGAGTTTTTTGCTCTTCGTAGGTGAGATCGCTGTCAATATAGATATTTTTGCCTCCCAATTTGTATTTGTTTTTAATTACTTCCATCTTTTGTTCAAAGTTTTTGAGTTTTGCAATTACCATTTTCGGTTCTTGTTTTCCTATCTTGTAAGCCGTTTCTACTTCAATTGTAGCCCCCGTTTCTTTTTTAATTAACTCTGTTACCCATTCTTTGAGGTTATTGTCTTGTGCCGTAGTTCCTTTAATTATTATATTGTTTTTCTTATTATTTTTTTTCTTGCGCTTCTAATCTTTTCTTCATTATTTTAATTTCTTGTTGTAGTTCATATTTTTCAATTTGCCAGCTTTCGTCCCTCCTTTTTAACTCTTCTCTTCGAGTTTTTATCTCTTCTTCTTGTTTTTTCATTTGTTCCTGTGTACCTCTTATGTCCATTCTAGTACTTTTAACTTCCTCTTTAATGTCATTTATTTGTAGGGCCATTTTTTCATTAACTGTTCTAGCTTTTCCATATTGTATTCAGTTTCACTTACTGATAACTTTTTGTTTTCTGTACTTTTGTTTGGAGGAGTTCTTTGCATTACTTTGGTTACTTTTCTTTGATTTTCTAGGGCTTCTATTTTCTCGCTATGATTTTCGCTTTCTTCTCTTTTCCTTTTAAATAAGTCTACTTCTATAGATGCTGCGCTAAATTTACTCGTAGTATCGTTGCCTTTACTGTTACTCATTTGCTTCCTCGCAGTCGTATTCTCTTGATTTCTCACTAGTATTATTTGTAATTTTTATTTAGTTTTTAATTAGTTATTTATACTATGATACATGTTCGATTTAATATACAGTTTTATTTTTATTAAGTGATATTTAAGTTGCCTAACTTACCGCGCGTTTAGGCAATGTTTTAAGTGAATTTTATTATTTACGTTATTTTCCGCACGCTTATAAAATTCCTGACTGATAAGGTTTTGTATATTATCGACCTTGTTTTATCTTTACCTTACTTTTTCGTCGAAAAACAACTTTTAAACCGTATATTTTAATTGCACTTATTATCACTATTACTGTCTACTAAATCACTTTCAAATTTTTAGATAAATTAGTTTTTTACTTTCGCTGTTTTAACACTTTAAATAACGCTTTGGAACGGAGCCGTGTTACGGGTTTCGCGTTGCCAACAACAATGAACAATAACAATCGGTGGTGGCGCATTTCAATTTTTGAAAACTAAATTTCCTCGTCTTAGCGAAGCTAAAATCAAAGAAGGCTTTTTGTTGGTCCCCAGATTAGACAACTCTTCCAAGATTCGACGTTTATTGAACACCTAAATTGAAAAGAAAAACGAACTTGGCTTGCATTTCAAAACGTTTGTAAGAACTTCCTGGGTAACCACAAAAGTGAAGATTATGTCGCTAACGTAGAGGAACTGCTTTTAGCGTACAAGGACATAGGATGTAACATGTCTCTTAAAGTTCACTTCCTTCACTCGCATCTGGACTTTTTCCCTGAAAATTTATGAGCAGTCTCCGATGAACACGGGGAACGGTTTCATCAAGACATCGCTAAGCTGGAGCAGAGATTTTCAGGGAAGTGGAATGCAAGCATGTTGGCGGAGTACTGTTGGTTTTTGAAACGAGAGAGCTGTACCTCAGGGTATAAAAGGAAAGCAAGCACCAAGTAACGATGAATATCTTTTTATTGATTACTGTTTATAGCTAAAATAGTTCTTTTTTCCATTTAAATTAAATTCATGTCCATATATTTATTATTATAATATTATAAATAAATTATAATTAATTTATCGAAAAGTGGTATAGAGATTTGGGACTCCCTCGAAAATGGTGGGTGATAGAAGAAAATGGAAGACGTATTTGGATTCAGGACGTCATTTTACATAAGAATCACCCGGAATAGTGTCAGGGCTCGATAAAAAAAAATTTTTTGCAGACCATTGAATTAGAAGTTCAAATCCATATTCAAAAACCTTTTATTTACCTAATTATACATTTTCATTTCATTTTTATACATTGTAAATAGCTCGTCGACGTCCATCTTCATCAGATCTGTTTCTTTTTGTTCGTCAACGTCTTTCGATTCTTTACCTATTTCTCTGTCGATTTTTCTTCGATCATCTATTTCACTATCTTCTTTACTTTCTATTTCTAAATTGACATCTTTAACCATTTCCTCAGTATAACATTTATGACACACAAACAAGTCATCCTCATCCTCATCGGGAACATGTGCTTCATACATTTTTGGAACACTTCGACGGTGAATCCTTTTTTTGCAGGTATTACATGTTTGCATATAATACATGAATTGTTATTGTCAGAAGTTCGTGCAGTTTTTTTCAAAGCTTTAGCTGCTGCATTCTCTTCTTTCTTTCGTTTTCTCTCCATTTTTTTATTTTTTTCTTTCAACTTTAAGGCAAGTTTCCTTTCAAAACTTTCTTGATAATTCCTTGACGTTACAGCAAATGAAACCCGTTCGATATCACGTTTATTCTTTCTTGTTGGTTTTTCTGGTTCTTCTAAATAGACTCTAATGCTTTTACTAGTAGATGGCAAACTATAGCTATAATCTGTATTCGCTTGTTTTAAGACAATATTCTGTATGACCTTAATTTTTGATTCATTCTGAGATTGATGCTCAGATGATACTGCCACTTCTGACATGCTCACATCATCTTTTTTCTCATTTAGCAAAGAAACTGGTTTTTAAAAATAATTCCACATTTTGTACAACGTCATAAACTCTTCAGTAATACCGTCCTTAATCAGAACATCATCGAATAATTCAAATCTTTTTATTAAATCTTCCCCAGCCAAACTGACAAATCTAGTTTGATCCATATGGTAAAGAGTTTGTACATCATCAGTAGGTGTATTTTTCTTTCCCAAAAACTTTGTGTAGTCAACAGCATTTGGATTGAAGGGGAATAAACCACACGCACGGAATCCATGAATTAGAGTCTTTTTTTGAACATTATTTTTGACTACTTTTTCCAAAAGTGGAGCGAATGTAATTTTGTTTAAGACTTTCCATCCCAGTTTGATCGGCCTAAATACCGCTACATCGCATGGTTGGAGAATTCGTGTGGCATTTGGGTATAATGCGCTGACTTCGATGTCATCCACCCATTATCAGATCGTCCGATTCCCCAATCAGGATTAACAGTCGCACTTATTTTTTCCGGAATTCTTTTAGGATAAATTATGATTGGCGCACAAATTAATCCGGAAGGAGAAAATGAGAACATTACAGTAATGTTTTCCTTAGGTGATCTCTTTTCCACAGAATAAACATTCTTCGCCCCTTTTCCCCTGCTTCTGGGCAAATTTTAAATCCAGTTTCATTCCCATTGTAAATTCTCGAAGGGTCATCAATGTTCATATTTTTTGAAACTAGATAATCGTTTATATCTTTAAACCATTTCCGTATATCAGATTCTGATACACAAGCGCTGGCAGCACTTACTGATTCACTTGTTCTCTGCACGATTGTTGGGTGTCTTCTCAAGAATGCCTAAAATATAGAACGCAATTTTCCAAATAACTTTCAAATGTATCCCCTTTAACCAACTGTCACCAGGCCTGTTACTTTTAAATGGATTAAGCCGTGAATTGTCTGTCAAAAATTTATGGACGTTGTTTAAAATGTCCTCTTTTTTCTTGGGAAATCCTTTTGACGCTAGCCCTTCTATCTATCTACCAAATAAAAGACAGTTAACTGTTAAACGTACGTTGCAAGATGGTTAAACTAATTTTACCTTGTAAGCTCAGACTCTTTTGTTAATGAAAGGATTGGAGATGGGCCGCATGTGTCTTTGTGATCTGGATTTATTACTTTGAATTCCAGCGTTGACTTCGGTACTCCGTATTTGTGTGCCGCATTTCTGTATGACATGTTATTGTTCTTTACCTCATTAATTGCGGCTTCCATCGATACCACATTATACGCATTTTCTTTGGCATTTTCGGAAACCAGACACAAAAAGAAACACTTTTATTTTAATTATAGGACATCTCGCAACCAGTTATTAGACAGGCGTCCAATAATTGGTTCCGCTGCAAATATTGCTATTTAAATTGAATTACATGAAACGCTAGGTTTCCACATGAAAACTGTCCACAATTTGTCAAACGCAGTTATTGGACAGTTGTCCAAACACTGAATCTAAGCATTATGTTAGTTTCAGTTATTGGACACCCTCATATAAAATATAACGAACAAAATTGTATTAAATTAAACCTTAATAATACTAAGTTACAATATACTCTTACCTGATATTTTTTGGTGGATCACTTTACTAAACTTTATTACTATTTATGACTCTAACATTCACACACGTTTTCTAAAAACCTCCTAAGAAACCCGCCTGTTTGGAGACAAACGTATATTTGGTGCCAAAACATGTCATTGGAGTGAATATAGCCGCAAGTAGTCAACGGCGACATCTAACCAAAACTCATTGATTTCCTAAACGCAGAATTCTTGTTTCTTGTAAATATAATTGAGGTTTCCAATAACTCCCGAGGGTCCAATAACTACTTAGTT
Source organism: Aquatica leii (assembly GCA_035610365.1). Lineage (NCBI taxonomy): Eukaryota > Metazoa > Arthropoda > Insecta > Coleoptera > Lampyridae > Aquatica > Aquatica leii. The sequence goes on from CM069432.1 coordinate 6,632,000, forward strand.
TACCCTACTAGTAATTAAAAGCATTTAAATTAAGATAATACAAACTTACTGATTTTCAACAAACTTTAGAAAAAATGTTTTCCCCGTCGGTTGTTAAATTATTGTCCAATTTACTCCGTTTGTAATAATTTTCAAATTTTGATTTTTCATTAGGTGCTCACAGCACAACAGCAATAGACTATGACAGCGTGACAATATTACAGGTATTTATAACAAACAAGAATATTTTAGTCATGTGTTTCAGTCATTAAAGGAATCCCACCGGACAGAATTAAAATTATCTATATTTGTCTGCTTTACTTAGGTACTGAATAGACCTATAAAATATGATTCATTCCGAAATCTTTCCGGTTTTGTAAATAGTGTTTTGTTAAGCTTGTCATTGTACATAATCCTAGTATAAATTCTTACAATAGTTCTTCTCTATAAACGGTTTTTGTATTTAATGTTTTCTGGAAACCATTGTTTAACAAAACATGAAAATCCCTGTTGTTATTTATAAGTTCGTGGTAAGACTTTTTGAGCAAAAAATGTTAATTATATTATTGTACGTAATTTAAGTAAAATTCTGTAATGCGTTATTGTTATCTACTTATTAAAACACTGTTTACACAAGTTTTTCAAAATTTATATGTAAAAAGGCATTTGCCTGACTGACAACTTGTTATTATAAATAATTGATCCAATGCGTAAAAAATGAGAATAATGCAATATCCAATTTCATATTTAATGTCATGTTGCAAAATTATAAAAATAAAAGTTCGACACAATAAAACAAAACAAATCGTAATAATGTGATTGTTTTTAAGTTCTGCACAATTAAGGCAAAAGTCTAGAGCTGTTTAGTTTGTTTCTGAAACAGTAGATAGCGTTTGAAACAGCCCAAAACTTTTAGAGATTAGAGAGGATATTTTTCAAAATAATATTTTTTTTGATAAGTAGTTTTTTTAAAGAGATAGTTAAAATGGAAGGTATATCAGTAACAGAGAATTATCCCTAGAATAAAATCCATACTTTGTATTACGAATTGAATAATATTTGCGAACAGCATTTTGATTTGAATTGTTACGACGCAGTCTACATTTGCTGCAAGCGTCGGGTGCACAAGTAAGATCGCACCTTAATCGTGAGACTTCATCACCGCACTGAATAACTAATCTTCTTTCTTCGTTTCATGCTTCAATCATTGACATCTTTTCAACAAGTTCTAAGTTTTTCTTCTTTTTTCCTGAATGTACTTTTATTTAGAGATTTTATACCCATCGTCGACATAATATCCTCCAGATTATTGTGTTCACTGCCAATGGCCATGGTTCCCCAAACTGCAGATTCAGCTGTTGTCAAATTGTTTGACGTTGTTTCCTGTGTCTTTTTTGTTGAATCATTTGTCACAATACGTATGTCTTAGAGGAACTTTTAATTAATTAATCTGTGAGTTTCAGACACATTTCCTTTAAAAAATGCTTTCCATCTACAATAAATCTACCAGTAACTGATTCTATATAGGGATCTAGGCCAGCATTGGGAATTTCTTTTGCGATAATCAAGTTACCTTCAGTATTTGATCTATAATCTTTATTGTTTGAATTTAAGTTTTCGTAGCTGCCGAAGTCACTTTCTGCGAGACCTCGCAACCAGTTCCGATGGCAAGCGTAAACAGCTAAAAGTAAAAAAACGTCGTAAAACTCTCCAGTCACCTGGAAAATTTAATTTAAATTTACACTTGTTTGACAACAGAAATTTTGATTTCCACGCACCGAATAATTTTCTAATTCTTCTGAACTCAACTATTTTCAATGTTTTATTTGTCCTGAATTAGTAGAACTAATAGCAAGTGACACAAATAAATACTATAGATACATTACAGAAATACAGAATGTTCCTCCTTGTTCAAGATTATGAAAATGGAATGACACTGATAAAAATGAGGTTTTGATGTTGGTCTAATGATTCTCTTCTGCACACCCCAATATTTTCAAGGGTGATGAGCAGGAATAGATAGTTACATGTTATTGCTGTGAATGCGACGTCAATAAACAGCAGAAGAAAGACCGGCTTTTTAAGTTGAAAGCCATTTTATCGTTTCTTGAACGAAGATTTGCTGACCTGTTCAGTCCATTTGAAAATGTACATATGCATCGACAAATCATTGGTGCTTTGGAAAGGAAGACTATCATTTAAACAATTTATTCGGAACAAACGTTATCGATTTGGGGTTGAATTAATTGTACTATGTAACGTCGAAACAGATTATATTTTAAAAATTATTGTGTACACTGGATCCAGCACAAAATGCGTCGATTCAGACTTAAGAGTATCTGGATCAGTTGTTTTGACGTTACTGCAGGATTATCTTGACAAAGGACATACTCTGTTTATTGATAACGGGTATTCAAGTCCGCATCTAGTTCTATATTTCCGCAAAAATAAAATCAATGTATGTGGCACTGTAAGATCAAATAGGCGCAATATGTCAGAATTCTCTGATCCACAGGAGACAGGTGCAGTTGACAGTCTAAAATAATGACTCTAAAATGGAAAGATCGATGGGTACTAACAATGCTCACGTCTCTGAATCCGGATCGATTCAATTCAACCGGGAAAAAAACCAAGAGACAAATGAAGCGATAAACGATTATGTATCGTTAGCTATAATAAAAATATAGGTACCGCCAACAAAGTTGATATGCCCTTAGCTCGGTCGAATGTCTAAGAAACTCTGTAAAGTGGTACAAGAAGTAGTTTTTTCATTTATTAGATATCTGCTCCTGCAATGTACAAAGTTAGAACCGGTAAAAATCTCTCGCTAGCAGATTTTCAACTTGAAGTGCTTTGACAGGCAAAAGAGAAATTCGGACCAAACGACTGCCTACACATAAGGGCAGACCATATTCAGGAGACGATCCGGTTAGACTTACAGCAAGACATTAAAAAAAAACTGCCTATACTTGGTGGCAAGGGCTTTGCTTTGTCTATAAGCGTAACCGCGACATTTCTTAACATTTTGGGAAATATGAAAAAAATATATTTTGATAGAAAAGATACAAAGCTACTGATAAAGCATGGAGAGCGAAACCTTTGAGGACAAAACGATTGGGGGCAAAACGACTTTGGAATGAAACGGTTAAAGACAAAACGGTTGGGGACATAGCGGCGGGCGCCAAACGTCAGTAAAGTCATTCAAACAGTCCGAAGTATAATTCTTGATACGAGTGACGACACTAGAATTAGCAAATATAAATATTAGAGTTTCTTTTAAAGATCGAATACAATAAAATTATGTTTAAACGTGATCATAACAATTTCATAAAGACTATAATTTCATGTTGTCAGTTTAGAAATATTGATGTATCCTTAAATGAAAAAATACAAAATTGTATTTTAGTAAATGACAGAAATTAAAATGTATTAGTTAATAAAACAGCTTCACGAAGAACTGTTAGAATCCCAGAACGATAAAATTTGTAAATACATAAAATAAGATTTATCGTTGTTGTTTAGAAAGAAAGAGGAGAACGATATGTTTTGATAAGAATGCGAATACTTTTCTGAATAAACATTATATACAGTGTGTCCGAAAAGTATGGAATATATTATACAGGTCGATAAATATGCACTTTTCACGAAAAAGTTGTAAATAAAAGTTGTTTATCACTTAGTTATCTACCACCTGGGAGATATCAATTTAAATTTTTGCTGTAAACAAAATCGCAACGAATAACACTTACGTTTTTTTAAATGGCAAGGCACGTCTTTATTATACTCATTTGATAGAGTCTTTTTTTCTCTTTTCAACCATATGAAACTTGAATACCTTTACATCAAAAAAATTTCAAGAAAAACAAGGGCATGTCTAACAAATTTATTTTACTGGGCAGTATTAATCAGGTACGTAATATGTAGCATTGAAACAATTGAATGCACTTTAAAACACTGTCACACTTTGCTATTTGTTAGTGCTTGAAATATTACTCAATTATCTGAGAAACATAGAATTGAAATTTTGATGATTCTGGGATATGGAGATAGAAGAAGAACCCAAGACGAAGTATGTAATTTATTTAATAACTTGCATACAGAATTAAACATTTCGCAGTCCACGGTAAGCAAAATTTGGCGGAAATTTCAAGAGACCGGTTCGGTGAAAGATGCGAGTAGAACTGGTAGACCTTTGTCATTAAGTAATGTGGAACGAGAAAATGTGTTCTTGTCTGTTGAAGAAAATCCACAAATTTCTGTTCGGCAAATTGCTAGAGACCATAATTTGAATAAATCGGCTGTACATGACGTTTTAAAAAAAGAAAAATTTCATCCTTATAAAGCTTGTGTAGTTCAATAATTATTTAAAGACGATTTGGACAGAAGGCTGGAGTTTTGTGAAACAATAACAAACAAACTTGAACGAGATGCACATTTTCATAAAAATATCCTTTTTACTGATGAGGCCACGTTTTGTTTAAACGGCACAATTAACAAACAAAACACACGTTACTGGTCTTCACAAAATCCTCACTGATATCTAGAAGGGCACACCCAATACCAGCAGAAAGTCAACGTCTGGGTAGGAATGATTGAAAGTCAAATTTTGGGGCCATATTTTTTTGAAGGTAATTTAACGGCGAATATTTATCTCGATTTCTTAAGATTTGAGTTAGTTCCTGCTTTGGCCGAGTTATTTCCACATGAAGTAGATCCAGATATACCTCATAACAGAATATGGCTTCAACAAGACGGGGCACCTCCACATTTTAGAATTAATGTCCGCCACTTTCTTAATAATGCTTTTCAAAATACATGGATAGGCAGAAGAGGTATGATAGAATGGCCTGCTCGCTCGCCAGATTTAAGTCCACTAGATTTTTTTCTTTGTGGCTATATTAAAAGCAAAATTTATGTAAATAGACCTGATAATGTTGAAGATTTGAAAAATCGCATTAGAGTTGAGATAAGAGCTATAACTCGAGATATGATTTCAAAAGCAATAGATGGTTTTAAAAATCAAATTTGCCACTGTCAAATTATGAATGGTTTACATTTTGAACATTTATTGTAAGTTTAGTTTAAATACATTTTTTTGTTATAACAATTTTATGTAAAGATATTTAAAGATTAATATTTGCTATTGTGACAGTGCATTCAATTGTTTCAATGCTACATATTACGTACCTGATTAATACTGCTCAGTAAAATAAATTTGTTAGACATGTCCTTGTTTTTCTTGAAAATTTTTTGATGTAAAGGTATACAAGTTTCATATGGTTGAAAAGAGAAAAAAAGACTCTATCAAATGAATATAATAAAGACGTGCCTTGCCATTTAAAAAAATGTAAGTGTTATTCGTTGCGATTTTGTTTACAGCAAAAATTTAAATTGATATCTCCCAGGTGGTAGATAACTAAGTGATAAACAACTTTTATTTACAACTTTTTCGTGTAAAGTGCATATTTATCGACCTGTATAATATATTCCATACTTTTCGGACACACTGTATATAATTTCTATATGATTAAATTAAAATAAAGTGGTAATAACAACTACATGTTGTTATAATACACATGTTTACCATTACATAAATTGTTTAAATATACGTACATTATTTACTGGTCAAAATAATTAAACAAACAAAAGTTATGTACGGAATAATTACTTGCATTTAGATTTGATGTTTTTTGGAACGGAAAGTAAATACGAGTAGCAATTTAATATACTAAATAAATACAATATTTTTATTTATGTTAGTTCAAATTCTTTTTTCTGCATTACACAATTAACACACAATTTGTTATTTATTTTCAGTAAATATGAAAATTTAGTTTCTTGGAGGTAGGTTTTTAATTAAAAAAACGTATTGCAGGAACGTGTGTCTCAGAGGGGCGACGCTACAGTTATATGTACACTCTATAGCGCACTATAGCAAATATTTAAACTTCTTCTCTTATAATTATAATTAAAGAGACTTCTTACAGTCTTTCCAGAAAAATTCCATCTTTCGGAACTGCACGAAATGACATACTTTCTGTAGTAACTTTTAAATATATGCAATGCACGTTAAATTCAATAAAGTTTAAAGAAATTTTCCATTTGCTATTGTATTATATCAATTTCGATTTTATTAAAATAGTAGATCTAAATTAAATTGCAGTAACTCAACTAAAACTTTTGGATCGGTAGTAAGAGAATTAATTGAATATAACTTCATGGAGAATCAAAATATTCAGGTTATTTAATTCATATTCTACAAGTTTTTTATTTTCTGACCATGATAGTTTTAACAAAGAAGTTAATAGTATTTATTATCTATCTATCGTTATCCTTTACATCTTATTAAAACTTTACAAAAGAAAATTTTCTCGAATCATCAAAAATTTATTTTTCTCTTTCTTATATAGACCCTTCTTCATTTCAATTTCAAAATCTATTAAAATAATTTAATATAAATCTTCTAAAAATAATGTTATTAGTTGATACTAAAAACAAAATTAATACATTAGATAAATCTGGCATTTGTAAATTAAAATGCGGCGAGTGCAACACATTCTATATAGGACAAACAGGTCGCAAATATCGAATTAAGTTTTTTGAACTTTTTTTTGTAATTTTATCTCCTTTTGAATTTACCCCTTTTAGTTAAAGAACAAACAGCACAAACTTAACCAAGACCATATATTTTAGTGGAACAAACTCCAGTTTGGTCGCACCAAATGCTGGCGTTTTTTATCTACTACAATTAATCTAACCCTTAGAAATTCCATTATTTACATGCAAGTCTTGGGGATCACAGTCTTATCCTGTAACCTTCTAATGGGATCCCAGAAACTTGGAAACCCCCAATGTCTTTCACAATGTACCTATCATTTTGTATCACCTTATGGACTTTATATGGTCTTTTAAACTTCGGTAACAGTTTTTTATTTACACAAGGAGTCACATCATGGTTCACAATTACCACATAATCATCCTCCTTGTACACCTTCGCTTTTTTATGGAATTTGTAGTGCTCCTTGTTGTATTGCTGAGTATTTTGAACTTTTAGGTAGGTTCTTTTCCGTGTTTCTCCTATATCCAACTGCTCGGTAATTATTTCAACCAATCTCTTACGGTCAGCAATTTCTCACTACACCAAATAAGAATCGACACGGAGTGTTCCTGTACTGCGGTTAATTGTATTAATGTAGCACTGTTTTTCGGGCGTTGCCACGTCACAAAACTTTCTCTTAACGTTTTGCTGATCATGCTCTCAGCTTCTTCAGAAGATTTCTACGCAGCGTAGATCTCCATGTGTTAAAGTTGTTAGGATTTTTTATTATTTCCAGTGATTCGAGTATTATTCCTCATGACCTCATGAATGCTGACGGGCTATTGCAGAACCTAAGTGGCATCCTAAGATACTTGAAATGCTCCTGTCCGGTAACAATAGAGGTAAATTTCGTTGACTCATCATCAATTCTCACATGATGAAATGCATCCATCAGATCTAATTTAGTAAAACATCATTTGTCCTGGCTAAATGATCATCAATTAGGGGGAGTGGAAATCGATCCTCTCTCTAAAATTCACCCACATGAGAACAGCTCCGTTTTTTTTTTATTTATTAAGACTATGTGAGCAGTGTTCCGATGAGATTTTCTTAATATAACCCTTTTCTAACAGCTTTTGTTAAATTTTCTCCACCTCAATTTTATCATGGCATGACAATGCTCTTGGTCGGTAAAAATCATTTTGTGACTTGGTTCTACTTCTATTTTTAATTTGTACGTAGTTTCAGCTTTTTCCTGACGTTCGCATTGTAAATGTTCCTGCTTAAACATTTCCACCAAACTTAATTTTAATTTGTTGTCTATAATCGAGTTGAGTTTTAAATCGCATGACTTCTTTATCAAGCACTTTTCCAATCAACTACACGTCATTAGTTTCAACAGTGTCCAAGTTATGTATGGTGCAATCAATAGAAGGTATTGGCAGAAACGTAACACATGATAACTGGTTTGCATTTGTTGTCTTAGCAAAGGACCTTCTTAAGAAAAAGATTATCTATGTAGGTACATAAAGGGCAAACAAACCACAAATTTCTAAAGAATTCTTGCCGGATAAAACGCGATCTATAAAGTCATCTATGTTTGATTTTACAAAAAAATGTGCCATTTTATCATATTGCTTTAATCATTCTATTATCAGACAAAAATAAGTGTTGATCAATCGTGCTCCAATTATGATGTTCTAAGAATTGCAAAAGATGACCGTTGGTTATTTTTTACAACCTCGTCAACATTTCTGCAATTAATGCTAAGTATGCTTGGTCTTTCAATAATAATGGAGCTAAAGTAATAGAGCGCAAATTTTTAGCTGACATTGCTGGGAATATGATTCGATCCCAAATGCCGCAAATATCTGCACAAATCCGTACCCTTAATAACTGGCGGCTTGGAACTCCGGATATCGTATTCTCTATTAGTACTATTACCGATACCTTTAGTGCAACTAAAGGTAGATGTTTTTAATGTACTAAACGTAATAGAACAACAAGAAGATATTGTAAGAAAAACTACAAATTCCAAAATGAATCTTCTTCTTCTAATTTCTTTTAGCATTTTCATGCGTCGGGTTGTGGGTCACGGTTCTCTTTAACCCATTTCTTCCATGCTTTTCTATCTCTTGCTAAAGTTTCCATCTCTTCTTTTGTTTTCCCTTTTTTTCTTCCATGTTCTTCTATCTGGTCTACCCATTTTCTTCTTGGTTTTCCTCTTTTTCTGTTTCTTGGTTTCCCTCCTTTCATTATTCTTTTCGTCAACCGATCGTTATTCATTCTCATGACATGTCCGTACCATAGTAGGTTTTTTTATTTAATTTTTTCTAATATTGGTGTTTGTTTTATTTCTTTCTTTATGGTTTCATTCCTAACGTGGTCATATTTTGTTTTTCCTGCTATTTTCCTAAGGTGTTTCATCTCCATTGCATTTATTTTACTTTTTTCCAGTATTCTTGTATATAGTTTTAGTGTGGTTTGGGCTAGGCATATCGCTCTGTAATTTTCACAGTTTGTCGTCTCGTCTTTTTTATGTATAGGAATTTTTAGATCTATTTCCCAGTCTTTGGGGATGTTTTAATATTTCATGTAGCCCTTCTGCTCCATCTTCTCCTAGATATTTAAGCATTTCTGGTGCTATTTCGTCTTCTCCACTCGCTTTGCCTATTTTAATTCGTTTTATCGCTTCCTGTACTTCTTCTCTTGTTATCTCTGGTACTTCTACTGTGTCTTCTTTATCTTCATTTTCTACATTTAAATCTCCTCTAAATTTCTCTGAGTAGAGCTCTTTCCAGACTCCCAATATTTCTGTTATTTTCATTTTCAGTTCCTGCTGATTATTTTTTATTGCTTTTATTTCTTTGGTTTTAGTCCCTCTCAATCTTTTTATTATTGTTCAAAATTTTCTTGTGTCTGTCTTGTGTTTGTCACTTATTTCTTGTCCAAACTCTTTTCAGCTTTCTTTTTTCACTTTTTTATTTCTCGTTTTACTTTGTTCCTTTTTTCTTTATATTTTTCTTTGTCTTCTTGGTTTTTTGTTCGGATATATTTCTTCCAATCCAGTTTCTTTTCTTTCACTATTCCTTTTATCTTTTTAGTCCACCATCTTGTTCTTTTTAAGATTTTATTGATGTTTTTTTTCACATACCTCCTCCGCTATATTTAGAGTAATTTCTTTAAATGTTTCCCTTTTTGTCTTCAGGTCTTCTTTCTTGTAATAATTTACAAAATTGCTTATTTGTCTTTTCTTGGTACTCTTCTTGTCTTTTCGGTTTTTTTTAAGTTTGTATAGGGCTATTCTGCTGTATGTTATTTCTTCACTCTTATTTACTATTTTTTCTATTTTTGCTACTACTAGTTTATGGTTTGAATTTATTTCCGCTTCTTTTCTTGTCGCTATGTTTTGTACTGTTTCTTTTAGTGTTTGTGTGAATACTATATAATCAAGCTTTTCGCGTTACGTTCTTCTGCCACGAAGGTGTACTTATCTTCCATTTCTTGTTTCCGTAGTGTGTTACGTATTAACAGATCATTTCTTTGACAGAAATCGATCATTTTCTTCCCGTTACGGTTTACTGTTTGTTCTCCATAGTTCCGCATGCATCCCATGCCTCTAATATGGTCGTTCCTTACCATTGAATTCCAGTCGCCCATTATTATGGATGGTACTGTTTCCTCTCTTGCTTCATCCAGTACTTCTTGTAAATTGTTGTAGAATTCTTCGACTTCCTCTTCTGGTGTACCTTCTATCGGTCCATATATTTGTATAATGTTTATTTTCTGTTGGAGTTTTATTGTCACTAGAATTATTCTTGAGTGTATTTTTGTTCCTGCCAATTGTGTTCCTCATGATTTCCCTTTTTTTTGTATTGTTGTAATCCCCATCTTTACTGGTCTGTTTTTATTTTCTTTTCTCTCCCCCAGTCTGTTGATAAAATCTATTTCATTTTCTCCCAGTTAAATCTCTATTTTCTTCCTTATTATTTCTAGGTCCTTCCTCTGCGTATTCCGAAGATTATTAAATTTCTTTTCTTTAGCTCATTTTCTAATTTATGGTCTCGTCTAATTTCTTCATTTTGTTTAATTGTCGATTCATGTTTACATTTATCTACCATAATAAATTTACCAAATATGTATACGTCCCAAATAAGTTATGGAGTACAATGGTTCTCCACGCGACCAAATGTGTCAGTAACAGCTACGTGACTGCCGAAAGATTAAAAATATGAAAACACGTTTTTACGCATACATAATGTTTATTTACATACTACATAAATATTTAATTCTAAAATATTTGTTTATAACTACTAGTTACTTAATTATCTTGTAACAAAGCTTTTAAGGTATTTCTGTTAGTCTTAATTACAACAAATTTTTCTGAATAGTTCCTTTTAACATCGCAGGATAATTATGTTGGTTATACTTTCAACTATTTGAACAGTGTTTTTTAACGAGAATCCTTTAGTTTCCAATTGTAGTGTAGCTTTTGATATACAGGTAAACTTAGATTCAATAAATAATAAAGTCTTTCCGTATACCTTTCTTCTTATTTAGAACATTTTGGGCATTTTCTATACTCTGAGTTTTTTTTGGGTCAAATTGATTGAATCCTCAGCGTACTATGAAGCAGTTACTCCATCGTGTCATAAGTGGAGACAGAGGCAAACAAATATTAGTACCGGTAATTTTCCGAAACTTGAATCAGTCAGCCATTTGAATCATTTTTGAATATAGAACTTGTAAACCTGTTATTTTTCATCATGGTTTTTCTTATCCCTCCTAAGAGAAGAATAAGGAAATTTTGTTCAATAGATATAGAGGAGAATTAAGAATTTTACCATACAGTAATTAGTTGAATGAGTTAATGACTGTATATTTTTAAATAAGTTTTTAAATGCATAAAAAAACTTTAAAGATTATGTATCTGTAATAAAAATATTTCAAATATGCATCTATAACGAAAAATGACAAAATTCTCTTTGAAGTTGTTAGTATTGGCAGTTTTCTTCCTAGTATTTATCATTATTGGTATTTAAAATATAACTGAATATATTATCAGATAAATGAATGTAATGAACAATTATTAAATAGTAGTTTTGAATTCTTTTTTTTAGAAATATATCGTCGCTTTATTGTTAAACAATTCAAATTAATTATACAACACATTAGCAAAAGTAATTATCATGTAAAGTAGCAAACAAAACCATAATTTTTTTCTCAATTTCTTCCATATACGAAACGTGCCAGTTTAAAGATCCTTATTTTATATTTCCTCGCTAAAATTCTGGATTGTTTGTCACAATCGTTTTGTATAAATCTTAATGCTTTAGTTCTTTAAATATGTATATCCGGCTCAAATTTGCAGGATTACGTTTTTACGGACGCGTTGATGTCTTCGAATTCTTTATATATTTTTTTATCAATTTAAAAATGTTTTAAGTGGGTCAACTTTCTATTTCTAATTAGTTTTAAAACCATTTGTTACGTTGTTTACGTAGGAATAAATCTTTACATATATTAACATACTTATAGGAAGTATATATCATTCATTGCCTTCGTTAAGTCACAGTAAATTTTTTTACAACTCGCACGTGCTTGCTTTCACACAATTAGTAAATACATCGTTAACTTTAAAATGAAAGGGCACAAGAAGTGTTGTCGTATTCGGTAAAAGAAGAGAGCACTTCAATTTAAAACAAAACAAATTGAGAAGCCTCGTTAACGCCGATTATCAACCATATAGTTTTAATCCTGAATTGATTAACTTTTACGCGCACTTAAACAGTGTAAGTAAAATTCATTAATTCTCTTTTAACGTGATTATAAAATCTAATGTAAACGTTTATACGTTTGATGTTTTTAAGGACATTTCTGGGTAACTAATTTAAATGAGAATGTCTATGAATCAATAAATGAACGAAATTACATACAGTTTATTACTGATTTATTGTAGTAATTATAAAAATATGTAACTAACGTGATTTTAAATAAAAGCTTTTGTTGAAAGCTCTCAGCATTCAGATGCAATTTATAGTCATATAATGAAATTCCTGGCAGTTGAACATCGTGCGCCTTGGAACTTACACAGTTTCCTTTTATAATTATTTTATGCGAAATTTGTTGTTTCTATGATAATTTCAGCATATTTTAAAGCTTTGTTATGCACGAAATATTGTTTTAAGATAAAATAATATTTCTATAATTATCTAAATTGCATTATAAAATTTTAGATTAAGTTTAAGATTTTGTTTACCACAAAAGTACTGGACTTAAATACCGATTTTATCTTCAAAATGATTATATGAGAATTTTTTTGACAATTGCTGTACTTAGTTGAACTCAACACAGTTTTAATAAAGAGTAGAATTTTTTTTAATTATTTTAAAGATTTCAAACTTTAAATTTGTTTTATGTTAACATATATATATAAAGTATGGAATATATTATACAGGTCGATAAATATGCACTTTACACGAAAAAGTTGTAAATAAAAGTTGTTTATCACTTAGTTATCTACCACCTGGGAGATATCCATTTAAATTTTTGCTGTAAACAAAATCGCAACGAATAACACTTACATTTTTTTAAATGGCAAGGCACGTCTTTATTATACTCATTTGATAGAGTCTTTTTTTCTCTTTTCAACCATATGAAACTTGAATACCTTTACATCAAAAAATTTTCAAGAAAAACAAGGACATGTCTAACAAATTTATTTTACTGAGCAGTATTAATCAGGTACGTAATATATAGTATTGAAACAATTGAATGCACTGTCACAATAGCAAATATTAAACTTTAAATATCTTTACATAAAATTGTTATAACGAAAAATGTATTTAAACTAAACTTACAATAAATGTTCAAAATGTAAACCATTCATAATTTGACAGTGGTAAATTCGATTTTTAAAACCATCGATTGCTTTTGAAATCATATCTCGAGTTATAGCTCTTATCTCAACTCTAATGCGATTTTCAAATCTTCCACATTATCTGGTCTATTTACATAAATTTTGCTTTTAATATAGCCCCAAAGAAAAAAATCTAGTGGACTTAAATCCGGCGAGCGAGCAGGCCATTCTATCGTACTTCTTCTGCCTATCCATGTATTTTGAAAAGTATTATTAAGAAAGTGGCGGACATTAATTCCAAAATGTGGAGGTGCCCCGTCTTGCTGAAGCCATATTCTGTTATGAGGTATATCTGGATCTACTTCACGTGGAAATAACTCGGCCAAAGCAGGAACTAACTTAAATCTTAAGAAATCGAGATAAATATTCGCCGTTAAACTACCTTCAAAAAAATATGGCCCCAAAATTTGACTTCCAATCATTCCTACCCAGACGTTGACTTTCTGCTGGTATTGGGTGTGTCCTTTTAGATACCAGTGAGGATTTTGTGAAGACAAGTGACGTGTGTTTTGTTTGTTAATTGTGCCGTTTAAACAAAACGTGGCCTCATCAGTAAAAAGGATATTTTTATGAAAATGTGCATCTCGTTCAAGTTTGTTTGTTATTGTTTCACAAAACTCCAGCCTTCTGTCCAAATCGTCTTCAAATAATTCATGAACTACACAAGCTTTATAAGGATGAAATTTTTCTTTTTTTAAAACGTCATGTACAGCCGAATTTGCCGAACAGAAATTTGTGGATTTTCCTCAACAGACAAGAACACATTTTCCCGTTCCACATTACTTAATGACAAAGGTCTACCAGTTCTACTCGCATCTTTCACCGAACCTGTCTCTTGAAATTTCCGCCAAATTTTGCTTACCGTGGACTGCGAAATGTTTAATTCTGGATGCAAGTTATTAAATAAATTACATACTTCGTCTTGGGTTCTTCTTCTATCTCCATATCCCAGAATCATTAAAATTCCAATTCTATGTTTCTCAGATAATTGAGCCATATTTCAAGCACTAACAAATAGCAAAGTGTGACAGTGTTCTAAAGTGCATTCAATTGTTTCAATGCTACATATTACGTACCTGATTAATACTGCTCAGTAAAATAAATTTGTTAGACATGTCCTTGTTTTTCTTGAAAATTTTTTGATGTAAAGGTATTCAAGTTTTATATGGTTGAAAAGAGAAAAAAAGACTCTATCAAATGAGTATAATAAATACGTGCCTTGCCATTTAAAAAAATGTAAGTATTATTCGTTGCGATTTTGTTTACAGCAAAAATTTCAATTGATATCTCCCAGGTGGTAGATAACTAAGTGTTAAACAACTTTTATTTACAACTTTTTCGTGTAAAGTGCATATTTATCGACCTGTATAATATATTCCATACTTTTCGGACACACTGTATATATATATGTTAACATAAAACAAATTTAAAGTTTGAAATCTTTAAAATAATTAAAAAAAATTCTACTCTTTATTATTGTAATTTTTTCTTTAGGTCTTCTTTTTTCCCTACGCATAACATTACAACGTCGGCAAAAGCACATTCTGATACGTTTACCGGTATTAATTTGTTGAATCCTATGTGTAGCGTTTTGGTTTTCTGTGAGGTGGCTTTGATTATATCGTCCATTATTATTATGAATAAGGTCGGGCTCAACACTCCACCTCGCCTTAATCCATCATTAATTTCAAAGATTTCCGAATGTGCATTATTTTTTCTCACGTAACTTTTATTGTTTTCATACAAACTTTTGATCTCTTTTATTAATTTTGGATTTACATTTCTTTTTCTTAGGCAATTCCATACTTCTTTTTGCGTTACCTTGTCAAAAGCTTTTTCAACGTCTAGGAAAGCCATATATACTTCTGAATTTTTTATTCTGTTTTTCTCTGTTATTTGTTTTATACTAAAGATATGGCACTGTACGTTTCTCCCTTTTCTGAAACCACTTTGTGCTTCTGCTAAGTTTTCTTCTATTTGATGCCTCAATCTTTTGTCTAATACACGTTCATACACCTTTGATACCACACTTAGTAATGTTGCACACTTTCTGCTGTCGCCCTTTTTGAACATTGGTAGTATGATTCCTATCTTCCAATCGTCGGGTATTTGTCCTGTGTTCCACGCTTCATTTAAAATTTCTGTTAGTGTTTCTATCGCTTTTTTCCTTAAAATTTTCAGCATATCTGCATTTATTTTGTCATGACCTGCCGATTTTCCTTTTTTCATACTTTTAATTGCTTGTGTTGCTTCTTCTGTTTTTATATTATTTTTGTCTTCGTCTTGTGAGTAGTTTGGTTCTTGATAGTTTTTAAGATTGTTTTGTTTGTCGGTGTTATGGAGTTCCCAGAAGTATTCTTTCCATATTTTCATGATTTCTTTTTCTTCCGTTACTACTTTGTTGTCTTTTGTTTTTAATTGTTTTAATGTATAACTATTTCCTTTTCTAAGCTTTTTTAGAATTTTGTAAAATAGCTTTTGGTTTCTTTGGCTGTCTGTTTCTAATTGTTTTCCGAAATCTTCCCATGCTTCTTGTTTAGCTTGTAGTACCATTTCCTTTACTTTAATTCGTTGTTGCTTGTACACTGTGTGATTTTCTTTGGTTTTATTGGTCAGGTATAAGTTTCATTTTTTTTTTGACTTGGTCTTTGATTTCTTGATTCCACCATCTAGTTTGTTTCTTGTTTTTGTTTATTGTTATAGTTCCACAATTTTCTTTCGCTGTTGTTAAAATCGTTTGTTTGAATTGATACCATCTTTGTTCTATATTTAGGGCTTTCCACTTTTTCATATTTTTTTCCATCTTTTTTTCCTTTTTTTCTCTAAACTTCTTAGCTGTTTCTGATTCTTGTAGTTTATATGCCTTAATTATTTTATTATCCTTTGTTTTTTTTGTGCCTCATTGTGTTAAGGTTTTCTCTTTTCTGTGTGCGTAGTCTTACTTTTGCTACTATCAGGTAATGGTCGCTATAAATTTCTGGTCCTCGTCTCACTTTAACATCTACAATTTCTTTCCTAAATGGTCTGTTGATAAGAATATAATCTATTATGGAGTTTTTGTTTCTACTTTTTACTTCTCTTGTGTATTTATGTATATTCTTTTGAGGATAAAATGTATTTGTTACTATTTTCTACACAGTAGTTTATTAGCCTTTCCCCATTTTTGTTTCTGTGTTCTTCTCCATATTGTCACATCGGCTGTCACGTTGTTTCTTCTTCCAACACGGCTGTTGAAGTCTCCTAATATTATTACTCTGCCATTTAAGTTTTCTACTACTTCTGTCATTTTTTCCCAGAATTCGCCTTTCTTATTTGTTGTTTCGCCTTGGCTAGGGCGATATGTTATTATCATGGTTGTTTTGCTCTGTTGGTTTAGTTGTAGTTCTATTTGTAGTATATTTTTTGATATATATTTCCATTTCTTTTTATTTTTCACCTGTTCATTTTTTATTAAACATCCTACTCCTTCTGCTGCTCTTTGTTCTGCTGTTACTCCGCTATAAAATAATACATGTCCTTTTTCTAATTTTATCATTCCTTGCCCTTTCTTTTTAGTTTTGGTAATTGCTAGGAAATCTAGATTTGCTTTTTCAAATTCTTCTACCAGTTCATGTTCTTTTCCTTTTATGCTTCTTATATTCCAATTGCCTATTCTTAGCGTTACTTGTGTTTCTTGTCTATTATTTTTATGTTTATTAATTTCTGTTTGCATGTCCTTTTTCGTTGCCATTTTTGTCTTTTTCTGTTCCGTCCGAATTGTATTTAGTTTTTTGTCTTATTTTTAATTTTTTCCTCTAGTGCATTTTTTCTATATTCCATCTCCACTCTTTTTCTTCTATTATTAGTTTTTGATATCAAATTCTAACAGGTCTTCCTTTTTTCCTTTCTTCTTGCGCTATGTTTCTGATTTGTTTATCTACATCTCTTTCTTTCTTTGATAGATCGTTGTTAATGAATACCCTAGACTCTTCTATGTTTTTCAATTTTATCTTGTTTTGCATTATTTTGATTTTATCTACTGAGTTATCTACTTGTACTAAACACTGTTGTGGTCCCAGTTTATAAGCTGTTTTGATGGCGACTTCAATACCTAGTTTTTGTTGCATGAAATCTTATATTTTCTCTTTTAAATTTTCTGGTTTGTTATTTTCTATTTTCAGCCCTGTAATTACCACATTGTTCCTTCTTTTCTCTCTTTCTAGTTGTTCTAGTCTTGTGTTTGTGTTTCTTTGTTTTTTTCATCTCTTCGTAATCTTTTTTTAAATTCGCATTCTCTTTTATTATAATTTCGTTTTCTGCTTTTAATTCGATTAGTTCTGTTTGAAATTCACGTTGTTCTGCACGTATCTGGTTCACTTCTAGTGTTAGGTTTTGTAGTAAATTTAATATTTGATCTAATTTTTGTTCGTTTTGTTGTGATTTTGCTGGTGATTTATGCATCTTCTGACTTTTGCCGATAATTTCTTTCTCATTGTGAATTTCGCGTTTCCTTTTTCCATCGTCCGTTGAATATCCATCCGATTGGCTCATTGTTGTAGATTTTTTATTATTTATTACAATTTTATGTGCTATGAAATTAATCTTTTTTTTATATATATTATTTAACACGTAACTTTTTTTCTATTTGTATGACGGCATTTTAGTTAATTTTAATTTATTACGTACTTTATTGTAGAAATATGTAACAGATTACCATGTTTATGTCACTAACCTCGTTATCCGGTATCGCACGTTATCGGGCGTCCTTATTTCACGTGTGTTGTGATTTTACGTATTCACCTTGATTTTGTTGGCACTGTTATATTTATTTACTATTAACAATTATTATTATTCTAATTATAATCAATTATTGTTTGGTTTCATTTTATTTTTAACTATTAAAGTTCTGCAAATTTATACCATTAAAGTTTGTAAAATTAGGTTGGGATAAAGCCCGTTTACAGGTATTTTATCGCCAGCACTTTAATACACGTTTTGCTCGTTGAACGATTCAAAAAAAAACCACAAAAGTACTGGACTTAAATACCGATTTTATCTTCAAAATCTTATATGAGAGGTTTTTTTGACAATTGCTGTACTTAGTTGAACTCAACACAGTTCTAATAAAGAGTAGAATTTTTTAAATTATTTTAAAAATTTCAAACTTTAAATTTGCTGTATGTCAACATAATAAAGCTTAAAGTATCGTGGTCATTAAAAAGTTTTCCTTAAAAATGTTCAAAAAAATTAATTACGGCAGCATGTTTTAACAATAAACTTTTAAACTGTTAAAAGAACGAGTCGTAAGCTGAGGATATTGAATAATTTAGGTAAATAAATTAAGTCGCATATTGTTATATAAATTAAATTTATTGCTTCACAAATGAACAATTGGTTTGAATTTAATAGTTAAAACGTAAGGCCGAAGACGGTTTAGTTTCAGATATTACCAAACGATCTTGTTCGATTTCGAAACAAAGCGAATACGGACTACTGAAACACATTAGTACTTAGATTAGGATTTAGCAGCAACTGCATTAATGTGGAATAATCGTGACATATTCTGTGAATCCTGTTTCTTCGATGTTTGGACACAAAGGAGAGTATTTTGTTATAATAAAATTTTCAATTTTATTACAAAACACAAGTGGTTGCAATAATTAAATGATTATAATTGGGAAACCTCCAACGACAAATTCCATTTTCACGCCTAGAAAAGCAGCAGCTAATACAAAAAATAATTATTCAGTTACTCTGTTAAAAAATTTATTTTTTCGTAAATTTTCACAAAAACAAAAATCTAAACTAATATCAAACTTTATGAATAAACCAGCTTGATGTTTTGGTTTTTTATTTCAGTAAAATAAATATTCTAACACACTTTGAAACACTCACACAATAGTAATTTACGTAACAAGCGTCGAAAGTACAGCATAGCACAACGAACGTTAATGCGACGCAAGGCCGCACGGCCGAGAATTGCATGTGAGTAAGTTATGTTGTGAAGCTTTCGACGAGAGTAACATACATTATTTTTTCTTACTTTTTGTAAAATCTCCAGAAATACAATGTTGGTACTACATTTATTACTAAATCTGTCAAATTTGACATTAACTTCAACATCGGTTATTTTTAGTGCCTGTAACAAACAATAGGCTGCAAACAGTTTTGTGAATCTATTAAGTTCTCGGCAACAAAACACTCATCGTAGCCTCTGAACATCAAAGTTCAAACATATTAGGGTCACTAAGAGTACAAGCGGATTTGCTTTTTAAAAAGTTTTGTTTACTATGTTACAACCGACGCGCGACGTTTTATCTACTGCATTGGACCAATCTTCTTTGTTTATTAGGCCAATGTCTTGTAATATTGCTCACAATGCATACAATATTGCGGTTCTTGCTCTGTTTGAAATCTCACAACGGTCAAGAGCCTCGGTACCACAGGAAAATTTCTTTTAATACATAGATCTTTTTTTTCTGGTTTGATAATGATTTCATCAGTAGACTTTTCTGAAAAAGTACTAGCTGTTTTCTGTTTTTTTAAACTCATAAAAAGCAAATTACCAAAACCTGAAGTTTGTTCTATATTAGTTGTACTTCTATGTACTTGTGTTGTTTTTACGTTTTTTTTTTTAGCTAATACTAATTATAATAATATGAATAATAAAATAATTTATTATATAAAATTTATTGACGCTTAAACATTTTTTTCAAAGTTCGCTAATCGGGTGTCAATAATAAATTTCTATATTGTGATATTTTTTGAATCATTTTACAACTCGATATTCAGTCTTGGAATTGAAGCTTTTTGACAAATTTTTTGTACTTTTAAAGCTACAGTCGTACCAAGAAGATCTTTAAATTTCTTTTTTTCTTGTTCATTTAATTTGCTAATCCAAAAATCTTGTAACTAAATCCGAGTGCATAGTCGAAACGTGCTTGGCTTACATAGAAATTTTACGATTTATATTTTACGATCGTATCCGAAATTTAAATTCAAACAAAAACGCGGGAAAACTTACCAATCTTATCCAACTCAGCCGAAGTTTTACGATCTCTCACCAAAGGCGACACCGATCTTACCCGAAATTCAAATTCAAAAAAACACGGAAAATCGAATCTTTTACGATCTCACCCGAACGCAGTCGAAAAAATCCGATGAACGCCTTGAAAATTCAAATCGAGAGATGAGTGTGGTTAAAAATCGCAAAGAGTGGTTTCGGCCAATCAGGTTGCTTAGTATAAATTAAAGGTGGTGTTAGTGGGGCATAGTTAATTCTGATTTGTCTAAAACAGGAAACGCGATATGGTGTAGAGGGAGGAGTTTACATGTAAATTGCTTATGGAAAAGCATGAGAGGGAAGTAGCGTAAAACTGGTGAATTCACTCTACTCGTGCCATTTTTTAAAATTACAGAAAAATGATTCAAAATATTTATTTGTTTAAATAATAATCTTGAACTTTTTTTTTAATTTTTTTGTCACATTTAATATATTTTGGGTTAGTAATTATTACTCTATATTAACACTTTCAAATTTTCAAAAATGAACTTTGATTTTTAGGTATAGGCGCCAATAGAAATTTAACCGCGAACGCATTCTAAATTAAATCACTCATCGGATTCTTCGATTTGTAAGTCGTCTTCAAAATTTTTGTTTATTTTTGTTGTCTTAAAAATTATAGATTTTTCTATTAGTAATAATTTTTTCAATGTTACGACAATAATGTGAAATGTATTTGGAGGAGGAAGATATATGCATAATTAATTTGTTTTTAATTTTATCTGGTAGTGCTGTATTTAAACTGCCCAGGTTTACTTTTGCAACTTTATTTAGTGGACTTAACTCTTTTTATTGTGGGATCAACACGTTTGGTGGATATTGTCTGGTTTCGCTCGATTTATTTATCTTTCTCTTAATGCCTTTCACAGAAACAGCTATACAATTATTTTGACTGTCGTAGTTTCCAAAAGCCCAAAACTTCTCAAAGAGTTTATTCCGTGTATTATCTGGTATTTTATCAAAGCATTTAAGAGAGGACTTACAATCAATATCCCAAAAAGTGTAATGTGCTTGATTAGAATTTTTTAATGATTTTCCACTTTGGAAAGTTTAACTTATCGCTTTCTTGTCCATTTTTTTGCAACGGTCTGTGTCATCACTTCTTTTACTTCTGTTATCGTTGGACGAAACATATCTTTCTCCTTCTTTGTCGTTTGGAATGTATTCACTTTGAGAAAAATGCATTACCTTAAAAGAAAGCAAATATATGTTACTGATTTATCAAACACACAATGGTTGGCTAATGGTTGGCGATAGGTTAGAAATGATAAGCCAGTTAACGATGTTGGTTATCTGGTGATGGTATTAATTAATAGTCCAAACATTTATTTTTTGTATTGGATTTTTGTAGTTAAATCACTGTTGGCTCAACGTAAGTGGCCATCTTGTGGTTACCGCCGTATATTGATTCCGGGCAATGACCTTATATAATATAGGACCGATATAATTACAATCGGCAGGCAACACCTAAACAATGTGAGCCTAATTAGGATTCTCACTATCCGTATTGACGGCGGCAGGCAACCGTCCATCAGATGATCATCAATTTTATGTTGTATTTACACTTCTGACGGTCAATGTTAGTCAGTGTGTCGACGCATTGCACGTTTGGTTCACCATGTGTAAATTTTATTCATTTGTTGAGTTAACGGTTATTGCTACGTTACTTGAAGAAGAAGATGAGGAGAAGGAAAAGTCTAAAATAAAAGCAAGGAAGGCAAAACATGTAAAGAAATGGGTGCGTCAAAGTTGGAAAAAAGGACTGAGAGAGAATTTTTGACACTATAAAAAGTTTTCCTCCTCTTTATGGTTTTAGTTTTCGCTGTTTCTCTATTGCAATGCCGAACTGGTCTGATATCTTTAGGAGAGAGTGCGAATGCAGCCACAGTAGCATGTTGTGATGATGAGCTTGGTTTAGATAGTTCGTTTTCCGAAGATGAAATGCTAGACAAATTTGTTTTTTCCCTACTCATATCGGAAGTTGACGGTCCTGCAATTTCAAGTGGAACTACATCCGAATCTTCATTTTCCATTGTGTCAGTGGTTTCTGAAGAATCCCTGTCTTTCTGAACCCATTAGCTGCAGTCTCCATAACTGCCGCTTACATGAAAGCAGTGCCGAAAAGTTTTCCAATCTGTCTGATTGTTATGACCCTTCCAGGGTTCAATTGCATCCACTATCTACACTCTTCAGAATAATAAGTGCTAACTGGAGATAAAAAGGCAACATCTAGGGGCTGCATCCTATGAGTGCAGTGTGGGGGGAAGCATAATAGGATGTCGTTATTTTTCCTTGCCGCATCTATAAGCTCCAAAGATTTAGTATGGGTTGCGTGTCCATCTAAAAGTAGAAGAACTGGATCTTTTTCTGTTGGCTTGGCAAAAGTAATAAAGCGCTCAAACCACTTTAAAAAAATATCCTTTTGCATCCAACCACTTTCGTGATATTCAGCTGAAGTCCTTGGTGGTGTACCTTCCAGTAACTCTGGATTAGCTTTCTTTCGAGGAAATACAAACATAATGGGCATATAATTTCCTGCGGCACTCATACAGGTTTCCGCTGTAACCAAAGTTTGTCGCTCCCCTGAAACAACACTTCCAACCTGACATTTACCTCGATTGATTTTTTGGAACAGTGGTCACGCCAGTTTCATCCACATTGTAGATTCTATCTGGTGAAAACTGGTATTGGGCGAATAACACAGCCCAATACACATTTTGGTGCCAGGGTTTTTGTAACTGTTTTTAAGTAAGTTTTGGGTGCAGAATCCAAAACTGTTTTCATATTTGGTCTATCAGATCTAGTTTTTGAGATATTCTATTTTGACCTTTTTCTTAGAAAGAAATAGCCTAGTTTTTTAACTTTTATACTTTTTACGTTATTACTAATACTATCTGCTTCAAGTGCTAGTAAAAAAACACATAAAATCCAAAGTAATGTATTTATTTCACAAAATAAACAAATAAGTTTATAAATTATATTTACATATCATTTAAAAATTTTCTTTTATATGACTTTCTAGCATGGTAGTTATTAGGACAGTCTCGCTGAAGGCTCCAGCAGTAGTCGGCCATCGTGTGGGTACCCCATCTTTCTTGATATCGATCTTCCATAGTTTTAATGTCCTGATGGAATCTTTCCCCCTGTTCTTCACTCAAATCACCTAGGTTTTCTGGAAACCAATCTAAGTGGCTGTAGAGGTAGTGAACTTTTATGCTCATGTTGCAGCCGAGTATATTAAAGTTTGAAAGCATATTTTCCACTAATTCTATATAATTGTTTGCCTTATAATTTCCCAGAAAATTTTGTACGACTTGAACAAATGAACACCAAGCGTTAGATTCAATTTCATTCATTGATGCGGTAAATTGTGGATCTTTAATAAGCTGCCTTATTTGAGGGCCATCGAATATTCCGGCTTTCAGTTTTTCCGTGCTAATCCTAGAAAATTTACGAATCAAGTAGCCAAAACAAAGTCCATCGCGATTTAAAGCCTTCACAAGTTGCTTCATAAGCCCCAACTTGATATGCAAGGGTGGAAATACGATTTTGTCTCTCGCAACCAAAGGTTCGTTGATTACATTTTGCTTTCCTTGAGTCATAACATTTCTTAAAGGCCAATTTCTGTTAACCCAGTGCTGATCCTTAGCTCTGCTGTCCCAAAGACATAAAAAACAAGGATATTTTGTATATCTACTTTGCTGTCCAAGGAGGAAGTTCACCATTTTTAGGTCGACACAAATCACCCACTGATGTTCTTCATACTTAATTTTTTTTTCAGGACTAGTGTATTGCCTCGTATTCCTCCTTCATGCTGGTGGAATGACCAATGGGTATTGAGCCATATTTATTACCATTGTGTAAAAGCGCACATTTCAAACTTCGTCTGGAACTGTCTATAAAAAGGCGCCATTCGTCTGGTGTGTATTCCGACAAACCCATTTTTTGTAAGAGTCTTCTTATATCGTTACAGAATACCAAGTTATTTTCCTCAGAGTAAAAGGGCAGCAGATCCTTATCTCTTTTACGATAAAATGTAATATTGGTACCTGGCTGCAGTAGATTCTTCTCATTTAATCTGGAAGCGAGTAATTCAGAAAATTCCTTTGAAAGATTCAGGTCTCTAATGAGATCGTTCAGTTCTTGTTGATTGAAATGTTGCGGACTTGATAAATCTGCTTCAAAATCACTGTCGTTTTCTGATTCTATACACTGAATTTCATCAAACGTGGGTAGTTCTGCATCATCTTCCGGGAGCGTAGGCAGACTACTGAATGATAGAATGGGTATTTCTTTACTATAGTACAGGCCTCTTTGCTGAATCTAGATCAGGATATGGCCACTTCTGTCTATTGTTCCGATTGATTTCTTTGATATTCACGAGACAAAAATAGCAGTCATCGTGATGGTTTCTTGGTTCTCTCCAAACCATTGGTACTCCAAACTTTAGACACTTTTCTCTTTCCAACTGTCTACTGACGCAGATACAAGTTTTACATACGAAATGTGGAGCACAAGATTTATCCTGGTCACCCAAGTGAACGCCAAAATAGGCCAGATAACTTCTTCTCACACAATCAGAAATAGGCTTTGTACTTTCTTTAAAAGTGTACTCGTCACATACATAGCTAAAAACGTCTGGATGATTCACACAACTACGTTTGCTTCTGAATGCCATGGTTTTAATTAAATGTATGTTTTATCACTGAACAACACCAAATGATACCACAACTTCAGCTACGTAAACTAAATAGGTAAATGTACTTCGTAAAGCAAAGATACGAGTTAATATAGCTGTGTGTTAATTAGGTTTTGATGGAAGTAATTATAAGAATGTTGGGTTTTACACAAATGAATAATTACCAAATAACTCAAGCTGGCTAATTAGATTCTAATTTTTTTATATAAACTGTAACTCGTAAAGCAGAGATATTTGCTAGATAATACGACGAATTAATTCGTTTTTGATAGGGGTATAGGAAGGTCGGGTTTTACAGTAATGAATAATACCAAGTTACTCAAACTGGCTCATTAGATTTTAATTATTTAGGTAGAAAATTTCACTTTTGGCCTCTAAAGATATCACTATTTCAATATTTTTGCGTTTTATCAGAACTAATACCAATTAGCCCATATCTTAAAAACTGGAGCTGCTACAAAAAAAGCCAGGTATTTTTGGAATCAGCACATCACAAACATTCAAAATCAGCTCTTACTTTTTTGGCACCAAGACAAAAATTTTATTTTGTTGAGCTGTGTAATCTACTTAGTAAATAAAAGAACTTGTTCACTACTGGTCTATTAAAACCCATTGCTCGAGCACGGGATGTTGCTTCTGGCGATCTAAGCCTCAGTTCAGGATTACGTTTGAGGAATGAGTATAGCCAACACTTTCCAGTCATCTGTTTGTCTCTGTTGAAATTGTGGGACAGATTGTTCCGTACTGCGAGTTCAAATGCAATACTTCGTAGTTCTTTTAATGTCAGTCCGAAAAATCTATCTGCAGGTATATTGTGTTTTGTTAAATATAATAAAGATAATAAGTTGTAATGACGTAATGCACGCATGTATAAGTACTCATTACAAAATTAAATTTTGAAAAATATTCTCTCTAATCTCTAAAACAACAAATATAAAACATTTTTTAAAACTTTATAAAAATGAACAGTTTATTATTAATCTTGGAAAAACTTTTGAGCTGTTTCTGAAACTGTCTACTGTTTCAGAATCACACTCAACAGGTCTATACTAGCCTTAATATCGTTTGTTTTTTTTTTCAATTCTAACTGAATTTCAAGAGTTTTTAAATGACTTTTCCACTAGTCGCATACTCGTTCTAATATAATAATTGACTTGGATCACTTAATTTTATGTGGATTTCTAGTTTTTATTTTGCCACACTAGAGCTTTTTTCGCCCATTACGTAACTACATTAACAAACGAATATTGGCGTTTCCGATGTTGGCAGCACAAAAAAGTATAGTTCTGACAGTCTGATAGCACATTTCGGTTTCAATCGAAAATGTTACCAACATAATAATGTGTATGCGGGGTTTTACACGGAAAACGACCTCGGAAGTTACATCAGATACCTACTTCTGTGCGACCGTTTGCACGAATGTAGATTGACCATGTAGAGTCGTTAGTGAGAAATGAGTGGAAAACGTGCCCGATTTGGTATTAATAGATGCACATACAAAATTTATCCAAATATACCCAGTTACAAGTAAGTACGACGATTCATGTGCTCAAAATGCTTATAAGTGCTTATATAATACCTACAAAATTTAATTCAGAAAATTTTAGTAAGTTTACAGCAACATTCAATCAACTCAAAAGAACTAATGAAATAATGGAAAAAGAAGCTTAACTCTGAAAAAATGTTTTTTTATTTTTACGATCCGTTTCGTCTGTTTCGTTATGGTTATCCATATAAACAAACTTTACATAAAATAATTAATTACTTGTTTAGTAATTTTATATGATAGAATTCAGATTGAACCAAAAACTTTCGTGAGTATTCAAACTAAACTCATGAATAAAAAATAATTAAATATACGTTATAAATGAATTTGAAAGGACGTAGCTTATAAAACTTTTGAATAGGTAACGTTTACGGGGGCTTAAAGTAAGTTTAGGGTTTGTAGTTGCTATTTTAACTTTTATCGGCACTATATTCAAACTGCATGAATTATTAGTTGTACCTACAAATGTATTAGATTTTTATGGTTACTTACGTATATAATTCAGACAGTGAAAAAAGCATTTTGATACATATTTACTGGTACTTTAATAAAACCCTACATTATCTACCTAAGTAGAACTTTAGTGCATAAATAAAGAACAGCAGAGCTAAAATCTGACACTTAAAAAGTAAACTTGGGGTTAAAAAGTTTTATTATCTCCACTCTGTAGGTAATATTTAAATATTGTTATCTTATACATGTCTAAACTTTTGGTATGAAAAATATACGTTGTATCACTTTGCGTAATTAGTTTCGGCGTTGTTTTTTATCCATATTAAAATGTGAGGATTTTTGCAAACCACCAACTTCATAATGATCATATGCGAGATAATTTTAGGAAAACTCTAACATAATGCTTGTGCTTTCGTTTATTTAAAAAAAGTTTAAAAGATAAATTTGGATAGTCTCTTTACAACAAACATTTACTTCTTTTAAATAATGAAAACAAAATTACAGTGATTTTTGTAATAAAACATGATATGAGTTAATTAACTGTAGCGAAGTTAACAATGATTAGTATATTAATGTAAGTTTTAATCAACTACAGAGACGTATTTTAAAATGTCGGTGTTAAACGTACTTGAATAATGCTCAATTTTTATAACGATTTGCTTTACAAATTTTAAACGACACGTGCAGGGAGAAAATCGCTTAGCTTTTAGAATATCTCATTGGTTTCTACTTCATTAACTTACAAAATTTTGACGATTATGTAATTTTGCTTTTTTGCATCTGAACCAATCATTCTCTTAATTACATTAGTTGGGTAGTATTCCCTACGCAAATTATAAACTGAAGAGGTCAACATTTGACATAGTTAATAACCGCAGCTGTGGTTGTACATGGTGACTTCGTCGAGTCGAGGTCCATGGAGTTAGCAACCACAGACACTTTCATTGTCAATATCAGAACATCGCTCGGGACTACACGCACATTAATCACTTTTAACGTGTTCCATTTTGTTAATATTCAAAATTAACCACCGCCATTACGTTAAAGTGCTTTGAAATATTTGATGGCATCGGATTTTAGCTCGCATCTTTATTGTCCTTCGCTTTTAATGTTTTGCATTCACTTTCACATTTTGATTTAAACGAGCTGCGAAATTTACAAATCGAATTGGTTTTTCTGCAAAAAAAAATATTAATTATCTGGCGCGATTACTAATCTTAATGTTAGCACGAAATATTGATTGGGCGTAATGAAGGAACTCACGCAAGAAAATCATTGATTTATGTTACTCCATATAACCGAAAATTGTTAAAGTAATTTTCTCAAATATAAATGGTTGTTATAAAACTGATTTGTATGCAGTAATTATCTTGAGATAAAGTATTTTTCTTTTTATATAGTCGAAAGTCCTAATGTACTTTTTCTATATGAAACTTTTTAAACACTATAAAATTGAATTTCGTACAGTAAAGACGTTGGTTTGTGCTCTGTGTAAAATATCTAAGTGTTAATCTTAAGACCGTAAGGTCACAATACAGATAAACAATTGTTTGAATGTATTAAACAATGTTGCTTGATGCGAAGTAATAACATTCTGCCGAACTTTCATTGTTTATTATTTTGAAACGAATCTACACAACGTTTCGATTGCTGTGGTATGTGCAATCGTCATCAGGTGAATACTAACAAACTTAGAAACTACTGGAGCTTATATAATAAAGACATGTTCGATGAAGCGTTCAAGCGTAAAAAATTTACAAAATTACTTAGTGAAGTTTAGGTTGTTTTAGAGGTTCGATTAGTGGTTTTCATATGTTGCTTATCTCGACACTTGGCTAGCTAAAAATTTCTTTGTTGTTGTTGATGAATGCCGCTTCTTTAAATTTCCGTTTGTACCAATGTCCTTCTCTGTGTATGATTTTTGTTTTCGACCATTTCATTCGATTTTGGTTATCCCACGAATGTTGCGCGATGCCGGACTTAGAAGTCTCTTGTCTCTGTGTGTGCGTCTGATGTTCTTTCAGTCTGACGTCAAGTGGTCTTTTGGTTTCTCCCACGTATGACTTGCCACATTCACATGGAACTTGGTAAATACAGTTTTGGGAATCTCGACTTGTTTGTGGCTTTGTGTTGGAAATTATACTCCTAATGGTGGTCGATGCTTTTGAACACTGTATTTAAGTTGTAGCTTTTTTCTATACGTTTTATTAATTCTGATAAACCTTTCACATATGGGATGCTCAGCAGGTTGTTCCTTGGTGTTCAAATGCTTTTTCCGTAAAAGCTCTTCTACAATATTTTCTGGATGACCATTCTGCCTTAGATCGTTTCTAATGTTTTTGATTTCTTCTCGTAGCCTTTTCTCTGTGTTGCACAACCTGTATGCTCTGTCGATTAGAGATTTTACTACTCCCCTCTTCGTAGATGTGGAATGGTTGGATTCAAAGTTAAGACATTGACCGGTGTGTGTCGGTTTCCTGTAGACAGTCGTTTCCATAATTCTCTTGTTCTTTGTTACGTGAACGTCTAAAAACGGAAGTGAGTTCTTCTTTTCCATAGTGAATTTGATGGATGGTTTGATGTTGTTCAGATGTTGTAGAAAAAGGTCTAGTTGCCGATTACTGTGGTTCCAAATTATGAAGGTATCGTCAACATATCTAAGCCATGTTTTGGGTTTGAATTTTGATTTTTGTATGGTCTGAGATTCAAACCAGTTCATGTAGATGTTGGCGACTACTAGTGATACAGATGAACTCATTGGTAGTCCTTCGTCTTGAGTGAAGAATCTGTCTTTCTCCTGAAAGTACGAGTTCTTGAGGCAACATTCTAGGAGCTTGATTATTCCTTCTACCGGGAGCGTGGTTCTTTCCTGGAGTTTTTCATCTTCTCGGAGCTTCGTTTGGATGATTTTCAATGCTTTTTTTAACTGGTACATTAGTATAAAGACTTTCTACGTCGAAGCTAATTAATGGATCCCGTGGTTGTAGCTCTATTGTTTTCAGAATCTCAACGAAATGTTTGGAGTCTTTGACAAAAGCTGAGCTGGTAAAAAAACACGTGCCTGTACTAGACATCATTGGTGCCGTCGAGACAACACGTTTGAATCCAACACAAGCAGAAGAATTTAAGTGGAAAATCAGAAGTGCTCTAGAGAAGAAAAGAAAACAACACACCAACATCACTAATCATGAGGAAAAAGCTCTCACAAATTTACGGAAGAACAAATGCATTAAAATACTTCCAGCCGACAAAGGGGCCGCAACTGTTATCATGGATGCCACCACCTACGATCAAAAAATTGAAGACGTCTTAAATCAAGGAAATTACCGCAGACTGAAGAAAGATCCGACAGCAAGCTTGAAGAGGAAGATCTATCAAGTCCTAAAAGTCTACGAAAGACATCTAACACCAAGGATGAGAACGATGCTAACACCACACTACAGCAAACCGCTGCATCTATATGGACTACCGAAGATACAAAAAAACAACATGCCGCTTCGACCGATAACCAACTCTCGTAATGGACCCACATACCAGGTATCCAGATTTTTACTACCAATTGTGATTCCACTACAGAAGAACAGCTCATTTTTTGTCGACTCAAACATTTCGTTGAGATTCTGAAAACAATATAGCTACAACCACGGGATCAATTAGTCAGCTTCGACGTAGAAAGTTTTTATACTAATGTACCAGTTGAAGAAGCATTGAAAATCATCCAAACGAAGCTCCGAGAAGATGAAAAACTCCAGGAAAGAACCACGCTGTCGGTAGAAGGAATAACGAAGCACCTAGAATGTTGCCTCAAGAACTCGTACTTTTAGGAGAAAGATAGATTCTTCACTCAAGACGATGGACAATGGGTTTATCTCTATCACCAGTAGTCGCCAACATCTACATGAACTGGTTTGAATCCCAGATCATACAGAAATCAAAATTCAAACCCAAAACATGGCTTAGATATGTTGACGATACCTTCATAATTTGGAACCACAGTAATCGGCAACTAGACCTTTTTCTACAACATCTAAACAACATGAAACCATCCATCAAATTCACTATGGAAAAGGAAAAGGAGAACTTACTTCCTTTTTTAGACGTTCACGTAACAAAGAACAAAGGAATTATGGAAACGACTGTCTACAGGAAACCGACACACACCGGTCGATATCTTAACTTTGAATCCAACCATTCCACATCTACGAAGAGGGGAGTAGTAAAATCTTTAAACGACAGAGCGTACAGGTTTGTGTAACACAGAGAAAGAGCTACGAGAAGAAATCAAAAACATTAGAAACTATCTAAGGCAGAATGATTATCCAGAAAAGTTTGTAGGAGAGCTTTTACAGAAAAAGCAATTGAACACCAAGGAACAACCTAAAACAGAAGAACTGCCCAATTTACTGTTGAGCATCCCATATGTCAAAGGTTTATCAGAATCAATAAAACGTATAGGGAAAAGCTACAACTTAAATACAGTGTTCAAATCATCGACCACCATTAGGAGTATAATTTCCAACACAAAGCCAGAAACAAGTCGAGATTTCCAAAACTGTATGTACCAAGTTCTATGTAAATGTGGCAAGTCATACGTGGGGGAAACCAAAAGACCACTTGACGTCAGACTGAAAGAACATCAGACGTACACACAGAGAGGAGAGACTTCTAAGTCCGGCATCGCGCAACATTCGTGGGATAACCATAATCTAATGAAATGGTCGGAAGCAAAAATCATACATAGAGAGGAACATTAGTACAAACGGAAATTTAAAGAAGCGGCATTCATCAACAACAACAAAGAAATTTTCAGCCAGCCAAGTGTCGAGATAAGCAACATATGGAAACCACTAATCGAACCTCTAAAACAACTTAAACTTCAGTAAGTAATTTTGTTAATTAATCTGTTACGCTAAGTTGATTTTGACCAGTATTCACCAACAATTTGGTAGCCTTATATATACTTCCTCCCAGATTGCTAGTAGCAACAGGCAATTACTGAGTCAAGAAAAGTGTCAGAAGCAGTCAAGCCTTCGTTTCATCTCAACAATTGTCAAACAATAGCCTAAAAACTACGCTAACCAAAAATGATGAAGAAAATGGACGTACTCCTAAACCTCCTCACCTCGGTTGTCTCTAAGCTCCTATAATGGCTCTAAACAACTTAAAAAGTGTAGTTTGGAACGCTAACGGCTTAACCAACCATATCCTAGAGTTCACAAACTTTTTAGGTGTACGTAATATCGACTTAATGCTGATATCTGAATCACACTTCATAAACAGAAGCTACATAAAAATCCTAAATTACACCATATACAATACAAAACATCCAGATAGAACAGGCCATGGTGGTACTGCGATCATTATTAAAAATAGTATCAAACGTTACGAGCTAAGCAAATATAATGAAAAGCATCTCCAAGCCACTAGCCTCGCGTTAGAAGATTGGAAGGGTCTTCTAGTCATTTCTGCCCTCTACTGTCAACCTAAACCGATAACCAAAGAAGACTAGTTTAAACTGTTTGCAGGGGATGACTATAATACAAAGCAACGGAAACAGTAACCTACATCACCTAGCCACTGGGGAACCTATGTATTGGCGCTCAGATTTGACCAATGCCTCTGATGCCATAAATTTCTGTGTAACCAAAGGCATTTCGAGCAATTATCTGGAAATTAGGTCCTGCTTCAAACTGTCTTCTAACCACTCACCGTTACTAGCTAATATTAGTACACAAGTAATTTATAACAGCACTCCCCCAAGCTTCACAATAAAACAACAGACTGGGAAATCTTCAAGAATGAGGTAAACAAAAACATTCTATTAAACCTACCGCTAAAAACACCAAACGGAATGGATGAAACAATAGAAATCTTCAAACGCTCTATCCAACAAGCAGCATGGAAAGCAACTTCAGATACCAATATAAAATCAAATACTAAACCGTCCCTCTTACATAAAAGAAATTATAACGGAAAAGCGTAGACTTAGAATACGATGGCAAACTACCAGAGCCGCGGAGGATATAAGAAAACTAAATCAAGCCACAAAACAGGTTAAAGTACTATTAGGTAATAACAAAAATCGTAAAATCTACGAATATCTAGCTGGCCTTTCTGCAACAGAAGCAAATGATTACTCCTTATGGAAGGCTACAAAAAAATTGAATCAGCCACAAAAGCGAATACCGCCCATTCGTAAAAGTAACAACACCTGGGCAAGGGACACCAACGAAGAAGCGGATGCCTTCGCTGAATATCTGGTTAATGTGTTTGAACCGTTTCCTTTGTAGTATGGTTTGATGCACCTTTAAGTAGTCGAAAATAAAATACTTTCTATTTAATAGTCATCTTTACACACTGACTAAAGCTGAACTCCCTACCCCTACAACATTTGACATACCACATCCATCCTCCATACAATGTAGACTCACACGCACTCACTCGCGATACATCAGGGGAGGTTTCCTTTCACGGATCGGATTCCTTTGTGGCGCTTCCGGCTGTTCTCGTGACTCGACCAACTCGTGCGACTGATCTTGCTCGGTATTCGCAGTTTAGCCAGTCAAGCTGCTTTCACTATTTGTAGATTGTGCAGTTGTTTGCAGTTCGTCTTGATCTTTTTTTTCAATTTCTTCTTGTATAATAATACGTGGACGCATTTGGTCCTCATGTTTCCTTTTTGTGGAACCGCCTACCTCTACTAAATTGGAGTATGGGCCCGTTTGTTCGATAATTTCCCCCGGCGATGAGCCCTTTGTGGTGGGATCGTTGACCCATACTGGCTGACGTTGTTCGAATCTCTTGAAACGCGCGCCCCTGTCATGAAGGTTTTTCTGACGCGTTTGTTCCTTATCCATGATTCTAACAATGTCGGGTTTCAATTGATCAAACAAAGATCTCAGACGTCTTCCGAACAGTACCTCACTGGGTGCTCTTTCGGTGGAGCGTTGTGTTGTATTCCTAAAAACGAAAAGGAAATCGTGCAGCCGTTCTTCGATGGGTTTGTTTGTCCCGCTGGCTGCCATTCTCACTTTAAACGTCTTCACTGCTCTCTCCGCCAGACCGTTGGTCTGAGGGTGGTAAGGAGTTGAGCGGATATTCGTAATTCCCTTCTCTCTACAAAAATGCGAGAATTCCTCGGAGATAAACTGTGGCCCATTATCAGAAACAATAATTTTTGGGTAACCCAGCCTGGAGAACATTTCTCTTAATTTGTTAATCATTCTACCGGCTATGATTCTCTTCTCTCAGCGTAAATAAGCATTGATGACCACCAACAACATTTTTCCTTCAAAAGGCCCTGCAAAGTCAATGTGAATGCGTGACCATGGTTCCGGTGGTGGCCTCCAGGGGTAGAGTGGCATTCTTGCGGTTGATTGTCTTGACTCTTGGCATGTTGAGCACGTCTTAACAAAGTTTAAAATGTCTTTGTCAATGTATGGCCAAAACACGTGTAATCGTGCGTTAGATTGCATGGCTGTTATTCCTGGGTGTCCATCATGTAACATGTTTAATATGTTATCCTTCCTTTCCGTAATAAAATTTTATCTTCATATGAAAGTTCATCTCTCTTTTCATAATACGTTTGGAAATTTGTAAGATGGATACCAGGATGTACCATGGTGTGTTTGTTATGGCACTGAGTGTCTTAGATTCAAATCGTTAAATTATTTCAATGTTGGATGTGCTGGCAGTGCTCCATAGCTATATTTCGTAGGTTCATCTGGCGTTTATCATAGTTTGGTAGAGAAGCATCTTACTTTGTACGGAGAATTGTGATTTTCTCTCTACCAACCAGTACATTTTTTGGTAGTTTCGAGCCCAGTTGCTTACGCTTAGTCCAAATGTGGATTTTTCAAGTCAATTTTTTATCCAGATGGATACCGAGTTTCTTTGCGTTGTCGGCTTGGGATATTTGTTTGTTATTAAACTTTACCGGAGGCTAAGTGTCTCTTCTTAAGCCGTATGTTACGTGGACTGATTTGCTTTCATTTATTTGAGTGTGCTACTTGCTGCATTAATACTGAATCTCGTCAAAGTATGACTGCAGTTGCTGGGTTGTCAGGATTGAGTCCGTGTGAGACGTGGGTATCGCAGTGTCGTCAACGAAAATAGCAGTCATGTTGTTTGGTATTGACGAAAGATATATACTACTGGGACCAACCCACTACACTAAGAAACTCTAGAATTGACTGGGTATGGATCTGTTGTTGCACTGCCATATCTGATAATGAACTGTTTATTACTTAGGTATGACGAGAAATGTTTCTGCATAATATTTGCGTTTTTCTAAGTCATCTGTAGTTTTGGCTATCACTCTGTGGATTTGTTCTATAGTTGCAAGTTGTTTGTGGAAGCCAAATTATTGGTCTGGTAGTATTTTGTTGTTCAGAATGGTTGGAGTGTTTCTTTAGGAGCAGCTTTTCAAACACTTTTGACAAGACTGGTAGTAGGCAGATTCGTCGATATGATGACAGTTGGTCTATGAGTTTCCTGGTTTAGAGATGAGTATTGTCATTGCAATTTCTCATTATTTCTATTTCTTAAGTGTTTCATTTTGTGGATTACTTCACGGAAAAGGTTCCAGTTCGTATGTTTGTTAGTAACTGTGTGTAAATGCTAGTACTGGCAGAACACATTAATCATAAATTTTGCATTTTAAGCACATAGGTATGTCTCTTCTTAATACGAAAACTAAATTATGCATTTAAAAATGACATACCTACGTGCTTAAAACGCAAAGTTTATGATTAATGTGTTCTGCCAGTACTAGCATAAGGTGTCGAAACATTAACTTTATCAAAACCCTGAGCAAAGAAACTAATGGTAACTCAAAAGGTAATGAAAAGAAGAATGCTCGGCATAAAATTGAGCGATAGATTAATAAACGATTCTATACGGAAGAAAACAGAGGTTTGTGACATATTAAAACGGATAACAGCGAGGTAGAAATGCGCAGGGCATATAGCCAGATTCAAGAATGATAGATGGTCCAAGAAAGTTTTAGAATGGAAACCACGGGAAGATAAAAGAAATAAAGGTAGACCGCCAACCCGGTGGTCAGATAATGTAAAACGGATAGCAACTAACTGGGTTGGAGCAGCTTAAGACCGCACCATATGGCATTAACTAGGGGAGGCCTGTTCAGCAGTGGACACAAAGAATGACTGATTGGTGATGTTGATGATGTACATGTTGTTTCCTTGAGTTGGTGCCTAGTGTTGCCAATAAAAGGAATGATCTGTGGAGAGGGCGAGATAGGATCTAATGTTAATGAAAGTTAGGTTTATCTTTTTTTACAAAAGAAAGGTCAAGTAGATGAAGTAGCTTGTTGAGGTCTGTAGGCCAATGTGTGAGTTCTTCTGTAGATAAGGGTATTATTTATAGCTTTTATAATTTTTTTTACCTTTTGTGGTATTTATTCTGGAGCGTTGTAATGGCCTCCGGAAATGAACCTATTACCCAGTGTAAGAAAAAATTGTTCGTAGTTTGCTGTTTGTTGTTGTATCGTGGTGACAAACTCGTAGTAACCAACTTAGTCGAACATCAAATTAAAACGGCTTTGCGCGACTTTTAGATATATATTCTTGCCGTGTTGCTTATACTGCCAATTACCACCCTCAGGCCAATCCTACTAAGAGAATCAATCGAGTTCTCAAAACCATGCCTAATTCTTACGTCAAAGATAACCCTAGAGATTGGGACTAGTATCTACCCTACGTTACCTCTGCCATACGTACTGCTAAGCACGAAGCTACCGGCATGACACCGTACTTCATAAACTTTCCTGGCGAAATGAAAATCCCAACCAAAACATTTGATGAAAACCCCGAGGATGACGATGCTCCACTTGAATTTGCTCAATCTGAGAATAAGTTTACCCGTTCTGCCGTTATAAACCGAATATACAGCTCGGTCAAATCTAAACTTAGTCAGGCCTACGAAAAAGCAAAAAAATACTATAATCTACGACGTCGTCCTTTCGAATTTGTTGTTAACGATCAGGTTTGCAAGAAAAACTATGTGTTATCGGATGCCTCAAAATTCATCTCTGCAAAACTCGCTCCAAAATTTGTCGGACGGGTTATCATCAAGCGAAAGTTTTCCAAATGGGTGTATCAACTTAAAGACCCCAATGGAAAAATTTTACAAGGCCCTTGGAATGCAAAAGATTTCAAACTCTACTCCGATGAAGACACAAATATTTCTGATGATGACTAATGTTCTTGTCTATTTCAGGTTGTTGAATTTAGGTCAATGGTTGCTTTTTTTTGGAGAAAATTTTTTTTAATGAAAAATTTTCTTTTAGGTGGAGAGGATTTGTTACCAATTATTTTCATTTTAATTTATTAATTTAATACAAATTCTGTTTAGAGTTTTAATTTATATTAATTGCGTTTAGTTAGTTTAGAATGTAGAAAACTGTTATTTTATACGTGCGATTGCAGTCCAAGTTCAACGTATGACCCCGTCCAGTTTTGGGTGATAGAACTTGAATGTTGCGCGTTTCCAATCTAAAATTGACATTGCATTTTCAAGGCATTGAGAATTGGCGTTTTGATCAAATATAGTTAGTTCGGTGTCGCACAAATTTTTGTGACTTTTGGCACAACCACTTGTATTATTTAAAGATACGCGCGGTAGTTAGCGGATATCGGTTCCCATGTCACGCTGCTCACTGGGAATAAGTCAGTGTCGTTTTAGCTATCCAGGAGCTTTCGCATTTAAAGCGGATTTAAAGAAATTTTTGCTGCGGCCTGTCAGCTGTACTTCGTTGACCGTTGGTCTATCAAACAGCTTGCGGCCGCTTGTATCGCCGAGGAATCTATTCAGGTTTGGGAACACCAGAATCATCAAATCATTTACCATCGTCGAGATCTTGGTTTACTTCGCAACTCAAGGTTTGGAGTTTAATCTTATTTATTGCTATGCCCATACTCGAGATTATTAAGAAAGACAGGTGTTACGTTTGTTCCTAGTGCAATTTTTGTTCGTATAATAGGTTATTAGTTGTATTATAATTTTGTGCGAATTTTGCCCGCGTCAACTTTTACCGTGGTATTAAATTTTATTCGGTTATTTTTTTTTCTGCATGCTTATCTCATTTTACCGCTTGTGCGCTTTATAGTATTTTTTTTTCTCTTTATGCACTATTTATTCATTATAATTATTACAATTTGTTTCTCTAATTTATTGATTTAGGCAACATGTTATCATATCTTTAAAGTTACCGAACTACTGTTTTACTGTTATGTTGTCGTATTAAAGGACTGTATATTTAGTTTTGTTGAAATTTATTACATGACCTTAATTTTTTTCTTTCCTTTTTTTGTTCAATCTTTCTTTTTTTTGTTATTATTTGCTGGTCATGACAGCTTTGTTGGTTCGTCAAATACTTTTATTGCAGAAAATCTCTCTTGCTATTATTGAACCTGGCGCCCAAAAAAAAAAATTAAATATTGTATTTATCCACACTCTCACGACGAGTTAGTTGGCAAGTTCTGTGTTTCTACCCGACTAGTAGTAAGAAAAATTGTGGCGCCCAACGTGGGGCGATATAACTTTGTGGGTTTAATTTCTCTTCTTGACAGTTGTTCTACTTTCTTCTGTTGCCTATTATAAACATTAGTGTTTGCGTCTGGTCTATGTAAGATTCTGCCGTTGTAAAAGTTCTGTGTTTCTACCCGTAGTAACAATCTATTCTTCAATTTTTTAGTGTGTCGATAATTAACTATTGTAAACTACTGTAGTTTTTAGTTCTAATTTACACGAACAAAAATTGTCACTATTTCAATCTAAAAATAATTTTAACAACTTTGAAGCTCATTTTGTTTTTAAATAAATATTCCTTGATAAAGTCTATTTACATTGTAAAGTTGGTCGGTGTACAGGCAACCTTTACAGAACGTCTTTTTTAATACTGTAATATTATTTGGTTTAAAGTCAATATAGATATTTATTATGTACGCATTGGAACAAAGTAAATTATTTCATTGTTCAACATTATGGGGGAGATAAATATTTATTTTTGATTGTTTATTATATGTATTGTTAATTCGAAAATGTTTTTTTTAACTGAAACAATACCGCGTACGTCAATATTTATCTGAAATGTTAAATTTATGTACACTTTTTAATTAGAAACGCTTCAATGGTAATATATCCGTTGTTTTCAAAGGCACGGCTTATATAAAACTTGAATCTACAAACACTGCATAATTCAAAAAGTTTATATATTTGGTGTTTTTTTTTTATAATAAACTGTGAAATAACTTTTACATGAAAGAACATTTAACGTAGGGACGCAGCTGGACCGTATATTCTACAAGGTCTCATTCAATTAAATACTGCTCTCGAAAATCCTCTTCCGTCAGCACCACCCCACCATTCTCTTTCTATCTTTATTGAAAAAAAATGAATTACAAATCTTTACTTTCTTTTCACCACTCATTTCGTTACTAGAGATTTTTGTCTGATCGGACATCTCCTATTCAATAAATTCAATACTATTTTCTAAAACTCGACGACCTTTTTAACATTAGGACGCGTTAGGGGGATGTAGAGAGTCCTCGTGTGTGTTGTACAGATGAAATAACGATATGTCTATCAATACACCCTTTTTGGGGTTCTGTTGACATCGAATTCGAAAATGTCGATAACAGCGGTAACGTCCTTTTAAATTGTCAGCTCCTAACACATTTTGATTTTTGGGGTCTACTGTATGTTTTCCTTCTTTCGCGTGACATAAAAGAAAAAAATAATAAAACTTGACGATTCATTTAAATACTAAAAGCTTGATTAGATGTATGCCGTAAAGCTTTGACTAAATGCGTAGGTTCAGCTTTCCGTAAAATAAACGAAGAGATTTAATTAAAGAAAAAGAAAATAGGCTTTTCGATTGCCGGAACGTCTTAAGAAGAAAACTCGAATAACGTAGCGTTGAGATGCGCATTTTTTTATTTCATTTTTAGGTTTATCAATCGAAACAAAAATATATGTGAAAGCAAAGCGTTTTCAGAATTGTATAGAATTTTTCACAGTATTTTATAAATAAGAGGAAATAATCAGCTTTTTGTTTCTTAAGTAGACGTGAAAAACTTTAAGTTAATTAAAATTAATTTGACACAGAATAAAAGTGTGTTAAAGTATAACAATATCACATTTTTTTAATGTAGATTTAGTTTTAAGTTTGAACTGTTACTTTTAAACGCATCTAATTAATACACAAGTTTTTAGGTTTCTATAATAAGAGTGTAAGATTACATTTAAAATCGTTCACAATAGCACATCACACTCTTGTATTTCTCTAAACATAAACACAGTAACTCGTTCAATTCGACATACATTTTTTCCAATAGTTTCTATCTGCTTTTAATTTTTTGGCTTCTGTCCACGATTTTTTCCCCCTTTGCCTCATGGCACTATACACGAGCATTAATCCAGCCTATGGGATAACAGAGACGCATTCTCTGTATCCATATAGGTAATTCTCGGCAGTCGCGTCCAAATCGCGGTGGTGAACGCGGTATGTACGTCGGTAGCAAAGTTCTGCTGAGGACCCAGTATTGCGGGGTATAACACAATCCCCTTGACATGGGATACGGGTGAAGACCATACCGTCGGAGAAGACGGGTACGGCGCAAGTGACAACACATGCTTCTAGGGATATTATAAAAGCGCAAGTTACTGAATTATTGTCGGAATAAGCAATCTCTCTCTTTTTGGTCAACAGGTTTGGGTAGAAGAGCCAATTAGAGATAATGGGTACATTCTTACCCTTGGATAGAGAAATTGATCTTAAAGGCGGACGAACTGATAACAGTCAACGGCTTGTATATGCAGAAGGCAACGGGGAACCAATGCATTAAAGACTCATAGAGTACCCTTAGTAACAATCATTATGACAATGTTCAACACAACAAGAGAGGATTCAATCTTACAACGTAAAAACACGTAAAACCGCAAATCTAGGTAACGTTGAATTAAAATCCGGCACAGTGGAAACAAAAATTAGCAAACACAAACTAGGACATCCGAGTTGCCGATGCGAAACTATAAATACAACGGAACTCTCACAGGGAGTAAAATGCATGGTAAAAATAAACACCACAGACATGTTAGTCAGACCAAGACCAAGAGATCAAAAAAATTCAAACATACAAAAGACAAGAAACATATCTCACTTGCATAACAAGGAACCTAATAATAAAACACCAAGTACAAATCACATAGGTAAACGCCAAATCAAAAATAGACACCACAACTGATCTAAGACCAGTAAGTACAGCCTATGAAATGATGACAACAAAGACAGCAACAAACAAACTAAGAAAAGAAACCTTAAGAATGTGGCAAAACAAGTGGGAAAGCTCCACAAAAGAAAGAGAGCTATTCAGCTACCTCCCAAGTATAGACACAAGAATTACTGAAATGAAAAGCTGGATCCCACAAAAGGAAACAGTCCAACTAGTCACAGGCCACGGCAGGTTCAACAAATACTTGCATCGCATAAAAAGAACGGACAACCCTCAGTGCATATGTAGTTATGTAACAGAAGACGCAACACACGCTCTAATGATATGCAAAAAGTACGAAGGACCAAGAGAAGTGCTAAAGGCAGCAGTAGAGAAAGCAGGAATGCCGTGGTCATCAAACAAATACGAACTAATGAGTAATAAAACACGAAAAGACTTCGAAATATTCTGTAACAGATAGTAGAAATTCGCCACGTTCCCAAGGTTAGGGATGGAAACGAAGCCGAGGTCACCCTATAACGTAAAGGGAAATAAAAATCCTTGGCACGGCTAAGGCGAAAGAAAGTAACAAATAAATAAAAGACAAGTAAATAA
This sequence comes from Aquatica leii, assembly GCA_035610365.1. Taxonomy (NCBI): domain Eukaryota; kingdom Metazoa; phylum Arthropoda; class Insecta; order Coleoptera; family Lampyridae; genus Aquatica; species Aquatica leii. The sequence goes on from CM069432.1 coordinate 6,674,025, forward strand.
CTATTTAGAAAAACCAAACTGAGAAAAAAAACTAAATATTCCGGAGTAACAAGTTTCGCAATCGGATCTCCGCTGGGAACAGTCGCAAACAAAGAAATGATAAGCAAAAAGAATAGAAGCATGAGAATTGCTACATGGAATGGAAAAAACCTATACTCAGCAGGAAAATTAAACAATATAACGACAGAAATGAAAAAAATGGAGATAAATGTACTTGGTGTTAGTGTTGTGCAGTGTCCAAGATCTGGCAAATGAGGAAAATCATCACAGATATGGCGTGGTATTATAATAGAACAAGATGCAAACAGGTCTGTAAAAAGTTTTATACCACTTTCAGATCGAGTTATAATGCCACAGCTATAAACCATAACTGGAAAAATGAACATCATTTAGGTATATGCACCGACAACCGATAAGACCGATGAAGAAATTGAAGAATTTTACGATCAACTCGAAACTGTTTTAAGAATCACCAAACAAGAAGACGTCACCATAATAATTGGCGACTTCAACCCTAAAGTTGGGGATACTAAAATTAAAGAACGCACGGGAGAATATGGATTGGGCGAACGAAATGAACAAGGAGAACGGCTGATAGAATTTTGTCAGAATCCAGAAATGGTTATAATGAATACTATGTTCAGGCTTTTAAAACGTAAATTGTATCTGCCGAAATCACCCATGGATAGCCAAACAAACATCATCAGAAATCAAATTGACTATATAATAATCAGAAATAGGTTTAAAAACTCTATTACGTCAGCCAAAACATACCCTGGAGCAGACATAGGCTCAGACCATAACCCTATAGTAGCAACAGTAAACATAAAGATGAAAAAATTAAAACAGAAAGTCAGCAGGCGAGAAATAGATGTGAAACAACTGAAAGAAACAGAAATATTTGACAAGGTACAGGTAAAATTAAACGAAAATCTCAGAAATGCCACCAAAGAAAGTTAAGAAAAAGGATTGGATGACTGATGAAATCCTTACCCTAATGGACGAAAGATAAAACTATAAATGCAGAAATGAAAAGAAATACAAAGAAATACATCGAACTATCACTAGAAAAATCAAGGAAGCAACAGAGAATTCGATATCAGAAAAGCGCAGTGAGATAGAGGAATATGAAAACAAATACGATTGTTTTAACATGCATAAAAAGATCAAAGAATTAACGGGTATCAAGAGAACTAAAACAGTCTATGTATTAAAAGATAAGGAGGATAAACGGGTAAACTAAAGAGATGGGCAGAAAATATAGAAGATTTGTTCATCCCGTAACGGAACAATAGGACCAGAAATTTTGAAAAGTGAAGTGGAATATGCCATTAAAAGTGCGACAGATAGAAAAGCTGAAGGCTCTAATAATATACTCGTAGCATTCTTAAAACTCATACATGACAACGGAATAGATATACTGGTGGAGCTTTTTAACACTATCTATACGACAGCCATCATCCCAAAAGAATGACTTCTGTCGAGTTTCATAACAATTCCAAAAAAGAACGATGCAAAAGAATGCTCTGAACACAGAAGAATAGCTCTGATGTGTCACACTTTAAAAGTATTCCTCAAGGTAATACACATCAAGATATATAAAAGACTTGAAGTAGATATAAGCGACACACAAATAGGATTTTTAGAAACGGACTGGGAACCAGGGAAGCCCTGTTTGTTGTTAATGTGCTGATGCAGAGGTGTTTGGATATGAACCAAAATCTTGATAACTGTGATACACTGTGACATCAACATAATAAGTAATCTTTATTTTAATCAAACTGCAAAAGTGAAAGTTGGAAGCGAGTTGACAGATGAAATTAAAATATGCAGAGGTGTTTGGCAGGGATGTGTACTTTCTCCGCTGCTGTTCAATATATACAGTGAAGCAATATGCCAGGTAGCAGTACTAGAAAAAAAAGCAGTGGAATTACAATCAATGGAGAGATAATAAATAACATACGTTTTGCTGACGATACGCTCATAATAGTCACATCATACAAGTTTCTAGGAACATGGATCACGGAAAATAACGAACAAACGAAAGATATAAAGTCTATAATAGAGATAGCAAGACAGACGTTTGTAAAACTGAAAAAATTTCTTTGTTGTCGAGACATAGATATAGACCTCAGAATGCTAATTGTGCGATGCTACGTTTTCTCCATTCTATGGTCTAGAGGCATGGACACTCAAAAAGAAAAACATCACGAACATCGAAATTTTGGAAATGTGGTGCTTTAGAAGTGGAAGATATCATGGACAGAAAGAGTAACCAATCTGGAAGTACTGTAGAGAATGGGCAAGGAATGTGAACTTGTAACAAAAATTTAAAAAAAGAAAGTTGCAATGTCTGGGCCATATAATAAGAGGAGAAAGATACAACCTGCTGAGGCTTATAATACAGGAAAAAATCAAAGGAAAAAGAAGTATAGGACGAAGAAGAATCTCATGGGTGAACAATTTACGGGTATGGTAAAACTGCAGCGCTGGGGAGTTGTTTACAGGTGCGATTAGCAAAGTGAGGGTTTCTATGATGATTTCCAACCTCCGATAGGAGACGGTACTGAAAGAAGAAGTCCACGATTTTTCTTTTTTCTTTAGTACTTTTTTAATTGTATCATCCCAAGTTTGTTTTAGTCTTTCTCTTTTCCTTGTGTCTATTGCTTTCGATTCCCAAATCATCCGTGTTTCCGCTTTTTCTTCCATCCTATGTAGGTGTCTTCACCAACCCAATTGTCTTCTTTCAATAAAGTCTTCTACAGGTTCAATCTTTAGTTCTTCTCTAGTTACTTCGTTCTTAATTCTGTCATGTTCAGTTATAACTCTTACTCTTCTCAAATACTTCATCTCAACTGCTCTAATCTTACTTTTATTTTGGTCAGATAACACCTTCATCTTTGTTTCTCTTGTTATTTCTTTTTTTATGATAATGCCTTTGATCAGTGCATAGTTCACTTTGTTAGCTCACTCTATTCTTCTATTTACTTTTATACTTTGTTCTCCCGTTTCTTCTATAGTTACGTCCAAATGTTGGAAGTTGCTGACATGTTCTATCTTTTCTCCATCTATTATAATTTCTAACTTTTTCTTTTCATTGGTTACTACCATTATTTCAGTTTTCAATTTGTTCATCTTCATACCGATTTGGATTAGTACTTCATTCTACACCTGCAAATTTCCTTTAAGGTTTTTCTCATTCCTCGCTATTAACGCTACATCGTCGGCAAAGACACATTCAGATATAATTGTGTCTGTCATTGCCAGGTGCTTTCCCATTTTTCTTTTTTTTTATCGCTGTCACTAGTTCTTCTTTAATAATTCCATTCTCGTCTTTCTTTTCTTTGGTCTATTCTACTTTTTATTTCATTTGCAATTTCTTCAGATTTTTCTCTAACATGTTCTGTTGCTATTTCAAGCAGTTCTTGAAAGTATATATATAATTCTTTGTTTTTTATACTCTTCATAATTATTTTCTGTTTTGCTATTTATGTAGGTTTTCAACTTTACTTTCTCAATTCTAACTTGTTCTTTTATTTCTTCTGACCACCACATTGTTTCTTATCTTTACCTTCTTTATATGTTACACATACCTTTTTGGCTGTTTTCACTATTATATTTTTAAACATTTCCCATCATTCTTCCATATTTTTGTTGTCTATTTTGTTTTTAATCTTCTCTATTTCTTTTTTGGTGTACTCTTCTTCTATTTCTTTACATCCAGCTTATAAGTTCTATTTGTTTCTCTACTTCTTTTTAATTTTTTTGACATGTTGTGGATTTTTTCCCTGTATTCTTGTTTTATTTTGCCTATTACAAAATGGTGGTCACTGCCTATTTCAAATCCTCTTTTAACTACTACGTATAACGAATTTAATTTAAAAAAATATATGTTAAAATGTTTGTTTAAAAAGCTCTTGGTGTTAAAGTTTACATTGGGCCGAATTGGGACGGTTTAAACACTAAAATTCAGCAGAACAGTTAAAATAGACAGTTTGGCGTTTGGATTAAATACAAGTTTTGACATATTTTACTAGTTCGGTGAGTAAAATTGTATATAAAGTAGTTCGATTCGAGGTTAGAAGACATTGTGAATAAAGGTACAAGTTGCATGCAACTAATAGATGAGAAATATTCAAGTTCTAAATAAAACCACGCATTTTTCAAGATAGGCAACCCAGCCTACGTAAGAGCATACAACCTGGCATACTAATACTTAATTAACATTTATGTAATCCAATTATAAGCAGACTAGATGGAATTGATATGAAGTTGGAGGAGATAGCTACTGATATAACTGGAATTAAACGGGAAAATGCACAGCTAAAAGAAAAAATCGAAGATCAAAGTAAGAAGATTAAATTGCTAGGAAGAAAGATCAGAAAGAAAAATTTAGTGGTAATGGGCGTGTTAGATGAAAAAGAAGAAGAAAAGAATGTAACATTAGAAAAAATTAATAACAGTTTTGAATACTGAAGGAGTTGAACTCGATAAAAAAAAGGTTTTAAAAAACTACCAAAGAATAGAAATATTCAAAGAAATAGCAACAAGCCAATTTTAATTAAACTAAATTCGACTATTTGGATAAACGAAGATTACCCCATAACAGTGCAAGAAGATCGGAAGCAATTAATACCATTGATGAAAGAAATAAAACGAAAAGGCACAGATAAAGTATGATAAATTAATAATTAATAGCGAAATATACGGAAGAAATGACGAAAAACGTATAAAACAACTTCTGATAGACATGGAAAAATCAAAAGAACAACACTCACAATTTAAAAGATCAGTTAGCGAAAGATCACCAAACAAAGACCCCCTAGTAACTCAGTTACGTAAAATAACAAAACCTGATAGAAAACAAACTAACTATGAAGGATAAGGAGGGAAATAAAGGCAACAGCAGAGGCAATGGACAGAGATATAGAAAATTATATAAAAGAAAAATAGGAACATGAAACATTAAAGGCATAAATGCAAAAGAAATGGAGCTAATTGATGAATTTGAAAGAGCCGGGATTAAAATGTTATTAGTATCAGAGACTAAAAAAAGGAAGCAGAATAGCAGAACTGAATAAAGGAATTTAATAATATGGAGTGGAGTAGATAAGGAGGAAAGTGCACAATCAGGGATTGGTTGCGTCCTCCACAAAGACATTATAAGTAAGTTAAATAAAGAGGAAGCATTATCCGATAGAATACTAACAATTGAATTAAAAAACTCAACACAAGAAGAAACTATAATTGCAACATGCGGACCAAACGAAGACGAGAGACTACAAGACAAAAACAAATTCTGGGAACAACTAAATTTATCAGTAGAAACAGCCAAGGGAAACATTGTGATAGCTGGAGATCTAAATGCCAGAGTAGGAGAAAACAATGACACCATACAAAGTAATAGGAAAATTCGGAGAAGACAAGGACAAAATAATAACAAGAAGATAACATTGAGACAGCATTATACAATAAATAAAAAATGATGCCTTAGCTTCAAATGGTTAACAGAAAGGTGTTGCATTCCAATTGCAACTACAAGAACAAAAAAATGTGTATACCGAATTAGTCAAGTACATTAATATGAAAAAGTGTATAAAGGTTACTTGTTCGTATGTAGCCTGCACGTACCAACAACATAAACCTCTTTTTAAAGACTTCTTTAATTAATGTTTTAAGCACGTAATTTCTTGAATCAACTGATGCATCCTAACGATAAAACAAAAACGAATAAATACATCAGAACATGATTTATTTTATTGGCAAATATAATACAGGTATTCGTGATTTTTGTTCAACTCCATTATCGTCAATTTTCTCAACTTTGTTTTTTTCACCACGACATTCACTATTAGTATCATCTAACTCTTCTATCTCGCATGAAGAAAACCGCATAAATGTGGAGTTAATTTCCTCCCATCTTATGTTAATTTTATTCTCCAACTTAATAAATCCTCTACTTATCGACAAACGAATTTTTAAAAATTCTTTATTGATACAATCGTTTATTCTATCAAAAGTATCTTTAGTAAAATCGACCAGTTCTTTTGTAATTTGAGACACATCGCCACTTTCAATTAAGTTAGTTTGCGAAACACTTTTTGGAATCTTTTCAAACCAGTCTTCAATAGTTTTCGTTTGCGCGAATTTAATCTTATTTTCGAAGTTGTAACTCATCTCGTTTGTAACGCAAGAAATATTTCTTAGAAAATCCGTTAAGCCCTTTTGTCTGTTTAAAAATTTTGCTGATTGTGTATGTTCCTGATTGTTTATTTCCATAACAGGAAGTTGTCGAACGTTTGTACAAGAACTATTTTTGCTTTTGTTGAGGTTGAATGGTGCAAATGTTGAGTAACGATTTTTTCTATGTAGCTTATAATCTCCAGATGCGGATGCGTGGTAATCGGATGGCGAAAATCGCCCATTTGTCTTTAAAGTCGAAACTACATTTTCGACAGCATTCGCATATTCAATCACAGAATTATATTTGCGTTTTGGTTGAGGATTAAAAACTACTGTTGTAACTTTACTCTCACTTTGAGTTAAATTTTCGTAGGTATCTTCACTTATAAGCACAGACTGAAAGGCGATACGTGAAATTAATTTTGGATAATGGGCCAGAATGGTGTTAAATGGAAGTTTTATAATTCTTTTATCGTAACAATATAATTTTCCGTCGATCGAGGCAACGGCTATCTGTTCACCTGCTGGTAATATTCTAACCGCCGATAATTTCGAATCTACAGTGCAAGAAAACGTTTTTGATTTAGTTCTCAAATCGTATCCGTTAAACTTATGGTCCAATCCAACTGTGACCATTTCTTCGCCCGATGAAAATGCTACATCCGTAATAACGTTGTTGTGAGCTTTAGTTACGACTTTAGTGTTTCCAGTTTCTGAGTCCCAAACAACTACAGTACCTTCACCTCCAGCCGCTGCTAGTAAATTTGGTTGTGTGCTGTGGTAAGCCATTGCTGTAAGATTATTAGTATCTGGTACGCAAAATGTTGAACTTATAGTGCAGTTCGAATTGTACAAGTAGATTTGTTCGTTTTTACAGCCAGCAGCTAATGAGGAATCTTTTGCGCCATGTTCTAAATACGTTATTCCGGCTGGCAACGAAGGCAGCGTTTTAGTTATTTCTTGACGTTGTATATCGTAAAGTACAATATTTCCGTTAGTAGTGCCTAGCATAATATGATTTTGAATCATTTGAGAAAATGAAAGAGATTGAACGTTTGGTACATCAATGATCATGTGAGTTTGTACAGTTTTGCCAACACATACTACGGTGGGAAAAGCAGTAGAAGATATACTTGTAGCTAATAATTCACCTTCGTTACTCCATGATATACTCGGTTTTTGAACACCAATTTCTGGCCATTGAAACGAACCGTGATAGTCACCAGAAGGCCATCTATGAAATTTTATATCCGCTCCGCACGATGCCAACAACATTTTGATGATTTAATCATTTACAATTTGACTGAAAAAAGACTGATGTTGATTTGATTGATTTGACACATAAGTTTTTTTACGGTGTTTATTGAAACAATTGGTTTTAAGCGTGGTTACTTTTACTACTTACGGTAATAAAGAACATTAATTTTGTTATTTTTTATGCATTACTATAATATATTTTATGTCCGACTGAATGATAAAGTTTGTCTTATTGTAAAAGACTAGTTTGATAAACGACCATTTTAGCGCACGAGTGCGTCAAAATGTCTTATGAAACGTATACTTTATACTATTTTTTCTATTTTGGAAATCATATGTAAAAATAATTGTAAATTACATATTTACTTTTATTTTATTGATTAGGGGAAAATGATTATTTTTAATCGTTAGTTGACAACATTATAAATTTGACATGTTGGATACTTGGATTGCTCTATTTTAATTGTCAAATAACAGTGTTGCCAATCTAACAAAACAACAGTTCAAGTGCTATAAAGTGTTGCTTTAGACAACTCAAACGAGTTCTTTAAAATACTTGTTAGAGTACCATAAGAGAAAAAGTACATTTTTATAGTACTTGTAAAATAAAGTAACTTTATTTTCAATAGTGTCAAAACAACTAGAGTAAACCACCTAGAGATTGGCTTCCGATTCTAATAATTGGACAGAATGTAAACGACACCTTACGTTTTTGGTACGTAATCCAAATCCAAATTGTTTAAAAATGATGTAACTTTTACTTATTTGTTAGTAAATTTTGCAGAATTAATTAATCAGTTCTGTGGATACTACAAAGCCGCATTTACTCAACGATTGGCCTCCGATTTTTCAATTATTGGCCACAGAATGCAAGTAAGCAAGAAAAAATAAACTGGTCCTTGTTGATATGCTTCATTTTCATAATTGCCCACAATATTTTCAGATGAGCTGTCAGCTTCTGAAAAAATCTCACTCTTTTATTCATAACTGTTTTTGTAGTCTGAAAAATTATTTTGATTTTCTTTTTCACAATGTACAGAATTTTCAGTCATTTTTTCATCGACCTCTGATAGGATCCTCATCTGATCTTCTACTCTGTTATTTTCTTCAAAGACGTTTGATCCATTTGCTTTGATTATCATATATATCACAGCCTTGTCTAAATTATTTTGAATAATTTCCGCTTCAATTTTTTTTTCTTATTGCCTCAGTACTCTTTCGTTTTAGCCTTTTGTCACATGTATATTTAGACACTTCCTTCTGTATTTGGAACAGATTAAAAATTGGCTTCTTTTTGCATTCTTGGTCTTTTTAGTATCAACTTTCTACTCTCTTCTTTTGCAAGCACTTTCCGTTTTTTCTTCTTTTTCTTCTGCTTTTTTCTTAAGCCACTGAGTAGATGTAATCGCAAAAGGTATTTTTTTACATGCTCTTTTCCTTTTTCTAATAGGTGTTTTAGCGTACCGCAATGTTTTGCCTAATTGAATAATCTTAAACTGTTTCGTTTGCGTTTACCTTTGTTGCAGAATCCTTTTTTCTTGACTTTTTGTTTTCGACATCGTGACTTGTGTACCGGTTTGACTTATTGAAGGGTCTAGAGTATCAAGCTGATTTACAGTAGTTTTATCTGTCAGAAACAAAATAGAAATATCATTTATATTAAGCAATTTCCAGTTACTTTGTTAGTCGGAATTTCTTTTGCCTTTTCAATGATAACATTTCCTGTTAACGGTTGATCCTTACGTGTGGTTTAACGCGATGCGACTCCCGTTAGGCTTAAACACCACGGGTTTCTACAACCTCGGATCGAGATACGCTCGATCAACGCAAGAGACACCGTAAACGGTCTACGAATGCCTCCCTGCCGATTTAGCTTCGAGATACAGGTCTCTTGTCAAACACGGCATAACACGGACCACTATCTAAGTCCTCCCGATTAAGCAGATCGGTACCCGAGCAATAAACGTGCTCCTACGTTCGGGGTTTCACGCCCTAGCCAGCATGCGGCTTTAACCTAAACCACTACGAGTCCATCCTCAAAATGACCGGGGAGAAGGACGCAGTATGGCACGCAAGCGTTGCCAAGACCGCGGTCAACGTTCCGGGACTCCCGAGTTGCCCGTAGTACCGTACAAAGTCACAGTCGGACTTTTCAGAGCCAGTACTCAAATGGAATCCACCAGACAAGAACCGACTCCTACCTACTTTAAGTCCTGCAACCTGAGGCGTAGGTGACGCCAGCTAGAGTTGTGCAGGCTCGCCAAGTCTGTTGGTTCGAGGTCAGCAATGCCACGCCTATCGGTGTGCGAGCACAAGGGGGCTACGCACAAGGGGACTACGGATAAACTGGCTCTAGCCACTTTACACTTCTTCCTACCTACATACTGTTACATTCACTCATCATCCCAGAAACACACACCTCCTCAAACAAGCGCAAAGCCACAAGACTCAAAGCACAACCTTCTTTCGTTCCAACACACTCTCAGCAAACTCCCTAAATCTTCGCCAAATCGCCTCGTCAGTCAAAAGCCAACCAAGATCCTGACCAACCTCACCTCCTTCCAAGGGAAACCTCAGACCAGCCGTCTCACGAAGATCCTCATACAACACACATCTCAACAACACATGCTCCCAATCCTCATCCTCCACACCACACGAACACCTCTCTCTCTCCGCCTTACCGATACGAGTTAGATACCCGTTGAAACAACCGTGTCCCGTGAGGAAACAACCAACTGCCCAACCGATATCTAACCATGGACACTTATCCACCGTCAGCACATCCCTCATGAGGCGAAAAGTCCCTTTTTTACACGAATCCCACCTATCCTGCCAACACGCGAACAACATACAGCTCACCTCGCATACGGGCCTCCAAGTCCCACGGAACGACGCCACAGAGAACCTGTAAGGCCTCAGTCGACACCGTCCGACAGACCGGAAGCATTCCATACAAGACAATCCTCTGCGCACGGTTCAACGAAACAACCATTCTCTGAAGATTCAGATGACAATACCACACACTCGATGCGTACAAAACGCAAGCCGACATTGCTTTGATACTAGACACGAGCAGCTGCCCCTCTAACGCCCCATTCTTTCCTGAGAACTCGTCTCATCATCCCACTCAACTGAACGATTTTACCTCTCACGACCGTCATGTGACGATTGAAGCTCATCCTCTCTCCCACATAGACGCCTAGATAGCGAACACAGGTAGATAAACTAACCGGGCTGCCTTCTAGACGTATCGCCGGTGGTCTTGCGACCGCGAGAGATCCCTTCATCATCAGGATCTCGGTCTTCTGTCGCGAAACACTCGCGCCAAGACTCAATCCCCATTCACTAATCAGATTTAGCCACTCTTGCCCCTTCTTCTCCAACGCTGCCCTACTCGTACCTTCCACAATAAGTGTCAGGTCGTCTGCATAGGTCACACATTCGCACCCGCCACATCTCAATTTCTCCAAAAGAACATCGATCATCATATTCCATACCGCGGAGCCGCAAATCGACCCCTGCGGACATCCTTTCATCACATGTCTCTCAACGACATCCTCTACTCCCTGGAGCTAAATAATACGCTCCCTGAAGTAATCCTTCCACAAGTTTTGCTCCTTACATCCAACCTCAGCCAATTGCTCAATCACACTACTCCAAAGGAGGTTATCAAACGCTTCTTTGAAGTCCACAAATATACCGAGCACGTATTTGTACTCGGATACGCTCACAATCTCCTTCAGACGCCACCAGGCATCCTCAGTCGAAGGACCTTTTAAAACCTCAATCACACGCGCTTGCTTCCATGGCTCCGGGAAAATAGCTGCCCGTAGGCAGGCGTTTCCAAGCGCCAGAAAGTAAGCCCCAAGTTCGCCTACCACGTGCTTGGCCAGCAGGGTCTCAACACCGTCAATGCCGGGGGGCCTGCCAGTCCTCAGACGCTTTACCGCATACCAAAGCTCATCAAACGTGAATACACTTGGCGTCGCCTCGACGCGCTCATACACACGATCATCATACACCACATCTAAAGGAAACTGCGCACCCAACAGCTTCTCCGCACTTTCACGCCAGGTCAACGAAGACCCCTTTTCATCCACGATCTTTCTTCCGCGACAAGTCTATAAATGTTTACATCAGGCACTAGTTCGAGGATAGCCTGAGGGGAATCGGGATACGGGCTAACAATGGATGACAGGGCACTCCGATTCTCATCGAATTTGCGACAAGCGAGAATCGGATGCGCCGGAGTGTCAGGAACGCCACACGACGGACACCTGTCATCATCCAAAACGCTAATGCGCTTTAGATGGCAACGAAATCCGCCGTCTGAAGACAGGATTTGGACGGCCTTTCGTCCACGGACGTGGGGCATTCTGACCCAGGTAAGGATATCCGGGATAAGAGAATAGGCATTACGCCATTTATGGGAAGTGTCCCACAGCCGCTGCTATTCACCCAAGATCAAGATTTTTAAGTGACGCTTGGCCGCTGAAAAGGACGGAAAATTGTCGTTTGAAACGTGCTGGTCAAGGAAATTGCACGAGCCAGCCTTGCGAAGAACTTTGGTGCAGTAAATTTCCTGCAAAATGAGATGTAGAGGAGGATGTTTAGAAATAACACAGAGGGTATCTACGGGAACGGTGCAATACGCCCCTAGGATAGTTCTTAGGAACAAGGATTGCAACGAGGCCAGTTTCCTATCCACGTGGGAATGTCGAAGTCTGTGGTACCAAATGTCTAAGCCATATGTGAGCATGGGAATAACTGCATTGTCGAAGATATTCGCAAGATGTTTTTTGTGAAGGTTCCATTTCAAACGTGAGTATTTGTAGAACAAGTGCAAGACACTCTTACACTTGTCAACCACGAAAGCGCAATGTTTGACAAAACTCAGCTTGTCGTCGAGCAATAGTCCGAGGTACTTGAATTCTAAGACCCTACGGACAGGAGTATCAAGGAGGCGCAGTAAAGGATCTCGTCTTAGTGTATAGTCAAAAACCATGTACTTAGTCTTGTCTGCAGAAATACTTAGTTTATTGCTGCCAGCCCAGCCAGTCACAATATTTAGGCACGTGTTAGATTTTGCCTCCAAGTCTCGTCGAGAATTTGCGAACACTGTGACGGTTATGTCGTCCGCATAAGCAAAAATGTCACAATGTGCTGGTAAGTCTTTGTCCACGAGATTATTGACAACCAAGTTCCACAAAGTCGGTCCAAAATCCGAGCCTTGTGGACAGCCCTTCGTCAGTCGTTTCGTGAAAGTTGAACGTGAAACTTCTTAACGACGAGAGCTTTGATTATAGAGGGCTACCATATATATGTCTATGAAAATAACTAGTCTGTACTTGGAAACGTTCGATTGTACAATTGTCATTAATCGACGGGCGGCGTCAGTGGTCGTTTTGCCAGGAACGAAGCCATATTGACTAGGATGGAATATAACGTTAGGCGGAATGTCGTCGTGTATCTTTTTAAGAAGTGTCTTTTCGAAAAGTTTGCCTAGTTCGGATAAGAAAGTTATCGGGCGGTACGAGTTGGGGTTGGCAAGATCCTTCTTTCAGGGCTTGAGAATGGTGATTAGTCTACCAGCTTTCCAGCTGGCAGTAGGAAAATAACCAATTTTTATACATGAGTTGAACAGGTCAACGATCGTTGATGAGAGAGAATCTAAAACAACCGTTCGCAAGACATTACAATATATTCCGTCAAGTCCAGGAGCTTTGTTTCTAGGAATTTTGCTAGCCACCGTGGCTAAATCGTCGCTAGTGACCACCCAGTCCTGTCGGGAATTACTTAGCAAAAGAGATCGGGATCTTATTTGGGCATGATGTGCATTGTCCGTCGAGGTATCGTCGTCCGGAAATAATGTGGAAACTATTACTTTGATCGTGTCTAAGTTTGAAATAGTGTATCTGTCGCCGTCTTTAACATTGGAGCACGGTTGGATCGACAGGAACTTACGGGAGGATAACCTGTAAACTAACCCTCAAGCACTCGTTGCCAGGCTTTTTGTCACGAAACTTTGCCATGAGCTATATTTCGATGTCTTCACTGCCAGTTTGTACCGGTGAAGCGTGGCCTTGTAAGAGGCAAGCCATTGAGGTTTTACGTCGGCAGGGGCTTTTTGGTGGTGTTTTCTTAAACAACGCACCGCTCGCTTTAACCTGTCTAACTTAGGACTCCACCAAGGTACACCAGCTCTAGATTTTAAGCGTATGCTATTCAAGCCATTTTGACAAGTGTCGAGGATCATCCTGATCAACTTATCAATGAAGGCGTCCACAGATTTAGGATCGTGGCATAAAGCACCACGTGGAAGATAAGTAACAATTAAATTTACTATAGCCTCATTTAGGCGAATAGGATCAATGCGTTTAAAATCAAGGACTCTTTTAGAGATCGGTACGTAGTTAGGGGCCTTGACGGTTAATTCAAACCGTATCAGTCGGTAGTCACTTTCAATTACATCTGGAATGACGTGCCAGTTTTATGTTTTTCTGGCTAAACAAGGAGAAGCTAATGTGGCGTCTATATTAGTTGAGCCTAGATGACTAGCGAAAGTGAAAGGTTGATATGGTTCATTAACAACACAGAGGCCGCGTTCACCCACGAGGTTCTCCACACATCGTCCTCGTTCGTCGGTCACCGGGGAGTGCCAAAGCGGCGATTTCGAGTTGAAGTCACCTGCTATGATAATAGGAGTGCCTCTTAGTTCATCAAGGATTTTATCTAAGTGTTGGAGATGAATACGAACATCCTCACTCGGCGGCCAATAAACGCCGACGATTGCAAAGGAAGTGTTTCCAACGGTAACCATAGTTACCGCATTACAGTTATTAGTTAAATGGCTGAGTGTTACTACTCCGACGGGCTTCGAACTATTGAAAACAATAGCCGAGTAATACCGCATAGAAGAGGATGCGCACCATCGAGCTTGTACTCTGAGCCTGAACTGAACACGTATGGCTCTTGGGTCAGTAATACGTCAATGTCGTTGTCGGAGGAGAAACTCATCGCTTCGAAAGTCGCAACACGTGAATTGCGAAGATTCACTTGCGCAAACCTCAAAGTTAATTGAGTGTCCTCATAGTCCATAATCGGTATTTGAAATCTTGGCGTCGAGCCGTTTTAAATACGCCGGGCAGGTGTTAGAGGTCGCCTTATGTTTGACGACGCAGTTAGCGCACGTCGGGTCTCGATCCGGGTTAGGGCATGTTTTAGTCTCGTGCTTTTCAGCACAATGGCCGCACTGCATGTCGCTCTTACAGTTCGTCGAATGGTGGCCGTATTTTTGCAAGTTAAAACAACGTGTTGACCCGGATATAGTCATTGACCCGGCATGCATTCTAGGCGACGTACACACGACGCGATGCCAAAAGGTATCATCGAACTTCCGGATGAACCTCAAGTATCCAGTTACAATTTGCCATTTATCTATTGCCGAAGCGAAACAGCACTTTTAAGTGCTCATTTGCCAGATGAAGCACCTGATCTGAGGCATCGTGGAAGTTCTGAGAGACCAAAGCCTCTTTCACCTGCTTAGGGGACAGGTTTCTAGGAACGTCTAGGATAGAAATGCGAGGAAACGATTTGCCTTGGAGTTTGATTACAAGGCCGGCTTGATCTAGGATGGCCGCAGGAATTTTTGTCAAATCTGATTTCCCAGATTCCAGTCTGATAGGGCTTTTCCCCGTTTTCGTAACACGGTCTAGTCTTAGGCCATATCTTTGCGGATCCAAAAGTTTCATGAGGGTCGACTTGGTTTCGTCAGCGGTCTTGAGCGGACTATCGGGTTTTGAAACAATTATTACTGTCGACCTGGGAACAGGTGCGACGGATTTGCCGGAAGGTACCTTAACCTTTTCGACTAGTTTGGTTCGGGCCGCTTGAGCATAGGAGACTGGGGCGGGATGTGCAGCATCGGTTGTGAACAACTTGGCTTTAACAGACTGCAGGGCTGATTGGACATCAGCCAAGGCATTAGCAATGTCAGCAGTTTGTTGCAAGACACGACGGTTGATTAAGGATTTCCTGAAAGTCGCTTGAAGCCTGCTGACTATGTCAATCATTTCTGATTGACGAGAAGTGGTAATCTTGCAGGCAGAGATTACCTTGGTAAGACGAGTGATGTCGGCATCGAAGGAAGTTTCAATGCTGTCTAAGGAGGTTTCATCGCAAAGGATGACGTCGTCTTCACGACGACGCTTGCTGGACGCGGACTCAGCCTCCATGGCGGAGGAGGGTGAGGGAGTAGGAGAGACTAAGCGCGACTTTCGTGGAGTGTCGGCTGGAGAAACAAACTGTTACCTGATAACCCTTTTAGCCGTATACAGAAGCTTATTGCCAGAAACGGTTGGACTTATAGCCTGTGAGTCGTTGCCCACCTTTAACCTCGTGGAGGTAAGGGTCTAAAGCACCGTCGAAAGGAAGAACTTTATCACACAAAATAACAACGCTATTATATCAAATTACAAAATTACTGTCGGCCTTAATAATCCGACTTTGCTTGATTTGCTCACAAAATGAATTAATCAAAGTTCTTTTGCTTTAGCTAAAGGCGAAAGATTTATTCGCAATCTGAAGAGAAACCAGAGTGGACCTCTTCCAGAGACGGAAGCAGGGGAACATTGGATATTTGCAGTCGAGGATACGGCGACAAACTGGATGGAGTTTTTCCCATTAAAACAAGCAACCGCCGAAGCCTGTGCAAAATGCCTTATAGATGAGATCATTCTAAGATATGGAACCCCTCGTCGAGTTATCAGCGATCATTGTAGTCAATTTGTCGGGAAGGTAATGTAACAAGTTGCGTATTGTCTAGAATTCAAACAGACCCTCACGCCTTTATATCATCCGTCTGCAAATCCTGAAGAGCGACGAAACCGAGATCTGAAGATACAGTTATATATTATTGTGGGAACGGAACATACGAAATGGAAAGGTTATAGTTCTACCTAGTTGAGTTTTGGACGGGAACTGAAGAGCTCTAGTGATGTCAAACGCGATTTGCGCACTGTACTAGAAAATGAAAATTTTATACCAGAGATTACCCCATATCTCCAGACGATCGAGAAAACTTTGTACAATGTTAGAGAAAGACATGAAGACAAAAATAAGAAGTATGTTGATAAGCATCGCCGAGACATAGAGCCTTTTGAAGTTGGTGATCGGGTACTGGTTGACACCCATCTCTTTAGCAAAGGGTCAAATTCATTGAGTGCTAAACTTGCTCCAAAACGAGATGGACTGTATCTTAACATTTAGAAGGTATCGCCTACATCTTATACCTTCGCTGCTCTTGATCAACCCGATGTTTTACTCGGAACCTACCATGTTTCTGCATTAACACCTTTTGTAGAAAACGAAAGAGTGAATCCAGCACCGATCTACCCCATGAGAAAGAGAGGTCGACCTCGTAAGGCTATGTAGAGAATACGACACCATTTTCTTTAGATGAAGAAGGGCTGACTATAGCAGTTCCAGTAGTAGATGATGTGCCAACAACGAGCACTACGTATCCTCGCCGAGGCCGCAAGATTAATCAACCATGTACAGCACCCAAAGGGGGAGTATTGTAACCGGTATGGATAGTGGAGACACAACTCGGAATTTTGTAAATTTATATATGTAGTAATTTTAATGTTATTTACCCACGTTAAAGTTAAAATAAAATAAATTTACGCTACAATTTTAATTTCTTATTTAAATGACGAAATGAAAAAAATCTTGTTTTTTTATTTTTGGCTACTTTCTGTTTTTACATATTTTATTTTCTACGCACTAAATACTACATTATATTCAAATAAAAAAAAATATGCATCTCAAATAATAAAACTACTTAATATAACGAATTTGTTAATAACAACGAGCGGATAATTGTTATGATACAAGCTTTTTCTTTAAAATAAACATTCCTAAATGAAAATAAAAACATATTAAGAAAAGTTTAATTACTGTGATCTGTATTTGAAAACTGATTGTTTTCTTTAAGAAATGAATAATAATTGTAAATTATCGATTTTAATTAGAGGATTTATGTAGAAAAATACATTGTAACCTAGATTTGCTTTTTACAAGCGTTTTGCACATAAATTTTTGTTTAAAATTATTTGAAACTTTAGTCGAAAACATGTACTTGTTAACATACGCGTAAAAACCGGATTAATCTTGGCAACCGTAAAACTTCAACCAAACACAATAGGAATATTAATGGGCAACTAGAAAGGCCGTTATTTACTACCCTTACGCAGGCTAACTACAAAATTGTACAGAAATAAAATTTATCCTAAGATTATTTTATTCGAACTCGTTACGACAGTAAATAGAAAATTTGTTTAAACAGTTTTAAGAAAAAGCTGTTATAAACGGGAAACGTAAGTCTCGAGCGTGAGACATCATGGTCTATATGTTAGTTCGTAACGGAAGCTCGGCAAAATAATTTTAAAGAGTAACGTACCACAACTCACATTACTACCGTCGCGTACGTTTTCTAAGTAAGTAATTTGTATTCTCACAAAATTCTAACAACACACACGCAATATTATTGTACTCATTTTATTTTGCTTTATGCATAAATTAACAGAATTCTCCTTTTGTTGCAGATGATGACAACGTGACTTTTTTTATAAATCGAACGATGTCTTCAAAACGGACGTTAGTGGTGCTGCAAGCCGTGTTGATTATTTGTTGTACGTTAGCGCTTGATGAAGACTTTGGTTTTGATGTATCCGATGATTTAGAGGTTGAGTTTCCAGCCGAAATACCGAAAAAATTAAGGGGAATAACAGATATAAATGCTTTTGTTGGAAGAGTATTTCATCTTGCTATCCCAAAAGACTCATTTGGCGATACCGTGAAAAGTTATGAGGTAGGTTAAAAAGCTTTTCTCTTAATTACATACTAATTAGGATCCAACAAATCATTTTGTAAAGTACTGTAATTGAATTTTATTCGACCATAATTGATTTGTAATTGTCATCTTTAGTCAAACTGTTTTAAATACATTTATGTTGCCAATTGGTTTTTAGCTTTGGTGTTAAAGCATTACGAATATGACTAGAAAATAATTTGATTTAGTAGTTGGTTCAACCACTCTTTTACGCAACTTAATGACAAATGAGAAGCATAATTCAGGCATTATCTTATATGCCTGTTTTTTTTAAACTGTTCCCTGCTGCGCATCTTTTGGTTTAATGTAGTCTAATAAAGTAACGACAAACGCAAATTTTTTTATTTACAATTTTTAAAAACTAATTTGAAATATTCAATCAAAGTTATGTGATATTAATAAATTTATTCTTGATTTGGTTTTGGTTTAGTACGATATTTTTTTATATATTTTTTGTTTAATTTTATTCAAGTTTTTCTATATAAATTAACAATTTTAACGTTTTTGCTATAACTTTAAGCTATACTAATAGCCTGCGAGGAACGGAATTTTTTTTTAAGCAGACATATTAAAAAGCTATTTTTTATTTATGGTGCACGTTTTATTGATTTCCTATTTAAAAACATCTACAAAGCTTTATTATTATTATTATTATTTTACCTAGGGGTGGTCCCAATATGGTCCCGGCACCGCGACCTGTAGGTCTATTGTGCTCCCCGATGTTTTCTACCCTTCTAGAAAACCTGTATCTTTGACAAACTCCAGGATTTCAGTAGGGCGAATTTTCGTTACTTCCTCTTGTGTAATCTTTTCATTTCCAAGTAGGCGTTTCCTTGCCCTTGTGAATGCTTCACAGTGGCAGATGACGTGGTATGGAGTTTCTTCCTCCTTACCACAACCCCTGCATAACGGGCTATCAGTCAGTCCCATTTTATGCAGGTGTTTGTTTAAACGACAGTGGCCTGTCACCATCTCTGTCGCAAGTTTGATCTTTGTCCTACTTAACTTTAAGATGAACGTTGCTAAACTCCCGTCGGGGGTTTCCAGAAACACCTTAGAATGATCCTGTCCTGGGACTTTCGACCAGTGTCTGCAGGGCTCTTTCGTGAGTATTGCGTGAATCTCCTGTTTGGCTGTGTTATATGTAATCCCACAAGCCGGTTTAAGGCCTATCAGTGGCTTCGCGTTTACCGCCCTGGCAAGCCCGTCAGCAACCTGGTTACCCGCGATTCCCGCATGCCCAGGTGCCCACACTAGTGTAACTGTATTACACTTACCTAGTGCGTTTAGCGTTTGTGTGCATTCAAGTACTAGCCCTGAATTCACCACATATGATTCTAATGCTACAATCGCTGCTTTGCAGTCTGTGACTATAAAGATTCTCTTTTTAGAAAGGTTCTCTTTTAATAGTTGAGCAGATGCTGTCAGGATTGCATATACCTCGGCTTGGAACACGGTCGCTTTTCGACCTAGGCTTACAGAGATTCTGCAGCCCTGTCCATTGCTCCCGTACACTCCAGAGCCAGTGCCCTTAGTGGTTTTTGAGCCATCTGTGTAATACACGATTCCATTCAGCTTTGTTTTGTTGGAATTGTTCTCCCAGTCGTAACGGGTGGGGATTGTTGTCTTAAACAGTATAATAGGACAAACTGTTTTGGGTATTCTCTCAATTATACTGAGGTTTTTGTCTTTAGAGATCTCGTCAAAGATGGTCAAATGCCCCACCCTTGACAATCCCTCCTTGCCGTTGACTCTCAGGCGGTATGCCCCTCTGAGTGCCTCTGCCCTAATTACTAGGTGTAGTGGCGACAGGTCCAGGAGAGTCCCCATGGCTGCCGTCGGGGTGGTTATCATTGCCCACGTGATTCCAAGGCAAGCTCTGCGCTGCACCTTGCGGAGTGTCTGTATGGCCCTCTGGGTGAAGGTCCTATGCCACCACACCAGTGACGCGTACGTAATGATCATTCGAGTGTATATCCAGTAGACCATCTTTGGAGATAAGCCCCACTTGCTTCCGCCTGCAAGTCCACAAGGACTTTATGGCTTTGTTCGCTATTCTCTCTAGGTGTGGTTTGAAGGTTAGCCCCTGGTCTAATGTTACGCTTAAGTATTTGCCTTCCCTTACTACCTGTAGCTTGGTTCCGTGCATTGCTACGCTCTTTAGATTTGTCGGGCCTTTCCTTCGTGAGAAGAGAATGAGGTTCGTTTTTGCCGGATTGACCGACAAGCCCTCTTCTCTACACCACCGTTCAACTAGATTTAAGGCTCCCTGCATCACAACTGATACGGTCTCTTCAAATCTGCCACGTACTACAATCATTATGTCGTCGGCGTAGCCAACCGTGTTGTAGCCTGCCTCACTTAATTGCCTCAGCAGTCCGTCTACCACCAAACACCACAGTAACGGGAAGAGAACTCCTTCCTGCGGATATCCTCGTGCAGCTCGGACCGCTACAAAGTCATTATTAAGCGAGGCCGTAATGTTTCTATGTTTTAGCATGGTATCAATCCATCTACTCACGGTAGTATGTACCCCTTTGCTTTCCATAGCAGTTCTAATCGATTCTCGAGAGGTATTATCAAACGCCCCCTCTATGTCTAAAAACGCCTCCAGAGCCACTTCCTTGCAGGAGATCGCCCTTTCGGTTGCGTCCACTACTCTGTGGACGGCAAGTTCACAGGATTTACCTGGTTGATAGGCACATTGGCATTTACTGATGGGATCAGGCCCCAGCACCTCGTCCCTAATGTGTCGCTCAATAAGTTTCTCCAATAGTTTGAGGAGAAATGACGTTAGACTAATGGGTTTAAACGACTTAGCTAAGGCATATGAGTCCCGCCCAGGTTTGGGTATAAATACGACTTTTACGTCCCTCCACGCCATAGGTATGTATCCCAGGGCAACGCTTGCCCTTAGTAATGTACATAGTGTGGAGGCTAGCAGGTCTAAGCCTTGTTGTAATAGAGCAGGGAAAATTCCATCCATCCATCCCTGGGGATTTGTATGGATGAAAATTTTTTACTGACCACCTAATTTTGGTTAGGTTCACTATCTGACGAGCTAGAACCCAATCTGTCCTGTTCCCCCTCGAGAGGGGTTCCAGAGTTGTTGATACGCTAGCGTCAGATTTGGTAAGGGTCTTTGATCCCGGAAAGTGTGACTGGAGCAGAAGCTCCAAGGTCTCTTTTACGGTCTCTGTGTAACCCCCCACATTTTTCTTCAAGGAACCGATTCTAGCATCTGTTCCTCCTTGTAAAGCTCTTTGGAGTCTCGCATCTTCTGGAATCTGTTCGATTTCCTTGCAGTGCCTCCTCCACGAGTCACGTTTTGCCTTTCTTATGGGTTTATTGTATTCGGTGAGTGTGGTTCAGTATGAACCCTATTCCACGGTGTTTTTTGCTCTATTAAAAAGCTTTCTTGTTTGAGACCGCAATCGAGAGAGTCCCTCATGCCACCAGGGCATTTTACTTAAGATTCTTTTCTCTTTCGCGGGACACCTTGCCTCATAGGCATCTATGATGACCATGCGAAAGTTTTCTTCCATGGCCTCCAATCCCGCCGAGTCATTGACCTCGTCGGGACAGTTCTCAAGCTTGACCTTTAGGTTCTTTCTATAGAGGTCCTAATTGGTTCTTCTCGGATTTCTGAATACGGCCATTGCCGTTTCGCTTGACTCAATGCCGAAGCGAATATATCTATGGTCAGATAGCGATGGCTCTTCCGACACATGCCATTTGTGTACTGAGCTGCTGGCAGTCACAGTTCCAAATGTTATATCAATTACCTCCCTTCGTCAAATATTGAATAAGGTCGGCTCGTTGCCTACGTTGGCCACCTCTAGATTTTTATTAATAATATTCTCTAGGAGAGACTCACCTCTTTTGTTGATGTCCGTGCTGCCCCACACAGTGTGGTGCGCATTGGCATCGCATCCGAGGAGGATTTGCCATTCTTTCCGCTGACAGTGGTCCACCAGTTTGGAGACTTCTATGGTTGGTGGTGGATTTGGTTGGTCGTAAGGGAGGTATGCGGATCCGAGCACTAGCTCCCTCTCGCTCCCATCTCTTTTCATTGTCAGCGTCACTGCCGCCAGGTCTCTGCAACAGAATTTCCAAAGTGGCAGTAATTTTACGCTATTTCTAGCTATAATGCAAGATCTGGGATTGGTTTCGATTGGCTCAGCAATGAGCCGCGCTCCTCTCAATCCCAGACCTCGTATTAGCTTTTTAAAAGTCCAAGGTTTTTGTAACAGGGCTACATCATTATGATGTTTATTAATATAAGCACAGCAGCAGATGCCGCCCTACTGTGATGCAGGTTTATTTGTACAAGTTTAACCATTTACACCTGTACCTACCAACTGGGGTGCAATGGATGACGCAGTGGGCTGTGGTTCCTCTGAGGGCCCCTCAACCACTGTCGTCTCTTCGCACTCCATGCTGGTCGCCTCCTCTCCTTCCACCTTCGTTTTGGAGAGGAGTTTAAACGTCACTCTAGTAAAGTTGACGTAGGGACTATGGTTGCAAATAGCCCCCATCTTGTTCCAGGAAGTTTGGTCCATAAGGACAATCAATGTTTGTCCCTTGGGGTCCTCCTTCCTGTCCACTACACGCCAACTGCTGGTTACAACACCAGCATTCTGGATCTCGATCCTTTTCAGAATATTTACCGGTTCCACATGGGCTCCGGGAATCCAGGCGTGTGCCCGCGCTGGTTTTGGAAGGTCGAAGAATCGAAGCTTAGCTCCCTTCCACGGAGCTACTCTTCCTAGCTCCGTTCTCAACCAATCCACCGATACCTGGTCTGCGCATGTAATAGCGCTCCCCCTCGGTGGCGACACTTCGTGAATTTGGGCGAAACCGCCCCAATGGATAGAGTGTCGATTCTATCGAGGATCCAAGTTTTAATTTGCCTTGTTTCCTCCTCCGACAGCGTGCACTCCGGGTCTTCATGGACAAAAGCCATTTTGAAGCCTGTTGCTGCTTCGCTGAAAGTTCTGGTGTCCTTTTTGGTCCCAGACTTTGCCTTTTTTAAGGTAGCTCCCTTGGGAGTGCTGTCGTCAGACCGGTGTCGCTTTTGCGTCCCAGTCCTAGAGACAGCTTTATTCTGTGAGGTGCTTGGTTACCCCTCTTTGGGCGATGAAAGGACAGGTTGCTTAGAGCAAGGTGTTATACTAGTCTATACTTCAAATCCTTTTTCTTTTTATTGAATCAATGTATCTAATCCTGTAGTTGACGTACTAACGATTTCTGTATCTCGGGAACAATAATTGATTTTGTTCTATATGCTTTGGGTAGTTTCGAAAAATTTTTATGGAAAGTATTTTCTGTTCTAATAGCAAAAACTATATCAAAGATTACTTTTTTTTATAGCGTTGTGGTTACTACTGGGTGATCAAATTTGAAAAATCAAGTAGACAACCCATTTATTTTGGGTTCTTGGTTGTCAATTGCTAACATGTAGAGTATATTAAAGGTTTTACTAAACACGCAACCTTTATGCGTTAGTTGCTGATCTATTAAAGTCAATGTTTCGGCCAGACGGAAGTCGAACAGCGGACTGTATTTAACGTTTAAGAATGGAGGGGACTTCCGGTAGCAACCCACCGAATTATTAGTAAACGAACTAGAAAATTACTTACGTAACGTTCCTGGGTCTTCTGGAAAATCGGGAGCGCACAACCACCCAAACCCGTAATAAATCAAGGCCTCGATTCACCCAGAAATGAGCGATTGCTCGACTTACCCTGATCTTATTTTTCCCTGGATGGTTGAGTTAAGTCTATAGTCCGCACAAAAGGGCGCACGATTGTTGCAGATACACGTTTTAAATCATTATTCCGAAGATGAAGCACAATATCTCTAGATTGTAAATTTTCTCCCACAATGACAATAGCCACTTTGTCAATGGTGGATGAATTAAACCTCCTTGTGTGTTCACCGGCAGGTGTTTTGTCAGCTCGAATGACAATAGTATGGCTGTCAGATGGCATCCGATCCAATGCTATTTTATGAAATTTTCCTGTATAATATGTGTAGCGCCGAACGATGTCATCTGGAAACAGCTGTTATATTTCTGAATGTTGGCCAAGAAGTGCTTAGAATCATTTTCAATCCCAGAAACTAAAGAGCGTAAAGGATCTGGTGGTGGGGCCAATTGTGGCAATTTTACTTTGCCTCCAGCACAACATAATCCAGTAGATTCACCACTGTATTTTAACGCCTCACGATATTTACAAATTATTGTCATTTCCCCAATTGTTACCGATTTGTCGGCACAATAATCTATTGCCCGATCATAGTGGAATGCAGCTCGTTCCAGAATCACAGGAGCACTGCGTCTGCGGAATCGCTCAATTTCGTTATGTCGTGTTCGCTGTTGTTGTGTTTGATGTACACGAACTCGTTGCATTCTAAGACTATCTACTTATTGTCACTCACTAAAGAATGCAATTTTGACATAGCAATACGACTATTTTCTTGATCTGTCTCTCTCTGGTCATCAGTGCGGTTAGCACGTGAGGTAGCTCTTCGCACATTTGATTGACTGCGACGACCTAAGTCAGGTTGTCTTCTTCTTGGCATCGTAAATTGTAATTAACCAAAGTGAAAAAAGTTATCGCGCACTTAGCAGTAAAGTGTCACTATCACAAAAGATCAACAAAAAAAGAGCACATAACTTGAAATGTCACTATCACAAATTATCACCTAAGTAAAGAAAGTTCTTGCTCACGTAGCGGTAATCGTCACTCACAAAGATAGAGGGATGCACTCTTTGTCTGAGGTATCGATTGAAATAGAAGATGGGTTGACATATAGCTGAACCGGCGAACTTCCTAACGCCTAAACAGTCCGTTCATAATTGACAACATAAACAACTTTTCGTTACCTTGGCAAACAAGCTTTGTATGGAAAATTAAATTGTTTTTTTTTACTACCTTCCTCGCAATTTTCCCACATTTTTTTATTGTTTAAACCTTCCCTGGAATACAACAAACATTTCAAAACCAAAATTATCTAAATTCTCGAGTTTTAGCGAGACTAACGAACAGCAATTAATTTTTATATATATAGATTAGATCAAAGTGAGTGTATTATGGAAAATTTAACACAATCTTTACAATAACTGTTTGTGTACCCCTAATAGAACAAATCTGTTTTTAAAATGTAACAAATTTGTTTTTTTAAAAACGGTAAACGTTTTAAATTTTTGCACAAAAATGTTTTATAGTCACTATAAAAACGTGAAATGTCCGCGTACAACAAAACGAATTGGATTCGTTTAATAAATGCCTTAACGATTCGTTGGGAGAGAGGCACGTTGGTGTTGAATAAAAAACAATTTTGGAAAGTAAAATAAAATTTTGTTTTTTTTGTAATAAATTGTTTCTTGAATGGAATTTGTTCTATTTCTTATAGAATACCGTTGAAATTTAATGCCTTATTAGTTTTTAATTACAGCGGCTATGGTTGTTTGAAAAGTTTTTACAAGTGGCAGCTACGGGATTTGAACCATGGACCCTCGGTGTAATGGGATACTATTGGACATTCTAACCACGGCGGATTGCTTGTAAATTGCTTAGTTAAAGTATCACATTCGTACGTTTTTAATGTTTGAAATTTCAATAAGTAAAAAATACTTTTTTATACAAAACAAATATTAGATTTTGTTTAACTTGTAGAACAAAATTACAGAAAAGTTGTCTAAAAATTTTAAGACAAAGATTTTAAACGTAATGACAATGCACAAATAATTTTTCTCAGCTGTTTACGACAGATTTGTAGGTTACAATTTTGAAACAGTGTTTAAGATAAAGTTTTTTTGCTGGCGTCTAAAATATTATTTACCTTGTCGTAATTATTCGATAAGCCAAATATGCTATGTATGCATACACGTAACTGAAAATCAACAAAGTTTTTTTAAAGGTAAATTTATAAGTATGTAAAAAGGCAATATAAAATAATACTCTTTAAAAAAGCAAAAAAGACAAAAAGTCGCACAAAATCAAAATTGTCATCCTGAACATGTTGAAGTCATCATCCTCAGAATTTTCGAAATTTAAAATGTGTGCTCCTTCTTTACAGAAGCAAATGATACCATCTACTCTTGATGAATTGAGAACCACAAAGATCATTACCAAAATAGTCTAAAAGATCAGAAATTAAAGTTTTACAACTTTTTGTACCACTATTGCTCATGTACGTAGCATACAGCTCTACATAATTTCAGATACAACTACGATTACTGTTCATAGTGGAGATAGTAAAACCTTTAAGACCTTTATCCTTTTTACTTGAAACACTGACTCTTTTGTTCTGTGCACTGTTAACATTTTGAGCGGGTATAAATTTTGTGTAACATGAAAGATGGTACCGTTTTTCTGCTGTATGTTGCTGCATTGTTGCTCCCATAACAAGTACGCTCCCCATTTGTCACTGCGATTTTTTATTCTAAATGTTTATTGTAAACCATCTTTAATTTGTGTATGGATGGTTTCACTACGCTCTCTACTACTTTTACTCGATCTACTCCACCAGTCACTAGTGAATCAGTACGATGGCGGTTAAAGTAGCGTTTGGTATCTTCAAACATGGTTAACCTACAAAAAATTTAAATAAAATAAAACATAAAAAACTTTATTAAACTACAAATATTTAATATATAATAATGCAATAAAATTTGTGGTTTCTGTTTTCTTGACCCCGTGAGCTTTAACTTTCGATATTTAAAGTTGCCCAAGCCTGGCACCCCACATAATGAAAACAAATGATTTGATTTTTATTAAAGGTGAATCAAGTAAAACAAATCAAAATTCTTCAGAATAACATTTAATTCAGTTATAATTTGGAATTAAACTTTATATATAAATAATATTAAGAAATCAGTAAAAGATTATTTACTAATTTTATTAATTTGCATTCTGATACATCCAATTAAAACGAATCGGCTTTCTTAATAAGAATAAAGCGCAAAACGTCAATTGTCAGTCGCATTTTATTTGCGGTACATAAAACGTTTGTTTGACTAAGTATTATTAGTATTTAAACTTTTTATAGCCACTTGACTTTATTAACTATGTAGACGTGCCGTTGGTACCAGAATTAAAACTTCGTACAACAAACAATACCACAAGAAATTTAATCGGTTGTTATAAGTAACTGACACAAATTTCGTAATGAAAAATTTGCCGACTGCACTGTTTTTATTAAGTGTTTAATTACAGTTGTGCTTGTATAAATAAAGACGTAAAGCGAAAACTTACGAACAGTGAACTCTTGACGGAAAACATCTGGATACCAACTGTTTATTAAATTATCAAAATTGCTGATATTTAGATAAATTTTAATTTAATAGCAGACTAATTAGTCTATAAAGATTTTGCTAAAAAGCAGTTATGTTGATTTATCAAAATTTTTATTCAATAATCAATTATTTGTAATAAAGTAGGTATACAGGGTGTGATACATAAAGCAAAAGGCGTATAGTAAACGCAAATCGTTCGAGATTTTTACTTTTGTTTTATTGTTCTCGTATCCTCTTGGATATTGGATTTAGTAGCAAAGAATTATAAGGAACAAAATCAGCAAAATGATGTAATTTACTACACCCGTTTGAATTATTTTTTTTTGCAGTGATTTGAGTGTGATTGGTCCCGTAGTCATGATTACTAATCAGTTTAGAGAGTTTTTATGTCAAAATTAATTACTTTTTGAATATCTAACAAATAACTGACGCAATCAGCTTAGTGCGGTTTAAATGTTAAACTTTAAAATAGCAATACTAATATAATTTTTACGTCAAAACTCTCACCGGTAATTAAAGTGTCTTTCCTTGTATATAATTTTCCAATAAACACAAATTTGTTACAAGCTTTTGGTATTTTACGAACTTGCACGGCCAACTCACAATAGTCGGGAGTAGGGGGGTTCATAGAAACAGTAAATATGCTTAAGGGCGCCAGAGTTATCCAAAGTCACTTCTGTCCCGCTCAAGACAGACGGTATAAACTTGTAACACGATGTTAGGTTCGTAATCCTTCTACTCGGCTGTTCGAGTAGCCAACGTTTGTTATTAGATAACGACGATCCAAAGAGAAAGGTATGGTGTCATAAAAAAAACAAGTAACCACAATAACAACTTTAATCTAGAATCGTTGATGATTATCACAGAATATAAGAATTCTCATTACAGCAAGTCAGTAGTATCGGCAACACACCATACATAGGTAAATTACGTCGACATGAATAGCGAAGAATAGTTTATAGTAAATATCATTTGTATACAGCATGCGAGATACACGAAATAATGATAATAAGTACGGCATTAATATTACACTATCATAATAATTATTGGTAGTACACAGCATACGTCACACACAATAAGCAAGAAAAATTACTATCTAAATGGTAATCCAATAACGTTAATAAATACGGAATTAATATTTACAACAGTTTCGTGAGCGACCTTGCTGACAACGAATAAGATACATAAAATCACTTACCATAAACACAGGAACTTCTACTTGTGCGAAGAAAGCGCTTTCACCGGCAAGTTATCCTGTAAACAAATTGAGTCGCAAATCGTGTCAAACTAATGCCTCACGAAGTCCAGATCTACAAAAATCGTTACTTAAATTTTAAAGCAAGCACACATAACACAACCCGGTAGTCGGATGCTGTTGTACCCCTTGTCTGTGGTTTAATTAATTCCAACCGTAGGTCTTATAAATAGTTATAATGGTCCCATCAAAATATTTGTCGATGTGCATCCCTCGTACTTCAGTATCGACTAGAAATCATGGGCCAGATTGTGGTGGAACGGCCGGTGACGATTCGAATACCCCACGATCGCAACGAAGTCACAACTTTCCCTGGTAGACTTTAAATTACAACCAGAATGCCCCTATTTAGGAAGTAGCACATGGCGCTAACAAAAAGACATAAAAATTACCTTTAATCAAAGAAAGAACAAAAACCACTTACTCTGCGTGGATTAACTCAGTTAATTAAGGAAACTTCTATTTTCCAACGTGTCCCAACACGTGGATGATTTGAGAAAACGATTTTTAATTCACGCAGACATAGGTTATAACATGCACGATGTTAACGTCAAAATGCCGGTATCTCGCCGAATATCGCCTACTCAATACGAAGAGACCAACGAACCCGATAGATGGCGTCGAGAAATATAAAAGTAATTTTTAATTAAACCAATATACAGGGTAACGCATTATTTAAATTTATGCACGTAACAAATGGGTCTGTACTGGCAATTTAGCCGGCACTCTGAATGCTGGCAATGTACTAAAATGAAGTATACTGCCAGTAACCAGGTGTCACACCGGCCGATATATTGCCGGATGAATCTTGCCAATGCAGAAATTGCATCGAACCAATATCGGCAAGTTACGTATATTAATACAAGTTAAATTTAGAATGCCAGTAAAATCTGTGCAATATAATATGTACTTTGCCATCACATAAATAGTGCATAATTTTAAAAGCATTGGCAATGTTAGCAACTTAACACAAATTAAATATATACAATGGTATTATCATTTTTAATTTAGTTAATAAAACAATTTGGAAACTTAACATACAATGTCCATATATGTACAGAAAAAAAATTTAAAAATATAAAAAACCTATTTACATTCATTCTGTGCTTATGTTTATTGGCGTCTTTCGTACCCACTACTCCTGGTGTTTATTGCGTGTTGTAAAGCTGCACCACAATTTCAATTTTTTCTTATGGATACTGTAAAATAAAAATTACATTGTAATGCTACTCAAATAACTTATGCACTTTTTTAGCAATTTCTAAACTAAATTATGAAGTTTTTGAAGTAATTATAAAGAATTGCTTTGTAAATAGTCGTGAAATAAAATACAGCGCGAAAGTCGAGTTTTGCAGTAATGCACTTGAAATCACATTACGTTAATATACATATAAAGTTAATGTTTTAAGTTTTAACCTATAAAATACTCTAAAGCCTCTTACCATAAATTAAATTAAAAATATTTTTACAAATTTGGTTTGTTTGATCCAGGCCAATTACTTGGTTAAAACATGTCTCGTTTGCTGCATCTTTTCATCCAACAAAGTAGATTGAATCGACCTAAAAAAATTCAATTAAATACAACTCAGCAATAAGAATAATGAATTGGGAAATTGTAGATAACTTACAAACTAACATCCCATCAACTACAAATTCCAAAGTCACTTTATGTTTGCGCGAAATCGTGTTAGTTTTTAAGTTATATATTTATTATTAAGAAATAATATCGGTTATATTTGAATTTAATACTTACTTATTTTGTTAATCCATCCTAAATGATGAAAAACAAACACATTTTTTCTAAATTTTAAAGCACAAAATGGTTTGCATACGATAAATACAAGATTTTGTGGCTAAAGCTAAAGCTACGAGCTACTTCACGGTGACAACGACGAGAACCGAACAAAATCGAATAATCTGCGGATAAAAATGTGTTTTAAACGTGATGGCAAAATGCGTAGCAGATGCGTATCGTGTACGACGTAGAATAAGCAGTATTGAAAACGCACTATACCGTTACGTTGTTTACTTTGCACTACAAAAACCATAAACGCATTTTGCCTTTAATCGCTGTAATGGCATTGTACACTGCCGGACTTTCTGTGTTTATTGGGTTATATTTTGCTTAAAACCTTTTGGTTACATTCTCAATTAAAATGGCTATTTATGTATTAAGAGACTTTTTTGCTCGGGGAAGGAAATTGACCGCACGACGCGAAGCGGAGGGCGGCAATTATTCGAGTGCAAAAACGTAATTTTTTTTTTGTAATACATACGACATTTTTTCTACAAACAATACCAAATAATGCAATACAACTAAGTATAACGAAGAAATGAAACGTATTGTAGAATACTTCTCGACAAAGGTTAATTTTTCGTTGCAATTTGAAATCGCAAAATGTGTCATTATTTGAAGTTTGTAGAAGAAATATTGTAACTTTAAAACCTTTGAAATTATCAAAGGCATTTTTAGAGTTTGTCGTTTTTATGGTTATGCACTTGCTCAGGTTTTATTGGTTTTGATAACGCTCACATCATCAAGTCTTGATGAGATTGATCACTTCATTTACTACTAACTGTATTTCCAGGAGTTCATCACGGTCACTAAATTGCAAGTGAATTCCAATGGTGATGCATTTAAATTTGCAAGAAGCCATTAGCAACCTTTGAACTGTAGTTTATAACTAATGCCAAAAAAACACTATACTGTTATTATTTATTTGTCTTTTCGTCTTTTTAAAAATTTTTTCTATGTACAAATAATCCAATAACTTTACAATTATTTTTTTTTACCTAAACAGACAAATCAGAAACACTGCGTTCGAAGATTAACGTCAAATTGAAAGAAACATAATCTTCTTTTGGCTGACTAGAGTTATTCACTATATTCTCCATGTTTACTTCTAGAGGAAGAAGGAAAAACATAATTGAATCTTTTTTTTTTAAATTAATTTGAGAGGTGGTTCTTCTAGCGCCTCTGCACTGCGGTCTCCTTGGTCCTTTTGTGCACCTCTGATTTATTACTCCCTTATCAGTTCTGTTTCGTCAATGAAGTCCAAAAGTTTATTCCAAGGGGTTTTTTTCAACTCATGATCGGTTAGTTTTGGTTTTCCGAGAATCGTTGTGCGTTGCTTTTGATACGCTTCGCATTTGCACAACAGATGCTGCGGAATCTCGTCGTTTTCCAAGCATTCGCGGCATAAGGGGCTACTTTGCAATCCCATTTTATGCATATGTTTGTTAAGGCCACAGTGCTCTGTAATCAGTCCCGTGAGTTTTCTTACTTTTTGTCGACTCATGCTTGATAGTGCAGAGATAGTGAAGAGTTTTTCCATAGTTTTTTATGCTCCGCTGCAAGTTTGCTGCGAATTATTTTTTTTCCGGTTTCGTATGCAATTCCGAAAACGAGTTCAGGTCCGATATATGTCCCTGTTGTGCCCTTTTTTGCTAGTGCTTGCGCCAATAGGTTACCCTTTACATTCTGGTCTTTTGGTATCCAGATGAGCTGCACAGGTTAGCGATTTGCCAATATTTCCAGACTGTTTATGCATGCCATAATCAGTTTGGATTTTATTACTGGTGATCTTAGCGCCAGTAGTGCTGCTTGGCTGTCAGACATGATTGATATCGGCCCATTTGTGAATGATTTCGAGTCGATAATGTTTCTGACACACCAGTCAATAGCAGCAACTTCAGCTTGAAAAACGGATGCATATTTACCCAAAGTCAGCGATAATTGCTTCCTATGGCGCTTGCCTCCATATACTCCTGCTCCGGTACCGTTGCGATTTTTGGCCTCATCTGTGTACTAGATAGATCCTTTAACCGCGCCCGGGTAAATGTTTTTTGTCCACTCGTCTTGTGACGGTATTATTCCTTTAAATTTCTTTAAAATGTGATAATTTTTTGTGAAGTCGGATGTCATAGTTAAGATTGTTTCTTGACGCAGCACGTATTTCCCGGTAATTGACGCGTGTCCATTAATCTGCAGCTAATATGGCGCTTGTCTTGCTTCGATGGTTACAACGAGGTGTAATGGTGGAAGAGAAAGTAGTGCTTCCATGGCTGCGGTGGCGTGGTTCTCATCGCTCCTGTTATCAGTAAACATGCCATGTTGTGACTTTTTCTAGATGAGCATTGAAAGTCGGTCTAGTATCAAGAGTAAGTCCCAGATATTTGAGTTCTTTTGTCATCGAGAGCGTAACTCCGTACATCGTAGGTAGTTTTATGTCATCCGTTTTCCGTCGTTTGGTAAATGGAACAATTGCCGTCTGAGTTGGGCACTGATAGTCCCTCTTTTTAATACCATTTTTTGACGGTGTTTAGTGCACTTTGCATTATGTTCGATACAGTTGCCCCAAACTTTGCGTTTGTGATAATGGTGAGATCGTCGGCGTAACCTAAAGCAAACACCCCGCCGTCTTCTAGTTCCTGTAGTAGGCCGTCCATGACAAGGCACCACAGTAGGGGTGATAGCATCCCGCCAGCCACTTTGGCTCCCACAGTGCTACCGTACAAAGAAGTTGTTACCGTCCGATTCCTAAGCATTGAATTGACTCAGTTTCGGACTATAGAGGTGTGATTTCTTTTTTCTCCATTGCTCTTGCAATTGAGGTGAAGGTAGTATTGTCAAATGCTCCTTCAATATCTAGAAAAGCACTCAATGCAATATCATTGTATTGCATTGCATTTTCGCATCTGCTTACTAGTTGGTGAATTGCTAGCTCGCAAGATTTTCCAGATTGGTAAGCATACTGGTTTCGCTGCAGAGGCGAAACCTTTACTGCCCTGTCCTGTATATACCTGTCGACTACTTTATCAAGTAGTTTTAAGATGAAAGAAGTTAAGCTGATCGGTCTGTAGGATTTAGCCTGGGCGTAGGTCGATCTCCTTGGCTTTGGTATAAATATTACCTTCACAATCCGCCAGCTGTTTGGTATGTGCGAAAGTGCTAAGCTGGATCTAAGAATTTCGCATACTTCGCATACAGAGCAGCAAATCCTTTTTGCAGCATGATGGGATAAATTCCATCGGCTCCTGGAGGTTGAAAGGGTTTAAACGTATTGATTCCCCATTCTAGGTTTTCAGGATTGATTATTTTTCTTGCTAAGTCCCAGTTCCTTTTGGGGGTGGGAAGTGTTTTTGCAGTAGTTTTTGCAAAGTACTTTCAACCGAGTTTGTAAACTTTCCGTTTTCGGTCAGCAAAGAACCAATGTTTCCAGTGCGGTCTTTGCTTAGAGCTTTTGGAGTCGAGAACTTGTAGGTTCGTTTTCTACGTCTCTACAGTCCCTTCTCTACGACTCTCTCTTTGCCTTTTTGTATGTATTCCACATTTGAGTTGACGTTATACAATTCGCACACGTTAATGACATTACAATTTTAAAATTACCGCCGCATTCGACACATATTCTGCAACATTTAGATGTAGGGATTTCTAGAAGTATAATAAGCACATATGACAAAGAACTCTGTAAATGACAACAAACTAACCATCGTAAAAAACCACTAAATGATAATATCGTTTAATTGCTTATTTTAAAATATCAATAAATGCCCAGTGATAATATTGTAAATGGATTCAAAATAGCAATCGATTACAAAAAAACCATTCAGATTCATGATGAATCAACTGCAAAATTAAGGTATCTTAGACTGACGACAAATCAATCATTTGAAATCTTTCTTTAATTTGATAAGAATTGTTCCAGAGTTTTGATATCTTTGTAGACCTCATCATTGACCCCAAATACATAATTAAGGAATTTTCCTCTCTCTCTTTGACCGATTGTGTATGATTCCAGTCATACTATCCTTGATCCATTGCATCTTGTGTTTTTGGTCAGTCAGGTGATGAATTAACGCGGTGCATTGTGTTTCGTCTGAAAGTGATCGCGTTTCTTCACATAACTTTTGAAACTCCTTGACAAGGTTTGAAACGGAGTTTAAATCTTCTTCTATTCTGGCCTTGTCGTATTTTACTTCTATTCTGAACATTCCTCGTTCTATCCTTGCGTGGCCGATATGTTCGATGTATAGTCCTGGTTGTGTAAATTATAGCGTATAGGTGGCTTGAGTGGATTTAGGTATAGTGCTGAGGATAAATCCTAACACCGTAAGTAGTAAACTGACACTGATAGATGTAGGTTTTTTGCTCAATTGTGGTTTAGCTATGATTGCCATGATTGCATTGGTTGGTAGTACTTAAGTTTCATTCTTATTTGTATCGGTAGTCGACTGATTTTCTGGTAATACTCGTATAGGAATTATGTTGTGGATACTTTGTTTAAAGGTGTCTTGCGTGTGACAACTCGGAGGGTACTATCTTTGGCTGGGTGGGTTTCTGCAATTCAGGCTAAAGGCCAATGACTTGGATTTATAGTATCTTCTTTAGATAGCACTAGATCTCCCATTTTTAAGTTCTCCTGGCGGGTTTTCCATTTGGATGCTACTCCTTTGATCCAAGCTAAGGTTATCATTGAGTCGGTCCATGCTTAGACTTATGTTTTCTGAATATGTAATGCAATGATGGTCCTCTTCATTAATTTGGCACACACACACACACACACACACAACTCTAGTCTTGGAATTGTTGTTTTTGCTTTAGCTGGGGCAACCTTAGATTTTGCTGTTAGGAGTGTGGTGGTAACTTCTCTTGTTTTGTTGATGGTTTTAACATATATTACTGCGCCATATGCCCTTTCTGAGGCATCACAGAAACCATGTAATTGTATATCCATGTCATTGATGCACTTTATCCATCGTGGTACCCTAATGTCTTCTATACATTTGAGTTGGTTGTTGAAGTTGATCCACTCTGCTTTAATATCGTCAGGAACAGGTTGGTCCCAATCTAGATCTGCTACCCAGAGTTCTTGGATTAATAATTTGGCCTTTCTTATCACCGGAGCCAAACCCAATGAGTTGAATAATTTAGCGATTTGTGATAGTATGATTCGTTTTGTAACACTCTGATAATGAGTTGTGCTTATTTTGAAACAAAAATTGTCTTCAATCGGTGCCCAATGGATTCCTAAAGATTTCCGCGTTTTGTCTTCGTTTATTTCCAATGAGGCTTGATCCTTTATTTCTTCAGTTAATGCTTCTAGTAATTGAGGCTTATTAGTGGACCATTTGCGTAATGTGAATCCTTCTGATTTTAGCAATTTAGTGATTTCGGATTGTAGCTTCAATGTTATCCGCTCCAGATAAAACATCGTCGACATAAAAGTCTTTCATGATGGCTTTAGATGCTTTTGGGTATGATACTTTTTCGTCTTCGGCCAATTGCTGAAGAGTTCTTATTGCAAGAAATGGTACAAAAGTTGTCCCATACGTGACAGTCGTGAGGCAAAATTCTTGTATTGGTGTGAATTGGTCAAACCTCCATAAGATCCGGTGGAATTTTTTGTCTTCTTCTGATATCTTAATTTGACGGTACATTTTCTCAATATCGGCGCTGAATGCAATTTGATGTTTTTTCCACCGTAGTAGTATGTCCGAGAGTTCTTGTTGCAATCTTGGTCCGGCGTACATTAGTTCGTTGACACTCACTCCATTGGATGCTTTGGATGGTGCGTCAAATACTACTCTTAGTTTTGTAGTCGTACTTGATTCTTTTAAAATTGGTTGATGTGGAATGTAGTATTTTCCTTCGTCTAGTAGATGGAGTGGACCTTTTTTAATATGGCCGAGGTTAAATATTCTTGCATAAACTTGTGGTATTCGTCTGCTAACTTGTTATCCTTCTGTAACCTTTTCTCGAGTTGTAGTAATCTTGCAATGGCTTTAGTTTTGGAATATCCTAATTCAGGTGCGAATTCTTCTTTGAATGGTATTCGGACTGTATAACTTTCATCGTAATTTCTTTTAGTCGTCTCTGTGTAATATTTTCACATGCTGCCTCGTCTGGAGAAATGATTTTTTCATTGAAACTTCTTCGAGATTCCAAAACTTTGTTAATTGTTGGTCTTCTTCGGTGCGGCTAATCATGCTGATAATTTTGATATCATCGTGTTCATATTCTTTTGCAATTCCTGATAATATCCAACCTAGTTCCGTTTGTTGACCCAGTAACCCATCTTTTGTTTTCTTAATGCCATGCTGAATTATTTTTCCAAATTCTTTGGCCTCCAGGATGGCATCAATTGGGCCGGGTTTGTTGTAAGTGGGGTCTGCAACAACGTAGTTTTGTAATTGGTTCGAGCTGGTGTATTCTATCTCAGAGCTTGGTAACGATTGTGTTAATTTTGACATCACCAGAAACTTGACAGGTAGTATGAAGTTGCTTGGAAAACGTGAGTGTACCTCAGCTTGAATATTTGTGGTTGCTATTTTTGGATGTCCTGCTCCCAGACCTGTTATTTCGGCTCTTATCTTCTCTTTTGGTAGCCCCAATGATTGCGCTGCTCTTTCTGTCATGAATGATGATTGCGATCCAGGATCAATCAGTACTGTGTTTCCATTATATGGTTTTGAGTTGGCCTGTCTTTCTTTGTGTAACATTGTATGATGCTGTTGACCGCACTGGAGGCAACGCAATTGACTTCGTCATCTCGTCGTGATATCGTGGTTCAAGCAGTTGAAGCAGAGTCGTCGTTCTTTTATGAATTGAATCCTACCAATAATGGATAATGCTTTAAACTTTTGGCAGGTATATATTAGATGTTGTTGCTTACAGTATCCGTAGCAGTTGGAATTGTGGATTGTAAAATGTGGATTCAAATTGTAGTTGTTAAATCTAGACGTTTGTTGCATTTCGTTATAACATGTCTTCGAGACCGCCGTGACTGATTCTAATGACTGGAATCTTCGGTCCAGGAAGTCCATTAACTCTTGTAAGTTTTGGATTTCGTGTGGTGCCCTCAGAGATTGTTCGTATAGACGATTGGTTTCTTGATCCCACTTTCGAGTTATGATATGTGCAACTATCGGCCCGCAAGAGGTAGTATTAATCCCTAAGTTGTCAATTGCTTTTAAACATTCGGTTATAACATCATGCAGTTGCCATAATTTATCCGTAGATTCATTCTGGATTGGCGGTATGTCTATGAATTTGTCAATTAATTTGGAAATGGTTAGTCTTTGATTTTGGTACCGCTTCTGAAGTAGCTCCCAAGCTACTTCATAGTTGATGTCAGTAATTTGTAAATGCTGCGCCATTTGGCTTGGTTGCCCTCGGATGTGAGTTTTAAGATATTGCATTTTTTCAATTTTGGTTAAGGAAGGATTTTCATGAATAACTTTAAGGAAAATGTCATTAAAGGTAGACCACTTTTCATAGCTTCCGTCAAAAAGTGGAATTTCTATTTTAGGAAGTTTTAGGTTTGGTTTAGGTACTTCTGGGACCTTTTTAGTTGTAACAATTTTTTGTTGTAAACCTTCAACTGCTACTTCGTAGGACCGATCGGCTAACAAATATAATTCATTTTTGAAGTAGCTCTCTTGAAAATTAATTTCGTACACCATAATTTTTTCATGTAGTACTTGGATGGTTTCCCACTGCTTGTTAATCTTCTGGAGCAATAGTTCATATCCTATTTTTGATTTGTCTTCTTGTACTTCTTGTTAAATTCGAATGGATTGCTTCTTTCTTTCGGCGTAGTGACTGATCAGCGTCGTTTTTGTCCATGTTAGTGGTCATTTTGATTGCTTACTTGATTTGACCGAAAAAAACTTCTTCTTCGTTTGATGGTCGCGGATGAACCGGAAATAACTTAATTCAACAGGTTGAATTATTATTACGCCGCGATTAGACTACAGTAACGTACGATTAGTTATACGTTTCAGTTTCAAAACACATCGCATATATAATTAAAGAAACATGTGCATCATATTTGTTCCGACAAACAACACGTTCATGTTACAAAAAAATAAAATTATTCATACGTATGTATTTAATTTTTAAAAGCATTGAACACTCTCGTTTTAATGCAGTTTATTATCAAACGTGGGGCTTTTAATACGATATTGTTCTTAAAAGGATTTTATAAAATTGTATAAAAGTTTATTGTTTCTTTGCGCAAGAGAAAAAAATTAGTTTATTTTTACAGAAATTATCTCTATTATTCTAGGTCAAAAAATTAATTTTAACTGCTATTTGTAGGCTAAAGTTGAACAAGACGCACCACTCCCATCATGGCTGCTATTTGATAAAACGGGCGGAGTGTTCTGGGGAGTACCCCTAGCAGATGATGTTGGTACATTACACATATCAGTAAAGGCTGTGCGACAATCGATTACAATGACCGATGAATTTACTTTAATAATTAGTGAGGATAACAAAACTCAAGAAGGAACTGACAAATGTCCTTCAACCGAAGATAGTACTGTATTAACATTAATAATTGACAAATCTATTAAGGCAATCAAACCTAAACAGAGAATTATTGCTATTAATAATATTGCAAAGTTTTTTGGAATGCCATACGTAAGTAATTCATAGTTAACATTTTGAAAATTTATGTTGTTTTTTATAGACTGCCTTTATGTTGAAACCTCAATTAGGACCGGATGATATTACTGATAGTTCAGTAGTTTTAGCAGGACCCGGTAATTTACGTACTAGAACATCAAAAGATACTAGCTTTGTACAAGTAACAGTTGGCTGTGAAGGTCGTTTATGGTTAAATTCGGCACCAATAGTACATCAGTTAAAGCAGCAAGCGCGTGACGGCACTATTAGCGAAGTACTTAGATTGCCCCTTATTGGGTGGCGCGTTAAGACTGAAAATCGACCACTATTAAGAGAAAAACGCAGTGACGATGGTAATTAAACACTATTTTTAATCACGGTTTTTATTATTTTTTTGCAGGAAGTGGAGATTACGAAGAATATTACGACTATACTGACTACGACGATCCGGATAAAGATGCAGACGACACTGTACTAACCAGTCCTTCTACTCCAGTTGTGCATAGTACGCATCCAACTAGTAATGTAGCGGATCATACTCCTATACGTAACCAAGATTCAGCTATTACCCCCACAAGTGAAAGTCATCACCATCGTCATCACCATGGCGAAATTAGACCTATAGATGAAGTCGAATCAAATATTCCTCTAATACAAGAAGAAACTACTTTAAATATTCCCAAAACGGAAGAAGCAGAACCTAGACATGTATTGTCGTACACCACTCAACTACCTAAACTACCTTCCACAACGACTACGACAACTACAACGACAGAAGCAACCACTAGTTCAAAAGAAATCAAAGTGGAAAAAGTAACACCCATCACCGGTTTATATAAACCTAGTGAAACGTTAGAATCTGAAGATGAATACGAAGACGAATATGAGGACGGAGATGCCGAAGGAGACGACGACGACGACATTATTACAGAGATTCCTTACACTAACAACGAAATATTCACTAGTAATGAACGTAAAGCCAGTATTCCAGAAATTGATTTTAACACCGAAACAACGTTAGCGGAAACAACAACTAAAGTTAAAACGACTCAGTTTGAATTTATACCAGAAACTGTTTTTACAGAACGAATAACAGTTGTTGAAGTTGGCTCTACTGTACCTGAAGCTATAACTACGCAAGAAACTTTTCCTCCTACAACTACTACATCTACAACCTCCACAACAACAACTACCGAAACACCACCTACAATGACTACGTCTACAACCTCTACGACCACAACTACTAGAACAACTACTACAACGGAAAGATTAACAACGCTTGAAGAATCAACCACGGCGAAACATACAACTGTTAGGCAAATACCTCATTCGGTAACTACACAGAAAGCAACGTCTGCTCAAGTAACCGAAAGCGTGGTATATGAAGTGAAGAATTTCCCACCAACAATACAAATTCGTCTTAATCGTATTGTAGTTACCGCGGGAAAGAACTTTAGTCAGTACATACCTGAAGATATGTTTTCCGACACTGAAGATGAGTACAATTTAAAATTAGAGTTACTGACCAAAGACGGAAACCCTATTAACAAAAGCTTTTGGTGTCAATTTAATCCAAGCACCAGAGAAATTTATGGGCTGTAAGTTTTAAGAAAAAATGTACATTATTGTTTGACATTTACATTTTTAGACCACTTGAAGAAGACGTCTCGCGTTGGGATTTCTTATTGAGAGCAACTGATACGGAAGGCGCATCAGTATCGGAACGTGTTGAAATTACAGTTCAGCAGCATAAATCATGGCGCGTTGTTAATCACGAATTCACTTTATACGCGCGGGTTGAAAGAAAACACGATTTTGTTTATCCTTTAGATTGGGCTATACATATTCTTGATGGCATTGGAAAAGTATTTCCTTCAACAAATACGTCTAAAATTACCGTTAGGAGCGTAAATTATGCTACTGATCCGATGATAATCACATGGACAAACGATTCACTTCCGACTGATTACTGTGATAAACCTGAGATTGAAGAAGTTTTTAATGTAATTTTAAAAAAAATGCATTTACCAAAATTACTTTTTTTAAATTTTAGATTCTAACTGCTAATGAAGAAGGTGATCCATCACTCGCGTTGAGTAGAAACCTTGCTCCTCAATTACGAGCAAAGAAAATAACACAAAAATTGATTGGTATATGCGAGGAAGAAGAAGTACCACTTCTACCTGAACTGCCGATAACCCCACATATTCCTATATATCCACCTAGTCATCACATACCACTTCAACCACCTGCAAATCTGCCACCTATTTTACGTAATCCAGTGGATCACGTAAATGCTAC
This sequence comes from Aquatica leii, assembly GCA_035610365.1. Taxonomy (NCBI): domain Eukaryota; kingdom Metazoa; phylum Arthropoda; class Insecta; order Coleoptera; family Lampyridae; genus Aquatica; species Aquatica leii. Next base: position 6,715,627 of record CM069432.1, read on the forward strand.
AATCGGAGATCTTCTTTTGTTCCGCGTACCTGACGTAAGTGCCTTAATTTTTTTAATGTTATACGTTTAAATGATAACTAATTTTAGGACACGTTTTATGATCCAGAAGATGTTGAGCCAAATAACTTAAAAATTCAATTGTATACTGGCGACCGCGAACCTTTACCGAATGATCATTGGTTACAGTTCGATAGCAAAAACAAAGAGTTTTATGGTGTACCAAGCGAGACTGATATTCGACGGGTGCAGTATCAACTTGTTTGTGAAGATTCTGGTGGATTAACGGCTAGTGATACACTTATTGTGGAAATACACCCATCCCCGAAATTAAAATACAACGTTGAATTTAGTATGACTGTGGAAGTTGATTTAGATACTTTTATCCACAATCCAAGCATGAAAAGAAAATTTATTGAAAAACTACAAACTTTGTTTAATGATGATAATGTCAACAATATACATCTGGGGTCATTTAGTAGAGGCAGTTCTTTAACCAAGCCATCCACTATTATAACTTGGTACAACAGAACATTAACGAAAGAGAAATGTCCTTGGGGTGAATTAAGAAAGTTAGAGTCTATTTTAATTAATAATGAAAGAACTATGTCCAACCACGTGTATAAAGCAATGGGCGACGATTTTGTAGTTATTGCGTTTAGTTTACAACATTTGGGTGTTTGCAAAATTGTTACAACCCCAGCGCCTACTCGTGCACCAGAGATTATTGTGCCAATCGAAGAAGGAGCTCCGCAAGAAAGCAACGATGATTATCTTGTAACGTTTATAGTCCCTGCAGTGATTATATCAGCTATGCTACTATTGGCGGCAATAGCTGCTTGTGTGTTATATCGTAGACGGCGTTCGGGAAAAATGAATATAGAAGAAGATGGTCGTCAAAGCTATGGTAATAAGGGAATTCCTGTAATTTTTCAAGAGGAATTGGACGAGAAACCAGAACCTGGAACAAAAACTCCAGTTATTTTAAAAGATGAAAAACCTCCTTTGGCACCTCCTGAATACAGCAAAAGTGGTTCGTTGAAATTAACTGCGGATGATTCTGAACCTTATCAACCACCTCCTCCATTTACTCGCACTCAAGATAACGGTAGACAACCACGTCCCAAACCCACCCCAACGTATAGGAAACCACCACCTTATGTGCCCCCATAACAAATACAATTTCAATTTTACAAGCAATAATTTTGTCACACTGCCATTTTATTAATAACAATAAAACCCGTTTTGATTTGTATTTTTGATGTACGAAAACATTGAGTTTTACGGAGGCAGTGTAGAAGTAGTGATATACCAATAAAGTTAAAAAAAAAACATAAATATGTACCTACATTTTCGTAGCGAAATTAAAGCTTATATTTTGGAAAAATCTGAATTTTCATCAACTACAATAGGTTTGTATTGTTTCATGTTTTAGGTTTAGTCTCTAAAATCAAAATTTTGATATTCTTTGTGTAAACAAAAATGTGTGTGTCTTTTAATGTAATTTTTCTTTAGACAGGTAAAGAAAATTGGAATTTGTTTTGCCAATTCTAAAAATTGTAAAATATGTCTACAATGTACTGATAAGTATACTGAATTTTTTATACCTTTTTTATAATATTTTTAGATTTTTGTATGGCTGTTTATTCTGCTTCCAGTTTAACTTTCAGACATCTTTATTTATACATTTGCGATGTCTGAAACTTAAACCACACTTTTTGAATGCATTGTATGTAATTAATTACTTCATATCTGTATTAGTTTTTTTTTAATACTTTTTAATACTATTTATAACATAAGTTACCATACTATGTATTGATAAGAAAACTGTTAATACTGACACGATCTATTAATCAAACAATCCTATATGTGGATATAAAAGAAACAAATGCATAATCACTTTACATAATCACATCCTTGCACGATCAAAGAAAGTTTTATACTCCTCTGTACATTTTTTGTTGAAACTGATGATTTGATCGCTGCTTACAAGACAACTATATCCATTTATTATATTAAACGAAATCGAGTTTTTAGTATCCATATCACTCTTACATTTTTGTATTAACATGTAGTAATAACTGAAAAATATACAATAAAATATTTGTCACTAATAATTTCTTATGTATATAATTGAAACTGAGTCGGCATCGACGGAAGAGTTCTAAACACAAATATGGCAAATAGGTCTATTAGGTCATTTGGTCAATGACCCTCCGGAAAAATGAATAAGGAAGTTATTTTATTTACTTTAAAATTAGAGAAAATTCATGTTTAAATCAAATTATCACAGTTTGAATTTCATGCGTTTAAACTGAGAATTGATATACGAAAACTTCTAGTCAATAGTAAGACACACAGTATAATTTTATGCAAGTTAGAAAAGAAGATAAGTAAACGCTTAAATGCTTGCTTGCGGTCTTGAGACTGGAGGTCATTCCGCCTACTCAGTAGCAGCGTATCTAGGGTAGGGCAGGCAGGGCACGTTAAAGTAGTTTAAAGTTTTAAAACAAACTTTAAAACTTTATTAGTTTATGTTGTAAGGTGGCGTTTTTCAGCAGCTTCTATGCGCAAGTGTGTGTAACTTATGCATAAGTGAGTGCAACGTATGCGCAAGTGAGTGCAACTTATGCACTTTTAATGAAACTAACAAAGAAAAGTAAGACAGACTTTTATATTTTATTTTAAATAAATCAAAACTGGAATATACACTGGCGCCTGGTATTGCTTGCATGGGCGTGTAGCGACTCGCAAGTGCATCTCAGAGAGCGCGCCAAGTCGCGTGTTTCCACCTCCGCTCTCAACCAATCGCTGGTAGGCGAACTTGGCGACGTATCTTATGGGGAGAGCGGAGGGAGTAGTTTTGAAGTGAACAGCACGGAGAGATGTAGTACGTACGAGCGTGGTCCCCGGTGATGAATCGCGAGTTATGGCTGCAGTTTAAATAAAACATATTTATATATATATATATCTCGCTGAGTGTTCTTCCAACATATGGGTGTCAGATCGTGGGTACTTTACACTCGGTAGTTCACGAGATATCACAGGCGCCCTCTGAATCATTGGAGTCGTCTTCTACAAATATATTCTAAAATATTTTGTTGAAATATATTAAGGTAATTAAAAAATATATTGCTTTTGTCAATTATGTATAGCAAATTCTTAATAATTTTAAAAATAATTAGCTGAGAACCATGAATCGTTCTTTTGAGAAAAAGAAGGAAAGTGGGGCTGCAGGTCGAAAACGACGTTCATTAGAGGCAAAAGAAAAAGAAAAAAGCAGCAAAGTTTTTAAGACGTTTTTTTAAAAATCGAGCACGAGCACGACTTCTTCAGATAATCTAGAAAATTCTGCAAACGCAAGGCCTCAAGAATTAGAAGATACTGGGTCAAGTTTAAGCAAGAAAGAATTAGTTGCGGCATCTATTGATGGCGATGCAAAGAATTTTAGTTATAATTCCAAAATCCTTGCTACTTCTGAAGAAACAGAAGTTGGGCCAAAGAAATGAAGATTGATGACGTTGAAGATAAAGACTTGATATCTGAAAACGTCCAAATTATTAAATGTCCCATACCTAAAATTATTGAAGAACACGACATCGAATTTTTTATGTTTAGTGAAGAAACAGGAAAAGCAATCATAACTGATCCATTGAGAATTGAAATTATTAAACATGGTTTTAAAGATTTCCAAAACATCGAAGGTCCTTTTCTGCCGACTAACAATCGTTCTATGAACAAAACTTGGTTCTTTAAAAAATTAAGAAATGGTCATGGTGAGCAAGTGATGCGTTCATGGTTGGTTTACTCGCCTTCCAAAAAATCTGGCTTTTGTTTTTGCTGTCTTCTTTTTTCAAAATGCGAAAACCAATCTAGTTTGGAACAAGAAAGCGGATTTAATCATTGGAAAGCACCTGAGAGAATGAATGTACATGAAAATTCAAAAAACCACAGACAATGCTTTACCCAAGAGAAAGAACTGGAAAGAAATTTATTTTACAATAGAGGAATAATTGATGCCGAACTTCAACAGCAAATTCAAAGAGAAAATCAAAAGTGGTGTGATATTTTGAAAAGACTGTTGCACTGCATCAAATACCTTGCAATGCAAAATTTAGCTATGCGAGGACACCGAGAATCACTTCAATTAAATGCTAACTCAGGAAATTTTCTTGGTTTACTGAAACTAGTTTCCAATTTTGATCCTGTTATTAAAGATCATTTAAAATTTGCGGAGAGTCATCCTGGATCCACTACATATCTTTCACCCAACATTCAGAACGAGTTCATTCACATCATGACATCCACTGTTTATGCTAACTTGCTTGAAAAGATACATAAAGCAAAGTATTATGGGCTAATGTTTGACTCAACTCCAGATTTAGCCCATCGCGAACAAATGTCTGAGGTAGTTAGGTATGTCGAAATCGAGTTTGAGAAAAAAACAGTATATATAAAAGAATCTTTCCTTGGCTTTTGTGACCTGCGTTTGAATTATTTTTGTAAAAGACCCCGTAAGTTTTTTTGTTTCGATTGATTGGTTCGATGTTCGCAGCAAGAACGTTTTGCTCGTTATTGTATTGCGTGTGATTTAAGTTTATTGGTATTTCAAGATGTTTTACAATCATTACTGGTATTTTTTTTGAATGCATAAAGTTCCGTGGTTTTGATATTGATTTAGTATTTTACTTATTTATCTCAGTAAAATAACATTTCTATATAATTTACGACTTCCTTTTTGGAATGTAAGTTGATCCATTTTTCTTGTTATTTACACTTTGTTTAGGCTGAGTTCTGTTATAAAGCGCGATTACGAGCCACCTGCAAATAAGCGAGCGAAGCATTTTTGATGGGAAATGTTTTTGTCGAGGTCTACGTGTCAAGGTGCACGCGGCCAATTATAGTGTTCATCTTTGTTAAGTTCGTTTGTTTAATGTTCTATCTTCTACAAAGATTTTACAGCGCAAGTCAATTAGTAAAGTAGGGATACGAAGTTTTAAAAGAGCTAAGATTTTGATTTTGGGGAGGAATCGTTGGTCGCAATTAAGAAAATCCGGATACCGTGAGATGTAGTGGAGTGATTAGGGTACCTTTTTACCCTATCGTTAGGTAATGCCGCGGAAGTAGGAACCGTGAAAATTAAGTGTTGTAGTGAAAATGTTAATTTTTCAAATTTCGTAATGTACGGTTTATATAGACTTCACGGTTTCCAAAAATAAACTGTCACGTTTGAGGGATTTAATGTCGATGTGTTATGTGGAAAAATCCTAATTTCGCCGTTGTGCGGTTATAAATTGAATTGTGAAATAAATCTTCCGTCGGTGTTCTATTGTTTGGGGATTCCATCGAGCTTGTATCCAACTACGGTACTCCTGGAGCGGCCGAAGTCAATCTAAGGTCGTAGCTTCCGGAAACCACTGTGATCCGCAGTTCACCTGGTATCTACAATTAAGTAAAGGTATTTATCGATTTTGGTTATTACCGTGTAGTGAACCGCGATTGAAATGAAGTAAAAGCTTTGAATTTGAGCCGATTGAGTTACGACTAACGTTAAATTTGGTTATTTCAATTAACACTTAAGGTGTTTGCGCGAAGTTAAAATAAATTAACTTTGTTTTGGTGCGTATGTAAAAGTAAATCGTATTCCCGAATATAAGATAATGTAACGATATGTAAACTGTATTTTGTTTAGTTCGAAGTAAAGTTTCGGAAGTTTATTTTATAACTTATATATATCTTTTTAGTTTAATTGAATTGTTTATGCGGTCAAGGCCTTGAAATTTAGTTGTGTTATGTTTTATTTGAAAGAAAGTAGAGTTAACGCTTTTATAGTAGTATTTTCTGTTTTTATATTTTAAAAATTTTGTGTTTAGATTGTTCGTTTTTGTTTGTTTTACTTACTTGTGATTATTTCATTTCTTTTATTCAAATTTATTTGATATTCATTATTACTTGTTATCATTTTTTTTTTAAATATTCAATCAATAAATGTTAAATTGTTAAATGTAAAGAGCTTTTATTCATTCAGCTGCCGCATACGTAATTTTTGTTTTTAAGTGTATTTCAGAATAGTTACAACTCAAGGTAAGTTCCGGGGTTGTAACCAACCAGATGAGCTTTCGGGTTATCAGGGGTCCGGAAGCTACCCTCATCGTGACCTTGATTGGCGCCCTTACCGATTTTTGAGTCTTTTACCGTTTTAGTTCGATTTTATGTCGATCTCGTTTCCAATTTATCACGGAATTTTAAATTATGACCCACCCCTTTTCCATTGAGCTAGTGGCACAACATCGTTTATGTTACCTCGTTTCAGGCAGTGACCGTGTGTTAACTTTGGCATGTAACACTTTATCCAACTCAGCGATAAGGATGCAGCTAGCTTAGCCCAAACGATATTGGAGCAATTAGAAAAAGACGATATAAATGTAGAAAATTGCAGGTCACAATGCTATGACAATGCTGCTGTTATGGCTGGCCACAAGAGTGGTGTGCATCAAAGAATAAAGGAAAAAAACAACCTTGTCATATTTGTCAATTGTGACAATCATAGTCCTAATTTGGTAGGCGTACATGCGGCTAAAGAAGAAGTAACGATGGTTACTTTTTTTGGAACCATCGATGCGCTTTACGTTTTTTTTTGCTCAAGATCAACTCGACGATGGCAAAAACTTAAAGATGCTGTGCCTATTACTTTGAAGTACGATTCCGATACCAGGTGGAGCGCCAAAACAGAATCAGTAAAACCTGTACACACCTACATTGATGAAATAGTGGAAGCTCTTCAGAACTTAATGGTAGACGAAAGCGCGTCAAATGAAACGAAAAGCGATGCAAAGCAGCTTTATAATCGAATTTTAACGTATGACTTTCTCACATTGCTAGGGTTTTGGAACAAGATTCTTGGCCGAATTGACAGTGTTCAAAAGAGGTTGCAGGACTCTAAAATGAACTTTCATAATACAACTTTAGATTTGAAATCGCCCCAAGATTATTTCCAAAGTGAGAGAAAAGTCTTAGTTAATGACTCAATAAAAGAAGGAGTTCAAATTTGCAACGTTGAATTTGAAAGACGTCAAAGAAGAAAAAACAGAATGGATGGCGAAATGTCTAGAGATGTTGGGTTAACAGCAAAAAAAGAAATGAAAAGGGTAATAAAAGGGACTGTCGACCGTCTTTTCAATGAATTGAAAACAAGAAGCGTTCGATTAATGGAAATTGATGAAAAATTTAGATTTCTTCTTTGTAACATCTAGATGTACTTTTAATAATAAAACAACAGGGAAGCCTTAATCTTATTTATTGTAGCACATGGTTACGAACACATACAGTACAAACGATTTCAGTTACTACGATGTGGATGCCCTGTCCGACGTTGAATCATGATTACTACCATTCCGTCTTTAGTCATTACATTCGGTGAGTTTGTTCGAATCAGTTGAAAAGTGTGTCTGCTGTGTTATTACATTTGATTGGGAAATAGTTGTTGAATTATGGCTAGAAAATATTTGTCTCAGCGTGAAGCGGAAGAAATAGCTAGCAATATTAATTTACTAAATAAAATTGAAGATGAAATTTTATCTGACGATAGTGATGCCGAATTTGAAGAAGTAAGTGTACCTGATGTAAACCCGATTGAAAGTTCGGAAGACGATGACAGTAATGATAATTCGCCCAATGATAAAGATATGCTGGTGGGTAAAGATGGTTCCATATGGAAAAAAGATAAGCCTCATGTTAGTAGACGAAATCAGCGAAATATTCTAAAAACACCGCCAGGATTAACAAGATTCAGTGAACATATTTCAACATGCCTAGATGCTTTCCATTTATTTATCTCGGAAGACATTATGGACATAATACTTAGAGAAACAAACATTCGAGCTAGAAGAATTGTAGGCGATACGTGGAAGCCAGTAGATGCGTATGAGTTACATGCATTTTTGGTTTTACTGCTTCTAGCTGGTGGTTTGAAAGCACGCCAAGAACCAATATTGGAGCTGTAGAGTACGAAATACATGCCTCTCCATAGACCAATTTTTTGTGCTGCAATGTCTCGTGATCGAATGAGAGACCTTTTGAAATACATTCGATTTGACGATATGGACACCCGAGAAGAACGACGGGCAACAGATAAATTAGCGGCTATTCGTAACATTCACGATATTCTCGTTGCAAATTGCAAAAAATCAAATAATCCTAATGCTGAAGTTTGTATTGATGAACAACTTGTTCCTTTCCGTAGAAAATGTCCCTTTCGAGTGTATATGAAATCGTAGCCAGATAAATACGGAATTAAAATCTGGGCTTTATGCGATGTTAGTAACAGATATTGCTGAAATTTCCAAATATATACTGAAATGGTAGACAACGCTCTAGAACAGGAACAAGGTAAAACACAATTTTATCGTTTTATGCACGAGTATAAAATTTCATTTCTAGGGAAGCGGGTAGTTTTGGATTTGGTTGAAGGTTTGAGAGAGGGTTATGGTATTACCACAGATAATTTGTTTACGTCTATGTCTTTGGCGAAGGAGCTACTGCAGCAATCAAAAACCTTGACCGGAACAATTCGTAAAACACGTAGAGAAACACCAAAAGAATTTTTGCCAAAAAAAAATTGAGCAGAATACTCAAGCGAAATTCTATATAGAGAAGACACAATTTTAGTATCTTATTCTTGATATTGCTGCCATGAATGCATTTATTCTATATTTTATATATATATTCTATATATAATATAGAATATATATATATATATATATATATATATTCTATCTTAGGTACCTAAAAAATATAGAAGCGTTATGCTACTTTCAACGCAACACCAAGATTTGGAATTGTCCGGAGAAGACCTCAGTTACAAACCGTAAGTTATCCTGGACTATAATAGCTGCAAAGTAGCTGTGGACAGCGTCCATAAAATGGTGAAGAAATACTCATGCAGAAAAAATACAAATCGCTGGCCTCTTGTTTTATTTTTTTATTTCCTTGATATTGCCATGGATGCAGAACTACTAAATAAGTCTGTGCCTAGAGATAGCTTCACGTACAAGATCATTAACAGGGACCATCTAAGAGTAATGTCACAGACACCTGAAACTTATAAAAACTTAATAGAAGTTATTCGAACCAACGGCCTTATTGGACACACCTTCACACAGAAGCAAAACAAATGTAACAGAATTGTTGTCAAAAACTTGCACCACACCACTCCAAAAACAGCCATTATAGAGGAGATTGACAATACTGGAAAGAAGGTCAGAGGTGAAGTCATCTGTGCAATATCAAGAAAAAATAGAAAGCCACTCAATATGTTTTTCGTGAATATTGAACCAGGCCCTAACAACCCAGATGTAAAGAATATAAAATATATATACCACACTAAAGTCAAGATAGAGGACCCAAGAAAATCGACTGAGATCCCTCAGTGCACTAGGTGCCAACAATACGGCCATACAAAAAACAACTGTATGCGTCCCCACAGGTGTGTCAAATGTGGTAAAGGACACAAAACCACTGATTGTCCAAAAAAGACAAGAATACACCGGCCACCTGCGCTCTCTGTCATGGTGACCACCCAGCCAATTACAAGGGCTGTCAAGTGTATAAAGAGATAAATGCTTGAAAAATGGGAAATATTGCAAACAAAAGAGACCCAGTAATAGCAAAACAACCCACACAAACAACAATGCCACCACCCCTTACTCAAGATAATTTTCCTCCATTAAAACTTGGCAACCAGCAATCAAGCAACCAGCAAAGAAACATTGCACATACATCTGAAACTATGTCCAACATCATGAATGATGTCTACTGGACCCGAAAAATAGAGAATGCACATTCTCAGTCAACAAGCTCCTTAGAGCAGATAATAATAAAGCAATCAGAAAAAATTGATATTCTCATAACACAAATAGGCACCCTAATGGGTCTCCTAACGACACTCATAGCTCAGAACCAGAAATGAAATTTATACGTGTAGCTGCATGGAATATCAATGGCTTATCTCCAAATAAGCACGAGGTTGAGCTGTTTATAAACCACAACAAAATTGATGTTCTATTAATTTCCGAAACACATATGACTGATCAAAGAGTGATTAAAATCAAGGGATATACCGTATGCTACGCTAATCATCCAGACGGCACATCACATGCTGGAGCTGCTATAGTAATAAGAGAAAACATAAGATATCATATGTTACCACCATATACACAAGCAGATATACAGGCTGCTATAGTATCTGTTGACGACTGGCAAGGGTCGTTGAATGTGGCTGCAGTGTACTGCCCCCCCCCCCCCCCGACATCGAATCGACGAGCAGATGTACAATGACTTCTTTCGCACATTGGGCGGTAGATATCTGTCGGGAGGCGACTGGAATGTCAAAAACACATTTTGGGGTTCCCGATTAACAAATACGAAAGGCCAAACTTTGAAAAATGCTATTGACAGCAATAATCTTAATGTACTTTCAACAGGGGAACCGACTCATTGGCCAACTGACCCAAATAAAATCCCAGACCTCATAGACTTCTTCGTCACTAAAGGAATATGAGGACTCTACACAAAAATTAAATCATGCCTGGATGGCTCTTCCGACCACACGCCATCATATGTACGCTAAGCACTACAGTGATCCTAAAACAATTACCCGAGACTTTATACAACCATAAAACTGACTGGGAAGCATTCCGGGATTACATTGAAGATAATACCACACTCTGTATACCTCTTAAAACGGAAGATGATATAGAAAGTGCGGCGTTGTATACTACCAACTTAATTCAAAAAGCAGCTTGGCTATCATCTCCCTATATAGAAGTAACATCGAAAAATTTGTACACTACCGTGGAAATTAGAGAAATGATAGCTGTAAAAAGAAAAATAAGGCGACAATGGCATACTAGTAGGAATCACCAAGACAAAAAGGCACTAAACAAAGCTCAAAAAGTACTGAAATCAATGCTCAAAGAATTAGAGAATAGGACTTTGCAAGACAAATTAAAGACTTTATCACCGTACAAAGCAGAAGATTATACACTCTGGAAAATGACTAAATCACTAAAAAAGCCAAAAGAATACATGCCTCCTCTAAGAAAATCTGATGACAGTTGCTCAAGGAAACCCGCAGATAAAGCAGAATTATTCGCCACCTTCCTAAAAAGTGTGTTCGAATCCGATGAAGCTGATGACGACACAGAAAAAACGATCGACGAGATCTTAAATAGCGATCAGCAAATGTTTCTACCCTTGAAATTAGTCACCCCAGCAGAAGTCAAAAAAACCATAGCTCAACTAAAACAAAAGGAAGCTCCCGGTTTTGACCTGATAACGGCAGAAGTTCTGAAACAGCTACCAAAGAAAGGTATAGTTCTGCTGACAATCCTCTTTAATGCAGTGTTGAGACTACAATACTTCCCAAATCTGTGGAAAGTGTCCATTATAAATATGGTACTTAAACCGGGAAAGATTCCCACAGAAGTCACATCTTACAGACCTATAAGTCTTCTCCTAGTACTATCAAAACTTACTGAGAAACTAATATTAAGTCGACTTCTCCCAGTTCTTGAAGAGCAAAAAATAATACCAGACCATCAATTCGGATTTTGGGCACACCGTGGAACGACTGAACAAATACACCGAGTAGCTCACACAATACGACAGACGCTGGAGAGGAAGGAGTACTGCACGGCCGTATTCCTAAACATACAACAGGCCTTTGACCGTGTATGGCATAAGGGTCTTTTATATAAGCTAAAACTACTCCTTCCAAACACTGAGTACATGCTTTTGAGGTCTTATCTGGAACAACGAATTTACCAAGTCAAGTGCGGAGATCGCCTGTCATCCATCTGCCAAATAGAAGCAGGAGTGCCCCAAGGATCCGTGCTGGGCCCTATCCTCTACACAATATTTACCGCTGATATACCTATCACAGAAGAAGTAGTAACTGCAACCTATGCAGATGACACTGCAATCCTTTCTAGCAGTAAAGATCCTAGTCTAGCATCCGTAAAACTACAAAAACATCTAGATAGAATCAGAATATGGCTAAAGATGTGACGAATAAGAGCTAGTCCTGCAAAATCAGTTCACATAACATTTACTTTGAATAGAGGTGCCTGTCCACCTGTTACACTTAACGGAGATATCTTGACACAGCAAACAACAGTAAAATACCTGGGTATGCATCTGGACAAACGGCTTACGTGGAGGGATCACATTAAGGCAAAGAGAGAACAAGCAAACAAAAAGATCAGGGATATGCACTGGCTGCTGAGCAGGCAATCGACTCTCAGTTTGGAGAATAAGCTCCTGATATACAAATGCATTATAAAACCAGTATGGACATATGGTATACAACTCTGGGGGTCAGCTAGTCACTCAAATATAAAAATACTACAGCGCTTCCAAAATAAAGCATTAAAAACTTTGACCAATGCCCCATGGTTCATAAGGAACACAGAAGTGCATGAATATCTGCAACTCCCTACAGTCAGAGAAGAAATAGAGAAGTCTTCTGATGCCTACAAGCAGAGACTTGAAAAACACATAAATAGTTTAGCCACAGAGCTCCTTAACACCAAGGACTCTATATTCCGCCTAAAAAGAATACGACTAGCCACCATCTAATCATCTAATAACAAGAAATGACACATCACAGGATGTGCATATCTAAAGCCACTTGTATATAATAGAAGACACATCTGATTATAGCTCTTGGCTGATTGCAGATTGATAAAAGACAGGAAAAAAAACATTTTATTTTTAGGTTTTTATTAGTTTATATGACATCTAATGTTAATTTAAAATATTAATAAAGGTTACCAGTACAAATTAATCGGTTTTTCTTTACAAAATAAGAAAAAAACTTGGAGTCAAATCTGACCCCACTTGGTAATCGGCGCCTCAAAAATTGCTTGGTAATCCGAAAGTTAAAGTGACAAATTTTTTGAGGTAAAAACTTTTCCTCTTTTCTTTGCCGGAACAGAAAGTTTTGGGAACTCACAAAGTTTTACACAAGTCGGCGCCCATTGAGAGAACACATTGTGTAAATACATCTTTGAATCTTCAATCATCATTAAATTATTAAAATCGAATTGCAGTACTGTTAATTAAATTAATAGTATCAAAATCGAAAAACAATTAATTAAAAGCGATTTTATTAATAAACTTAACAAATGATTTAGAGTTTCAACTGTTGCTTATTTTCATAAATTTCTAAAGATGTAGGGAACAATTTCGTACGGTTATAAAAATGTGATTACGCAATTACTTTGGATAGTATTTTATTTTATGTATTAATTTATAAATACCTACATAACTTAGATTTTAGCAGTTTTGAAAATTCTGATTTATAAACTTTATTGGTAATATTGGTGTCATTAATTTTTTTTTAAAGTGATGTATTGTGCATTGTGAGTCATTTTATAATATCAAATGCCGACATAAACAATTGTATAAAAAATATCAACATTAAGTATTTATAGACAACCAACATTACAGGTGCTATTAAGGTCTCGAGTCAGGTATTTCAGGTAATTCCGGTAGGTAGGAATTCGTAACAATAACATTACGTGTCGAACTTCGTAGTGATGTTTTTGCCTTTGGCTTTGAAAGGTGTGCCAACAACTTTCACAATGGTTTAAATCATATTGAACTTAGAATTTTAAACATTTGAAAATGGGCTCGAAAATCGAATATGTCGATTCTTCGCAAATATACGCAACTAGTTACGCAAGAAATTCTAAAGCCGTTGGTGTATTATGGGCAATATTTACTGTGTGTTATGCCATAATTGTTGTAGTTTCATTTATAACACCAGAATGGATTGGCAATGTGGATGGTGAATTACCTGGTAAAATTGGTTTGTGGTCTGCGTGTTATGTTGAAGAATCTGGTGAACAGTGCAAAGGAAGAATTGAAGAATTTATTAGTATACCAAATGTGGCGTTTTTAATTGCTACTGTTTTTATTGGACTAGCTGTGGTTGCAGCTTTACTAACAATATGTGCTATGATATTGTTCTTTTTTTGTCATTCAACCACCGTGTACCATATTTGTGCTTGGATGCAACTTTTATCTGGTAAGTTCAACGCTAGGTTAAGACATATTTATTGTATTTAGGTTTAAATCGTTTATGCAAATATTTTTTTGGAATTAGCGCGATATCTCTTTTAAACTGGTTCTTCAGAACCATCTCGATGTTTGAACCACATGGTGTTGTTTGAGAATTTTGCATTGTCAATATAATAAAATTATATATAAAACAGAACATGTTAAAATATTTATTTTTTATATAATTTATTGATGCATTTTTAACTTTAAGTTAAACAACTGTAATGGTAATTGTTTCCGTGTCAATGTAATACTTGTAATAATACGTTATGTGAACATTCCTTCTTTGTTGTTATACGATGCGTACAATACCTAACAATTACCTATATGTTACGCAAAATTCTCAAACTTTGCATATGTGTATATGATAATATTCTTAAAAAAGGTTATGACATGCTTTTACAATATGTGTGTTTTCGTTTTTGTGTCATGAACTTATTGGTATGTTTTAAAATATTAGTGGGTTGGTTTGAATCTTACATACAAAGTGTTTTACATTGAGTGGCTTATTAAACGCTTTAAAATGTTAAAAATTTAGATGTATTTAACAAAAACATCTTCATTGTCATAATCATAATACATAACTATTTTATTCTTACTAAAACACTGTATGTTATTCAACGTTTATACAGGGTGTCCTACGAGGTACTGTACATACTGAAATGGTATGTTCCTTAGGTCAATTTAAGTAGAAAACGTCCTATAAACATAGGTCCAATTCGCCATAGTTACACAGATACAAGCGTTTAAAGTTTATAACTGATCACACATTTTTTGAAAATTAATTATTCTTAGTCAACTGGGAAACAAAAGCCGAACAATATGTCATTTATTGCTTTCTTTTCTACTAATGTCACAGTCGATTTTATTAAATGAAGTGTAATTTAAATGCAAAATGCCCGCTCATTTTTCTAACGGAGAGTATGGTGATATCATTTACATTTATGGATTTTGTGATAGAAATGCGAGATCTGCCGTTAGGGAATATGAACGAAGATTTCCCAACAGGAGGGTGCCAAATCACCAACCTTTTCTTCTGTGTTTTAACATGTACGGACTCATGGTTCATTTCCATCAGTTTCAACAAGATCTGACCGTCCTGTGCAGTTAAATGTGAATGAGCAGGAAAACATTCTACAGATGGTTGATCGGAGTCCAGGGTTGGGTACTAGAAGAATTTCTTCTCGAACGTGACTCCCCCGTATGTCAATATGGCAAACATTACATGATGGGCTTTTGTATCCCTATCACATACAACAGGTTCAGCATCTGGAACCTGGAGATTTTGCTGCCCGGTTGAATTTCTGCCACTGGCTACAGGTAAATCCACAATTAGTTCCATTCATTTTATTTAGCGACGAGGCGCAATTTACTAGAGATGGAGTAAACAATACACGTAATTCTCATTTGTGGTCATATCAAAATCCACATGGCACAACATAAACTAACTTTCAAATCAGATTTTCTGTTAACGTATGGTGTGGCATAATTGACAATCAACTTATTGGACTTTCTTTCTTTGAGGAACGTCTGACAGGAGAAGCATATGCTAACTTTTTACGGAATGAATTGCTACCGCTTTTGGAAGAAGTACCTTTACTAACAAGACAACAAATGTTTCTGCAACATGATGGAGCTCCTCCACATTTGAGTCGGCATGTGACCGAATATCTAAATGTTGCTTACCCCAATAGGTGGATTGGCCGTGGAGGCCCGCATGCTTGGCCACCGAGATCGCCCGATCTCACACCTTTGGACTTCTATCTGTGGGGTTATGTTAAAAGTTTAGTATACGAGGTAAAAGTTAATACCAGAGCTGAACTAATACAGCGTATCCTGGATGTGTGTCAACAAACACGTAATAACCAACAGGTGCTTCGAGCGGCTACTCGGTCCATTTTAGATCGCAGCCGTCGTTGTATTAATGCCGAAGAAGGTCATTTTGAGCTTTTGATGTGATTTTTTTGTTTTTTTTATGTTTGTTTTGTAGTTCGATTTTCTGTTTTCAATAATAATAATTTTCAAAAAATGTGTAAGCATTTATAAACTTTGAACGCTTGTATCTGTGTAACTATGGCGAATTGTTTATAGGACGTTTTCTACTTAAATTGACCTAAGGAACATACCATTTCAGTATGTACAGTACCTCGTGAAACACCCTGTATATTGCAGATCCAAATCAGATAAAATTTGTCAAAGAATCTGCCAAGTTTACAAATTTTAACTGTTCTCAGCATTGATGTCTTAGCAATCTTAAATTGATTTCATTTTAAATCTTAGACATACTGCAAAGGTCAAATGAACCTCAATTTTGTTGTATTTAAAAACGTGATTTTAAAATTCATTGGTTTATTGCAGAAACTATGTTGTACTTACCTACTTAGTTGTTAGGATACAAAACGTGTTAATTAAGGCAATCCTTTACGTTCAAAATCTAAACATTAAATAATAAATCGTTTCATTTAAATAAACAAATTGGAATCAAGTTTTAGAATAACCGTAAATGCTACAAATTAAAAGTGTTGAACCATTCAATACGATTAGCAAAATTTTGACTATTTTAGAAATTTGTTATTGTTAGTTTTGTAGATACTGTAAGATGGGATTACTTTGCCTCAAATTTAGGGTTTTTCTAAAATAACTTCTACAAGAACTTCGAAAACCAACTATGTGTTACATTTATATCTTACCATGAAGTCCTACAAATATCAAAGTTAAATTTTTATGTGCACTATTTTTTTTTTTTTTTTGAGAATTTGGCAAAGTCAACCCCATTTTGGGGCGACTTTGCCTAGTGCTTATTAATGCATTTAAAGGCATAGTAAGGTACTCCGTGAGGTGTCTTTGCCATCCCTAAAGTACAGAAGGATAAAATAAGGGGAAATAGGAAAGTTTATTAGGTAGGTACTCTTAATTCTTCAAAAATTGGTACATTATTAAGTAAAAACCATTAATTTAAATTCATTCAAAATAATACAAGGGACTACAAATTGAACTTTGACAAATCTGCTGTAAACTCAAAAAGTTGCCGTGTGCTGGACTTCTAGCTGTTCGGTTGGGTTTCTATCTATATAGCTAACATCATCACCATCTGGAAACACAAATTTATTCTGCGGTTTCTTTTGCAAGAATTTCAGTTCCAGTATGTCATCTTCGATTTTCAAAATTCTCCCTATAAAATGTTTAACAGTTTTGTTTGTTTTGAAATTAACAACAACGAAATCCTCTACTTGAGGTTCTTCCTCTGTGACCATTTCTTCATGTTCATCAATTCCGTCATCAATTATTTCTTTAGCTTCTGTGACTGGCAATTTTGTGTTCATCCTTATTACATCATCATGTGATACGCTTTTACCTAACTCCACGCGTACCAATATCTTTCTCGTTGCTCTTTGGACGTTCTGATTAGGTGACCTTGTTTCCTTTAAATAGTTTAATAAAGTTTCATCAATTGGCTTTTGCAATCTCTGTTCTACACGATAATTGGGCATCTTTTTGAGAACCTCGTTTCGATTCATAGGACTTATTCCTGTTGCTTTAAATCCACTTTTTAGTATCTCAGGCTCTTTAATTTTAATGTTTCAATCAACAGGTTTAAAAGGGAGGAAAAACTTGACTTATTCAGTGTTCAATCTCTAGGGTTTTTTATTTTATAGTCTGTTAAGATGCTTCGCCATGCCCCTTTCAGGGACCGAAAAAAACTGACGTCAAGGGGCTGTGTAAAATGCGTTGAATTTGGAGGAAGGGACACAAATCTAATGCCATTACGTCGGCATTTTAATAAAACATTAATATTCAAATGGCTTGACAAGTTGTCTCCTATAATCACCCTTGCCCCATTTAATTTTCGAGCCCACGGTAGTACAATTTTCAGGAACCAATCTTCAAAACATGCTGCGTCAAACCAACCTGACTTTGTGCGATTAAATCTGCAGTTTTTTGGCCCTCCAACGCACCATGCATCATATAGTCTTTCTGCTTTATAGACTACATATGTTCGCCACAGACTGCCTTCCGCAGTCCCTGCGAACATTAAAGATATTGCTGTTTTTGTTGAATTTAGCACCCTTTTAGGGCACTTACTGCCACCAGAAAAAATACACTTTTGCGAGCCAGGTTCATCTGTTAGATTTGTCTCGTCATAATTAAGCAAATGTGAAGCTAGAACTCCAGGGAGTGATTATTCCAAATTATCAAAATACGATTCCAATGCTTTACTAAGATAAAAATGTCTTCCGGGTTTGGACCGTGTCATTGTTGTAACCGAAGTTGCCAACGTTTTGCCCACTTTCGTAAGGGGCTTCATCAGGGCGTAAGATAAATCGCAAAACTCAAACAAGCAACGGAAATCTAACTAAGAACTTCTCAAAAGTTAGGTTATCCACTTGTAAAACAAGCAATAATCCAACTCTGAAAAGGTAAGAAAGAAAACGATAACTTGAAAAAGCAAACGAAAATCTAACAAAGAACCACTACCGAGTTAGTTAATCAATTTGTGAACCAAGTCAGATTCTAAACTCCGTAGAAGTTGTTACGGTAAGAATTAGGGGTAACTAAATTTAAATGGAGCGATGGTTCTTGTAGGCAAAATGGGGTGGGTTAGAAATTGTGAGGTGAATATTTAAATTAGAGATGTCGTGGTAGATAAAATTAGTCAAATAGTGATTAGAAATTGTTAGAAATGGGCGCCACATAATTTGTTTAGTTACGGTCCTGTTAAGTAAATTGTAAAATTTTAACAAGGCTCTAGTAGTAGCGAATGGTTACTGAAAGAGAACGGGGAAGGTTAAGCAATAAATAGAAATCAGTAAATTTGATGTAAATATAATGAATTTAGAATAAATGGAAATTTACAAAATAATAAAATATTCAATTTTGAATTATGCAAACAAAATATGTGAGAAGTTGAGTAAAACAATCGATAATGAATTTCAAATATTACAAAAATACAGAATCTAAATTACCTTGTGTTAAAACAAAAGTAGTAAAAATAATTTAATTACGTTAGGTTTGGGGGGCAGCGATCGGGGTTCGACAAGACAGTAATTACAATTTAAAATGCAAAATCTTACCTTTATTACTTCGCTGATAAAACTCCGTGCACGGTATTTCCAGTAGAAGTTTCCTTAAATAAAATATTTAAAACAAACAATTGGCCGTCGGCAAATAACAGCCGAGAATTAGAGTTAGGTTCAAGTTTACTATCTCGTAGATCAGGGGATGCGTAACCAAATTTATGTAGGTTAATAGGTCAGTTACAATTACGTTATAAGTCAACAAATTTCAAAGTAAATCAGATAAAAAATTCTTATAGAAACAAAGAAAAATTAAGTTAAGTAAATTAAGCCAAAGTTTAAATAACAAGAGTGAATTTTAAATAGCAAAAAAAGAAATGTAAAATTTTAATGTATAAGGAAAAGTTCTTGAATTTCTAAAGTTGATTAAGCAAGTAGGATTTTGATTAAAAGTTCAATGTAGAAAATCAAATCTTTGAGATTTGCACAAATATGAATTAATTCACAATAAAACGAAGGTTAACGGTTGGTTTTTCACTTAGCGTCAGTTGGTGCAATCGAAGTTGACTTCTCAGCGTAGCGTTAGTAGAGTTTACAGATGAACGGAGTATTTTGGTAGTTGAAGGAACTCTCATACGTGGGGGAAACAATCCGTTGGAGAAGACGTTCATAGGAATTAGAACAATTTCGTCGGAAGAAAAAACGCTATAAAAAGGAAGGGAGAGAAGCGAAGTTAGATTAACTAAATAAAGCAAAAACCAAGTACTTTACCTGGGTATAATAATCCAGCGTTAAGAAAACTAAGTACACTTTTAAAATTTAAAGTAACTTATAGCCGTAAATATACGATTTTTAGTAATTTTAGGAAAGAAACAGGTTCCGTAGATATACTAAAAGTTAGGAAGGTTTCAACGTAATATCCGGTAAAATCACCGTGTTTAAGTAAACGTTAGTACTTCCAAGGTACAGTAAATTTTTGAAGTGATCTCAACAAGAGTTTGTCAGGAACTCATTAAAGAAGGAAACGAAATACCTAGGGTCATAATGACCTCAGAAGATAACAAAATAAATTCGTCAGCAAACTGGTGAGAGCGCTCGAGTAACTGATAGTTTAAACAAGGATCTTGATAAGGACTTGCAGAAAAACAGATTTTAACCACGTATTAAGCGAAGATAATACGCTCTTAATTAATCATATATTACAAATTATCAACCTTTAAAATGTAAAGAAATAAAGCGTGAGATTAGCAGCAACAGCAAATTCCAACACGTATAAATTAAATGAATAAAACTTGTTATCAAATTGGAAGTAAGTAGAGGATAGACACTTATCAATAAGAGGAACCAAACTCAAGTCCTTGCCATGTTGAGACAGAATCTGTTGGATGATAATAAGCGAATCCTTAATAGGAATTTTAGTAAAAAGTGAAGTAACATCAAAGCTTACGAGAAGATCTTGGGGTTCAAGTTTTATAATTTCTAGACGTTGAATAAAATTCTTAGTTAGATTTCGGTTGCTTGTTTGAGTTTTGCGATTTATTTTACGCCCTGATGAAGCCCCTTGCGAAAGTAGGCGAAACGTTGGCAACTTTGGTTACAACAATGACACGGTCCAAACCAGGAAGACATTCTTATCTTAGTATAGATTTCGGCCGTGGAAGCCTTCGCTATTACAATTCCAATGCTTCTTCAGTCTGTCCAGCACGTACGATTTTTATATTTTGGCAATGTTTTTGTGTAAGACGCCTTTTGTGCCTTTTCAAATAACCTATCACCCACTCTTTCCCAGGAAGGTTGTTGTGAAACAATTGTAATTGTATACCTTCCTTGTCTAGGTGTTGTTTTACCACCATCCTTAAATCCAAAACGGTCAATGGACTTCCAAACTCGGCAGCAGCGATTATAACATTCACTAAACTTCTTTCCAGAGTTATTGGAAGAGCTAGTTGGCCACCAACGGTACCTGTATGTTTATTTTTTATTTTATTTACCAATGTTCTTCTAGGAATGTGGAATCTCTCCGAGGCTTTTTGATAGGTTAAACGACCTCTTCTTATTTCCATCAAAGCACGTTGCAATGTTTCTGGTGAATACTTCTTATACTGACAGACGTTTCTTGTAAATTCGGGGCATTCTAATCTGAAAATGTTCAGGTAAATAATTATGAGGTGACTTTGCCAATGCATATTAAATCTCAGTATTTTAGGTTAGGAGGGAAACAATCGGTTATGATTAATTGTTTACATTCCCCGCCTACCCTCACGACAAATTAACCCTAAAATAATAACCACAACGGAAATACATACCTTAGCAACACAACACCTGCAAAGCACATCAAATGGTTGAAAAAGTTCTTTATTTTTTCAAACAATACACGTGGGTACTATCAGATAACCAACAACAAGGTCTAGTATAGTAGTGTCTCTAGTATCGGCAGCGTAAATATTGATGTCTAAAGTGACACCCCTCCCTAGTAAAACTTTTCTTTCTGACGCCATGCGTAGAATGACAAAGTCGCCACTGCAGGCAAAGTTACTCCATCTTACGGTACCTTTATTTAAATATTAAAACCTTATTAAAAATATTTTTTAACACTGCTGTATTCGCATTACGGCAATAATTGACCTACGATTTGTTTCGTCGGTATATATACACATTTTGAAAATCATTCTCGAGTGTTCCATATCTTTCGATATACGTTCTAGAAGATGGATAACAACTTCGAGAAGGATCTTGAATTTACGGATAACTTCTCGAACGTTTCAATAATTTATAATGCAATTTGAATTTTATTAACGCCAACTTAGAAAATGATTTAACTAACAACGTAAATTTAAAACGAGCATAAATACGAAAGTATGTAATATAGCACGTTTTGATCAACCAAAAATGATCTTTGAAATTTTGGTTTTTGTTTCAGTAAACTGTCAAAAATTGACAGTAAATGTAATGCAGCCAGTCAAAACATCTACAGAGATTTCGCCATTACCGATGTTAATGAATTGTTTAGAAAATATTTCTCCAGATCGATCAATTTGCAATTCGACACACATATTCTTGCTTAAATTTAGTATCTTAACGCATTTCCACAAAATGGAAGACGTTAAACATGCATTGAGTTCATCCGCTGCCTAATTGAGATACTTTGCTAGACATCATCAAGCACATGTCTTCAATTGTTATCAATGCCTTGTTGTAAATTTATTCTGTGTATTGTAAATGTAGATTTTCTGTTCTATTGCGCATTTGATGCAAGATATCGTCACTCATATAACCTTTGTATTTGATCCATAAATCAATTGGTTTTGAGGTTTTGAACAAATTACAGCATCATTTAAAGTCTGATCCCAATGAGAATTATTTTCTAAAAGTTGCAAGCGCTGACAGATTTTTCTGTAAGACGGTGGTTCAATAGCTCGTTCTGATACATTTTGTGCAGTAAAATATACTCTTTGACCATTTTCTAAGTGAACTACAGTAGGGTATCTTTCATGAATAGAAAAAGAAGAAATGGGCCAAATTGCTTTATTACTGCTGACGGCCCATTTGGTATTGGTTAACTTTATCAATGGACTAACTCCATTCACAGCCGTATTACTTTCTTTTGTTACATATTTGCAAATATACTTTATAGATTTGACGGAATGGCAAGAGTCAACATTGATGTGCACTTTGAAAATCTTAAATAAGATTAGTAAATAGAGAACAATCCAACGATTATCAATTTTGATGTCTTGTTGATTTACTTCTACAACTGTTGATCTTCCGTTATCTGCAGTCGATCGCCCAGCAAACACAAGGTAGCTTAATTTAGTAGTTTATTGGGTATTGAAAAGTCATTTATAAGTAATTTAATTTTTTTCGTAATTTAAGAGTAGTCTAAGGTGACGTTTAGCAGTAATTTAAATGGTTACTAGTTTAAAAGTAGTATACGAAGTAGTTTAGGAGTATTTCAGTATTGTGGTAGCATAAAAGTAATTTAATTAGTAACTAATAGTAATTAAAAAATTAAACGTTGTAGTTTAATGGTAATTGAGTCACCATTATACTACCCGGTAATTAGAAAGTAATTAAGGAGTAATGTAATAGTGCGGAGCTTAAGAATAGTTTAACCAGTAACTTAAGAGTAATTAAAAAATTGAACGTTGTAGTTTAATGGTAATTGAGTCACCGTTATACCACACAGTAATTAGAATGTAATTAGGGAGTAATGTAATGGTGGGTAGCTTAAAAATAGTTTAACCAGTAACTTAAGAGTAATTAAAAAATTGAACGTTGTAGTTTACCGGTAATTGAGTTACCATTATACTACCCAGCAATTCAAAAGTAATTTAGAAGTAATGTAATGATTGGCAGCTTGAATAGTTTACTCAGTAACTTAGTAGTAGTTCCAGAATTAGGTTGGGGAGTTTAACGGTAATTAAATGTCCGTTAAAATACAAGGTAAATTAATAGTCAGTAGTAATAGAGTTGCTATATAAATGTTAAGCTAAATTATTTTAAAAATAGTCGTTATATTTGCCAAACAGTTAGGTCTGCTATCAAACAATTGCTTGAAGAATGCATAGGAACAAGGAAAGTGGCAATTATCGACAACTAAAAAGATTTCGTACAGTTCACGAAAATACTAATATTGGAAAGTCAAATAGCATTGGTCAATCTGCTAGATCCAGTAACGCAATGTAATATAAAACAAAAGTAAATATTATAACTTATGATACAAGAATATCAATATTGCATGAAATTATGTATCTGCCGTATCCAAAAATATTTGGATTATATAAACCTCTTCAAGCAACTAAGACATGAATTATCCTAATTACAGAATAACAAACAACAAGAGTATAATTAATACGTAGCGATGCAAATGTACATATAGGACTAATTCATCATCAGTCTGATTGTCATGTGAAATATTTAATGGTTCACGTTGAAAGTATTAAATTACGAATAAGTTACTCGATTTTGTATTCAACATATATAACGTGTAGTTAGCATTTATAGTATTAGGTCAGGTAGAGTAATGGTTAACACGTTTAGGTTGCAAGGGATTTTCCTGATGTTCGTGGGATCAAACCCCAGGTAAGACTTAAATTAAATTCTGATTTAAAAAAAAATCCACAATTTATCAATCATGTGCGTCAAATTCTGTAAACGAAATAAATAAAAATTTACAGAAACAAATAATTAACTAAAAAAACTATTTTTTTAACTGTAGTGGTTTAATAATAATTTAATAGTTTTGCTAGTAGTTCAAAACAGTAGTTTAACAGTAATTCAATGGTAATATAACAACAGTATTTTAATGGTAGCGTATTAGTAATTTAGAAGTCAATGAATTTTTGGTAGTTTAAGTGGTTGCTTAATAGCGCCCTTTTTACTGTTAAGTTACTACTTAAATTACCGTAATTTAATGGCAATTCAACAGTAATTTAAGTCCATCTGTGTTTGCTGGGCGGCGACGATACAGCGGATAACCATTGTTCCCGGTAATTGTTTCTGCTACTAATGCCCGTGGATACCGTTTCGATCATTTACTATCTACCATACATAGTGAATTTGTATTAAGAGTTCTACATGTCCCATGAATCATGTTTTTGATAACAACTTCGTGTAAGCCTGGATCTACTTTAGCAGATATGATTTTATCAACTTCATTTTGTTTAATTTTCTCAATTAACCAAATCAAGATATGAGCATTAGGCAACCCACGTTTGCGCCACTCCACAGAATACTTCCAGCAGCGTGTTTCACCAAACACACTCTGTTTCACAATTAAATCCATTAAAGATTTCAACTTTTGTCGAAAGACTCGTGCAGTAATATCATGGTGATCAGTCGGTGATTGGCCAGGCAATAACTCTTGTTTAATTTCTATCCACTTAAAATTGCATGTGAATGTAATAAATAAATCTGCGGTGCCATAGTGTCGAACGTATGTCATGGCATCTTGAGCGTATTCATGGACGTGCCGAGGACTGCCAATGTTGCTGGAAGAATTGTCGTCCGGTCGACATTGTTTGCCTTTCCATTAGTAGTAATTGCATCTCAAAGATGAATAAACTCTTCAGAACGTAGTTTTGTGTGGTTCAATCTGATGAATGTCAATTTTTATTTATATAGATTATGCATATTATGGGTTCATATGATCTTTAACTCTACTAGCAATATACTGGATAGCAGACTAAACTAAGAACAGCCGAAATGTATGCCTGTTTCTTAACGATACTATTAAAAACTTGTTTATTATTGGTAATTGTAGACGTTTCAGATATAACACATTGAAGTAGTTTCTTCCGAGTTATGTTGTGGTCGTTGAACGTTTCTTAACGTTTTACTGATAATGCTGTCAGCTTCCAAAGAAATTATTCTAAGACAGCTTAACACCTATAAATAACAACTGATTTACTGATTACGTAGCCACATAAAGTCAGTATGCATTTTGCTTATGTATTTATAATCAAATGTCTCATTTAAACAAATTTGATTTAAATGACTTCCCGGTACATAAATGAAATATATAATACCGGCAAAATAAATTTAAAAAAATTATTATTTCAAGCATGATTTCGGTGATCTTTATTCTCATGTAGATGTTCCGCTACTACAGATTGGTCCGTGCGTCTGAGTTGAGCGTCTCGTTGATTTTCTTTAACCCTGCACTGAATGCTCCTCCCTGTTTGGCCGATGTAACTCTTACCGCACATACACTCTAATTTGTATATACCTTTGGTGTGTAGTCTTGGGAGTTGATCTTTATTAGGAGGTATGAGCTGATCTATTTTCTTCGCTGTGTTATAACGTGTAGTGATGTTTTTCTTTCCTAAAACCCTCTTTAGTCTGTCAGTGACTCCGGCAACGTAGGGTAAGTAAGCATATGTTTCTGACGGTGTCTCTTCCGCAACAACCTCAGCTTGCTTCTCCTTCTTCTTCTGTGGTCTTATTAATTTTTTGTTGTAGCCATTTTTTATAAGAGCGTCCTTTATGTGTTTGATTTTCTCCGGCTTGTGTTCTTCATCACTAATTTTCTCCGCTCTTCTTAGAAGTGTAGTGATGAGGGATCTCTTCTGTTGTAGATGGTAATGAGAGGATGCGTGTAGATACCGGTCTGTATGTGTTTCCTTGCGGTATACGCTATGACTTAGCCTGTTGTTGTTCGTGCGTGTTACCAGAACGTCTAGAAAAGCAGCGTTTTGTTTTTTTTTGATCTCCATGGTGAATTTGATACTGTTCTGGTGTCCATTGATATGTTGAAGAAAACTTTGTAATTCTTCTTGTTTATGAGGCCATACGACAAAAGTGTCGTCCACGTATCTGTACCAGCATTTCGATTTGCGGTCCCTTGAGTTGATAGCTTCTCGTTCGAAAGCTTCCATGAAGATGTTTGCTATTACTGGTGACAGTGGATACTTGCGCCGTTCTTTTGTTCATAGAACTCACCATTCCACAAAATGTAGGTTGACGTTAAACAGAGTCTGGCCAAGTCGATCAAATCTTTGTGTAAACCTCGTGGCACTAGTTGTTGTTTAATGATCTCTAATGTTTCTTTCACTGGTACATTGGTGAATAGTAATGCTATGTCGAAACTAACTAGTATGTCACTGGTAGTTACCTCAAGTCCTTGGAGAATGTCGACGAAATGTTCAGAATTCTTAACGTAGCTGGTCTTCTAGCTAAATATTTTGCTAACTTGCAAGTCGGTGATCCACAGGTACTGACGATAGGTCTTAGAAGGTTTTCGGTTTTATGAATTTTTGGTAACCTATACAGTCTTGGAGGTTGGCTTTCCGATGGTAACAGCCTTTTCTGTTCTTCTGTTGGTATAGATAAGTCTTTGATCGCCTTTCTTATGCGTTGTTTAATTTTTTGCAGTAGGGTCCTTGTTTATACATATCTTCAATATAAAATGATACATTGATTGTTAGACTAATCAAAAAAAAATGTACTAAAAATCAAATTTCCAAAAACAATAAACTTAAATTTGGCTTAAAAATAATGCCTGAAATAGTTTATAGTTTATTTAAATGTATGATTGTTATGCAGTAAAATTGGTTTAATACCTAAAATCTAAAGCTTAATTTAATAGTTGCAACTTTAACAATTGAAGTTTTTAAAATAAATCATTAATTAATAATAGCTTTCGTTTATTAAGTTCAATTAATTCAGTTAAAAATCAACAAGTAATTGTTGTATTTCACATTTAGAATTTAATTAGTAATCTGATCGTAAATATAGCGGTACTTAGCATTTACTTCCGCTTATGTAAAACGATTGTACCTGTTCCATTAACATTGTTATTGTAGTTTAGATTCACATTGCTGCGTTTTTCTTCTTATAATACAAGTTTAATTGATTTAAAGATGTCTAAATTGTCTTAAAAAAAACTATAAAAACAAAAAGTATTTTGTAAATTTATATTTATACTTGAGTGTATTAAAGTAAAGCACATTACATTCATGACCTAAAAACATTTTTTTAAATGCTGCTAGTAGAGCACATTAAAAAAAGTATTTAAATATGGCTATTAAATTTAAATAAAAATTTCTAACACTTCTAGTTTGTTTATAAGAATTAAATTTGTACGGTTTTAATTTGACTGGTTAGAAAATTTTTAAAGTGATTAATGTTTAAACTTTTATAATCCAATGCTTAAAATTTTGTTTGCTCTATTGCTGTTTTTAATATAAAAAAAAGTATTAGATGAAGAACTTATTGTTTAATTTTTTACTTTATGAAAAGTTAGTTGTTCCAGATTTTTACTTTCACATCATTGCATAAAAATATTATAAACAAAAATGTAATTTTGATGCAGTTGATAACTAAAACTCGCCTCATGTATAATTGGAAACGTCTATCATTTTTCGCGCAGCTATGTAGTACAAACACTTTTGTTAGCGGTGTAACATACTTATCGAAATAATATGTTTTGAAAACCACACGTTTGATAAAAATAGTGAAACGCATTGTGTTAAATTATATAAAACTAAAATTGCATTGGTTTTTCTCCGAAGAGGATTACTAAAGAATAGGTAAAAACTTAAAATCTAGTAGCGTGTAGTATAATTCTAAGACATTTAACAACTCAATACATACATATGAATAACTAAGTTATTACGGTTTTTAATAACAACTTTTTTTTGTAACATAAACATGTTGTTTGTCGGAACTAATATATATGATGCACGTGCTTATCTTATCTGCTGAATATGCGATATGCTTGAAAAAGATACAAGTGGCGATTTAAGTGAAAAGATTTTTTTGATCAAATATGTTTGCAAATTATCTAAAAAATTGCGTTAAGAAACAGAAACGTATGATCGTACGCTACTGCAGTCTAATCGCGATTCAAAAGGCGGGATCTTACATAAATGCGTTCTCGTCGATCTTTTATTTATTTGGTTATAATTACGGGAGAAGCAATTGCAAAGGTGTGTTTTACACTACTAAAAATTACCAAATAAATAACCAAATAATTTGACACAATAAATTTGAAAGTAGTAGACTTCTATAATTTCAGTAATTAAATGTACGTATGAAAAACGTCTTTGTGGTAACTAGGGTTAAAATTAAACTGATATAGCACTGTCAATTGATCATGGTAATATTTAGAACATATTTATTAACGTAAATCATAATACCGGTAACAATTCAAAACTGTTTGATGGCAGAGCCATCTCATAGTATAATTTTACTATGTGTCTAAAGATAACTGTAATTAGCTATAAACGACGATAAACACGTTGAATTAGTTTAACACCCGCAAAATTCAAAATCTGCTTTGAATAATTCGTCGGGATAAAACTACAACGTAAAAGGACATTGGGAGTAAGCAATGTCAATACAATTGTGCAAACGCCACCAGAGTGAACTACTGGACGGCCGTTTTGCCCTTTTGGGGCTCATCAGCAGTAGGAGATACACTCTAATGTAGTTCCTACAATTGCATTGACGCCCCTTATAGCTTACATTTAAGTACGACAAAGTTACAATTCAAAAGTGTTTGATGACAGGGCCATCTCATAGTATAATTTTACTATGTATCTAAAGATAAATGTACAATACCAGTAACAAAATAACACACATTTCAAATTTCTGTATTAGTAACAATGAGAACTATGAACATAAACAAATGTAACACTGATCAATCACTCAGAATAAGAAGCTACTCAATGTCAGGTTCAGAACATGAGGTCGTATCACTATCATTATTATTAGTGGTTCTATTATTGACTACTCAATCTAATTTATTTATTTTTTTGCCACTTCATAGAATGCATACAAATTATGTTGGTACTTGTGTTCACGTATTAACTGTAAGAACTCAGACTGAATCATGTCTGGTTCAATTGCGATATTCTTTGATTACAACCAGTTCTTTATATAAATTTTTTCATGCTGATGTAGAAATTTTTTTCACTCAGCGACTATGGTACCGTACATTGTCCATTACAATAACAGTTCCTTTGATAATTTTGTTAAAAACTTAGCAAACCGTGCCTCAAATACCTCTGTATATTTCTTTGTGGCAATATCTTGATTTCTTGTGTTCAAAAACTAATAATGCATCTTTTTTCCGGAAGAATTCTTCAATCTCGTTGTTAATCTTTTAACGAATGCTTGACGTTTGCTTGTTATACTGTCAATTCAAATTTTTTGGTTTGTGTGACCTTCATTTAATCAAGTTTCATGAAGGTAAAATATAGATTTGTTTGCTGTTCTGTTCTGTGCGTTTTTTCAGAACGGTTGTTTTTAATCAAACCTACTTAAAATTTAGCTGCTTCTATTGTATATGACGATGAACAAGGCATTTGAGGTAAATTTGGTATAGTTTTTAAAGTATAACTAATCTTATCCATTGACAAAGATTTTATTTTCAAAAACAATTGGTGTACTGCTTTGAATATCGTTTTTAACTGGTTCGTTAAGCGTCTGCAGAACTAACAGTTTTTGTAGGTTTGGATTTTTTTTAAATACGATACACGGCAATGTCTACAAAATCTACAACTGAAAACCTTTAATTTATATTATAAATAAAACATACATTCTTCTTCAGAAATTTTAGATAATCAGTGTACTTTTTAAGTCTTAAGCTGGAATTGAAATGTAGATAATTATACTATTATTTGTATTTGGAATAAAACTAAAAAATAATTCAAAATGTACTTATGGGTGTAAACAATTACAATACAAATAATGTGACGATTTTTTGACTTAAAAACAGTTTATATTTAATTAACAGTTAATTTAATTCAATGTGAATTAAACTGACACTTAAAGTGACAGAACGTTGA
Organism: Aquatica leii; assembly: GCA_035610365.1. Classification (NCBI taxonomy): domain Eukaryota; kingdom Metazoa; phylum Arthropoda; class Insecta; order Coleoptera; family Lampyridae; genus Aquatica; species Aquatica leii. The sequence continues at coordinate 6,746,051 of CM069432.1, forward strand.
TTAAATGATCGGCGTATGTTGGCGTTATAAATAACTTACGTTATAGAGAATGGCATTATCTACAGACTTTCTAAAGATTAGCTATCTTTCTTTAACTGCCAAAGATAAGTATAATATATTTTATTTTAATTTTCTATTTGGTCATATATGTCATAAGACACCCTTCGTAATTACGAATATATATGTACTTATTTTTTTAATTAAAAATAACATAAGTAAAAATAGTAATGTCGTCTATGCATTTTGCTTGGGTTTTTTTCGTACCCTTTTTTATTTTTTGCGGTCTCTAGATAGTAACTTTCTAAGTGTATGGATTGCCACTTAAGGTCTGCAGTTCTCTCTATGACGTTCGTTAGTTTTGTCTTTGTTTAGATATTGGACTTAGTTAGTTAGTTAGTTCTTAACATTGTGAGTTCTATGACTTTTTGAGTTATTCTAAATTTTGCTGCTAATTCATTGGTGATTGCTATTGTTTTTAAGCTATAACTGGCAACAAAAAGGATACAACTGTCATAAATCTTGCGTTTCAAGCACAAAGATACATTCTTATCTTTTAGAATATAGCCGAGCTTACCGTGTGCTACAAGCTTCTAGTAATTTACCAACCTGCACGGCCAACTCACTGTAGGATTGAAACCATACCTGTCGGAGAGAGGGGAGGTTCAAGTGACTTTATTTTAAAGGGCGCCAGATCTTTTGTTCTTTGCAGAAATAGCTCCTGCTAGATCGGCACAGCAGGCTCAAAGCTTGTACAAAATTGTTAAGGTTCGTAAGGCTGGAAGAAACAAAAAAAAAAGAAACTAAATCGTTAACAACAATTGCACTTTAGTTACTCTATAAGGATAAATAGATTAAAATTTGAATCAATAACAATTGAATAGCATGACAATGAATAATTTTAGTCCGAGTACAAATATAAGCAAGACTAGAGAGAATATAGCAAATAGAATATCAGCAGGATCGGCAACTTACACTACACGTAAAACCAAAGTGTAACCACCGGAACATATAAAAATCTTCATCAGTAAATAACATTAATAATGATAATGGACCGTTGACGTAATCAGCATGCGATAGTAATTTACTTAAACTAATTGAGTAACAATAATAAGCAACAAATCAATTCGAACGTACGATCAGTAAATATAGTTAGTCGTGAGCATCACCGTAGCGACAACGAATAATTAAGCAAAAATTAACTTACCAAATTCAGGGTTACCTTCAGAAAACGTTTTCCTACTGGCTTCCTGTAATTAAACTTCCTGAAAATAATCGTGTGTACCTGGCGACTCACAAACTACAAGTAAAAGAAACATTTAAAGGAAAGTAATTGAACCGACACTAATCGTATACTGTTACAATGTATTTTCGTCTACGATGGTATTAATTTATTGCATCCGAAGAGAATTCAATCGTATCCGGTACTTAGGATCTTCCGAACCAGGTGATATTAATTACTGGGATTTGACTCCGCATCGAAATTTTGCCCTTGTATTGCAGCGTTCTTAGCTCTACAGCTTCCGATTATAATTTTCCTTTGTAGATTTTAAATTACGACAAGAATACGCATATTTAGGAGGTAGCACATGGCGCTAACGAAAATACATCAAAATTACCTTTAATCAAAGAAAGAACAAAAGCCACTTACCCTGCGTGGATTAAATTACTTAAATAAGAAGACTTTTATTACCCATCGTGTCCCAACACGTGGATGTTTTGAGAAAACGATTTTTAATTCACGCAGACATAGGTTATAACATGAACGATGTTAAAGTCAAAATGCCCGTATCTCACCAGATATCGCCTACTCAATACGAAGAGACCAACGAGTCCGATAGATGGCGTCGAGAAATAGAAAAGTAATTTTTAATTAAACCAATGTACAGGGTAGTGCATTATAAAAATTTTGCACGTAACACGTGGAAACTCCTATAAAATTCCAAAGAGAAATAAATTATCCTACAGTCCAGATACAGTGTGAAATGAGAAGGCGGAGATCTCTCAAAAAACTTTTGGAATGTCAAGAGCTGATTGACAAAAATCTGTGCTATAAAGTTACATAGGGAGGTATCCTTTAACTGTACCCGTATCTGTAAAAGACAAATAACACAACAGAAGTGATAACACAGAATATATATTTATTGTATCACAGAAGTAATTGAAGAGGACGAAGACAGTACATAAATATAGTTATATAAACGTTGCAAACAATATTAGTTACGCCCTTGACTGGGTAACACGTCGCACATCAAAATGCCCTAATCGGTCTAACTTTTACATTTAACGAAGGACTGACTTTACTTTATTAAGCTAAATTACAAGAATACGAAAATCAAAAGTATAGAGAATCAGAGCGCACTAGATAAGTATGTGACACACAAAAGAATGTTTAACATTAATTGTGATTACAACCGAGTATGTACGTGTGGCCATTTCAATAATCGGCATGACCAACAAAGTAAAATAGAAAATGCAATACTTACAATTGTGTATTATCTAGTAGGGGATTAGCTAATTCCGTACAAGAATGACTTAAAACGTAATATGAAATTTGGCACAAAAACGTACATATGGTGCTATCACAAGTAACTTGATTTAATTCATACGATATTTGAAGTAAATGAATGCGCCGAGCTACCCTCTAATTAACTTTGCACTTGTGTAAGTATTTCTTCCTATAAAGTGGTGTTCAACCCCTGGCTTTGAGCGACCAGACGTCATGGAAACTTTTAAACACTACTCAAGTGAGTGTTGTACTGTTTTACGCTCTGAGAATGCGAAACCTAAACTTTTTTATTTCTGCTACATCGTTTGACTTCAAACAGTGGGCTGTGAAAGGCACAACTAGCCAATGTAACGCTTATTTCATAAAACCTGATTTTGTCACTTGGAAATTATTGTAATGGCATCACTGTTTGATAATTCTTCTTCTTCAAGTGTGCCTCTTAACGAAGGTTTGTTGTCACCACAGCTTGCTGAACTTTATTGACGGCAACTCTAAACAATTAGGTGTTGTTGCAACCGAGTCTTCTATCGGAGTTGTCTTAGGCTTACCGGCGTAGTTAAAACCCTTCTTTAACAAAGATGTGGTCTGTGCATCCAAAACCGTGTCTGTTAGGTTGACACATACTTTATGGTCGTTTCTGGAGAACATTTCGTTGATTGCTTACACACATGTTCACTTTCAACAGGATTGAGCACATGCTTATAATTACTTTGAGACTGTTAACTTATTGACAAGAATCTTTGGTCATCAATGGATAGGTACAAACGGTCCAATTCTTTGGCCTGCACGGTTGCCGGATTTAACGCCTCTAGGTTTTCATCTTTGGGGTTTTTTGAAAGATAAGATCTATCAACAACGGGATCGAAATATGGACCCGTTAGATGACCCAATTACTAACACTTTACATAGCAGTGATGAAAGAACTTTTCTCAAAGTGACAAAGAGTGTTATCGGGCGAGCTCAAAATATATTAAGGCAATGCTTTTCAATATTTATTGTCATAGGAATTTTAAATACCTAATAATTATTTCGTATGACGTTTTGTGAAATGTTTTAAATATTTCAGTTTGTCCATCATGCTTTTTGTTTTCTTGATAATCTAGCTTCACTGTTTCTGAATTGTTTGTGTAATCTCAAACACATTTGGTGTTTGACGGTTCGTAAAAATCTCATTTGGTAATGTTTTAGTGCTTCTCAAAAATTTTTTCTGCACACTCAAGTATGTCAAATCTTTCTTGTACAGGGTTCGCTTTTACTCCGGCCTTGGTATCTAGTGTCTTTGTATAAATGTCGGCATAAAACATGTAGTAATAGAAAAGCTGTTTTAAAATGGCAACGCCAGTTTCAAGCATTTGTTACATGCCAAAGTTAAAACAAAGTCACTGCCTGAAATGAGGTAACATAAACGATGTTGTGCCGCTGCTCAGTGGAGACGGGGTAGGTTATATTTTAAAATTCCGTAATAACTTGGAAACGAGATTGACATAAAATCGAAATAAAAAGGTAAAAAAACTCAAAATCGGTTAGCGCGCCAATCAAGGACGCGATGATTATAGCTTCCGGACCCCTGATAATCCAAAAGCTCATCCGGTTGGTTACAACCCCCTGGACTTACCTCGAGTTGTAACTTGCTAAATTTCTGAAATTTTTTCTTAAAAATTTACGTACGCGGCAGCTGAATGAATAAAAGCTCTTTACAGTTTAACAATTTAACATTTATTGACTGAATATTAAAAATAAATAGAAATAAAATAATGAATATCCAACAAATTTGAATAAATATAATAAATGAAATACAAATTAACAAACGGAATATAAACATTCAAATATATATAAAAGAAAATAAAGCGTTAACTTATTTTTCGATAATACACAACAATAATAAAATTCAAGGCTTTGTCCGCCTACTTAATCCGCAAACAACAAACAAAAATAATAAAATACAAAAGTCATAAAATATACGTCCGAAACTTTGCTTCGAACTAAACGTTCAAACAAATTATATGTTACATTATCTTTCATGCATGAATAAGGCTTACTTTTACATACACAAAACAAAATTAATTAATTAAAGTGAACTTCACGCAAACACCTTCAACTGTTTTTCAAAGCTCTTAAATCATATCGATCGCGGCTCACTTCACGGTAATAACAAAGTCGATAAATACTTTTACTAAATTGTATACTCCTGATGAACTCTGTCGGCCACAGCGGTTCCAGAAGCTACGAATTTAGATTGAACTCGGGACGGTCTAGGTGTACAGTAGTCGAATACAAGCTCGGTGGGACCCCCAAACAATAGAATTCCGGCGGAAGATTTATTTCACTATTTAATTGAAATCCGCACAAAAGCGAAGACTGGATTTTTCACACAAATCATCGAAAATAAATCCAACTCGAACGTGAGTTTTATTATGGATACCATGAAGTTCCTTAAGCCGTAAAATTACGAATTTGGAAAATTACTATTTCTCATTACACCACTCAATTTTCACGGCACCATTTGTTTAACTTCCGCGGTATTGCCTAACGGTAGGGTAAAACACCCCGAACACTTGACTACATTCCGGTACCCGGTATTCTTAATTGCGACAAAAAGATTGATTCCCAAAAACAAAATTTTACTCCTTATAACACCTCGTGATCCCACTTAATTCACAAACTTGCGCCGTAAAATCTTTGTAAAAGATAGAACACTAAACAAAGTAACTTAACAAAGATGAAAAATATTGTTCCCACGTGCGTTACGTCACGTACGCACACGAAAAGACAGGAAATGTTCTCACGCAACGCTCGCTTAATTAAATTATCAAGTGATCCAAATCACGCTCGTAAATGACCTCAACATAAACAAAAGTAGATTCTAAGAAAAATCGAACAAATTACATTCCAAACAGGAAGTCATAAATTAGCTAGAGTTGTTATTCCATTGAAATACCCAGAAGTAAAAACACTAAATCAAAATCAAGATCACGGAAATTTATGCGTTTAAAAAAAAAACAAACCAATAATAATTGTGAAATAACTATCAAATACAAATAAACTTAAATCAAACGTAATAAAATAACGAGTAAAACGTTTTCGATCGATCGAACTAATCAATCGGAAAAAAAACAGAAAACCGGAAATTCAGCCAGATGAATCTAATTACGAGGTCTTACATAAAAGATTTACTGCTAAAATCCAACGCCGGTTACACATTTGAATTAGAGAAGAAACGTTTAAACGTGTAAATGTGTAAAATCACTAAACGTGTAACCAACTTTTTTATGAGACCAAGGTGCCGAAAAACTGTTTGTTGCTAGAAATTTAGCATCGATCCATCTGTTGGTCAGCATATTTACTAATTACTTTGCTAATTGTTATAAGAATTCAGGTATTACGTTGTAGCAATGTTATCATGCAGCACTTTGATTACTAGGAAGCATATGAAGTCTGAGCTTTCATTTATTGAGTGTTTATAACTACGTTATCATTAGTATAATTTAGGTATGTACGAATCGCATTCGTAGTACAATTTTGCATTCTGGTTAATTCTCGTGTTGTCGTTATCACACATTCTCAGCTTTCGTCACATGTCGCAGTAAACATCGTCAGAGCCTGGACTAAACTGCGACATGTGACGAAAGCTCAGCTTATGTGATATAGGCAACACGGGAATTATTCAGAATGGAAAATTGTATTACTTTATCATTCCTTATAGTGAATAAATTTAAAAAAAACACAACAAGCTAATGTATAGATCATTTATTTTTATGCAAATTTAGTGAAACCAAAATTTCCTTAATTAAGAATTTTCAGAATAGAAACGCGTTTATACGTTTTCTTTTTTATACACTTTTTTCGTCCCTAATTTGAATACAAAGTCTTTACTAAGATAAGAACGTTTTCCGAGTTTGGAACGTGTCATTGTTGTAACCGAAGTTGCCAACGTTTTGCCTATTTTCGTAAGGGGCTTCATCAGGGCGTGAGAGAAATCGAAAAACTCAAACAAGCAACCGAAATTTAACTAAAAACTTTTCAAAAGTTAGGTAATCAACCAAACCAGATTCTAAACTCTGAAAAGGTAAGACAGAAAACGATAAACTTGAAAAAGCAAACAAAAATCTAACAAAGAACTACTACAAAGTTAGGTAATTAACTTGTGAACCAAGCAACAACGATCATGTTCTGAAATGCGAGTAATGACGGAACGACCGGTCTTGCCAATGTGGACTAAACTACATGAATAAGGAATTTAGTATACACCTTGAGATGAAAGTATAGGAAATTTGTCCTTGAGAGAAGGAAGAATCTGAGAGATTTTGCCTGTCGAGTTGAAAATGGCTTTGATACCATTCTTGCGAAGAAGTTTCCCTATTTGATCTGTAACCTTGTGAATGTAGGGTAAAAAAAAATTCGGATTGGATTCGGGAGTAGCAGTGTCTTTAAGTAATCGAGTACGTGGATGTAGACGACGATTAATAACTCTATGAACATTGTTCACTAAAGTTCTAGTAAGATGACAGAGTTCCGAGTCTAGATTCTTAGGTTGAAAAATAGAAAAAGCAACAAGGTCTTGCTTTATTTTTGTTTGGTTTTATTGATCTATTTAAGCAGATTTGCGGTTCAAGTAGCTACTTTATTGTCGAGGTCTCAAAAACTCTTACATACAAGTCTGTAACATGGACTACGTCCTAATGCCAAAATAAAGCTTGTATATTTATTTAAAATTAAGTTGTAAATACAATAAAGATTTTTTACTCTGATTACTTACTAAGACCTAGTTTATGTCTTACTCTATAATCATTAATTTTTATTTAAAGTTTCATAACCGCTAACTCTCTATCTGTCTCAATTATTGTCACATCTTTATTCTATACATTATCTAACTTATATAATATACTCTCCAGGATAAAAATCTGAAGTAACTTCTGGTTCTTTAAATAATCTATAAGTTTTTATATTGGTTAAATCGGTTACCGTTTGCTAAAGTACCTAACCGTTACAAAATTAAAAATGAACAAACTTTGAACGATTGTAATAACAAACCTGCTTGATCTAAGTAGTCTCGTAACAAAATGTTTGTATAAATGAAAACTAAACATTATTAAAATGTTAAAGAATTATGCATACTAATAACCGCTAATTTGTATTAACCGCGTATGTCTATCCCTGGTTAATATAAGAGTTTTTATACCGTTCCCTACAAAATATTTTCATTAAGACGTAATTTTGTTCTTTGAAATAAAATAAAACTCTCTTTTTGTTTTTAAAATTGTTGTTCTTCATATAATTTTATAAAAACAGAAACTTTTAAAGATACGGTTAAAATAAATTCTATTTAAGAAACTTCTAATTTATTTAAAAGTAATTATGTACATCGCTACAATTAAACTTTCATTGGTTAAAAAATAAATTATTCTTGAAACGGTTGAATAAAGTCCGTAAAAAACAAACATTGCTTTGTAAAACTTTTGGTTTGTCACCTGCAAATTGAAATTTACGTAAATCGTGTTACGAATGCGGAAATTAAAAACAATAATTTATAAATAATTAGTAAATTTGTGAGTTACATAATAACTTTCTTGAAGAATTCTAAAATTTTATATATTTATTAATAATTAAAATATAAATATTTGAGTTTGATTATTTGTTATTATGTTATCCTATTAGAACTATTTATTTTTACTTAGTACTGTGTATTTGTTTGCATAAATTGTATTTATAAACAATTTAATTTATTATGCAGATACGTTTATGTATTTTTTAAAATTAGTAAATTACAAAAAAATATATTGCAATGTATTTTATACGAATTGTTTAATATAGTCGGTGCTACAAAAGAAGATTCTTACGTGATATTCGTAAGTAAAAACTCGTTAATCGAATCACTTACTGTAAAATGTAGTTGCTGATGCTTAAAAACTAAAGTTTACTAAATAAATTTTACATACTAGTATTATTATTGTTAGTTGCATTTAATCTAAGTACTAACCTACGATTCATATTGAATCGTTCAACGAGCAAGAAGTGTATTAAAGTGCTGGCGATAAAATACCTGTATACGGGCTTTATTCCAACTTAAATTTCCAAACTTTAATGGTATAAATTTGTTAAATAATATATATATAAAAAAAAGATTAATTTCATAGCACATAAAATTGCAATAAATAATAAAAAATCTCCAACAATGAGCCAATCGGATGGATATTCAACGGACAATGGAAAAAGGAAACGCGAAATTCACGATGAGAAAGAAATTATCGCCAAAAGTCAGAAGATACATAAATCACTAGCAAAATCACAACAAAACGAAGAAAAATTAGATCAAATATTAAATTTACTACAAAACCTAACACTAGAAGTGAACCAGATACGTGCAGAACAACGTGAATTTCAAACAGAACTAATCGAATTAAAAGCAGAAAACGAAATTATAATAAAAGAGAATGCAAATTTAAAAAAAGATTACGAAGAGATGAAAAAAAACTAAGAAACACAAACACAAGACTAGAACAACTAGAAAGAGAGAAAAGAAAGAACAATGTGGTAATTACAGGGCTGAAAATAGAAAATAACAAACCAGAAAATTTAAAAGAAAAAATAAAAGATTTCATGCAACAAAAACTAGGTATTGAAGTCGCCATCAAAACAGCTTATAAACTAGGACCACAACAGTGTTTAGTACAAGTAGATAACTCAGTAGATAAAATCAAAATAATGCAAAACAAGATAAAATTGAAAAACATAGAAGAGTCTAGAGTATTCATTAACAACGATCTATCAAAGAAAGAAAGAGATATAGATAAACAAATCAGAAACATAACGCAAGAAGAAAGGAAAAAAGGAAGAACTGTTAGAATTGGATATCAAAAACTAATAATAGAAGAAAAAGAGTGGAGACGGAATATAGAAAAAAAATGCACTAGAGGAAAAAATTAAAAATAAGACAAAAACCTAAATACAATTTGGGCGGAACAGAAGAAAACAAAAATGGCAAAGAAAAAGGACATGCAAACAGAAACTAATAAACATAAAAATAATAGACAAAAAACACAAGTAACGCTAAGAATAGGCAATTGGAATATAAGAAGCATAAAAGGAAAAGAACATGAACTCGTAGAAGAATTTGAAAAAGTAAATCTAGATTTCCTAGCAATTACCGAAACTAAAAAGAAAGGGAAGGAATGATAAAATTAGAAAAAGGACACGTATTATTTTATAGCGGAGTAACAATAGAACAAAGAGCAGCATAAGAAGTAGGATGTTTAATAAGAAATGAACAGGTGAAAAATATAAAGAAATTGAAATAACATATGGCTCTAGCCAAGACGAAACAACAAATAAGAAAGACGAATTCTAGGAAAAAATGACAGAGGTATTAGAAAACTTAAATGGCAGAGTAATAATATTAGGAGACTTCAACAGCCGTGTCGGAAGAAGAAACAACGTGACAGCCGATGTGATTGGACAATACGGAGAAGAACACAGAAACAAAAATGGGGAAAGGCTAATAAAATACTGTGTAAAAAATTACTTAATAGTAACAAATACATTTTATCCTCATAAGAATATACATAAATACACAAGAGAAGTAAAAAGTAGAAACGAAAAGTCCATAATAGATTATATTCTTATCAACAGACCATTTAGGAAAGAAATTGTAGATGTAAAAGTGAGACGAGGACCAGAAATTTATAGCGACCATTACCTGATAGTAGCAAAAGTAAGACTACGCACACAGAAAAAAGAAAACCTTAACACAATGAGGCAAAAAAAACAAAGGTTAATAAAATAATTAAGGCATATAAACTACAAGAATCAGAAACAGCTAAGAAGTTTAGAGAAGAAACATAAAAAAAGATGGAAAAAGACATGGAAAAGTGGAAAGACCTAAATCTAGAACAAAGATGGTATCAATTCAAACAAACGATTTTAACAACAGCGAAAGAAAATTGTGGAACTATAACAATAAACAAAAACAAGAAACAAACTAGATGGTGAGATCAAGAAATCAGACCAAGTCAAAAACAAGAAAAAAAAAGGTACTTATACCTGACCAATAAAACCAAAGAAAAACACACAGTGTACAAGCAACAACGAATTAAAGTGGAGGAAATGGTACTACAAGCTAAACAAGAAGCATGGGAAGATTTCGGAAAAAAATTAGAAACAGACAGCCAAAGAAACCAAAAGCTATTTTACAAAATTCTAAAAAATCTAAGAAAAGAAAATAGTTATACATTAAAACAATTAAAAACAAAAGACAACAAAGTAGTAACGGAAGAAAAAGAAATCATGAAAAGATGGAAAGAATACTTCTGGGAACTCCATACAACCAACAAACAAAACAATCTTAGAAACTATCAAGAATCAAACTACTCACAAGACAAAGACGAAAATAATATAAAAATAGAAGAAGTAACACAAGCAATTAAAAGTATGAAAAAAGGAAAATCGGCAGGTCATGACAAAATAAATGCAGATATGCTGAAAATTTTAGGGAAAAAAGCGATAGAAACACTAACAAAAATTTTAAATGAAGCGTGGAACACAGGACAAATACCCGACTATTGGAAGATAGGAATCATATTACCAATATTCAAAAAAGGCGACAGCAGAGAGTGTGCAAACTACAGAGGCATAACATTACTAAGTGTGGTATCAAAAGTGTATGAACGTGTATTAGACATAAGATTGAGGCATCAAATAGAAGAAAATTTAGCAGAAGCACAAAATGGTTTCAGAAAAGGGACAAGCGTACAGGACCATATGTTCAGTATAAAACAAATGATAGAGAAAAACAGAATAAAAAATTCAGAAGTATATATGGCTTTCCTAGACGTTGAAAAAACTTTTTACAAGGTAACGCAAATAGAAGTATGGAATAGTCTAAGAAAAAAAATGTAAATTCAAAATTAATAAAAGGGATCAAAAGTTTGTATGAAAACAATAAAAGTTACGTGAAAAAAAATAATGCACATTCCGAAATCTTTGAAATTAATAATGGATTAAGGCAAGGTGGAGTGTTGAGCCCGACCTCATTCATAATAATAATAGACGATATAATTAAAGCCACATCACAGAAAACTAAAAAGCTACACGTAGGATTCAACAAATTAATACCGGTAAACGTATCAGAATGTGCTTTTGCCGACGATGTAATGTTATGCGCAGGAACTAACCAAGAGAAATATGAAAATAAATACAGAAAAAACAAAAATAATAGTGATAAGCAAAAAAAAACAAAAATGTCCAATTAGAAATAAACCAAACAAAAATAGAGCAAGTTGATGAACTCAAATATTTAGGAGTGATAATAGATAGAGAAGGAAATATGGAAAACGAAATAAATTAAAGGATTGGAAAAGCAGCAGAAATATACCATAGCTTAAGCAAGTCATTCATAGGAAAAAAAGAAGTTACCATAATAACGAAAATGACAATATATAAAACAATTTTTAGACCAATACTAACGTACGGAAGTGAGAGTTGGATTCTAACAAAAGCAATGAAAAGCAAAATTCAAGCAATCTACATGAAATATTGGGATTTTAACTAAATTAGATAAGTTTTTGTAATATACTTAAAAATTTATCAGGAAAAATGTAATTTTTACAGCGGCATGATAAGTGTGTCACTTTAATAACCCTTAATTTACATGCTTTCTAATGGCAAACTTTTTACTTACTAAAGAATTTGCAAGTAATTAAGCTAATGTTTTGGTTCTTAAAGAGATAATGTGGTATATGCGATTCCAGCAATTAATGTTTTTATGTATGCATAAAAAGTGAAAAGTTTATTTAAAAATGTTATGTTTGTATATTATAACACAATTAAATATAAATTTTTGATTTTATTGGCAATAATTTTTAACATTTAAAGATTTTTTAAATTAAAATTAGTGCGAGTTGCGAAGCAGAGCTGAGAGATAGTAAGGCAAGAAAAAATAACAAAAAAGGTGGCATAAAGGGTATATTAAACCTGCCAAAAAGGCACAAATATCTATTAAAATTTACAGTTTATTTTTTTGTTTTACAATGTTTATTAAGTGCTATTATTTTCCCAAGCACAAATCAAATATTTTTCAATATTTTGATCAAGAATATACATAAATATACAATAGAAGTAAAAAGTAGAAACGAAAAGTACATAATAGATTATATTCTTATCAACAGACCATTTAGGAAAGATATTGTAAATGTTAAAGTGAGACGAGGACCAGAAATTTATAGCGACCATTACCTGATAGTATTAAAAGTAAGACTACGCACACAGAAAAAAGAAAACCTTAAAACAATGAGGCAAAAAAAACAAAGGATAATGAAATAATTAAGGTATATAAACTACAAGAATCAGAAACAGCTAAGAAGTTTAGAGAAGAAACAGAAAAAAAGATGGAAAAAGACATGAAAAAGTGGAAAGACCTAAATCTAGAACAAAGATGGTATCAATTCAAACAAACGATTTTAACAACAGCGAAAGAAAATTGTGGAACTATAACAATAAACAAAAACAAGAAACAAACTAGATGGTGGAATCAAGAAATCAAAGACCAAATCAAAAACAAGAAAAAAAAAGGAACTTATACCTGACCAATAAAACCAAAGAAAATTACACAGTGTACAAGCAACAACGAATTAAAGTGAAGGAAATGATACTACAAGTTAAACAAGAAGCATGGGAAGATTTCGGAAAAAAATTAGAAACAGACAGCCAAAGAAACCAAAAGCTATTTTACAAAATTCTAAAAAATCTTAGAAAAGAAAATAGTTATACATTAAAACAATTAAAAACAAAAGACAATAAAGTAATAACGGAAGAAAAAGAAATCATGCAAAGATGGAAAGAATACTTCTGGAAACTCTATAACACCGACAAACAAAACAATCTTAGAAACTATCAAGAACCAAACTACACACAAGACGAAGACAAAAATAATATAAAAACAGAAGAAGTAACACAACCAATTAAAAGTAAGAAAAAAGGAAAATCGGCAGGTCATGACAAAATAAATGCAGATATGCTGAAAATTTTAGGGAAAAAAGCGATAGAAACACTAACAAAAATTTTAATTGAAGCGTGGAACACAGGACAAATACCCGACGATTGGAAGATAGGAATCATACTACCAATATTCAAAAAGGGCGACAGCAGAGAGTGTGCAAACTACAGAGGCATAACATTACTAAGTGTGGTATCAAAGGTGTATGAACGTGTATTAGACAAAAGATTGAGGCATCAAATAGAAGAAAACTTAGCAGAAGCACAAAGTGGTTTCAGAAAAGGGAGAAGCGTACAGGACCATATCTTCAGTATAAAACAAATGATCGGGAAAAACAGAATAAAAAATTCAGAAGTATATATGGATTTCCTAGACGTTGAAAAAGCTTTTGACAAAGTAACGCAAAAAGAAGTATGGAATAGTCTAAGAAAAAAAAATGTAAATCCAAAATTAATAAAAGCGATCAAAAGTTTGTATGAAAACAATAAAAGTTACGCGAGAAAAGATAATGCACATTCGGAAATCTTTGAAATTAATAATGAATTAAGGCAAGGTGGAGTGTTGAGCCCGACCTTATTTATAATAATAATGGACGATATAATCAATGCCACATCACAGAAAACCAAAAAGCTACACATAGGATTCAACAAATTAATACCGGTAAACGTATCAGAATGTGCTTTTGCCGACGATGTAATGTTATGCGCAGGGAAAAAAGAGGACCTACAGAAAAATTTACAAATATGGAAAAAAGAACTAACGAAGAGAAATATGAAAATACATACAGAAAAAACAAAAATAATGGTCATAAGCAAAGAGAACAAAAACGTCCAATTAGAAATAAACCAAACAAAAATAGAGCAAGTTGATGAACTCAAATATTTAGGAGTGATAATAGATAGAGAAGGAAATATGGAAAACGAAATAAATGAAAGGATTGGAAAAGCAGCAAAAAGATAACTTCCAGAAAAGATACTTGTAATATACGACGGCAACAAAAAGAGAACTAAAGTAAATTAACGTAAACGTAAAAAATTAAATAAAAACAAAGAAAATAAACAATATCAGCAGTTTGTTAAGTAATTTATAAAGGGCCAATAAATATTTTTTTGTAGTCCTTATTTAATTGATTTACAATACCACAACTACTTGCAATTCATAAACAAAAAAATAAAATCAAAATTTTACTGCTTTCTGTTATTTAAATTAAAACAAATTGTTAAAAATCTCTAAATTTGAAAATGTAAGTTTGTCACTTACTTATATTACGTTGAATTAAGTTTATGTTTAGTTTATTATAATTAATGTATATCAATTTAAAAAAAAATTGTAATTTTGCATAAGATAACGATTGATTGACTTAATAAACTAAATTTGAATGCTATTAAATACATTTCTATGTCAATTTTTTGATAAGATAATCAACAACTGGTATAATGTTTAGTTTAAAATGTCAATTTCATTTAGGTCAGACAAAATTTATTTTGTTTGAAATGATACTATTTGTTCTATAAAATAAACATTGTTAAAAGTAATTATGCAAAGGAATCTGTTATGTAATTTTACGCTATTGGTTTAGTTTGAAATTTGTTAATTTTTTGTGCTTTAAGCGAGCTAGTTTTTTTTAGTGTTGAAAACACTTATAGGGAGCTTGATTCGAAGGCTTGTGTAACGAAACGATGAAACGCTCAGATGAAACAAATCTGGAACTTGCGGTGGTGCCCAATTTCCCTTCTATTTTTGTATTTTTCGGATGCAATGTTTATTATTATTAAAAGATATTCCTTATGATTTGTTTTATGTTTTAAAAATATAATAAGTCTTAATTTCACTCAGCTGAGCTGAAAAATAATTATAGTAATAGCAGAATCAGATCCGCTTTGTACGCTGCAAAAACGGTACAATATAGAAAAAATTGCACATAAACATATTTATAAAGCACAAAATTTACTGCAAAAAAGTCCGCGGGAGGGTATAATTATATATAATAGTTTAAGAGTTACAGAATTTTAATGTAATGTAAGACATTATCGTGTAACTTTGCACACTTGTATCTTCTAAACTATAGAAGGTAATTGTACCCTTCCGCAAACTTTTTTATAGCAAATTTTGTCTTCTATAAAAATGTATATGTGCAACTTTCTTCTATCTTGCAACGTTTTAGGTTAATAGTTTATTTGTTATTCTCATTGGGTTTACTTTATTCAGCCTGATGCTGTAACACTCTTGTTATACTTAGCGACCAACTGCTATCAGATTATAATAGTCGAATATAACGATCGACATAACAATCACTGGTAAAATAGGTTTGCTGTGTCAGTATTTTCATTATATCGATATGTCGCCCACTATCTTGCAATCCTTAGAAAAGAGTATCGCCTTTAAAAAAACAAAAAGTGCTATACGACCGCAGAACGTATAAGAGTGAATAGGATATAGGGCACGCGCCGTGCCGTCGTAAAACATCTGGCCGGTAGATTTTGAAATACAAAAAATCCAGACTAAAACTACCTGCTATGAAATAAAATTCAAATGTTTGCTACGACCTCCATTAAGTGACGCACATAATTCCTCGATAGCCCCAATTTTCTATTGAATAATGGCTTTAATTAATACGTAAAAGTATAAGCATCTTGTGTTAATTCGAAATAAAACTGAGTTGCAAAACACACCGTTACATAGCTTACATCTTTTTTATACATTTTGTTTACGTAGTTATTTCTTAAATACTTGGTAAAACTGAAAAGACTCTTTTTTTGATTGCATTTTCCAGTTCCTCGTATAATGCAACGCGCAAAACATATCCAAAATTCATTTTTTTAGGTCGTCAAGAAGGGGTAGCTGCTATTCGAGTTCTATTATGTCTCTCACCCTCACTAGATGCACTTAAGAGTCTATGGATTAAATTGATGTTTTGTGTTAAACTCGGGCACTGCTGCTCTGGATTTAAGAGTAACCTTAACAAAACAATCTCTGGGTTCTGATCCTATAACACTTTGTGAAACTTCAGTTACTAGTTTGACACTTCTTTCCACCGCCTGGGTATGGCAGGGAAAGTTGAAAAGATTTATTGTGTTATCGCCTTGAATTAGATTCTCAATTTCTTCATCGGTAACAGAATTTAGAATGGGTGGAGTTGTTATTTTACTAGCTTGCCAATCTATAAGGTCGATATAATCGGTTGCCTCGAAATTTATTGTTGGAATTCTGAATGTTCTCTTTTTTCACAGTTCATTCTAGCCTTTAATATACGTCTTAGTGCTAGTTCTTGGATAACTGTTCTATTATCTGTAAGCATACATATTAACAGATTTTCGGGATGAATGAAAAAGCCATTACGTTGTATTACCACATTAATAATATTTCTTTGCTCCAGTTTCAAGTATCGACTTAATTGAAGTGTCTTCTAAATATGTTTAGAACCATTAAACTTGATATCAAACCACATCGGTGCGTAGACGGTCTGAATAAACTGTGTCAATTCAACCATCTGGTATGATCCAGTTTGCCCGGGTCCATATTAGATAATTCCAAGGAACACTTACCACTGGAGACCGCAGAGCACATTTGATGTAGATATTTTTGATCTGTACTTAACTCGGAAATTACTACATCAGGAAGATTACAAGCAATTGGTTTGAAAGCTACAACTTCTAAGTTCTGACAGGTTTCCAACGATTTTCCAATTTGTCCCACAAATCCACGAGGTCCAATTGTGTCACCGTCAAGAGACTGAAAAAGATGCCTTAAAGGAAGTTCGTTGAAATGCAGCTGACAAATAAACCACTGTAACGGGCGGTTAATATGAGCTTCTATCTGAGATGTAACTCCGTTCTTTGATCCAGTTAACTACTGTTCCATCACATCCTACTGCTAACAAATTGTCTAAATTTAAATTATGTGAAGCAAAATAACTTAGTATGGACTCTGTAATACTTTTAGCAGAACCTGACGTTGGCGTGGTGTGTCTGATATACATCGATCCAGGTTCTTCGATAAGTGATAGGCTCCTCTACTATAGTTTTTTTATGCCTTTTGTTTCCAATTACTTTTTGTGTCAAGGTCTTATCTTTTCTTTCGTCAAAGTAAAGAGTTTTGATAGACTTCTCAACATCGTTGTCTTGGAAACTTTGCCTACTTTTTACTCTAGCTCTTCTGACTTTACTTCTGTCTACATTCATTTTGTCTTTTTTGGAGATAATCCCATCTTTCAGTACAGCTGATGCTATGGCTGCTGCAGATCTATCAGATAACCTGTATCGATCACAAAGTTGAGCAAATGTTGGTAGTTCAATGCGATTTTGCCCTGTAGTTTGTAGGCCACCTGTCCCTTTTGACGTAGAAGGAAGATTGTTGTATTCCTCGGTAGAACTGTCTGAAATATCAAGCATTGTTTCATTACAAACGTCATGAGTACTATGAGTAGGAGTAGATCTGGAAATTTTAGTTTTTTCCTTTTTTGTTCTCTCCTTTCTTTTCTGTATTTTTTTGCTTTCTACTACGTCTACATTACCGATAAACATTTTCCGGTTCGTTCTCTGATCAGTTAAGAAAGCTTGTTCTTGGACTGGTATTTTATTTAATTTTTGGCACTAACAATTTGTAAACGTTTTGCATTTACAAGTACTTATATCAAACAAGAATCTGGAATCATCTTTAAATGTCTTTACTTTTAATGAATGTGTAGGATTTCGTTTTGATTCTGGATGTCTGATGATTTAAAGATACTTGTCGTGATACAATCGAATACATTGAATGACATGTGTACGAGAGACAGTTGGAAGTGATGATTTCAACCACAACTTACAAATTTTGTCACTTAGGATTTCACAAATTTGTTACAAGCTTTTTGGTTTTACGAACCTTGCACGGCCAACTCACAATAGTCGGTGAGAGGGGTAGGTTCACAAGAAATATATAACAGATGTTTCAGGGCGCCAGAGCTTATCCCAAAGTAATACTTCTGTCCGCTCACAACAGAATGGTGTAGAACTTGTAACAATTCGAAGATTCGTAATCCCTCTACTCAGCTGTTCGAGTAGCCCAAACTGGTTCGTAGGGAACAATAAGCACACAAAAAAGAATTAACAACTTTAATCGCCCTCAGTCTATCATTAACAGTTATCACAGTGGTAGTTGTACTAAGCAAAAGTCATTACACCCCACAGTTGAAGTTACTAAAGACTAGAAAAATTTACATTAAATATTTACAACGGTATTAACGTTTGAGTTCGGAACAGTCAATTTAGAGAATTATAGAAGCAAGAAAAGTTAAGAGCTCGATGCCTACAACATCGACAACCCACCACACACAATTATAAAGAACCGAAGTACATGTCTTTCAACTACATACAATATGCGAGACATTGATTTCACTGATTTTAAATACCCTATTGGTAGCTACGCGATATACTTATTTACTAACGTTAAATTGTAATCCCACAGTTCGTGAGTAATTGTACGTGACCACGATATCTAAAGTAAATTCAAATCACTCACCCGGATTCCAGTATCTACTAGCCCGAAGAAAAACGTTTTTCTTCTTCAATGGCCTGCAATAAAATATTAACACGAATCGTGTCACAACCCCAACTCACAAATGATAGTTCGGCTAAAACAATTTTGCATTAAATAATTCATGAAATCTATCTCAAAAGTAAACAAAACGTGCATCGACTACTGTATGTAGCGAGATCGAAAATAGGTGGTTATTAATATGTTTAACGTCGTGTCATCTACGTGTCGTATTATTTGCCCTGGACGGCTCCGCAAGACCCTAATTTCGTGGCGTGGATATCGCCTTCCGCCAGCGCCCGTATACGGCAACGTGATGCCTTATTTAGTAGTAGTTTACGATATCCATTTATCGAGAATGTAACAGGTGCGAAATGAAGGAACGCAAAGTGGCTGTTAAAAGGAAGAACGAATTATGAACGAATTTTTACTAAAAGACGACAGCAGCTTACCCTGTAACGCTTCGAATAAATTAGAGGATTAACTAATTATAATTGGTTTTCCATTCTTTTCCAGATGGTAACGGATATATATCAATATTCAATAGTTACAGACCATTTTATATCATTCACGTGTGACGATTTTCCGTCAAATGACAACTAATGAGAAAAGGATCGTTAGAGGGCGTCAAAACCCGAATCTAATTTCACGTCGAAACACATAGGCGTATAAGGAAAATTTCGACCGTAACAAATGTCAGACACTGTTGGCTCCTTTTTGGAATTAGGGGCTTTAATGTCATATCGTACATACAAAAAGCATTTAATTACGTCTTCGTAAGTTGGCAACACAGTACCATCAAAGTCACACGGTGCCCCGAAAATAGAACATTCCACTGTTTTTCTGGTATACATTGTTTCTTAAATACTTTTGCCGTATTTGATAATTTACAACGATCACTAATTAAACGTTTTTCAATCACCACTATTGACAATTATTATTTAACAATAGTTGTGGTTTGTCGCTACGTCGCTTCTAGGAAACTGAAAATTGGGTAGGAAAGTGAGAGAACGTCGCACGCATTTACGCCTTTTGATGATGTCATCATGGGACAGGACAGTGCAGTAGGTGATTCGATTAATGCATGGAGAAGGGTAACTTTTTTAATATATCTGAAAAATACATTTCTTGGGTGTTACTTTACTATATTACGCAACAGTAATAAAAATATCAAAAAGATTACCATTTTATAGGGTGGTAGAGGGCAAAAGACGTTATTATATTTTAACAAAAATTTTTGAGGTTACTTTTATATGTTTTATGGCTATTAGATGTCAATATAAAAAAATATGAGGGCGTGTACTAGTGTACACACGTAAGAAGTGAAACTTCTTTATGGCCTTATTTTTCGCAAAATGATCTACATGCAACTTTTCAGAAATTGGTTAAATAAAGTTAAATAAATTTTAAACAAAAGGATTTTATTATCATAAACATGAATACAAATTTTTGTAAATCAATTAACTAATTTTTGTAGATTCAATTTCATATTTCAGTTACCATAAGCCATTAATTACAAAACAACAATTGATCGTATCTTATAGCAACGTTTTGATCGTGTACCTTATAACCATCCGTTTTGTGACCTATAGTATGTGCCTCCGTGGCGCAATCGACTAGCGTGTTCGGCTGTTAACCGAAAGGTTGGTGGTTCGAGCCCACCCGCGGGCGAACTTTTTATTTATTTTACTACCTTTGAACACCTTGTACAATTTGTATTTATTTAAAAATATTTTAGAATTTTATAAAAAAAAGATGGCGCGTAACGAAAAAAATGTGACGGTAAATTTTTTTCCAACGCCGATAAAGAAGTTTCACTTCAAAAATTTAAAAAATCATCCTCTTTAGCGGGTGGTAGAGGGCAGAAGGAATAGATTGTTTGTAAAAAAATTTTAGTGCTATATTTATAATATACAATAACATATTTTTTTACTATTAGAACTTTCAGTAGGAAACTTTAAAATTTTGCCTATAGTTTTGCTCCACACTACTTTACATCACAATCGTTATGTTTATAACGGCTACCGAAACGCCACCGTAATCGTTATAGTTCAAAATAACGAAAGTGGATAACAAGAGTCGATATGAGTGGAACCGTTATAAGTTATACGGCATACCGATTTTACAAAAATAACGATTCGGCTAGATAACGACATCGCTATTCATAAGGAGAGTGATATAGCATCAGGCTGATTGTCTGAGAACATAATTCAACTCATGGAGGCGACGGTCCGGCAGTGTGAAAACTTTATAAAACGCAGCAGAAGTAAACACATGTCTCCAAAAAAAAACATTCTTATCACTGAAGCGGTACGGGAGTGACAGGTTAATCTACTAGCAAAAATTCACTATAGTTTGCAGGCGTCCTTCTAGTACGTTGATTTGTTCTCCCGCTGTCGGAATAAATCTAAGAAAGTTAAGTAAATCATCTTAATACAAAAATTGTGGCGGTTTCGATGCAAGATGGTTTACAAGAAAAAAGGGACACAGCGCCTCTTTTAACAGATTGAGTAAAAAAAGGAAAAGCCAATTGGCAGATATGGTACTGAGAGCGTTCGTGAACTCACCCAATCAGAAAAAAAAGTTTTAGGATATAAAGTCAAAATTGTGTACAAAGAAAAAGGAGAGTTTTAAACAAAGGTTTTAAAAACCCTGACGCGGTGCAAAAACAAAAAAAAAATTGCTTACGGAAGTTTTTTTTTTTGAAAGATCAGATATTAAATTTATTTAGATATGCGTTTGTAAGTTTTTTATTTGATTATTGTACGAGAGATACGATGAATTGAGATACTGTAACCTGGGGATACTTCGATCAATATTTAACTTTTAAGTTGAATAACACCTTTAATTTGATAATTAAGATCAAATAAAAAAAATTGGAACATTGGCTTTTCGTCAGCTACCAATTCTGAAAAAATGAAAGATAATTCAAAGAATTTCTAGAAAAAAAAAAAACTTCGTGACCAAAGATAAAGACTTTGAAAAGACTACAAAAATCATTAAAAAGACTCCTGACCTTATGGGCTAACTCTAATCAAAGAAAAAAACTAACTTTTCGTTAGTCTATTTCAAATTTATAAAAGACGTTTCCATCGTTGTCGATTTCCGATGACGGATATGGCAAAATCTTAATAATGTCACTCTTCTTGATTTCGGAAATGTCATCAGCAATAAGTTTGAATTCTCTTTTATTCTTTCGAATTGATTTCAAGCCGACGACCACAACTTCCGGAACGACTTCTATTATTTTACAAGTGTATTTATGTTTTTTTCCTTCGTTGTGTTGCAAATTTTGCCAAAATATATTGATCAACTACCAAATCTTCTACAACTACAGCTTGCTGATTTTGTTGTCCAGTGACATCTTTGGATGTGACAAAATTAAAGTTATCTTTATTTTATTTAGAGGTTGAGGGAAGGTGGTATTCCTCATCACATTCTTGAGCATGATTTGCGGATACTACTGTAGACACACTGCATCCAGGCGCAATATCCAGTCTCCTCTTCTTTTGCTGTGGCCGGCTTGACTCTTCGAATTGTTGTTCTTTCAGAAGTGCTGTCAGTGCGTCTTTGACGGCGTGGGTAGGTTCGTCACCTGTTACTGGTGGCAAATGTTTGAACACTTCTTGCCGATTTAAGGGATACATCCCTGAAGCCCGGAAAGAGCCGTTCAAATTTTGCATAATTGCAGATGTTGTATTTCCGTTTTGATTTTGTGCAACTACAGCGTCCATTTTATTCAGGCTTTTCTTCAGTAGTGTGGGAAACATATCTTTAGAGACAGTATTTATGCGGATATTTTGCAACTTCCACTCAGTTAACGTAGCACGCCATGCCTTTTTCATAGGTCTGAAAAACCCTACGTCTAATGGCTGGCAAATGTGTGTTGAGTGTGGTACCAGACATACGAAATCAATCTCGTTTTCAGCACACATTCTTAAAACGTCAGGGTCCATGTGTGATGACAGATTATCGCCAATGAGGGCTTTTCGGCTCTCTAAACGTTTAGCATGTGGCAGAAATGCACTTGTGAACCAATCTCGAAAAGTTGCATCGTCAATCTACCCGCTTGCTGTGCGATTGTATCTTGTTCCTAAACTACAACACGGCTTAACGCAAAATGGATATCCTCGTGGACCATTTTCTTTCCACGAGTCATAAAGGTGAAGACTCTTGTAGACCACATAGGGCGGCAATAATGTCCCATCTGCAGAGCCGCAAACCATAATCGTCGTACAACTCTTCGAGTCGTTCATAATTTTTTCCGGGTATTTTACGCCCAGTCTGTAAAGGCCACGTTTCTTTTCGGGATCGTCTGACAAGTTAGACTTGTCATAGTTAAATATGTTTGAGCTTGGTAGATCTTTTAATGTAGTTTCCAATCATAAAATTTTGCTAGAGTTTCTCTTGACACCGACGCTCTAGCTCTCTTTATATTAGTGGCTATTCGTTGTTCATAAGAAGTTTTGTATCTCTCAAGGAGACTGTAAGACCAGTCAACACCGGGTATATTATTTTTGAAATTACTAACAGTTCTTCCTTTTCTGTCTAAATAATAATTGCCCATCATTCGAATATCCAATAGCGTTAGGGGAAATCCCCAGTCGGCACACTTATCTGCTGCTTTCAGTATTGCTCCTTCTCAAAACTGAAAATTGTGGGACGGCCTGGTGTACCGCCATGTTTCCGTTTATACTTATTGTACAGCGTTCCAAACGGGATGCTAAGCGTCCTTGATGCCTCCCGAATTGTGAACCTGCCTTCCACCACGCTTTCCAGTGCTTCTCCTAACTTCTCTTGCGAGAAATCACAATATCTTCTTAATCCTA
The DNA here is from genome assembly GCA_035610365.1 of Aquatica leii. Lineage (NCBI taxonomy): Eukaryota > Metazoa > Arthropoda > Insecta > Coleoptera > Lampyridae > Aquatica > Aquatica leii. The sequence continues at coordinate 6,769,887 of CM069432.1, forward strand.
ATAAACGATTGTGTTTGCGAAACATTTCTGTAAGGGTAAACAATCTGGTGTAATCGTTTTTGTATAAATATTCATTATATTCTACTTAAAGGGACAACTTTGATCAAGTGATCAATGTTACTCCAGACGCTGATCAAAGTAACCCTGTGAAATAGAAATAACTACCAAGAAAAAGTGTAATGGAAATATACTGTACTTATCACTTACTTTTACTTTAAAATACACGCCTTACATGGTATAATAGTAACTAAAGTGGTATTAAGCAAACTTACTGGTGTGTCTGTAAAGTTTTGCAAACAAAATAAACAAAAAGAAAAATTAACTGTATAAAAATCTCGTTTACGATATCAGCACGTCTTAACTTGCCGGTTAAAAGCATGCGAGTGATTGACTCCTGCACCTAGGTAACTATCTGGAAACATGGACCGTGCTGGTTGCGTAAACTACTGCAACAGGAATTCTTTTAAGTATAAAAGAAGTTTTGATCAAAGTATACTCAGGATTTTACTATTTAAATTTAATTCTATCGTTTAACTAGGTTTTTTGTTTGTTTTTTTGTTGTAAACGGAGAGAGCAAATTTAATATTTTCTTTTCTTGGTCTTTGGCAATTGACGGGTCGCTTATAAGATTAGTTTTATTTTTTCTGCGTCGAAAGACCACGCTAAGAACACCTAGAGAATGTAATAAAAATGCTTGTCGATTATTTCACGTTGCGAAATGTTTTTATTGCAAGTCCAGTCTGCTGTAAGTCTTCTTGAAAATGAAATCTCCACTTTGAAACTTTTACATATGAAAGGAACGTAGCTCGAATCGTGTCATAATCTTAGAAGTTGTTGAATTGTGAACCGTTATAAAACTCTGGTAAAGTCCAGTAATCATTTAGTTTTGTTTTTTTTTTAAACTCGTGTCAACTAATTAGAATGTGGTGAAACAATTGCCAGGGATTACGCGATATAAATTGTTTATTTAATCCGACCGTATTCAATCAAAGTCTGGAAAAATTTCTGAAAGTTCCACTTTGGCTTTAAAATTGATTGTGTCCAGAGAAAATTTTAAACTTTACATTTATCCGAATGCTTTTAACCGTATCTAAGCCAGCAGAAAATGGCAGTCAGTGGACGTGAAGCTCAATTTGTTCTACCCTCCCTTCACTTTGCAATCAATTCGCACTAAACTATTACATACTACTAAAACTATAAATGGACAACAACAGCCAGAAGTGTTTGGATGTAGAGTTTTTAATACTAATTATGAGGCCAGTCCATTTACATGCTATGATGTTTGTTCAAGTGCATGGATTTAAGATAACGCGATTGAGTTTCTCTTTAGATATGTCACTGGAAACTACGTTTTATCAGCACGCAACAATTCTTGATAATAAGCGGTCTCGCTCATCATTTGTTATCACAAAAAATTCTCCATATGTCATTGGTGTTGCTGGTTCATCATCTTCCAGCGATGAAGAGGTTATGAGAAACAATTCTCAGCCATTTCATGGACACATGTTTAATACAAACAATTTGCGATATCTGTGAATTTCGTATCAATTTCATTTAACTAGTTACAATTTCAGTGTTTGCTTATGGTTAGTTTTTGTCAATATTCAATTGTAGTAGCGTTTGGAAATATAGTAATTTCAATAAAAGATATCACTTATGCATCTTCTTACAAAAAGAAGATATAAAATACGTTTTTCATCTGATAGAAAAATAAAAACAAAGTTGTCACATGACACATGAGTTTTAAAAAATAATAGAAACTCAGTTTTGTTGTGCAAACAGCTTTTTTAATGTTATTTTTTTTCTTTAAAGTAACAATTTTATTATTAAGTGAATCTAGATTTTTATATTTTTTTAAATCTTAATCTAACATAGATTGGTATTGTATTGTTAACAATATTTCTAATAAGGAAGAAATTACTTCTAATTCTAAAATAAGTCTGTTTTCCATATAAAACATATGGTAATTTTTTATTATTCAATTTATAAATTATATAATAAACGTTTAGACAAATTACTACGTTAAATGATGCGATACTTTCTATTTCTATTATAGAGTAAAAACGTGCATGGAAAAGAAATTATCGCACATTCAACTGTCTAATCTTTATCATTTTCAATGTTCTAACAAAAGCTTACTTTCCATTTGTATAATAATAACACTAACCCTAAATTTAATAATAGCATTAAGGAGAAAGTACATTCAATTTAAATTTGATTTAATGCTATTTAACATCGACGGACTATACCGATTTCCTTTTTTCTCTTAAATCTATGTTATTATAGTTTCCGTTCTGCTATCTAAACACGATGTGCTAATATACATTTATAATTATTTACAAGAACCTTGCAACACTCAATGCAATATAATATAATATTTTTTTTATATTTTAGAATATTGAGTTGAGTAAATAAAACTAAATTTATTTCTACTCCAGGAAAATTGTATTAAGCAACTTTTATATTTAATTGCATTGCTTATATAACTAATTTATTTTTAACATAAATTGTGATTGGGAACAGTTACTTGCTAGTCTAATTACTAATTACGATTAATGTAATTGAAACGCTCTTATGCAACTGCATAATCTACGTAAGCAGTTTCAACAGATAACCTACTTGGAATAGTCTTAATTGAATTATTGTTAGATATAAAAAATCAGCAATTGTTTTAAACATATCCGCATTCTTTGAGAAAATGTGTTTATCAGTTGAATAAATATTAGGATTATTAAAATATGTTATATTTGTGAAACTTATATACAGTGTGTCCGAAAAGTATGGAATATATTATACAGGTCGATAAATATGCACTTTACACGAAAAAGTTGTAAATAAAAGTTGTTTATCACTTAGTTATCTACCACCTGGGAGATATCAATTTAAATTTTTGCTGTAAACAAAATCGCAACGAATAACACTTACATTTTTTTAAATGGCAAGGCACGTCTTTATTATACTCATTTGATAGAGTCTTTTTTTCTCTTTTCAACCATATGAAACTTGAATACCTTTACATCAAATATTTTCAAGAAAAACAAGGACATGTCTAACAAATTTATTTTACTGAGCAGTATTAATCAGGTACGTAATATGTAGTATTGAAACAATTGAATGCACTGTCACAATAGCAAATATTAAACTTTAAATATCTTTACATAAAATTGTTATAACAAAAAAATGTATTTAAACTAAACTTACAATAAATGTTCAAAATGTAAACCATTCATAATTTGACAGTGCAGTGGTAAATTCGATTTTTAAAACCATCGATTGCTTTTGAAATCATATCTCGAGTTATAGCTCTTATCTCAACTCTAATGCGATTTTTCAAATCTTCAACATTATCAGGTTTATTTACATAAATTTTGCTTTTAATATAGCCCCAAAGAAAAAATCCGGCGAGCGAGCAGGCCATTCTATCGTACCTCTTCTGCCTATCCATGTATTTTGAAAAGTATCATTAAGAAAGTGGCGGACATTAATTCCAAAATGTGGAGGTGTCCCGTCTTGTTGAAGCCATATTCTGTTATGAGGTATATCTGGATCTACTTCATGTGGAAATAACTTGACCAAAGCAGGAACTAACTCAAATCTTAAGAAATCTAGATAAATATTCGCCGTTAAACTACCTTCAAAAAAATATGGCCCCAAAATTTGACTTCCAATCATTCCTACCCAGACGTTGACTTTCTGCTGGTATTGGGTGTGTCCTTCTAGATACCAGTGAGGATTTTGTGAAGACCAGTAACGTGTGTTTTGTTTGTTAATTGTGCCGTTTAAACAAAACGTGGCCTCATCAGTAAAAAGGATATTTTTATGAAAATGTGCATCTCGTTCAAGTTTGTTTGTTATTGTTTCACAAAACTCCAGCCTTCTGTCCAAATCGTCTTCAAATAATTCTTGAACTACACAAGCTTTATAAGGATGAAATTTTTCTTTTTTTAAAACGTCATGTACAGCCGATTTATTCAAATTATGGTCTCTAGCAATTTGCCGAACAGAAATTTGTGGATTTTCCTCAACAGACAAGAACACATTTTCTCGTTCCACATTACTTAATGACAAAGGTGTCTACCAGTTCTACTCGCATCTTTCACCGAACCTGTCTCTTGAAATTTCCGCCAAATTTTGCTTACCGTGGACTGCGAAATGTTTAATTCTGGATGCAAGTTATTAAATCAATTACCTACTTCGTCTTGGGTTCTTCTTCTATCTCCATATCCCAGAATCATTAAAATTTCAATTCTATGTTTCTCAGATAATTGAGCCATATTTCAAGCACTAACAAATAGCAAAGTGTGACAGTGTTGTAAAGTGCATTCAATTGTTTCAATGCTACATATTACGTACCTGATTAGTACTGCTCAGTAAAATAAATTTGTTAGACATGTCCTTGTTTTTCTTGAAAATTTTTTGATATAAAGGTATTCAAGTTTCATATGGTTGAAAAGAGAAAAAAAGACTCTATCAAATGAGTATAATAAAGACGTGCCTTGCCATTTAAAAAAATGTAAGTGTTATTCGTTGCGATTTTGTTTACAGCAAAAATTTAAATTGATATCTCCCAGGTGGTAGATAACTAAGTGTTAAACAACTTTTATTTACAACTTTTTCGTGTAAAGTGCATATTTATCGACCTGTATAATATATTCCATTCTTTTCGGACACACTGTATATTCATGCAAATGAAGCGCTTTGCCATTAAACTGTGTCACGGTTGAAATCAAGGTTATTTACGTTCCTTCCGTTTTTGCATGTATTAGTCAAAAACTGTAAAAAAAATAAATCAAAATTTAGTATTTAGTAAATATAAGAAGCTAGACATTAACGGCATTTTAGCGTTACCGTTACATTTACATCAAAATCTATTTGCACTAATGCACTAGAGCTTAATGTAAATGGTACTTGTAGCAAAACGTTCTTCTATCTTTTTTACTTAACTACAATAATAAATATGATTACAGCTACCTGCATGATCGTTGGAAGTGCGACATTTCCAGCTGGCTGGTCAGATGATGATGTTCGCAAAGTATGTGGTCCTTCCGATGCGTATATATTTGGCGATTGCGGAATCAGATGGGCTTATTTACTAGCAGCAATCGGTTGTTTAGATGCAATTATATTGTCTATATTGGCATTTATATTAGCTACCAGGCATGTACGATTACAACCAGATCCACATTACGCTCCTGCAAGTCTTTATAAAGGTAATATATAAATATTATAAGTAGGCTTTGGATAATTATACACTAAAAACACTTGAAATATGCATGCAAATGTGCACTAAAAACATGTATTGAAATATGTATTTTTTATAAAATTTATTATACAGGGTGTCTCACGAGGTACTGTACATACTGAAATGGTATGTTCCTTAGATCAATTTAAGTAGAAAACGTCTTATAAACATAGGTCCAATTCGCCATAGTTACACAGATACAAGCGTTCAAGGTTTATAACTGATCACACATTTTTTGAAAATTAATTATTCTTAGTCAACTGGGAAACAAAAGTCGAACAATATGTCATTTATTGCTTTCTTTTCTACTAATGTCACAGTCGATTTTATTAAATAAAGTGTAATTTAAATGCAAAATGCCTTCTCATTTTTCTAACGAAGAGTATGCTGATATCATTTACATTTATGGATTTTGTGATGGAAATGCGAAATCTGCCATTAGGGAATATGAACGAAGATTTCCCAACAGGAGGGTGCCAAATCACCAAACCTTTTCTTCTATGTTTCAACATGTACGGACTCATGGTTTATTTCCATCAGTTTCAACAAGATCTGACCGTTCTGTGCAGTTAAATGTGAATGAGCAGGAAAACATTCTACAGATGGTTGATCAGAGTCCAGGGTTGAGTACTAGAAGAATTTCTTCTCGAACGGGATTCCCCCGTATGTCAGTATGGCGAACATTACATGATGGGCTTTTGTATCCCTATCACATACAACAGGTTCAGCATCTGAAACCTGGAGATTTTGCTGCCCGGTTGAATTTCTGCCACTGGCTACAGGTAAATCCACAATTAGTTCCATTCGTTTATTTAGCGACGAGGCGCAATTTACTAGAGATGGAGTGAACAATACACGTAATTCTCATTTGTGGTCATATCAAAATCCACATGGCACAACAGAAACTAACTTTCAGCGCAGATTTTCTGTTAACGTATGGTGTGGCATGATTGACGATCAACTTATTGGACCTTTTTTCTTTGAGGAACGTCTGACAGGAGAAGCATATGCTAACTTTTTGCGGAATGAATTGCTACCGCTTTTGGGAGAAGTAGCTTTACTAACAAGACAACAAATGTTTCTGCAACATGATGGAGCTCATCCACATTTTAGTCGGCATGTGACCGAATATCTAAATGTTGCTTACCCCTATAGGTGGATTGGGCGTGAAAGCCCGCATGCTTGGCCACAGAGATCGCCCGATCTCACACCTTTGGACTTCTATCTGTGGGGTCATGTGAAAAGTTTAGTATACGAGGTAAAAGTTAATACCAGAGCTGAACTAATACAGCTTATCCTGGATGTGTGTCAACAAACACGGAACAACCAGCAGGTGCTTCGAGCGGCTACTCGGTCCATTTTAGATCGCAGCCGTCGTTGTATTAATGCCGAAGGAGGTCATTTTGAGCATTTGATGTGATTTTTGTTTGTTTGTTTTTTTTAAGTTTGTTTTGTAGTTCAATTTTGTGTTTTCAATAATAATAATTTTCAAAAAATGTTTGAGCATTTATAAACTTTGAACGCTTGTATCTGTGTAACTATGGCGAATTGGACCTATGTTTATAGGACGTTTTCTACTTAAATTGACCTAAGGAACATACCATTTCAGGATGTACACTACCTCGTGGGACACCCTGTATAATACATTACTAAATGAAGAATATAATACTAAATATCAAAATTTACAAATCTTGATTACATTTAGTCACATGAGGTTCAAATTCTCAACTTTACAGGAGAGCCTATAGAAAGTTTAATATTTTAATAACTTTTTTTGAGAACACCATTAAATCAAGAAAAAATTTACTCTGCACTCTTTTTAACCTCTTTTTGGAAGGCAATTGTTTATTTTTTATAATTACTTCATTTATACAAAATTTGTGGTCTTAAGATAGTTTTTATTATTTTTTTATTTATCTTTCAGGACATAGGTTAGTTTGACATGTAAAATGCACTAATTCAACGTTATTATACATAGAAGATTGGTTAAATTGAAGAGAAAGCAACTTCTTGCTATTTTTTTAAGTAATATGAATACAAAAGTATATTTTATTAAAAACAAAAGAACCAACTATTACAAATTCTCCTGTCTTAATATGTGCTAGAAACAAAAAAAAACAAACAATGCCAATCTTCAAATTAATAACCACTGATAACATTATCAAAATATTAGAAAAACTGAAGAAAATACAAACAAAACTTAAACTAAAACTTTCATTGTCTTATAGATAAATATAATTAATTTGTCCACAAAATTTTTATGTTAACTTTTTTTCTCATCCAAGGTTTGCTCGACATTAGTTACATTGGTTAAAGTTGTGATGGTAGTACTGTAGAAGTTGATGTTGATGTTTGCTTTGCTGGTTGTGTTCTTGGATAGATGGCCTTCTTTTTTCTGGCTAGGATTTGTCTATAGACCTCGCAGCCTTTGTAATTAGCGGGGTGGTTACATGAGCATAATGTACGTTTTGCAGGAGCGTTTCTGTCTTTTTTTAAACAATCTGATGTTTTGTGACCTTCCTCACATTTTACACATCAGTTGTTGGCACCTTTGACATTGAACAATGTTTTCACTTTTCCTTAGGTCTTCAATTTTAAATTTTTGGCTGTGTATGTATTGAATGTCTATAACTGCTTTATTATTTTGACTTGGTTCTAGATGAACAAAAAATGATGACGTAGGCTTTTTATTGGGCCCATACCGTGAGTTGTTTATCTATCCCCGGACTATATTGCCTGTTTTTTCAATTTCTTTTGCAATGGCCTCCTGAGGGGTAGTGTGGTGAAGATTTTTGATGACAATTCTGTAGCATTGGGTTTCCTTTCATTTGAAAGTATGTCCTATTAGTCCTTTTTGTCTGATCAGATCTACAACTTTTGTATTGTTTTTAACACAATCTACTATTATACGTAGCAAGTTCTTGTTGACTATTATATATCCAAAGCTAGTTATATTTATAACAGTTTCCATTAACTTTTTGAGTTCATGAACATTATCGATGCCATACAAAATTATTGGTGGAAGTTTGTTTGGTTTCTTTTCTAGAGGTGTCACTACGTGTTTGTCCTTCTGGTATATGAGTAGTGTCCTAAAACGGTTGGATGTTGTAATGCCTTCTGGGGATGGTCTACTCAGTTTTTTCCTTTTAAGATTTTGGGTTTGTGGTACCTTCTGCCAAGTTGGGGGGCAGTTACTGGTGTTGTCTTCGGAGTTAGAATTTCTACATTGCTGTACTTCACCTAATTGAGGTCTGGGACTTCTTTCTTGTGTACTGTCGACTGAAATACTTCTTGGTCTACGATTAAACAGACTTGGATGGAATGCCTCTTGGACCATTTTTTAGTGGTATTTGGTTTTTGTTCTGATATCGACTTATTTAAGCAAAATTGGCCCCTCCCAGAATTCGTGGGGCTGCCTAAACATAGTTCTACAGAGGCTGCAGAGCTATGTTTGGTGAAGGATTCTCCGTGTTCTACGGTACCCTCCTGGGATAGTTTAGTTTTTGGTTCCGCCATTATATAAATTGAGACTGATCCACAGCTTTGTTTTTTCTCTTGGGATTTGCTTCTTTAGGACAATGTCTTACGAAACTAAAGGCACGTCCTTGCCTGAAGGTTTTGTTTCGCGATAGGTATTTGATTTCCCTAGTGTTTCCCATATCTAGGGGGCATTTCCCTACCCACCACCTGGGGACGCGTTTGATGGGAGACCAACAACTCCACACGAACAACTGGAAAATTGTGTCATTTTTGCTTGTGATTTTTCCATAGTGTTAATACCTAAATATTCTTCAACATAGTTATATTTAAACTGAAGTATGTATGGATTTTCTAGATTTGTGGAGATAGATTTAATTTTTTGCCAAGACACTTTATTGCCTGTAGAATTTTTGTCCCAGTTTTTAGTTGTTTCTGCAAGTAGTTTCTTGATGTCGAGAAAATCAGTCTCATTCTACCACTCTATAAGGATGTTTTTTGCATGCCAATCGAGCTATGGTGTACCACTGCTCTGGAACATAAACATCTACATGACGAGAGGCACGTTCTATAGTACTGTGTATCGAGTTTTCCTCGTTCCGTGTATGGCCCTTTTCTAAGAACTTGTGACTAATGTGGACTATACATAGATTCACAATACATGTATAGACAATAAACGATTATGGTTTTGGTCACCACCACAATTATCTGAATAAAAGAGAAACTCTGCTATGCCACTTTCAACTTTTTCGATTATAAATTTTAACAGACAGCTACCAATTTCACAACAGCCTTGAGACGATGTTGTTTGGTGCTACATGTAAGAATAGCCTTGAAGATTTCTAAAGTCGTACACTGTCAAGTTGTAAACGGCAAGTTTTCGCCTAGAATAGCATTGACTAGCTTCTGATTTTGGGCATGGCAGAACTTGTTGTAAGTTATAGACCGCTGCACAGATTCTTTAGCTTTTTCTTTGTCGTTCATTTTGACCTCTTTAGACATAGTTTTGTTTTCCATGTGCTTACTAAGTTCAAATTCTAAATTTTCCTTCTCAATTCTAGAGCTGTTTTTATATATAAGACACAAAATATTTGCTTGCAGAAATCTTTCTACAGTAGTGACTATCCATCAACAGAAAGCTATCTATATGTTTACGTATTAGCATTTTTTTGTCATCTGAATCAGCTCGGTTTCTGGTTGTTCCGCGATAGTTTGGTTTCGGAATTGCGGTATCAACAGTTTTCTTGCACAGTGTGTTTAGAACTTGATGACTTAATCCGAGAGTATTTAGGAAAATGTCTGACATACTTTTACATTATCAGTACCTTTAGCAGTTTTTAATTGTAAATTGTAATCAAAAGTTAGCTTTCCACGGCTTTCAGAAATTTCTTCTGAGTTATCCTTAGTATTACCATTAGGAGTGTCATTCTTCTTGGTATGGTGTCTTCGTCGACTTGTTTTCTTGAAATCTACAAAGCGACTAGTATAATCACGTTGCCGGTTAATATTCTCTAAATTCCAATATTCTGTAAAAATATCGTTTCTCTCAGCAGCAGGTACCTTGGATGAACACTGTTTCGCTTTCATTTGTTTTCATTTCTTACTCGTTTGGCTTTACATTTTTAGAAGTATTATTTAAATCATGATTGTTTACATTCGTTGCAGTGACATTGTTATCTTGTGATACAGTTGCATCTGTGACTGACTCTTTAGAAGAACTACTCGATGACGTAGCACAATAATCGGAATCTTCGTCGGTTTGAAAATCATTTACCGGACTGACATCTGAATCAAACTCTGTCACAGAATTAGTACTGGTTTCTGTAACAATTTAAACACCACCTTACACATCCACAAGCATTTTGATTGTTACTTTATTTTTTTTTATTTTATTGCTTTATAATAAGTACATAACCTCAAACTTGCGTAAATTTAACGAAATCTGTTAACTTTAACAATCAATTTAACATCTTAAGACAAATATTACTAATTCCAAAGTAATTGAATACATAAAACTTTTGTTTTAGTTTAAACAAGATTAGAGACTTATTTCCCATTAGACACATTTACTTAAATAATAATTAATTTTGAAAACACAGTTTTACGTAGATATCAATTTATCACTTTGCGGCTCTAGAGTTTTTTGTTATTACGCAACTACACCAACAAACAGATATTGATGTTGAGGAGAACAACACTAAAGTTTTTTTACAAAATTTACTAATATTAAAAATTTTAATAACTTGCTGTTATTACTTGAAAATTAACGGTGAATGAGTAAATGAAAATAATTACTAACAACAATAAGATTGGATAATATATTGTATTGTAAATATATTAAAAATTATTATTACAATTTCTTAAAATAATATTAAAATTATAAAATATGCAATTATGTTTTAAAAGGGAAATATGTATACTAATTTATAAGAGAAAATGTATGCGTATGCAAATGTATAACTATTTAAAGCCTGATTAGAGATTATAAGTAATATCCTTGACAAATGCATTAAATATCTGATTAGGAATTGTAAACTTTGCATATTGAATATAATAAGTAATTAACCGATAAACTTTTATTGAAAAGTGTTTAGAAACATTTTTATAGGTTTTTAATATGCCAGATAATGAGCCATTGTTCACTTAATTATGTCAAATAATAATGCATAGAGTTTGCTAGTTTTTTTTTAAATTACAATATTAAAAATTTATTAATTAATTTTTAGATTAACACGGCTTTTCAATATCGGCACAATAGAAATGATAAAGCTCACAGTAACACAATAGAGTTTAGAAAAAATTAAATAAAAACCGATTTGGTTTAATAACTAATATTTTTTTAAATAATGATTAAGTGTACACTAAACAATTTGTTTATAAAACAGTAACGTAAATTTTTTTATATTTTAATTATTAGTTACTTGAAGATATACGTTGAGTTTTATTTCATAATCTATTTTCATTCTTCTCACTGTCAAAAAATCGAAAAAAAAATCGTCGACATAAAATTATTTCTAGTATTCTCTTTTTATTTTTCAGATTTTGTTCTTTACTTAATTTTTTATTTTGACATATTTAATACAGTGTCGAGGTGTTTTGGTCGATTCATATTGGCATTTTTTTTAATTTTAGGCGTAAACTATGGCTGTGCATTTTTTTGATTGTCGATCGATTTAATTACTTCTTTGACTGCATTTATTATATTAAAATTTGTTTTTTTTCTTCGTGGTATTGTCGGTTTCGTTTTTGATTTAATTAAGTAGTATATGCACGAATGCACATTCTATTTACATTCATTTGGCCTGTTTTCACAGACCCGAGTTTTATAGCGGTTCACAGTTCAACAGCTTCTAAGATTATGACACGATTCGAGCTACGTTGCCACATCCTGTCAGATGTAAAAATTGCAAAGTGGAGATTTCACCTTTGGAAATGTGCATCCACAGTTTATAAATTGGATTTTTTAACAGTTTGTCGCATTTGCGATTCCCTGTCATTTTTAGGAAGACTTACAGCAGATTGGAGTCGCAATAAAAACATTTTGCAACGCGAAATAATCGACATGCCTTTTTATTAAATTCTCTAAGCGTTCTTAGCGTGATGTTTCGGCGTAAAAAAAGTAAAACTAATCTTATAAGCGACTAGTCAACTGCCAAAGACAAAGAAAAGAAATATTAAATTTGCTCTCTCTCTGTTTACAACAAAAAAACAAACAAAAAAACTCGTTTAAGCGATAAAACTAAATTTAAATAATCATTCTCAATTTGTTCGCGTTAGTATTACAGTTCATCGCAGCTCTCGTACAATAATCAAATAGAAAAAATTACAAACTCATATCTAAATAAATTTAACTCATTTCTGACCTTTTCATATGGCGCCTAATCCTCAAATTGAAGATCACGAATTGCGATTTGTTGGGTTTTGACTGGACGCAGATTGACAACCACGTAACAATTTGTCACTAACAAATTATACAAAACGTACACTCAAAGAAAAATAATAATAATTATAATAATTTTTATTATAAAACTTTATAAATCAGGTTTATTAAATTATTTGGTTTACGCACTTTAAAATTTGAACATAAATTATCGGTTTAGTAAAACATGTGTGTTTCGGTCGAGTTGCTTTTGGTGACCACCGCGGTTTTTTTGTGGCTAAGGGTAGCTTTGTCGGTGTCGTAATATTACACACGTCACAATTTTTGTATTAAAATGATTTGTTTAATAACTTAAAATAGTCAATAAACTATTACCTTAAAACGGTGCAAGATAGAGAAAAGTTGCACATAAACATTTTTATAGAAGACAAAATTTACTATAAAAAAGTCGGCAGAAGGGTACAATTACCTTCAATAGTTTAGAAGATACAAGTGTGCAAAGTTGCACAAAAATGTTTTACATTACATCAAAATTCTGTAACTCTTAAACTATTAGAGACTTTTTTGCAGTAAATTTTGTACTCAAGAAATTATTTGTGTGCAATTTTCATCTATATTGTACCGTTTTTGCAGCGTACAAGGTGGAAGCTCGCGCGTATCTAATTCTGCAATTACCATAATTATTTTACATCACAGCTGAGTGAAATTAAGACTGATTATCTTTTATACATAAAACGAATCATAAGGAATAGCTTGTTTAATAATAACAAACATTGCATCTGAAGAATACAGAAAATGAAGTGAAATTGGGCACCACCGCAAGTTTCAGCTTTGTTTCATCTGAGCGTTTCATGGTTTCGTTACATAAATCTTTCAATCAAGCATCCTATAAGTGTTTTTAACACTAAAACTCGACTAATACGTGTCCTGGCATCGATGATATTAAGTATGATATGTTAAAACATATGCCAATATATTTACTGAAATTTGAACCCATGGCAGCAGTCTAAAAGAATGGAACAAAACTATTGTTGTGCCCATTGAAATAGAACAAGCCTCCAGAAAACGTAGAATCATATAGGCACTTATATCTTGTATATTTAAAACCTTTAAAAAATTAATTAAGCTTATGCTAGAATAGTGGTTTTCTAAGAGTGTGACATTACCTAGTAATCGGTTCAGATATAAAAAAGAATTTGGTACACCTGATGCTTTATCTAATATTATTGTCTATATACAAAACTGCTTGTCGCGCAACGAGTACCTTGGAGGTTTCGTCTTAGACATAAAAAATGCGTACGAAAATGTAACTTAAAATTTCTTTATTACAAACTGCAACAACTACTCATTCCCCCTAAGCTAGCATAGAATATAGTAAACATCCACTTCAACCGACCATTATACACCAGAGACACATCCAACCGTTTAATTAGACCTCGCTATACGTCAAATGGACTAGCACAAGGCAGCGTTTTAAGTCCTCTCTTGTTTAACGTTTATACAGCTGATTTACATAAGTTATCTGTAAGTTTCAGAATGATTCAGTATCCAGATGATTTTTGCATATATTATCAAAACAAAAAATTAGACAATGTCGTTAGTAAACTAAGTGAAAATCTTGCGCTTATAAATGGCTTAGATCTGTTTGCTGATAAATCAGTTGCTACAATTTTTACCAGACACAACCTTCCGAAAACGGCTACCTTAATGTGCATTTCCATTCCGCGATAAAATTAAATACCTAGGAATGATTTTAGACAAGAAACTTAATTGGAATGCGCATATACAACAAATAATAAACACATGTTCGAAAGGTATTAATTTTCTCTAATTCGCTTTGAAGAAATGGTGGGGAGCACACCCTGAAATAGCATTAATGTTCTATAGAAATTACATCAGGTCTATTATAGATTACGGTTCTTTTCTTTATGGATTGGCGGCTATTATATCGATTAGAAAAATTGAAGTTTTACAAAACACAGCACTCAGAATCGCCATTGGTGCATAGAAACTCAACTCTTGGCGAAATTTAAATTAAACAAAAATTGGACTTATGTGAAATCTCCAAGACCCCTTGGACCATAGACCATTTAAGTTTAAAGTGTAGTAAATACAAAAATGAACAATCCATCTTAACTTTTCAGTGCTCGCGTGCTTTCGTATTACACTAGAGCGCGCGTGTCATATTTTTTATGTACGTTGGTTACAGTGCTTTGTTTTTACGAGGCACAAAAGATACGATCATCTTGTCTTGGAATCCGAAAAGACAACTCTTAGCATGCTTCTCCTTCGTTGGTAAGAATTCTACAGGTATTTCAGTTTTATTTTTTTTCATGGTTCCAAGAAGGGTGATGTTTTTTTGTAGCAAGTAATCAGCAAGTGGAACGCTAGTGTAAAAATTGTCGGTGGTTAAATTTCTATTGGAATTTACGATCGGGGAAATAAGTCTCTTTACTATGTCACTTGGTGAGTTAGATACTGCGTAAGGGCCATCCGGTTGTTTACCACAATAAATTTCCGAACTTGAGGTATAGAAAGTTTTCGCATCACATAGCGCATACATCTTGATACCGTACTTTGCTGGTTTACTTGGCATGTATTGCACCCAACTACAACGACCTCGAAAAGGATGAAGCATTTCGTCAATAGTGGTATACGCGCCAAGTCTGGAAGATGTTTGAATGTTGGTAACAAACGCATCAAAAAAGTTACAAATTGCTGCCAACTTGTCAATCTCGCGGCGTTCAGATCGGGTTGTGCGATCATCAAATCTCAAAGAGCTTGTTATAAATAAAAATCTTTTGAAACTCATTACTGTCCTTGTTATTTCAATTCCTGTTCCGTCGCGAGACCAAATTTCTCTGACGTTCGGATGATGTGATTTTTTTATACCATTTAAAAATAACAGCTCTAAATATGCCATGAACTCGCCTCTATTTTTATCTTTGCAGTCTCGTTCTCTAGAATATATTTGATTTAGTCTACTTTCTTCTATATATGTATTTATTAGAGCAGCTGACAATGTTGTCGATCATATCAATATCTATCATCTTCAAAAACGCATCTTGCTGATTCTTGATACTTCGCGTTTTTTGAGTTACACCACACGACTCCTTTACAATGATCCTTCTTTTGGGTCTAGGAAAATTCCCCGACAACAATTCACCGACGGAAAGTTCCCCGACAACCATTCCCCGACAAACAATTCCCCGACAAGAAACTTTCCCGACAGGAAAATTCCTCGACAAACAATTCACCGAGAGGAAAATTCCCCGACAAATTACCGCCAGTCACATTAAAATGTGTTTTTAGTTGTTTATCTTCTTCCCTTCACACTTTTTCTTGGCTTAGGACAAGCAGCATAATGCTGGCGTGTTTAAAAGTTTTTTATTTTTTTTTATTTTTTTAGGTTTCATATATTTTTTAATTTTTTCTTTTATATATTTTTTTCTTTTTATATTTTGTTTTCTTTTTTTTGTTTTCGCTGTTTTATTGTTAGTATGTAAGATTGTGAGCTATGCCACGCAAATAAGTGTAAAGGTTTTCCTGGTCATAGTTACTTACAAGGGTGGCAATTCGTTCAGCAATATCTCGGTACTTTTTACGAACCGGGGGGCCTTCTAGACCTCCAACGTACTGCTCAATCTGAAGCTCATGCAAGCTTTGTTCTCGCTGCAAGGCTTTTATAAATTTCCATATATTAGGATGGTCTGAAGACACTTGGGTCTCGAATGCTCTATGCCACCCTTCTATAGAATTGTTAGTTTTTGGAAGTCCTTCTATTACAGTCTCATAACAATTCCACATTTCGAGAGGAATTTGTGGTGAGCGCCGACGTTGGCGTCTTTGTGGGCGTCCAATCCAAGTGTCCTCGAAGTAGTCAACAATCGGCTGGGCATTCTCGGGTAACACATTTTCTTCACAAAGAGTTTCAAACGCATCGATTACATTTGCTGTGGGTACAAATGCTAACGCTGATAACAATTTGAGTTTTAATGCAAATTCCGCATCGGTTTCGTATTGGTTCTGTAGACCTTCTGCCTTAATTTTTTCTAAAGATGCACTGGGAAAAATGGAAGAAACATCCACGATGCTTTGAAGCTGGAAATTCTTCGGCAAAAGCACTTATCATGCCACTTTCAAAATCTGTGAGGATGGTTGCTGGAGACACACCAGGCATAAATTCTTTTAACTTTTGCAGCAAACGAATGTAGGATTGTTTTGTTTTGTCTGGTAATAGCACGTACACCAAAGGAATCGAAATATTTTCTTTTAACCCATGTAGTGTGAATAGTTGGTAAAACAAATGAGGCACCGTTTTAAATGTTCCATCCGCATACCAATGTTCGGTTTGAGATAAAAGTGTAATATTTCTTGCCGTACTAAAGATCAGTAGTCTTTCGTCATCTGGCCCAGAATCGTATAGCAAAAACGGTGCTCCAGTGTATGTTAGTGTGTATTCTTGTGGAAAAACTATGTCTCTTCGATGGAGTGGCAAAATCGGAGCTGCTTCTGCCTTTGAACGGATATTTCTTATAGTTCTCTTCATGCTGGAAAGTTTCGGTA
Source organism: Aquatica leii (assembly GCA_035610365.1). Taxonomy (NCBI): domain Eukaryota; kingdom Metazoa; phylum Arthropoda; class Insecta; order Coleoptera; family Lampyridae; genus Aquatica; species Aquatica leii. Next base: position 6,787,052 of record CM069432.1, read on the forward strand.
AGCAGGCTGCAGTAGGCTGGCTAAGTCCAATAGATGCCGTCGAGATAACAAGATGTGGAGCGTATTGGGTACTCTTTGCGTTTTCTCGTACCTTATTACAAAATTTGGTTTTTTCTACTTCTCTAATATCGGCAGTGTGGTTATGTTCACCAATTGTTTTTATAACACTGTTACCAAACGTTGTAACTCGAGCATTGCACTTCACTTTGTAGTAGTAGTCACATTTCCAATAAATTTTTTCAACTCCTTTGTCTTTTTGATATAAATATCCATCATGCAATAACTTTTGCTTCCCCTTTTCGCTAAGAACAAATTCAAGTGCCATTTTACAATGTTAACGATCAGACGAACTTTTCGAAATAATCAAGTCGTAGAAAGTTGCTGTTTTTAAAATACGTAATTTGAAGAACTAAGTCATTAAATCGAAATAATTACAGTAAACAAGATAATTACAATACCTTACAATTAAGTGATTACTTTCATTCTAGGCTGGATTAGGTATCGATTATTTATCAATTTCTGTGAAATTCTTAAAATAAGTAAATCGTATTTTAATTACGATTATGATTACGGTTTACCTACATTAAACAGCCTTTTTCTCGTTAAAATAAAGCAATATTAGATTTTTGAATACAATGCATTTTTACAATTTTTACAATTTACCTCAGTTTTATGTCTTAGCTATGGCAAAAATTAAGAAAACATATAAGTTTAGTTTAAAATGTATTTGTCGGGGAAGTTTCCTGTCGGGGAATTGTTTGTCGGGGAATTGTTTGTCGGGGAATTGTTGTCGGGGAACTTTCCGTCGGTGAATTGTTGTCGGGAAATTTTCCGGCACCGAAAGCCATTATACATTATATATGTATTTAAAAATTTGACGTCAGATTAATAGATTCCGATATCTTATAAAATACTATTGTTAGTGATCATATTTAATACATGCTGACTGTGTTGCAATGCAATGTAAAAAATGTACTTTAGAAAAATGTTTACCGATAAGTCAACATGTTGTGATATTGTTCGAGGTGACATTCTTGCTTGTGCCATCCCAACAATACTTCCTTTTATTTCTAAGATAGAATCCATTTGTCCTAATCTTTAAGGCATATTCACGAAATATTATAATCACATAAACAATGATGTTACCACTAGGAACTCCCAATTTATTTTACAATTTTGTAAATGAAAAATTTATATTTATACGACAAAAGGCCATAACCTGATAGTATATTTACAAAAGGTAATTATGAAACTCATTAATAAGTGAGGTATTTATTAATCCGCTTAATCCTAAGATGCGTATCCGGTAGAATTGTTTATTAATTTGCACAAAAACATAAAAACAGTTGTGGTTTCATAAAACGCTTGTTTTAGAGTAATATTTAAGTCTCCTCGTATGATTTTAAGAAACACATATACAATTTAATAATGGTAATCACCTTTTTGTATTTATACGACAAACAAAAAGCCATTACCTCAAGGTATATTTATAGATGTCAATACGATCAATACTATTAAATGTCTTTAAAATGGGCATTACCGCACTTCCACTGACAACCAATCATTAATAAGTGAGGTATTTGTTAATCCGCTTAACTCTAGGATGCATATCCGGTACAACACCTACTTTTACATAAACCGGACCAACATTCAAATAAAAAAATAAAAAAAAAATAAAGGTTATTTTAAAACAAAAAGCAAGTATCGTTGTTACTTATTAATTATTATATAAGAAAAATTGTTTATAAATTATATAACAAACGCTGCATATTATTATAACCAAACATTACTCCGGGTCTGATAAGCCAGGTTTATACATCCTACATACAAAAATAATGTGACTATCAGAACACACATTTCAATAAATTACATTAATAGTTAAAATTTAGACGTAACAAATACTTTTTAAATAATTTTGCAAATATAATTGCGGCATTTTTATTCAAAACGTTTATTACCTAAAAATTTGACGATATAGTATGTCCTATGCTTATTAAAAATATGTTAATAAATTGTTATTCAAAATTAGAAAAAAGTGTTTGTATTTTAATTCGCACAAAAAGTATAAAGAAAATTTTTGTTTTATAAAACGTTTATTTGAGAGTAATATTTAAAAGCTTTTTCGTATGATTTGAGAAATACATACAAAATTAAGTAATAGTAATCACTTTTTTGTATTTATACGATAAAGAAAAAACCATAACCTTAGGATATATTTACAAGTATAAATACGATTGATACTATTAGAATGTGACTGGACGTGCGGTATTGCTCATTTTAGGGACATTTCCAATGACTACGGCTGTACATTCCTCGCGTCAAAAGTCCTCAGGTTGGATCACGTTGCTCTCCGAGCGTAATTATTGTAATAGCGCTCATATATGTAATTAACTTAGAGTAGTTAATTAATATAGTGCTTATTCTCGAAAAGATGTTTTAAACAAGAACGGGGTGAAGCAATAGTGTATTAATAATATATGTGTTTTATAACAATTTTCTTTTTACAACATACCGTATACACCTAATTGTAGAAAATAGAAAATGTTACTTTATTGTTTAATCGCAATGCTAAACGATTTTTTAACACATTTTTATTATACTAATTACTTTAAATAGCTTTTATTCGAAATGTTTTAGTATTATGAATAGTAATGACTAAATACAAGAAAACCAATAATTTTTTCACGGCGTGTTTTTACAACTACTACAAAAATTGCTATACAAGTCAAAAAAAAATTAGTTTAGTTACTCATTTAAATTCTTTATATTTTTTAAATAATAATTTGAAAATTTAAATTAATCAATTAACGTTTTCTTAAATTTTAGCAGTAACAGATGATTTTATATAATTAAAAAGAACAATTCAATCAGTTTCTCTTTTTCTAAAGTGTATTATGTACTATTTAATGAAAGTAAATGATGTTTTAATTGCTTTTTGATTAGTTTTCATTTGTTAGATACTTAAATGAAATTGAAGATTTAAAATTATTTAATGAAAGTTATTCTAGATATTTGCTTTTAGTACCAATAAGAATTCAAACTTAATTAAGTAAAAATTAATTGCAGACACATGTACAACAACTGGATACTTTGTCAGACTTACCTGGATTACACTATAATTGATTGTTTTTATAAGTAGTAGATGTATTTTTAGATGGTTAATAAACCGACAAAATTTTTTTTATAAAAAAGACAAACAAGGGGCTCTAAAACATGCTGGAGTTTACAAAATTACTTGTTCCCGTGGATCTAGTTATATAGGACAGACGGGACGCTCTATTGAAGTTAGAGTAAAAGAACATATGGCTGACTGCAAACACCGCAGAGTTACTAAATCAGCAGTGGCAGAACACGTGTAGAACCAAAAGCACACGTTGAACTTTGACCAAACTAAAGTGTTCGCTAGAACTCCTTTCTACTTTCCCAGACTAATCCGCGAAGCTGTGAAAATAGAAAAACATCCATGTAATATGAACCGAGAAGACGGTTTAAGACTCAGCAAATCTTGGCTACCAGTATTATATCTTCTAAGACAAAGATCAACATTCTTGGAAAGGACACAAACACTTACTCCGAGTAATAACGAAGTTAGTCAGACGGTAACGGAAAGATAAGGTCCGTTAATCACGCTAATCGCTATTGGTATAAATATCGCCATTTGCACTTTTTCTTTCAGTGGCTTTTACCACTCTGAAGATGCAAGCTGCAATGTCTTGCAAAACGTCAGTTTGTTTGGGTTCACGAACGACAATACGGCAAAGGCCAAGTTCTACTTCTTGTTTTGGCTCTCAAGGAGAGACTAATACCAAGCCTAAGTCTGGGTGTTTAACTACGACGCGGTCTAAGCCGAAAGTCGCTTATAATCATAAACATAGCAACCGCGAAAGCTTAAGATTTTACGAGGTATCTTTTTTTGTTGTTTCAATTAAATCATCGACATATTTTTCTACTACTAAAGAGCTCTTTTAACTCATGTGTCTTTTCAAGACCAAAACTTCAACTCCAACATGTGCTAAACTTAAATACTAGGTAATTTTCTTTAGAATCCTTCTGATGGAATGAGCTTTTACTTGCTGGAAAATACATTTTTTGTTACGGTATCTTATCAAAACTTATTATTATCTAAGCTTTATAGTTGCAACCCAACATATCTTCAAAACAGTTCCAGAACATCTACATTTTAGATTTTATCGATAATCGTAAATTATGTTCTTTGATTTGCTTTTGGTTTATGAATTGTATTTATTAGCTATGAGTTAGTATTCTGAATATCATCAAGAGACATTGCATGCAACTCCTCCCGGTGACATCCATCAGCTATCTCAATTACGGCTATAATCTAACCGGAAAACAAAACATTTAACATATTTAAATTTTTGTAGAATTATGTTATTAGTCGTGAACCGTAACTTTGAGTCGAAATTTGGAATTAATAAACTAGTTAGTCTATTTAAAAAACACTTGCGTCAATAAAAATTAAAAATAATCACATATTTATATATTAAATAAAAATAAGTTTATTTTTACTAATACATAAAAACTTATTAATAACAAATACTAAGACAATAGCAAAGATAGGTTAGTAAAAGTGTACCGGCGAATGTTTGTAAGACGGATAGTAGCATCGTTTTGACATATACCGACTACAGCGCCACAGTTCACGAGATCCTGAAAAACGTCTACCAAATTATACTTTTAGCTATCTTGATATATCTACGTTTTCATAGACTATTAACGCTGCTTTAATCATTGAAAATTTAGACGATAGCCAAGAACTAAGCTATAACAAAACTAATAAATATTTTACTAAAAAACTCTAAAACATACTTACCAATACATACGCCAGCATTAATTCCTCGTTGACTGCATTAACTGCATTCTTCCTCTTCCATTTGCAAAATAGTCTATACTCTTTATTAGACATTTTTCTGAAGAGTTTATTGAAATAAGAAAGCCAATCGCTTCTTTAGATTTACAAAGAATCTTGTTTGAAAAATTATAATTTTCTTTCGTTTTGTTTTTCAAAAACAGTTAAAAATGAAATTGTCATAGATACTCCATTATTCATAGATGTCAAAATTCTAAATTCAAATTTAATTTTTTAAACTAAAACAATGATTTAGTGTCTGCAGTATGAAGAAAACGCATCACAACCTGTGTAAAAGTCTTAGCACACCTAATTAATTTTTCATTATTGCTTAAGTGTAACGTTTTCAAATAGGAAATGTTAAAATGTAATTTAAGTAAACGAACACAACTTGGCGAACACTTAATGTTGACAAGAAAGTACTATATTTTACTGTATTCAAACCTATAGCTAGTAAAAATATTTTGTACAATCGCACATTTTAGTTTATTATTTTATGGATAAGAATAAGTAAATATAATAAACATAAAATAGTCTTCCGTCATCAAGAAGACCATAGTTTACGTGAAATTGCAAAAAAAAGAAAAGCATCGGTGACTGGAATACATACACAATACAATTTGTGAAACAGATTCTGTAAACAATAAAAAACCGAAAACACATACAAAAAGCAACGTGGACTGATTGAGAGTTCTTTACAAAATCGAATCCGAACATGCAGGGAATAAACTTGTTACATGCCAAAGTTAAAACAAAGTCACTGCCTGAAATGAGGTAACATAAACGATGTTGTGCCGCTGCTCAGTGGAGACGGGGTGGGTTATATTTTAAAATTCCGTGATAACTTGGAAACGAGATCGACATAAAATCGAAATAAAACGGAAAAAAACTCAAAATCGGTTAGGGCGCCAATCAAGGACACGATGATTATAGCTTCTGGACCCCTGATAATCCAAAAGCTCATCCGGTTGGTTACAACTCCTGGACTTACCTCGAGTTGTAACTAGCTAAACTCTGAAATGCACTTAAAAATTTACGTACGCGGCAGCTGAATGAATAAAAGCTTTTTACAGTTTAACAATTTAACATTTATTGACTGAATAAAATCAAAAAAAAAATGATGAATATCAAACAAACTTGAATAAAAATATTAAATGAAATAATAATAAGCAAAACAAAAAAAAATTCACAAACTGAATACAAAATTAATATATATAAAAAAAAATAATAATAATAGCGTTAACTCGTTTTTCAATACAACACAAAAAAAATAAAATTCAAGGCCTTGTCCGCATACTTAATCCGCAAACAACAAATAATAAAAAAATACAAAAGTCATAAAATATACGTCCGAAACTTTGCTTCGAACTAAACGTTCAAACAAATTATAGTTTATATATCGTTACATTTCGTTACATTATCTTTTATGCATGAATAAGATTTACTTTTACATACACAAAACAAAATTAATTAATTAAATCGAACTTCACGCAAACACCTTCAAGTGTTTCTTGAAATAATTAAAGTTAGCCGTAATTCAATCGGCTCAAATCAAAGCTTTTAAATCATATCGATCGCGGTTCACTTCACGGTAATAACAAATTCGATAAATACCTTTACTCAATTGTAAACTCCAGATGAACTGTCGGCCACAGCGGTTCCAGAAGCTCTCGAGTTTAGATCGAACCCGGGACGGTCTAGGTGAACAGTAGTTGAATACAAGCTCGGTGGGACCCCCAAACAATAGAATTACGACGGAAGATTTATTTTACTATTTAATTGAAATCCGCACAAAAGCGAAGACAGGATTTTTCACACAAAACATCGAAAATAAATCCAACTCGAACGTGAGTTTTATTATGGATACCATGAAGTTCCTTAAACCGTAAAATTACGAATTTGGAAAACCATTATTTCCCATCACACCACTCAATTTTCACGGCACCATTTGTTTAACTTCCGCGGTATTGTCTAACGGTAGGGTAAAACACCCCGAACACTTGATTACATTCCGGTACCCGGTATTCTTACTTGCGACAAAAAGATTGATCCCCAAAAACCAAATTTTACTCCTTATAACACCTCGTGATCCCACTTAATTCACAAACTTGCGCCGTAAAATCTTTGTAAAAGATAGAACACTAAACAAAGTAAATTAACAAAGATGAAAACCATAATTGCCACGTGCGTCTTGTCACGTAGGCCTTCGAAAGAAAGAAAATCTTCTCACAGAAAACGCTTACTCCGTTAAATTATCAGGTGGCTCGCAAATGAACTCAACATAAACAAAAGTATAGATACCAAAAAAAATTGATCAAATTACATTCCAAAAAGGAAGTCGTAAATTATATAGAGTTGTTTTTCTAATGAGATAACTAGAAGTACAAACACTAAATCAAAATCAAAACCACGGAACTTTATGCATAAAAAAATACCAGTAATAATTGTGAAATAACTATGAAATACAAATAAACTTAAATCAAACGTAATAAAATAACGAGCAAAACGTTTTCGATGCTAACATCGAACTAATCAATCGTAAAAAAAAAACAGAAAACAGAAAATTCAGCCAGGTGAATCTAATTACGGGGTCTTACATAAAAGATTTACTACTAAATTTCAACGCCGGTCACAAACTGAAGATCTTCACCGAGCTACAAGAGCTTCAGTTGACGCTTCTACAGTTCGTCGGAGTCTACGTAAAATAGAATTCAAAAGATGTGTGACAACTAATATTCGGTTCGGAAAAGAAACAAGACTCGGCGAAACATACAAATCCGCTTGTCTGAACCCAACAATTGTTAAACATAGAAGAAGTGTCAATAAATCTTTAGAGTTGCCTTTTTGCAAATAGGGTCGAAGATTTGATAAAAATCGATTTAAAAATACTAGGCAAGAACGCTATTCAATCTAGTAACTGATTAATTGGTGAAAACTTTATATTCTACATATTTAGATAGAAAACGTTAGTCAACTAATGTTCAGCAATTATTTGACATTTTAAAAGATAAATGGTCAAAAATTCACCAAGATTTAATTAAAAAACTTGTTGATTTGGATAGACAATTGATCATCAACGTAATGCTCAACAGAAAAGAAATTGAAATGTAACTGCAAAAAATGAACTTCAGCTATATTTGGTTCCACACATTTTTTTTAGCTTCTTGGCAAATTAGTCACAATATTTTGGTAGTTTTCACTCTTTTAATTTTGCAGAGAATGTTTGCAAACAAGTCCATGCTGTCACCTATAAATATTTCACGGTACGTTAAAAATTTTCATCTTTAAAAAGTTTTCTAATTTGTGGACCAAGAAATATACCTTTGCAAACTTTTGCATTAGACAGTTTTGAAAACTTATTCCTTAAACAGTCGCCTTTTTTTGTCTATTGTTTTCACAAACGGTTTAATTAATTCAACCAATTAAAATCCACTAACGACTCAAATTTGATATTGTATTTTCTTGGATCATTGTTAGTTCGTGGGTGTTTTATTTAGTAATGTTGCTGAACTGCTTGACTATCCAACAGACACAAAATATTTGGAAACTCTCTTTGCAGTCTAAATAATAAGAAAATAACTTTAAGGTTAAGCCAGATTTGCCAAAGAGGATTTGAATATTGAATAACGTTTAATATAGTTGACAGAGTCATACGTTTTTTTGTATTTGCAAAAGGAGAAAATTGATGGTTTTGAGTTACCATTATAAAGTAAAACCGCTTTAAGATTAAGATTGTTTTCGACGATTCAATAAACACATCACCAGTGCAGTAACAGAAATTTTTCCAACTTTGTAAAACGAACTTAATTTTTTTGACGTTTCTGAAATACAGAGATTCTTGTAGTGAAATGTAAAAATTTTAATTCTTTTCATCAATATCAAGATCGTTTACTTACAATTTTCTTTCAGCAAGAAAATTTAAATGCATTAGAGTTGGAAGTTCACACCCATTTTTTTCGACGGTTTGTTTACAGATGAAATGTCTAAATACGTTACTTTGTGTTCATTCATTTTTGAAAATCTTTCAATTTTTACAAAACATAAATAACAACGGTTGCTTTGGAATCATCAATATTAAAACTTAAAGTTTGGTTTAGGTATGTTGACGACACGTTTATTGTTTGCCCTCATAGTCATCTCAAATTGTCTAAGTTTCTTGATCATCTTAACAAGCAACACTTGGATATCAAATTTACTATGGAAATCGAAAGTAATGGTTCTCTCACATTTCTTAACGTTCTTGTGACTCGTAAGCCCAACGGACTTCTGGGCCATTCTGTTTATCGCAAACCCACCCACATGGACAGATACCTTCATGCTTTGTCTCATCATCATCCTGCACAGAAACGTTCTGTTATTAAATCTTTAGTTCATCGTGCCTTTTCTATTTGCCAACCTGAGAATCTAGACTCTGTCATCTTACTAGAACTTTACTGAAAAATGTTTATGTGAAGCGAGATATTCAATATTCATTCTTTGTAAGAATGGTATCAAACCCATTTTCAACTCGACAAGCAAAATCTCTCAGATTCTTCCTTCTCCCAAAAACAAACTTCCTACAGTTTCATCTAAAGGTGTATACTAAATTCCTTGTTCATGTGGTTTAGTCTACATTGGTGAAACCGGTCGTTCCGTCATTACTCGCATTTCAGAACTTGATCGTTGAATAAGGAAAAGGCTTATTACTAAGTCTGCGCTTGCTGAACATCATTTCACTACAGGTCACAAGATAGATTTTGATAACGTTTCTCCATTCTTTTTTAACAGGAAATTTTGAGAGAGCATAGAAATCATCAAACACCCCAATAACTTCAATCGTGCAGCAGTATGTACTTATTTTGAACGCGAGAACATAAACTATGTGTTAGCAAAAATTGGCCGATTTATGACAATTATAGGCACATTTCGACGTCGCCCGTTACTCATAATTATTCACAATATTCATTATTTATTAGTTTTTATTTTGATTACATGTAAAAAATACTGCATAGCTTTATTTGAACCATTTATAGTGAGTCAAGCCAGACGACTAATTAGAAACGTGTTGCACTTTTGTTTCTGAACAATATCATACTCTTCTTACGCATTAATTTTCTGGCATTCTTCGTGGATTGCAATCTTAAAATTCTCTAAAGAATCGGGGCGGTTTTGATAAATCTTGTTTTTAAGATGACCTTACAGGAAAGATCGTGGCGGCCAGTGTGCTTGTTCGCGTGAACGAATTACACCAGAGAAGATATTTGCTAAATATTGTCAAATAATCACCGAGTTGTGCGCCGGACATCCTCCCTATTCTGGAGCAATTCCAAATAAGATATCCCATTGAGATTGCTTTCAATGAAGAAAAAGCCAAGAATTCTGTCACGGAACAATCCGGCCTACACATTCACTTTTTGAGGATACTGGGTCCGCACTGCTACCGTCATGTTAGGGTTTTCACGCGCCCAGATTCTTCAGTTTTGTGTATTAGGTGCCTTGTGTAAAGTGAATGTGCTTTTATCGGTGAAAACAACGTTACGCAAAAAACCCCTGTTGGCATTGCATGTTTCTTGCATTTCTTCACAAAACTCTACCCTAGAGTTGTCATCACGAAACTCGCAACTCTTGGCATCTATAAAGCTTGTAGGGTTTGTATCGTTGTTTTTGAAGAATGCGTTGTACCACTGATTTTGGAACTCTCGTTTCTACCTGAACACACCGCGCTGATGTTTTATTTATAATGAAAACTGCAGCTAACACAACTTCGGTGTTTCTTACTTTCAATTCCCGTGGTGGTTTAAGCACATCTTTACTACGGATTCTAAGAGATTCAATTGTCAAAAACTTATCCACGGTTCTCATCTTCAAGCATTCACGCAAATGTTTGTTGTATTTCACGGCAACTACTTCCGCCAAAATGCAAACGAATAACGAATATCCGCCGCTTCAAAGATAAACTCTCCATTATTTATACAAATGTATAACATAATATTGAAACTAATTACAAAGCGCATACAACTTTTAAAACAACAAACAGAAAAAACTTTACACGAAGTGTGAAATCTACTAAGTATTTCTGATGTTCCATTGTTGTTCGACGCCTACAATAGGAAATAATGTGAGTCGGTACAAGAGCTTTTTGAAGACTGGATTTTAAACAAACCTTCCCAATCGATTACTTCCAGAATCATCATAAACATTTATCCAGGGGTTGATTCAAACACGATGATGACTGTCTATTAGTATCTTAGTATCTGTTGTTATTAATGTCAACAATTGAATTCATTTATTGTTATAAATTAAAATGTACCTACCAAAAAAGTTTTAATATCTTTTGAGCAAATGAATAACTGTAAAAAATAACATTGTAACTAAATTTTAAGTAATATTTTAATAAATCCATTATGAGTTTAATAAAAACAATTAACACGTTTAATTATGTCTTTTTACTGATAAAAATTAATTGTCGTTCCTTTAAAATAATAATACAACTAAAAAAACATGAACCTCATTGGGATTTGAACCTTCGTACGTAGCGGCGATATTACCGCAGTCGTACAACTCAACAACTTAACAAAGTTTAATTACATATTTAGAATGCATAATTGGTCACTCAGGCTACATCTAAGAGATGTAATGATTTTTTGTTTACATTTTGTTTGTAGCTCCTAAATGTAACATTTTTATCCACAATTTTTATTATTCATGCTAGTGATGATAGCCTTAATCAATTTACATATTGTTACAATGCATTGGTTAAAAGTTTTTGTTCTTTAAATATTTTGGTTCATATTTTATAGAAGAAAATTCTAATCTAAAAAACCTGCTTTTGGTATTTGTCTAGTTTGGTGATTGTTTTATTGTATCTTGTTTAGTCTGATTTAATCGTTTTGATTGAAGATATTTAAGTGTTGATATGGTGTCTATGTCTCAGTATTATTGGGGTGTTCTGTTCCCTATTTTTTGTGATATTTTTGATAGTGTTGTTTGGGTTCTTAGCCACATTATCGTAGAATTTTATAGACATTTTATCAATGTAAGTTTCAATTGGTTCTATATTAGCGTTCTCGTGAAGCGTATGTATTTTAGTGCATCTGTCTGCTCTGGTAATTTGTCTTAGGATTTTGTTTTGGCATGTCTGAAGTGGTCTTTTGCACGTTTTGCATGTACTGCCCCAGATAGGTGCAGCGTATGTTAGTATTGGGCGTAATATTGTCGTGTACAGTAGCTTTTTGTTTGTTTGAGTTAGTAACCGATAATTAGTAAAGGATAGAGCTTTTTGTTCACAGCGTACGCTTTTTAAATAGTTTTTTGGAAATGGGTTTCAAGTTCGTGTATGAAGATTTTGTTTCTCGTGAACTTTTTCGTAAATATGCATGTTTCTGTTTTCCTTTCATTTAGTTGTATTTTCCATTTGTCGTAGTATATGATTAACTTATCTCTGTGTGATTTAAGAAGCATGTTTGCTGCTTGTGCGTTGTGTCCGTGGGTTTATAGGGCTGTATCATCCGCGTATATGGTCATCTTACATTTTACGTGTTTGGGTATGTGTTGTATGCATGTATTAAATAGTTTTGGTCCCAGAACAGATCCTTGTGGCACTCCTCCTCTTGTTTCTCTAGTATTTGAAGTTTTGTTACGTACTTTAACGGAAAAATGATTTTAATCAATATGATTTTAATAGAAATAACGGATTTTAAACAGTTACCTTTATATTTAAAATGATATTACATATTAGATTAATTTACGGTATTACAACAAAGAAGAAAAAAAAAACATTATTCCTTAGATCAATTTATTATTCTTTACATAGGCTGCAAAGTACTACGCTATTATCAGAGCATACGTTGTTGAAGCACTTGTCGCAAACAACTGATGTCTCCCTATCTTTATTGCTATATTACTGGTCCACGAATCGCATTTGGTTTTTCTATAGTGATAAACTTCTTCATGGCTTTCTTCGTTTCTAGTGGTAAACTGGTTTGCTGCGATCTTAGTTTCATATAGGGAAATACTAATCCTCTGCTCAAATCTTTGAGAAAAAGACGTCTTTTGTGTGACTTTCTAGTTTGAAAGTTGGGATTTTGTTTTATAAGTAAAATAAATGCGTTTAGACCAGCAATATCCATAATATTGCAAAACAATGCAAATGGCCAACGTTTCGTTTGGCGTTTGCATGTATATGTTTTCGCTTGTTGATCCATCAAATCAACACCACCTTTAGTTTTATTATAATCTAAAATAATGTGCGGCTTCTTTGAGATATTTCATCAACTGATGTATCATAATGCATGGTACTGAGTAGCACAATACATTTTTTCTTTTTGGGAACGTAACTCACCCTTGATAGATTATTGCGGAACGCAAATCTAGAGGAATATAATTGTTTCTCTCAGACTGTTTTAATTTATAATGGAATGTCTCTTTTATTCTGCCGTACGTGTGGGCGTACGTATACGTGTAAGTGTGCGCGTACGATTGCATTCCTTTTACAAGACTCACCAAGATCGGGCAAGCCGGAATGCTATTATTCGCAATCATGTTTCAACACGAACCTAACTAAAGCAAACTAAGCAAATGCAATAGCAACAGAAACATCTTGCTACTCAAGAATCGAAAAATAAGCCGGGGTCTCGTAAACCCCACATCTGAAAAGTTGTGGTAGATACAAAAAATTTTGTTTTCGTCGAATTTGAAATTTAATCAAATTTGCTATAATCTGTGTAAGAAAACTTGTGTTAGAAGAATTCGCAGAGCCATTTGGGTTTAACTATAAAAACACAGAAATATAACAACAAAATAATAAGCCTGGGGTCCTACAAACCCCGCTTATGCATCATACTTTATGTCCTGGGTACTTATTTATTATCATTTTGTGTAGTAGTCCTTTTATCCCAACGGTATCAAAAGTTTTCTGTATGTCTAGCAGTGTCATGACTGTGTTGTATTTTTTGTTGTTGTTGTAAACTATGTCTGTTGATAATCTCGATAATTTTTGTACTGTGTTGTGTGATTTTTTGAATCCAAATTGATCGTCAACGTTGATCTTTAATTTTCTTTCTATTCGATTTATTCTGTCTAGTATGATTTTTTCTGATAGTTTGCTTAACATAGATAGCAAACTTATTGGTCTGTATAACGTAGTTAGTTTTAGGTCATTTCCTGGTTTGATAATTGGGACTACTTCGGCGTTTTTCCATTGTTGTGGGTAATGTTGTAGTTTCAGTATGGCATTTATTATGTAAGTCAGTTGGACTATGGATTTTCGGGGAAGATTCTTTATGAGTTTGTTGTCTATATTGTCTATTTCAGGTATTTTATTGTTGGGTAATTGATTTATGTAATTTTTTATTTTGGCGGGACTCGTTAGTTTGACGAGATCGTTCTTGTTTATATAGTAGGATGTTTTAAGAAATTTTTTTACTGAGTCGTGTATTTGCGCTTGTTCTTTGGTGTTTCACGCCCTTTACGAAAGTGGGCAAAACGTTGGCTACTTCGGTTACAACAATGACACGGTTCAAACGCGGAAGACGTTCTTATCTAAGTATAGATTCCGGTCTTGGAAGCCTTCGCTATCACTTCTGCCTTTCCTTTGTCTGTCATATAATTTTTATGGTTTTTTGTGTTTACTGGTATTTGCGAGAATTCTTTTCTAAGTAGTTTAGACAATTTCCATAAATTATCGTTTGGCGTGGCGTTTTCTAGTCTTAATGCCCACTTTTTGTTAGTGTATCTGTTAATGCCTGTACGTATTTGTGAATTCAGTATAGTCATTTGATCCTTTGAATGAGGGTCGTTGTTTTGCTGCCAACTCTTTCGTAACATGTTACTTTCTTTGATTTTGTTTGTCTATATTTATTTTTTGAGAGTGCTTTGATTTAATAGTTATTAACGCGTTGGTGAATTTATCGATTTCAGCGTTTAGTTCGGCTACGATGTTATTGTATCGTACGATTAATGTCACTAGACCAAAGTGACTATTACTAATACGTTCTTTACATCTATATTTTAAACTAAGTTTTTTACCACGCGATACATTTTTGGAAATATTTTTGATATTTGTTATTAAATTTTGGAAATTATTACGCAAAGCGTTCTCTGGTACCTTGTTACAAGCTTTAGGTCTTACGAACCTTGCACGGTCAATTCACACAGTCGGAGGTAGGGGAGGTTCAAGGGAATTATAATGAAGGGCCCCAGATCAATTATAATTAACACTTCTGCCTCGATCACGACAGACAGTCCAAACTTGTAACGAATTTTTAGGTTCGTAATACTTGTTACTCTGGTGTTCGGGTAACCACAATTAAAAGAGAAAGGTATGTTACTATAAAAGAAAGATTAAAAGGTATAAAAACTTTAATTTAGTAACGTAGAAGATTAACAGGAGTATGTTTAATTTCTCAATTCATAAATGCCAGAAATATCGGCAACACACAATACATAGGTTAAGTTGAATCGAAATAGCGAAGAAAATTTCGTAATAAATATTGTTTGTACACAGCATGCGATACACACAAAATGATAATTGAAATTACCTTAATGGTATTGTAACAGTAAACGTAATTACGGAAATTAACATTAACCAAAGTTCCGTGAGTGACTTTTATGACAGCGAAGAAAAATAATCAAACAGACTTACCCAAAATCCAGTACCTACTTGTGCGAAGAAAACGTTTTCCCCGGTAGTAGCCTAGAATAGATATTGAATAGCAAATCGTGTCACACAATAACTCACGAAGATAGGAAGCTACAAAATCGTTAATAATAATAAATTAAATGAGATATAAAAACCCGTTGTATCGAATGCTGTTAGTTGTAATTACGAACAGGTGGGTGGTAACGCAATCGACTGGTGTATAAGAAATAACATCTCCAAAGTAATGCTTGTCGAGACTTCGTTTTCGTTGTGGATAATATGCCTTCCCAAAATCTTAAGCGTTCGGTAACGGTATTTATCAATAGTAATTATTCTTCATTGTTCTTTATTGAATCGAACATGTGATCAAAGCGTGGCGAAACGGCTATCAAATTAATACAGAAATTACAAAGGAATCCTAATAAACCGGATGCAAAATATCTTACCCTGTGCCGAATAGATTACAATAAATTCGTAATTGACTTATAATTTAGTACTCATCACAGTGGATGCGCTTAGAATCTTAGGAATTAGGTCAAATTTACTACACAGGCAGTCTCATGTAGTTGACAGCTTCGAAAATGAATCCGCAACCTGTCGGTAACCAAAAGGATCAACAGAGGGCGTCAAAACCAGAATCTAATTTTAATTCGATATACAGGGTATTACGTTATGAAAATTTAGCACGTAACAACCCATCGTCATATGTTCTGATACTGGAAATACCTTAAAAACACTTTGGGGACATAAAATAATCTGTATGCTTCAGAATTTCTGAGACACACGGTATATATAGTACCCATGCTTTGTCTTGATTTTTAAATTTGAAGCCAAAATATTGTTCATAGCTTATAATTAATTTACTTAAAAAATTCGTTTGCAATTTATTATTATCTTGTCTTTATTTTGTATATTGATGTGATTCGTAATGTTGATAGCAAATAAATGCAGAATATTAATTATATTTTTTTTCTAGGTGAAATGAACAACGGTTTCATAGGAGATGCAGCAAGCGTGGCTGGTTCAAGAAAATCTTTAAATCTTCATCCTGTTTTATTAATGCACCCTGGCCAAGACGACACGTACTCTCAATTTTCTCAAAGAACCGTGCCAAGATCAACGCATTCCGGCCATTATTCCCATCCGATGCATCACAACTTCCAATTATAGACCTTTAATATTGTTAAAATACTTACCTAAATTGTAAATTTTAAGTATAAACATTTATTAATATTAAGTTAAATAATGAACCATATTTGCAATAAATTATTTTAATTGTCTATTTATAATCTAGCAAGTAACATCAAATTATGGCATTCATAAGTAATTCCTTACAATATATATATAAATAAATTATTAAAACTTAGAAGTAACTGTACGTGTTTTTTTTATCATAATAGTTTAAATTTACAATTATGAATCAACTTTTAAATCTTCTACGTCATAAGATTGTTGTGATAAAGCGTTGGAATGTAGATCCTTTTTTTGAAACTCTTGATTATTATCGTGCTCGATAAATGCGCCAAACGGTTGTTGAATATTACTACAAATGTAATCTTTAAACTTTTTTTCTTTCTTTTCAGGTTTTTTTAGTAACTCTTCTATTGAATAAGGATTTCTTTTTTTAATTAGAAGTTTTTGTTCGTCATTTGGTTTTGACGTTTCGGCCATGTTGGTTAATTTTACCGATTGTTGTTGAATGTTTTCATTCGAGGAAGGATAAGGTACAATTAAAGATGTCCAGGCGCTGGTATTATGTTGATCAAACCCACTTGAACTTGTCGAGACGTGTAGTTGTTGTTGAAGAGCTGCTAAACGACTATTAGTGTATGGCGTTTCCGGTAAAGAAGGAAAATATGGCAGTCGATTATTCAGAGCTGTTATTTGCTTTGTATAAAGATCCGTGACCATGACTGATTCTAAAAATAAAAAAAAACATGTTAGTTTGAGATGCTAAATCAAATAACTGATTAATACTATTTAATTTTTAATAGTTATTTTTTATTTATAGTATAACGTCTTTGCTGTAGTTTGGTTGTCAATAATTTTATATAAACAAATACTAAATACATAATAAAGATATTATTTTAAGTACAGTGGACGCCGCTTAATAGAATCATGTTGGGTTTTCAGATTTTTGATAACAATAACCGTATGATAACAATATCCGAAATTCAGAAAAAAAGAAATATATGTTTGTTTGTTGTTTGTGTTTTTTCTATGCAGTAACATACGTCCAGCTCGTTCTTTGATAAAGGATAACATTACCCGATTGATAATTCCAATAAACGACGTGTACTATATTTATTTATTAGTTAAAACAAAAGTAAATAGCACAAATAACTTTTTGTTTTGAACAAAATAGTAAAAAATAATACAGGTAAGGCTTGTTTTGTATGTAAGCCGCAATTAAACGTTCATAAATAAAAATATAATATTTTGATTCTATTATAAAAATATTTGTGTCATAAGGATAGTTAGATTTTATTTTATCTACATTATAATACGTAAAATTTATAAACAAATATTTTTAGTAGTATTTCAATAATAAATTAAAAAATAATATAGTTTTTAGTTTAAAAAAAATTGTTTTGTTTTAATATTTTAAGTTTTGGTTTGCAGAATGCCGCTCTTAAACACGAGTTAAAAAATAGAATCTTACGTTTTTGTTTATTGTCAGCACGCGGTCATTAGTAAAACGTTTATCCCTACAGTTTATAGTGCTTACAACGCATAAAAACTAAACTTGTAAGGGGGTTGTAATCGCTTTAATAGCTTTATTTTACCATAAAAAACACAACACATTACATCTTTACACCTTAGCATATATTATATTACATAGTCGGTAATATAGTCTGCTGTAATCATATGAAAGAGGCGGAAGTCAGTGGTGTTACATTTTCCCCCTTTGTACCACATCAGCGGCCTCAGAGGGGGTACAATGGAACGTCGGATGTCTATTCGTAGAAAACCTTCTTCTTGGGGACCTTTGTCGAACATCTGACGGGAGTCGAAGTAGGTGCTTTGGCACAGCAGTGGGTTTTGGGGGTCGTCCCCTTTTCCGTATGGGATGCAATGGCAGGGTCTCGTCCTCCGCAGGAGAAGCATACAGGGTTAGGGCTGATACGTGGTATGTCCGTAACAGAACCGTTGGATTATCGGGTGTAGCGACCTGGTAAGATGCCGGACTCACTACCTTGATGATCATATAAGGTCCATCCCGTCGGGGTACGAACTTCGATGTTAGTCGAGCTTTGGCATTGCTCAATACGTGAGTGTCTACAAGCACACGATCGTTCGCTCGGAAAGGCGACACGTCGCGACGCAACCGATCGGCGAACTTCTTACTTGAATCCTGAAAAAGTTGATGGGTTTTGCGAGCTTGACTTAAAGCATACGCTAACGTACGTAAGTACGAAGATATTTGCGGCACAAAATTTTCATTATCTATGATCTGACGTAAATCGCGTTGCACATCCTTTGCCATTTAAGATCTCGATTTTTACGTTCGACCGGGTTAGCGGCAGAATAATAGGAAGACATGAGTTGCTGTTTGAAGTTTAGGACTAAGGCAACTTTTTGCATAACATCGCTTACAAATTGGGGACCATTGTCACTTATGACTCGGCCAGGTATACCATATCGTAGTAGTACTTCTTCTATCAAACATCGCGGGCACAAGCTTTGGCTGTTGCAGCTTCGAGTGGAAAAAGTTCTGTCCATCTGCTAGACGTATCTTCAACGATAAATATCCACTTCTCACCAGTTGATTGAGATTACCTCAAATCGTTGGGCTTGCAGTGCAGTTTGTACTAAGCCTGGGGGTTTCAGGTTACTAATCTTATAATTTTGACATTCTATGCACTTGGAAACATAGTCTGCAACTTGTCTGCGCATTCCAAGCCAATGGTATTGAGGAAGGATTCTATAAAGAGTGCGCTCCACGCCATAATAGCCTGCAAGACATGAATTGTGCACTTCTTTCAGTACGGTTGGAAGTTTTGATTGGGGCGTCTTCTCTATCGTGGTCAGGAGAGTACCTGTACATTATATCATTTAAAATTACGTAACCTCGATCACTCCACCTGCGAGCATCGAGTTCGTTCGGTTCAGAATTCAGAAAGAGCGTCTATTATTCCTTTTAGGTCAAGATCTTCCACCTGAGCCTTTCGGATAGCCTTTGCACTATCAACTGGTAGGTCAACGGATACTAACCAAACTTCGTACTCGGTTGCGTCAGTATCGTGGCAAGGTGGTCTGGACAGTGTATCAGCTAGGGCATTGCTATGGCCTAATGTGTATTCTATTTTTAAGTCGTATGGCTGTAAAACCAAGGCCCATCTGGCTAATCTTCTACTTGGAGATTTTAGTGACATCAGCCGCGATAGTGGTTGGTGGTCACTCTTGACTACGACGGAGAAACTTTCAATGTAGTAGCCTCAGAATTTGTTTACTGCCCTCACAATACTAAGAACTTCTCTCTCTCTGTAGTGTGATAGTTCATTTCTGCGGGCCTCAGCAATCGGCTGGCGGATTCTATCGGTTTTTCCTCCGGTCCCTTCCCCTGGAGTAGAGCCGCACCTATTGCGTACGAGCTAACGTCTGTGCGTAGTAGGTACATACGGTTGCGTAAGGTCGGCTTGCCACAGAATTGAACTGGTTGTCAACGATTCCTTGAGCCTCTCGAAAGACGCGTTTTGCTCAGGACCCCACTGCCATTTTGCGTTCTTTTTGGTCAAGCTGCTAAGAGGTTTAGCGATTTGCGCGAAGTTTTCCACAAACCTTCTGAACCATGTTTGGAGAAAAGTCAATAACTGTTTTACATTCTTTGGCTCGGGCATGGACGTTATTGCGATAATTTTAGCTGGGTTTGGGGATATACTTTCTATCGTAAGGATATGTAGGGTATCCTACCTTGGTACTACCAAAAGAACATTTAGCACGGTTCAGCGTTATTTTAAACAATTTCAGACGAGCAAAAACTTATCTTAGGTTTTTTAGATGTGCTTCAAACAAAGAGAAAAGTATTATTAAGTTATCCAGATAGGCAAACATCGAAATATGTTGTAGATCTGATCGGAATCGTTGGAACGTTGCGGGTGCTGTTTTAAGACCGAAAGGCATCATTTTATATCTTAGTCTTGTTTTGTCTCAATCGTTTAACTTAACGGGGACTTGGTGGTATCCGCATTTCAAGTCAAGCGTCGACATGTAGACGGCATTTTACGTGGAATGGAGTAGATCGTCTATTCTCGGGAGCGGGTATTGGCCCAAACGAGTGACTGAGTTTAGACGTCTATAGTCGACACAGAGTCTATTGGTTCCATCTTTTTTTGGTACCAGTACTACCGGAGAGAGGCGATTCGCACTCTTCTATTATTTCGTGTTTGAGTAAGTTGTTTAGTTCCTTTCTGAGAACTTCTTTTTTAGGAGCTAGGCGGTAGGGAGGTAGCGAAATTGGAGTATCATCTGATAATGGAATTCTGTGCTCCGCAAAAGAAGTAGGTACCCTGTTCTGTTGAAAAACTTCACAATGTTCTTGAATTAATGCTTCTAGGAGAACACGTTCAAAGTCGTTCGCTTGCGTGGCTTCATCTTTTCGTAGAAATAAATTGACGTCGACGGACTTAACCATTAACATTGGCGTAGCATCAGCAGTTACATGTAAATCAAAATTACAGTTTGGGTCATCAGCAAACGACTATTGCATTTTGTAAAAATTCAAAATGATTTGCGCATGAGCAATAAAATCGACTCCAAGAAGAGTTCTGCTATTGGTGTATTCTCGGGTAATGCTACGAACGACGTAGAAATTGTTTTGTTCTGAAGTTGAACATTGCATTGGAAGACTTTGGCGTTAACCATTCTGGCTGGACCATCGGCTAGAATCATTTGCATGTTTGTCGTGGTGAAAGGGCAATCAATTGATCGCAAATAGGAATACAATTTGTAACCTGCAATACTGCATTTTGCACCAGAATCATCATATGCTAAGCCGGTTTTGTCAAAAACTGTAATTAACATTAAGGGCCGAGAAGAACTCGTTGGTATGCACACATCCGTCGCAATCTTCGTTTTTCTTTCCAGCAAAACGCGATTGGCATTTTGAAAAATTACTGTTAGTATTTATTGGAGTAACTGCGGCGGAAGCGGCACCCGTATCCCCAGCGAGGATATTTCGCATAGGTACCTAGCAACAATGCATTCAGTTGATCTTGAGTCATCACGACTGGTTCCATGGCGACTTCGTTTATAATCTGACAGGATCTGAGGTTATAAAGCATAAATTTCGGTAGGAGAGGTGCGGTCGTGTGATGCGAGCCGAAACCAAATATGCGTTACCCGTGTTAACGCCGTAAAAGGAATTTTTATGCAAACAATACAGTTTGAAATGGTTCAATCGCTTTAATAGCTTTATTTTACCATAAACAACACAACACATTACGTCTTTACACCTTAGTATATATTATATTACATAGTCGGTAATATAGTGGGCTGCAATAATATGACAGGGGTATTCCGGGAGTCAGCGGCGTTACAAACTTAGGTAGTTCAGTTGTATGCTTTGACACTTAAAAATGCTAAAATGTGTAAGTTGAGTCTAGAGTTATTTTAAATTTGTATGAGAAATCTTATGTATAAGTTTATGTTTTGTCACTAGCGTCGAAAGTAGAGCATAGCAGAACGAACGCTTTTGCATTTTTTTTCTGCATCTAATAAAATCAAATTGAAAAAACCAACGTTATTTTACTATCTAGTTAGTTAGTTTTTGCAATTATTAGATACGTATACAATCCAACTTTATTGCTATTATTCAAAACGAAGGTTTATTTATTCTTATTAAATTTTTCGAACAAATACGATTAGCCCTTGCATATAGGCAACCAACAGTCTACCAAACAACTTAATGCTAACAACATTTTGTCAACATTAAAAATCGAATTAAAATCTCATTACTAGACGTAGCATACGCAGTGACAAGTGCTACCAATTTAAATTTTTTTTGAATTTTCAAGTGGCGGCTCTAGAGAATTTTTCGTCATTACGTAACTCCACTAACAAATGAATTTTAATGTTTGCAATAAAGGTGCATTAAAAAATGTTTTTTTTTATTTATTCTTATTGTAATTTCTATATTAATTTTATTGGTATACGCTGAAAAGTAAATCAATTTTTTTAGTATGTAAATACACGTCTGAAATTTGTTTACCAACGTTATTAGATTTCGTTTAGTGCACTTCTATACTAGAAAATGCAGTGGCGTAGGTTTATACAGTATGATCAATTTTCAGAGTATAAGCAACACATTTTGCGCAAAATTCAAAAGTGTTTACAAGACATATGCTTGAAACCCAGAGAGATTTTGGAGCAGCACAAGATGAGCATCGAACGACGTTCTTATATCTTCTTCTGCAAGCAAGTTTACGTAGACGAGTATCCATCGGCGATGACTTTAATGACCATGATAAGGATTATCAACTAGACGAATACGATAATTTTCTTTCTGAAACAAGATTTATCTCACGATCTTTCGACAAAAATGGATAAGATAATGTGCATAATGATACAACGCCTGATAGAACCAAGAATACTGAAACGTTAAAACAATCGATTTGAGTGGAGTTGATACGAATGAACATGAAAGTCCTTATATAGACAAAGTGTTAATAGATCCACATTGACTAAATTTTAAATCTACAATGAGAAATTTTATTGTGCTTTCTTTGTGGCAGTTTTTGCACAAAATGTCGGCAATATAATTTATATACTTAGGTGTCATCGGTGTATGTGCTCTTTTGTTATCCAAGTGCTTCTATAATTGTGTCGTATCCATAAGTAACATTTGACAAATAATTCCGTGTTTTTTCTTTTTCTGTCCAACCACCATTTTCTTTACGAATAGGCGTGTTTTGGTATTGTGGACGTTTTAATCTTTTCCTCGCCTTCCAATGTGAACACTCAGTATCTTTGTCATCTGTTAAACCTCTTAGCAATGGAGAGAATGTTAAATTTTTAAACGAGCGGATCTCTAATTTCAGTTGTTGACTTAGCCAGTTTAGCAGTGTTTTGTTAGCCAATGCTCTGGTTTGTTGCAATTTCTTCCGTGCTTTTTGTTTTACTGAGACAAGCTCTCTGGTTTTCTGGGGTAGTTTACCCCAATTGTTTTTTTTGACTCAGGGGTATTACTCCATGCGGCTTGCTGTAGATCAATTACAAACAACTTTGTTTTCTCGTCCATCTGCACCATTGTTCTAAGTGGAACGTTTAGTTTAGTACACTCTTCTACATCTGCTCTAAATCCATCCCAGTCAAGATAGTGCAGAAGATTTATCAATGATTGTTTTGCTTAGCGTCAAGGTAATGGGCAAATGGGCTGATGACATGTTGTAATTATCTTTAATACTAATGACGTTTTTTAGTATGAAGAAGTCAATCAAGTCTGGTATTTTATTTCCATTTGACGGCCAGTATGTTGGTTTGATAGTAGAATGACAAACACATTTAACATGCTTGATGGCTTCATATAACTGTTTTCTTTTAGTGATGACAAGTCTGAATCCGAGTGGGTATGTTTTGTTGTATTAATTTCTGTTCTTTTAAGAATAGTTTAAACTTATGGACATGCTTGAGTAATCCACTAGAATTCTAAGCTGCTATTCTAATAGATGTGCCGTAAAACATTCACATTTACGAGCAAACTCAAGCAGATATATTAAAGATTCTACCTCAAAATTATAATATGGTGGTAAAGTTGTATGGTCAATCTACCCCAAACAGTTGTAACTAATGCTTAAAGCAAGAAACGGAAAGCGGCGTCTTTAATTGTAGTCTTACGTGAAGAAGTGCTTAGAATTTTGCAGACTGTACCTGATCGCACCAAAACGGTCATCAAACATCAAAGGAATAGAGCGACGAATACTTTGGGAAAGAGGAGTGATGATTTTAAACTGCTGTCAAATGGGCCACGTACAACAACACTGTACAAAACCTAAGAAGAAAACAGCAGTTAACCTCATCTAGTCATGTACCGGAGATCACTATTCAAATAATATTGATCAATTATCTCGATAGCAAGATCAATGGACACAGTGTTTAGTTACTGGTTGACGCGGGAGCAACAAAACTATCATTTGCTCTGACATCTTATTGGAAAATTAGAAAACAACACTAGTAACAGTACTACTTGAATACGACAAGTAACTGTGACTATTGGTTTGAGAAATGGAAATCAAGTACTGGTAGCCGAAATCACGGAAGAAGTTATTCTGGTATGGACTACATTTGTATATAAAAAACAATGTCCTAAGAATCGATGGTTAAGAAATTCATTTTCAATCGTCAGAGAAGACAGCAGTACGAGTCTTATTGAGTCGTAACTCTGCCTATAAGTAATGGACTACATTCGTGCTATTAAACCAATGAAGGGCGACTTGGTTAAAAAAAACTGTTAGTTGGCAGAACATTAATACAAGTAAAAAAACACAATGGCAGTGAGGAACTTGAATCCAGTGACGTTGAAAAAAAAGCCCATGGTAAGCCAATACACACCAGTATCTCAAATTCTAAAATGCGTTAATTCTAATGAAGTTACATCGCCAAATAAATGCCCACAACATTTATTAGATATTCCTATCTCCAAGTGCCAAAACCTCCGCCAAGACCAGCTGGCTAAAGTTAAGGCGTTAATGCAGCAGTATTAATCAAGTTTTTGTTCAAGTCAGAAAAAAATTACGGCGTGACTAGGAAAGAGGTGTTAACAGTTGTCAAGTCCATAAAATACTTCTACAAATATTTGTATTGACAAAAGTTTTTATTAAAGACGGACCACGTCACTTTGAAATGGCTATTGTAGTTTTGTAATTTGGAAAGACAAGTGGATCGGGAGATTGCAAGAATATTACTATGACACAGAATACCATGCCAGGACCAATCATCGGAACGCTGTTGTTTTGTTGTTTTCTCCAGAAAAACTATGTTCGGCAGATTGCGACTATTATTCGCGACTTGAAGAAAAGATTGAATGTCTCCGAAGAACTGCTTTAGTTGATGGTAAATGGGAACCTGAGCTGTTGCGCTACAAACAAGAAAACGATTCCGAAATAAAAGTACTCCTGAACTGAAAAACAAACGGGCGACGACCAACCTGGGCAGAAGTGAGGTCTTGGACTGAAACATTAATGCATACTGGGAACAGTGGGACACTTTAAGAGTTAAAGACCGCCTGTCTTCTTAAGCGTTTCATAGAGAGTGCCAATAGCACAGAAAACAGACTGCAATTGGTAGTGCCAAAGAGCTAAGTCTCACACGTGTTGTAGCATCTGCATGATGGTACAACAGGAAGACACTTTGGCGTGAAAAAGACATTAGGAAAAGTTTGAAAAATATTTTAGTAACTAGCGACATTGCAAGACCGTTTCTAGAATATGATTCGGGAAACAAATACATTCTGGTATCAATGGATTATTTTACGAAATGGACTTAGTCTTACGCCTTATCCAATCAAGAAAGTGAAAAAGTTTTTCTCTATTTCGACATGAGAATTAGCAATTCGTAAGTTGACGTTACATGAAAAAGAAATCAAAATTATTATAACTTAACAATTGAAATTAAATGTTGATGCCAAGATAAAATAAAGACATCTTATTAATTCAAAGTTATTTACTTATAAAGGTATAAAGATAAGAACGTCTTCCGGGTTTGAACCGTGTCAATGTTGTAACCGAAGTTGCCAACGTTTCGCCCACTTTCGTAAGGGGCTTTATCAGGGCGTGAGAGAAATCGAAGAACTCAAGCAAGCAATCGAAATCTAACTAAACACTTCTCAAAACTTAGGTAATCAACTTGTGAACCAAGCCAGATTCTAAACTCAGAAAAGGTAAGAAAGAAAACGATAAACTCAAACAAGCAAACACGCTCTCGTTCAACGGTAACCCAATCAGAGTCGAGCTTAACTACCCGTGACGATACTTCTTCTTTATATACGGAGACTATTTCTTTTTAAGTCACTTCTATAGAGTTTAGAATCTGGCTTGGTTTACAAGTTGATTACTTAACTCTGTAGTGGTTCTTTGTTAGATTTTCGTTTGCTTTTTCGAGTTTACTCTATCGATTCATAAACTCGCCGCTGGGCGGCTCGTGTATGAAACCCGGTCTCGTGATTGAAGCACGTTCATTCTGTAACTTGTGTTTTAATATACTATTCTAAATATCGTTACCTTTTATTAGTGTTAAAAGTAGTTATATTTATCATATCTAAATTAAATCGTATAAGTAAATTCACTTTTAACATTCATTACAATACTTTCGTTTAGATGATAATTTAAAATTTTTTTGTCCATTTTTTTCAACATGTTTGGGTGTATACTAAGATGAGAACGTCTTCCGGGTTTGGACCGTGTCGTTGTTGTTATAACCGAAGTTGCCAACGTTTTGCCCATTTTCGTAAAGGGCTTTATCAGGGCGTGAGAGAAATTGAAGAACTCAAGCAAGCAACCGAAATCTAACTAAGAACTTCTCAACTTCTGTTCTTCGATGTATCTCACGACCTTACAAAAGTGGGCCAAACGTTGGCAACTTTGGTTACAACAATGACACAGTTTCAACCCGGAAGACGTTCTCATTTTAAGATAGACTCCGGTCGTGGAAGCCTTCGCTATTACATTAAACATCCCTACCGGAAGAATACTTCTTTTAAACTTCGTATTTTCCAAACTTCGCCACAAACTCGTCAAACTTTTGTGCACTTTAACCTTTCTTAGTCGCTGTCGTGACCAAATCATTCCTGCATTCCTCAAATTCCACATTCAGACACGTTCTTCTAAAAATATTTTACAACGTGCTAGTCTAGCGTTGATACGCGAGCGGATTAAGCAACCTAGGTGGGAGATAGACACCATTTTGAAACAGCTTTTTTATCTTTGAAATGGACCAGTTTAAATTTAAATCCTTAAAGACATGTAAAATTACACAGGCGTCATCTAGCGAAAAAAAAACTAAAACTAAGAATCTGAAAACGCGCATGTGTTTCTTAGAAGAGGGAAGCGGTCGGGGTCTTAGGGGTGAATTTTGTTCGAGATGGAAATACGCGTTTTACCCTCAAAAATTTCTTTGTATAATTTGTGTCTTTGTTTTGTCAATCTTTGTGAATTGCTAAGTATGTATGTATATAATTTTAATCCATGTAAGTCGGTCTATTTTTGTATTTGTGCTTTAAACGTGAATCAGGGTAGTTTTTGCCTTTGTTTCCTTTGTTTGAAAAGATAGGTGGGGTAGCCATTTTATAGTCCCGTTACTTTCCCAGTTATATTTCTTTTATTTTTCTCTGTGCCAATTTATGTTTTCTTTTAAAGATTATATTTAAACAAAACAATTTTATTTTGCAATTGAAATTTTAGTTGTTCGTTAAATATAAACTTGCTCGAGTCGTGTATCTGAATGACGGAGCACGTTTTGTTGTAACTTACTTTTGTTTGATCGTTGCTCGTGCGTTTTATGAATGGCTCAAATGGCTAGAAGTTAGAATTGTTTTATACTATGATATTCATACATTCATGATGGAAAACAACTATATGTACGTTAACCGGTGCAAAGACCGTTGTGTGAATTGCCTTGTCGAATGTAAAGATAATATTTTATTTACCGTGAGGGGCATACAACATGTAGCTGCAGATAGTTCTCATACTATGAGGACCCTGTGTATTTTTTTGTGAAGTAGCGTATCTTGAATCTATGATATAGACAAGTGCCTGCTTCCATATATGTATTAAAGTAGCGGTAGGTTGCTTCCATGATAATGGGCCCTACATTTTATAACATTTGTTTAATATTATTGTGTGTTTATTATATATGTATTTTGGTGTCCTTGCTTGTTTTTTTATGTGTCGGAATTATTTTAACTTGTTATCGTACCTGTTTTTATTTAAACTCACGACATTCTAATTTCTAGATTGACGTGATTTCATTTATTTGAAAAAGGTTACAATAAAATGAGCAACGTACATAATTACTTGTTAATTTAATTTGCTACTGTGCTATTTTGATTTAACCCAAATGTAATTTATTCGTCGGGTGTTAATTGTATTGATATGATGTTGGCTTTTATTAATTCATAATTTTCTTTTTTTATTGTGTATCTTGAAACATAATCTCTTCAAAGGAAGTTAGTTTATTAGTAAAACTTCCATAATAGTAACGTGCTAAACACAACTGCCTAGTTAACCTTACTTTTCAGTTTACATTGCCTTGTTGCCAAGCTTGTTTTAGTTTCGCAGTGTTGCCATACTTGCGAAAAGTACTTAAAATTCGAGTAACTTCTTTTACACATTATTATATAATGTATTAGCTGATTCTTTATAACAGTTGTTGTTTTGTATATCGAAATTATGTAGTTTATTTGTATTAACACTCAGTTCAAGGACCGGAGGGGTTTCTTCGCTCTGTTCTTCCCTTCCTACGACAGGTCCCACCGAACAGGCAAGGTCTCGGTTAAAATTTAAAGAGTTAAATTCGAATAAAAATTACGATTAATTTTTTTTTTATTGTTTTATTTAACCGACTACAGCCTTCCCACATATCGAGAGTAAACAGTGTATAAAGAACTAAATACAACGTAGGAAGAGGGAAGGGGGTAGCTTGACGATCACAGCCACAGCGAGATGTCGCTCCTTTTTGTTTGTTCGCGGGTTTTAAATTTCAAACGCGAGTGGGTTCGGAGACGGACACTTAGGCGCGGTCACTAAGGCGCGGCCATTTAGGCGCAGCCACTTCGGCGCAGGGACGCTAAGGCGCGGGTCCAGTTAGGCGCAAGACTCTTCGGCGCGGGGCTACTAAGGCGCTGAGTCACTAAGGCGCAAGACACATACACACGAGGTTGGGCTCTATGCCCTATAACTATGGCGCGAAGTACCGAAACCAAAAATAAATTTGTGTCTTTTATTAGATTACTCGTTCCTTTTCATTTTTAATTTACTTTGGTCCTTTTTTTGTTAGAATTTAAAAGAGTAACCATTAACTAATAAAACTAAGAGTATTGTAACCGAAAAAGAACGAAAGAACATTATAAATAATTATTTCAAGATTTTTTATTAATATGCATTTCATACATAAATTTGTTTCAGTACAATTAACTAATTGTATAACCTGATAAAGAGATAAATTTCGAAACGTCGCGTCGGCTGTTGTAATAAACTTATTAATGTTGTAATAAAATGTTTTATAAAAGTATCTCACTGTTTTAAGTTTTCCTCCAAAAATCAATAATTCCAAATAATTAATTCAATAACAAAAAAATTTATTTACTTATCTACATTCGTACATATTAATTTTTCAAACGCTTATCTAAAGAATCAAGGTGAATTACACGAACACATAGATACAGTGAACTTTGAGCAAATAGCAACTGGTGTTACAGAATATCGTTTTCCAGAAGAAAGGGTTGTGGATCTGCGCCTTACTGGTCTCGCGCCTTAGCGGCCCCGCGCCAACGAGTCTTGCGCCTAACTGGACCCGCGCCTTAGTGACCCTACGCCGAAGTGTCTCGCGCCGCAATGGCAGCGCCTAAGTGTCCTAGACCGCGAGTGCGTTACATCACATCTTCATATTGAGTTGGCTAACACTGTATCCTTGGATGATTGGAATCTCTTTGATACACATTACTTACGAGCAGTCTGATACCACTCTACGGCTAATCACTGAAGGTCATCTCAATAAGTTTCAATTATTGGAATCCAAGACGGTTGCCAATTTATCTAGTTTGGCTCTCACTTCAGAACAGGAATTGGTACTATCTAAAGGTTTGAATTTTGCTGTTGCTTCCAAACGTATTCCTAAAGAACACATTTTAGGTGTTGTCAAGTCTTCTATAATACATCTTCCTTGCTACATCTCAGATCCCATTCCTATTCATACTGGCAAAATTCTTGAATCATCTAAAATTCCTAAATCCAACATTGTTATGTCGGAAGAGTTAGCCCTAAAAAGTCTTCGTAGGAATCCTGATATTATTGTTCTTCCAGCCGACAAAGGCAACGCTACTGTCGTTTTGAACCAAATTGATTATTTTGCAAAAATCCATTCTATTTTGTCTGAGGAACGTACGCTCTTTTAACTCGTAATCCCATTTCGAGGATTAAACGTGAGGTCAGCCAAATCATCATATCTTTCAATTTACCTCCTGAAACTAAACGTCCACTTACCCCTTCAGAGTCTAAACCACTTCGTTTATACAAACTTCCCAAAGTTTACAAACAAGGTATTCTCTTTGGACCTATCGTCAGTACTATCCAATCTCCTAGCTACAAGCTAGCCAGGTTTTTGTCTAGCATTCGTTGCGAAATTACAGGTGAAACCTCTTTTCACATCCTTAACTCTGAGCATTTTATTCAACGTTAGGAAACTATAAAACTTTAACCCCAAGATCTTCTTGTGAGCTTGGATGTCACTTCACCTTTTACTAAAGTTCCTATTAAAGATTTGCTTATTATCATCGAACAGATTTTGTCTCAACATGTGTTTATCTTCTACTTACTTCCAATTTGATAATAAGTTTTACAAACAGTTTTCTGGTACTGCTGTTGGTTCTCCCCTATCACCTGTGGTAGCTAACATTTTTATGGAATTTTTTGGAATCATCAATATTAAAACCTAAAGTTTGGTTTAGGTATGTTGACGACACGTTTAGTGTTTGGTCTCATGGTCATCTTGAATTGTCTAAGTTTCTTGATCATCTTAACAATCAACTCTTTGATATCAAATTACCATAAAAATTTAAAGTAATGGTTCTCTTCCATTTCTCAACGTTCTTGTGACTCGTAAACCCGACTTCTGGGCAATTCTGTTTATCGCAAACCCACCCATATGGACAAATACCTTGATGCTTCGTCTCGTCATTATCCTGCACAGAAACGTTGTGTTATTCAATCTTTGGTTCATCGTGCTTTTTCTATTTGCCAACCTGAGAATCTAGACTCAGAACTCCGTCATATTACTAGACATTCTCATCTTACTATAGACTCCGGCTGTGGAAGCCTTCCCTATTACATGTTTGGGTATAATTCTTACACATTCATTATAATAGTAAAATTCAATACATCATCGCTTTTAGTGATAAACAATAATAAAGTTAACGCTACCATCATAAATTATCTTGCAAAAACAAGTATAAAATTGTAAAAAATGTATATATGTTGTAATTTATTTGTATCTGGCGGCATAGACTATGTCTAAAGCTAAAATAAAAAAAGTATGACATAACGAAGTACTTAATTACTGATTTAAGGTTTAGTGACATAAAGAAAATTCTTGCAGATATCAATTAAAAATTAAATGCAAAAATTCAGTTGTAAACTTGTTATCTTCTATTGATCTATTTTGAACACACGGAAATGGTAGGAATTGTGTAAAATTTATTGCTCACATAATCCGACTGTTTGCCTGTTTGATGCACCTTTAACCAAACATCTTAATTATGGAATCGGCAAACTTAATCAGTATTTTAAGATACACTTTCAACTCATAAATTAGAGACCAAGTATTTATAACATCATAAAAACTGATCATCTTTCTAATCAATTTGATAAGGTAGCGTTGTGATTAACCCGCAAAATGTATATAAACGATCAGCTTTGCATTTTATTATATCTCTAATTGATAATTTCTTTAAAAATGCGGCTGCATTTTTATGCACACGGCATTAACTTTAATAAAATCTGTTTATTTTGCATTCGCGAGTCATGTATTAGATTATTTATGTAATTCATTATTAAGTGGATAAAGCAATTTGGGGTACTGTCACCTGCGTATTTACGTATTTTTTATTTGCTCAAGCACAATGAATATATTTGTTTTTAAGTTTACCTGGGTGTGGTGGTCGAGGGTGATGAAGAAGTTCCGGTGGATCCGGCCAGGCTCCGCTGTTTCTTAATATTCTATTGACTGAGCTTACGGACGGGATGCTGTGAGGTTCGCATACCCTTTGTGCCACTAATTGTTCTCTGATTTCCCATGCAAACATGCCCGGATTTTCCTGTTTAAATTTTAAAATTTTCTTTACAACTGTTGGCGTAGCAACTTGCTGTAACAAAAAATTTATACACCATTAGTTTTGCATTTTACTTTAACACGTTTCGGTTACACGCTAAAAATTTCAAAAACAGTTTGATCATGAGCTTGATCTTGAAAATATACATAAAAATAACAACCTATGTGTATATAAATATTTTGTTTTTCTTATACCTACAAGAATGTGCGAATTGAAAATGTCATGAACTCATAATTATAGATTCATCCTACATCATCCTTGATATTATCCAATTTAGTTAATTAATTAGGGTTAAGTGCAACCAACACCAACATAAAATTATAATACATAATACATGCCGACGTCGAAACATGCGATACGAAAATTACGAATGCAAACAGTTACAAATTTCTAGATTTTCACTTGAAATTCTTTAAAACAAGTGAGAACGGATAATAAACTAAGAAATTATTGAAAAACAAAGAGGTTAGCATTTTTCCATTAAAAACAACGGTCTAGTGGCCTCGATTTGAAAAAGGCTGTTTATTTCTCAATCTTTTGAAATATTGTTACTTACGATAAAAAACTAGTGCCGTTCTATTTAAAAAAATTGAGTTTTACACATGTAAAAGTTGTTACCTTGGGCATTATATTTTGAACACTCTGTATGTGTGTTGGCCCTTTAAAAAAAGTTGTTGATAATTTTAATGAATAGTGATACAAATATCGCAGCTCAAATTTCATAATTTGACAAGATATGAATTTTTAAAGTTGATGTTACAAATGTAAAAATTCTCAAAAACATCTAAATATCTCAAAAACCGTTGACTTTTGGAAACATGAGCTACGAACAAAATTAGTTTAAAATTACACGTAAAATTGAAAAAATTAATAAAAAGCATAGCATTTCATATAAAATAACCGAAAGTAATACGTTCTTGAATATATTTTAATTATAAAGCCAATAACCATTTACTTGATATTTTAAAAAATCAATATTAAATTATGATTGGAAGTATAAAAATTTTTAACAAACGGGTTACGTGAAAAACCCTGTATATGGAATTCACTTTAAATTATAAATCAAATATCTAATAAAATGTTAATGTTGGAAAAAAAATTATTTGAATAAATTTTTAGAAGAAGAATTATCTCTATAAGAAACTATAAAAATAATTTGAAAAAATTTACATACGTACAAAATTATATAAACTGTTAAAAATGGCGAATAAACTCACTTTTTCTTTATTAGACCACATTTCAAGTCACTAGGACTTTTGGTTCGAGAGTTATCGTGGGTACATCGTTACACACACAGACACCCAAACATTTTTTACCAAAAATACATTTTTACTTCAGCTTCGAGAACGTTCACGAATATTTTATCCACTTCTAGAACGTCAATATTGCCGAACCTTTGACGAAACTGACAGAGGAAAGAGCAGAATTTATAAATAGAATAAATGAAATGCTTTTCATCAACTAAAACAGGCTTTAATCACTTCGGCCATTTTAAGTTATGTAAAAGAAGATAGAAAATTTGTTTTGAATACCGACGCAAGCAATTTGGCCATAAGTGCGGTCCTTTCGCAGATTCAAGATGGACAAGAAAAAGTCATTGCACGCCGCTTCAAAATGGCTATTGCCGTTCCATAACCCAGAAGGACTAGTAGCAAGATGGATCAAAAGATGTAAGAGTATGACTATGACACAAAACACCGTGCCGGAAACAGTCATCGGAACGCTGATGCCTTGTCCAGAAGACCATTTCCGGCGGACTGCAGCCATTGATCGCGATTTAAAGAATTTCTGAAATACGACTACTCCTGGACTAGAAAGAAAACGGCCGACGACCAACCTAGGAAAAAGTGAGTGCTTTGGACAGAAACATCAAAGCGTACTAGGCACAATGGAACTTTTTGATAGTAAAAGACAGTCTTCTTAAGCGATTCCTAGAGAGTGTCGAGGACACGGAAAACAAACTACAGTTGGTAGTGCCAAAGGGCCGGGTGTCAGAAGTCCAAGATGGTACATCAGGAGGACACTTTGGCATAAAAAAGACATTGGGGAAAGTTTAATAAAAATTCTACTAAGTAAACTGCAAAGAAGACGTCATGGAATGGTGCCGTAAGTGCGCAGTCTGCGCATCAGGAAATGGTCCATCGAGAAAGCGCAAAGCACCAATGAAGCAATACAACGTAGGAAGTCGTTTACAAAGAGTAGCGGTAGACGTCGCAGGGCCTTTTCAGAATCTGATTTGGGAAAACAAATACATGTTGGTGGCAATAGATTATTTTACAAATGGACGGAGGTTTACACCATACCCAAACATGAAGCAGCTGCAGTAGCAGATGTATTAGTAAAAGAGTTTTTCTGTCGCTTTGGAGTTCTGTTGGAATTACACTTCGACCAAGGTTGCAACTTTGAGTCTGGGCTGTTTTAAGAAGTTTGCCGAATGTTTGGAATTAAAAAATCTAGGACGGCGCGTCTCAATCCTCAATCTGATGGCATGGTTGAGCAAATGAATTGAACAATAGGAACATAACTAGCCAAAGTAGTTTCCAAACACCAAAGAGACTGGAATCAGTACTTGCGCTTTTTCTTAATGGCATACCGATCATCCGTTCACAAAATCACAGGCCACAGACACCATCCTGTGTTATGCTCGGTCGCGAAATACGACTGCCATGTGACTTCCATTTTGGATGAAAAACGAAAAAGAAGTTTCTGGAGAAGATTACGCTAGCAAGCTAATCAAGAGACTAGACAAAGCACATGAGGCAGTTCGTAAAAACACGCAAATTGCCAGCGACAGAATGAAGACTAAATATGCCGTCAAGACACAAAATGGTTGCAATTTGGTGTGATTATATAATCCCCAAAGAAGACGTGGTTTGTCGCCGAAGCAGCAGAGGCAATGGGAGGGCCCTTATAAAGTCGTGCAGCGTATTAATGACGTCATATATCGCATTCGAAAACCACCTAGAGGCAAGCCAAAAGTGGTCCACATCAATCGTCTAGCCTCGTTCGCTAGCGATAACGATATTACGCAAACTCCGGTTTGAACTAGAGTAATAACTAGCAGAATCAGAAGTCAAGTCGAAAGAATGGACTTCAATAAGTTCATGAGCATATACGGAGGTTCTGGAAAAGCTAGTTTTGGAGTTACAACCGAGGAACAACAAAACCTGTTGTAAACACGAAAAGATTACGCCATCGTACATTACGTAAGCCAGAATCTTGACATGTCTAGAAGGTTTGCAGTCGTATTTTAAAAGAAGTTTAAACGGCTAGATGAACTACGGAAACAGCAACCGGCAGTCGAAAAAGTTTTAAAACTAGATACGCGGTGACCAACGTTTTGTTTCCTATCTGGTTACCAAAAAGTACTCACATACAAAACTGTTATACAAAAATCCGTGGCGAGCATTATGGAATCTTAAAAGAGTTCCACAATATTAAGAAATTGGCAGTACCTAAGCTTGGTTGTGGTTTAGATCAACTGAATTGGAGGACAGCTCAAAACCTGTTGGAGATCGTATTGCGAAAAACAGGTGTTCAAGTGTTGGTCTGCAGTTAACAATCAACGACAATATCGGGTCAGGAAAGGTCCATTGACAGCTACTTTTATGATCAAGGAACCGCGAGACGAGCCAGGTAAGGGTCCCATCAAATTAATGCATATAACTTCCTACAGTTTAGAAACGTTTGCATGTCCGTCCATATGTCCAGGTGGGGGTTGCTGTTCAACTTTAACTTTAACACATACCAGACATCGTCGGACGTAGCTAGCGACATCATCTTTCATCTTTGGCCAATGATATAGCTGGGCGATGCGTGCAAAAGTTTTTGAAACTCCTGAATAAGCAGAAGTAGGTCGTTGTGGCAGCGTTGCAACACCTCTCGTCGTTGATTTTTTGGTACAACAATTTTCCAATCTTCACCTTCTTCCGTAAGTTCAGGGTAAAGGTTTTTTTACATGTTTGT
Organism: Aquatica leii; assembly: GCA_035610365.1. Lineage (NCBI taxonomy): Eukaryota > Metazoa > Arthropoda > Insecta > Coleoptera > Lampyridae > Aquatica > Aquatica leii. The sequence goes on from CM069432.1 coordinate 6,823,541, forward strand.
ATAATTGAGAATATGTTACACGCCAAATTTCATCAACAGCAGGAACAGTGCGTGACAACGCATCAGGAACGACGTTATTTTTCCTTTTCTATGTATAACATTATAATCATACTGTTGCAGACGGGCCGCCCAGGAGGCCTTTCGACCTGTCGGATCTTTGATATTGTGAACCCTTTTCAAAGCGTAGTGGTCGGTGACTACATCAAATTTGGTTCCCTCAATATACGAGCGAAGTTTTTCGATTGCGAACAAGACCGTCAAACACTCACGCTCAGTCATGCTAAATCGACGTTCATTAGGTGTAAGAGAGCGACTGATGTAACATATAACTTTTTCTCATTCGGAGTAAGTCTGTGACAGCACAGCGCCTAGTCCAGTAAAATCCGGACAAGAAAGCACGGGAGTAGAAATAAGACAATCTTTGATGGTTTTAAAAGCTGAGTAGCACTCGTCATTTCAATTAAACTTATTGTTCTTACGAAGCAATCTCATTAAAGAAACGACTGTGGAAAAATTAGGCATAAACCGTTTGTACAAAGACGCCATTCCCAGATTCTGCGGACTTCAGACACCGTTTTAAGTGTAGGTATTTTTAAGACAGCTTCAACTGTTGCAGGATCAACTAAAAGCCCTTTAGAATTAACAACATATCCGAAGTAACGAAGTTCCGGTTTGCAAAAATGACAATTCTTTTTACTTACGGTTAAGCCAGCCGCGGCTACCCGTGAAATTACTTCTTTTAAGACTAAGTGTTTGCTAAACGTAAGAGTATAAATGATGATATCGTCAAGATACGAAAAGCGTAAGGTTCAAGATCTGCTCCAACAACTCGGTCGATAAATCGTTGCTAAGTAGCTGGGGCGGTATGAAGCCCAAACGGTAATCTTGTAAACTGGAACAAACCGCGATTTGGAACAGTAGAACTTGGACTCGGATACTTGTATTTGCCAGTAGGCAAATTTAATATCTAAAGTTGTTCAAAATTTAGCATTTCGTAATTTGTGTAGAATGTCGCTCAAGTACGGGAGAGGATATGCGTCCGGTTAACTGACCTTATTAAGTTTGCGGTAATCAACGTAACAGCGATACTTGTCATCTTTCATTTTAATCATTACAATAGGAGATGACCAAGCCAAAGTTAAAGATCCTACAATGTCTTTTTCAAGCATTTCATTAAGTTCAGTGTCGACATGCATCTGGAACGCCGGAGAAATAGGGTAATATCGTTGCTTGATGGAAGGTGAGCTTGTTTTAATTTCGTGTTCTACCAAGTGAGTACAACTTACACCATTACTCATCAAAGCAAAAGCTTTATCTACAACACGCGCAAGTACTTCTTGCTCATCACTACTCAAATGCTCAGTAGATTAGATAGCACCAACATGCTCTTCATGTGGAATGTTAGAGAATGTCCACTCATTATGACGAAGATCTAGGACAATTCCCCTTTCCAGAAATTATTACTTAAAATAAGGACGTGAGGAAGATCAGGGACAACCAAAATGTCAAAAATTTTTGCTCGTTCACGTACTACTATAGGAGCCGTAACAATCTCTATACACGAGCACTTATTTCCATTACCGACGGTACAAACAATGTTATCAGAAGGAGACAAATCGCAGATGCCTTTAAGAATGTCCCATCCTTGACGACCCAATATTGTACTGGTCGCTCCAGAATCTTAGAGTCCAAGCAATTCTTTTCCAAAAATAGGAATTCGAAGGTATGGTGTTTCATCGTTGACAGCATGACTAAGTATAAAATCTAATAGTACACGTTGCTTAAGCGGTAGATCGTTGTCATGATTGATATCAATAATAACATCTGCTTTAAATTGCGACGTCTTCGATTCACGTTTCCCGAACAAGTAGAACATGTGGTTATCGTTACGGCAGGGCGACCACAGCTGTAACATTTACGTGTGCTGGGCGAAGAACAATTACGTAATAAATGATCACTTTTCCCACAATTCCAGCAAGATCCTGAGATTCTGAGAGCAGACACATCTGGAATTTCGATGTTTGGGTTAGCCGTATTGGCGGCACTTGCTTCTTCCATAGCACACACTTTGTAGCTGGTGCGGGACTTGCGATATGCTAGATCTGGTTCAAGTATCTGAGATGGTAGTGGAGAGTTTCTGAATTTAGACGTGCGTATGTTTGCGTCTTCAATCATCTTACAGTAGTTGCCAAGTTGAGCAATATCTGTAAAAGAATGTACAGCTAGTTGACTCTCCAAATAATGTTGCAAATTTTGTTTAATCAACTCCACACGTTGTATTTCTGAAGGGACTTGTGAAAGACGATTAAACAAACTTTCCATCATGGCGATGTAAATAGTAACCGATTCGTCAGCTCCCTGTGTCCTCGAACGAATTTCGTCCCAAAAGCTTATCTCAAAATCGCATGGTTGAAACGCAGCTTTATGAACTGAGTTTCGAATTGAGCGATACTATACTCGAGCATTTCCTGTAATTCAATGGCTGCAGCGCATAATTGACCTTTAGACACATTTCGTGCTACTCGTGTTTCTTCTACTTTTTCCAAGAAACTAAATAATCCAGACTCGCCATTAAAAGTTATCTTCCACTTGTTGATATCTAAAAAGTTAGCCGAAAAGGTTTCTGATAGATGGTTAAGATCATTCTTTGCAGAAGATCGTCGATTGATTGCGTTTACAAACGGTGGATATCTGTAGGAGGGCGACTTTGCTTAACGTCTTCAGTAAGAAAATTGGGAGCAACTGTGTGCTGGTCGACAATTACAGGAGTTTGTTCTTCGCCATATACCGATGAATGATGAGAAAAATCCGATGAACAAGATTCTTCATCTTTATTGTCTTTGTTAGTTTTAAGGTAAGACCGTGACATTCTGCAAGATAGCGGTGAGTAGATTTGAAAAAACAGGAATTGATTTGATTTTCGCATGTGTGGTATCGGCTGTCATTGCTGTTTACGTAATGTTGTGAATTTTTTTGCAAATACACATACATTATGTAGATTTACAAAAGAAACACTATGCGAACATGGGGGCGGGGCAATGCCGCCAACAACCGTTGAGAAAAAATCTGCTTTTGGAGGTATTTTTTCGAATATACCTTGCCGTTATACGCGTATTACTGAAAAAGCAAAATAGTCTTCAGAAACACTGAACGCTGCCGTATCAGCAGTAGTAGCTGATAAAAAATCTGCGAATTTTGCACTAACTACTTTGGAATTTTGAGTTCCACACTGACAGACTGCCTAAAGATAGGAAACAGAGAGCAAAGTTTTTATTTGATGAAAGCAACAATATAAAACACATATTCAACACTGACACAAGACTTGCTGGGAGAGACTGAAGGTTTCCTAATACATTTTTCTACAGTTAGTTTTCAAAATCCAGAAACTACTAACCTTAATCGCATTTATGAGTTTAATCGACAAGAAATTGATATATTTTTTATATAGTATATATATATATATATATATATACAAAATTTGTAATATTAATGAGACTGGCATCAAAACTGTTCAAAAACCAGGAAAACTTCTAGAGATCAAAAACAGATGGGCTTGGCAGGCAGCTGTGATAAAAACGTCACTGTTGTGTGTGCGTTTAATGCTACAAGGAAATACATACCGTCATTGTTTATATATCCTCTACAACAAAGAATGAATAGCCAATTGAGCAACGGTGGTCCAGCGGGTGCTGTCTACATGTGCTCAAAAATAAAAATTTGATGAAAAACTTATTTTCTAGTGACCGAAAATCATAGCAGTCACAAATATATAATTTCTGTAAAGACAACTTTCTTTTCTTTCTCATAATACCGCCTCATGTTTAACACAGATTACAGACACTGGATGTAACATTTTATGGGTTGTTAAAAACTGCATTCAACAGAGTATGTGACCTTTTCATGAAACCAAAACCGAATACCAAAATAACACCGTATAGAAAAGTCAGTCTACAGCTTTTGCACTACCGAAATTTATCTCTTACAACTAAATCAATTTACAGATAACAAATTTTCTGGCTTCAATGCAGTTGCAGTTGTCGGTGATCGATGACGCTGAATCTTCTGTTGTAGAAGAACAAATTCAAAAAGTTGCCGACAACTAAAGGAGGTTTTGAAATAAATTCCGACAACGACAACAAATAAAAAACAGCAATATTCACAAATTGTTACCAGCGCATCGATGAAGACTATCTTCAAATAAAACTAATTAAAAAAAAAACAAAAAAAAAGAAAATAAAAAGAAACAAAGCTCGTCTTCTAAACGTCTTACAAATAAGCAAAGAAGAGGAAAGAAAAATATCACTTTTCTAGTTTATGATACTGATTCTGATTCAATTGACGAAATATATTTGGCGAATGAATTGGACTGAATATTTATGATAAACTACAAATCACAGCAAATTTAGCAGACGGTTGCATTATTTGTCAGGAGAAAGGCAAAGATGAAGTATGGTACAGATGTGTCATTTGTGGAAAATGAGGTCATAAGGATTGACAGAAAATACATACGTGACTATTGTAAGGTGCACTGAAAGTAAAAACAAAAGAAGTAGAGATATTGTTTTTCTTTAATGTTCATTCTATGAAATATTATAAAGGTAATTACGGTGACACTGCCAAGTGACTGAATTGTGTGCTGCAATCCAATTTTAGAAAATTTTACAAAACTTTGTCTATTTAAATAAATCAAAAAAATATAAAATTTACGTAATCAAAAAAGTAGACTATGTAAATTTTATTAACCAAATATTGTAGGAAATAGATAACAGCCATAAAATTCATATTTTTATATTTATTTAAAAACACAGTAGTTACAATCGTTTCGCCAATTATTATAATGGCTTCTTCAGATGTTAATTATACAACTTCTATCTTTCATTTATTATTAAGTGTAACATTCTTTCTACAATACAATTTAATAAATTAATAGATATGTGAAAAGATAAACTTTTCTTAAACTTACTCTGTGATAGAAAATTTTTTAATTAAATATCTATATATATATAAATGTTATGTTGGTTTGTGTACGCTTTAAAAACTCAAAAAGTTCTGCACCGATTGAGTTGAAATTTTAACATGATATAAAATCCGCATCAAGGATGGTTTTTATCTATTTTTTGCATCAGTCACATATCTGCGACCGCGAGAAAACAGTTTTTTTAACGATCAGCTGTGTACTAGTGACCGTGCCATCTGCCATAAGCGATGAAAACACTCGCTGACAACCGCAATAATAACGACGCAGTCACATGAGAAACAATTTCGTTCCCAATTACATTGTTTATTTACAAAATTTGCTTCTGATTCTGATTATTATACAATCTGAATTAAATATTCACTTAAATCAAGAATTTTTGGTGTGATAGTGTTGTGATCGAACTGCGCCTTTCACCAAATCGTAAGTAGAGGTTATATTTTATATCAAAGATGGACAGTAAAAATATTATTAACTGACAGGCAAAATAAAAGGACTTATTATAATTCAAGTGAATTTATAACAGAAGTGAGTGGTTATATCTTTTTATTACATCTAACACGTGTACGTAATTATATTATTTAGTTTTTATATTATTTATTTTGGATTAACCTCACTTTTAATGTATATAAATATAATTACATTAAATGTCAACCATTCAATCACAATGTGCCACTGCGAAGCGTGGCAGGGTACAGCTAGTTATTTAATAATTATATAAACTTTAACTTTATGAAAGACTTTTTATACACAACAATATTAATAAAAAGCCATCATTTACTATAACGTGTAAAAGGATCGAAGTTGAACCCACAAATCGCAAATTTGATATCAATAGATTATTTTGTACATGTGAGAATTTAGTATTCATGAAATATTTTAACATTAAATTTTATGTACACACTTAAAATTGTTTATTATTAATAATCCAATTAGGAGGTTTTACTTTGCATACATATTTTTTTTATTTTTTTTTAAATTTTTATTTTTACATCCTTTTCTCTTAAATAAATTAGTTTATTTTGATTTATTAATGACGAAATTATAAATTGAATTCAGATTTTCAATATCTGTTTTATAATTAACGGTTGTATTATCCTTTTTAATTTTAATCTCTTTATAAATTAATCTTTTTTTTTATTATTTTCTATACGTAATATTGTTGGTGATATAAAATTGAATTTATGTTTTTTCTCAACAGTATGGTCCGACAATGCAGTATTCTGAAGATGTGGTCAAGCTTTTTTGGTTTTTATAGAATTTTTATGCTGATTAAATCTTTTATTTAAATTTTGTTTTGTTTGTCCTATATAAATTCCATTACAATTCGTACAATCCAACTGGTATACTACATTAGATATTGAAAGTTTGTCTGTTTTATCTTTTAAGTTATTAAATAATTTTTTTCCTAAGTTAAATGATTTTTAAAAGAAGTTGTAAAATTATATTTAAGTAGTTCTTTTTAATTGATAAGATAAGTTAGGTATAAATGGCAATGACACGTATTTTTTTCCTACTGTTTTTAGATCATAATTGGCTAAACTTAGATTTACATTTGTTTCTTGTTCTTTTTTCTTTTTTAATATGTTAATTCTTTTTGTGATGTTATTGTTAATAAATTTTAAGGGAAAATTATTTTGGCATAATTTTTTTTTAATTGTTTTTATATTTTTAAAATGAAACTTAAGTGATGATAAACTAATTGCTCTATGTGTTAAATTATTAATAATACTTTTTTTATATTGAATTGCAGTGAATGAATTAAAATTTATCTGTTAGTTTTTATATTTTTCCTGAACCAGTTAGTATCAATTGTATTATCTAAGTTTCTTATTAATGTCAAATGTAAAAAATTTATTGATTTATTATTATTTTCTTTTTCAACTGTAAATTTTAGTCTGGGATGAAAGTTGTTAAAATCATTATAAATTAAGTTTATATTATTTTCTTCAGTAGTTATTATGATATCATCCACATATCTTTTATAGAATGTTATGTTATTAGATTTTTTCAAATACTCTGTTTCTAAACCTTGTAACACTAAGTTTGCAATAGTACTAGAAAGTGGTTGTCCCATTGCAATTCCAAATTTCTGTTTATATATGTTTTTGTTATAAGTAAAAAAAGTTGAATTAAGCACAAATTCTACTGCATTAATAAATTCAATTAACGGTAAATGTTGTAAATTTTTTAATTTCGTTCCAATAATTTTTAATTGTATTCATTGCCAAGTCAACTGGTACATTAGTACAAAGTGACACATTTAAAGAAAAAAGAATATGATTGTGTGGTAAGTTTACTGTATCAATAATTTTTTTAAAAGTCCAAGATTCTTTTACACTATAATTATTAGTTAATTTAATATTTAACAAAATATTAGATAAATATTTAGACAGTTTATAAATAGGACTCATATATGACGCTATAATAGGCCTAAGTGGTTGATTTACTTTATGTAATTTAGGTAATTCATGTATTTGAGGTAGTAATCCATTGTGTGATATAAGATTTTTGTATGTAACTTGATCTATATAATTTAGGTTAAGCCATTTTTTTAATATTTGATTATTAAAATTTTGCATTTTAGTGTTTTGGTTTTTGTTTATTAAAATATATGTTTCCTTGTCATTTAATAATGTTAAAATTTTTGAATTGTAATCTTTTTTATACATAATTACAGTTTTTTGCGTTTTATCTGCTTTAGTTTTTATTATATCATTATTGTTCTTTAGAAATGTTTTGGTTAGTTTTAGTTTTTGTAAAAAAATATTATTGTCAATTTGTTCATATGGCAATTCACTTTCAGTATCTAAAGATTCTATTGAATTTTCTATGTTTACAATAATACCTTCGTAAGGCATCTTTTGATTAGGGTCAAAACAATTATAATTAGGTCCTAATCTTAAAATTTCTTGAACTTCATTTGGTAAACTTTTGTCAGTTAAATTTTGATCCAATCAGTATTTAATATATCTTTATTTTATAGGTTTTTATTATTTGATTTTGAAATTAGCAAATTATTATTTTTTTTATTTTTTAAATTATTAATTTTTCTTTAATGTATTTATTTTATTTTATCTTTCAATTTTAAATTTTGTAATTTTTTTTAAAATTTATTTATAATTATTTGAAAGGGTAGTCTTTTTTCTAGATGTTTTTTTGTAATAATAATTTTTGTTTTAAGTAGTTTAAATGAACATAAGAATCTTTATTAAGTAAGTTTAAAATATCTAAATTGAGTTTAATTATTATTATTATTATTATATATAATAAAAAATGTATACTACAAATCATTTCAAAATTTTTAACAAAATTCATTTATCAATTGTTAAGGTGAGTGAAAAGATAAACTTTCTTAAACATTGTAAAAACTTTAATCTAACTCAAAAGTTTTTATATAAAAACTATAATAGTATAACTTTTTATAATTATAAGAATAATACAAAATTTAAAAATAGACTAATTAAAATCAATTTAGATGTTTTAAACTTACTTATTTATTATTATTATTCTTATGTTCATTTAAACTACTTAAAACAAAAATTATTATTACAAAAAAAACATGTAGAAAAAACACTACCCTTTCAATTAATTATATATAATTAATAAAAAAACTTTACAAAATTTAAAATTGAAAGATAAAATTAAAAAAATACATTTAAAAAAAGTTAATAATTTAAAAAACAACAAAAATAATAATTTCCGAATTTCAAAATCAAATAACAAAAACCAATATAATAAAAATATATTAAATACTGATTGGATCGAAAACTTAACTGACAAAATTTTACCAAATGAAGTTCAAGAAATTTTAACATTAGGATCTAATTATAATTGTTTTGACCCTAATCAAAAGATGCCTTACGAAGATATCATTGTAAACATAGAAAATTTAATTGAATCATTAGATACTGAAAGTCAATTATCACTTAGATTGTCTATTAGCAATATTACCAATTTTAAAGATAGAAATAAAAATAAAATTTAAAACCATATGAACAAATTGACAATAATATTTTTACAGAAACTAAAACTAACCAAAACATTTCTAAAAACAATAATGATATATTAACAACTATAGCAGATAAAACGCAAAAAACTGTAATTATGTATAAAAAGATTACAATTCAAAAATTTTAACATTATTAAATGATAAGGAAACATATGCTTTAATAAATAAAAACCCAAACACTAAAATGCAAAATTTTTATAATGAAATATTAAAAAAATGGCTTAACCTAAATTATATAGATCAAGTTACATACAAAAATCTTATATCACACAATGGATTACTACCTAACATATATATGAATTACCTAAATTACATAAAGTAAATCAACCACTTAGGCCTATTATAGCGTCATATAGGAGTCATATTTATAAACTGTCTAAATATTTATCTAATATTTTGTTAAATATTACATTAACTAATAATTATAGGGTAAAAGATTCTTGGACTTTTAAAAAGTTTATTGATACAGTAAACTTACCAAACAATCATGTTCTTTTTTCTTTAGATGTTGTGTCACTTTATACTAATGTACCAGTTGACTTGGCATTAAATACAATTAAAAATTATTGGAACGAAATTAAAAAATTTAAAACATTACCATTAATTGAATTTATCAATGCAGTAGAATTTGTGCTTAATTTAACTTTTTTTACTTATAACAAAAACATATACAAACAGAAATTTGGAATTGCAATGGGACAACCACTTTCTAGTACAATTGCAAACTTAGTGTTACAAGGTTTAGAAACAGAGTATTTGAAAAAATTAATAACATAACATTCTATAAAAGATATGTGGATGATATCATAATAGCTACTGAAGAAAATAATATAAACTTAATTTATAATGATTTTAACAACTTTCAACCCAGACTAAAATTTACAGTTGAAAAAGAAAATAATAATAAATCAATAAATTTTTTAGATTTGACATTAATAAGAAATTTAGATAATACATTGTTAAGGGGATACATTGTTATTGGTTAATAATTATTATTATTTAAATTATAAGTCCACCAATAATAAATACTAACTTTCAAATATATTTTTTACATATGTTTCAAGCTTACAAATATAAAGCTCATCATCAGAAAACTACAAAAAATATATATTAACAAGTCATAAAAAGTTACAAAAAATTTTAAACTTACATTTTTGAAAAATGTCAAATTTGAGAATTTGTAACTAGATATTTAAAAAACAAAAAATGTAAGTTTTACAAAATATTAAATGTAAATTAAAGAAAGATGGTTCAATTTAGAAACAAATCTAAGAAAAATTAATTTTAAAATCATAGTTGAAATTGGTTATTATAAATCAACTCTAGCAATTCAAGAATTTGTTTGTTATTTAAGTTGTTAAAAGGATGAAATAATTTGTAAGAAAAAAGAGAATTACTATTATCTAAAACATGTTGCGCAAATGTAGATTTCACTGAATTTTGATTATTAATATATTTTGAAGTATTTTTTAAATATCTAAGATGTTCATTAAGTCGAGTTTGGAAAGATCTTTGGGTCATACCAATATAAATTTTTTGACAAGAACAAACTAATTCGTAAACTCCACTTTTATTTAAATTATTATTATTATTTAGAAAATTACAAGAAAAAAGATTCCGAAGAGATATATCATTAGAAAAAGAAATTTTGAAATCGTTACCTTTACTTAATTTCTTAAAAAAATTAAGAAAATCTGGTGTAAAATGAACCGAAAAAAATTTGTTAGTAGAATTTGTTGGAATTGGTATTAATTTAGTGTAAGATTTAATATAATGTTTATATAAGTGTTTGTGATAAACATTATAAATAATATCTAAAGGAAAATTATTGGTATAAGCTAAATAAAAAATAATATCTAATTCAATTTTATAATTTTTAATTGATAAAGGAAAGTCTGTTAAAAAAATAATGAAATGAAGCTAGTTTATGAGAAATATGGTGGTTTGAGTCAAACGGTATTAAATGGTTAGTAGTTGTAGGTTTTCTATAAATTTCAAATCCGAAAGTGTTATTATTATTTAAAGAAATTAATAAATCAAGAAAAGGAAACTTATTATTTTTATTTTTTTTTTATTTTTTGAAAATTCAACGGTAAATATTATTCTATTATGAATTTTATTTAAAAAATCTAAAAAATTATGAACATCATCATTTGAACCATTAAAAATACAAAAAATGTCATCAACATATCTCTTCCAAAATATTATTTTTTGTGAGAAAATTTGGTGTTTAGAAATATAATTATTTTCTAAATTGTTTAAGAAAATTTCAGCAAAAATAGGTGATAAAGGAGAACCAAGACCTAGATTTTGTTTAAAACATTGATTATCAAATTGGAAGAAAACGTTATTTAAACAAAATGTAGTAATTTTTAATAAATCATTTGTTACAAAATCAGGAAAAACATAAAGTGAAAAAAGATTAGAGATTATAAGTAATACATCTGTAGGAAGAACTGAAGGAAAAAGGTTTTTAACATCAAAAAAAACAATATTAAGATTTAAGATTGTATCAGAAGGAAAAATTAAATTATTTAAAGAATCTATTAATTCTTTTGTATTTTTTATTGAGTAAGTAGAAATAAAATTCATTTCAAAATTAAATATTTTAGTTAAAAATTTGCTAATTTTATAGGTAGGTGAATTAATAAAATTTACAACTGGTTTAATAGGAAAATTTGGTTTATGGATTTTTGGTAAACAATAAAGTAAAGGGATAGAAGGATTAGATACTTTCAAACTAGACAAATTAACATTAAAAAAATTAAACGTGTTTTCAGTTGAATGCAAAATATGAATAGTACTAGTAACAAATTTAGTTAATGGAGATCTTTTTAATTTTTCAAAATCAGTGCAATCTAAAAAATTTAAACTTTTATTAATGTATTCTAATCTATTAAGAATAACTGTACAATTACCTTTATCTGCTTTAGTAATTATTATTTTATTATCAATAATTTTTTGTTTAATAGATTTAATTAAACTTATTTGATTGAAGTTAATGTAATTTTGTTTAAATGAATTTAAATTGTTTGGAATATTAGAAATATCAATATTTGAATAATCTAAATTAGGTAATGATTGTAAAATAAACTCAATAGAAGCTTTAAAATTATTATATTTTTCTTACAAATTATTTCATCCTTTTAACAACTTAAATAACAAACAAATTCTTGAATTGCTAGAGTTGATTTTGAATTTACGTTTTCCGAATTTCAAAGTTTTTATAATAAAATTGTAACATCACCTCATCCATTAGAAGTAGCAGTATCATTTATGCCTAATACAGACAAATTAATCGACATATTAAAAGACCTATATCCGCTCCTCACCCATCAAAAGATAAAATATCGCTTTACTAGAATAATTAACGTCATACGCAAAACGAGAGACCGGGACAGCGAATACAGCAGTTCTTCTCAAGAATCATATATAGACAATGCTGATATACGATAAGGTTATGAAAATTATCCAATTTAATTGCAACGGTTTTTTGCTCATATAAACGACATCCGCATACTTACCACTAAACATCAACCTGTAGCATTATGCATTCAAGAAACACATTTCAAAGAAAGACACAAACTATACCTCCAAGGATACAAGATCCACAACAAACCACGTATTACAGAACACGCTAGCGGTGGAGTATGCACTTTTATCAAGTCAGACATACATTTTGAATTAATTCCTCTTACTACTACATTAGAAGCGACAGCAACAGTACTTTATTTAAAACAAAAAATAATATAATATCTACATACCACCTAACTATCAGTTAAATACAGAAGAAATACATGAAATTATTCAACAACTTCCTATACCGTATATTATAATGGTCGATTTTAACGCACTACACATTGGGGATCATCTTACTCTAACAGCAAAGGTAAAATTGTAGAAAAACTTCTAGATAGATCGGATATAACTTTACTAAACACTGGCTTACCAACCCATTTTTGCAGTAGAACAAACAAGTTTTCGACAATAGATTTATCACTAAGCCATCCAAAACTAACCACTAACCTTCAATGGACAGTAGAAAATGATTTTTATGATAGCGACCATCGCCCGATAATAATATCCAGCACAAACACTAACACACAAACATCAACAAATTACCCAAAAAAATGGAGAGTGCTACAGGCTCAATGGGACATTTTTCAAACTGAAATCATAAACAATCACTATATCTTTAATCTTACAGACGATATAGACATAATGAACAATAGTATAACCAACATTATCATTCAAGCAGCTCAAAAAGCAATACCTCAAACTGGAAATAGACATCAGTCACATTATGTACCATGGTGGTCACAAAACTGCAAAACAGCCGTTCAAAACAAAGCTATTGCTTTCAAACAATATATAAAGTATAAAACCATGAATACACTTATACAATACAAAAAGTACAGAGCAATTGCAAGAAGAACAATAAAACAAAGTAAACAACAAACGTGGACCGAATATATAAATTCTATTAACAATAAATCAAAAAACAAACAAGTATGGCAAAAGATCAAAAGCATGAAAGGTTTCACATAACCGGATTAAACGTGAACAACAATATTATAACCACACAAATAGATGTAGCAAAAACTTTGACCTGGACTCCAATTCTTCCCAGTACGATCCAGAATTTTTACAGTACACAGAAACTAAAGAAAAAGAATGATTGTTCATACCAAACAATAATACTGAAGAATATAATCTACCTATAACTATAGAAGAATTCGAATATAATTTACAATTTTGCAAAAATTCTTCTCCCGGTATAGATAACGTTCATTATTTTATGATTAAACACCTTCCTGCTTCATTTAAAATTCAACTGTTACATTTTTTTAATCATATATGGATAAACAACGTTTTTCTAAGACAATGGAGAAAAGCTATAATCATACCACCATCTTTCTTTAATTTACATTTAACATTTTGTAAAACTTACATTTTTGTTTTTTAAATATCGAGCTACAAATGCTCAAATTTGACATTTTTCAAAAAATGTAAGTTTAAAATTTGTTGTAATCTTAACTTTTTATGACTTGTTAATATATATTTTTTGTAGTTTTCTGAAGATGAGCTTTATATTTGTAAGCTTGAAACATATGTAAAAAATATATTTGAAAATTAGTATTTATTATTGGTGGACTTATAATTTAAATAATAATAATTAGATAATACAATTGATACTAACTGGTTCAGGAAAAATATAAAAACTAACAGATAAATTTTAATTCATTCACTGCAATTCAATATAAAAAAAGTATTATTAATAATTTAACACATAGAGCAATTAGTTTATCATCACTTAAGTTTTATTTTGAAAATATAAAAACAATTAAAAAAAATGTATGCCAAAATAATTTTCCCTTAAAATTTATTAATAATAACTTCACAAAAAGAATTAACATATTAAAAAAGAAAAAAGAACAAGAAACAAAAGTAAATCTAAGTTTAACCAATTATGATCTAAACAGTAGGGAAATACGAGTCATTGCCATTTATACCTAACTTATCTTATCAATTAAAAAAAGAACAACTTAAATATAATTTTACAACTTTTTTTAAAAATCATTTAACCTTGGAAAAAAAATTATTTAATAACTTAAATGATAAAACAGACAAATTTTCAATATCTAATGTAACATACCAGTTGGATTGTACGAATTGTAATGGAATTTATATAGGACACACAGAACAAAATTTAAATAAAAGAATTAATTAGCATAAAAATTCTATAAACACCAAAAAAGTTTCACCACATCTTCCGAATACTGCATTGTCGGACCATACTGTTGAGAAAAAACATAATTTCAATTTTATATCACCAACAATATTACGTATAGAAAATAATTAAAAAAAAGATTACTTTATGAAATGATTGAAATTAAAAAGAATAGTACAACGGTTAATTATAAAACAGATATTGAAAATCTGAATTCAATTAATAATTTCGTCATTAATTAATCAAAATAAAACTAATTTATTTAAGGGAAAAGGATGTAACAATAAAGATTTAAAAAAAATTAAAAAAATATGTATGCAAAGTAAAACCTCCTAATTGGATTATTAATAATAAACAATTTTAAGTGAATACATAAATTTTAATGTTAAAATATTTCATGAATACTAAATTCTCACATGTATAAAATTATCTATTGATATCAAATTTGCGATTTGTGGGTTAAACTTCGATCCTTTTACACGTTATAGTAAATCATGGCATTTTATTAATATTGTTGTGTATATAAAATCTTTCATAAAGGTAAAGTTTATATAATAATTAAATATTATTTAATTAAATTTTTTTCTATCACAGGGTAAGTTTAAGAAAATTTTATCTTTTCACATATCTATTAATTTATGAAATTGTATTGTAGAAATAATGTTACACTTAATAATAAATGAAAGATGGAAGTTGTATAATTAACATCTGAAGAAGCCATTATAATAATTGGCGAAACGATCGTAAAATGTTACTACTGTGATTTTAAATAAGTATAAGAAAATATGAATTTTATGACTGTTAACTATTTCCTACAATATTTGGTTAATAAAATTTACATACTGGGGCAATGGAATAAAACACTAAAAGTCAAGATGTAATGCTATTTGATACTAGTTCCCTACCTACAATGTTTATCTGGTATTTAAAAAGAAACCACGCCTAGAAGAGTTAGAGAAGACACCGTTATTAATGATGTTGCTTATCCAATAAAAAATTTAATCAAATAATTCGAAATCTTCAACAGAA
The DNA here is from genome assembly GCA_035610365.1 of Aquatica leii. NCBI lineage: Eukaryota > Metazoa > Arthropoda > Insecta > Coleoptera > Lampyridae > Aquatica > Aquatica leii. The sequence continues at coordinate 6,839,288 of CM069432.1, forward strand.
CCTTCATTTTCTTTTTAGATTCGCCTTAATTTATTTTAAGATAATCTCAATTTACTGATGTATTTACCATTAATATAATTAAAAAAAAAATTTTTTTTTGTTTAATAATATAAATCTATATGTGATTTAGAATTATATTTTAAATATTATAATTGTACGTTGTCATTTTCTAATAATTATAGCGATTCTGTATCGTAGTAATGTGTTTTTGATCGACTTCAGTGTGAACGTGGGTGGGTTTATTTGCTGATAAATTGATGTCATGCGTCATGTTCATAGAGTAATTTTGAAGCATTGATAATAATTCTAGCATGTATCTACCAGCACTATCACAGAAGCATCTCTTGTCAACAATATTGTTTATTAAAGTTTGATTATAAACCAGCACACTTTTTGCAGCTGCATAATTTATAATGAAAATAGTAAAAAACTATGAAATAATAATTATAGTTACTGGTTTTATAATTTTTTTTCTGATTGAAGATGTCTACAGAAAAGTGTAATGTAATTTTAAAATCGAATTTGAATCTTTAAGAATTTGTTTTAGTTAATTAATTTTAACTGAAAATTTAACTTATAAACAAATATGAATCTTAGTATTAATTCATGATTTATAAACAAAAGTCTTAATAGAAAATTGTCGCGATTCAATTAGAAGTCATAATAAATTTGAAAACGTGATTATCATTAAAATTATCAGACTTTAATAATTTCTGTTTCTAGAAAACACTGTTATTGAAGGATTGTAGAAGCTAAAACGTTACAAAATAAGTCAAACTTTACAAAATATAAAAAAATAAAAATTAAGAATTGTAGTTGCTAACTTTTGCTAAAAAGCGACATGCACAAAAAATCATAAACGAGAATAATGGTACTTCTATAAAATAAGAATTACAGAAAAAAAAGAGCTATGTTTATAAAAACAAAACAACAAAAATCAATTTGATAAAAAAAATTGAAAAACAACGGAAATAGTTTTTTGTGCTTTCGTCCCTTTTGATGTATTTTGCAGACAGGATGGATAATCGGCCGGAAATTTTACTTTTCCGGCCTAGGCCGCTAAAATGTAGTACAATTTTCTAACTAGAAGTTGGTACAAATATTCATGATTTTTTACTTTCGTTTACAAACGATTTCGTTTGTAAACGCATTAGGTACGTTCGTATTAAACAAGAAAATTGCAACCTAGTAAAATATCTATTTAATTATAATGTATAGAAACTATTTAAGTGTTTTAGAGATAAATGTAAGATGACACGACCATAACTGTTAGGATTTGGCCTGATGAAGTAGTCACATTGAGACCACGAAACGTCGTCGTAACCTACAACAAGACGGTTGTTTAATTAAACATAGCTACTACACCTAATTTGAAGGCACTACTAAGAGAAGAAAAAAAATTAATTTTTTACGTCATCTGTCACTCTGTCAGATTTATTAACATACACTATTATCTATGTTTATTGTTTAGAATAACACTAACAAACGTTTTTTAAACAAATATAACAAATTTGCTTGTATATATAAGTTTAACTTTATTCGTTGCCATTTGGCTTACAAATTTGAACGTGTTATCTATATATATATATACTACATTTTCTTATCCTTTCTCCCCCCTTAACTTTTTCCTCCTGCTCCATACTTCCTCCATCCATTCCGCTCCTTTTCCGTTTTCATCTAAGATTTCCACTATTTTCATCACCTCTTCTCTTAGTTCCCTGCATTTCTTTCTCATGTGGTTAAGGTCTTCCGTTTCTTCTCCACATAGCCTGCATAACTTTTCTGGTTCTTCTTTCCAATATTTGTTTCCTAACTCCTCGTTGCCACATCTGAACCTTGCTACCATTTTTTTCCTTTTGTTGCTTTTAATCTCTCTATCTTTTAAATATTCCGGCACTCCTTCACCCTTGATATCTTTATAATTCCTATTATATATGCCCTCTTTTATCTTTGTCCATCTTTCTTGTTTTTCGATGTCCCTATCTCTCTTTATTATTTCTTCCCTTATCCCTACTCCCTCTTCTCTTAATCTCTCCACTTCTTCACTCGCGTACCCGTTACTTTTGTAATACTCTTCTCTGCCCTCGTGCCAGTACTTCACTTTCCCTCCCTTTATCTCTTTCCAACATTCTTGCAGTATTTTGCAATCTGTTCTTTCCCTCATTTCTTCCTCGTATTTTATTCTAAATCCCGCTTGTCCATCTGGTACCAAACTTCTTTCCTCTATTTCCTTCTGTAGTCTTTCTTGCAGTATTGTCGCGTACAATTTGTATGCCGTGCTCAATAATGTTACCCCTCTATAATTCTCGACTTTATTTTTTTCTCCTTTTTTATGTATTGGGCATATTATTCTCTCTCTCCATCTCACTGGAAATCCTTCCCCTTTCTATATTTTGTTTAGTATTTCCGTCATCCTTTTTGCTACATTTTCTCCCCCGTATATCCACTCTTCTCCCTGTCTCCCATCTTCTCCTGTCGCCTTTCCTTTTTTTATATTCTTTATCGCCTCTATTACTTCTTCTTCCTTATTCTATCCTTATCTCCTTCTTCTTGTCTTACTACCGCGTCTTTTCTTTTTTCTTTTTCCTGCTTTTGTTCTTCCCCTCCCAACAGGTTCCGAAAATATATCTCCCATTCTTTAATTTTTATTCCCTTTGTCGGCCTGTTTTTTTTCCTCTGCTTCTTTAGGTGCTACCATACATCTTCTTCCGTTTTTGTTCCTTTAATCTGCTCCTCTTGTTTCTTTTTGTTTTCCTTCTTCTTTTTGTCGCATGTTTTTTTGTATATTTTTACTGTTTCTTTGTATTCTTCTTTTTCTTTCTTCCCTTTTTTCCACTATCTTAATGCTCTTCTTGCAATTTACTTTGCTTCCTTGCATTCCTTATCCCACCATTTCTTCCATCCAGTTTTCTCCCCTTCCATTTTCTAAATCTGACTCTCTCTGTCGCTTTCTCCATCATCTCTCTCTTTTCCTCTACACTTTCTTGTAATTCCTTCCCTATCCATACCGTTTTCCCTATTCTTTCTTTATATCTTTTTATACTCTCTTCTGTGCACTTTTTTTTAGTTATGTACTTCTCCTCTTCCTTTCTCTCTTCTCTTTCCCTTCCTTCCATTGTCAATTCCAGTGGTTGATGGTCTGACTCTACCCTTTCTCCCACCTTAAATGTCTTTACCTTTTCTGCGGCCTCTTCATTTGTCATTATAAAATCTATTATTGATTCTCCCCTTCCTCCTATGTACGTGAATTTCCCCTTTCCATCTTCTTCTCTGTTCCCGTTCATTATTTCCCACCCTTTTTCGTTGCACAATTCCAGCAATTCTTCTCCCTCTTTATTTATCACTTTGTCCTTTGTTTGTCTCTTTCCCGTCCCTTTTCTTTCTTGTATTCCCCCCTCTTCCCCTATTCTTGCGTTGAAGTCCCCTCCTACTATTATCAATCCCTCTTCCCTCTCTTCTATCATCTCTTCTATGTTTTCCTTGTCTCTTTCATTCTACTGCTAGAAACCGTCACTACTTTTATTTTTGTTTTCCCCACTGTATGTTCCTTTCTACAACTCCTCGCCTCTGTTGCACTTTCTCTTTCTTTTCCTGGCTCAACCATTTTTTCTTATTCCCGTTATTATACCCCCTTTGCTCTCCCTTTTTCTTTTCTCTTTCTGCATGTTGCACCACCCACTCAAATTCCTCCGGCAACTCTTTTTCCCACCACTCCAATTCTTTTCTTCCATCCATGTTTCCTGTAATCCCACTACATCCTGTTCCTTGATGTACTTCCAGAAATCATGTTCCTTGTTTTATTCCTGCTACGTTCCAAAACAATACTCTCAGCTCACTCACCTCCCCTGTGCTTCTTCTTTACTTTCTTTTTCTTCCTTCTTTTTCTTTTCCATTTCCATCTCTCATTATTCCTTTTCTTTGCCATTTCGTCAACTTTCTCTCCTTTACCACCCCCCCTTTGCCTTTTAGTTTTTTGCTTTTTGGTTCCCCAATTTCTCTCCCCTTTCTTTGCTCAGTCCCCTATCCTTGTCGTTCCATATGTATCTGTCTCTGTCTATCTCCATTTTTGTGTACCCTACCCATACTCTTTTTCCTTCCGCTCTTTTTCCACCGCTATGTTCATTATTTCTCTTTGCACTCTTCTTTCCTCCCATGTCAAATCGTGACTTATATATATTCTTGTATTCTTTAATTTCTTCTTCTCCGCCATTACCTTCTGTTTTTCTTCCCATCCTCCGATTTCCGCCACCACCATACCATTTTTCTTCTCTTTGTTTATTACTGTCACTTTTTTCACCTCTACTTTTACATTTAATTTTTCTTCCAGCATCACTGCTAAATCTTTTTGTGGTTTTTCACTTCTCCACCCCTTTATCACAATATTATTCTTTCTTTTCCATCTTTCCTCGTCTTCCGCTTTTTCTCCAGTTTTTCTATTCTCTCCACCAGTTTCTCTTTTTCTTTCTCCCACTTCTTTTCTCTTTCTCCCATTTCTTTTTTTTTCATTTCTTTGATTTCTAGTCTTATTCCTTGCATTTTTTCTTCCATCTGTTTCATCATTTCTCTCATTAATTCTTTTAACTCCTCCATTTCTTTCCTTCCTCCTTCTGTTCTTGAGGTTTTTCCTTCGCTCTCCTCCGATATCTTTTTAATGTCTGGTGATCTTATTGTTTTCTTTCCTCTTTCAAATATTTGTTGCCTTTCTTTTTCCTCTTCCTCTCTCTCTCTCTTTTATTCATCCCTTTCCCCTTTTTTTTATTACTTATTTATTTATTTTTTTTTTAATTTAGTTATTTATTTTTTTTTTTTTTCTTTATGAATTTTTTTAAATTTATTGTTATTATGATTCTTTCTAATTGTATTTAAATAAAGCCCGCCACAAATATTAGAAAAAGTATATAAATAAAAGTTTGTACTTCACTGTTATCAGAAGCGCGCGCTTGACCTTTAAGCTAGTCCACGATATCCGCTCGCATTCGCACACGTTATCTGAGCCACCTATATCTTCTTATCCATAATTTTAATGTACTTATTTACTACTCACATTAAAACTGTACTTCTAATCATTTCTTCAACTTCACAATCCTCAACACGCACACGTCAATTAATTGCTGTAAATCACTTTAAATTACACAAAACTCCGCACTACTATTAAACACGTCCTCACTCAACCACCTTCAAAACACGACCCAAATTTGCTTGTATTTTGCGATTACTAAAAATAATAATAGTTTTATTTTCACATTAGTTAAATTTTAATGAAATTAAGTAATTGTCAAATTAATTTCAGAAACAATTGAATTTTGTCATTACAGGTTTTAGTTTTATCAACATATGTTATTAAATTTTATTAAAAATCAGTACTTAAATAACAGTTTTTAACAAATTTATACTATAAAAGTTAGCACAAAAAATTTTGTGTATCACACTTTCTGAAAGTATTTTGCGAGTCTCGCAAAATAGCACTTTCTGGACTGTGATACATATAACAAATGTATTACTAGATCTAAAAATGTATTTTGCGAATATTCGTAAATATTTGACAACTACATAACTTTATTACAAATTATATTAAAATAAAATAATTCTGTTTTTAAACAATTGTAACATATAAGCAAACTTGTTATTATTTTATTAATATTATAATGGTTTAGTTAGTAATAAGTAATAAATGACGTAAAAAAATATTATTAGTATTAGTGCAAACTTCTAGTTATAAAATTGTACTGCATTTTACCGTCTTTATCCAGAATTAGTTATTTGTATCACTAGTCCAGAAAATGATATCTTGCGCTTATTGTAAGTCGAAGTGAAACAGAGGTGTAAAAAATACGAATACTTGCAAAATACTTACGGGACGTGTAATACACAATTTTTTTTGTGCTAGCTTTTATATAAATTGATTAAAAACATAATATAACAACATATCTCGATAAAACCTATAATGTCAAAATTCAATTGTTGTTAAAATATTTTTGACAATTAAATAAAGTTACGTATCAATTCAAGAACGACACTAATTGCAACTTTGCCATAGAATAAACAACGATAGTTTTTAGAAAAGAACAGAAAGCTTAAATAGAAAAAGTACAAAAATTCAAATACTTAGGTGGCTGGCTGACAGAAAATGGAGACTCAGAAACAAAAATTAAATAAGAATAGAAACAGCAAGATCTGCATTTCAAAAAGTAAAGAAATTACTTAGCAACCGCAGTCTTCACCTTCCAATATACCTATACCAATACATATTTGTGCAGTGCTATATATATTCAGAACAGTTGTATGGTGCTATAGTCTCGACCCTCAAGGTTAACCCTTCGTTTCATGTTGTAGCAGAATTGCTACAAATATTTTACCTCCCATAAGTTTCGACATTAAGCAACTATTCACTATCTACCCCTAGTTGTCCACTGCTGGACATAAGCCTCCATCATAGCTCGCCATCTCTGTCGTTCCTGCCCTGCCTAAATCCAATTGTTTGTGACTCGCTTTATATTGTCAGTCCAGCGTGTAGGTGGTCGTCCCTTGCTGCGCTTATCAACGCGTGGTCTTCACTCCAGTAGCCTTCTCGTCCATGTGTCTTCACTCATCCTGGCTACGTGTCCGGCCCAATTCCACTTCAGTGTAGTTACTAGCTGAATGACGTCTGCTACCCCGGTTCGCCGTCGAAGATCTTTGTTGGTTACGTGGTCTTTCAGCCTTATTCCAAGCATTGCGTTCTCAATTCTGCATTGTGCGATCTTAAGTTTCCTCGCCGATGTTAGCGTTAGTGTTAAAATCTCTGCTGCGTATGTAAACACCGGCAAGACGCATTGATTAAATACTTTCCATTTTTGACAGATGGGAAGATTGCTCTTAATGATATCTTTAAGCTTACCGTGGGCCGCCCACCCAAGGCAATTCGCACGTCTGATTATCTCTCGAAATTTTGATTTCATGTCCCAGATAGATGTACTTATTGACTAATTCAATTTCGGTGTTTTCCACGTCCAGGCACTCGCTCATAACGAGATTTGTCATGATCTTAGTTTTAACGAAGTTCATTTTCAGACCAACGTCGGAGCACACGTCTCTAAGTTTGTAGAGCATTTGTTTTGTCTCACTCAGGTCATCGGTTTTTCAGAACAATGTCGTTCGCAAAGCGAAGATGGTTGAGTTTTTGACCATCTATGGTTATTCCTCTTGCATCCCAGTTCAGTCTCTTGAAGGCGTATTCCAGGACGGTTATAAATAATTTTAGAAACATTGTGTCTCCCTGTCACCCCTTTTTCGATGCTGACACTGCTGCTAGCTTCGTGCATTTTGACTAGCATATGGGCGTTTTTATATATATTACGAATCAGCTCAGAATATTTATGGTCCACACGGCGTTCTCGTAGGGCATCTCAGTTTAATCATGTCAAACGCTTTATAGAAGTCTATGAACGATATTACTAGTGGCCTTTTGTATTCTATGGTTTTTTCTATAAGGGTTTTAACGCTCTGCAGGTGGTCATTTGTTCCAAAGCCTGATCGAAATCCCGCCTGTTCTCTTGGTTGGTAGAAGTCGAGTTTGTTTTCCAGTCTCGATGTTATAACTCTGGTAAACAACTTGTACAAGTGGCTGAGAAAAGTTATAGGGCGATAGTTTTCTAGATTCGTTTTGTCTCCTTTCTTGTGCAATAGTATGGTGGTTGCGCTGTGCCATTTGTCGGGGATGGAGTTCTCTCCCAAGCATAGGTTGAAGAAAATTCGCAACTTCTCCATCAATAGAAGGCCCCCGGCTTTTATGAATTCCGATATCACCCCATCCTCTCCCGGTGCTTTATTGCTTTTCATCTTGGCTAAGCACCCTCTGATTTCTTCAATGGTGATATCTGGCAGTTCTTCCGATTCTTGGTTTATAACTCTTTGTTCTTGTATATTCGCGTTTACATCTTCTTTGTAACGGCTTCTGTACAGTTCGTGATAATATTCTTCTACTATTTTTAGGATTCCTTCCCGATTTAAGGTGATATTGCTTTCTTTATTTTTCAGTTTGTTTATCTCCAACTTACTTTCGGTGAGACTGTTTTGCAACATTTTCATGCTACCGTTTCTCTCTACAGTTTCTTGAATTTTAATACTGCGATAGTGTTTAATGTTTTGTCTAATTGCCTTGGAGACTTGTTTGTTTTTTGGTCTCAGTTCTAAGCTAGTGATGGTACTGTCTTTTCTTATTTGGTCTCGCTCGAGTATCAGCTCGACAAACTATACAGCATACATAATTTGATATTTATTCGATAGGTGCCATTGTGTGCTCAATTTTGACAGGTGGATAACCTTCAAAGCGTGGTTTACAAATATACAGCATTTTACTGGAATTATCCATTTACATTTTCAATAAATAATACAGTAGTTTTACACTTTATACAGTGTGTATTTTAATAATTGTCCGGTGTTTCAATTTGCCGCTTGTTTATTCGTCAACGAACCAACATTGTTTGATTATAGTTACTAGAATGACGACGCGGCAAATTCAAACACTGGACAATCATTAAAATACGCACCGTAGTTAGCTGTTAAAACGACGTGTTGCATATTTGCAACATTATGAATATTGGTAGTAATGTAAATCGTTGTGTTTTTAAATGTGGAATGACAGAAAGCTTTTGTCGGAAGCAGAACTGCAGCAAATTATTGATAATTTAGATGCAAGCGAAGATGAATATAAAGACTTTTTCGATATTGATACTATTTCTGACCAGAAGCCGGCGGATGATGAACAAAACCCAGCGAGTGAAAATGCTGCTACTTTGGAAAATGTTGAAATAGGCAATGATGATCAATCTAACGTTGAAGTAATATAGAAAATATACAATATTCAACATCTACAAAGAAATTTCCAAACCGGATTATTTGGAGAAAGCGACATTTGGTACTAGACAATGATGCAGTATTATTTCGATGCAAATCCAATCTTTCAGAGGAATTGCTGGACACCATGTGCATGTTTTAAATATTTCTTCACTGATGAATTTTTGGAAATACAGTAGGACAAAGTGATCTCTATAGTGTGCAAAAACATCCAAATAAACCCCTAAATATTTCTGTACAAGACGTTTCAAAATTTTTATGTCTGTATCTATATTACCACAAACACGCTGCTATTGGAGACATGATAGAGTAAAAATATCTTCTTACAGGACCAGACAAGCAACCCTGAAAAGTCTTTTCTTAGAAGATAAAGGTTTAGTGTTCTGCCCTAATGCAAATTTATTGATGACAGAGCTACAGATGCCATGTGACCTAGACAAATGGAGACTGTTTATAGACTCATCAAAAACAAGCTTAAAAGTTGTCCTGTTGGCAAATGGGAATGACTTCCTATCAGTTCCAGTTGCATACTCTGTTGATATGAAGGAAACGTACGAAAACATCTTCAGAATCCTTGATAAAATTAGTTATCATGATTATAAGTGGAAACTTTGCGCTGACTTAAAAGTTGTTGCTCTACTCACGGGCCTGCAATCAAGATTCACAAAATATTGCTGCTTCCTTTGTGAATGGGATAGCCGAGCCCGAGATAAACATTACATCGTACGGGACTGGCCTCTGCGAGAAAATCTTATTCCTGGTCAGAAAAATGTCGCCCACAATCCTTTAGTTCCGAAGGAAAATATTTACTTACCACTTTTACACATCAAATTTGGATTGATCAAGCAGTTTGTGAAAGCAGTGGACAAGACAAGTGGCGCATTTCAATTTTTGAAAACGAAATTTCCTCGTCTTAGCGAAGCCAAAATCAAAGAAGGCGTTTTTGTTGGTCCCCAGATTAGAGAACTCTTCCAAGATTCGACGTTTATTGAACACCTAAATCGAAAAGAAAAACGAGCTTGGCTTGCATTTCAAAACGTTTGTAAGAGCTTCCTGGGTAACCACAAAAGTGAAGATTATGTCTCTCACGTCGAGGAACTGCTTTTAGCGTACAAGGATATAGGATGTAATATGTCTCTTAAAGTTCACTTCCTTCACTCGCATCTGGACTTTTTTCCTGAAAATTTAGGAGCAGTCTTGGATGAACACGGGGAACGCTTCCATCAAGACACCGGTAAGCTGGAGAAGAGATTTTCAGGGAAGTGGAATGCAAACTTGTTAGCGGAGTACTGCTAGTTTTTGAAACGAGAGAGCTGTACCTCAGGGTATAAAAGGAAAGCAAGCACCAAGTAACGATGAATATCTTTTTATTTATTACTATTTATAGCTAAAATAGTTCTTTTTCCCATTTAAATTAAATTCATGTCCATATATTTATTATTATAATAATTATTATAATTATTATTATCGTTCGATAAATAAATTATAATTAATTTATCGAAAAGTGGTAAAATTAGAGATTTGGGGCTCCCTCGAAAATGGTGGGTGATGGAAGAAAACGGAAGACAGATTTGGATTCAGTACGTCATTTTACATAAGAATCACCCGGAATAGTGTCAGGGCTAGATACAAAATATTTCTTGCAGACCAGTGTAATTAATTATTTACCAAAGTATTAGAAAAGACCTATTTCTGCCGCGTGCCAATAAAATTTTTCTACGTACCAGTTGTGGCACGCGTGTCATAAGTTTGCCACCAGTTGTTTGACTACGACTATAAATAAATTAGGTTATTATTATTTTGTATAAAGTAATTAACCAAATGACCTAATGGAGAATAAGATGTAAACCTGTTAAATATATATTTTTGAAAAAATACAATTAAAGGTAATCAATCATATGCTTATATAAAAAATTATTACCAGAACGTTTGTACACATAATTATCTGCATTCTTTCTTGTAGTGTAAATATTTTTGTGTATTACAACTATAAGTAGTAAAATCTTGTTTTTAGATTACGTAGCATTGCAAAATTACTAATATAAAAAAAAAGTCATAAAAGATGCGCTTTTTCGTTCTTGCTTTAATTAGTTTTTCTTCTCACTAATAATAAAACCCAAAAACTTAATTACGGCTATTAATGTGCGCTATAAAGTTTGCCAGAAAAAATGTTGCATTAGTGTGTAAATAGCATAAAAGTTTATATGCGACTACATTAAATTAACCGTGTGAATTTCAACGCCTGGTGCGGTCATTTTTATAGCAATATCTATAGTGGTGTGAGCACAGGTGCAATCACGACTAAACAAACTAATTATCATGTTTATTACCGTATTCATAATAGAGATTATTAATATTTTCTAATTTTACTGCAAATTAATTTAATATCTAATTTTTTTTCTATTTACGAGTACTTGACTAATTAATTATGAACGTAAGTTAGAATGCCATGTATTTGTTAAAAACATTTGTTTTTGTTTGTATTGTATTATAAATCGTAAATTTAAATAAAATTAAATCACACTAAAAATATTAAAAAAGTGCTTACACTAATTTACTTATTGTGTAAAATGAATATTTTTATATAAAATTACATCTTATAAATATGTACTAAAAGTCATAACAATACAAAAAAAATTAAAAATAATACATGTAAAATCGCTTTTGTAGTTTGATCTAAAAACTGTATAAAGGTGACATAGTTTCTGACTTTTTCAGAAAAAATTGTTTTAAATAATACACAAGAAAAATATGTAATTATGTACGGAGGTCAAAAAAAGTTGTGCGTGAAGAAATTAAATGAACTTTGATTTACTTTAAATTTACTTAATGTTATCAAAAAAAAAAAAATTTTTTTTTGAACGAATGGGTTGTCAGAGTTAACCAAAATTGGGTAATTGTGACTGCTGTGGCGTTAATTGTAACACAAGTACAAGTTATCATTGAAGTCTCTCTAGCAAAGCTTCCTCATTCTGTGACACATTTTACTTATCAAAATGTGACACTCGATAATTTTTTCATACTTGTAACAACAAAACTTATTTTAAAAAAGAAATAAAGATAATTTTACTTTGTTCAGTTATGCAACAAAAAATCCATCAAAAATTAATGGACCTCTTCGATAAGATTCAGGTACAGGTATTATCCTGAAGATATTCTTAAATGGCACTATGTTAGTGTCTTCTTTGTCCGGCCAAATAAAAACGCTTTTGTAACGCTTCAAAAATTTAATTTTTGGTAGAAATAGTGCTCACGTATCTTTTTGATCCAGTTACCATTTTCTGGTATCAAGTTTGCAGGGTCTTCAGCCTCATTTAAATCATTCATATTGTCGGAATTGTGATCTAATAGTGCAATGTTTATTTCGACACAATTATTAGTGAGACACTTTTGTTGTATTTGAATGGTTTTTCCTAATTTTTTAAGCATTAACGGTAGAGTAGAACTACAGGTGGGTGTAATATTTTAAACAAATGTATTGGTAGTTATAGCTACAGTAATATTAGAGAATTCAGTGTCTTAGTCAGTTTTGTCAATGATCATTTTCAGTGACAAATTTTCAGTGTGTTGAGTTACTTGAATCAAAAAATGTTGAGTCTTGCATTACATTAATAAGAAAATTTTCATTTTCTTGAATTTCATTCGTAGGAACATTTTGAATTTCATTCATAAGAAATTATACAGTCTTTTAGGTTTCATTGATAGAATAACTCTCAGGATTTTGTATTTCAACGGGTCTATTCTTTGCCTTTAAAAATTATTGTAAAGCATTTGGTTTAAGAATACTTTTTTATGCATTTTCTGTTGATTGGATACTCAAGATTTCATCATACAAACCGGTATTCAAAATCCTTTTTTTAAGCTCTCAGTGGGAAAATTTGTTCATACTGTTCCTATGACTGTTTTGTTAAAAAAGTTTCCATAATTATTTTGTTGCCCTTTAGCTAATCCTTTATCCTACGTTTTTTTAAACATATAAAACAGAGCTGCATCTAGTAATTGGAGAATGCGAGTGGTGTGCGGCGGTAACTTTAATAGTGTAGTGTTCTTTTCTAAAGTAAAACGTGTTGTTCTAGAGATAATGTGTGATGTATGACCGTCTATTATAATCAACATAACTTTTTCGTTAAGACAGTTCTTTAAAAAATGATTTTTAAACCATTTATAAAATATCTCTAACGTCATCAAACCATTGACAAAAAAAGCCCCATAACCAGTATGCGTTCTTTGGAACTCACGAATCCCAAATATCCTTTGCTTTGAAAATTATAAAAAAGGGCAATTTTTGGCCATTAACAGAGATGCAAAAAAAATTTGTATTGGTTCTTCTAGCCACCACTTATGAATTTACTGGGATAATATACAAAAATCGAGCCGTTTTTTTATACAAATCAAAAACTTCGTAAATCATTCATGGCATTGTTTGTTCAAAAAACGACTCAAACTCATCAGCTTGCCAAGATGAATCTAGTTCAGATTTTTCTGTTGACGAGGGGCCTCAACTTTTCTCTCAGAGTAAGCTTAACGACCTAGTAAAAGACTTAGATCTTTTAAAAGATGCAAGAGAATTGCTAGGATCAAGACTAAAAAACAAAAAGCTGCTATTACCTTAGACTTCATTTTCGTAGTACAGACATCGTGTGAGAGAATTTACTGTTTTTCTCCAAAAAGAAAGAACTGGTTTATTGTAATAATGTTCATGTAGTCATGAGGTACTTTGAAGTGGAATATGATGATCACGATAGCGCATATACTTTGTAACGTACGCTTTAATTAACATTTTGTTTCTTTTACGTTTCTTGTTCTTTAAATTTGCGTTTCATGTCCAGTTATTAAGATTTTCTGTCGGTTGGTTTACCAATTGAAAAATTGATTGTTTATGTTTTTCTGGTTGTATTTTTGATAGTTTTCTAGTTGTGGACCTCGTGAAGCTCAGAAGTTCCCTCTTCTTGAATTGGCTATTACACAACCCAACAAAATAAAATTTTTGCCTTGGTGCCGGAAAAGTAAGAATTGATTTTGAATATTTGTTATGTGCTGATTCCAAAAATACCTGGCTTTTTTTCGTAGCAGCTCCAGTTTTTGAGATATGGGCTAATTGGTATTAGTTCTGATAAACTCAAAAATATTGAAATAGTGATATCTTTAGAGGCCAAAAGTGAAATTTCCTACCTAAATAATTAAAATCTAATGAGCTAGTTTGAGTTACTTGGTATTATTCATTACTGTAAAACCCGACATTCCTATACCCCTGTCAAAAACTAATTAATTCGTCGTATTACCTCGCAAATATCTCTGATTTACTAGGTACAGTTTATATAAAGAAATTAGAATCTAATTAGCCAGTTTGAGTTATTTGGTATTTATTTATTTGTGTAAAACCCAACATTCTTATAATTACTTCCATCAAAACCTAATTAACACACAGTATCTTTGCTTTACAAAATACATTTACCTATTTACTTTACGTAGCTGAAGTTGTGGTATCATTTGGTGTTGTTCAGTGATAAAACATACATTTAATTAAAACCATGGCATTCAGAAGCAAACGTAGTTGTGTGAATCATCCAGACGTTTTTTGCTATGTATGTGGCAAGTACACTTTTAAAGAAAGTAGAAAGCCTATTTCTGATTGTGTGAGAAGAAGTTATCTGGCCTATTTTGGCGTTCACTTGGGTGACCAGGATAAATCTTGGGCTCCACATTTTGTATGCAAAACATGTATTGAACATCTGCGTCAGTGGACAGTTGAAAAGAGAAAGTGTCTAAAGTTTGGAGTACCAATGGTTTGGAGAGAACCAAGAAACCATCACGATACTGCTATTTTTCTCTCGTGAATATCAAAGGAATCAATCGGAACAATAGACAGAAATGGCCATATCCTGATCTAGATTCAGCAAAGAGACCTGTACTGCATAGTGAAGAAATACACATTTCATCATTCAGCAGTCTTCGCTCCCGGAAGATGATGCAGAGCTGCCCACGTTTGATGAAAGTCAGTGTATGAAATCAGAAAACGACAGTGATTTTAAAGCAGATTTATCAAGTCCGCAACGTTTCAATCAACAAGAACTGAACGATCTCATTAGAGACCTGAATCTTTCAAAGGAATCTTCTGAATTACTCGCTTCCAGATTGAATGAGAAGAATCTACTGCAGACAAATACTAATATTACATTTTATCGTAAAATAGATAAGAATCTGCTGCCCTTTTACTCTGAGGAAAATAACCTGGTATTCTGTAACGATATAAGAGGACTCTTACAAAAATGGGTTTGTCGGAATAGACACCAAACGAATGGCGCCTTTTTATTGACAGTTCCAGACGAAGTTTGAAATATGTGCTTTTGCACAATGGTAATAAATATGGCTCAATACCCATTGGTCATTCTACCAGCATGAAGGAGGAATACGAAACAATATTACTAGTCCTGAAAAAAATTAAGTATGAAGAACATCAGTGGGTGATTTTTTGTCGACCTAAAAATGGTGAACTTCCTCCTTGGACAGCAAAGTGGATATACAAAATATCCTTGTTTTTTATGTTTTTGGGACAGCAGAGCTAAGGATCAGCACTGGGTTAACAGAAATTGGCTTTTAAGAAATGTTATGACTCAAGGAAAGCAAAATGTAATCAACGAATCTTTGCTTGAGAGAGACAAAATCGTATTTCCACCCTTGCATATCAAGTTGGGGCTTATGAAGCAATTTGTGAAGGCTTTAAATCGCAATGGACTTTGTTTTGGCTTTGTCTTGGGCTGTGTTATCAATTCTAACAGACTCTAATAATCTTAAATTAGTTTCTTTTGTACAGTTTTGTTTTGTTTTAGTTATTTATTGGCCTGAATTTTGTTATCGTAGAGTGGCAATTTCATCTCAAGCAAATATTTTTTTACAGGAGGACCAAACATTTCCTTGAACCACTCAGTAAAAAGGTCACGTGTAACCCAAGCCTTTCTGTTGGATCTCCACATCACATTTAGCCTGCTCTTCTGGATTTTACATTTGTTGAAGGCTCGTGGAGTTTCTGAATAGCAAACAAGCAGCGGCTTAATTTTTAAATCGCCGCTTGCATTGGCACAAAACAGCAACGTGAGACGGTATTTCATTAGCTTGTGACATGGCAATCCATTTTCTTCTGCTGTTATATACGTTCGTTTCGGCATTTTTTTTCAGTAGAGACCTATTTTGTCACAATTAAAAACCTACTACGGCAAGTAACTTTTAGAATCTACGAGCTTTTTGATGTCGCAGATAAAATTCTCCACTGATTTTGTGTCGGAGCTTGCTGCTTCACCGTGCCTCACAACGCTATGGATGCCAGTTCTCCGCTTGAACTTCTCGAACCACCCACGACTTCCTTTAAATACTTCTTCGGCCGTTGGTGATCGTGGCGTCTTCTTAACGAGGTCGGCGAAAATAATTTATGCCTTCTCACAAATGATGTTCTCGTTAATAGTATCACCTTGCAATTGCTTTTCATTTACCCACATGAGAAGCAACCTTTCAACATTGTCGAGAATACGTGACCGTTGCGCAGATGTTCTTGTCACTCCTCGGGAAGCATCTATTTCCTTAATCGTGTCCTTGTTCTTGAAGATAGTGCAAATCATTAATGTTGATCGATTGTGTGTGCGTGCTAGATCAGCCACGCTTACACCTCGCTCTCGCTTTTCAATGATTTGATGTTTTATTTCTATAGTTATTGTTATTCTCTTATGACTATTTTCCTGCGGCTTTTTCTTCGAAGACATTTTTGCAAGGGTTTCTTAAACTTTTTACTTAAAAAATTACAAGTCTTATTTTGGATTATCTTCCTAACAATTAATTCAACTTTTTTTCTTATATGCACATATGTATATATGTACATACAGACTGATGTAAAATGTACACAATCTGTTTCCCTCTCTTTGCTGCTCGTTATGCGAAACGTCGCTCGTTAAACAAGTCATTTTTTTACAATTTATTTTGCTCGTTATGCGAATTACTCGTTATGAGAGGTGCTCGTTAAGCGAGGTTCAACTAAAGGAGATCATAGACAGTAAAAAAATATTTGAAAAAAATGTTTAAGTGTAAATGTGGAAAAAACAAAGATAGTAGTGTTTCCAAAAGGGAGGAGGAGTAAAAAAATGGAGTGAAAGTGGAAAGACGAGGTAATAGAAAGTGTAAATGAAGTGACTTGTTTGGGTTATCAAATCAGATACGAAAATAAAGATGTGGCTGATATAAAATGGTTGACGAGGAAGTGTAATAGGATATAGGAGAGAGGGTGTTTGGAAAGCAAATAGAAGCAAGAATATGGTTGTTTAACAAATTAATGAAGAGTGTGATTATGTACGGGGCGGAAACATGGGGGTGGAAGGAATAGGAGGAATTGGAGAAACTACAAGAAGAATACTAGAAATGGACGTTAGGATTAGAAAGAAAGACGCCAGAGTTCTTAGTAGAAGATCAAATGCATTTAGAAAAGATAAGGGTACAGACGGGGAAGAGAGAAATGTGTTACGAAGAACAAATGAAAGAAAGAGAAGAATGTAAATTGCTTCAAATGTATTGGAGAGAGGTGAAGGATGGAAAAATTAATTATGGAGAAGAAGGAAAAGCGATATGCGTGGGAAGAGGTGGAGAAAATAAAGTAGACAAGAATGGAAATAATAAGAAGAGATAAGGATATACAGAGACAAGAAACAAGAGCAAGAATAAGGGAAGGAAAATACAATGAGTGATATACAAATATAGTGATAGACAATATTCCAAGTTATATAAAAAGCGAAAAAAGCTTGAGATTAAAATGGTTTAAATGCGGGAATGAAGAGCAAGAGAATAAGTATTGGAACGATTATTATAATTTTATTATAAAATATTCAACAATGAGATTCAGTTAGTTACTTATTATATTAAGTTTAAATGTAGAACTATTTATTTTAATGAAAAGTTAAATAATAATTAGTAATTTTTTTTAGTTTTATTACTTTAGCGCTCTATCGGATCAATGTGAAAAATTTTAATAAAAAATTTTCCACAAGTATAATCTTTTTTTCAATTCCCTAATGAGTAAAAAGCAATTGCACGTCACGTAAACGTAAATGACAAGTGTCTAATTACCTCTTAAACAAATAAGATTATTATTATAGATTCATACAGTTTTTATTTTGCACGAATGATAAAATTTTATTATTACCATTACAAATATTTTGATAATTCTTAGTTATAAAGAAATGAGATATCATCAAACAATTAGTAACTCAAACTTAAAATTTATTAGCAACAATAAAATTATATCAAATGAACATGTTGAAAATTCACACAATTGATTGATCGTAGAATGATATAAAACTGTAGAGTTGTCACGCAGCTTTTGTTGTCGCTTTATACTTTGACCGACACGAGGAAATCTATTTGTGGTAGTTCATTTGTTTTTGATGACCCCCAGTTAACATAAAATAGATCTAGATAGCCGTATTAGAAGTGTGCATGACTATGAAAAATTTACGGTCGATTCAAGTACACAAAAGTATGATTATCTATAACGTGTTGTAAGATAATATTCAAACAGACCCACTAAATTATTTCCAATTTTCTTTAATTTGTACCTAAAAGGTAATCAAAAAATTGTGTTATTAAACTTTTATTCTGTTATCTCATTTATTGTGTTTGATCATTACGTGTTACTTTCGTTTTGTATGTTTGGTTTTTAATTGTTCTCTATTAAAAAAATATAACTTTTCGTATTAAAAAGTTGTTTACGATTTTCCTGCTAACTAATAATTAATTTAGAAAAAATGTCATCAACTATTTAAAATATATGTAATTATTTTATCAAAGAAATAATATTTTTGGATTATAGGTAATTTTTAGGCCTCTTCTACTACATCTATTTTAATCCGAAAGATTTTCAATGTTTTAAATCTATAATATACCATAACAATTTACTCTAAAACAATTGAAAATAATAAATTTTTTGGTGTTATTTTCGGTTTAAACGTTGGCTGTGCGTATAACTGTATTTTTTTTACATGTTTTTTTGTTTACGTCGGTTTTGATGTATTTTACATGTAGCATAATCGGATTAGAAGTTTACTTTTTGTACTTCCGTCAGTTTTAAAGTATTTTATAGACAGAATAAATGACCGGAAAATTTACTTTTCCGGATTAGGTAGGTAAAGTGTAGTAGAATTTTATAACTAGAAATTAACACCAATACTAATCATTACTTATTACACTGGTCTGCAAAAAAATATTTTTTATCGAGCCCTGACACTATTCCGGGCGATTCTTATGTAAAATGACGTCCTGAATCTAAGTATGTCTTCCGTTTTTTTCCATCACCCACCATTTTTGAGGGAGCCCCAAATCTCTAATTTTACTACTTTTCGATAAATTAATTATAATTTATTTATCGAACGATAATAATAATTATAATAATTTTTATAATAATAAATATATGGACATGAATTTAATTTAAATGGGAAAAAGAACTATTATAGCTATAAACAGTAATAAATAAAAAGATATTCATTGTTACTTGGTGCTTGCTTTCCTTTTATACCCTGAGGTACAGCTCTCTTGTTTCAAAAACCAATAGTACTCCGCCAACATGCTTGCATTTCACTTCCCTGAAAATATCTTCTGCAGCTTAGCGATATCTTGATGGAACCGTTCCCCGTGTTCATCCGAGACTGCTCCTAAATTTTCAGGGAAAAAGTCCAGATGCGAGTAAAGGAAGTGAACTTTAAGAGACATGTTACATCCTATGTCCTTGTACGCTAAAAGCAGTTCCTCGACGTGAGCGACATAATCTTCACTTTTGTGGTTACCCAGGAAGTTCTTACAAACGTTTTGAAATGCAAGCCAAGCTCGTTTTTCTTTTCGATTTAGGTGTTCAATAAACGTCGAATCTTGGAAGAGTTGTCTAATCTGGGGACTAACAAAAACGCCTTCTTTGATTTTAGCTTTGCTAAGACGAGGAAATTTAGTTTTCAAAAATTGAAATGCGCCACCTGTCTTGTCCACTGCTTTCACAAACTGCTTGATCAATCCAAGTTTGATGTGTAAAGGTGGTAAGTAAATATTTTTCTTCGGAACCAAAGGATTGTGGGCGACATTTTTCTGACCAGGAATAAGATTTTCTCGCAGAGGCCAGTCCCGTACAATGTAATGTTTATCTCGGGCTGGGCTATCCCATTCACAAAGGAAGCAGCAATATTTTGTGAATCCTGATTGCAGGCCCGTGAGTAGAGCAACAACTTTTAAGTCAGCGCAAAGTTTCCACTTATAATCATGATAACTAATTTTATCAAGGATTCTAAAGATGTTTTCGTACGTTTCATTCATATCAACAGAGTATGCAACTGGAACTGATGGGAAGTCATTCCCATTTGCCAACAGGACAACTTTTAAGCTTGTTTTTGATGAGTCTATAAACAGTCTCTATTTGTCTGGGTCACATGGCATCTGTAGCTCTGTCATCAATAAATTTGCATTAAGACAGAACACTAAACCTTTATCTTCTGAGAAAAGACATTTCAGGGTTGCTTGTCTGGTCCTGTAAGAAGATATTTTTACTCCCTTTTTTAAGAGATTCCACTGTTGAAGTCGCGATTCTAGGAGCTGAGATTTAGTCTTGGGTAACT
Organism: Aquatica leii; assembly: GCA_035610365.1. Taxonomy (NCBI): domain Eukaryota; kingdom Metazoa; phylum Arthropoda; class Insecta; order Coleoptera; family Lampyridae; genus Aquatica; species Aquatica leii. Next base: position 6,859,756 of record CM069432.1, read on the forward strand.
GCAAATCCCTGACAAGATCATTTAATTCTGATTGAGTGAGGAGGTGAGGTTGCCGGGAAGCTAAATTTGCGGAATACTCTTCATCATTATTAAACGTATCATTCGAAGCCCCAGGTTGTGGCTCAGGGTCTTTTAAATCAATTTCCGGCTCTAGAGTATAAGTGTTTGGGGGCTCTGAGATTGGCAAAGTATCGTTATGAGAAACAGGTCTTAGAGCTGACGGAATATTGGGATACTGAATTGTATGCTTACTTTTGCTCGAAAACCCGACGGTGGAAGTCATACAAAAGTAATAATCTGTAAGATGACAGTGAGGTTCACGCCAAACCATGGGCACAGCAAATGGCATTGATTTACGGGTACCTTTGAGCTATTTGGTCAAACTACTGTAACAAGTCGTACAGCAAACTGATGGAGCCCAAGTCTTGTCCTGGTTGCCAATTTGACAATCAAAGTACAATTTATAAGCTGTTTTAACAAGCGGAGGAAGGGTTTTTTGTTGCGTTTTTAAAGTTAATTCCCCGTAGATAGAGCAGAAGTTATCGGGATGATTTTTACACTCGCGTGGCATAATTAAATAGTAATTCAACGCCCGACATTAACCACAAATCACACTTAGTCACTTGAAAAAATCCAGAGTAAAAGTAGTTTTACTGTTTTACACAAATGAACAAAAATGAACACAAAATCCAGCACGTTTAAAACGTCGACAAGTTAACTCTGCAACAGCTATAGATGTACTGATCGAAGCAGTTAAGCAAACAATGTAATATACTATAATGGGAAGAGTAATGCAAGTTCAAGCCTGTCGAAAATTCCTGTTCAAACCTGCATGTGGTATTGAGATCGCCAGCGTCGTGCAGTGAATCTTCCTAACTGTGTATTGATATTTTTTTACTGTTCTTATATATTTGTATTTTATTGTTGTTTCTATATACATTTTATAGCAAAACTTTTGCCATATACTTTGGTATAAATTTTATTACCTGCTTTAGGATGTTTAACGGCTATAAGTTAAAATTCTAAAAAAACGCAAAAAATAAAATAAAAATGAGGCCCCTCCCCCAAATTTGGTGGGTGATGGGTAAAAATTTTTGGATTCAGGAGGTCATTTTACGTAAGAATCGTCAAGAATGGTATCAGGGCCGATTTTCATGCAAAGCAGTGAGTTATTGTTTTTAGTTACCTTAGTTTTATAATTGTCAAATTAATTTAATATTGCCTAACGAGAACTTAGACCAAGTTCAAAAGCTCGCATTTATATTATTCTAAATAAATAATACACCATTTACCTTAAAATTATTTTAATATGTTTTATGGTGAAAGTTTTATGTCTAAAATTAATTATTTTTTTAAATATTAATTTAAGAACATTTACTTATATTTATTTAAATAAAAATTTGTATCTGTTTGTATTTTAAAACAGTAGGAATATTTTGATTTGTAAATTTTGAACAATTCTTTTTTTAAAGTTGTGAAGCACGGTGTTATTGTCTTTATGCGCGGCTTATCCCACGTGAATATTGTGAATAAACCTGACAAAAAATGAACATAAAATTAATAACATGTAATTTTAGTACAAAATGCTTTTAAACTATTATTTTAAAGCACTGTTTATTTTTAAATGCAAAATATACGAAGATTTCTATTTATGTATTGAGAATAACTAACTAAAACAATGTTTAAAGTGAAGCAAATTATTTATAGTTTTCAAAATACTTCCTTGTAAGATCTACACATTTTTTCATTTGATTAAATTAATTAGCCAGTGGCGGCTGATGCTCAATGCTGCAAGAGGGTCATTTTTCATTTCAATATTCAAACTTTAATAAAGCATTCTTACCTATTATAAAATTAATACTTAAAGTCAATTTATCAATTGTAAAACAATTTTTAGTATTTTATAATTATTAAATGTAAAACACATAATTATTCATATAGAAATTAAGTAATCAATTTAAAAAATGTAATCATACATCCACAGAGGAAAATAAATTATAATTCGCAATATTACATTGCGGTAAATACTATAAAAATTGGAACTTTCGTATAGGGTTTTTTGTTTAGAATCAAGAATTAGATCAGCAGAATTTTTTACATAATAAAAGTAAAAAAGTGGACAACTTCAGAACCCGGAACAAATTGAGTTCTTCTTACATAAATCTTGAGATCGATTTGTTAAAATCAATGCATTATGATACTCATTCCAAAAAGCGAACCCAACTCAAGAAACTATCCGTTGAAGCCTAGAATAGTGTTAAAGGAGTTGCAATTGAAAGCAGCAGAAAAGAATAACTAGAAGACACTTTAATTTAATATGACAATAATGATGATGTAGTGGCACTAATAGAACAAAATTTAGAAGAAAAAATAAAAGAAGAATTAGAAAAAAAATTAAAGAAAGTACAAAAGTACAAAGAGTTCAAACCAAGATGGGGTGTTCCAAAAAATGTTTGTTTAAAAAAGACTATCAGAAACATTATATATACCTCGATATATACTAAGTAATCAAAGTACATAAAAAGCAGATTAAAATAAAATTTAATCGAGCCAACACTACAAGACCCAGTGATGATGAGGGATTTTTTTATGTATTTAATAAAACTGAAGACAACTACTCATTTCTTCTTCAGAAGTGTTATTGAGAAAGTAAATTTTCGAAAAACTGAGAAAAGAGCAGTATTGCGTTTTTCATAAACTTAAATATGTATGTGGTATAAATACCTTTTCTTTGAATTGGCTTCGTAATTTCATTTGTTTTGTACTAAGCAAATACCTTTCTGATATTTTTGGAGAATTTTTACTTACCTACATTTGAAGTACCTGGAAAAGTTGTCTATTGTTAAACCTAAATGTAGTGCAAAATTTCAGCTGAATCGGATTAACCCCTTGGCTGACCTCATAAATTTAAAATTTAGGTATTTTACAGGATTTGGCGGAAAACTTATAAATACAAACTTATTATCAGAATGAGCTTTATTTTGATGTAATAGTGTTAGATGCCTCTGTGCGCGTCGGAAATCTGATTTCTGCCAACCTCTTCCGACGCACGCACTCAATGACGCAATTGAATCAGTTTAGCTGCATTATGCTTTTGAGTTAGACGTCATTCAGTTAAGCGTTCCACTCATTCTAGATTGTTATATTTGTTTCATACTTTTTATTCGTGTTACTTAGTGCCTCCAAAAATGCATCGAACGCGGTCAGACAATTTGTGCCCCGTGTTTAGTGTTTCTGAAGAATTTAAAGACAATGTGCTACCGACATATGCGGAAGTTATGAGATATTATTTGTATGTACGACAAGAATTTTTAACTGTGAGAGCCTGGTTTAAAAGATGTGTGTTCGCGTTCGTCACTAATAAAGGATCTGAAATGTTTGTGGGGAAAAAAGTTCAATTAGTACTGTAACGGACCAACAAATATTAGAAAAAACGGAAAATTAAGCTTTTCGTTTTATTTAGAAAATCAGCAGAGAAAACACCCTTCGATATTTCGTTATGTAAATGTAAAGACTTCGTCTTGAGTGAAGAATCTGTCTTTCTCTTTACTCAAGACGAAGGACTACCAATGGGATCATCTCTATCACCAGTAGTCGCTAACATATACATGAACTGGTTTGAATCTCAGGCCATAGAGAAATCAAAATTCAAACCCAAAACATGGCTTAGATATGTTGACGATACCTTCATAATTTGGAACCACAGTAATCGGCAACTAGACCTTTTTCTACAACATCTGAACAACATCAAACCATCCATCAAATTCACTATGGAAAAGGAAAAGGAGAACTCACTTCCTTTTTTAGACGTTTACGTAACAAAGAACAAGGAATTTTAGAAACGACTGTCTACAGGAAACCGACACACACCGGTCGATATCTCGATTTTGAATCCAACCATTCCACATCTACGTAGAGGGGAGTAGTAAAATCTCTAATCGACAGAGCGTACAGGTTGTGCAACACAGAGAAAGGGCTACGAGAAGAAATCTTAAACATTAGAAACGATCTAAGGCAAAATGGTTATCCAGAAAAGATTGTAGGAGAGCTTTTACAGAAAAAGCAATTGAACACCATGGAACAACCTAAAACAGAAGAACTGCCCAATTCACTCGCTGAGCATCCCATATGTCAAAGGTTTATCAGAATTAATAAAACGTATAAGGAAAAGCTACAAATCTTAAATACAGTGTTCAAATCATCGACCACCATTAGGAGTATAATTTCCAACACAAAGCCACAAACAAGTCGAGATTCCCAAAACTGTATTTACTAAGTTTCATGTGAATGTGGCAAATCATGCGTGGGAGAAACCAAAAGACCACTTGACATCAGACTGAAAGAACATCAGACGCGCACACAGAGAGGAGAGACTTCTAAGTCCGGCATCGCGCAACATTCGTGGAATAACCAACATCGAATGAAATGGTCGGAAGCAAAAATCATACATAGAGAGGAACTTTGGTACAAACGGAAATTTAAAGAAGCGGCATTCATCAACAACAACAAAGAAATTTTCAGCCAGCCAAGTGTCGAGATAAGCAACATATGGAAACCACTAATCGAACCTCTAAAACAACTTAAACTTCACTAAGTAATTTTGTTAATTAATCTGTTACGCTAAGTTGATTTTGTACGCTTGAACGCTTCATCGAACGTGTCTTTAGTATATAAGCTCCAGTAGTTTCTAAGTTTGTTAGTATTCACCTGATGACGATTGCAGATACCACAGAAATCGAAACGTTGTGTATATTCATTTCAAAATAATAAACAATGAAAGTTCAGCAGAATGTTATTACTTCGCAACTTTTCTATACATAAGCTATTAAACTGAAGAAAAAAATTTTTTTTCATGTCTTTTCACTCCAACCTACTGTACATCTATTGATTGGCAAAAATTGTTGTCATATGCCTTCCGTGTTGGGAAACAGCACCTTAGGTGAGTGTTGGGATTGACCCCAACTGAACGACCAATCATAATAACGAATAAAAAATAAAAAGCAATTCTGTAAAACAGTTGAAGACTTGTAATTACTGGATGGTAAAATTAAATGGTAGATAACACTTTTACGTTATTTGCTGTTAGAAAAATTCTTAACGCGAGATCTTTAAGTCAATAGGTCAAAACGTGTTGTGATTCACCCTGTTTAACGTTTTTTTTTAATATATCCACTTAATATTTTGCTAACTTGCACTAAATAGAATATCTTAAAATCCTCATTAAAAATGCATCCAATAGTAAAAAAAACAATTTTTGCAATTTTCCAAAGGTTTTTTTTAATTGTTTTTGCACAGTTTTGGTTTGATCAATATTATTGCATACATTTTTTTTTATTTCTTATTTTTTTACAGTAAATAAAATAAGTTTAATATTTGTCAATAAAATGACTATAACAGTAAAATTCTAAAAAGCCTTAGAGTTAAGTAAAAGCTTAATATGCCTTTTTCGAACCACTTAACAGAAGTTAATTAATACTAAATAGTGTTACTTTTTTTAATAATGAAATGCTTATAACGTTATTATTTTCGAACGAGTAATTTTTTCACGTTCACTGATCACCCCAATGATGACGTACCCCTAACAATAGTTTATGTGCACTGTACGATCCAGTTTCAACGTTACGTACTTTATTATTTGTGTTTACATTTGGCTCAAAATATGAATAAGTACGTACCTTCTTACTTAATTTTTTTAATTAAATTTTGCATTTAAAATTTGAATTGTAAACAGAACGGCTACTAATAATTAATAACAATTTTTATATATATACACATACGTTTTGATTTTAAGTTTATCGATTTCTTTGGTATGGCGAAGTCTATTAAAAAAGTGTTAAAAAAGCCGCTTACGTTGGTAACTATTATTAAAGAACAGTTATATGTTACACAAAAAATTCAACTACTCAACAAAACTAAGTTCTTATGTAAAAAATATTTTATTGCTCATCGCCTTTGTATAGATTTTGCATCGTTTATTTTAAATTTAGTTGGATTGTTCCCTTTCTTTTGGTAAAATTCACGCATTGGTCATCTTACACGCAAACTGCAAAGTAGACAGATGTGAATTTAAATACTCAACGAAACTTTTTAAAATCGTGACCTATCTACTTGTTTTATGACGCAAATTGAGTGAAAAATCAATCGATGCTTGTACGAAGAATTGCTGAGCATTTAAAACTACTTACTACTGTAAGTCAAATCCTTAATATCCGTTTTGGGAATATTTTTGTTTTTGATTTATCTTGAGTAAACTGGGAACACTGTCGAGCTGTGACCATCTTCGACTCCAATATGTCATAACGGAACTTCGTTTATAAACTTTCTACCAACGCATCAGTACTAAACTCAACATTAATTTCAAAATCATAAAAATTGAAAGTTTAGCACACGTCGTGTTTCAGTATTTAATGTAATCAACTTAGCCTTATTTGTGATACCACGGCGGTATGCTTATGTTTTTTTAATCACATTTTACTCGCGATCGTAAGTACGACGGCTGAGTAAACGTTTTTTTGTTATCACAAGTAGTTGATATCTTATTTAACGTTGAGATTATTTAAGCTTGATTAGTTGTGTGCCATTCTTTTCAATTTATATAAATTTCATATTGTTAACGTTCAAATTTAATATTATAAATTTTTCTACTTTAATTATTTGATTGTAATATGTGTTGCCTAACTCGAAAGTTTAGTATACTTCTAATGGGATTTGTTACTGTGATATTGCATGTACAAATATTTTGCAGACGTCGATGTTAAAACAAAATTACTTCTTGTTACTTACATCGTATTCTATTTTATTCCTTTTAGTTCTGTCAAGTGTGAACAAGCACCTGAAGTCTCTATTTCTGGCGTTTTTTAAATCAATTATCATTGACATATCAAAGATATTAGTTGCTTTACCCACACCACTCTCTGATATCAGAGCTGCTGTAGCTTTTTTTGCTGTGAGTTAAATTTACAAGTAATTGATCGTACCTCACCCAAGTGCACGTAACAAAATATACAAGTAACTATAAATAGAATCACAAAAAAAAAGAAACTGAATATAAAAACTCAAACATTTCTAAACTGACAGAAACTACTCCATGCTCGAGTCCATATTGATACGTACCTAGGCTAGATGTAGCAAAGATCTCACGCAAATAGAATTAACTTACAATGTAATTATCACTGGACTAGTAAATTACTTAAAACAAACCAAGTTTCTGAAAAAGCGTATGCTCTTGAATAAGCATTAATTAAACAACTCATTATATAGTCTTCGAGTGCTCAACGCTAGCAAAAAAAAAATATATAACAGTAGCCGCGCCTAATGATTTTTTTTACAAACTAGAACCTGTCGTTAAAACTTATAAAAATACGGCACTGTGGAAAAACGATTCGGGAAATTACTGAAGAAATTACATAAAAATTGTAATTTATAAAACAGAAATGTTAAGTGGCACTAGATTTTTTTATATGTATTATTTAAATCGTCTAAATAAAAAATTATACATATGCAGATACACATAACTTATATATTTTGTAATCGTATCTAGATACATATAAATAGATAAAAATATAAATCTAGATTAATTTATCTATATTAATTTATATAGATAATTTACAACAATGCTGATTGATAAAAAAATTTCAACATAAAACAAAAAAAAACGAAATAACGTTGCACATTTTTGTATCTTAATACGTCACTGGTACGCGGACGCCATTGCTCGAAGTAAGTAATTTTATTTTATTTAATTTTTTAGTATCGTTATTACTATTACGATTTTAACCCATTCAGTTGCTATAATTAATTTGGGATTGATGACTTCAGGGGTTTTCCTCAATTTGAATTTCGAACAGCTGGTAATACCTGTGAAGTATCATTTAGCGATGTGGCTTACTTGTCCTACGCTACTACGTCTTATTTGTATTGTCTTTTTTGTAACTGTGTTGCGTAATTTATCTAATTTTATATTATCTACTAAACCTTAATTGTTATTAATTTTGTTATGTGTTAATAATAAAAAATTCTCAACTACCGCTGGTCTGTTTTAAGGTCATCATTAAACATTTACTTTCAGTTGAATTTATAATTCAGCTTTTAGCTGCTTGCAAATTTGTGTATTATAAGTTACGTTGATTTGTACTATTCTAATACCTTAGTAATTTATCGAATGTAAGCTTACACTCCTCCAAATTATCGAGAGCAATATTACGGCAGTAACAATTTTTGCCAGCTACTGTACTAAGGAACGAGAAGTCTTTAGTTTTATATTAAATGAATGATCAGATCACGCTAGACGAGAACTAAAGCGTTGTTTGCGACTGCATCTAAGTGTTGTATATTTTGTTGTTGGTTCTTTCATTGATGATTGTTTGCTTTTATTCTACTTCTTGGACAGTGGGTTCGTATGCGCACTTGGAGTCTCCGAGCCAAAGATTTTTCTAGTACAACAGAATGGCGTCTACTTTTTTCTTTTTCTATTACAGTATTAGCAAGCACGCCCACTCACCGACATCGCAGCTAGCCGTGGTGACGTAATAGTTATTAACAGGACCCGTTTTAACAAAAAGGTTGCTAACAATATTTTAAATATTGGTCGTGTAATATGAAATAAGTAGAATTTAATGGAAACTTTATTTTTTTTTTAAGTAAAATATTATTTTTAATAGAAATACGCACGCTCGATATCATACATTTAAGACTTTTTATTGGATGTTTATTTAGTCCACTGCCGCAGAATCGGACAGGCCTAGAGTTAATAAAGCCTTAAAAGGCAGCTTTGATAGCTTCGTCAGAATTGCATTTTAAAACTATTAGAAGTTATCAAAATTCTAAAAAAAATGGTAGTCAGTGAGGGTTAAGTCGGGCAAATATAGTGTATGACGAAAAGCTTCCAATTGCAACTGCTGTAGCTTAGCCAAGGCAACTTGTGCGGCCGTCCGTTGTCGTACAACAATAGCGAAATGTTTTGATTAATAAATCATGACTACTTATTCGCTAATTACATTATTATTTCGTCCAGTTGTCGACAGTAGACATCGGCCGTCATCAGTTTGCTAGGTTTCATAAAGCTGTGATGAATGACACCTGAGATGGACCAAACACTTCTTATAAGTTTTTTTGTGCAATGGTTTGGTGCAACGTCTGGTATTATCGTAAATCATCTATTTTTCATCACAGGTAATTGTTATTGTGCCGACACAAGACACAACAAAGAAACATAGCTTTCCGAGACTAATGTAACAAAAATCAAAATTCAAGCTTATATAGGCTTGCTGTATTTATTAAGGTATCAAAAACAAAACAACGTCGCGATCGAAGAACTATAGTCGGATGAATATGGCAGTTATTTATATAGAAACACAATGACAGAAATGCGTTTCACATCTATATCCTCAAAGCTGAACTTGTATATTGTGGTTATCGCCAGCAAACGGAGCTAGATGATCGACGTGGACCACTTTTGGCTTACTTCTTGGTGGTTTTTGGATGCGATATATAACGTCATTAATACGCTGCACGACTTCATATGGGCCCTCTCATTGCCTTTTCAGCTTCGGCGACAAACCACGTTTTTTTTGGAGTTATACAACCAGACAATGTCGCCAAGTTGAAACCCACTATTTTGTGCCTTGACGTCATATCTAGTCTTCATCCTGTCGCTGGAAATTTGTGTGTTTTTATGGGCCTCCTCATGTACTTCGTTTAGCCTCTTGGTCAGCTTGCTAACGTAATCTTTGCCAGCAACTTTGTCTTCGTGTTTGGCCTGTGTTCTCGTGAACGGATGATCGGTATGCCATTAAGAAAAGGTGCAAGTACTGATCTCAGTCTCTTTGGTGTTCGGACACTACTTTGGCTAAGTATTTTCCCATTGTCTGATTCATCCGTTGAACTATGCCATCAGATTAAGGATGGAGAGGCGCCGTCCGAGTTTTATTAATTCCCAACAGTCGGCAAACTTCTTGAAATAGCCCAGACTCAAAGTTACGGCTTTGATCGGAGTGTAATTCCAACGGAACTCCAGACCAGCAGAAAAACTATTTTACTAATACATCTGCGACTGTAGCTGGGTATGGCGTAAGCTTCCGTCCATTTTGTGAAATAATCCATGGCCACCAGGATGTATTTATTTCCCAAATCGGATTCTGGGAACGGCCCTACGATGTTAATCGCTACTCTTTCCAAAGGGCTTCTTACGTTGTAATGCTTCATGGGTGCTTTGCGCTTTTTCGCTGGACCATTTCCTGATGCGCAGGCGCACTTACGGCATCATTTCATGACGTCCTCTTTGCAGTTCATCCAGGAGAATTTTTCTCGCATTTTACCCAATGTCTTCTCAATGCCAAAGTGTCCTCCTGATGTCCTATCCTGTAGATGCTTCAACACTTCTGACACCCGGCTCTTTGGCACTACCAACTGTAGTCTGTTTTCCGTGCCCTCGACACTTTCTAGGAATTGCTTAAGAAGACCGTCTTCTAGTATCAAAGAGTCATACTGCGCCAAGTACGCTTTGATGTTTTTGCCCAAAGCACTTAATTCTTCCCAGGTTGGTCGTCGGCCGTTTTCTTTCCAGTCCAAGAGTAGTCTTATTTCAGGTTCGTTTTCTTGTTCGCGACGTAACTGCTCAGGTTCCCACTCATCATCAACCATAGCAGTTCTGCGGAGGCATTCGACTTTTTCTTCAAGTCGCGAACAATGCTTTCAGTCCGCTACTGTTCTCAGTAAAAATTTTCGTCCATACAAATATTTGTAGAAATGTTCGATTAACTTGACGACTGCTAATCGCTCCCTCCAAGTCACGCAATCATTCCTTTCTGGCCTGGACAAAACCCTGCAAAAGGACCGCGCTTACGGCCAGATTGCTTACGTCAGTATACAAAACAACTTTTTCATCTTTTTTTGGATAACTCAAAATCGGCAAAGTGACTAGGGCCTGTTTTAGTTGATGGAAAGAATTTTTGCAGTTTTTCTTCCATCTAAATTCTGCTCTTGCTTTCTTCAATTTCGTCAAAGGTTTGGCAATATGGCAAATCCGAATACAAATCGTCTACAATTGGCGCACAGCCCAAGGAAACTTCGGATCTGATGTTTTTCGATTGGTCTTGTACTGCTCGGATTTTGTCTGGGTCAGCCTTTACTCCATTTCTAGATACGACGTGGCCAAGGTATTGCACTTCTTTCTTAAATATGTGACACTTCTTTGAGCTCAGTTTGAGGTTTGTCCCACGTAGTCGCTGGAACACTTCTTTTAAATTATTCAAGTGTTCTTCAAACGACCTTCCAACTACGATCACGTCATCTAGGTAAACTAAGCACGTCTTCCAAGACAGTCCGCGCGTTGATCCATCCTTTCTTCTTTACGAGTACCACCAGGGATGCCCATAGGCTACTTGAAGGTTCAATCACGCCTTCTCTTTCCATATCCGTAATTATTTGTTCGGCTTCTTCTCTTTTTGTCAAAGGAAGTCTGCGTGGATGTTGTCGTATCGGCTGAGTGTCTCCGGTATTAATTTTATGTTTCACCACGTTAGTTCTTTCTTTGGAACCACTCTCCAGCGCAAACACATCTTGATGTTGTTGAATCAACACTTTAACTTTAGCCAGCTGGTCTTAACTGAGGTTTTAGCATTTGATGGTAAGAATGTCTAACAGATGGTGTGGACTTTTTTTCGGCGACGTATCTTCATTAGACTTCGCTCATCTCACTATTTGAGATACTGGCGTGCATTGGCCTACCACGGTCTTCTTTTTCAACGTTACAGTATCTGAGTTGATGTTTAAGATCCTTACTGGCATCGTGTTTTTCACTCGTGCTAAAGTTCTGCCAAGGAGTAATCTCTTTTCAATAAAGTCGCCTTCCATTGGTTGAATCGCGCGTATGTAACCTTCCCGGAGATTTCCATCCAGGCATACCGTCACCACACTTTCAGTCCTTTCAGGCAGAGTCACGTCTTCACTCAATAAGACTCGAACGGCTGCGTTCTCTGACCATTGAAAGGAAATTTCTTCATTATCGATCTTCAGGATATCGTTCTTTATATCCAAATGGAGCCCATACTTCTTTATAACGTCCATTCCCATGATAGCTTCTTTCGTGATATCGGCTACCAGTACTTGATGATCGAGTACTCCATTTCACAAACCAATGGTTACTTTGACTTGTCCGTGAGTAGGTATTTCTTCGCCCGTCGCCGTTCAAAATCGTACTATTACTGGTGATATCTTCTTGTTTTCCAATAACATGTCAACACGAATGAAGGTTCTCGTCGCTCCCGTGTCAATCAGTAACTGAACACTTTTTCCATTGATCTTACCATCGAGATTAATGCTATGCAATTGCTCCATCGGCAATGCCATTTGAATTTTAATCTCCGAAGCCTGACTAGATGAAATTACTTTTTGTCTCTTTTGATCGCTTCGCTTCAAAATTTCGAGCGCTCTGCTTGTCCTTTTCTTAGGTTTAGTACGATGCTTTCCAGTATTTGCGCGGGTACCTCTGCATCATAGCATAGTCTATGACCGTCTCATTACGATGCTTGTTTTGCTGCTTCAAACTCCAAAGCATGCACCAAAGCGTCATTCAATGTATTCGGTCGAGCTAACCGGAGAGTCTGCTGCGTTACTATTTATTTAAACACTAACGTTTGTTTACATTAAAGTCACGTACAAGGTTATACTATGTTCATTTATCTGACACGCGTTAATCACTGATTTATTTAAACTTGAATAATCTTCTTAACACTGCCGTCTTCGAATTACGGAAATAACTGACTTACGATTTGTTTGTACCGTATTTATACGTTTCTGCAAACATTCGAGAAGTCTCTACATTATTTCGTGAACGTTCTAGACGTTGATAAAAAGTACTTGCAACGTTCTCGAAATTTACAAAAACTTTGCGAAATGTTTCAATATATTAAATTATTTCTTGAACCTTCAAATTTCCTTTTTTGAAAAAAATGCACTACTTGGCACCACAAACTTAAGCATTTCATGTGATTCCATAGAGTCTGTGATTTTTTCCGTAAAAATAACATTCTTAAACTTTAATATGCAATTTGAATTTTTCAAATATCTCAATTTGTTCAAAAGTTATGAATTTTTTGGTTAATGCTTGATTTTTGGGAGGTAGGTGTGTTTATGACAAATAATAAAATATTCGTTTAAATTTTTTTGCAATGTTCATGGTGTGCCTTTAAAGTAGAAGTATTTAAAAGTGTTTAGGAATTTTATCAGATTTTTTCATTGCAAATTACGTGTTCTAACATGCCTCGGGTCTATAATAGACGTGACTACAAAATAACTAATCCAAATTTTGTGTGTAGTTTATAAAAATAATAATTTAAATAGTTTTAGCTGCACACACACACACACACACACACACACACCCACAGATTTCAAATTACATGTGTACGAATACTGAACAGTAGGCAAGCGTAAAATATTTGACAAATAATATTCTTAATATTCAAATGCGTCATACTTTACATAGTTATATTTTAAGATATTTATCTTGTTATTATTTTTGTTCTTTATTTTATTTACACACCAGATTTTATCGGTACACGCCTTTTAAATATAATATAATAACCAGCGATACGCTAAATAAATAATACTTCTACCGTGACAGGTGAAGTTAGATTAAGATAAAGTAAGCCAAAATGGATTAGAATTAGAACACACATGATGGATTAAATTTATACGCATAATTTTTATGCACGTTTTGTCTGAAACATTAACTGTGAGGCAAAATAAAAATAAAGCAAACTTTTAAACATCCTGCATAGTCCTCTAGAATTTTATTGTCTATAATATGTTCCAGTGGGTAATTATTGGAAGAATGCAAAACTTACCTTTGTTTTTGATCCACCGATAGACCCAGGTCGAATAGATCCAGTTTCATAAAAACGCGTCAAAATCTTTGATACACAACCATGTGACACCAATAATTGTCTTGATATGTCACAGGGACGTACTCCCAACAATGCTAATTCGACTATTCGTCTTCTGACACAATCGGGTAAAGGGCGCCCATTAACAAATACACCGCCCAATTGGTTTACACCCGCTTGTCCTGTAAAAATATTGAATGAGAAACAACAAAAAATTAGAATTATGCGCTAAAGACTCAGGTAGATTATTTCTAGTAATTATAATTCGTTGCTCGACACCTTTTTGGCAATAATAATACACCGAGGTCGATTTAGCGCTAATAAGCAGTAAATATTTATAATTTTGCTTTAATTCGAAAACTTTGCATCGGAATTTAAAAAAGGGGCTAATCACAAAGCCATTATTCATTTTGTAAATCATGAAATTGATCGTGGTAAAAGAACGTTGATTAAAAGGTTCTGTAATTTTGCACTTACGCTTTTAAATTAGGTATTAAAGCAAGTAGCGGGTTTACACTAACTTATAATGAGCGGCAAACCTCGGGCCGAATTTACCCAGCAGGTTGTAGTAATCGTAATTTATTTTATTACCCTACACTTTTGGTTTGATTTTGCGGCAAATTCGGACGACTTTGGCTCGCGGCTTTATTTGAAACGGAGGGGGTAATGTTATTACACAATGGTTAAGGTCTTCGAAAACACGCATCAGAAGGCGCTTAACTTGCAATTATTAACGAATCAAGTCTTCACCTGTGTCTGTCACCGCATCTTGATGCCACTGGACAGATATTATCTACAGGTGTAGGTACCTACACAGATGATCGTGACCGTTATTTAAAAAAAATAGGGTAATGTCAAACATTCTTGTTATTACTGTAATTGTAAATCTATATTGAAAATCCCGTAAAAGTATTCCAACGATTAAAATGGATCAAGTTTATCTTTAACCTGAGCAGCTGTTATGTGAAAAGCAAAAGTACGACAAGTACTGATTAAACTCATTATTCAATATAAACTCTGAGGATTACACGTAATTATCCAATTATTTATCAATCCAGATGTTTGCCTTTAAGATGCATCAAAGAAAGCGAAATCGATCAGCACTTGTTTGTAACCTACTAAAATTTACTTTCAAACTTGTATATCATTTTTAATTAAAAAAATTCTTAAAAATAACTGAAAGAACAAGTTAAAAAATTATAGAATAATTACAATGCTTTTATTATTAAAAAATCAAAATGCACTTGTTTACTATATTATAAGTAAATTCAAAATTTTAAACAAAAATTAAAATGAAGGTTGATATTAAAAACAAAAATACAACAAACAAAAAACCAAAACAAAAGTGTAAGTATTTATTATTTTAACGAACGAGTTGAAAAATATACTCCCCAAAATAAAAACAATTGCTTCAATTTGGTTTAGAAAAAACAAATTATTTCAACACATTACTCTACTGGTAGATAATTTACATTTAATATTGGTACAATCTGCATGCAAATTGTTAGTATGAGGTAGTGTTGGTGTGGTTTCTGTGAAGTTAGCACGACATTCTATAAATACAAAAAAAAATAATAAGAGTTCCAATATCACTTATCATAGTTCTATAGTTCCTGATAAAAATTAAAAAAAGTCCCGCATTTCTTACCTTAAAAAAACGAAATTGTAAAAATGTCGTGCTGACTTCGCAAATCTAGCACGACACTCTCCTCTCTAGTACTAAAGTACTAAAACGCGTTGAAAACTACTATTTTTGACAACAGTTCTGAATAGTTCCGGTCAAGTTCAGTATATATATATGTATATATATAATTTTAGATACCTATTTTAACAATTAACTATTTTTAAACAAATTTCTAATATTCAGGCACAGCACGACACTTTGTAAAAATATGTAGTATTGATGAATTTCTTTAGTTTTAATAGAAATTTTACACAGTTCAAAAAGAGTTCTATGCATTAGAAACATTTTAAAGAAAAGTTCCAACTGATTACTATTTTTAAACAATTTTTAAAAATTACGTCTGTCACGACATTTTGTGAAAATGTGTCGTGCTGATGATTTTCCGCAGTTTTAATAGAAATTTTTACACAGGTCTATAAGAGTTGTATGCATTAGAAACATTTTAAAGAAAATTTCTAACTGATTATTATTTTTTAAACAATTTTCAAAAATTACGTCTGGCACATTTTGTGAAAATGTGTAGTGTTGATGATTTTTCTTAGTTTTAATAGAAATTTTACACAGTTCTATAGGAGTTCTATCCATTAGAAACATTTTAAAGAAAAATTCCAACTGACTACTATTTTTTAAATAATTTTCAAAAATTACGTCTGGCACATTTTGTAAAAATGTGTAGTGTTGATGATTTTTCTTAGTTTTAATAGAAATTTTACACAGTTCTATAAGAGTTCTATGCATTAAAAACATTTTAAAGAAAAGTTGTAACTGATTACTATTTTTAAACAATTTTCAAAAATTACGTTTGGCACGACATTTTGTGAAAATGTATCGTGCTCATGATTTTTCGCAATTTTAATAGTAATTTACACAGTTTTATAAGAGTTCTAACCTTTAGAAACATTTTAACGAAAAGTTCAAACTAATTACTATTTTTTAAACAATTTTCAAAAATTACGTTTGGCACATTTTGTGAAAATCTGACGTGCTGATAAATTTTCGCGGTTTTATTGGTATGTTTACACAGCTCCTTAAGAGTTCTATGCTTTAGAAACATTGTAACTGAAAGTTCCAACTGATTTCCATTTTTTAAACAATTGTCAAAAATTACGTCTGACACCAAATTTGTGAAAATATGTCGTGCTGATGATTTTTCTTAGTTTTAATAGAATATTTTACACAGTTTTATAAGAGTTCTATGCATTAGAAACATTTTAAAGAAAAGTTCTACGTTTTAAAGACATTTGACCAGAAAGTTCCAACTGATTACTATTTTTAAACAATTTTCAAAAATTACGTCTGGCACGACATTTTATGAAAAAGTGTCGTGTTGATGATTTTTCTTAGTTTTATAGAAGTTTTACACAGTTCTATAAGAGTTGTTTGCATTAGAAACATTTTAAAGAAAAGTTGTAACTGATTACTATTTTTTAAATAATTTTCAAAATTTACGTGTGGCACATTTTGTGAAAATGTGTCGTGCTGATGATTTTTCTTAGTTTTGATAGAAATTTTACACAGTTCTATAAGAGTTCTATGCATTAGAAACTTTTTAAAGAAAAGTTGTAACTGATTACTATTTTTAAACAATTTTCAAAAATTACGTTTGGCACGACATTTTGTGAAAATGTATCGTGCTCATGATTTTTCGCAATTTTAATAGTAATTTACACAGTTTTAAAAGAGTTCTAACCTTTAGAAACATTTTAACGAAAAGTTCAAACTAATTACTATTTTTTAAACAATTTTCAAAAATTACGTTTGGCACATTTTGTGAAAATCTGACGTGCTGATAAATTTTCGCGGTTTTATTGGTATGTTTACACAGCTCCTTAAGAGTTCTATGCTTTAGAAACATTGTAACTGAAAGTTCCAACTGATTTCCAGTTTTTAAACAATTGTCAAAAATTACGTCTGACACCAAATTTGTGAAAATATGTCGTGCTGATGATTTTTCTTAGTTTTAATAGAATATTTTACACAGTTTTATAAGAGTTCTATGCATTAGAAACATTTTAAAGAAAAGTTCTACGTTTTAAAGACATTTTAATAGAAAGTTCCAACTGATTACTATTTTTAAACAATTTTCAAAAATTACGTCTGGCACGACATTTTGTGAAAATGTGTCGTGCTGATGATTTTCTGCAGTTTTAATAGAAATTTTACACAGTTCTATAAGAGTTCTATGCATTAGAAACATTTTAAAGAAAAGTTCCAACTGATTTCTATTTTTTAAACAATTTTTAAAAATTACGTCTGGCACGACATTTTGTGAAAATGTCGTGCTGTGCCTGAATATTAGAAATTTATTAAAAATTGTTAATTGTTATTATTATTAATTACAAAAAAAAATTTTTACGGAATGTCGTGCTAACTTCACAGTTGCAGTTTTAGTTACGCAAAAGATTTTAAGCTTTGATTGAAATAGTCAACCTTAAAAATTTAGCAAAAAATAATAGTATTAACATGTTTTATTCAAAACAATTTTTAGTATACTTTAGTAAAAAGATAAAAAACAAACTTTCAATAATAGAATCTAATCCTAAAAGCACAGTTATTTTTTGACTGTTTTCGTATTATTACAACAAATTACTAGTTTTTGAAACATGATTAAAGAACTACACTTTTCTTGATTATTTCAGTTAGAAACACTTTTTTCCGTTAATCTTATTTATTAGGGTAAACTGTAAATGAACAACTTGTTAATTTATTAAATATTGCACTAGAACAACTCGTGGTACGCGTAACCCTAAAGATACGCGTATGACGGCTTAGGGGCACGCAAAAAAAGTTAGTAATGGCGAATGTTAAAAATATCATTATTCTCCTTTCGTCTTGATTCAGTTTCGAAGCGGTGGCAAATAGTAGACAAAAAAATTGTTTTAGCGCTCATTATTTTAAAATAAAGTATTGTTTATAGTTATGTTTTTTTTGTTTAAAATAAAAATTATATTTGCAGTGTATGAAAAGTGAAAAGAGGATACGTCTAAAGAACAAAAAATATTTATAAAAAGTAAGAAAACACAAAGATAACTAACGACAGAAAGCACATACCACACAAATACCAACACTAAAACAAAACAAAAAGACTAAGATGGAAGAATTAAAAAACAAATTGAAACAAGAAATAAATAAAAATCATAAGGAGATGAGAGATGAATTTAGACTATTAAAGGAAGAGTGGGAAGAAAAGGCAAATATATAGAAAGAAGAAAAAACACACCTGGAAAACAAAATCATCAAATTAGACTGGATGATGAAAATAGAAAAAACAAAGAAAAGTTCAAAATTAGATTGAAGAAAAACTACAAATACAAACAAAAATTGAAAAAGTTTTCACAGTAGGAAAAGATAAAAACAAGCAAGTAGTAATTGTAAAAATTCACGATTGGGAAGCAAAGAAAGAAATCATGCAACAAAAAAAAAGATTATATGGAACAAAAGTATACATTGAAAATGATTAACGTTAAAAGCGAAGGCAACGCAAATGAAGTTAAAAGAAATGGCTGATAAGTTAAACGAAGATTGTAAATAGGATATTAAAACTTATTATTAATAAATAATGTAGTACACATATGGGACGAAGGAAAAGGGATGATAAAGATTCAAGATTCAAAAAACGAGTAAAAGAAAATAATCCGGACGTACAAATGACGCATAACTAAGGAAAGTAGCAGGCCTAACGAGATGATAACAAAAATAAACACACAAGAAGAACACAAAGGTTTAAACTTAACTACGTGGAATATTAGAAGAATCCGGAACACCTGTTTGTAAAGCAAAGATGCTGCAATGCACATTTTTTATCACATACGACAAACTTTGCACTTGATTTTTTTAGTTGTTTGATAATATTCGTTTGTAACAAATGTCAATGAATTTTAACAAGTTAAAAGAAAATTAATTGTGTTTAAGTACATATATTACCGTTTTTGTTTCATAATGGCGACACTACAAAGAATCTATATATGATTTATCAGATTGGATTTGTAGATGTGAAGAAACTAATAGATTTCACTGTTTTGTATGTTTAATATTTTCACATGCATCATTATGGTGTTAAAATGATGTTACCGATTTAAAACATTTAAAAAAAAAGTGAAAAAGCACTTTTTATCTGCGGATCACATGAAAAATCCGATCGATCATTTTGCTAATAGTAAAAATAGATGCATAGATCTTAAATATAAATCGATTTAATACAAAAGAGTTTTTTTTTACTTATTGTGCTAGTTGCTTTTTTTGAATATTTTAAAAATGACCCTCTGGTATGATTGACCACCAGCCACTGTGTAATTGTGAAGTTTCTAAAAGACAACAAAGCAGAAAAATTTTTTTTCAGTTTACAACGTTTCCATTTCTATAGCCATCTACATAGTAATAAATTAAGTGAAATCTCTAAGACCAGACGACTAACGATCATCCTCTCAGTAGAAAAAAGTGTTTTATCTCAAGACGCAGCAACGAATAAAAAAAGGAAAAAGATATATCTGTTCAACAGTAAGTTTATTTTAAAATGTAATTTTTGGTAGCAACTATTAATGCCAATAGTTAAACAATATTTTAAAGATCAAAAAATAAACCGTCAAATTTGCAAAATGAAATTCTTAATAATTTTAGAGATAGTTTACCAGTTGAGGATAGTTAATACACTTTTTTTACGGATTAATCAAATCAGAAAAAAACCAAGAAAAACAAGGTGGAAATGTTCAAGCAGATAGTAGACATTTTAAAATCGCAAATTAGAAAAAAAAACACAAAGAATAGAAAAATGTGTTGTTTTGTCTTGTGTATCGTTTTCTGCTTTTCGTCTGAACAACGCCAGTTGTCTTTTCTTTGAAAAAACAGTCTTCTGTCTCTTCTTTTAGCACTTAACAACGTCTTCAGCCGTTTTGCAGCATTTTGAATTGATTTATCACATATCACTTCTCACTCATTTGTAACGAACTGCAGTGAATGTTTATAGAACACGACGCACGACCGTAAAGCTGTTATGTACACTACCTCAAAAAAGTAATTGGACACTTTTAAGCGCGACCTGCAAGGTAGGCAACCAAACTTACGTTATAACAAAACCCCTAGTTAAATTTGACAACATTGGCATTGTAGACATTACTTGCAGGGATATTACGAAGTTAGTAACTATTTTTATAAGCACTGCCTTAAGCGTTCAAAGAACATGTTTCTTACTTGCAAATATTTATCTAAATTGTACTCTAAAGTTATAAATTCTGTTTCGCCGAGTTTTCTATTTATCTATATTCTTTGCTTAAGTAATTAAAAAATTTTAATTGTTATTTATGATTAATGATAAACTGTATGCTCAAATATGAAACTACTGTACTAATTAGCCTAAAAGTCTTAATATATCTGGATTCAATTAAATTCAACATTCCAATTTTCTTTGTAAAAGAAGTATTATCATCATTTGAACGTAATTAGTGGTTGAAAAATTGTAATCTTAATTTACATTACAAATTCTCATACCTATGCTGTAAATCTAAAAATCACAAATTTAGAAAAATGCGAAATGCATTTTTCCGGTTTCTCTTCGTAACATTTAATTTAAGTAATAACTATTTTGAGGCAATATAAATTTAATGGTAATGAACTGAAATTTGCAATTTTGTAATTTGCATTTTTTTATATTTTAGATTACTATAGTACCTACCGTCAACTGGGGTAACTTTGCCAGCCGGGTCATGCGCCACAGCCTTTAAAATGACATGATATTGCAACGGTTGTATTTATAGCAAGCAACTTCACAGTAATACAATCAATACATATGACAAGTGGTTTGTATAAAAGACGGTGATTAACTTTTTAAATATAAGGTGCTTTATATAGAGATAAGTAATACAAACAACTTTTCTAATTTTCGAAATGGTAAACTACTAAGACTTGTCACATTTTCATTATTTATATCAGTGATTTGAAATGCATGTCAGTTAAAGATAGTTAGGTTGACGTTACAGAAATGTGGTTCAAGTACCGTCAATATAAATTTTGCTATTTATTTTGGGCAATAGCAATGTTACCCCGTGATTTCAAACATGCATGATATAAAGTTCACAATTATAATTTTTCTTACAGCTTACGTACGTAATGCCACGAAACTATAAAAAGCCGTTGGGATCCCGACCCTATAAAAATTATACTGAAGAAAACGTTCAGCAAGCAGTTTCTGCAATAACGAATGGACGTCTTACTTCTGGACAGGCATCTGAAATGTATGGAATTCCAAGAAGAACTCTGATTAATAAAGTGAAAAATAGGCATGCCCTTAAAGTTGACTGTCCAACAGCAATTGTTTTAAACGTTGAGAGAAGTTTAGTTGATGTCTTAATTGCCAGTGCAGAATTTGACTCTCCTCTCTCGATGATAGATCTCCGAATTGTATTAAAATCATACTTAGATAAAAAAGGTATTCCATAAAAAAGTTTTCAAATAATATGCCAGGCAAAGATTGGTGTTACTTATTTCTAAAACGACATAGAGACCGCTTGACACATCGCCATTGCCAAAATATTAAGAAGGTTCGGGCTGAAAAATCAGATGTTGAAATAAACAATTATTTTCACAATTTAGAACAAAGTTTGTGCCACCCATGAACATTCTTAATTACGACGAGACGAATGCCTCTGACAAACCAGGATCTAACAAATGTATCTTTAGAAGAAGTACCAAGTACCCAGAAAGGATTTTAAATTTTACTAAAACGTCAATTTCAATAATGTTTGCAGCGACAGCAGCTGTAATATGTAGTATATAAAGCTGAAATGCTGTACGATGCTTGGTGTATTGGGGGACCTAAAAATACCAGATACAACCGCTCTAAATCAGGCTAGTTTGATTCATACTGTTTTGAAGATTGGTTTCAAAAAATTGTGATCCCCTGGACAAAGACACTTACAGGAGTAAAAGTTTTAGTGAGAGATAATTTGTCTTCCCATTTAAATATATCAATCTTAAGGGAATGCCAGAGGCATAATATACGATTTGTATTTCTTCCGTCAAATTCCACACATATAACACAGCTACTAGACATTTGTTTCTTTAGACCGCTGAAAATATGTTGGAGGAAAATATTGAAAAATTATAAGATGAGGAACCCCAAAGATGGTGTGCTCAATAAATCTTCTTTTCCCATATTACTTTAACAATTAATGGACAGTATTACAATGAACGAGCTTAGTATTATTACAAATGGATTTCGAGCAGCAGGGATCCATCCCTTAAATCGAGATGAAGTATTGAAAAGAATGACAGAAAAGATTTGAAGAGACTTGAAGCAAAATAGATGACGTTTTTCTTAGTTACCAAAAGGACATGAGCAACCCATCAACATCTACCATTGTGAAGAGAAAGAAAATGATACGAGTTGATCCTGGAAAATCTGTCAGTTGGGAAGATGTAGATCAACAACAAACAAAAAACTCCGAAGGAACGGAAGAGCCTGAAAGTATGGAAGACAGTCAGACTAAAATGGATCTAAAACAAATTCAAACTAATACTGAATTGACTGATTTGCAGCACGAAAACATTACTAATGAGGATTCCCTAACCAAAGGAAAATATGTCATAATCTAGTTGCTCGGAAAAAAATGCGCAAAGCATTTTGTTGCTGAAATTCTTTCAAAAGATGAAGAGAATTGCAAAATAAATTCTTCTTTCCCGATGTGTCAGATATAAGTAATGTCTCTAAGGAAGAAACTGTAAAGGTATTGCCGGATACAAAAAACACTTCATCTTCAAGACAGCTTTTAAACTTTGATGTAGATCTTTCTACCTTTAAGTTTGTTTAAGCCTTAATCCGTAAGTACATTTATTTACATAGTTCTTACTTTGTATAAAGAGAAAAGTTTCTGTTTGATTGTATTTACATTAAAATAAAATTTGTTTTATACAATGCATTATTGCGTTTTAACTTAAATAGGTAGCTATCGGAAAATGTGGCAATACTTAAGCAGGAACTTTAAAAGAATGTTTTTTATGGCAATGTTGCCCCATACAAGTACTAACATTGCATTTTTAGATGATTTTTATGTGCTGGCAATGTTACCCCAAATGTGAGGTAACATTGTCAAATTTTAAAAAACAAAAAAAATATCTTGTGCTATTAAAAAATGACCATAGAATGGTTTAGTGTTCAAGAAAACAGATAACAATGTTTGAAAACAGTTCCATTTCTTAAATTTTGTCATTTTTCTTCTATTCAAATTAAAAAAATTACAGGCAATATAAACAAAACACATATTTAGCATTATACTTAATCAAAATTAATTTGAATTACTAAAAGAACAAGGAAAAATAAGAAAAGCTGATATTTCGCGTAAGTTAATGCTTTAAGGACCCAAGACGCTCAAATACAACTGTAAAGCACAATTAAATACGGTCCCATGAGCTGTAAAGAAGGTTTAAAATAAACTTCGCCCTGCGGTCCATAAGCTGTGACAAAAGTCTAGAGGCGGGGATGAACAAATATTTACTCTTTAAACCAAGGTTGAGACTTGGTGTTTATATTATTAATTTAAAAATAAACGTTATTGATCGTTTTGTACAAAAAAAGACTGATTTTTCCAATGTTTTGTGATATATTTCCATTATTTAGTTTTAGCAAAAACCTGCAAGAATTCTGGTTTGGTTTATAGGTAACAAAACTCATATTAGTTCTGATTTCCAGTTCAGTTACATCTAAATAAAGATAATATCTTTTTAGAAAAATATTAATTTTCTCGTCACTTGTTCTTTTTGTTATAATATAAATAAGATTTCACGAAAGCC
The DNA here is from genome assembly GCA_035610365.1 of Aquatica leii. Lineage (NCBI taxonomy): Eukaryota > Metazoa > Arthropoda > Insecta > Coleoptera > Lampyridae > Aquatica > Aquatica leii. The sequence continues at coordinate 6,884,104 of CM069432.1, forward strand.
GCCTGAAAATAAAACTTTACAGGCACAGATAAGTAAATTTTAGTTACGCATACCTTCAATCTAATACTCGAACTAGTAGGTTCGATATCATCCATAAATTGGGTTAAATCAGCAAAGTTGAAGCATTTTTTTTCGTGCATTACGACAGTGTAATCAAAAAAACAATTGAACATCGGATTTTACCTATATTCATAAAAATCCATTTTCTATGAAAAAATGCAAACTACAAATATATGTTATGAGATGACAATACTTCTTTTACAAAAAAAAATCGGAATGTTGACTTTAATTTAATCCGGAAATAATAAAAATTTAGGTTAATTAAAATTTCAATTTGAGCATGCAGTTTAAATTCATTCGAGCCATTAATGGAATTTTTTTAATTTATTTTAATTATAAATCAAATTATAAATAACTTAGAACTTTTTTAATTAAGAACTATAGCATTCATTTAAAACTTGAGCATAGAACATAAATACATAAAAACAAAATTCAGCGAAAAAAATTTAAATGAGCAGTTTACTAACGAAATCCCAAAATCGATCTCGAAACGCTCTGACTTTTGACTGATTAAATATAAATTAGAAAAATGTAGGCATTTTTCAAGAAAATTTAATTTTTGTAAAATAAAAATTAAAAGACCAAGTGAAGTGCAAATTTATTCTTTTTGCCGGCTGGTATTTCAAACAAAGGAACAGAACAAAGACAAATAGAAACATATTTTTATTTATTTAAGCTCCTTTCTCCAATTCCGCGGAACTTTATTAGGCATTGTTTTAGAGATTTTCCCTTACACGCACACTTAAAAGTTTGTCAGATATTGATTCTTCGTATGTTATTTTGCAAGTAAATTCTGTAAGGTGTTTTGGACAATTTTTCAGGCGTTAATCACAAATTTTTATTTATTGAACTTAACTGTCATAAATATAAGTTTTTTGTTTTTGTAAACCGTCTTTGACAGTTTTTGCGCACTTCTAATCATAAACGTCAGATATGGGGACGGAAATACAAAATTTTGCCAACGGCTTATTTTATTCCTTAAATTTATTTTCATTATTTATGAGATTGTATAAAATGACAATAAATAAAATTTTAAAAAATTTCGTTTTAAAAACACTTTTTATCAAATAATAACACAGCCCAACAAAATAAAATTTTTGTCTTGGTGCCGGAAAAGTAAGAACTGATTTTGAATATTTGTGATGTGCTGATTCCAAAAATATCTGGCTTTTTTTCGTAGCAGCTCCAGTTTTTGAGATATAGGCTAATTGGTATCAGTTCTGATAATACGCAAAAATATTAAAGTAGTGATATCTTTAGAGGCCAAAAGTGAAATTTCTTACCTAAATAATTAAAATCTAATGAGCTAGTTTGAGTTACTTGGTTATTCATTACCGTAAAACCCGACATTCCTATACCCATATCAAAAACTAATTAATCCGTCGTATTACCTCGCAAATATCTCTGCTTTACGAGGTACAGTTTATATAAAGAAATTAGAATCTAATTAGCCAGTTTGAGTTATTTGGTATTTATTCATTTGTGTAAAACCCAACAATCTTATAATTACTTCCATCAAAACCTAATTAACACACAGTTATATTAACTCGTATCTTTGCTTTACGAAGTACATTTACCTATTTAGTTTACGTAGCTGAATTTGTGGTATCATTTGATGTTGTTCAGTGATAAAACATACATTTAATTAAAACCATGGCATTCAGAAGCAAACGTAGTTGTGTGAATCATCCAGACTTTTTTTGCTATGTATGTGGCGAGTACACTTTTAAAGAAAGTAGAAAGCCTATTTCTCATTGTGTGAGAAGAAGTTATCTGGCCTATTTTGGCGTTCACTTGGGAGACCAGGATAAATCTTGGGCTCCACATTTCGTATGTAAAACATGTATTGAACATCTGCGTCAATGGACAATTGGAAAGAGAAAGTGTCTAAAGTTTGGAGTACCAATGGTTTGGAGAGAACCAAGAAACCATCACGATGACTGCGATTTTTGTCTCGTGAATATCAAAGGAATCAATCGGAACAATTGACAGAAATGGCCATATCCTGATCTATATTCAGCAAAGAGGCCTATACTGCATAGTGAAGGAATACCCATTCCATCATTCAGCAGTCTGCCTTCGCTCCCGGAAGATGATGCAGAACTACCCACGTTTGATGAAATTCAGTGTATGGAATCAGAAAACGACAGTGATTTTGAAGCAGATTTATCAAGTCCGCAACGTTTCAATCAACAAAAACTGAACGATCTCATTAGAGACCTGAATCTTTCAAAGGAATCTTCTGAATTACTCGCTTCCATATTAAATGAGAAGAATCTACTGCAGCCAGATACCAATATTACATTTTATCGTAAAAGAGATAAAGATCTGCTGCCCTTTTACTCTGAGGAAAATAACCTGGTATTCTGTAACGATATAAGAAGACTCTTACAAAAAATGGGTTTGTCGGAATACACACTAGACGAATGGCGCCTTTTTATAGACAGTTCCAGACAAAGTTTGAAGGAAGAATACGAGGCAATATCATTAGAAAAAAATTAAGTATGAAGAACATCAGTGGGTGATTTGTGTCGACCTAAAAATGGTGAACTTCCTCATTGGACAGCAAAGTGGATATACAAAATATCCTTGTTTTTTATGTCTTTGGGACAGCAGAGCTAAGGATCAGCAGTGGATTAACAGAAATTGGCCTTTAAGAAATGTTATGACTCAAGGAAAGCAAAATGTAATCAACGAACCTTTGATTGCGAGAGACTAAATCGTATTTCCACCCTTGCATATCAAGTTGGGGCTTATGAAGCAATTTGTGAAGGCTTTAAATCGCGATGGACTTTGTTTTGGCTACTTGATTCGTAAATTTTCTGGGATTAGCACGGAAAAACTGAAAGCCGAAATATTCGATGGCCCTCAGATAAGGCAGCTTGTTAAAGATCCACAATTTACCGCATTAATGAATGAAATTGAATCTAACGCTTGGTGTTCATTTGTTCTAGTTGTACACAATTTTCTGGGAAATTATAAGACAAAAAATTATATAGAATCAGTGGAAAATATGCTTTCAAACTTTAATATACTCGGCTGCAACATGAGCATAAAAGTTCACTACCTCTACAGCCACTTAGATCGGTTTCCAGAAAACCTAGGTGATTTGAGTGAAAAACAGGGGGAAAGATTCCATCAGGACATTAAAATTATGGAAAATTGATATCAAGGAAGATGGGGTACCCACATGATGGCCGACTACTGCTGGAGCCTTCAGCGAGACTGTTCTAATAACTACCATGCTAGAAAGTCATATAAAAGAAAATGTTTAAATGATATGTAAATATAGTTTATAAACTTATTTGTTTATTTTGTGAAATAAATACATTACTTTGGATTTTATGTGTTTTTTTACTAGCACTTGAAGCAGCTAGTATTAGTGATAACGTAAAAAGTATAAAAGTTAAAAAACTAGACTATTTCTTTCTAAAAAAAAAGATCAAAATACAATATCTCAAAAACTAGATCTGATAGACCAAATCTGAAGACAGTTTTGGATTCTGCACCCAAAACTTACTTAAAAACAGTTACAAAACCTCGGGCACCAAAATGTGTGTTGGGTTGTGAATTAGTTTAAAACGCACCTGCTTTGTTGTACATTATTTGGTATTTTAAACCCAAAATAGCTAAATTTCTTTTATTTAATCCAAAAAATTTGATTGCATTCTATGTTTTTATAAAAAGATTTCTTTATTATTCTTGTTGGTGTTATTATTACAATCTACTTAGTAACCTAGTAGCAATAGAAACGCGCTAAATTTTACTCACGTATGAATGTTTAATAATTAACACAGTTAAACTAAACCATAAATTTTAAATTGACATTTTGTAATTACCGTAAACAAATAAAAATTTATAAACGTAATCAAAAAACCATTAAGTTTTTTTTTATAGAAATAAGACATTACAAGCGCACGTTAATATCCATGCTGTAATATCTGTATAAAGAGAAAAACTTTATGACTGGACACAACCAGACGTTCTATTACCTTAAAGAAGTAACAGCTTTAGACTTGTACGTTTTACTTATGTAGAGACTATTGTAATATTAATCTCGTCGAAAGTCATTTCAGACAGGCCATGGGTTCAATTTCAAAGAAGTTACTGCAGTAACATTTTCTTCAATTTAATATCTTCTTTTAAAAACGCACGTTGGTAACAAGATAATTTAAATTGTTATTATCTGTTGTTTTATATGAGGTTGTTGTTAGTCTGGTAAAATATAGTTCAGAGAAATTTTAATTAACCGCATGCATAACACGGATTGACGTAATGGCTAAAAGAATTATAATTACCCCAGTTAGATTTCCTTACACGTTTCCTACAATATGATTTTAATTTAGTTTAATAATTATTTTAACTTTTATAGTAATAATAAATTTAAGACAGAATTGAATTTACACTTAGAAACAATTGAATATTTCTTTAATTTGCAAAATTTTAATATTTAATTTAGTTTCAAACTGCACAGTTTCAGTGATAGTATAATTCAATTCAATAATACGCAATCTATGTTACGGTATGTATTGAAAAATAGAGATTTAGCACACATACTTTGTAGTTTTAATTAAGTAGCAAATTTCGTTTTATTGAAAGTGTGAAATTAAAAATAACAATTACTTGCTGTCAGGATCTTTCTTAGTTCTCACTTTATATTGCTTTATGCGAATGAACCCGAGTTTTCCACTTTCTGATTATCATGTAGTTAATAACTAATTAAATGTTTTAGCATCATAAAATTTGATTAATAAACGTATTCAAATTTGGTTTTTTATTATTGATTTGCAATTATCTCTATTTAGTTGCTTATTTCTTTGTCTGAATGTCAACAATTAACCCAATTATTGAAAGCAATGTACAGCCATAGTCATTGGAAACGTTCCTAAAATGAGCAACACCGCACGTTTAGTCACATTCTAATAGTATTAACCGGATTTATACCTGGAAATATATCCTAAGGTTATAGTTTTTTCTTTGTCGTATAAATACAAAAAGGTGATTACCATTATTAAATTGTATATGTGTTTCTTAAAATCATACGAGGAGACTTAAATATTACTCTAAAACAAGTGTTTTATGAAACCACAACTGCTTTTATATTTTTGTGCAAATTAATAAACAATTCTACCGGATATGTATTTTAAGATTAAGCGGATTAATAAATACCTCACTTATTAATGAGTTTCATAATTACCTTTTGTAAATATATCATCACGTTATGGCCTTTTGTCGTATAAATATTAATTTTTCATTTACAAAATTGTAATATAAATTGGGAGTTCCTAGTGGTAACATCATTGTTTATGTTGAAACGGTGTTTCTTTTAATTTTAATTATTGTCCTTTTTTTTAAAGTCATCAAACAAATTTATTTAGCTTATACAATATTTCCTTTGCGTAACGTCAAATTTGGTAGCATGTGAATGCATTATTTGATACCCAGAATGTTTAAATCTGTCTTTTACAGTCGTGATGCTGTACATCAATGTTTTATATTCTACTTTTATTAGAAAATCATATGCAGATCATATTTAGTTTCTAATCCTTGTATTAGAGTTCTTTTTGTAAATCCTTTTTAAAATAACTTCATCTATGTAAATGGGGTAGCAAATCCTGAAGGCGTTTAATTAAATCTTAACATACCTTATTGATTTCTAAAAATAGTTTTATTCGTTTCGTCGCCGATAACCGTGAGAATTCTTCTAAGAGGGTGATGGAATTAACACGCAAGTGGACGTGGTCCCGATCTTTTAAAGTCGAAAATATCACCATGTTTTGGTGTAATTTTAATTTTTATTTATCAGTGCCTCTATTGCTAACGAATATTTGTGTCTAAGGATCTTCAATTGTGAGGTAATAATTTTTATTTCTTTTTTCAATTATTAATTCTGTGTTTCGTGCATCTTTTAGATCCTTTTTTTTTTCCCTTCTTCCGTTTTTAATTATAATGACAACTTGATTTGGATTATCAAATTTTGGCACTTGATGTTACCAATCTTTTAATGGATGTAGTACCTAGAAACCACCGTTAATTTAAATGGGATTCTCTCAGATCTCCAATTACGACATTATGCGCTGCATATGCCGTTACCTCTAACAAAGACATACAAGCTAAGTTATTCAATTTTTTTTTAAATTAAACTGTCTAAAATTAAACTAACTTACATTATTCTTTTTATTTTGAAACGATTGTTTTTTTTAATATTTTATTCGATTTTTTTTTGTAAACGATAAGTTATCCGGGTCACTACTCGTAAATTAATATATTCTATTTGTCAAATCATATTTTATTATTTATAAAAGTTTAGTTTGAAACTTCTTAAGCAACCATTAATCATATAAGATAAAATAAAATTTTGTTTAAGGTATATACATTAAAACCTCAATTATTTTTTTTTGTTTATGTAATTTTAAGTGTTTCTCCTTCTATTTTTTATTTTTTATCCTTTAGTGCTTGTATAAACTTTTGATTTTTCACATTTTCCAAAAAAATGCTGATGGCATCCCACAAACAACCACCTCGAGTAACAAGTAACTAAACACCACTTAGGTAAATTTGGCCTATTGTTGTTTATTACATCACCTCATTCTTAATGTAAATTAATTTGAAGAGGTCAACGTTACAATTTGGCATCCCTGGAGGGGATTATAAAGGTTGAGTTTAACCTTTGGATTAGAATTTTGTTTTAAAGTGTCTTTATTTTAATGTGGCTTTAGTACTTTCACTATTGAGTGAGGAAATCACTTACGAGATTGCTATCAGAGGTCAAACTCCTCTATCGACTCAAGATTAAAGGCGTCGACAACTTCGCTCTTTACTTCAACATGAAGATCCTTCCAAACCTCTTGTCTCAAAGTACACTTTCGATCAGGATGCAATAGGAATAAATCACAGTATCAATGATCTCACACCAAAGATACAAAATTTTTCAAGTACTTCTACAATTGCTGAAGCCAAACGCTATCAATTCCTTAATTCACGTAGCTTCTCAAATCTCTAGATTAAACCTTGAGAACGATCCTGAAAAAAAGGCTATTGTCTTGAAGTTATTAACTACCAGTACTGAGTTAGAGGGCGACTTTCTGTTAAAACAAAACGAGTTTTCTAGTTTAAAAACTGAGACCCCTAGTTTATCGACAAGACCTCCACCCTTGTATTAATTTAAAGTTTTCTGGTTAAGTTTCTAAGCTAAATTTGATTCAATTTTTAGAAAGGGTACATGAACTACGCCTGACGCGTAACATTTCTCTACAAGATTTATTTGATTCTGCAGTCGATCTTTTTGAGCCTTGATTTAGTACCGTTCTATCAGACATACGGTTACTGATTAGCCTGCTTTGGAAGTTCTTCTAAAAGAAACTTTTCTACCATTCTCTTACGATGACGATCTTTTGTCTGAAATTAAGCAAAGAACGCAAGGTGATAACGAAAGCGCTACAATATACATTGCAGTCATGGAAGGCTTGTTCAAAAGGTTAACAACTCCACCGTCTCTTGATGAACAAATTAAGTTGATTCAACGTAACCTACATCCTTATTTTTTATCTCATCTAGCTTTGCATGAGGTCACTTCCTTTACGTCATTATTAGAAGTTTGCAAAAAGTTGGAACAAAGTCGTCAGCAAGTAAAAAAATACCATCCACCTCCTCGCAGATTGAGTTCACTAGTAGCTCCTGATTTGGCATATGCTGAAGAAATCAAGAAACCCGATCCCTTTGTTTTGAACCCAAAACCACTATCTTTATCTAAAATTACTTGCTGGAATTGCCGCAATGATGGTCATCCGTATAACGAGTGTAAACTTCCTCGAAAAATTTTCTGTTATGGATGTGGTCGATCCGACATCTTTAAACCACAATGTAATTTATGCAACCCCCGCAGTAATCAAACTCACAGTAATATGTCATTTTTAAAAAACGAGATACGCACGTCGAGGGATGCAGCGTGTCTACTTCCCAGTTCTCAAATCCGACAAGCGAAACTTCCTGTAAGAAAATAAGTTCATCTAAAACCACAACGCAAATTGAGTGGAATAATTGGCTTCAGGTTGTATCTAATTTCTTTCGCAAGACTATACTTCCCATTGAATATCAAACAAATTTTAGGAACATACCTAAGCTGTCTCCTTTATTAGTATTTATGCCTAATGATAATCGTCCCTATATTAAATTTCTACTTAAGAATACCGAACATGTTGCCCTTTTAGACACCGGAGCAAATATCTCAGTTTTAGGAGCAAGAGCTTTACATTTAGTGCCTGCATTATCCAAAAAGTTATTTATAAAAACCAAATCTCCCATTGTCTCAACTGCCGATGGCAAACCGCAACAAATTTCTTAAATTATAAACCTTCCCATCACTGTCACTAATGTGACGAAAGTAATGAAATTTTACGTCGTTCCTACAATCGCTGGTAGTTTCGTTTTCGGAATGGATTTTTATCATTTATTTAATATTTCGATGGATTTTCCTTCGTCTTCATTTAAGATTCCTAAAGTTATTACTGTCTGTAGAGTAAACAAAATTAAAAGTTTTACTAAGCAGTCTTCGGGAAATTTGCAAAAATTAAAGGAAATAGTTGATGATTTTCGAACACTGTCTCAATTTGATCATCTGACCGAAACTCATCTAATTTCGCATCATATTGATACCGGAATAGCCCGTCCTATTAAACAGAAAATGAAGAGATCGATCGAATATTAGACCAAGATTTTATTGAAAAGGCAAACAGTCCTTGGAATTTTCCCGTTTTGATAGTAAAAAAAAAGAATAATACTTATAGAATGTGTTTTGATGGTAGAAAATTGAATGAAGTGACTGTTCATGATATCTAGAATAAATACCAATTTAGACAAACTACGTGATAGCGAATATCTTACATCCATTGATCTTAAACAAGCTTTTTTCTAAATTCCTTTAGATTCGGAATCGCGTCCTAAGACGGCTTTCACTGTTTATGGTAGGGGTCTTTTCCAATTTAAGCGAATGCCTTTCGGTTTATGCAATAGTGCACAATCCATGCAAAGATTAATGGATACAGTCATTGGTCCTGACCTCGAACTTTTCGTTTTTGTATATATGGATGATATAATTATAGCTACTCCCACCTTTGAAAAGCATTTGAAAGTTTTACAAGAAGTTTTTCTCTTGGATGTCCGATAACTCTTCTACAAATTGGTCTCTTGATTCCTATTTTGTACAGTGGCAGAAGAAACATCGCATCATTGGAAGGACTCCGTACCGTGCATTATTTGGAGCTGACTAAACTAAACTCAACTAAAATCAACAAACCTTCCAACCTCTGTAATTACAGAGCTTCGAACAGAAAAGGAACTTGAAGATATAATGCGTTCTTCACAGGCAAGTAACAGTAAACATGACAAACAACTGGGTGATGAAAAAGTGAATGTTAATGATACTTTCAGTGATATTATTATGTATTGTTGTGCGTGCAGTGACAAAATCACAGATACATCTACATTCACATGTGATATATGTAATGCTACAGTGCATTTACATTGCAGTTCAGGATCGTCTTCAAAACCGGAAGTAAGAGTTTGTTCCCTTTGTACAACTGAGAACAAAGTTGAATATGAAAGACAGAAGTCTTATTCTGGGCAAAAAAGAGCAGCAGAAAAAATGACTGAGACGTCTAATAAAAAATTTAAGGCACTAGAAATCGGATATCATATGTTTATTTGGCAGGTGGACCGAGGACCTCTCGATTCAAAGAATCTAACTGAAAAAGTGTTGAACCTGAAAAATGGTCTTTACAAATTAGGCATATCTAAAGGAATTCTCAAAACTTGGTTTTCCAGAAATGCTATTCAAGAAGCCTTAGTTGGTTTTGAAGATGAAGTTCCTAATAAACTAATAACTATAAGAATGGCAGTTGCATATCATTCTCGATTCGGAGGTGTCATGGAAGTTCAACATGCAGTAATAAGTAAACTTAGTACCACAGATCTGTGTTAGTACCTACAATAGAACAAAAATGGAAACTGTTATCAAGGTTAAATAAAATGGGCACAGGAGTAAAGAAGAAGAAGTCATTGTTTATAAGTGTGGAAGTGGTATAACACGACTTTGACACGACAGTTTTCCACTGCGCACATAATCTTGAGAGCAGCTTATACTTTTCTTTTGTAATGTACCTACCATAAAAAATATGTGTGGTATTATATTATTATTTTCCAAAGGATTTGTTTTTATTTTTTGCTTGTAGGTAAACACCAACATTCTTTGTTATCATTTGATAATTTGATATGTTATTTTACAGAATGCCTACCTAGTAATTTTAATATATTTCTACTTTGGTTTTGAATACATCGCTTTTGGCAGATTATAAAGTGCCTGAAACTAATCAGTCAGAACGAGAGATACATTCTTCTGCTCACGTTTTGCCGGCGTTTTATTAATTTGCCTGAATTGGTGTAGTCATAACGAAAACTGTATCGTTGGTTCGCGTTTTGTCGGCTTTTTATAAAATCCCTACAAAAAGCCTAATTTTGCATTATGCCTACGACATATATACATCTTTATGTTTGTTTATTTGCCTTTGAACAAACGTTTGATAAAATAGATCGGATCTTTTATGAGAAAAACTAGCAAATGTGACACTAAAATATTTAGTAAATATATTTTGAAATCAATTTACAAAGTCATTTATTCCTGTGTACAAATTAGGAAATTTGGCGCGTCACAGAGATTTAGAATATTCTAGAGTGTAACACAACGATTTCATGTATCTGTTTTGTTGTTTTTTCTCTATATTAGTGATTTGAGTGATTAGATGGATATAATAAATGTTAGGCCTCCTTTTGTAAAAGAAAAAGTTTTACTATTTGCAGATGACGTAGTGTAATAATGACAAAGACAGTTACGGCATGAAAACATAGTTGAGAGTTTGCTGTAGATTATCGTTTAATTATCACATAAAGTTTAAACACAGTTAAAAAATGTTAAAAATTAATTGTCTGAATTGTAAAAATTTAATTTAAGCCTTTCCCCCACATATTTCATTAATAATTATTCTTAGCTACATGTTTCAGCCGTTATGGTCATCGTTAATTAATTAATTGTAACTATATTAACAATTTTAAGATTTAGATTTCACTGTTATGTTAATAATTTTACAGGCCTGACGATGAAACACAAATAATTAATAAATAATACATGATGTTAATATGACGACTAGTCTCAGATTTTTCAAATAATTAGAGCATTACCAAAAAAATGCAAGATACCTGAACCTAGCTGAAGAAAGCAAGAGTAATTGACTTATGCTATCACTCTTTTGACAAAAGTTACATACATTATTTCTTGAAAAAAATTAAAAAGAATGGTATTGAAAACAAATTTAATAACGGCACTAAATTTAGCAAAATCTGTCAACATTGACAATCAATTTAAAATTTTAGGCTAGTTTATATCACCAAAGGATGTTTTTCACAAAGATGTTTAACGCTGCACAAAAATAAGCCAATGATAAATTGACCATTTGTAAAGTAAACAAAATTGTATTATTGTCCAGTTTAATTGTGATTGTGTTAGCGACATATAATGATGACTATCATTTTGTACGTATCTTATGTCGCTTATTGGAATCACGGATAATATTATCAAACGTGTAATGTTACCACTTTATTAAAAAACAGGTCGGACGTATGTTACTACATAGAACACCGCTTATAGTAATCATAGTTTCGGTTTATGTTATCAATTTTCTTCTCAGGTTTGTTTCTATACATGAACAAAAATTTATTATGTATGAATTTTTTAGCTTAATTTTTACAACACGCTTGTTTAGAGTGAAAATTTTATCATTGTACTTTGTACTCTAAAAGTAATTGTTTTGCATATTAGGCTTTATTTTTGCAGTATTATTTATTTCATCAAGTTTTTTGACTGATCTACGTAACGTTACATCATTTAAACATCTGTAAATACGTTATCTTCGCGAATTAACTTGGAAAGTATGTGCGTTCTTGTGATAACGTTATTTTGTGTTAATTTTTAGTGTCAGTGAGAAGAATTATGTAGTTCTTAGAACAGTGAATTAAACCTCGTAACGCTATTTTTCATTTCTTTTTATTAACGGTGCCAAGAAACTATTTAATGCTACAGGTCCGTTGACTCAAATTTAAAAATTTTTTAACGTTTTATAAAAAATTTTATTTTAACATTTTTTGCTTGTATTGATGCTATGAGTTCAACTTCTAAATTAACAGCATACACGCTGTATGTATTTACTACTTTCTAATAAATAATTTTTTTTTAAATTTCGAATATTGTTATTATTCGGTTATTGTTATCAAGTCCCAACATAATTCTATTAAGCGACGTGCACTGTATTAAAAAAAAGTATTAATTTCATATATATAGTTCTTTTTAGCAGTAGTTCCTGAAATACCCACAAGATGGTATTTATTACTATATTTCGTTGTAATGTCGTTAACCAATTAGATAACAACATTTTTTTACCCTACAAATGGCCAAATGGCCATCTAGTACATTATAGAAGATGTAGGGGTACGCAGCATACGGAGTAACAAACACTACAAACTCTGAAATATATAATGCTCTAGTATTTAAATTTATAAATTTATTAATATAGTCACATATTAAAAATGCATTCAGGCAAAACAAACAATGTATATACAAAATATGTTTAATGGCTTCTTTTGACCATTCCATTCATTATAAATTATTTTAAATGCCAATGAACTATTGTTATTGTTGTTGTATTACAGTTTGAGAATGGTAAATGTTTTTTTACCAGAGCAAAAATAAGTATGCGATACAAAGACCAAATAAGCGAATTTTTAAACTATTTTAAAGCTAATATAATTGCAAAGGCTTCCACGGTTGGAGCTTTAGTCCGTGTCATTGTTGCAACCAAAATCGCCAACGTTTTGCCCAGTATTGGAAAGGGCTTCATCAGGGCGTGCGAAAAATCGAAGAACTCAAGCAAGCAACAGAAATCTAACTAAAAACCTCTCAAAAGTTAGGTAATCAACTTGTAAACCAAGCCAGATTCTATACTTGAAAAAGCAAACGTTTGTCGTTGAGTTGAGTTGTTCGATTTTTCTCACGCTCTGATACAGGTCCTTACAAAAGTGGGCAAAACGTAATGACACGGTTCAAACCCGGAAGACGTTCTCATCTTTGTATTTTAAAGCTCATTCTATAAATCTCTTATAATTCCGCGTATCGCACATTATTTTTTGCGTTATTAGTCACCTAATATGGGGAGTTATCCTAATTTGGGAAGATCACAAATTTTTCATAAGGAGGTGTTGCTATATGTCGGTATTTAATAGAACTAGTTTAAGCAACTTTAATTGCCCACATTAACCATAAAAAGTTTCCATAATCAGATGACGGTGTTTGAACTGGTTGTTGGAATTTGAACTTTTATAAAGTGTATCCACTTTACGAAAAATGTTTAATAACTACTCCAAGTAAATAATTTTAGTAAATGCATTTAACGGTATGTAATAGATAGACAAATCTTGCATGCAGTACTTGTTTTGAGGCTATGAATTAATTCACCAATTATAACAACGAGTAGATTCTAACACGGAGACATGTCATATACCTATATTGGGACTTCCCATATTAAAAACCTTTAAAATTTACCCAACTTAATAGTTTTGAATTAGTACTAATTTTTATGCAGATGCAAAGTCAAATAAAAACGGCTGTGCCAGCTTAGCGTCGTAGGGAGATAAGTAGTTATAAAACTACTTAGGTTTACAATGTTCTCGAGACTACTTTGGAACGCTATGCAAAAAAAAACGAAAAAGATACTGAAAAAATGATCAAAACCAAGATGAGTAGAAAGCCCATTTTAACTAAAAAAATTAAAGATGAATTTGCATGATACCGCTTAGAGATAGAACAAAAGTTTTTTAAAGTAATGAATTACAAGCTGGCTAGATGAAACAATTTTCAAAATCTTTTTTCTAACAAAAACCACCAAGCTAGAAAGAGATAGCTTAAAAACTTTATGAGAAATAAGTAAATACCAAGGGTTTCTTTCAAGAAACGGTTTCAATTTTTTTTATGATTATGAACTTGTCTTTAAAAAAATAAAATATTTACCATGCCTTGTGTACAATTGTGATGAAATTAGAATTACAATAGTTCAACACAAACACACAAACGTTGTTGGAATAAAAGGTAAAAAAAACATATAGAAGCTTTGCAGCCAACAAAAAAAAATCACTCATTATAGTGGTTACCTGCATCAATCTAACAGATCATTTGATTTTTCTTTTACTAATATTTTTCCAAAAAAATATGAAACAAGAACTTATGAATAAAAAATCTTTAACCTTTATTTATGCATGCCACCCATCTGAATGGATCCAGTCAGATTTCTTTTCGCAATAGTTTAAACGCTTTATTAAACCAGTGGAGAAATATTAACGTAATAAACCTACGCCAAAAAACCTTTCAATTGTTCAAAACCTATTACAGGCAGAAAATAGAAACCTGACTACAGGATCATGCCAGCAGGGTAGTAACTGTCAACTAAATTAGGAAATTTTTTTGGAAATGCTTAAACAAGAGCAGCAACTGTTGAAATCGACGCTAAAAGATTTGAAACCGCTGGATTGTTTTCAAGTAATCATCATAAATTCAGACTTTATAGTTTTTTTGATAAAATGATGGAAACCGAATAACCTGACAATCTTCCAGGTACGCTTGCGCTAGATGCACCAACTCCACATCATTATTTAGAAACCCATATCCGAAAGACTAACTGAGTTTGTACAAATTTGGTATAACTTCTGGTCAGCAACAGCAAGTAAAAAATGCAGTGCTAAAATATTTAGTAACTTAAAATAACTTATTTGATATTTTAAGTTTTATTTTAATATCTGTTTTATTTGTTTAATAAATATGTTTATCTAAAACAATTTTTTTCATTTTTTACAAAATTTTGTTGTGAACTTTAGCGTCAAAAAACAACTGTTATTAGTAATTAATAAAAACGTTTTGTTGCGTTGCAAAAATGTAACAAATATTTTATCTTACTAAAAACTAAGTAGAAAAATTTCATTTTTCTTATTTACACATAGAACGCCGTTTTGCTTTTTATTACTAAATTTAATTTCATTGCATTCAAACAAACTTCAATTTTTATTAAGTTTATTTTTATGTTTGTTTATTTATTTTAGTACATTTAAATGGTCAAATTAAAATGATACGTGAATTAAAATATTTGTTGATAATTTTAATTGGCGCTGTAGGTTGCGGAGATTGTGAGTAAACTTGCACTATAGTTTGGTTAGAGTACTCTCAACTTCCGCAACCTTCAGAGCCAATTAAAATTGAAGAAATAAAATTAACAACAAACATTTGAATTTAAAATTAATATGTTTGTTAGTAGTTTTATTCTTGATTTAAAATTGAAGAATTAAAATTATGCAGCCCAACACACATTTTAGTGCCAGGGTTTTTGTAACTGTTTTTAAGTAAGTTTTGGGTGCAAAATCCAAAACTGTCTTCAGATTTGGTCTATCAGATCTAGTTTTTGAGATATTGTATTTTGACATTTTTTTAGAAAGAAATAGTCTAGTTTTTTAACTTTTATACTTTTTACGTTATTACTAATACTATCTGCTTCAAGTGCTAGTAAAAAAACACATAAAATCCAAAGTAATGTATTTATTGCACAAAATAAACAAATAAATTTATAAATTATATTTACATATCATTTAAAAATTTTCTTTTATATGACTTTCTAGCATGGTAGTTATTAGGACAGTCTCGCTGAAGGCTCCAGCAGTAGTCGGCCATCATGTGGGTACCCCATCTTCCTTGATATCGATCTTCCATAGTTTTAATGTCCTGATGGAATCTTTCCCACTGTTCTTCACTCAAATCACCTAGGTTTTCTGGAAACCGATCTAAGTGGCTGTCGAGGTAGTGAACTTTTATGCTCATGTTGCAGCCGTGTATATTAAAGTTTGAAAGCATATTTTCCACTAATTCTATATAATTTTTTGCCTTATAATTTCTCAGAAAATTTTGTACAACTTGAACAAATGAACATCAAGGTATAGATTCAATTTCATTCATTGATGCGGTAAATTGTGGATCTTTAATAAGCTGCCTTATCTGAAAGCCATCGAATATTCCGCCTTTCAGTTTTTCCGTGCTAATAACAGAAAATTTACGAATCAAGTAGCCAAAACAAAGTCCATCGCGATTTAAAGCCTTCACAAATTGCTTCATAAGCCCCAACTTGATATGCAAAGGTGGAAATACGATTTTGTCTCTTGCAACCAAAGGTTCGTTGATTATATTTTGCTTTCCTTGAGTCATAACATTTCTAAAAAGCCAATTTCTGTTAACCCAGTGCTGATCCTTAGCTCAGCTGTCCCAAAGACATAAAAAACAAGGATATTTTGTATATCCAATTTGTTGTCCAAGGAGGAAGTTCACCATTTTTAGGTCGACACAAATCACCCACTGATGTTCTTCATACTTAATTTTTTCAGGAATAGTGATATTGCCTCGTATTCCTCCTTCATGCTGGTAGAATGACCGACGGGTATTGAGCCATATTTATTAAGATGGTGTAAAAGCACACATTTCAAACTTCGTCTGGAACTGTCTATAAAAAGGCGCCATTCGTCTGGTGTGTATTCCGACAAACCCATTTTTTGTAAGAGTCCTCTTATATCGTTACAGAATACCATGTTATTTTCCTCAGAGTAAAAGGGCAGCAGATCCTTATCTCTTTTACGATAAAATGTAGTATCGGTATCTGGCTGCAGAAGATTCTTCTCATTTAATCTGGAAACGAGTAATTCAGAAAATTCCTTTGAAAGATTCAGGTCTCTAATGAGATCGTTCAGTTCTTGTTGATTGAAACGTTGCGGACTTGATAAATCTGCTTCAAGATCACTGTCGTTTTCTAATTTCATACACTGAATTTCATCAAACGTGGGTAGTTCTGCATCATCTTCCGGGAGCGAAGGCAGACTGCTGAATGATGGAATGTGTATTTCTTCACTATGCAGTACAGGCCTCTTTGCTGAATCTAGATCAGGATATGGCCATTTCTGTCTATTGTTGCGATTGATTCCTTTAATATTCACGAGACAAAAATAGCAGCCCTCGTGATGGTGTCTTGGTTCTCTCCAAACCATTGGTGCTCCAAACTTTAGACACTTTCTTTTTCCAACTGTCCACTGACGCAGATGTTCAATACATGTTTTACATACGAAATGTGGAGCCCAAGATTTATCCTGGTCACCCAAGTGAACGCCAAAATAGGCCAGATAACTTCTTCTCACACAATCAGAAATAGGCTTTCTACTTTCTCTAAAAGTGTACTCGCCACATACATAGCAAAAAACGTCTGGATGATTCACACAACTACGTTTGCTTCTGAATGACATGGTAAATGTATGGTTTATCACAGAACAACACCAAATGATACCACAACTTCAGCTACGTAAACTAAATAGGTAAATGTACTTCGTAAAGCAAAGATACGAGTTAATATAGCTGTGTGTTAATTAGGTTTTGATAGAAGTAAATATAAGAATGTTGGGTTTTACACAATTGAATAAATTTCAAATAACTCAAACTGGCTCATTAGATTTTAATTATTTAGGTAGGAAATTTCACTTTTGGCCTCTAAAGATATCACTATTTTAATATTTTTGCGTTTTATCAAAACTAATACCAATTAGCCCATATGTCAAAAACTGGAGCTGCTACGAAAAAAAGCCAGGTATTTTTGGAATCAGCGCATCACAATTTAATATGTTTGTTGGTACTTTTAATTTTTGATTTAAAATTGAAGAATTAAAATTATCAACAAACATTTTAATTCAGAATTAATATGTTTGTTAGTACTTTTAATTCTTGATTTAAATATGAAGAATTAAAATTATCAACAAACATTTTAATTCAGAATTAATATGTTTGTTAGAACTTTCACTTCTTGATTTAAAATTGAAGAATTAAAATTATCAACAAATTAGGATTATCGACAAACATTTTGATTCAGAATTAATATGTTTGTTGGCAGTTTTTTTTCTTGATTTAAATATAAAGAATTAAAATTATTAACAAACATTTTAATTCAGAATTAATATGTTTGTTAGAACTTTCAATTCTTGATTTAAAATTGAAGAATTAAAATTATCAACAAACATTTTAATTCAGAATTAATATGTTTGTTGGTACTTTTAATTCTTCATTTAAAATTGAAGAATTAGGATTATCAACAAACATTTTGATTCAGAATTAATATGTTTGTTGGCACTTTTTTTTCTTGATTCAAATATGAAGAATTAAAATTATCAACAAACATTTTAATTCATGTAACATTCTAATTCGACACACATATTAATTCTCCAATTTAAATGATTGTTATGTTTTTATTTGTTAAATAAAAAGTGTTACATAAATTCGAATGTTTGTTTATATACTTTATTTCTCAGTTTAAATTAAAGTGTTTAATATGACTGTTAGAAAATTTTGAGCACAATATATTGCATTGGTAAATACGTTTTCAGCTAACAATTTAAATGTGTTAAGTTTGTTTAACAAACAGTTTTAATGTATTAAAATAAATAGACAAATAAACTTAATAAAAATTGAACTTTGTTTAAAATTGTAGCAAAACAAATTTAGTATCTAAACATTAAAGTAACTGAAAGATTTAATTAAAATGTATAATATTGAGTTATACCACATTTAAAATGTTAGTTTAAAAAACTTGATGTTTTTAACTGTTAATTGATTTAAAATGTTACTCGAATAAAAATATACGTTGAAAGTAAATGAAGTAACAATGGAAATCAATTTATTTTTATGAATGAATATAAATGCTAGACTAATTTTTAACAACTTACATTATAAATGATAGAATTAAAATGCTAGTTGATAATTTTAATTCGTCGCTGTGATCGGTGGTAGCTTTTGAAACTATTTCAGTATAAAAAAATACATGTACATGGTAGTTCTAAATGACGCCACCGATTGAAGCGACCAATTAAAATTATCAAATAACATTTTAATTCTATCATTTAAATCTTTAGTTGCTAAAAGTTATTCTAGCATTTTAATTTATTCGTGAAAATTCGAAGATTTATAATGTAACTTACTTCAATTTTAACATTTATTTTTATTCAAGTAACATTTTAAATCAACTTACAATATACTACCCTAAAGTTTTTCAAAGCAAAATTTAAATTGTAACAAACATTTAATGTGCACAAGAAGTTATTTAATAAGTTACGTATAAAAAAATTATTTAAAATTTTTAGTACTGTCCATACAAAAAAAAATATAAAATATGTTGTAGTGTTATTTTTTTTAAATAAAATTGTTTTATATACTTTTTAGTATTTAAAATTTTTTCTGGTGTGAAATTAAAGATAAAAAAACGCGCTTACTTTCACTTTTACAAAAACCTGATCGCATATACCCACTGTAATGATAGTTATTAAAATTCAAATAATGTTGAATGGAGTTTTACTAATAGAAAAAAATTTTTTTTTCAAATATTGTGTAAAAACTGCTAAACGGAATAATAGTTTTATTTAAATTTTTGTTTCTTATATTTTTGTAGGTATTTATAAATTTTATAAATCAACTACAAATTGATTTGTGTTTACTAGTAAAAATTAAAACATTTACCATTTTAATTACTAAAAATTAAGTAAAAGAATGTATTTATATGCAACTAATATTTATATTTTTGCAAAGCATATCTGTTTTTGCTTTTTAAACGTTTAGTTTTATTAGTTCATGAAAAAAGTAATCTAAACAAAATTAACACTAAAAGAACTAATTAAATTTTTAATTTTCTACACGCAAGACGAAATGGTACAGGTGTGAACAGGCTCCGTAATATTAGAAACAATTTCATAGTTATTTACTGGTAATTTTGGCGTGACTTCGAAAAGACAAAAATCTAATCGTTTTTGGATAGTTATAAGGTGTTTTGGCAGGTGATGCCTTTTTTAAATCACGCAACTTGAAAGGATCTGTAAGCAACGTGTCACTCAAACGTGGCATTTTGCATCATGCGTTTTTTAAAATAAAATTTTTTGTTAATCTTACCGGTATGAGGCATTATTACGTTGAGCTAATTAGTAGGTCCCCTGAAACAAAACAAAATTTAAACATGAAGAAAAATGCAAATGTACAGTTGGCGATAACAGAAAAGGGAAACGATTAACAATTCTTCCTTTCGCGCTGTAAAATTATTGTTCGTGCTACAATAACGGTGTTAGTGTATCGAAATCGATTATAAAATAGCGGGTAGACTTGAATTACGTGGTTTATATATTATAGGGGGTGTGAGGTATATCTTAACTAAATTATATAGTAAAAAAATACGCCAAGACTTTCTTTATAAAAGGTTGTGTGTTTTCAACAACCGAACACAGATTTTTGATTTTTTTCCTATAAATCTACCTTTTTACTAGGATTGTTAGTGACAAGCTAAATGTTCGTGGGTTAAAATACGTAAGGGTACCGTGAAGGAGAGCGTGACGGAGGGTCGTTTCGTAATCTTTGAGATGCTAATTTTGCTAAGGTGGTTTTGATTAAGCAAATTAACTATTGTCCCCATATGGGAGTACTTTGACATAATTTTATACGCCGTATTATATAAGAGTTTCTGAAACCACATTAATTTATTTACAAAGAATTAAAACAAAAGCATTGCAATATGGCTATTTACTACAGTATGTATTAAAATTTTTATTGTATCGTAAATTACACTTTAAGGTCAGGTTTAAAAGCTACCTTAAAAGTCAATTTACAGAGATATTCTGGTTTAATATGTTATCGTTATCGTAACAAACATTTATGTAACATTAAGAAACGTCTTAAAATAAGCTATAATAAAAATTAAAAAAACTATTGATCAATTGATAATTAATTAATATTAAAGATTGTATTATCCATAATAATTTCTTTAGCACAGCATGGGATGTTCGTTCAATGCCTTTTCCATATATTTCTTTTTTATTTAATAATTATTTGCGGCTACAAGTTTTGACCTAACGGGCATCATCAGGCCTCTAAAATTATCAACTTAGTAATAAAATCTTAACCTTAAAATTCTTAATATACTCACAATTAATAAATAAATTAATAAATTTAAATTAAACAGTTTATGTCAAAATGACAATATAAATTAAACAAAAGTTTTGACGAGAAAGGTATATAAAATAATACTATTATTAACAAGAAAATTAAATAAAAATAAAAACAAAAATGTTATTTAAGAAAAAGAAAAGAATTTTCAAAATTACCAATTTCATTTAAACTTGCATCTGGTTCTAAGTTTTTATGCTTAACAATTTCTTTTATCTCCAAAAAAAATAATTTTAGACTTATTGCAAATATGAAGAATTTTGTAGTTACTTTTATAATCAAAACAGTGGTTATATTCTAATATATGATCAGCGAAAGAAGATTTATTATATAAATAATACCAACATTTTTGTTTTTAAAGTAAGAAAAATGTTCTGCTATTCTTGTTCGAAATTTACGGCCGGTTTGTCCAATATACAAAGAGTTACAGCTACCACAATTTAATTTGTAAACACCAGATTTATTCAGAATATTAACTTTATCTTTACTACTGACAAGTAAAGATTTTAAACTAAATTTAGATGAAAAAGAAATATTAATATTATGCTTTTTAAATAAATTTTGAAATTTAAAAGAAGGGCGACCAATGTAAGGAAGATTAATGTTATCTGAAAGTGGAGTAACAGTTGAAATGTTTTTAATATTAATAGAATTAAAAATTTTATTTTGAAGTTTTTTGATCATATCTAAAGGATAATTATTATTATTATTTGTTAAATTATAAATAATGTTAAGTTCTTTATTAAAATTAAATTTATCAAGAGGTAATTAGTATAAACGATTAAAACA
Organism: Aquatica leii; assembly: GCA_035610365.1. Taxonomy (NCBI): domain Eukaryota; kingdom Metazoa; phylum Arthropoda; class Insecta; order Coleoptera; family Lampyridae; genus Aquatica; species Aquatica leii. The sequence continues at coordinate 6,906,101 of CM069432.1, forward strand.
GAACCTAAAAGATGACATTTTGTGTGAAAAAGGATGAAAAGAAGAAAATGAATACCAATTTTGACAGAATTATTAACTTTTTTTAAGGTTAAGTCTAGAATATTAAGAACGTTATTAAATTCTTTTTCAAAAGTGAATTTAATGTTAGAACGTAATGAATTTAGAATATTAAAACGAAGGTCTAAGTCATAGTTATTACCTTTAAACACAATCAAAACATCGTCAACATATCTTTTATAGTAAATAAAATGTTTTTTAATTAAATTATTCAAAAAAAGGTTCTTAATTTCTAAGTCAGTAAGAAAAAATTGAGTCAGTATAGGTGAAAGATTGTTACCCATAGCCAGACCTGTGTTTTGAATATAAGTTTGATTATTAAAATTGAAAAAATTTTGATTTAAACATAATTTTATACAATCAGATAAAAATTCGCAAATATGATCGGGAAGGTTAGATTCAAATAGATGTTCATTAACAATATTTTGGCATTCTATAAAAGGAATGCTTGGAAAAAGATTAACACTATCATAAGATATAAGAAAACAATTTGTATCTAAAGTTAAACCAACTAATTCATCAGCTAGTGATTGTAAATTAGAAATAGAAAAAGGAAATTGAAAGAACGTAGAGTTTAATTTAACCAAGATGAAATTTTAGAAATAGGAGTGTTATTAAAAGAAGCAATAGGTCTAATAGAATTGCTTAGTTTATGAATTTTTGGAAGGCCATATAGAAGAGGTAAAGAAGGGTTCATTAATAGTAAATTATAATGTTTGGTATTAAAAAATTCAAACAGAATATTTTTGTTCATGTTAATGAAATCTTTAACTTTCTAACAATTTAAAATTACACATATATACTTAACTAGACCAGAAATAGTCAAAACTCTTGTCAAAAATAGTAATTTTCAAGTGTTTTAGTACTTTAGAGAGGAGGGTGTCGTGCTGCATTTGCAAAATCAACACGACATTTTTACAATTTTGTTTTTTTAAGGTAAGAAATTCAGAAATTTTATCAGGAACTGTAGAACTATAAAAAGTGCTATTAGAACTCTTATTAATTAAACAACAAATTTTACAAAATGTGCTGAGCGTGAATATTAGAAATTTATTAAAAATTGTTCGTTAAAGTAGCAATCTAAAATTACATGTGTATACTTAACTAGAGCAGAACTAATAAGAACTCTTGACAAAAATAGTAATATTCAAGCGTTTTAGTACTTTAGAGAGGAGGGTGTCGTGCTGCATTTGCAAAATTAGCACGACATTATTACAATTTCGTTTTTTAAGGTAAGAAATGAAGAAATTTTTAAAATTTTTATCAGGAACGGTGGAACTATAAAAAGCGCTATTAGAAGTCTTATTAATAAAAATAAAATTAGAAAATGTGCTGAGCGTGAATATTAGAAATTTATTAAAAATTGTTAGTTAAAGTAGCGATCTAAAATTACACGTGTATACTTAACTAGACCAGAACTAATCAGAACTTTTAACAAAAATAGTAATATTCAATGCGTTTAAGAACTTTAGAGAGGAGAGTGTCGTGCTACATTTGCGAAGTTAGCACGACATTTTTTCAATTTCGTTTTGCTAAGGTATGAAATGCAGCAATGTTTTTAGTTTTTATCAGGAACTGTAGAACTCTGAAAAGTGTTATTAGATATCTTATTAATTAAAAAAAAATTACAAAATGTGCTGAGCGTGAATATTAGAAATTTATTAAAAATTGTTAGTTAAAGTAGCGATCTAAAATTACACGTGTATACTCAACTAGACCAGAACTAATAAGAACTTTTGTCAAAAATAGTAATATTCAACGCATTTTAGTACTTTAGAGAGGAGGGTGTCGTGCTGCATTTGCAAAATCAGCACGACATTTTTACAATTTTGTTTTTTTAAGGTCAGAAATTCAGAAATTTTAAAATTTTTTATCAGGAACTGTAGAACTATAAAAAGTGCTATTAGAACTCATATTAATTAAAAAAAAATGTTACAAAATGTGCTGAGCGTGAATATTACAAATTTATTAAAAATTGTTAGTTAAAATAGCGATCTAAAATTACACGTGTATACTTAACTAGACCAGAACTAGTCAGAACTCTTGTCAAAAATAGTAATATTCAACGCATTTTAGTAGTTTAGAGAGAAGGGTGTCGTGCTACATTAGCGAAGTTAGCACAACATTTTTATAATCTTGTTTTTTTAAGGTAAGAGATTCAGAAATTTTTTAAATTTTTATCAGGAACTGTAGAACTATAAAAAGTGCTATTATAACCCTTATTATTAAAAAAATTTTTACAAAATGTACTGAGCGTGAATATTAGAAATTTATTAAAAATTGTTAGTTAAAGTAGCGATCTAAAATTACACGTGTATACTCAACTAGACCAGATCTAAAGAGAACTTTTGTCAAAAATAGTAATATTCAACGCGTTTTAGTATTTTAGAGAGAAGGGTGTCGTGCTCCATTGGCGAAGTTAGCGCGACATTTTTTTAATTTCGTTTTTATAAAGTAAGAAATGCAAACATTTTTTGAATTTTCATCATGTCGTGCTGCATTTGCAAAATTAGTACGACATTTTTACAATTTTATTTTTTTAAAGTAAGAAATGCAAAATTTTACTAAATTTCTATTAGGAACTGTAGAACTATGAAAAGTGTCCTTAGAACTCTTATTAATTAAAAAAAAATTTGTTTACAAAATATGCTGAGCGTGAATATTAGAAATTTACTAAAAATTGTTAGTTGTTAAATTGGCGATCTAAAATTACACATATATACTGAACTAGACCAGAACTAGTCAGAACTCTTGTCAAAAATAGTAATATTCAACGCATTTGAGTAGTTTAGAGAGGAGGGTGTCGTGCTGCATTTGCAAAATTAGCACATTTTTACAATTTCGTTTTTTTAAGGTAAAAAATGTAGAAATTTTTAAAGTTTTTATTAGGAATTGTAGAACTATGAAAAGTGCTATTAGAACTCATATTAATTAAAAAAATTTTTACAAAATGTACTGAGCGTGAATATTAGAAATTTATTAAAAATTGTTAGTTAAAGTAGCGATCTAAAATCACACGTGTATACTTAACTAGACCAGAACTAATGAGAACTTCTGTTAAAAATAGTAATATTCAACGCATTTGAGTAGTTTAGAGAGGAGGGTGTCGTGCTGGATTTGCAAAATTAGCACGACATTTTTACAATTTCGTTTTTTTAAGGTAAAAAATGTAGAAATTTTTAAAATTTTTATCAGGAATTGTAGAACTATGAAAAGTGCTATTAGAACTCATATCAATTAAAAAAAATTTTACAAAATGTACTGAGCGTGAATATTAGAAATTTATTAAAAATTGTTAGTTAAAGTAGCGATCTAAAATTACACGTGTATACTCAACTAGACCAGAACTAATGAGAACTTTTGTCAAAAATAGTAATATTCAACGCGTTTTAGTATTTTACAGAGAAGGGTGTCGTGCTCCATTGGCGAAGTTAGCGCGACATTTTTTCAATTTCGTTTTTATAAAGTAAGAAATGCAAACATTTTTTGAATTTTCATCATGTCGTGCTGCATTTGCAAAATTAGTACGACATTTTTACAATTTTGTTTTTTTAAAGTAAGAAATGCAAAATTTTTTTAAATTTTTATTAGGAACTGTAGAACTATGAAAAGTGTTCTTAGAACTATTATTAATTAAAAAAAAATTTTTTTACAAAATATGGTGAGCGTGAATATTAGAAATTTACTAAAAATTGTTAGTTGTTAAATTGGCGATCTAAAATTACACATATATACTGAACTAGACCAGAACTAGTCAAAACTCTTGTCAAAAATAGTAATATTCAACGCATTTGAGTAGTTTAGAGAGGAGGGTGTCGTGCTGCATTTGCAAAATTACCACATTTTTACAATTTCGTTTTTTTAAGGTAAAAAATGTAGAAATTTTTAAATCTTTTATCAGGAATTGTAGAGCTATGAAAAGTGCTATTAGAACTCATATTAATTAAAAAAAATTTTACAAAATGTACTGGGCGTGAATATTAGAAATGTATTAAAAATTATTAGTTAAAGTAGCGATCTAAAATTACACGTGTATACTCAACTAGACCACAACTAATGAGAACTTTTGTCAAAAGTAGTAATATTCAACGCGTTTTAGTACTTTAGAAAGAAGGGTGTCGTGCTACATTAGCGAAGTTAGCACGACATTTTTTCAATTTCGTTTTTATAAAATAAGAAATGCAAATATTTTTTGAATTTTCATCAGGAACTGTAGAATTATGAAAAATGCTATTAGAACTCTTAACAATTAAAAAAAAATTCACAAAATGTGCTGAGCGTGAATATTAAAAATCTATTAAACATTGTTAGTTAAAGTAGCGATCTAAAATTACACGTGTATACTTAATTAGACCAGAACTAATCAGAATTTTTGTCAAAAATAGCAATATTCAACGCGTTTTAGTACTTTAGAGAAGAAGATGTTGTGCTGCATTTGCAAAGTTAGCACGACATTTTTTCAATTTTGTTTTTTTAAGGTAAGAAGTGCAGAAATGTTTTTAATTTTTATCAGAAATTGTAAAATTATAAAAAATGCTATTAGAACTATTATTAATTAAAAAAAATTTACAAAATGTGCTGAGCGTCTATATTAGAAATTTATTAAAAATTGTTAGTTAAAGTAGCGATCTAAAATTACAGGTGTATACTTAACTAGACTAGAACTAATTAGAGCTTTTGTCAAAAATAGTAATATTTAACCCGTTTTAGTATTTTAGAGTGGAGGGTGTCGTGCTGCATTTGCGATTTTAGCACGACGTTTTTTCAATTTCGTTTTTTTTAAGTAAGAAATGCAGAAATTTTTTTAATTTTTATCAGGAACTGTAGAACTATGGAAAGTGCTATTAGAACTCTTAACAATTAAAAAAAAATTCACAAAATGTGCTGAGCGTGAATATTAAAAATCTATTAAACATTGTTAGTTAAAGTAGCGATCTAAAATTACACGTGTATACTTAACTAGACCAAAACTAATCAGAACTTTTGTCAAAAATAGTAATATTCAACGCGTCTTAGTACTTTAGAGAGGAGGGTGTCGTGCTGCATTTGCAAAATTAGTACGACGTTTTTACAATTTCGTTTTTTTAAGGTAAGAATTGCAGAATTTTTTTATCAGGAACTGTAGAACTATAGAAAGTGCAATTAGAACTCTTATTAATTAAAAAAAAATTTTTTTAGAAAATGTGGTGAGCGTGAATATTAGAAATTTATTAAAAATTGTTAGTTAAAGTAGCGATCTAAAATTACACGTGTATACTTAACTAGACCAGAACTAATCAGAACTTTTGTCAAAAATAGTAATATTCAACGCGTCTTAGTACTTTAGAGAGGAGGGTGTCGTGCTGCATTTGCAAAATTAGTACGACATTTTTACAATTTCGTTTTTTTAAAGTAAGATATGCAAAATTTTTTTAAATTTTCATTAGGAACTGTCGAACTATGAAAAGTGCTATTAGAACTATTATTAATTTAAAAAAAAAATTTTACAAAATGTGCTGAGCGTGAATATTACAAATATTACTAAAAATTGTTTGAAATTTTTATCAAGAACTGTAGAACTATACAAAGTGCAATTGAAACTCTTATTAATTAAAAAAAAAAATTTTGACAAAATGTGGTGAGCGTGAATATTAGAAATTTATTAAAAATTGTTAGTTGTTAATGTAGCGATCTAAAATTACACGTATATACTTAACTAGACCAGAACTAATCAGAACTTTTGTCAAAAATAGTAATATTCAACGCGTTTTAGTACTTTAGAGAGGAGGGTGTCGTGCTGCATTTGTAAAATTAGTACAAAATTTTTACAATTTGGTTTTTTTTAAGGTAAGAATTGCAGATTTTTTTTAAATTTTGATCAGGAACTGTAGAACTATAGAAAGTGCAATTAGAACTGTTATTAATTAAAAAAAAAATTTTTACAAAATGTGGTGAGCGTGAATATTAGAAGTTTACTAAAATTTGTTAGTTGTTAAATTGGCGATCTAAAATTACACATATATACTGAACTAGACCAGAACTTTGAAAAGTGCTATTAAAACTCTTATTAATTAAAAAAACAATTTTTACAAAATGTGCTGAGCGTGAATATTACAAATATTACTAAAAATTGTTAGGGTATCGTGCTACATTTGCGAAGTTAGCATTACAGTTTTACAATTTCCTTTTTTTAAGATATAAAATGCAGAAATTTTTAAAGTTTTTATCAAGAACTGTAGAACTATACAAAGTGCAATTAAAACTCTTATTAATTAAAAAAAAATTTTTTTAGAAAATGTGGTGGGCGTGAATATTGGAAATTTATTAAAAATTGTTAGTTGTTAAAGTAGCGATCTAAAATTACACGTATATACTTTACTAGACCAGAACCAATCAGAACTTTTGTCAAAAATAGTAATATTCAACGCGTTTTAGTACTTTAGAGAGGAGGGTGTCGTGCTGCATTTGCAAAATTAGTACGACGTTTTTACAATTTCGTTTTTTTAAGGTAAGAATTGCAGAATTTTTTTAAATTTTTATCAGGAACTGTAGAACTATAGAAAGTGCAATTAGAACTCTTATTAATTAAAAAAAATTTTTTTTAGAAAATGTGGTGAGCGTGAATATTCGAAATTTATTAAAAATTGTTAGTTGTTAAAGTAGCGATCTAAAATTACACGTATATACCTTACTAGACCAGAACCAATCAGAACTTTTGTCAAAAATAGTAATATTCAACGCGTTTTAGTACTTTAGAGAGGAGGGTGTCGTGCTGCATTTGCAAAATTAGTACGACGTTTTTACAATTTCGTTTTTTAAGGTAAGAATTGCAAAATTTTTTTAAATTTTATCAGGAACTGTAGAACTATAGAAAGTGCAATTAGAACTCTTATTAATTAAAAAAAAAATTTTTTACAAAATGTGCTGAGCGTGAATATTAGAAATTTACTAAAATTTGTTAATTGTTAAATTATGGCGATCTAAAATTACACATATATACTGAACTAGACCAGAACTAGTCAGAACTAGTCAGAACTCTTGTCAAAAATAATAATATTCAACGCGTTTTAGTACTTTAGAGAGAAGGGTGTCGTCCTGCATTGGCGAAGTTAGCACGACATTTTTACAATTTCGTTTTTTTAAGGTAAGAAATGCAGAAATTTTTTAAATTTTAATTAGGTACTGTAGAACTATGAAAAATGCTTTTAAAACTCTTATTAATCAAAAAAAAATTTTTACAAAATGTGCTGAGCTTGAATATTAGAAATTTTATTAAAAATTGTTAAGGTGTCGTGCTACATTTGCGAAGTTAGCATGACAGTTTTACAATTTCTTTTTTTTAAGATAAGAAATGTAGAATTTTTTTTAAATTTTTATTAGGAACTGTAGAACTATAGAAAGTGCTATTGGTACTTTTATTATTTTTTTAGTATTTATAGAATCACGTGCTAAGTGTTGCATCTAAATCTGTTTAAGACGTTATAACAAATAAACGAAATGACCTACAGAAAATATAATCACAAATAATGAAAAGTAACGTTTTAATAATGCAAAATCAATTAATATTTTAGTATTAATAATAAATTTCACAAAATTCAATTTTAATATGATAAACACCCTGTTTGTCCCATAGTGCGACGCCGCGCCGAGATGTTCGTAGAAAAAAACGATAAAAAAATAAAAAAATTATTTAAATCAAATTTTGGAAAAAATGAACACCTACCAAACTAAACCGTGCATTTATAAAAAAATGTTTAAATTGATAATAAGCCGAAACGAGAAGTATTTAGTGCAGCAAATCAAAAAGTCAAGTTTGAAGCGAAGTTATAAGACACGTCAAAGAAATGGTTTAACATAAAATAGTAAACGTTGCATGCCATTAAATTTTAATAATAAAACAATTTTAAAGAAAACCCTTATATAAGTTATCAGAAAAAGCTCTAACTTATTTAAAAGTATTACGCGTTTACATTTTCAATAATAGAAAAACTAAACAAAATTATAAAAATGATTTATTTTGTTAATTGCATTAATATTTGTTGATTTGTTAAACTAGAAAGATAATAAAGCACAAACTAAGCTTTTGATCTTACTATCGGTAGCAGATAAAGTTAAAGGTACCACACGCACTGTCATTATTAAGAAGAGGGAAAAAATCTTGTAGGAAATCAGCGGGTTGTCTTTTCAATATTACAGTGTATATGATCATATAAAATGATATCTTAGAAGGTCCTCGTATTAATTTATATGATTTATGTCTGGGACAACGTATTTTATACCGTTATCGTTAACAGTAAGTTTTATTTAGTAGCTGATTATGGATTATGGTGGAAAATGATTATTATCAAACCAATTTTCTTACTAATGAAGCCACCCAGTAGTAACATCAAATATGACATTCGCCATAACGACATTTCAATAATTGAATTATTTATGGGTTTTTACCTTCGTCAGGTAGCAGAAACCAGGACAATTACGATTCACATGTATTTACTTCCAATAATCGTTGGGTCGAATACCATCATACATTTACATCAAATTCCGATTTAATAAAGGCACGCGCTTAACCACAATTTAAAATTACTTAATAAAAAAAGTACTTGCCGCTTTTGTCGTTGTTCTCGATATTAAAGAAATGTAACATTAAAATTACACTTTAATTCTATGCACCATTTCGTGGTAAAAAATTTGAAATTAATGTAAATCGGAATCATAAGCGCAAACCGCGACGTGTTCTACCTAAATTATTCTGGTAGTTAAATCGCATTTGCATCTAACGTCACGCATCTGATATCTTAGATTATCAAAAATGTGCGATTTTTTATTATAAGGGAGGTTTTAGAGTTACTATTTGGTGGAGATAAAAAAATGTAGACTTAATTGAAATTTTTACAACCGAATTCTACTACTCAGAACGTCAGTTTTGGCTCTCAATTGCTGTTTTGATAGTTTTAAAATTGTTTAAAAAAACTTAATATTGCATATTCGTCAAACTTAAATTTAGAACTGTGATAATCAATACTTTTATCAACGAATTAAAGTAGGTACATTTTTATATAGTACGTTCAAGCAGATTTTTAAAACGTAATTTAGTTATATTAGTGAAATTAAATTCTATATTTGATAACTTAAATAAATGTTAAAAACAATAATTAAAATGTTTTACTTTTTTTGTGTTATTTATTATCACTATAGCAGAATTTATTAAATCTATACCCAAATATTGTAAATATGTAAGCATGTTTAGGGTATAATTTTTTATAAGAAAATACACTTACACCAAAATATTGTTTTCTAAATTTTAATAATTTTGATCTGAAACTAATTTGGAAAGCTTGATTTGTCTTAAAACTTGAAATTTAAATCCTGCATTACCTACTTTAACTAATTTATTGCAGCCGAAAGAAATTTTCTTATTTACTAATTTTTTTGGTAAACAGTTTTCTTAGTAGTTAAATATTTGTCATTAAGCACGAAAGTGAAATAAATCATATTTTTTACAGATGTTTGATATAAAACCAAATTAACCGGTTGCTTAATTCGTATCACATGTTCCATCTTAAATAATTCATTACATTTGCATAACATTAATTTTCCCTTATTGAACACAGATTTCCTATATCAGATGCATGCGTGGATACACAAAATAAAATAAATTGTAAGAAATTTTTACCTGAGAAACAAGCAGCGATGATGAATTTTTTTTTTAATTTGCACAGGACGATTACGGTGGTAAGTTGATGGTAACGGCGTTCACGGTGGCACTGTTGGCCACTTTACTGTGACGGTGATGACCCGTGATGAGGGTCGAAACTTCCCGCCCTCCGATACGACCACTATTAGTCTGCAGTTAACTGAAGAACTAAACGCCGTTCGTTGTTAAGAAATTGATCTTATCTAATTAACGGTTAAAATTGACTTATTTTAAAGGCACCGAAGCCTCATTAAATATTTATACCTGTTATGAAAATTGAATATTTGCCAGTAGCTTAAAAGATTTGATAAAACTAGCTCGTCGTTTTAATTAAAAAATTATGAATTATGTCAACCACGTACTTAACGCTTAGATGATTTCGGCAACGCATTTAATGTGTAACTGCAAACTATAAAGCGCTCAAACACGAGAAGCTTTAGCAGAAAGCTCTCCTGCCAATGTATTAATGAAAAGGGCACGTGCGACCAATCAGAGTATAAACCGGTAGTCGGATGAACCAATAGACAACAACTTCCTCAAGGGTTGCTTGCGCTTGCCCTAAGGCGATCCAATTATCCACATCGTCCTTTACGTCTTGATTATCTTATAACTTTGTTCTTAATACCTCAACCGTCGAAATTTTACTGGAAATATGTTTTAAAGATAACAATCGTTGATATCAATTTTAATTAAATTTGTAACTTCGTTTTTTATTTCTTTTCGAGGTCGAGTTGTAAAAGATAAAAAAAATGGGCAAAACCGTTAATTAACGATGTGCAATTGTTTTCGAAAATTATCGTTAATAAGCAGTTATTACAACTTTAGCATGCAATACTTTTAAAAGTTTTAAAAATTCATAATATTTTCTTTATTAATAGAATAAAAACAGTTAACTTTTCAACCAAATAAAAACAATTTTTAGTATAACCTAAACATTGGCACAAAACGATAACTGAATAGATTCGATAAAACAAAAAAATCATTTATAGCTAGTAGTTTCTAGTACCGACAAAAATATTGTTTTTTTTTTAATCTGAAATACAATATAGCGCATCCGGTGACATTTAAATTTCTACAATTCATTTATAGAACTGCCGTTTACTAGTCAATATTTCTTATCTTCTGCAGTTTCAAAAACAATAACGGTATTTTTCTACTGCGCGGTTAATAGTAATAAGTAACAAGAAACCGATAACACTATAGAACTATACACAAACCAAAACCGTTAAAAATTTTGCAGACAGCTACTTTGCTATTTAATTTAACGACGATATGATGTTACCGATTTTAAGCAAATTAAACACAACGGTATTGAAAAGCTTAAATTTGTCTTACCATGATAAAGAATCAGATACTAGTTCTTTGAATTTGCAATTTTACATTTCGTAGAAGAATTATATACATAGGTATATACTAATATTAGAAAATTACTTAAAATACAAGTGGTTAGTAAATTTTTGTATTATGATTGGTTAGATAGAAAGATTCGAGTTGTGATTAAATCTTAACGTTAACCAAGCTTTTGGTATCAATTAATTATTTTACGAAACCGACTACTTATTAGTATTTTTAAATGCGTATTATGACTTGTTTTTTTGTTTCTTAGAACATGACATTTTTAACGCATTGAGTGTATCCATTAGTAAAATTTGTACACTCGCATTTAACCAAAATGACCGCTTAAGATCGCCCCTATTCACATTCTAATAGTATAGTGTTTCTCATTAAAGGTTTGAAGCAAATAAAGCATTGTAATTTCATTACCTACATAGTTCAATAAAATAATAAAAATTAAAGCTTAGTGATCTGTAAATAATAATAGGTCAGATTAGCATTTATTTCAAATTTTAATTGTATCTAATACTATATTAAATATTTATATAAAGTATTGCCTCTACTACTGCTACTATCACTAATGTTATATTAATTGCACATTCGGAATAACAATGCGTAATTAATATCATTTTAATATTGGTCTGATTATTAAAAAATTTTTTTGACTGTGTTAATGTATTTAATAGCAAAATACTTCAATATGAATACTGTCAAAATACTTCAAATAGTCAATTAAATAAAAAAAACCATATCGTACTGTTCTTTCGTAAAAAACGACATTCAGATTCTAAAACTAATATCATTTACATTTTTCGTAAAATAACGATTACTTTATCATATTTGTAGTAATATCGACTAATTTAAATCATTGTTTCAACCAAACCACATTTATTTAAATATAGTATATACATAATATATTATATAATAATACGTTTATAATATAAATAAAATACTCAAACTAATTAATATTTTGTATATAAACCGTTATTTTCCAAACATTCTGTTAACCTGTTCGGCATCGAGTTAATTAATTTTTTGTAGATACTCAAACTTCATTTGCAGTTGCACTATATTATTTAAGTTTCTGACCTAAAGTAAAGGCGATTATTGATCCAAGTTCTGCTCATAGTTGCACACATATACTCGATGGAGTTTAAATCGGGAGATTTTGCTGGCCATTCTAAAGAAATTACGTCGTTTCTGTCCTCAAACCACTCATTTACGATTCTGCTTTTATGAATTGGCAAATTGTCTTGGACAAAAACAATTTCTTCCAATACTTTTTCTAGATAAAGTGTTCGCACACTTCGCACCAAAATTTTGTCTAGCACTCGAACACAACTTTCAGACCTAAATCATGGTGGAAAAACTAGAACCAATTCACCCGGCCCAGCTTTTAAAATACACCCCCAGAATTCACCAGAAATTCTTCCACTTTGTCGATTTTTACGAACATGTTCGGTACTAAATCTTCTATTTGGTGGTCGCCAAAGTGTTATAGACGACTCTTCTTTAGATGAAAATACCTTTTCGTCCGTAAAAATTACCGTACTCTAGTCTCTGTACAAATTATTTCGACAGAATCTAATTTTTGCTTGAGGATGCTTTTCTGTTAATTCAGATTTTGTCGCAGGCTTACTTCCAAATAATCTGCGTCGTATTGTTGAAGCGCTGTAGTTTAAACGAACTTCTTCTCGAATTCGCGGAGCAATTGTAAAAGGAGAATTTTGAACACACCTAACAATTTGCATCTTCCTTTATGGCAGTTGCTCTATTTATTCCTTTTGGTTTCGTTATAAGAGAAACTTCTCCTTCTTCGTCAAACCTTCCAAGCCACCGACGAACTTGGCGCACCTGTATATGTATTTAGTTAAGTAATTTAGTTTAACCAAATAATTCAATTATTTTAGTAAATTACGTTTTCTTAAAATAAATAAGTTATTTTTTTTAACAAAAATACTTTTAATAAAGTTTAAAGTGTTTCTTTTCTATTAAAAACATTTTTTTTGAAGTTATTCTGAACCCTTATTGTTTATCACCAACAGAATTTTTAAGAAAGAAACTCAAACACGACAAATTTTTGAAAACATTGATGTAATAATACATTAACGTGTGCATAATTTTAATTAATATTATATTCTAATTTTAGTTAATGGGATAAAATAAAACTAAGAAAACTTTTCGTTTAAGATTGCGTAAAATATTTCTTAAGGATGTTTAAGATTAGTAATTAATCAATGATTCAGTCTATTTTAAAGGCTTATTATAAGCAAATACTAAAAATTTTACTGATAATCCATTTTGTAAAGCAATTTCACGTTGAGGATTTTCATTAGCAGCCATTCCAGTAATTGCAATCCATGTTTCTACACTGGAATCTCTCTGCCCAAAACCTCTACCCATGTTTGATTATTTTTAACAATTAATTACTTATACTAATCTTAACTATATGTATTTTATAACAACTAAAATTATTTGCTGATCAATGTCTACTTGAAATAAATTAGTATACTGAATTACGCTCTACTAAATACTAAATTATTGACTATTGTCAGACTCGTAATTTGAATTCCAAATATTACTTTCACACATGCTTGAAATTATTGCACTATTTTTAACTAAATACTGTGGAGTTTACGCCTCCTTTGTCATTACAGAAAATAATTATCCTTTAGAAAATTTTTCCGAACTTAGACAATGAGTAAGGTCAAAGTTGGACTTTCAAAAGATTTTAGTTTCCAATTGTTGATAGATAACTTCAATATTTGATGATATCGTAAAATAAATTGATTGTCTTTGAGTTTCCAAGATTAATGATTTTTATTGCATTAGACTCAGGACACAAATGCAAACATTTTATTTTGTTTGATATTGCGTTTTTGAGTCCGATTGTATAATAGTTACTTTTTTTCAAGATTCAGCATTTCCTAATAGATTACCACTAACAGTTAGCTACATATATGGTTCTCTCTTATTTTATTTTCACTGACAAGAAAAATAAATTTGTTGGTTACTTTACGTACAGGTTCTGTTCGCCAATTCATAATAAGAGTAGAATAATAACATAGTAGTTTTAGAACAGAACCGGCTTAATTTCTTTAGACTTTAGAATGACCAACAAAATTTTTTGACTTAAACCCCATTGAGAATATGTGGGTAGTTATGAGCAAGACATAGACGAACAATCGCCTTAACATTCTGGCAAGCAATTTAAACAGGGGTGTAGCTATCCTGGAGCAGTTGGAGCAAACTGCTCCGAGTGCACGAATTTTAAGGGCGCACGAGCCAGGGAGCGCAAATGTTAAAACAGCTTATCATAGTGTTATTTTACTAAATAGTTTTATCAGGCAGTAAAAGAGGTTTGATCAATATATGAACACAACTTAACAATACTTAATGAATGTTGGTGTGCGCTGTGCGACTGCTTAAAAGTTGAAATGTATTGTAATTGTACTTCTAGTATTAGTTTTTTGATGGCGCTGTAAGACGTAATTGTGATTTGTAGCCACTTTCAACTTTAAAAATGCACTATGGTTTGAAAAAAATATTGAAACGTCCGAGAAATTACTTGCAAATGCAAGAGCCTTCTAGAACTGTTATCTAGTTTCTAGAAGATATAGCGAAAAGTGAGGAACGATCGAGAAAGATTCGCCGATGTCTATAAAAGCCGAAGATGGAAATCGTAGGTCAGTTATTGCTGGAATGTGAATGCATGCAGTATTAAATAAATAAGCAAGTGAAGATAAATAAATCGTTAACACGTGTTTGTCTACATAAATAAATCGAGAATAATCGTGTATGTGATAATTAGTGTAAACAAGAGTGATATCCGAGGACGTTATCTTATCTCGTGTTAGTTATCTTAAGTGTTATACAACGGTCATACATAAATTAGTGTAAGTGTTTTTATTATTAGATTTAATTAAGTTCGGTTAATTTAAAAGTATACATATTTCTATAATAAGTAAACGTAGTTTTAATCGTTTTAAATAAATTAGTTTTTAAGTAATAAATTCGTTACAAATTGGTGTCAGGTGTTCGGTTTTAAACCCGTGGAAATCGTGTAAATAGATAAAGCTGTTCGCGATTAGTGTAATCATAGTTAAATTCGTAATATAGTCTTTATTAAACTTTTCTATTAACAAGTGCGTGATCGCGATTTTTAATTAAATTCGTTTCCGTACACTAGTGGTTTAATATTATTAAGTAGATAGTTATTAAAATTTTGTGTTATAGAAAACTGCATTTTAAAAAAGTAGTGTATTTAAACTTTTTATTCGTGTTATAATTTATGACGGTGACGCGTTCGCAAGCAGTAAAAATGGATGCAAAACTATTTGAAATTCTTGAATCGATAAAAATGGTCAAGAATCGATGAATAGAAAAATGGAAGAAAAGTTTCACCAAAATTCCCAGAAAATGGAAGAAAATTCCCAGAAAATGGAAGAAAATTCTAGAAAATGGAAGAAAAACTTTCCGAACATTCTCAGAAAATGGAAGAAAATTCTAGAAGTTTAAAAGAAGAAATACGAACGAGCATAGAAAAATTCAAGAAGAAACCCAAGCAGATATGCTAAATTTGAAAGAAGAAATTTGCGAATCTGTGAATGAGAAAATAGAAGCAATAGAGGACAAATTAGAAGACAGAATAAAACTGATTGAAGAAAAAAATGAAGCAAATGAGTTGCCACGGTGAAGAAAGCGTCACGAGTGAAGATTTAATAATGGACCATCGAGAAGAAAACACTCACAAGTTCAAAGTTGTACCACCGAATTTTGATGGTAAAGTTCCATGGTCAACCTACTACAAACAGTTTGAAGCCGCAGCTACTGCTAATGGTTGGAGCAACAAGCAGAAAGCGACGTCTTTAATAGTGTCCTTACGTGGAGAAGCGCTTGGAATTTTACAAACTGTTCCGGACCACCTGCAAGAAAATTACGAACTCTTAATATCACGACTAGAAATGAGATATGGGGATGCTCATCTTCAACAAGTTTACCAGGCTCAAATTAAAAGTCGGGTTCAGAAAGCTGCCGAAAGTCTTCAAGAGTTTGAGGCTGACATCGCCAGACTAACACGGCTTGCGTATCCTACAGCGCCAGATACCTTCTTGGAGCAATTGGCTATTCAAACCTTTGTAGACGGCCTTCGAGACAGCGAAACACAGCAGACTCTCCGGTTAGCTCGACCGAAGACGTTGGATGACGCATTAACCCATGCTTTGGAGTTCGAGGCGGCGAAACAAGCGTCGCACCGAGGCAGCCATAAGCTCCGCTGTGCTGCAGAAGTATCCTCGCACACAGAAGAAAGCATTGAAGACATAGTGCGACGGGTACTTCGGGAACGAGAAGCTCGAGGAAGAGAACTGACGTGCTGGAACTGCGGAGAAGTGGGCCACGTACGACGCCGTTGTACTAAACCTAAGAAGAGGACTAGAAGAGCCCTCGAAAATTTGGAACGAGGCGAGCGAAAGAAACAAAAAGTAATCACATCTAGTCAAACTCCGGAGGTTACAATCCAAATGGCATCGCCTAGAGAGCAATTGCATAGCATTTATCTCGATGGCAAGATCAATGGGAGAAGCGTCCAGTTACTGGTTGACACGGGAGCGACGAAGACCATCATTCGTCCTGACATCTTATTGGAAAACGAGAAGACATCACCAGTAACAGTACGACTTCGAACAGCGACGGGCGACGAAATACCTACTCACGGACAAGTCAAAGTAACCATTGGTTTGGGAAATGGAGTACTCGACCATCAAGTACTGGTAGCCGACATCACGGAAGAAGTTATCCTGGGAATGGACGTGATAAAGAAGTATGGGTTCCATTTGGATATGAAGAACGATGTCCTGAAGATGGACAATGAAGAAATTCCTTTTCATTCGTCAGAGAAGGCAGCCGTGCGAGTCTTATTGAGTGAAGACGTGACTCTGCCTGCAAGGACTGAAAGTGTGGTGATGGCACGCCTGGATGGAAGTCTCCGGGAAGGCTACATACGCGCGATTGAACCAATGGAGGGCGGCTTAGTTGAAAAGGGACTACTCGTTGGCAGAACTTTAGTACGAGTAAAGAAGACGATGCCAGTAAGGATCTTAAACATCAACTCAGATCCTGTAACGCTAAAAGAAGACCGTGGTAGGCCAATGCACGCCAGTATCACAAATTGTGAGATGCGTGAAGTCGAACGAAGATACGTCGCTGAAGAAGTGTCCACAACATCTATTGGACATTCTTACCACCAAATGCGAAAACCTCAGCCAAGACCAGCTGGCTAAAGTTAAAGTGTTAATCCAAGAGTACCAAGATGTGTTCGCGCTGGAGAGTGGCTCCAAAGGAAGAACTAACGTGGTGAAACATAAAATTAATACCGGAGACGCTCGGCCGATACGACAACATCCACGCAGACTTCCTTTGGCGAAAAGAGAAGAAGCCGAACAAATAATTACGGATATGGAGAGAGAAGGCGTGATTGAACCTTCAAGTAGTCCATGGGCATCCCCAGTGGTACTCGTGAAGAAGAAGGATGGATCAACGAGGTTTTGCGTAGACTACAGGCAGCTAAACGACGTGACCAAAAAGGACAGCTACCCTTTACCCAGAATTGACGATACGCTAGACACCCTGTCAGGATCCCAGTGGTTTTCTACGTTAGATTTAAAGAGTGGATACTGGCAGGTCGAATTAGAACCCAAGGATCGTGAAAAAACAGCTTTTACGATCGGAACTGGTTTGTGGCAGTTCACCGTAATGCCCTTCGGCCTGTGTAACGCTCCTGCAACGTTCGAGCGTTTGATGGAGACCATCTTGCGCGGATTGTCTTGGAAGACGTGCTTGGTTTACTTGGACGACGTGATCGTTGTTGGAAGGTCGTTTGAAGAGCATTTGAACAACTTGAAGGAAGTGTTCCAGCGATTACGTGGGGCTAACCTCAAACTGAGCCCAAAGAAGTGCCACGTATTTAAGAAGAAAGTCCAATACCTTGGCCACGTCGTATCTAGAGATGGAGTAAGGGCTGACCCAGACAAAATCCGAGCAGTGCAAGCATGGCCAAGACCGATCGACAAACATCAGGTCCGAAGTTTCCTTGGGTTGTGCACTTATTATAGAAGATTTGTCCCCGGATTTGCCAATATTGCCAAACCATTGACAAAACTAACCGAAGAAAAAGCAGAATTTAGATGGGATGAAGACTGCGAAAATTCTTTTAATCAACTAAAACAGGCCCTAGTCACTTCGCCGATTTTGAGTTATCCACGAGAAGATGGAAAGTTTGTTTTGGATACCGACGCAAGCAATATGGCCATAGGCGCGGTCCTTTCGCAGGTTCAAGATGGACAAGAAAAGGTTATCGCGTACTTTAGCAAGGTTTTGTCCAGGCCAGAAAGGAATTATTGCGTGACTAGGAGGGAGCTGTTAGCAGTCGTTAAGTCCATCGAACATTTCTACAAGTATTTGTATGGACGAAAATTTTTACTGAGAACAGACCACGCCGCTTTAAAATGGCTACTACAGTTCCGTAACCCAGAAGGACAAGTGGCAAGATGGATCGAGAGACTGCAAGAGTATGACTACGACACAGAACACCGTGCCGGAAGCAGTCATCGGAACGCTGATGCCTTGTCCAGAAGACCATGTCCGGCGGACTGCAGCCATTGTTCGCGACTGGAAGAAAAAGTCGAATGCCTCCGGAGAACTGCTATGGTTGATGATGAGTGGGAACCTGAGCAGTTACGTCGCGAACAAAAAGACGATCCTGAAATAAGACTACTCCTCGACTGGAAAGAAAGCGGCCGACGACCAACCTGGGAAGAAGTGAGTGCTTTGGGCAAAAATATCAAAGCGTACTGGGCGCAGTGGGACTCCTTGATAGTAGAAGACGGTCTTCTTAAGCGATCCTAGAAAGTGCCGAGGGCACGGGAAACAGACTACAGCTGGTAGTGCCAAAGAGCAGGGTGACCGAAGTGTTGAAGCATCTCCACGATGGGACATCGGGAGGACACTTTGGCATTAAGAAGACGTTGGGTAAAGTGCGAGAACGATTCTACTGGATGAACTGCAAAGAGGACGTCATGAAATGGTGCCGTAAATGCACAGTCTGCGCATCAGGAAATGGTCCAGCGAGAAAGCGCAAAGCACCCATGAAACAATATAACGTAGGAAGCCCGTTGGAAAGAGTTGCGATTGACATCGCAGGGCCGTTCCCAGAATCCGATTCGGGAAATAAATACATCCTGGTGGCGATGGATTATTTCACGAAATGGACGGAGGCTTACGCCATACCCAACCAGGAAGCAGCTACAGTCGCAGACGTATTGGTAAAAGAATTTTTCTGCCGGTTTGGAGTTCCGTTGGAATTACACTCCGATCAAGGCCGCAATTTTGAGTCTGGGCTGTTTCAAGAAGTTTGCCGACTGTTAGGAATTAAAAAGACTAGGACAACGCCTCTCCATCCTCAGTCTGATGGCATGGTTGAACGGATGAATCGAACAATGGGCAAGTACTTAGCCAAGGTAGTGTCCGAACATCAAAGAGACTGGGATCAGTACTTGCACCTCTTCTTAATGGCGTACCGATCATCCGTTCACGAAAGCACAGGCCAAACACCATCCTGTGTCATGCTCGGTCGTGAGATAAGATTACCATGCGATCTTCAATTTGGACGAAGGCCGGAAGAAGAAGTCGCTGGAGAAGATTACGTCAGCAAGCTGGCAAAGAGGCTAGACGAAGTACATGAAGAGGTTCGTAAAAACACACAAATTGCCAGCGACAGGATGAAAACAAGATATGACGTCAAGGCGCAAAATGGTGGGTTTCAACCTGGCGATATGGTTTGGTTGTATAACCCTCCAAGGAGACGTGGTTTTTCGCCGAAGCTGCAAAGGCAATGGGAGGGCCCCTATGAAGTCGTGCAGCGTATTAACGACGTTATATACCGCATCCGAAAACCGCCCAGAGGCAAGCCAAAAGTGGTCCACGTCGATCGTCTAGCCCCGTTTGCTGGCGATAACCACAATCCGCAAGTTCAGGTCCGAACCAGAGTAATAAGTAGCAGAACCAGGAATCCAATCGAAGAAATGGGGTTCGAAAAGTTTATGAACTTATACGGAGGTTCTGGAAAAGCTAGGTTCGGAGTTACCACCGAGGAACAACAAGACCTGTTCCAGACACAAAAAGATTACGCCATCGCACATTGCGTGAGCGAGGAGCTTGACATGTCCAAAGGGGTTGCAGTCGTGTTTAAAAAGAAGTTTGGACAGCTAGATGAATTACGAAGACAGCAACCGGCAGTCGGAAAGGTTTTAGGACTACGTGGTGACGGACGCTTCGTTTTCTATCTGGTCACCAAGAAATACTCACGTGTCAAGCCGTTATACAAAGATCTGTGGCGAACATTATGGAGTCTCAAGAGACAAATGGAGTTCCATCATGTTAAGAAATTGGCAGTACCCAAGCTTGGTTGTGGCTTAGACCAACTGAATTGGAGGACAGTTCGAAACATGTTGGAGGTCGTCTTCCGAGGAACAGGCATTCAAGTGTTGGTCTGTAGTTACCAACCGAGGAGAGTATTGGGTCAGGAAAAGTCCATTGACTGTTACTTTTATGGTCAAGGAAGTTGCCGAAATGGAGGAAGCTGCCGCTATCGCCACGATCCCTTTTACCGGTGTCGCATCCAGTCTCCTGTTCTGGGACAGAACAGTCCTAAGAAGGGGGCAGTGAAACGTCCGAGAAATTACTTGCAAATGCAAGAGCCTTCTAGAACTGTTATCTAGTTTCTAGAAGATATAGCGAAAAGTGAGGAACGATCGAGAAAGATTCGCCGATGTCTATAAAAGCCGAAGATGGAAATCGTAGGTCAGTTATTGCTGGAATGTGAATGCATGCAGTATTAAATAAATAAGCAAGTGAAGATAAATAAATCGTTAACACGTGTTTGTCTACATAAATAAATCGAGAATAATCGTGTATGTGATAATTAGTGTAAACAAGAGTGATATCCGAGGACGTTATCTTATCTCGTGTTAGTTATCTTAAGTGTTATACAACGGTCATACATAAATTAGTGTAAGTGTTTTTATTATTAGATTTAATTAAGTTCGGTTAATTTAAAAGTATACATATTTCTATAATAAGTAAACGTAGTTTTAATCGTTTTAAATAAATTAGTTTTTAAGTAATAAATTCGTTACAATATAAATGCGGCGATAAGCGGTTTAAAAAAACATCTATGCAAAGTTGCAATTTGTTGTCCTTGGTTCTCACAAAAAATGTTTTTGAACTTTTGCCTTTGTAATAAGCCCTTCGTTCTTGTTAACTCTTACAAAAACAGGATTTAAAATACCAGGCGGCATGGGTTTTACATAAACTTGTTATACACTTTCAATAGAAAAAAATGGGCTTGTCTAACACGGTAATTTTTCCGTGTTCATGCTTTTGACGCGTTACGTTCTCGTAATTTAGTTGTCACTAAAATATTAGTTTACTTGGAATTAAACTGAAGAAGCCAAGAAGAACAACGCAAACCTTAAAATTTGATAATTTATTATAATAATTTTCAACCATATGATAATTGTACAAAATAAAGTACTGGAACATATTAATATTGTCTCAAAAATGCTACTCAAAAAGATGTAGAGCAATCAATTGAGATGCTGTTTTTACTTCTAACCCAATTCCAAAATATATATATTAAATAATTGGGATATTGTTAAAAACGAGGCAGCTGAATTATCAACTAAATGGAGCATTGAACCTTGTTTCGCCAAAAAGAGATTGCGTCTAGTAAAAAAAGTTTTTGACAAACTGGATGAGCCCATTCAAAATAGTAAAAAATTTTTTAAAGTGAAAGTTTTTTAATAAAGTAATCGATATAGTATTTACTGAATTAAATATTAAATTTAATTCCGTCCGTAAAGTAAGTAGACTTTTTAAATGTTTATCGCTAGTATATCTTGTCGCATCATCTGATGAAACTATTTTGGTTGATTCCAAATTGTTGAAATTGGCTTATTATTCAGATATTTCTTTTAGTTTTGGGCCACAGTTAATAAGACTTAAAATGTGTTCTTTTGTTCAATTAAGACAAATTACTTCTATACGCGAAGTGCGCTGAATTACTCTTAATTCACACGCCAGTCTCTTCCAAAAGATATTTACGAAGCAGTAAGTCTCAATCCCGTCTTAGCTCTTTGGCCACAATATCAATTGAAAAACCAATTGCTGGTCAACTTGATCCGGGTAAATTAATTGACCGATTAACAGTTTTACGATTCGTAAATGTCTTAATGTAGTTTATAACATAATCATGTATAATCAATTTAATATTACTTTGTGAATATGTCATATATTTAAAAATTTTAAATCAATTGTCATTAAATAATGTTTAACATTGAAATTTAAAAATAAATACTATAAAATTTCGAATTTTATTGAAACATTTGTAAGAAAAAAGCACAGATCTTATTTGCTGCAGGGCGCTGTATATGTAGCTACGCCTCTGAATTTAAATAATGTAGCGCAAGTTGCAAATGAACTTTAGGATCCGAGGATCCGACTACTGCAAAAAATTAATTAACTTGATGCTGAACAGGTTAACGACATATATACGAAATATTAATTGTAACGTTTTATGTATTAAATAAACATATTTTTATAATAAAACTACTAACTAATAAGAGAAGCGATTAGGTATTAATCTACTAGTTTGGTGTGTTTCTATGCGAGCATAGATCCTTCGATGTCGAGGATAGACACAACTTAGAAATAAAACTCTGTCTTAATTGTAGCTATGTTTTGTTGGCTATTGTGCCAACTTCATCAGGCCAATCTATATTATGGTAATTATAATTAATTATACAAGTATAAGAGTCGAACATATTTCAATTGTCAATATAAATAAAAACTTACGAACTAGAATATTAAATTACAATTTACAGTAAAAATAAAAACAACAAATTATCAAAATCTTATTTGTTCATCGATATTACGCTTGAGTAAAAGAAATAATTAATCTTACCTAACAGTGGAATGTTTAATTTCTGCCCAAATATACATAAAATTAAAACATGGACAAAGTAGGAAAGCACGAAGACATATAACCTTATACGACACAAACATAACCCACACATAAACTGAATCTCAATGATATAATTCAAGTAATGTACAGTTTAACAACTGAGAAGCGTGAGAATTTGTATTTATAATGATAAGATTAACGTAATTATGTTCGTTATTAAAAATTAAGTGACAAGCAATTTAGTAAATACGTTTACATTTGCTAATAATGTTGTTATAAATGGGATTCAGATTTTGAGTATCCGTCTTGAAATTTACATTACCATTATATAAATTAATAAAGAGCATCTTAGATATTAGTCTTTTTTTTAAACTTAATTTTACATCTAAAACTTGTGGATTGTCAAAATGAAAATCATGATTGTCCTCGACATGATGGAAAGTTAGGCCAGTATCTACAGTTTTTTTTATTGCAATCATAGTTATGGTTTTTAATTCTATTTTTAAGCTTTTGTTTTGTTTGGCCGATATAATATTTATTGCATTGTTTACAATTGATTTTATATACAACGTATGATTTGTTTAAGATGTTAGTTTTGTTTTTTCGTTTTGTATAAATATTGTTGTATATAGTGTTATGTTTATAGAAAACAATTTTGACATGATCATATTTTTTTAAATGTTAATTATATTATTACTTAAACCTGGGATGTTAATAAGTTTTTTGTATTGTATACTGTTAGTAGGTGAAACATTCGTGTTTAATTTAAGTTGTATGGCTGGTAACAATGGTGTAGGTTTAAGAATGTTCTTGATTAAATGATATGGATAATTGTTATCTTTTAAAATGTTTTTAAGAATCAATAAGTTTATTCCATGAAATTGTTTACTGCTAAGTTTTAAGATTTTATTCATCATACTTTTAATTATGTTAATTTTTGATTATGAGGATGTCTAGAGAAATAATTAATGATCCTATTAGAAGCAATAGGTTTAGTGTACCAGTCAGTTAAAATTGTATTATTATCCATATCTCTAATCAGAAGAACATTTAAAAAAGGAATACAACTATCTTTTTCTAACTCATACGTAAATTGAATGTTAGAATTATAGTTATTGAATATATCTAATGTTTCATTAACTAAATGTTTAGGAATGCAAGTAATAATGTCATCAACGTAGACACACATAAACACAGGGTTAAAAGATAGTTTTGACTTAACAAATGTCAGTAAGTCATGCATAGTTAAGTTAGCTAGGATGGGTGATGCTGGATTACCCATAGCTGTCCCAAATGTTTGTATATATTGACTATGCCCATACGTAAAGTATTTCTCTAGACATCCTCATAATCAAGAAATCAACATAATTAAAAGTACGATGAATAAAATCTTAAAACTTAGCAGTATACAATTTCATGGAAAAAATTTATTGATTCTTAAAAACATTTTAAAAGATAACAATTATCCATATCATTTAATCAAGAACATTCTTAAACCTACACTATTGTTACCAGCCATACAACTTAAATTAACCACGAATGTTTCACCTACTAACAGTATACAATACAAAAAACTTATTAACATCCCAGGTTTAAGTAATAATATAATTAGCATTAAAAAAAATCTGATCATGTCAAAATTGTTCTATTTAACCATAACACTATATACAACAATATTTATACAAAACTAAAAAACAAAACTAACATCTTAGACAAATCATACGTTGTATATAAAATCAATTGCAAACAATGCAATAAATATTATATCGGCCAAACAAAACAAAAGCTTAAATATAGAATTAAAAACCATAACTATGATTTCAATAAAAAAAACTGACCTAACTTTCCATCATGTCGAGGACAATCATGATTTTGATTTTGACAATCCACAAGTTTTGGATGCAGAACTAAATTTTAAAAAAGGGCTAATATTTGAGATGCTCTTTATTAATTTATATAATGATAATGTAAATTTCAAGACGGATACTCAAAATCTGAATCCCATTTATAACAACATTATTAGCAAATGTAAACGTATTTACTAAATTGTTTGTCACTTAATTTTATAACAACTAACAAAATTACGTTAATCTTATCATTATAAATACAATTTCCCACGCTTATCAGTTATTAAAATGTACATTACTTTAATTCTATCATTGCAATTCAGCTTATGTGTGGGTTATGTTTGTGTCGTATAAGGTTATATGTCTTCGTGCTTTCCTACTTTGTCCATGTTTTAATTATATGTATATTTAGGCAGAAATTAAACGTTCCACTGTTAGGTAAGATCAATTATTTCTTTTACTCAAGCGTAATATTGGTGAACAAATAAGATTTTGATAATTTGTTGTTTGTTTTCATTTTTACTGTAAATTGTAATTTATTATTCTAGTTCGTAAGTTTTTAATTATATTGACAATTGAAATATGTTCGACTCTTATACTTGTGTAATTAATTATAATTACTATTAATATAGATTGGCCTGATGAAGTTGGCACAATAGCCAACGAAACGTAGCCTTATTTTTATTTTTTTTCTTTCTTTTTATTTCTGAGTTGTGCCTATCCTCCACCTCGAAGGATCTATGGTCGCATAGAAACACATCAAAATATTAAGTTTTTGGAGGAGTTGTATCGTTCTCATAGTATTAATCTACTTAAAACTTGTTTAAATTTAGTCCAGTTTAAAACGATGATTTAAATAAGTCGACATTACTACAAAAAACGATTTTTTTAGTTTATATAACGATAAAGTAAATTGTTATTTAACAAAAAGTGAAAATAGTATTCATTTTAGAATCTGAAGGTTGTTTTGTGCTAAAAAACAGAACGATATGGTTTTTTTATTTAATTGATCATTTGACGTATTTTTAATCAGTCCACTATTAAAATGATTTAATTAATTATGCATAGTAATTGCAAATATGTTATGAATACACTAGTAATGATAGTAGTATCAGTAGAAGCAATATTCTATATAAATATCTGATAGAAACAAAAATTTTAGAATTAATAGCTTACATAAGGTATAAATTCTCTAAAATACACTTTTTAAATATTAAAAACATTTAAAATTTTATAATAAATACCAATCTAGTATTTCTATTATTTATTAAAATTACAATGGTTTATTTGGTTTAATCTTCTAATGGGATGTGATCTTAAGCGGTCATTTTGGTTGAAAGCGATTGTACATACTTATATAATTACCTAATTAAAATTGAGAATTATTACACGTTTGTGGCACAGAGACAAATATATAATACAACATGTTGTAATGAGAAAACAACTGTTTTTGTTTAATAAATAGTATGTTACTAAAAATTATTTTAAAATACATAGCTAATGTATGTGTAGTACATACATATATGACTTAATAAAAATAATTTTGTTTTATGTTCTTACGCACAACAACGAAGGTATTAATTTTTTGTTTTTAGATCAGCGCTCATGCCTACTTATCTTAAAAATATTTCCTAAAAATTATATAAAAATTGGAGCACACGTTTAAAAGTTATAAGCGTTTGGAGAGTGCCGCCTCTTCAAATAACGTTTTTGTGTCCCTCGAGATTAAATCAACGTTTCAGATTTGTCTAACATCGAAGTTTGTTACGATCAAATGATCTCGTTTTTACTACATTTATTAAAGTTTATGTTGCGTTTTTAACTATTATAATTATGGCCGTAAATCATCATAAAGTTACATGTGAAGACAGAGCATCTACAAAATTCCATAAATCAAAACTAAACAAAAAAAAATTTCATTTTCTAATCCAAAATTTGTAGACCAAAATTTGGTGATTTATTTAGTCAAAGACAGAATTTTAAATTTTATTCAAATATGTTGCGCTTTTTTTCAGTTTCTAAAGTGCAAAGCATGTGACGATACTTTTAAATTTGCTTCAACAGATACGCCAGTACTAGGTTTCAAAATCACAATGTTTTATCAGCAAAAATAAAACTTGATGGCATTACGAAAATGTTCAAACGTTCTCAAAGTTTGCACGAAATCAAATACATAAATTATATTTTAATTTTAACAAACTCATTTGAAGAATCATCCTAAAGAGCCTTTCTGCTGGTGCACATCCTGTTAAAGTTGCAGCTGAGTACTATGTAGCCTAAATGCCTGCAAATATATTACAAAAAAACAAGACATTTTTCTAAATATCACATAGGATTCTACCCTAAGAACCAGAGTGAACCCGTTTCCCCCGTGTCTATCCTTAGACTAGTGTCCGACGTTAACGAACTCATTGTATTCGCTAGAAGAGACCAGAGTCAAACGTAAAACCAGAGTGTAATTTAATTTATTTTTGCATGGCATTTTGATTTATTTATACAGTCAGTTACGACAAAGTAGGGTATTTATTTAGTTATTTAATTGCATGGGGGCTTATTATTTTAGAATATTTTGTTTTGATTATTTTTAATTTTACTAACATTTTCAGTTCCTTTTAGCCGTAGCTGACTTGACTAACTGGCCTCATCCTGTTCATTACTATAACGTTTCCTTTTCCCGCTTACTTGGTTTCTAGCCTAGGAAGCGAGGATAAGCTGAAAGGTAGGTGCCTCGCAAAACCTCGTGTTCTTTAAGCACGAACCTCTAATATATTCTTCATCTTGAAATTTATATTCTAAATTGTTCAATCTTCTATGTGGCAAACTTGAACCAAGTAAGTTCGGGTGGTTTATAGGTCCACTTCCTCCTTTCCTCCTCCTTCCTCTTCATTTTTTTGAGACTAGAACCAAGCCTAAAAAGTCTGTGTGTTCAACTACGACGCGATCTCAGCCGAAAGTCGTTTATAATCGAAAGTTTTTTAAATGTTTGTATATTTGTTTATTGAGTTCTACTATACCTGCAATGTTCTAAAAAATATTTTCCTCTTATTACTAACTGATCATACATGTAAGCAATCGATTCCAGTGTTATTAACTACAGTTCAATTCTTCATATTTTCTATACGATTACATAAAACTAAAAATATTCACAGTATTATCATGACATAAAATTTGCGAACGACTTATTCTTTAAGAAATTATTATTTATAGTTGGTGTTACTTTTAAATTTGTCATTCTGACTGTATGCATTTCGGTATTTTTTGCAAAGCGTTTTCCTAATGTTACTCATAAAATTGATGAACCATTCAAGTAACAAAAAAAATATTGATTATTGTTCTATTCTATTCTGCTATTTTTTATAGCGATGCGCCAATGTATATGCGCTAACAATGCTTTACGCATTTTGCTACTCTTCGGCAACATAATTTGTTTTAAATAAATTGGTTGTATGTATTGTTTTAAAATATAATAGCTATTAAGCCGAGCGATATTTTTTGCTGCATTTATGGCATACGGTCGAGAAGAGGATTTTACTAGTTTCCTTTAGTTATAAAATGTATTTCATATAATTTATTGTTTTAAATATTTTTTTATTTGACATCTAACTAGTTGGCCGGTATTATCAAAATTGGAAAATCCCAAGGCACCATGGTGTCCATTAAAACCTACTCCAATGATCAATGCATTAGCTACTTGTTTAAATAAGTTAATCCAATCAGTAATGTTTGTATATTGACAAAATTATTGTGTAGTAAAATTGTTTTCTTATGACTTGATACCTAGGAATAGTACATTGGTGATTTGGTTTAAACCATGTTTCGCAAATTAGAGCAACGTCGATATCGTTCTTAAAAACTTTATCAAACTGTTTGTATTTAAAACAGCAGAACGGGCGTTCCACTGCATTATTTTAAGATTTTTGTATTTGTTGGTTGTACTATCCATTGTTTCAGATTTTATTTAAACACGAGTCAATTGAGTTTTCTACTAAATTATAGTTTAAACTTTTAAGGTCGGAGATACAGTTGCACTTTTGTATAATTTCTTTGCTGATTTCGGAAACAGATTTGATTAACTGGCTTCGTAATAATTCAATTTCTGGTACTCTGTGGATGTTAAATGTAATTGGTTTCGTAGGACTCATATTTTGTGGGAACATGGAAGGTTCTTGATATGTTTGTATGATTGGAGATGTAGTTTTTCTTTTTTTATTAGGTTGAGAATAAAAAGAGGAAGCATTCGCTTTTAAAAGAATTTGCGTAAACGAATATTTTTGATTAGTTCTTACCTCTTGTAAGATTAATTTCGTAGTTAATTAAGGCACAATAATATGAATCTTTAATATATTTTTTAGCTTCTAGATAAGTACAATTTGTCATGGACATCTGTGACTTAATTTTTTCTTGGTTTTGGAAATGAGGGCATTCGTTTGAAGTTGCTTTGTGACTGATAATATTGCAAAAAATGCAAAAAATATCTTCAAGGTCTCTGCACATGTGATCATCAAGTTTTTCTTACTGCAGTTGATGCATATTGTCTTGGTATTACGGCATTGAGTAGATACATAATTGGATCTAAGACACTTAAAGCATTGAATTATTCTTTGTTTATATAGCTTGACCGGGCAAACAACACTATCAGTGACTATATAATTAGGTAGTGTACTTCCTTCAAAACTTAATATAACTGTTTGTGTGGGGGTAAGAGTAGTTTCTCCATTGTTTAGTCGTTAACGCGTTATTCTTTTTGTGTGTGTAATTGAATGTGTGCATAAAATGTTATTTATTAAATAACTGTTATTAAAAGAAGTGTCAACGAGACGTATTACACCTTTCCGCGATAAAAAATTATTTTGAATGTAAGCCAGCAATTTGAGAGGCAACAGAGAGTCATTTAATACTTAGTCATTAGCGTCTTTTAGTAACACTTTGATTCTGTTTCTGCTGTTTAAAATATTTTGAATAATTAATTTTTTGTGTAGTAGATGACCCACCATCATAAGGTGCAAGCGTCCAATATTTTTATCGTTAGATTCGATAAATACGTAAATACTTCTCATCAAATGTTGTTAATATATACTTCTAAAACAAACCAAAAACTACAACACTAATTCAAGAACATAAAGTATTATTTAAGAAACGCTCGATACGGACGTGTAAAGCAATCGCGGCCGAATTTCAAATTATTGTGTAATGTATTCATGGGATTGTAAAAAAAAACAAATAGCAAACTATATGTCCATTGTATTGTTTATTTTAAGTGTATATGCAGAGTTTAGTTTTTTTCTGTAAAAAGTTTATTTAACTTTTAATTAAAAATCTAAACTCGTCTTTTTTGCATAAATTATTATTAATATCTGTTTAATCAGCATCGGCAATCAAGGAAAAGAACGAAACTTGAAGTAGCTGTTAAAGTCAAAGCATTGAATTGGGCGTTGTGATCAAATTGGCAGTTGTGGTGATTGGCTTAGACGTAAAGAATTATATGGCAATTAATATTTCCGCAAATTAGAAAAAAATATAATTTATTAAAACGCGAAAACGTTAATTGACGTTTAACAACAATATCCTACATTAAAATATTTTCTTATCTGAGTATTATTTCGTAGTTTATTAGAATGTTAGTTTGTATAAGTTGGTTCTTGTTTTAAGTTCAATGTTGTTAAATTTTTTTGTAAAAACTGTATAAGTAATAATATTGAATCAGATAAAAAAATAGTCATTATGCCCATGTTGCCAGATCTACGCAACATAGCAGCTTTTTAACTTTTGAATTTTTAGGGAAGAATTTCTAACAATACAAAGACATGTATCGCTATACGAGTTTTACAAATTAAAATAAAATATAAATTGTACGTAGTAAAAGATTTGATTATAAAAACCCCGATAAAAAGTATCACACACTTTCATAAGAAACCAAGCATGTGCACGAGCTAAAACAAGAAACATTGACAAACGGAAATCAATTAAAAAAACAATAGCACTTTGTTAAGTTTATTAAATATTTGTTCATAAACCAGTTACATTTTTTGCTGGAATAAATATTACAAAATGATTAGCACAAAAAATCTAATTTCTAATGACAGGTCGCTTTGACGATCTCAAAACGGGTTTTCAGGTGTGTTATTTTAGTTTTGCCTTATGCTTAAAAATTTTCATATTTGCTTGTAAGACATGAACTATCATTTTTATAGATAATTTTAAAAGTAACTAAAGTATAGTTTCTTTGAGAAATATTTTTAAAAAGTTAATAAACTTTAATCATAATTAATAAACTTTATATCTTTTAATCTACCTTGTAATTAATATACAGTGATGTCAAAAAACTTCACAAAATCCAGATTTATACTAGAATTTAATACAATTCTTTCAAATATTTTGTATTCGCACATTATCTACATCCAAGTACCATATAACAATACTGTGTTGAAAAAATTCTTTTATATATCTACATTTGGAATAAAAAAAATTTTAATTCAAAGCACAATTTCTTTTAACGTCAATTAATACAAGTCCTCCAACATTATATACAACACATTATTTCCTAATTTTAATATTTAATTAACTAACCTAAGTTTTTGATGACCATTGCAAATTTTTTTGACATGAAATTAACCAGTTTAATAAATTCCTCTTTTGAAACAACATGAAACCTCACGTGAATAATTGGTTTAATTCAATCTGTTTTTTGTGTAAGTGTTCTTCTTAACCTTATTATTACCAAGCAATTTTTGAGGCGCCGATTACCAAGTGGGGTCAGATTTGACCCCAAGTTTTTTTTCGTATTTTGTAAAGAAAACCCGATTAATTTGTAGTGGTAAATATTTTAAATTAACATTAGATTTAATATAAACTAATAAAAATATGAAAATAAAATGTAAACATACATTAGCGAAGGTAAAAACTATTACATGTTATTGTAGACTTTTTCTGGCAATTTTGTTTACATACAAAGAGTTTGCACTTTTTACATGTTTCCGAACATTTTTTGTCATTTGCTCTTGGACATATCTTACAACGACCTCTTTTTAGGCGAGCGATAGTTTTGTCTTGCGGACCCACTTCCTCTGGTTCTGTGTCTGCCAAAACCATCGCTATTGCATTCTGCACATGTCTTGGTAATCTTTGAAGTGTACGTTTTTTGATATGTGGGATTACTAATTCAAACCCAAGTTTCAAAATTTCCAAATTTCGTAGTGTATAGAATAAATGCATTCATGCCAGTAATATCAAGGAAATTAAAAAATAGAACAAAAGGCCAGCAATTTGTATTTCTTCTGCATGAGTATTCCTTTACCATTTTATCGACGCTGTTCACAGCTCCTTTGCAGCTATTATAGTCTAAGATAATTTGCGGTTTGTAACTGAGGTCAATTCCAAATCTAGGTGTTGCGTTGAAAATAGCATAACGCTTCTATATTTTTTAGGTACGTAAGATA
The DNA here is from genome assembly GCA_035610365.1 of Aquatica leii. NCBI lineage: Eukaryota > Metazoa > Arthropoda > Insecta > Coleoptera > Lampyridae > Aquatica > Aquatica leii. The sequence continues at coordinate 6,938,468 of CM069432.1, forward strand.
CTAAAATTGTGCCTTCTCCATATAGAATTTCGCTTGAGTATTCTGCTCGATTTCTTTTTGGCAAAAATTCTTTTGGTATTTCTCTACGTGTTTTACAAATTGTTCCGGTCAAGGTTTTTGATTGCTGCAGTAGCTCTTTCGCCAAAGACATAGACGTAAAAAAAATATCTGTGGAAATACCATAACCCGCTCTCAAACCCTCAACCAAATACAAAACTACCCGCTTCCCTAGAAATGAAATTTTATACTTGTGCATAAAACGATAAAATTGTGTTTTACCTTGTTCCCGTTCTGGAGCGTTGTCTACCATTTCAGTATATATTTGGAAATTCCAGCAATATCTGTTACTAACATCGCATAAAGCCCATATTTTAATTCCGTATTTATCTGGCTTCAACTTCATATATACTCGAAAGGGACATTTTCCACGAAAAGAAACAAGTTGTTCATCAATACACACTTCAGCGTTAAGGTTATTCGATTTTTTGCAATTTGCAGCTAGAATAATGTGAATGTTACGAATAGCTGCTAATTTATCTGTTGCCCGTCGTTCTTCTCGGGTGTCCATATCGTCAAACCGAATGTATTTCAAAAGTTGTCTCATTCGATTACGAGACATTGCAGCACAAAAAATTGGTCTATGGAGAGACATGTATATCGTACTCCACAGCTCCAATATTGGTTCTTGGCGTGCTATCAAACCACCGGCTAAAAGCAGTAATCCAAAAAATGCGGCAATTACGGCAATAACTGTCTTACGATTTGTTTCTTCGGTATTTATACACATTCGGAAATCCTTCTCGAGTGTTCCTTATCTTTTGGTATATCTTCTAGAAGATGGATAACAACTTCCAGAAGGCTCTTGAATTTGCAGATAACTTCTCGAACATTTCAATATTTCGCTGATTTCGTCTTCTAACATGAGGCTTATCTCTTTTCCATATAGAATCATTTTTACCCACTAGTATATCTTTATCATTGGGCGAATTATCATCGTCTTCCGAACTTTCAATCAATCAATCTTCAATTTCATTCAGTAAATTAATATTGCTAGCTATTTCTTCCACTTTACGCTGAGACAAATATTTTCTAGCCAAAATTCAACAACAACTATTTCCAATCAAATGTAATAACACAGAAGACACGCTTTTCAACTGATTCAAACAAACTCACCGAATGTAATGACTAAAGACGGAATGCTAGTAATCATGATTCAGACAAATAACACGTTGAAACACATTGAAACAAGCAGATTATATGACAAATGCAGACAAAATATTAGGATTACTTTTCAGAACGTCGGTTACCAATGGGGTCAAATATGACCTCAACGACAATATTTTTTTTACGTCGCAAAACTAATAACAATTGAAAAAATTGTTATATATTATTAAACATTGTTGAAAAAAACTCAGCTAAAAAATATTGGAACGGTTGTAAAATAAACCTAAGAAAAGACAACAAAAACAACACGTCTGGGGTCAAAAAAGACCCCAATGGTAATCGGAAGGTTCAAAAACGTTATAGAGCTTTTGCTCTAGATTTGTGCGAAGCCGACAAATTCCTCTTAAAAAACTTAAAAATATCAATTTTTGCAATTTCCTCGAAAAATACACCGAACAAGTTTAATTAAAGTATTAATAGTTTATAGTTAATTAATAGCAGAGGTCGATATATAGCAAATTTTGTAGTTGGTAAATTGTCTGAACTAGAATCAGGAAAAGCTCATTTGCTAGCATCCAAAGAAATTCCACAGACCAATCACAAAATAGTTGCAAATTTTGTCGATGATTGTTTACGTAAGTTTTTTTTAATGATTGATTAATATAATCCAATCTATTAATTACAATTATATAATTTTATGTTTGTAGGACTTCTGGATCCAATGACGTAAAAAAAAGGTTCTCTTATTCGTAACCGATGCAGCACCTTATAAGATCAAATCCGCTCAGACATTGGAAATATTGTATCCGAATTTAAAACATTTAACTTGTCTAGCACATGAAATACATAGGGTGTGTGAATTCATTAGAGACGAGTTTGCAATAGTAAACTAGTTAATTTCTGCCACCAAAAAGGTAAAAATCTCTAACATATTAGATTTTCTTTTTGATTATTGGATCTTGTTTCAGGTTTTTGTGATAGCACCATTACGGGTAAGGGTCTATAAAGAAAAACTTCTAGATGTCAAACTTCCACCGGAACCAATCATAACAAGATGGGGAACTTTGTTTATTTGCTTGCATTTTTTATGTCCCACATTTTTAAAAAATTAAAGAGGTACAGTTCATACTATAATCTGACATTGTCTTATACATTAATAGAATTGTCTTACTTCAGGTGATTGAATTATTTGACGAACAGCAATTGCTAAATCTCAAAAAGCTTTTAATGACGAAGCTGTTAAGAGAAGACTACTTTTCATAAAAACACACTTTTCCGACATTCCTGGCGAATTAAAGAAGCTAGAAAAAAGCGAAACCGCAATGACCGAATCTTTCGCTGCATTTGAAAGAATAAGAGCAATTATAAAAGCATGTTCATGGACTATAGGAAGAAAAATTAATCAAAAATTGGATTTCGTCACATCAAAAAACCCTTCCTTTGACCTCTTTAAACAACTGACTGAAATTCAAAAAAGGGAGGTCATGAAGCATCAACAGAAAATATCTTTAACAATAACAGAAATATGGGCATTAAAGTTTGCTCCACTAACATCTTGTGATGTCGAAAGAACTTTTTCCTTCTATAAAAATATTTTAAATGATAAAAGGCAATAGCTTCTTGGTCAAAATATTGAAAAATATTTGATTTGTGCTTGGAAAAATTGTCTTACTGTCCGCTCTTTACTTATAATACTACCACAGATATGTAAAACCTTACTGAATTCTGTAAAAGATAAAATCCCTCACAATACCCGTGGCAAGATGTATATAGGTAAAACTGGTAGAACTATTGATACTAGACTAAAAAAATACAAAAGACATTTTTGTTTACTCCAGCCTCCTAAGTCTGCCATTGCCAAAGATGCATTTAGCACTTTCCATAATATAAGCTTTAAGAAAACTAAAACATTTGCTAAAATAAAGAACCCAAAATATAAGAAACAATTGAAATTATTTTCCAACAACTTTAACAGAGACAGTGGCTACGAACTATCTGACACCTTGTTACCTGTTATTTTCTATTTTATTATTTATTACGTTTAAATATGTGATAATGCACAATGATGCACGAAACGTCGCTTTACAAAAGGAACTTGAGTTTTTTATGCCCCACCTAAATGAAGAACATTAAAAAACCTTTAACTATAAAAAGTCATAAATTACCATAATGAGAAACCGTAAATATCTCGCGAGCGGAACTACACACATCTATGCATGTTTAAGTTTATAAGTTATATACGACTATGTAACTTTCAAATCTCGTATTTTATCGCATTTTAACCGCAATTTCTGTATTTTGAAGTTAATATGTAAAAAGTTTGTTTTTTAAAAAACAACATAAAAATTAAATCAATCAACCAAGAAGACTTATAAAGTTTGAAACGGGACCACCCTGTATAAATATAAATTTTTAATAAAATACATAACGTATTAATAATAATTAATTTCTAATAATTCTAAAATGGTGCCTGTGCATAAATGGGCTATTATTTTTAGTAGAGATAACATAGGTCTTAGTGTAAATGCGTTTATTCAAAGAACGAAAGAGCATCGAATTCCTAGAAACGTTTCCGAGCAAACGTTACATAATTCTATTATTGATCTCTTACAAGGTAGCGCTTTGATCTGGTACAGGTCTATTCGTCATAGTATTTTTACTTGGAAAGAATTTGTTGTTTTATTACGTAAAGAATACTTACCGGTAGATTATAATACGGAATTGTGGTCTGAAATTCGTGCTAGGGTACAGGTTCCTAATGAAAAAGTTGGTAATTATTTTGCTTGCATGAGTAATCTCTTTGCCCGGTTGACTCGACCTGCTTCGGAAGAAGAAAAGTTGGCTATTTTGAGTCGTAACGTACTGCCTTATTACATTCGTGGAATAGGCCTTCACTCGTATAATTCCGTTGAGGAATTGTTGTATTTATGTAAAAAATTGGAATCATCTAAAGAATTAGCAGAAGGTTATCGTTGTCCTCGGCTAAACAAAATTAATTTGTTAGAACCCGATTTGGCCGTACCTTTTGTTAACTCAAAGGAATCTCAATCAAAACCAGTTGTTGATACAAAAGTTGATACATCGTTTCGTCATTCAATGATAACACTTGGACTTTTGGTCGAACGGCATCTGTTTTCTCTATTAAATTGCGGAAAGGACTATCTACTAAAGAAAATCAAGCGTTGGAACAACTATTGAAAACTTATTTTGCAAAAATGGGAAACAATTTGAGGTGTGCAAAAGGCGTGAATCATCGGATTGATACAGGAAATGCGGAACCTATTAAGCAAAGGTATTATCCCGTGTCTCCATATATTCAAGACATTATTAACAGGGAAGTTGAGTCTATGTTAGAGTTAGGAGTTATCAAAAAATCTGAGTCTCCTTAGAGTTCGCCGATAGTGTTAATTAAGAAATCAAACGGGGAACATAGATTTTGTGTAGATTTTCGAAAGATTAAACGTATTACTAAACGAGACGCGTATCCTCTACCGTATATTTCTGCTATTTTAGATCGACTGAGAAACGTACAAGTTTTGTCGTCTATTGATATTAAATCAGCTTATGGGCAAGTAAAGTTAGAAGAAAACAGTAAGGAAAAAACTGCATTTGTAGTTCCAGGTAAAGGTCTTTTCCAATTTCGTCGAATACCGTTTGGGTTGCATAATGCTACAGTTACCTGGCAGAGACTGATTGACACAATTTTAGATCCAGATTTAGAACCCTATGTTTCAGTGTATCTTGATGACATAAATATTGCTACGCCTACATTCTCGTTACATTTAGAAATTTTAGATAAGTTTTTGATAGACTTTTGAAAGCAGGTCTTACAATTAATTCTGAAAAATGTGATTTTGTTAAATCCGAATTAAAATATCTTGGATATATTGTAGACAAAAATTAGAGCTGATCTATCTATATAGAAAGTAAGGTTAACTATTCAACTCCTAACACTAGTAAAGAAGTACGTAGATTCATCGGTCTTATTTCGTGGTACCGTAGGTTTGTGAAAGATCTTGCTACTCAAACCGAACCTCTCAATCGACTTACCCGAAAAGGAACTCGCTTTTCTTGGTCTGCCAAAGCTGAAACAGCTTTTCAAAACATTAAACAATGTCTTATTTCGTCTCCTATCTTGGTTTCTACTGATTTTTCGCGTTGTTTTGTTCTTTAAACGGACGTTTCGCAAGTATTATTAGGATGTGTACTGATGCAAGAATATGAGGATGGGGATAAAGTGGTTGCTTATGCCAATAGGGCATTAACTACACAAGAAAAATAGTTTTTCGCAACGGAGTTAGAATTTTTGGTCATCGTTTGGGCAATTGAAAAATTTCGTGCGTACATTGAAGGCGTGAAGTTTCGTGTCATTACAGATCATCACTCGTTGCAATGGTTGTATAAATTACAAAACCCATCAGGACGTTTAGCACGTTGGTCGCTTAGGTTACAAGGATACGATTTTGAAATTTTGCATCGAAAGGGAAAATATCGTGTAGTTCCTGATGCTTTATCTCGAGCTATTGCGTTTGTAGAAATTAAGGATTATCCCTCCGATAAATAGTTTAATGGTCTTCTCCTGATTTATTTCCTTTGTGGAGAGTATCTGATGGGAAAATTTTTAAATTGATTAAAAACCATAGTTCTTTATTAGATAATAATTTTGCTTGAAAGCTGGTTATTTCTAATAATTGTAGAGAATTGGTATTAAAAGAAACTCATGACGATTCGACGGCTGGTCATTTAGGATATTTCAAAACAAGAAAACGCGTAGAAGAATTGTATTATTGACCTCGAATGAAAACCTATATTGCTAATTATGTTCGGAATTGTTCTATTTGTTTACGTCAGAAACCTGAACAAAACTCATCTTATGGCATTTGATTTAAACGAACAATATCAAATCCTTGGGAAGTAGTGTGTACCGACATTATTAGTCCTGTAGCTCTTTCAAAATCTAGATATCGGTATATCCTGGTTATCGTTGATTGTTTTACTAAATATGCTTTGTTGTTTCCGTTTAAAACTGCTACTAGCATTGCCGTAACTAAACATATGAGAAATGATGTATTTCTAGGTTAGGGTGTCCCGGAAAGGATTATTTGTGACAATGGGCGACAGTACATTAGTTCTCATTTTGAAAAAATGGTTTCGTCTTACAATTGCAAAATTGTGTACAATGCTAGTTACCATCCACAAGCCAATCCTTGCGAAAGAATTAATCGCGTCATCAAAACCATGCTACGATCATATACAGTGTGTCCGAAAAGTATGGAATATATTATACAGGTCGATAAATATGCACTTTACACGAAAAAGTTGTAAATAAAAGTTGTTTATCACTTAGTTATCTACCTGGGAGATATCAATTTAAATTTTTGCTGTAAACAAAATCGCAACGAATAACACTTACATTTTTTTAAATGGCAAGGCACGTCTTTATTATACTCATTTGATAGAGTCTTTTTTTCTCTTTTCAACCATATGAAACTTGAATACCTTTACATCAAAAAATTTTCAAGAAAAACAAGGACATGTCTAACAAATTTATTTTACTGAGCAGTATTAATCAGGTACGTAATATGTAGTATTGAAACAATTGAATGCACTGTCACAATAGCAAATATTAAACTTTAAATATCTTTACATAAAATTGTTATAACAAAAAAATGTATTTAAACTAAACTTACAATAAATGTTCAAAATGTAAACCATTCATAATTTGACAGTGGTAAATTCGATTTTTAAAACCATCGATTGCTTTTGAAATCATATCTCGAGTTATAGCTCTTATCTCAACTCTAATGCAATTTTTCAAATCTTCAACATTATCAGGTCTATTTACATAAATTTTGCTTTTAATATAGCCCTAAAGAAAAAATCTAGTGGACTTAAATCCGGCGAGCGAGCAGGCCATTCTATCGTACCTCTTCTGCCTATCCATGTATTTTGAAAAGTATTATTAAGAAAGTGGCGGACATTAATTCCAAAATGTGGAGGTGCCACGTTTTGTTGAAGCCATATTCTGTTATGAGGTATATCTGGATCTACTTCATGTGGAAATAACTCGGCCAAAGCAGGAACTAACTCAAATCTTAAGAAATCGAGATAAATATTTGCCGTTAAACTACCTTCAAAAAAATATGGCCCCAAAATTTGACTTCCAATCATTCCTACCCAGACGTTGACTTTCTGCTGGTATTGGGTGTGTCCTTCTAGATACCAGTGAGGATTTTGTGAAGACCAGTAACGTGTGTTTTGTTTGTTAATTGTGCCGTTTAAACAAAACGTGGCCTCATCAGTAAAAAGGATATTTTTATGAAAATGTGCATCTCGTTCAAGTTTGTTTGTTATTGTTTCACAAAACTCCAGCCTTCTGTCCAAATCGTCTTTAAATAATTCTTGCACTATACAAGCTTTATAAGAATGAAACTTTTCTTTTTTTAAAACGTCATGTACAGCCGATTTATTCAAATTATGGTCTCTATCAATTTGCCGAACAGAAATTTGTGGATTTTTCTCAACAGACAAGAACACATTTTCTCGTTCCACATTACTTAATGACAAAGGTCTACCAGTTCTACTTGCATCTTTCACCGAACCTGTCTCTTGAAATTTCCGCCAAATTTTGCTTACCGTGGACTGCGAAATGTTTAATTCTGGATGCAAGATATTAAATAAATTACAATACTTCGTCTTGGGTTCTTCTTCTATTTTCATATCCCAGAATCATTAAAATTTCAATTCTATGTTTCTCAGATAATTGAGCCATATTTCAAGCACTAACAAATAGCAAAGTGTGACAGTGTTCTAAAGTGCATTCAATTTTTTCAATGCTACATATTACGTACCTGATTAATACTGCTCAGTAAAATAAATTTGTTAGACATGTCCTTGTTTTTCTTGAAAATTTTTTGATGTAAAGGTATTCAAGTTTCATATGGTTGAAAAGAGAAAAAAAGACTCTATCAAATGAGTATAATAAAGACGTGCCTTGCCATTTAAAAAAATGTAAGTGTTATTCGTTGCGATTTTGTTTACAGCAAAAATTTAAATTGATATCTCCCAGGTGGTAGATAACTAAGTGATAAACAACTTTTATTTACAACTTTTTCGTGTAAAGTGCATATTTATCGACCTGTATAATATATTCCATACTTTTCGGACACACTGTATATCAAAGGACCGCGGTTTATGAAATTACTGTGTACATCCCCGCTTACTCAAATTTTAGTCGAGAAGTTAACATTAGCGGTAAAGTCTTTCGAAAACTTAAATCAATTCCTGAACTGGAGTCTCCACTTGATTTTTCTGATAGGTCACAACTTTCTAATTATCTGCAAACTTTTCAGCAAGTCTTCGAAAAAGTTAAAGTTAATTTAGAAAAGGCGTATGAAAGAAATATTACTAAGTATAATTCGCTACATCGTCCGCTGCAACTATTAAAAAATCAAGTTGTTTGGAAATGGAATTATGCTTTGTCCGATTCGGCTAATTACATAGCAGCCAAACTAAACCCAAAGTTTGTTCAATGCAGAGTTCGACGAAACATTTCTCCAAACGTGTATGAACGTGAAGATCTCGTTAATTCTCGTAGTATCGGAAATTGGCATATTAAAGATATAAAGTTAGATTCAAATTCAGACTAAATTATTGGTTGTTTTTTTTTTTATTTCTTTAGGAAAAAAAAATTTTTTTGTCTAGGAAAGGCGGAGTTGTAACGGGACAACCCTATATATATATAAATTTTCAAAAAATTACATAACGTATTAAATTGTTTGTTGCGATATTAAGACTTTCAGGCGCTTAAGCAATAAGACGCAGGCAGTTTGGAATGGAATTAACGATTATTCTAAAACGTGTCGTTGCAAACGCAATACAATTTTTATTTCTTTTTCTATTTTTCACCGAATTCTTAGCTGCTGGAATGGTTAATTGAAATAACACTTGATTAAGTGCATTAGCGATCCGTCTAATAAAGAACTTCGAATTGGTGGCTTAAGAATAATTTTAGCAAATTTGTTCGTTATTCTTAAGGTTGGAAAATGGTTCATTTTCAAAGTTTGTAGACGGAGTGTGTGAGTACTTATCATCTGATTTTCTTTTAATTTATTTTTATCTGATAGGGTTTGTAAGAAGTGGTTCGTTGTTTTGTTTAGCACTATTTGAAATCATCAATTTACTATATAAAATATAATAAGAAAAAGAAGATTGTTTCGTATTGGGTTGGAGAATATTTTTGCATAACTGGATAATAAGAAACTGAAGGATTTGATACCGTAAGTAGTATCCCCGAAAAAGTGACCCTTCCTTAGACGCACCCTTTCTTTTCTTTTTGGTTCAGTTTTTTTGTTTGGAGGATTGTTAAACTTTCTATTTGTTTTATGGAAACCACGCTGGCAGAAGGAACTTACAGCTAAGTGACTAAGCTTACGTACTTTGTTAATAAGATAAATTAAAACAAAAAAAAAGAGAAAATATCATTAATTTGCTATTGTTTTTTTATACTAACTGTCACTGTCATAGCTGTAATTACAATTTTATTAAATGATCGCAATTAAATTAATTAAAAGGAAGTTGATTAGAGGTGAATAAGGACACTGTGTGGATTGTTTGTTGCCTGAATATGGCGGACAGCAAAAGTAAAGGTGACATAGATGAACCTCCAGATTTAAGTTTCAATTGTTGCAAAAATAAAAAACTTAACCAAATATGTGTATGTGTAAAATGCGGGGAAATGTACCACAACAGTTGTGTAGAAGAAAAAAAGTGCGTGAAGTTAGATAAAACGAGAATAATTTGCTGTGAAAGAAACATAATCTATAAAAAAAGACAAATAAACAAACTTAACGCTGTAGAAATGGAAAACTATTTGTTAAATGAATTAAACCAACAATTGCAGGACAAGAACAAATATATCAATAAAGAAAAAAATGACTTGGAAAGAAAATTAAAAACATACGAAACAAGAAAGTTACATAACCAAAGAAATGAAAACATCGAAGAAACACTAGAAGCCGAAAATATCCTATTGAAGAAACTAATACAGGAAATGAAGATAAAAATCAACTCTTAAAAGAGAAGATATTGTACATGGAAAGTGTAGACACAAAGAGCGAAGTAAAATTGTCGTACTCAAAAATTGTTAGTAACTCGAAAATAATAGAAGACCACCACAAAGGTAAAAACACTGCAAATATAATTTTAAAACCAAAAGGTAAACAGACTTCTACTGAAACTAAAAATGATCTTTATAACAAAACCAGAAAAATTAAAAATAGGCATAATCCAAATAAAAGAAAACCAAGAAGGAAGTATAGTGATACAGTGTGAGAATGAAAACCAAATTCAATCATTGAAGAAACATATCAATTTAGAACTAAATCAAAAATATACTATTAAGGAAGATTTATTGAAAAACCCAAGGGTGAAAGTAGTATCCATTAACACGAACTATGAACAAGATGTATTAGAACATATATTGAAATCCCAGAACAATATCCCTGATGAAGATTTTTTTAAAGTTACTTACATAAAATATATAAGAACAAAAAGTACATATACAGCATTTATAGAAATGTCACCAAAAATATTTCATAAAATCATGAATCATGGAAAAGTATACGTAGGATGGCAACGATGCCCAGTTTATGAAGATGTTAATGTTACACGATGCAGTAACTGCAATGGCTACAAACACAGCGGTAAGTACTGTAAAAACAATCAATCCTGTTCATACTGCGCTGGAGCTCATAGTGAACAGAACTGTGATAAAAAACAAATGAATTGCACAAACTGTACCCAAGCCAATATAAAATACAAATTAAACCACAACACAAATCACACATCATACAATATAGATTGCCCAACGCTTAAATATTACATAAACTTAGCAGCAACTAGAATCAATTATAATTATTAGCATCATGGATCAGTATATTAAAGATTTTGAAAATAACGATATTACAACCGAAATAGTTCATAACATAGAACAATGTAAACTTAAGCTAGGGTCTAAAAAATCAAGCTTTAACGTACTTCATCAGAACATCAGAAGTTTAACAAAAAATTATGATGAAATGGCTATTTTTACAAGTCAGTTTGATGGTTTTTTTGACATAATGGTATTCTCAGAAACTTGGTCTTTACCCGATCCAACTTATTTTAACTTAAACGGATATAACATAATATACAACGAAGGAGATTTGAATCAGAATAATGGAGTTGTAACATACATTAAAAATCACTACAATTATGTCACTTCAGTACGGCCATTAGGTAGCATCAAGGCGATTGAAATAAAACTAAAACATCTAAATAAAACATTTATCACCACTGCACTTTATAGATCACCATCAACTTGTCCATATATCTTTAATAAGGAACTAGAAAATTACATTAAAATATACCAAAGGGTGAATACAATTTTTTCGTAGGTGACATAAACATTGATATTCTCGGAAATTATGATTACAGTAACGAATACCTAAATATAATAAATCAAGCAGGATACATATCACTAATAAATAATCCTACAAGAATTCTAAACAACTCAAAATCATGTCTGGATCACATATTCATAAAAACGAATGATATACTAAGCACCTGTAATCCAATCGTATTTGAAAATAATTTAACGGACCATTTTACGATAATGAATACACTAAAATTCGTAGAAAAAATAAACACACCTATGAATAATAATATAAGACACATAAAGAAATTGAACCATGACAAACTAAAAAATATCTTAGAACAAGCCACCTTGGAAGAAAAACTTCCGCAAAAAGACACCGAAAAAGCAGCTACATACCTTATAGATGTAATTCAGAAATCAATATTAGAAGCCACAACAACCATAATAATAAACAATAAAAATATAAAAAGGAAACAATGGATAACCAACGGCCTTGTAAAGTCAATAACTATAAAACAACAACTCTATAATGATTGGAAAAAACATTGTAATTAAGATACGAAGACGAAGTACACTAAATATAGAAATAGACTAAATTCATTAATAAGAACTGCAAAAAATAACTTTTTTAGAGATATGTTGAATGACAAGAAGGATGGCAGAAGTATTTGGAACACAGTAAAGGCACTCACTCCAACAAAATCTAAAAAATGTGAGATAAAAGAAATATGTAACAATTTAGGCATTACAGTAACCACAGAAAAAGAAATTGCAGATGCATTCAATAAACATTATATTAGCGTTGGTAAAACTTTAGCAAATAAGATACAGAAGCCCCAGACACTCAACAAAAACACTATAAAGATAAACCGAAATACGTTCTTTATTGTACCAACAGATGAAAATGAAGTTCAGAGCATTATTAAAGGACTAAAAATAAACAAAGCACCTGGAATTGATAACATAACCAATGAAATTTTGATAGAACATAGGAAAATCTTAGCTAATCCGATTGCCGTAGTAATGAATAAAGTATTTAAAACTGGTATTTGCCCAAAAGTATTCAAAATGGCAGCTATCAAGCCAATATATAAAAACGGAAACAAAGAGGTTACAAAAAACTACAGACCTATTTCACTAATTTCAAACGTAGCAAAAATCTTTGAAAAGTTACTAAAAAACCGTAGGTATGTTAAGTTTTCTTAATAAATATAAAATTATATCACCATATCAATATGGTTTTCAAGAATGGAAATCTACACAAAATGCAATAATACAACTTCTAACGGAAATCCAAAGCAACTTTGACTCTGATTTTAAAACATTGTGTGTATTTATTGACTTGACTAAAGCGTTTGACACAGTTAATCATCAAGAACTATTAATAAACCTTAATAATGTTGGAATTAGAGGAAAAATTAATCAATTGTTTGAAAATTATTTAAGTGACAGACCACAGTATGTAAAAGTGGGGAGTACTTTAAGTGAAGAGGGTATAGTAGAATGTGGAGTACCACAAGGTACGGTCTTAGGTCCCATACTCTTTTTAATATATATAAATGAGCTCTTTTGTCTAAAATCGACAGGAAAAATCATATCGTTTGCTGATGACACAGCTATATTATACAAAGACAATACCTGGAGTAATCTCAAACAAAAAGCAGAGAATGACCTATTGGAAATCAAAAATTGGTTTGATAGCAAACTATTAACAATTAACTTTAATAAAACCAAATATATTCCATTTACATGTCATAATTACAATACACCAACATTTAAATAACTAAAAATCAGGGTGTCAGCTATAGATAAAGTACAAATAGGACCATGTACAAATTTAAAGTACTTAGGAATTCAAATAGATGCCCACTTGAAATGGAATTTGCATATTAATATCCTTATTAAAAAGCTTAGAGGAATCCTAGTCAAATTCAAAACTTTAAAACCAATCTTAAGTCAATCAAATCTAAAGAATGTGTACTATGGATTAGTATATCCTCATCTTCGATAGGGAATCTTAGCATTGGGGACAGTAGCCAGTACGCATCTCAGAAAGTTGGAAGTAATTCAAAAGCGTTTTCTCAAAATTCTTTTTAACAAAGTATATAGATATCCTACTGAGATGTTGTATTATAAAACAAAAATGTTTGCTATTAGAGAAATATATGTTTACAAATTACTCATATACCAATTTAAGAACAAAAAAACAACAAAAATTATAAGTCACAATCACGATACTAGAATTAAAGCAAACGAAAACGTCATAATAACAAACGCAAATAAGAAAATGGGCCAAACGTCAATTAAATTCCTAGGACCCCGCATCTTTAATCAGATACCGATGCAGCTAAAAAAATAGTATACCAATGAAAAAATATATAAACAATATTAAAAAGTGGATGTTGCAAGAAAAAATTGGAATTCTGAAATCTTTTATGTCGAAGTATTTGAAGTAGTGTCTAGTTTTAGTTTTTGTAATTTTGTAAGAGTGTATGTTTTTCAATCAATTAGTTAATTATAAATATTCAGTGCCATTATATTAGACTAAGCGAAAATTCACACACAAGTAAACGCTTACTTTTGTGAATTTAATTAAGATTGTTTGTTTTGAAACATTAATGATATACTAAGTAAATTAATAATTATTATTAATATATCAAATAAAAATTGTATACTGTTTAAAATAAACATTATTATTATTATTATTATTATATAGTTATTATTTCAGTTTCTTTATTACACTGTTATAGGGATTTGTGACTTTAATTATCTATTTGGAAAGTAAATAGTGTACCAACTAAAAAATTTCTCAGTTTGGCATTACTCGCCACGGATTGGGTCATTTCGTTTAAACTGAGTGGCGCCCCAAATTCGTTTTCTTTTCGTGTTATTTATCTTTTGAGCCCTTCTTCACTGACTAGCTCAGGGCACCCCAAGTCGTCGGTATATTTACCTCATAGGTATAGAGGTTACGTAGCAAAGTATACCTATATTTTACAAAGCTTTTATTAAGTGGAATGGAAACAAGGAAGAAAATTGTTACACAAACGTTATAGTTCAATATTTGCGAGACAGATTGGTTTCGTAATAATATATTGATGGGGTAAGAGTTGTAATGAGATGGTCAATACCATGATACCCTAGAGTGACATTAGGTTTTTATATATTAACGAAGTGTTGGCAAATGTTGACATGTTACAGCGTATAATGTGATCGGTGTACCGAAACCGCACACAGTTATACACCACAAAGCACCCCTTGGTTCATCAAAACACACAAAGACTTATATAAATGTAGATACAACACCTGTCGAAAACCAGCATTTAATATTTTTACTGCAGTGTAACGCATTACTAAAACTTTCTTCTTATTGATTTGACAATGTGATTACTGCATAAACATTGCTAAAATAACCAATTGTCTAAATAGTAAGCAAACCGCATTCTACAGTTCTCAACACCAATGGAAATAAACGTGAATCTTCATTACACTTGTAGCAACACCCTTAATATTCGACAATGAAAAATCGTTGACCAGAACTTTAACACATTATCAATTGCATCAACGCATTATTCACCATTAATAAAACACTCCTTTATTGGGAATTTAAAATTTAGCCGGTAAAAGTAGATTTGCATGAAAAGCTTTAATTAGGTACAGATGCGCGCGAAGAACTTAAAGCACTTGGAAAATCTGGTAATCAACAATCGTAAATACGATTACATACTAAAAACCAGTTTGAGAACATCTGATATACTTTTATATAAATTATTTTTACAAAAATTCACGCTGAGTTGTTGACAACTGACATCTAATTAAACTTCTAACTATATATTGATATCCGTTTAATTAGGACTTAGTAGTAAGTTTTAGTTGTCATCGTAACTAAGAACGATCTGAAAGATCAACTTGTGTAGATTGTTGTTGACGTCCAAAAATATTTTTCTCACATAAACCATTATTCTTAATCTTCGTTTATTTACTTTCTATATTAATCTTTCAGTACAGATGTTGACTTAAGATAAAGTATATCGGATTACTAAGAACAACATATTAACAACAGAAATTCGTGTCCAATAATAAAATTGATTTAAATCCGGAAATGTACGAAAAAGTTTAATGCAATTTATTTTTTCAGCATGTACTTAAGCTACTTTTCGTTATCTTGTTAATTCTTACACTTCATCGCACTAAAAATCAATTATAAATACTACTGTATATGCCGAAATAAAAAAAATCGATCTAAATATATTAATTTTACTTAAAATTACAATCCGTCATAATTTTTTTTCACTAATTTCATTTCTAAAAATACAACTTTTAATTTAAAAAAATTCTAATTTTGTATGTCACCTTTCATTTGGGTCTTTGTTATGCTTAATTTATCTATTTTTATTAAAAATGTTTAAAAAATTGTTTTGCCATACAAGTTAATCCAACCTAGATTTTGTCAAATCAGATCAATGTTGTTAGTTGTATGTAACGTTTCAGCAAATAATCTACTGCATCTATTAATCTAAATTTGGTAACTTGTTTTCGAGTTTGTTAATAACATTTAACTAAGTTGAGTTTGAAAGAAAACAAAAATTAGATTTAGAACATTTATAACTATGTAATATAGAAATCAGAAATTAACACATTTTAATATACAAAAAATGCCGCACAATAAAAAAAATTGCATTAGTTAAGAAAAAGTGTATGAGTATTGAATATTTTAATGTCATAACATCAGAAAACATGTGTTAATAGTAAATTATAGCCATCTCAAATACAAAAAAAAATTACATATGTTTATGTAAATATTGTTGGTGTTTGTTTAAATGATAGTTTTTAACATTGTGTTATTTCTAATATTTTCTTAAAAGTTAAAATAGCACATTTTGTTACTTTTTTTGCTAATCATTATAGATATTAAATTTTTATCACATATAAATCGATGAGTTACCAACAGTTAACACAGATAGAAAATGCAAATTACAAATTATGTATTATTAACAAAAAAAAAATTTGTTATCTAACAAAAAAATGTGTTTCTCTAAAGCACAAAAACAAAAAAATTTTAGGCATAAAACTTTCACCATAAAACATATTAAAATATTTTAGGGTAAATGGTGTATTATTTATTTAGAATAATATAAATGCGAGCTTTCGAACTTGATCTAAGTTCTTCGTCAGGCAGAATTAAATTAATTTGATAATTGTAAAAACTAAGGTAACTAAAAACAATAACTATAAGGGAACTAGATAATATGCGCAAGTTTATTTAGCTACACCATTTGCTCGAAGGTCTAAAGGAAAATCACCATAAAAACTCTAGACGTAGCTTAAGTGTCAATGGTGGACAAATTAAGATTAAGAAATAACACGTAACCATATGTCAGAAAGTTCGTAACCACTGTCTCTATTGAAATTGTTAGGATGTTTGATAATTTCAATAGCTTCTCTAATCTTTCTTGATTTCTAGTTTTTTGTTTTAGAAATTGTTTTAGTTTTCTCAAAGTTTATATCATGAAGAGTGTCAAGTGCATGTTCGGCAATGGCAGACTTAGTAGGTTGTAGTAAACGAAGATGTCATTTATGTTCTTTTAATCTCGTATCTATAGTTCTATCAGTTTCGCCTATATATACCTTGCCACAGGTGCATGGGACTTGGTACACTCCACAGGTATTGTAAGGTATTTTGTCTTTAATAGGATTCAATAAATTTTTAATTTTTGTAGTAGTATTAAAAGCTACTTTTATCTTATTGTTGCGAATTTATTTATTATTAACTAATTTATTTAAACGATTAAAACTACGTTTACTTATTCTAGAAATATATACACTTTTAAATTAACCGAACTAATTAAATCTAATAATAATATTTAATAAAAACACTTACACTATAATTTATATCACTTAAGATAAGATAACGGCCTCGGATTTCACACTTGTTTACACTAATTATCACATACACGATTATTCTCGATTTATTTATGTAGACACACACGTGCTAACCATTTATTTTCACTTGATAATCTTCTTAATACAGCTGCATTCGCGTTTCGACAATAACTGACCTACGATTTCTTTCTTACGTATTTATAGACATCGGCGAATCTTTCTCGAGCGTTCCTTACTTTTCGCTATATCTTCTAGAAAATGGAAAACAGCTTCTAGAAGGCTCTTGTAATTACTCGAACGTTTCACTGTCCCTTTCTTAGGACTGTTCTGTCCCAGAACAGGAGACTGGATGCGACACCGGTAAAAGGGATCGTGGCGATAACGGCAGCTTCCTCCATTTCGGCAATTTCCTTGACCATAAAAGTAACAGTCAATGGACTTTTCCTGACCCAATACTCTCCTCGGTTGGTAACTACAGACCAACACTTGAATGCCTGTTCCTCGGAAGACGACCTCCAACATGTTTCGAACGGTCCTCCAATTCAGTTGATCTAAGCCACAACCAAGCTTGGGTACTGCCAATTTCTTAACATGATGGAACTCCATTTGTCTCTTGAGACTCCATAATGTTCGCCACAGATCTTTGTATAACGGCTTGACACGTGAGTATTTCTTGGTGACCAGATAGAAAACGAAGCGTCCGTCACCACGTAGTCCTAAAACCTTTCCGACTGCCGGTTGCTGTCTTCGTAATTCATCTAGCTGCCCAAACTTCTTTTTAAACACGACTGCAACCCCTTTGGACATGTCAAGGTCCTCGCTCACGCAATGTGCGATGGCGTAATCTTTTTGTGTCTGGAACAGGTCTTGTTGTTCCTCGGTGGTAACTCCGAACCTAGCTTTTCCAGAACCTCCGTATAAGTTCATAAACTTTTCGAACTCCATTTCTTCGATTGGATTCCTGGTTCTGCTACTTATTACTCTGGTTCGGACCTGAACTTGCGGATTGTGGTTATCGCCAGCAAACGGGGCTAGACGATCGACGTGGACCACTTTTGGCTTGTCTCTGGGCGGTTTTCGGATGCGGTATATAACGTCGTTAATACGCTGCACGACTTCATATGGGCCCTCCCATTGCCTTTGCAGCTTCGGCGACAAACCACGTCTCCTTTGAGGGTTATACAACCAGACCATATCGCCAGGTTGAAACCCACCATTTTGCGCTTTGACGTCATATCTTGTTTTCATCCTGTCGCTGGGAATTTGTGTGTTTTTACGGACCTCTTCGTGTACTTCGTCTAACCTCTTGGCCAGCTTGCTGACGTAATCTTCTCCAGCAACTTCTTCTTCCGGTCTTCGCCTAAATTGAAGATCGCATGGTAATCTTATCTCACGACCGAGCATGACACAGGATGGTGTTTGGCCTGTGCTTTCGTGAACGGATGATCGGTATGCCATTAAGAAAAGGTGCAAGTACTGATCCCAGTCCCTTTGGTGTTCGGACACTACCTTGGCTAAGTACTTGCCCATTGTTCGATTCATCCGTTCAACCATGCCATCAGACTGAGGATGGAGAGGCGTTGTCCTAGTCTTTTTAATTCCTAACAGTCAACAAACTTCTTGAAACAGCCCAGACTCAAAATTGCGGCCTTGATCGGAGTGTAATTCCAACGGAACTCCAAACCGGCAGAAAAACTCCTTTACTAATACGTCTGCGACTGTAGCTGCTTCCTGATTGGGTATGGCGTAAGCCTCCGTCCATTTCGTGAAATAATCCATCGCCACCAGGATGTATTTATTTCCCGAATCGGATTCTGGGAACGGCCCTGCAATGTCAATCGCTACTCTTTCCAAAGGGCTTCATACGTTGTATTGTTTCATGGGTGCTTTGCGCTTTCTCGCTGGACCATTTCCTGAAGCGCAGACTATGCATTTACGGCACCATTTCATGACGTCCTCTTTGCAGTTCATCCAGTAGAATCGTTCTCGCACTTTACCCAACGTCTTCTTAATGCCAAAGTGTCCTCCTGATGTCCCATCGTGGAGATGCTTCAACACTTCGGTCACCCTGCTCTTCGGCACTACCAGCTGTAGTCTGTTTCCCGTGCCCTCGGCACTTTCTAGGGATCGCTTAAGAAGACCGTCTTCTACTATCAAGGTGTCCCACTGCGCCCAGTACGCTTTGATATTTTTGCCCAAAGCACTCACTTCTTCCCAGGTTGGTCGTCGGCCGCTTTCTTTCCAGTCCAGGAGTAGTCTTATTTCAGGATCGTCTTTTTGTTCGCGACGTAACTGCTCAGGTTCCCACTCATCATCAACCATAGCAGTTCTCCGGAGGCATTCGACTTTTTCTTCCAGTCGCGAACAATGGCTGCAGTCCGCCGGACATGGTCTTCTGGACAAGGCATCAGCGTTCCGATGACTGCTTCCGGCACGGTGTTCTGTGTCGTAGTCATACTCTTGCAGTCTCTCGATCCATCTTGCTACTTGTCCTTCTGGGTTACGGAACTGCAGTAGCCATTTTAAAGCGGCGTGGTCAGTAAGAATTTTCGTCCATACAAATACTTGTAGAAATGTTCGATGGACTTAACGACTGCTAACAGCTCCCTCCTAGTCGCGATAACCTTTTCTTGTCCATCTTGAACCTGCGAAAGGACCGCGCCTATGGCCATATTGCTTGCGTCGGTATCCAAAGCAAACTTTCCATCTTCTCGTGGATAACTCAAAATCGGCGAGGTGACTAGGGCCTGTTTTAGTTAATTAAAAGAATTTTCGCAGTCTTCATTCCATCTAAATTCTGCTTTTTCTTCGGTTAGTTTTGTCAATGGTTTGGCAATATTGGCAAATCCGGGGACAAATCTTCTATAATAAGTGCACAACCCAAGGAAACTTCAGACCTGATGTTTGTCGATCGGTCTTGGCCATGCTTGCACTGCTCGGATTTTGTCTGGGTCAGCCCTTACTCTATCTCTAGATACGACGTGGCCAAGGTATTGGACTTCCTTCTTAAATACGTGGCACTTCTTTGGGCTCAGTTTGAGGTTAGCCCCACGTAATCTCTGGAACACTTCCTTCAAGTTGTTCAAATGCTCTTCAAACGACCTTCCAACCACGATCACGTCGTCCAGGTAAACCAAGCACGTCTTCCAAGACAATCCGCGCAAGATGGTCTCCATCAAACGCTCGAACGTTGCAGGAGCGTTACACAGGCCGGAGGGCATTACAGTGAACTGCCACAAACCAGTTCCGATCGTAAAAGCTGTTTTTTCGCGATCCTTCGGTTCTAATTCTACCTGCCAGTATCCACTCTTTAAATCTAACGTAGAAACCACCGGGATCCTGACAGGGTGTCTAGCGTATCGTCAATTCTGGGTAAAGGGTAGCTGTCCTTTTTGGTCACGTCGTTTAGCTGCCTGTAGTCTACGCAAAATCTCGTTGATCTATCCTTCTTCTTTACGAGTACCACTGGGGATGCCCATGGACTACTTGAAGGTTCAATCACGCGTTCTCTCTCCATATCCGTAATTATTTGTTCGGCTTCTTCTCTTTTCGCCAAAGGAAGTCTGCGTGGATGTTGTCGTATCGGCCGAGCGTCTCCGGTATTAATTTTATGTTTCACCACGTTAGTTCTTCCTTTGGAGCCACTCTCCAGCGCGAACACATCTTGGTATTCTTGGATCAACACTTTAACTTTAGCCAGCTGGTCTTGGCTGAGGTTTTCGCATTTGGTGGTAAGAATGTCCAATAGATGCTGTGGACACTTCTTCGGCGACGTATTTTCGTTCGACTTCATGCACCTCACAATTTGTGATACTGGCGTGCATTGGCCTACCACGGTCTTCTTTTTCAGCGTTACAGGATCTGAGTTGATGTTTAAGATCCTTACTGGCATCGTCTTCTTTACTAAGGTTCTGACAACGAGTTGTCCCTGTTCAACTAAGCCGCTTTCCATTGGTTCAATCGCACGTATGTAGCCTTCCCGGAGATTTCCATCCAGGCGTGCCATCACCACACTTTCCGTCCTTGCAGGCAGAATCACGTCTTCACTCAATAAGACTCGCACGGCAGCCTTCTCTGACGAATGAAAGGGAATTTCTTGATTGTCGATCTTCAGGACATCGTACTTCATATCCAAATGGAACCCATGCTTCTTTATCACATCCATTCCCAGGATAACTTCTTCCGTGATGTCGGCTACCAGTACTTGGTGGTCGAGTACTCTATTTCCCAAACCAATGGTTACTTTGACTTGTCCGTGAGTAGGTATTTCGTCGCCCGTCGCTGTTCGAAGTCGTGCTGTTACTGGTGATGTCTCGTTTTCCAATAACATGTCAGGACGAATGATGGTCTTCGTCGCTCCCGTGTCAACCAGTAACTGGACGCTTCTCCCATTGATCTTGCCATCGAGATAAATGCTATGCAATTGCTCCCTAGGCGATGCCATTTGGATGGTAATCTCCGGGGTCTGACTAGATGAGATTACTTTTTGTCTCTTTTGCTCGCCTTGTTCCAAATTATCGAGCGCTCTTCTTGTCCTCTTCTTAGGTTTAGTACGATGCCGTCGTACATGGCCTATTTCATCGCAGTTAAAAGCTGTCACTCCTCTTTCCCGAAGTATTCGTCGCGCTATCTCCTCGATGCTTTCCAGTGTCTGCGCGGGTACTTCTGTAGCACAGCAGAGTCTATGACCATCTCGTTGCGATGCTTGTTTTGCTGCTTCAAACTCCAAGGCATGCACCAAAGCGTCATCCAATGTCTTGGGTCGAGCTAACCGGAGAGTCTGCTGCGTTTCGTTCTCTCGGAGGCCGTCTACGAAGGTTTGAATAGCCAACTGCTCTAAGAAGGTATCTGGTGCTGTAGGATACGCAAGCCGTGCTAATCTGGCGATGTCAGCCTCAAACTCTTGAAGACTTTCGGCAGTTTTCTGAACCCGACTTTTAATTTGAGCTTGATAGACTTGTTGAAGATGGGCATCTCCATATCTCATTTCTAATCGTGATATTAATAGTTCGTAATTTTCTTGCAGATGGTCCGGAACAGTTTGTAAAATTCCAAGCGCTTCTCCACGTAAGGACACTATTAAAGACGTTGCTTTCTGCTTGTTGCTCCAACCATTAGCAGTAGCTGCGGCTTCAAACTGCTTGTAGTAGGTTGACCATGGAACTTTACCATCAAAATTCGGTGGTACAACTTTGAACTTGTGAGTGTTTTCTTCTCGATGATCCATTATTAAATCTTCACTCGTGACGCTTCCTTCGCCGTGACAATTCAATCGACTTATTCTTTCTTCAAGCAGTTTCATTTTGTCTTCTAGTTTGTCCTCTATTGCTTCCATTTTCTCATTCATAGATTCGCAAATTTCTTCTCTTAAATTTAACATGTCTGCTTGAGTTTCCTCTTGCGCAATTTTGATTTGATTTCCTACACTAACTTGTATTTGTTCCTCAATAGTCTTCATTTGATTTTCCATGCTCGCTCGTATTTCTTTTTTTAAACTTCTAGCATTTTCTTCCATTTTTCTAGAATTTTCTTCCATATTCTGAGAATTTTCTTCCATTTTCTGCGAATTTTCGTGAAACTTTTCTTCCATTTTTCTATTCATCGATTCTTGACCATTTTTTATCGATTTAAGAAATTCAAATAGTTTTGCATCCATTTTAACTGCTTGCAAACGCGTCACCGGCATAAATTTAAATATAACACGAATATAAAGTTTAAATACACTACTTTTTAAAATGCAGTTTTTGAATAACACAAAATTTAATAACTATCCACTTCTTAATATTAAACCACTAGTGTACGGAAACGAATTTAAATAATATCGCGATCACGCACTTGTTAAAAGAAAAAGTTTTATAAACACTATTTTATACTTTATATATAAACACGCGTATCGTATCTCGAGCGATATTAAATTACTTAATGGTATTTACACTAATAAAAACGAACCCGACACCGACACCAATGTTGCGAATTTATTTATTATTAACTAATTTATTTAAACGATTAAAACTACGTTTACTTATTCCAGAAATATATACACTTTTCAATTAACCGAACTAATTAAATCTAATAATAATATTTAATAAAAACACTTACACTATAATTTATATCACTTAAGATAAGATAACGGCCTCGGATTTCACACTTGTTTACACTAATTATCACATACACGATTATTCTCGATTTATTTATGTAGACACACACATACTAACCATTTATTTTCACTTGATAATCTTCTTAATACAGCTGCATTCGCGTTTCGACAATAACTGACCTACGATTTCTTTCTTACGTATTTATAGACATCGGCGAATCTTTCTCGAGCGTTCCTTACTTTTCGCTATATCTTCTAGAAAATGGAAAACCGCTTCTAGAAGGCTCTTGCATTTGCAAGTAATTACTCGAACGTTTCATTATGTTTACTTAGTATTCTTCCAATTTTGTCACTTATGTTGGAAACAAAAGGTAGAATAACAAAGTTTGTAACATTCAAATATAATCGAAGAGTGTACGCGTCGAATGGGACACCCCGAAAAAAACAAGTTTATAAAAAATATATAACATGTACGAATTGTTTTAAGTTGACAATTATTCTGAAGCTAATCTTACTTTATTTGTGTAACGAGAAAATTCCAATAAAACACCAATTAAGTGACTGTAAATGTTTAGTTTTGAGTTTTATTCAAGTTGTCTAAAATCACACTTAATAATACTGCTACATCTAATGGCGCCCAACTTTAGTGCTGTTTCAACGCAATTTTAAAAGTGGCAAATTGTGCAAACGGTACCAGAAACCCATAAAAGAATTTGGAAAGCGTCGGTAGTGCAGGGAAAGTAAGAAAACCTTCAGAAGAAACTTATTGTAAGTACAATTTCATCTTATTTGAAGATGCAGTTTCGTGGGAAATTTCACGCATAATTCATTGCTTTACGCAGTGCTTTTGTATTTACGCGATTTATTCGTACAATCATACGACCGCGTGTTGCTTATCTGTTCAATGACATTTAGTGTAAACTGAATATAAACATTTAAAGAAACTTTCTATCATTTTGTGCAGTGATTAAACGTAACGTAGTTGTTTTTCAATTTCGCGTATATAAAATTAAAGAACAGCTGATTTATTTCATTGAATGATTAAATATTGTGCTAATTAATTTTCGCAATCGTGTATATAGCACGTGTCTGTCATTCTCTGCAATCGTAACTATTTGTCTGTATCTAAAGTTATCGAACTGAAACTCAAACGCTACAGACTAATTTTACTTACTTAGTTAGTATATTACGAACATTGTTTATGTCTCATAACTTACGAAGCCGTACTATCCGTCCGCCTGACGATAACCCAACTTCTATAAAAAGTGAATCTGATACGGAAAATTCAATTCAAATTATGGAACGCCCTACCATTAATATGACCGACGAGCAATTGCAAACGCTCATTGCAAATATTCGTGCGCCTATCCAAAGTGCTAATTCACCTGATTTAACGTTTCAGCAAAATTCTGGAAACTTTTCTAAATGCTTTTCTAGATTTTCCGGTAACAAAACGGAAGATTGTGATGCATTTATAGATGCTATCACGGTGTACAAAGATTGTTTAAATATTACAGATGAAAATGTAATTAAAGGATTGTTAATGCTACTTGATGGTCACGCAGCAACTTGGTGGCATAGTACAAAAGCTACTGTCGCGTCTTGGGATGAAGCTTTAAGTCGTTGCGTCATGCTTTCGGTTATAACAAACCGCCTTACAAAATATTTCGTGAGCTGTTTTCTAAAGAATAAGGTGATAAGGAACCAACAGATATTTCGTTGCCAATGCTCGCTCACTCTTATCGCGCTTGCCTGTCTACCCTGAATTACACGAAGTTCATAAATTAAATATGATTTATGGTCTTTTCAACTCTAGAATTAGAACGCTGTTGCCAAGAGAAGGAATTACTGATTTTTCTACTCTTGTTGACAAAGCTCGATCTGTTAAACAAAATTTTGTGGACAAAAAACATGATGTTTGCTTACCCCAAAAAAACCATTTGCTTGCTACTGATAAGTCTTTAAAACTTAGACCTAAATGCACCTTTTGTCATAACTATGGTCATGTTAAAGACGGTTGTAGAAAATTTGCTGCTTCACTAGCACGTTCACAAAAACACATTATAGAAAATAAATCTTCGCCTCCTATTAACAAACTTGTCTGTTTTGGATGTGGTAAACCAGGATATGTAAGATCTCAATGTCCTCAATGCCAACCTAGCACTAGTTTTGTTAAGTCTCCTGCTACAAACTCAACATCATCTTTTGACGTATTGATGACTGAGGATGCTAATCGTCCCATGTTTCATATAAACATTTCTGACCTTGAAGGATTAGCTTGTGTCGATACCGGAGCAAAATGTAGTATTGCTGGATATAAGTTGTACACGTATTTAAAAAACAATAATTTTTGTTTACCCCGGACAAAGTTACAATGACACTCACTGATGGCGTCCCCAGAGAAGTTGTTGTTCAAACCTTTCAATGCGACGTTATTTTAGAAGGAAGAATTGTTCCAACTAGTTTTATGGCTGTGCCTTCTAATCTAGAAAGCAAGACACTTCTGGGTATAGATTTCCTTACTGCTGCCAATGTTGTGCTAAACATTCCAAAAATGCAATGGTGGTTCAAAGATGTTGTTTATACAAAGTATGCATTTTATTCTCCACCTTGTCTCGTACTCGCTACTGCTATTTCCACTACAACTAAAGATTTCACTGATGCAACTACCTTACTTCGAGAAAACGAAGCAGTTTCATTAAGTGCCGACGAAAAACAACGTCTAAAAAATTTGTTGACTGACTACAAAAATGTTTTTGAAAATGTACCTGGACCTACTACTTACATTGAACATGCAATTCGTCTTGTCGATGACACTCCAATAGCAGTACCTCCTTATAGGCTAAACGCTAAGAAAACTGAACTTTTGAAAGAAGAAATTGATAAGCTCCTCGCTTTGAATATCATTGAAGAATGTGACTCTGCTTACGCTGCTCCAGTAGTGCTGGTTCCTAAAAAAGAACCTGGAAAAGTAAGAATGTGTATCGACTATCGTGGCCTAAATTCACTCACGGTGCCTGACAAATACCCGTTGCCTAGGATTGACGACCTGTTGCATAATGCTAAACAAACACTCTACATGTCTACTATACCCGTCAAACTTGAAGACCGTGATAAAACAGGATTTATCACCCCTTCCGGCATCTTTCGCTTTTGCTGCATGCCCTTTGGTTTACGCAATGCTTCTGCGACATTTCAAAGATTAATCGACAAGTTTCGCGCTGGATTAACTGGTCTAACGGTACTAGCATATATCGATGACTTGATTGTTCTATCACGTTCATTTGATGAACATTTAGTAGACTTACAAAAAGTATTTGAAAGACTTATTTTGTTTAAACTATGTGTAAATCGTTCGAAATGTACGTTCTCGTGTGATTCGGTTCGTTATCTCGGACATTTGATAACGCCAGGTGGAATACAAGCCGACCCTTAAAAAATTCGCGCAATAATAGATATGTCACGACCTACTAATGTCAAGCATGTTATCTCGTTCTTACAAACGTGTAGCTGGTTTTGGCGCTTTATTGAACATTTCGCCGACATTTCAAAACCGCTTAGTTTACTGACTCGCAAAACAGCAAAATTTAAGTGGGGAGATGCTGAAGAAACCGCATTTACTAAGTTAAAACATGCATTATCGTCTCCTCCAATTTTAAGACAAGCAGATTCAAATTTGCCTTATATCATCAAATGCGATGCAAGTTCATACGCTATTGGAGCATGTCTACTCCAGGGGGAGGGTGCAGATGAAAGGCCTGTGGAGTACATCAGTCGCCTTCTCACTCCTGCTGAAGTCAATTACTGTTGTACGGAACGTGAAGCTCTTAGTTTGGTGTATGCTGTAACAACATTTTGAGGTTATATAGAAGGATCACAAGTTATTATTAAAACTGATCACCAACCTCTCAAATGGCTAACGTCATTGCGATCTCCAAGTAGTCGCTTGGCTCCGTGGACCTTGGTGTTACAAAGCTACGATCTACAAATAGATTATATACCTGGAAAAACTAACGTCATAGCCGACTGTCTTTCACGACCGCCTTTTGACGTTAATATACAACGGAATGTTTCTGTTAGCACTGTAACAACGCTCTTGCCACAAGAATGTGCAAGAAATATTAGAGAGGAACAAAAAGGCGATTTAGACATCAAAAAGATTATAGATACCTTTGAATCGGACAACCCGAATCTAATCGATTATACTCGATGGACTGATCGAAGTTATGTCATGCTATCTGGTGTGCTGTATCGCTATGTGCCTACTATGCATCGAGATGTCACTAATCATGTCAAAAAATGTATAGCTTGCCAGCGTTATAAGCC
This sequence comes from Aquatica leii, assembly GCA_035610365.1. Lineage (NCBI taxonomy): Eukaryota > Metazoa > Arthropoda > Insecta > Coleoptera > Lampyridae > Aquatica > Aquatica leii. Next base: position 6,966,355 of record CM069432.1, read on the forward strand.
CACTAACCTAAAACCTGCTGGGTTGTTACAAACTCCTATCTCCAATCAGCGCTTTGAGACGCTTGCAATTGATTTGTTTGGACCACTTCCCGAAACCCCAACTGGTAAGAAATGGGTGTTTGCTATTAAAGATACCGATACTAAATGGATAGAGCTGTTTGCATTGACTACTGCCTCTGCAGAGACATGTGCAAAATGTCTTGTCGACGAAGTAATTTTACGGTATGGAACACCACGTCGAGTTATCAGTGATAATAGGCCTCAATTCGTTGGTGAAATGATGCAAATAGTAGCTCATTGTTTAGGTTTTCGACAAAATTTGATTTCTGTTTACCATCCTTCAGCAAATCCTGAAGAAAGACGCAACAGAGATCTAAAAACCCAATTGGGGATCATTTGTGGTGAAAATCATACCCAATGGAAAGAAGCTTTGCCTGCAGTAAGGTTTTCAATGAATACGTGTATAAACGCTAGCACAGGGTATTCACCGGCGTTTCTCGCTTTTGGAAGAGAACCGCAAACACCATACGAAGTGCATCACGACCTACGTGCTATTATTCAAAACGAAAATTTTGTACCTGAGATCACCCAATACTTGAAAAATGTGGATCAAGTGCTAAGACGTGCCAGAGAAACCCACGAACTAAAACAGGATGCTGCAAACAAACATGCTGATAAAGCTAGACGTGAAGTTACTCCGTAAAATGCAGGTGATTTGGTCCTTGTGGATGTACACCAATTGAGTAACTCAGCCAATCAGTTTACGTCCAAGTTTGCTCCTAGACGCGACGCACCGTATTTGATTACTAAGCAAAACTCGCCCACTTCTTACCAGGTGGCGTATATCCACGAACCGGATGTGCCTCTTGTCAATTATCATGTATCGGCCCTCAAGCCGTATACTAAAGGAACGACAGAAACTCGCATTTGTCCTATCCGCCAACGACAAAGACCGAAAAAATCCACTGCGGTAAGCTCTGATTTTGCTTCAAATATTAATCATTATGTTGCAGACGACGAGAAAAGAAATCCCTCGAAACAAAGCCAAGTGACCAATGGCGTCTCCGTTATTCCCTCCAATCTTCCATCATTACGTCGAAGTCGGCGCCTCCAAGAACGTCATGGAACGTCACCTCATTACCTACTCAATCAATTTTCTTGGTTTTCTTCCGGGACGGTTACCGAAAACCAAAGGGGGAGTGTGTAACATTCAAATATAATCGAAGAGTGTGCGCGTCGAACGCGACACCCCGGAAAAAACAAGTTTAGAAAAGATATATAACGTGTACGAATTCTTTTAAGTCTAATCTTACTTTATTTGTGTAACGAGAAAATTCCAATAAAACCCCAATTAAGTGGCTGTAAACGTTTAGTTTTGAGTTTTATTCAAGTTGTCTAAAATCACACTAAATAATACCGCTACAAGTTTTGGTTAATAGTTGAATCATCTGTTAAAGTAGGTCTTGTTTTTGGTCTAAGAAACTTTTTAATTTGTTCTTTATTAAAACCATTTCTTATAAAACCTTTCTTAAGGTGTTCTAATTCTTCTTGTAATTTATCTTGGTGACAAATTATTGTTGAACGATTATATAATGTGCGAATCGTCCCAAGTTTATGAGCTGGATGATGATGAGAATTTGCGTTTATGTATTGATTCGTATGTGTTGGTTTTTGATAAACTGAATGTATTAAAGTACCATCTGGTTTTCTTTCTATTTTTACATCAAGAAAAGGTAAGGTACCATTAATTTCTTTTTCAATACTAAATTTTATGTTTTGATGTCGATTGTTAAGGTATTGAAGAAACAGTTGTAGTTCATCTAAACCACGAGACCAAACTGCAAAAATATCATCTACATATCTTAGCCATAATTTTGGTTTTTTAGATGCAGATTTTAAGGCTTCTTCTTCAAAATGTTCTATATAATAAATAGCAATAGATGGAGAAATTGGCGATCTCATTGCTACACCATCTATCTGTTTGTAGTATTCACCATTAAACAAAAAGAATGATGTTGTCAAACAATGTTGAAATAACTTTATGGTATTATTATCAAACTGTCGTTGTAAAAGTTGTAAAGTATCATGTATTGGTACTTTACTGAACAACGACTAAACATCAAAACTAACCATTAAATCATTTGAAGATAATTTGTGTTTACTAATTATTTCAATAAAATGTTGTGTGTTCTTTATAAATGAATTACTCAAGCCAATATAAGGTTTCAGTATAGCATTTAAATACTTAGATAGTTCGTAAGTTGTCGATCCAATACAGCTAACAATTGGTCGAAGAGGTTTTTGGTAATCCATAGAACCTTGGAATAAGAGGATCTTGTGGTGTTAGTTTCTTTATGGTTTCCGTTGATAAATTACTTTCTTTTAATAACTTTGTTGTTAATAATTTAAATTTCTTATTTGGATTTTGAAGAAGTTTTATGTAAGTGGTGGGATCATTAAGTAAGTTGTTAGCTTTGTTAATGTATTCATCTTTAATCTGATCTCGGCTGCTTCACGATCTGGAAGATGACTTCGAAGTAAATGTCACTATGTAGTGACTTTAATCTAAAATTAACAACGACAACATACCACTCTAGAGTGCACCTACATTTTAGGTATATTCTAAGTTTCCAAAACGTGGCCAAAACTTTAACAGCCACTTTAAAGTGGTTATGACTTTAAAGTAAGAGTTTAGTGATTCGATTTAGTGGTCGCCACTTTAATTTGCCACTCTAAAGGCGCATTTACATTGGTATAGTAGCTAAAGCAAGTAACTAAAGCAAGTTACTAAATTTAGTAGCCGGCATTGTGTAAACGTCTAATTTAGTACTTGAACCAGCCACCAATTTAGTAGAAATTTTAGTCAAGTAGATAGTCGGCAATTCTATTTACTTGAGCAAGTCGCTTCCCCCTCTACGTGATTTGTTTACTTCTATGCGTACTAACACGTTTAGACATATCTTTTTAGTGTAGTTGTTTAGTGGTGCGGAAATAAAACACGAAAAATGGCTACGTCCCGATGGAATGAAGATACAACACTGAAACTTGTTCAGGAGTATCGGGAGAGAATGTTTGTGGAACACAAGCAGTGCTAGCTATAAAAATAGGAATGCTCGCGAAGCAGCTTTCCAAGAAATGCAGGAAATAATGGCAATAGAAGGATTTGGAGTGATAGAAATAAAAAACAAAATAAGGGCACTACGTTCAACCTATTCACAAGAATTAAAGAAAATCAAAGATTCCAAACAATCTGGCGCTGGAGCAGACAGTGTCTATGTGCCACATGTAAAGTGGTTCGCAGAAATGCATTCATTTTTGCAGTGTTTAGATAATAAAAGACCTACACAGGATAATTTAATAGTAAGTTATTTTAATAATTTAAGTTATGGTTATAACATTAAAAAGTTAATATATCATCCGGTCCTGCCACTACGAAACATTGACAAAGGTTGTCTCTACGTTGTCTTGCGGACCTTGAAGCATGATTACCACTAGTTCTAGAAATGGACTGAATAATATTGTTTATTTCATTTCTCCAGGAATCGAGTACAATAACTCCATTATCAATATCTTCTTCATCTACAGATCATCTTGGCATATAGTTATTTGTCGTAGTTATTCTCAACCAGTTGTGTAGTGTGCAGCGTGCTATAATAATTTTGTCAATTGTAGATGCTAAACAAGCGATAGGCTTTTCAAAAACATGAACATAAACATGAAATCTGCTCATGAGAATTCCAAATGCATTTTCAACAGATACATCTTCAAGGGAAAAGCGTCGTCGCCCACTAGAAAGCCGTCCGGCGGAAGTAGGCCATTTTCTAAAGCTGTAAATAGTGATGAATGCTGAAAGACGCCACTATCTGATTGATGACCATTGCATCCTACGTTTATATATAAAAAGCAGTAGTTGTCATTAATAACAGCCAACATAATAATGCTGTTAGCACATTTATAATTAAAATAGTTACTACCACAATTTGTGGGTGCACGGATCCCGAAATGCTTGCCGTCAAGTGCTCCATAACAGCCAGGGAAATTCCATCTTTGGTGAAAACCCATTTCAATTTCTTTCCATTTGCCATGGTTCTCAGGCACTTATAAAATCAAAAAATGCAATGACTGTCACTCAAGAAAACATATTAAAAAATTATGACGTATCCTATTTTCTAAAATATGGTCAAAAATAATTTGATTCCAGATTCCTTTTTGCATTGCATTAAGCTGTTTTCCAAAACTTATGGAAGATACCGCTCCAATCTATTTATCTTTTTCAGAAAGAAATGTCAACAACAAATGATGTATCAGATTTAAGCGACCACGAAAGGCCCGTATCTGACATTGAAAATCACCAGTCTTCTTCAAAGCGACCAAGTAGTGATGATGCAACAGCAACAACTTTTCAGGACCCATCACTATCGAAACAAAAAAAATCCAATATGCAACAGGTTTCAGCAGCCCTAAGGGATCTGAAATACATTGCAAACGAAGTTTCTAACGAACCTCTTGTGAACAAATTTGTAATTTTTGGTAACAGTGTGGCAGCACAATAAGAAAACTTAACTACTGTCAACGCTTGACTGGCCCAGGAACAAATACAGTCCTTTTTAACAAAATTTAGAATACGTGAATTACAAGGCGTTTCTGCTACAGCACCTCTACCTAGAATTAACGCAGTTGAACATTATGGTTCTACACCATCGTCTTCCCCGTCCCCTTGCATCATATGTAGACTATAACGACACACAGTTGCCTTCCACAGCATATGAACAAACATATCATCAGGACACAGAAATAAGCAACGATAGAAATTTTGGTTATTCCAACATTTTGTCTCAAGCTTTAGTAGATATTTCATATCGCGAGTAGGTTGTTTATGAAAATTAATGAAAATAACTAAATTTAGTTAACTTGCTTTAGTTACTTGCTTTAGCTACTATACCAATGTAAATGCGTGTTAAAGTCAAAAAAACTTATAAGTGATTTTACTTAGTGAAAATGGCGTTGAAAAAACTTTACTTTTCACCACAAAGCTGCAGAACTACGATATAAACAGACAAGAAGTAGATATAATAGAGAAAGTTGCCAAATATAATATAGAGTTACTAGGTATAAGTAAAATTAAGAAAAAACGATATGGAAAACTACTAGAACAAGGCTACGCAGGATCAGTAGGCCAAGCTAAAGAAGGCGAAGGTATAATACTAAGCACACAGATGGCCTAACAAATAAAACAATTGGGAAACAATAACTGCAAAGATATTATATGTAGACCTAAAAATGCAAAAAGAAATAAACATAATAAACTACAGTAGAAGAAAAAGAGACATTCTACGCAAAACTCCAAATACAGATACATAAAGAGAAAGAAAGAAGTAAACACATACTAATAAATGAAAACCGCAGTGCCAGAAAAAAATTTAAATATGGAGGAAAACCTAATAACGAAAAAAAAATAATAGACTTTTGTGTTACCAATCAAATTTTCGTCACGTGAGGTCAGAACTAGCCATGTCCATTTTGGTAAAAAATTAACTTATGTCACCTGTACATAGTCACACAGAAATTATGTAGTTGAAACGGCATTAGCTTAAGTTTCAAACGAATATTTTAGTAAGTGCAGAATTATTATTTTCAAACCGACGAAGATTCCAATTATTGCGCTACGTCATCGGGTAATTCCTCTGAAGGGTCAGTCACAGATGCAACTGCATCGCAAGATAACAATGTTACTGCAACAAATGTAAACAATAATAATTTAGATAATACTTGTGAAAATGTAAAACCAAAGAAACTAGTAAGAAATGAAAGCAAATGGAAGCGGAACGTAATTGAGATGCTAAAAAGTACTAGACAAGAATATATAAATTGGAAAAATAATAAAACACTAAAACGACCTTTAAAAGTATCCTGTGCTAATTGTCGTTTGAAGTGTTCATCTAAGATATCTGCTGCTGAGAGAAACGATATTTTTACAGAATATTGGAAATTAGGGAAAACTAACCGCCAACGTGATTATATTAGCCGCTTTGTAGATTTCAAGAAAACAAGTCGACGAAGACACAATTCCAAGAATGACACTTCTAATAGTAATACTGAGGATAACTTAGAAGAAATTTTTGAAAGCCGTAGAAGGCTAACTTTTGATTATAATTTACTATTAAAGACTGCTGAAGGTACTGATAAGGTATAATAGGGGAGCCCACGTAGTTAAATCGGAATTTACTCGAGCGTCATAGAGACCTATTGGGTTGCAAAGCTTAGATGATAAAAAAAAATTCTTATAATATATACCTTTTCATCATTGGGGGGAGCGGCTATAGATTTTCAAAAATGTAAAAAAAAAAACTGTTACATAGACATACTCGAGCGCATCAGATAGCATCCATGTCCTACGTATTTTTCGTGGTCGTACGTAAGGGTTGAAAATGAAAAAAAAATTAGTCGAGCGCGTCAGATTTTTTAAGGGGGTGTTAAGTGAACTTAAAAAAAAGCTCTTTTATAATAATCTAACGATTTGGATGTGACGCAAACTCGCAGCCATTATTAGAATGTGCAAAACAAATTTGCTATTTTGAAATACTCAAGCGCGTCAGATTAAGATATATGTATATGGTTCATCTGTATGGACTAGACGTGCTGTCTCATAATCTGACGATTATCTGGAAAGATTCGCCTAATCTGACAATTAAAAAAAATTTTTTTAATTTTTTTAAATCGTTGAACTTAATTTATTGAAAAGCTCAGGAAATAGCATGCAAATAAAGAAGTGCATGTTTTTTTAGTAGAATACTTGTATTTATAAGAAAATAATTATAAAAAGTTAAATCGTTTTGAGTATTTTTTTAATCATCATCATTATCGGTAGAATCATCTTCTTCCTCTGGCTCGATTTTACCCTCAGATTGGATATCTGTAACAAGAAATCATTAAAATGTTTAGCAATATTTGTTTTTTTTTTAATGAATAACGTGTTTTTTAATTATTGGAGGAAAAATATACCTAATTCTGGAGTATGACTACATCTTTATACGGTTTCGGCAATTGATCACCTGCAAACCAGATCATTTCGAACTTTCCGTCGACAACTTTCCATCCTTAGTCCGTTGGTAAAAGATCAATAATTTTTGCATTATAGGCATTACTCCACAAGCATGCAATGAATCTTGTGCGTAACACTTGTTGCAGTAACTCCGATTGACAGGGTGGCAAGTTGCACGCATCGTAATTCCGGATACTCAAGGAGAAGGGTTGTGATTTGTCTTTAACTTTGTACTTCTTATTGAGGATGACAATCCTGGCTTGATTGACATCATCTAACTTTTTCAGCCCATACAAGTGGCAAGTAAAAGAGTGTATGATGTTAAAAGAATCCTGCACATCATGCTCTTTTGATCCCGAACCCAGAAATGCATTTTGGAAAATTTCTGATTTCATCAGAAGTTGCAAAGGTTTCTTTTTCCCTCGTCGGTACAATGCTGAGTTGAAATCACAACCAGTGAACGAATGCAAAGCTGGAAGCGCCTTAAAAATTTTTGGACCTAATTTATTGTAAAGAGCGGATACGTTGATGTATCGGCGTGCATTGCCAACTCCAAGACTTATCCAGACTTCTACTGTTGCTTGTATGTGTTCCATTTTTGATAACATGATGACTACAATATCAGTATCAGAAGTTCTGATAGTAATAGTAAAGTCTTCTTTTTGTTGGCAAGCAATAAATGCTATCTTCGTATCCGCTTCTTCGTGATCAGGGCATGACAACTCAGAATTAACGGTACGTGTTACTTTATTATCAGTAACAGAATATTCATAACACAAATCATGTATTACGTAAGTTACCTTACTACCAATAATCGCTGCCATCTCCTGATCAGTCCAATGATCTCGCAGAAATGTTCCTCCAGGCACTGTCTTTAGCAAATAGTTTGTAATTTCTAGAGGGACAGCTTGTCCTGATGAAATGTTAAACAACTGATCCTTATCAATTGAAAGAGAGAATAGGTTAATGGTCTGCAGGACACTGTTCAAAAAAGCTTTAATTTGGATGTGTTGTTTTTTCATTCCATCTGGGTGTAGATCAGCAGCAATATCATGGTAGTTTCTGTCAAGTTCTGCACGAGTAAGTACATGAGATATGATTCTTGTTCGCACCCCATGATTTTTAGCCCAAAGTTGTGTAGCAGCAATTGAATTTGTGAGGTTAACAATTCCAGTAAGACGACAAGCAGTATCACCATTTATCGTTTGTTCTAACGTTAAATCCACAGGAATTCGCGAGAAAGACTTGTTGGTTCTTCTGATTCCAAACGAACCCCTAGGCATTTCAGTTCGGAGGCCTGGATGTGTGTTATCTACGTATTGAAGTGCCAACTGCTTTGAAAAAAGCCAAATCAATTATGAAAAGGACCTAAATGAATAAAAATATTGTCAAATCTTGGAGATTCTTGAGCTTCGATACAGTAACTAGGGCGAGCAATATCTAGATTATAGGTGATCTGGATATAGAGAGCTTGACATTTATTTGCAATATCCTAACTCAATTCTAGAGTTTTCAAGACAGTTGAATTGTTGGTGGGAGATTCATTTATGGTAGTCAGATATGAAACTTTTTGAACTCGTGAATCGTTTATCAAAATCTTGCTGTGAAATCCAACCCACATTGGAACATCCAATATTTTATACTTATGTAATAACATCCACATAACGTTCATACTCAAATTGTCTGGAGCTTTATTGAGCTTTGAGATTCCAGCTAGTAATTTTTAATTTCTTGGTGAATTTTGCAAAAAAATATTTCGAATCCTCACTCAGAATACAAAAAATGTACAACTTGTATAAGATCTGGTGCCAAAAGAGAAGTGTAGCTTATGAGAGTATTTATTCTTATAGATACATATTCAATCACGAATACAATTTGCCATTTTTTAAACCTAAAAAAGACTAGTGCGATTTTTGTGTTACATATAAAAACAGCTCTGGAATTGAAAAGGAAAAATTAGTATTTGAATTTAGTAAACACATGGAAAACAAAACTATGTCTAAAGAGACAAAAATGAACGACAAAGAAAAAGCTAAAGAATCTGATAATTTTTGTGCAGCGGTCTATGACATACAAAAAGTTCTGCCATCCCAAAGTCAGAAGCTAGTCAATGCTATTACAAGCAAAAACTTGCTGTTTACTACTTGACAGTGTACGTGGTGTGTTTCGAATAGATAAATTTAATTTTTCCGTTAAATAAAATACGTTTCGTTGCACCTTGTGATAAAGTTTTATTGTTATTATTTTTTATATATAAAATAAGTTAGTATTAGAATGTTAGCCGGCGCGCTATAACGCCATTCTGTTCAATGCAATTAATTCAAGATATACAATAGTAATGAAAAGTATAAATTAAGACAGTGCATTAAATCGAGGAACACGTTAAATCAAAGTCGTGCTAAGTGCAACATACAAAACCGTCCAAGTCTTTCACCCTATCCCTATCTTCCTGTTCCCTTCGACGATCATCACGGGGAAATGACCTTGGGTAAGTTTTTTATTGTATAGTTAAGTTGCAATTAGCGTTGGTTTTTTCTTTGGAATTTTGATACGTAACAGTACGACTTTGGAAATTTTCAAGGTTATTGTTACATGTGGCACTAAGCAACATCGTCTCAAGGCTGTTGTGAAATTGGTAGATGTTTGTTAAAATTTATAATCGAAAAAGTTGAAAGCGACATACAAGAATTTGTCTTTTATTCAGATAATTATGGTGGCCAAAACCATAATCGTTTTATTTATTGTTTATACATGTATTGTGCATCTATGTATAATATCAAAATTAGTTAGAATTTCTTAAGAAAAGGCCATACACAGAACGAGAGAGACTTGTTACACAGTACCATAGAACGTGCTTCTCGTCATGTAGATGTTTATGTTCCAGAGCAGTAGTACACCATAACTCGATTGGCATGCAAAAAACATTTTCATATAAAGGATGAAATGAGTCATACTGATTTTCTCGGCATCAAGAAACTACTTGCAGAAACAACTAAAAACTGAGACCAAGATTCTACAGGGAATAAAGTTTCTTGCCTTAAGCAACTACATGATAACCCAATTTCTATTCCAAGATTAAAACATGAAAACTTAACATTTCTCTGTGAAGAAAAAGTAATTCCAAAGTGATACCACAAGTTTTTTAAAGATTTGACAATAACTAATGTCGAGCAGGTTAAGATAAAAATTTTGTGGACATTTTATTATATACTGACTCGCACAGTAGTCTATATAAGGATATATAATATGTAGAAAGCTTTTAGTTTTAGAAATGCTACACTAATAATTTTATTTAGATGAACTTCAAAATTTAAGGTATTGTCTATTTTTACACCTAGGTTTTTGATGTGTTCTAGCCATTTTATGGTCGCGTTATTAAAGTATATACTAATAGAGTTGAGGTCTATTTTTGCTCGAGTTTAGGCGTTTACTATACACATTGCTACCGTTTTACTTGGGTTCACGCATAGTTCATTCTTGGTACACCAATTATTAATATTTTCAAGATCAGTATTTAATTTTCTTGTAACATTGTCAATTTATATTTGTAGATCGTCTGCATAGATGTGGTATATAGAATATTTCAATACTTCTGGATGATCCATCAAAAATATACTAAATAGAACCGGTTCCAGAATACTAACTTGAGGCACCCCATTAGGTATTTTTAATGATTTTGATATTTGATTTTTGTATTTAACTTTCTTTGTCCTATCTCTTAAATAACTAGTGAACCACTTTAATGTAACTTCTTCACATCCAATGTACTTCATTTTGTCTAAGAGGAGTCCGTGGTGAACTCTGTCAAAAGCTTTACTCTGGTTCATTAGCACTAATAGAGTTATTTTGTTGTTGTCAGTGGCATGGCTGATATCGTGTATTATTGTCAGAAGTGCAGTTTGCCTGCTGTGTGATGGTCTAAATCCAGATCGATACGATGGAATGAAATTGTGTTCATAGACGTAAGTTTTTAGTTGGTCTGATACTCCTCTCTCTAAGATCTTTTATATTGGAGGAAGTATGCTGACCGGTCTCAAATCCATAACATTCCTTTGTTTTTGGAAACGGCAAGGCTAAAGGTATCTTCTAGAGATTGAAGAAGTATTCTGATGTTATCGATGCATTTACTATTTCCACTATAGATTCGGTGATGTGTGGTGCGATAAGCGTTATCATGCTTGTGCTGGTTTGATCTTTTCCTACGGCATCAGATTTTATGCTTGCTATATAGTTATGCAAATCATTGCAATTTATAGGTTTTATCGTGAACTTGCATTGGTTTCTATCTTTATTTTCATGCGATCCTATTTTCTTACTATTAAGTGCTACATTACTTTCAATCTTTACAAAGAACTCGTTTATATTGTCAGCGTTTGTGATTTCCAGACTTATGAAATTGTTGTGTCTATTAGCAATTTCTATGCTTTTTAATTTCTTTCATAGTATTTTTGGGTTGTTTCTTTTTTTTCAATTTTGAACTTAATATACGCATCTTTCTCTCTTCTGATAGCTGATTCCAAGTAATTTTGTTTTTATGCATAGAATATTATATGCTTCTTTTGTTTTCTTATATTTTACAAATGCTTTGTGTTTTATTTTTATAATTTTTCTTATGTCGTATGTGATGTATGGCAATGGTTTTTTGATTTTATGGAGATTACTGTAATGGGTGCGTGGAAGGACTAGTGTGGGGGAAAGAGTATTCGAGATGGATATAGGAAAAAGAAAGTTGTTGTTTGAAAAGTTAATAAAGGGGGTGGTAATGTATGGAGCGGAAATATGGGGCTGGAAGGAGTGGAGGGTGGTAAAAGGGCTACAGGAAAAATACTCGAGATGGGTTTTGGGACTAGACAGAGATACACCGGGGTATATTGTGAGAGAGAAGGTACAGGTAGCAAAAATAAGAGTAGAGACAGGAAAAAGGGCCATAAAATACGAGGAAGAACTGAGGGAAAGAACAGAATGCAAAATACTGCAAGAATGTTGGAAAGAGATAAAGGGAGGAAAAGTGAAGTACGAGCAGGAGGGCAGAGAAGAGTATTACAAAAGAAACGGGTACGCGATAGAAGAAGTGGAGAGATTAAGAGAAGAGAGAGTAGGGGTAAGAGAAGAAATAATAAGAAGATATAGAGACATCGAAGAACAAGAAAGATGGACAAAGATAAAAGAGAGCAGATATAATAGAAATTATAAAGATATTAGGGGTGAAGGGGTGCTAGAATATTTAAAAAATATAAAGGATAAAAGCAACAAAAAGAAAAAAATGATAGCACGGTTCAGATGTGGCAACGAGGGGATAGGTAACAAATATTGGAAAAAAGAAGAAGAAAAGATGTGCAGACTATGTGGAGAAGAGACGGAGGACCTTAACCACATGAGAGAGAAATGCAGTGAATTAAGAGAAGAGGTTATGAAAATAAAGGAAATCTTAGACAATAACGGAAATGGAGCGGAGTGGATGGAAGAAGTATGGAGAAGGAGGAAAAAGTTAAGAGGAGAGGAGGGATAAAGAAATGTATTTAAAAAACATATAATAGAATGTAAGGTAACAAGTGTAAAGCACGAACTAATTTGTAAGCGAAAGCAACAAATAAAGTTAAACTTATATATACTATACTGTCTTATTAAATTTTGTAATTATTTTACTACAAATTGCTAATAGTAGACACCAGATTTTTTAACAGGGTACTCAGAAAACAAAAAGAACGTCAGAAAATAAAAAAATTAAAATTAAAGAAACCAGAAAAAGCAAAAGAATACAAAAGCAGTTTAGAACTATAAAAATGAGAAACTAAAGAAATAGAGAAGGGGAACAAATAACCTATAGAAACAATAGACAATATTAAAAACAGAAATAGTAGAACAGGCTGCGGGACGATAACAATAAAAAGAGACCAAAAAAGAACCCGGTGAAGAAACAAAAAAATAAGAGAGAAATTAAAAATTAACAAAAAACTTGGAAAAAATAAGAAATACTTAACAACCGGGACAGAGAAAAAAGAGGAACAGTTCAGAAAAACAAAGAAATAGATATAAAAATAGAACAGGTAATAGAAGTCGTAAAGCATATTAAACAAGGAAAAGTAGGAGGTAGATATGGCATAACTTCAAAAATAATAAAGAATGGTGGAGATGGAATATTAAAGCGAATAAAAAAGATATGTCAACTAGCATAGAAAAGGAAAAAAATACGAGATGACTGGGAAGAACAGTGGTACCTATACACAAGAAGGGAGATAGAAATGATCGTGGCAATTACAAAGCAATATGCTTCTCTTTGAAAGAGTAGAAAGAAAATTACGAGATGAACTTAAAGAAAAACTATGGGAAAAACTAGTCGCAAGAAAAAATTAGAAAGAGGAAACTCTTTGTATCTAGCGTTTATAGATATAAAATTAGCATTTGACAGGGCACTCAAACAAACAATATAAAATGCGCTGACAAACTAAGTATATCATACCCACTACAGCAAATCATAAAAAAAGTATACGTTAATGCAAAAAAAAAGAGTAAAAGGACAGAATCTCAAACCTTTTAAATAGAAAAGGGGATTAAACGAAATTTTGAAGTAGTGTCAGCTTAACGGCTAAGCCCCGTTAATTCTTAAACCACATTTATTTCGTATCGATGGTCTTGATCCGGCTATGCTAAAATTATTGTCGAGGGAAGGTTTGTTCCATTATTCCAAACGGTTAAGGGTTTAGGAGTCATCTTTGATAACTGACTTTCTTAGGTTACTTTTGTTTTAAAGCCAGAGAACTACGAAATTTGGTGTAATTTTGCCCAATCAATAGTTGATAGTTTCTTCGTAAAATATCTTGCTTAATGACGAGAGCCATTTTCACTTAAATGAGACAGTAAAAAATCAAAATAGTGCCGCTCTTGGGACAGTGAAAATCCTAAACGAAAGCACAAAGAACCTCTACTCATACCAATACCTGGTTTCAGTCCACACCGCCAGATGATCTTTGGCAACGCTACGAGACATTTTTCCAGAAAAAGTGATTTCAAGGTGGGGGGATCTACGTTGACCTCCAAAAAATTCTGACTTGACTCCTCTGAACTTTTTTTATGGGGTTAAAGTTCAAGGTGCACAAGATAGCACCACGCACTCTAAGAGCTATAATTGATTTTGAAGTTTACAATGTGTTTTATGATGATATTGAACCAAGTACTCTTTCTAAAGCTTTAAGTGAAAAATAAAGGGAATTATGAGCTAACTGGAATACATCTCATTTAAAGGAAATAATGCTTGAATAATTAGGCCTTGGATGTAGATCACATGGATGTATCAACTACGAATTGAAAGAAACATACAAACAACCTATAAACTTTGTTGTTCCAGGAAAGAAAAAAAAGTTGGCTTATTAAAACGTTTAGTCTATTGACTGAAATAATCGTTCAAAGCATTGAACGAGAAACTTAATAATGTCCTTACTCAAATAAACTTTAAGAGGTTAAATTTAGAACCATGGGTGTATCAAAGAAATGAAAATGAATGTATTTGCATAATTGCAGTTTACTAGAATGCGAATTTTTTACTTTTATGTAATAATTCAGAAAAAAAGACTATGGTCAAGAATCAATTAATAAATTTGTTCAAAATGAAAAGTTTAGATATAGTAGAACATATACTTGGTATGCACATACGAAGAGAAGACGATGTTATGTATTTAGACGATTCACAATGCATCAAAAACGTTTTAAGAAAGTTTAATATGGCTGATTGCAAGCCGGTGAGTACTCTTGTAATAAAAAATAAAAACATATATTAATAATAATAATAATAATAATAATAATAATAAACGTGCAAAATATGCATATACATTTATCGAAAGCAAAAATTCTTATTTACCACGGCAGCAGTCGGAACGCAGACCTCTGGGTGTGAGCTTGAATGAAAGTAAAATATACAGGCGTGAATTCCTTTAATTTATTTGCAACTACAACACATCACACTAACTATTTACATTAAAAAAAAAATAAACAATATTTGGATTAAAACAATATTTGGGGTAAAACAATATTCGGGCGCCAACGACCTTTAAATTGGTGATAAATAAAAAGCATAAAATCTTATAACTAACTATTAATTGATATCAAATTCAAAAGTAATAAACGTTTAATTTGTTATAGAGTATGTATTCCGAAAAGTTTTTGATAACACAACTTAATTAATTCGAATTTAAAATGTAATACGTAGTAGGATAACTTCAAGTTGACTCACCAATATAATAGACGTTATCTGATATCTTCTATTTACAGCACATTCTTTGTTCAAATGATAAACTTCTTTTAGAACAAAACAACGAATCAAACGAATGTAGATTGGACAGCAAAAACAGCAGGCATAAAACCAAAATATATAAATCCAGTAAATAAAAAGTTCAATAAAGGAAAAAAGACCCTAAATATAAATAATTAGAATGGTTTTTAATGGACATGAAATCACTTACGTTGGTTTACATACAACGGTCTTGAAATCAATTCGTTTGTCTAAATGTATTGCGTCACATTGTGAAATCACTAAAAATGCCGAATTCAATAGAAAATTATATTGGAATGAAGATAAACTTACTTACCAGCAATCAGTTGGAAAGAATAAAAATTAATTTGTATGCGTCTTTACGCCATTATTAATAAAATTGTCTTCCTTGCAACACTTACTGCGTGCAAGCCTAAAGATGGCTCAAACGTAAGTACAGACAAAAATCGATTGCTCGGTCGATTCGAAGTTTGACGCGACGTTGCCAAACTGAATAAATTTAAATGCAAACTACTATGTGAATGCAAAATAGAATTTTAAATGTAATGAACTCTTAACGGGACGTTACACTCCATTGGATTTTAATTTCAAAATAATAAAAGGTAACACTGAACACTTTATTCTGGAGAACGCCGCAATTAAAATGTGAGGGGGGGGTCGACGCCGCCACTGTGTGCAAGATGGTATTATTCGTTTGGGGTATGAACCAACTAAGAACAGAATTTGTGACGTTCTTACCAAAACTCTTTCTGTATCAAAATGTAAACGTTTTTTACCGAGTATGAAGGAGTGTTAGGAATTTGTAATGTTTTTGTTATTGACCCTAAGTATAAAATAATAGTTGTATGTCAATACATAATACAATAATAATAACTACGTACAATAAAATATAAATAATAACAATGTTTAAATAATTATGTTATTTTGCAAAACAAAAGGAAATACAAAAGAATTATTATTTGTAAATTATAATGAAAATTTTTAAAATATTTCACTGTGATATTAAAACGTATTTTAAAAGAGGTTATTAATTTGAATTTTTTTAATTTTGTTTTTTGTAAAAATTATCTAGTTTTCCAATTTCCGTTAAAAAAATGTAGAATGTAAATTACATTTTTTTGTCTGGCTAAATTCTAAATCTCGTAAAAACTTTCAAAATATTTTACCTCCGCTTTTAAAGTATGCTTAATTTACAATAATGATTAATAATCTAACACATAAAATTAATTAATGGAATTAGTCTATTATGCACTAATTACAAAAAGTCAGTTTGTTTAATTGAATTATGTTGCATTAGATCACCCCTTTTCAAACATAGCAGATAGACAACTTTATGTTAGAGATTTTATAATTATAGGAATAATTACAATTATGATAGAATAAAATTAAAACAAGAAAACAATGCAGTCATTATTAATATGAACAATTTTTTTTAAAAACCTAAAAATCTTGTATTATACTGTAGTGAAAATACCTTTTAATGCCTAAAATTTGTATTTTTTATGAACACTATTGTTAACACTTTTGTTAAATGTTAAATTTTTGTAATTTCTAAAAAAGACTGTTTTATATTTTCTATGTTAGATTTTGAATTTTTTTTAAGATGAAATTAGAAAGTTTGTATTTAATGTGAAATAGAAAATAACGATTTTTTGTTATAATTCTACAATACAATTTTTTATGCTGTACTACTTTTCTAAATATTAAGCTACTTACAACATTCTCTATTGTCAAAAAGTTTGTAATAGGTAAATCTACTTTAATTAATCTAAAGATTGTGCAAATATTGAGTACATTTGATTTCATAAAACTTTTATTTAATTAGCAGTCGACGTAACGTTCGACAATACAAAAAATATTGCAATGTGATTACGTTAACAAATTTATTGTTAAAAACATGTGACGTTACATTATGGCCTAATTAATGTAAATCGAAAGATTTTACTATAATTTTATTCATGAAACAAATTCATTTTGTGTTAAACACGATTTCATGTGACATTTATATGAAGAGGGCCAACCAAAATTGTAATTGTATAATTAATTACTCTGCGTGTATATCAATAATAAATTAGAAAGATGTTTAACAGTTGATAACAGCTCGAATTTTAGCCAATTATGTCAGTCAGGTGCAACACTGTTGTACTTTTGTTAGCATCAGGTTAAATGGCCTTCAGCAATAATTAATGGAAATCGTGGGTTTATATACAAGTACTAAATTAATTTTTTTACATATGTAAGTACAATTTAAAGTTTAGATTGTTTAATTTACTCACAAACAGAGGTTTTTCGTATTTTTAATTTACTACACTTCTTTAAATTCTTAATATTGCCTTTAATTTTTAATTTTACATTTTTAACATGCATGAAATGATTTAATGTTTAATTTATTGTCTATTTAATGAACAACGAGTGTTAATAAACGCAATCATTTACTATAGATGTAATTAATTTATCTCGTATACATAAATTGCATCAAGAAGTTTAAAATAAAAACTTTCCAATTTTAAGCAATTTTCGTAACAGTCGTATTGGGAGTACAATATTTTCTATCACTGTTGTTTATTAATTATTATGTTGTTGAAGTTTGCTTAAGCAAACCTAAGAATACATAAATCATTGTAATCAGCACGTGACATTGTTCCGTTTTACTTGGGAAATAATTATTCCGAACGTGTTTCTAAAATTTGTTGCTGTTGTGATAGTGCACGTATTGGAGAAACTGGCAGAAACCTAAAAATTTTATATAAAAGGATATCAAAAATGTGATCGCTTTTAACAAATTTTTAAGTTAGATATCGCAAAGTACACGTTAAAAACAAACACTACAGTGTTTAGAAATTAGTTTGATCGAAAAAAATGGTGTATAGAAACAAATTATAATTATAAGTTTTTGTACATAGATGTGGTAACAAACGGAAGAATTTTAGAAAGAGGTGTCTTTCAACGTAGTTTACTATATGAAGCTCTTAAAGTCAACTCGATAAATATTCCTTCAGAGCAGCCACTGCCTCGAAGAACAATGCCAGTACCATTTGTTATCGTTGCTGATGCAGTCTTTCCTTTCCGTAACATGTCGTGGCTTCAAACGTCTTAGAAGAGCAGGGTTATTAATTTTTATTAATTTACTTACTATTGTTCTGCAATAAAATAGAAATAGTTGCCAAAATAAAAAGCAATGATATACTTAATAAAGTTTTAGTAAAAGCATATATATATTAAAAGAGTTTTCTATTCTAAACTTACTTTTTAAATAAAACCAAATCGCCATCCGGCTTTGATACGGTTAATTAAGCTGATTTGCTCTGTAGCTTGTTTAATTAAAGATATTGCACTGCTTTGCAAAGATGTGCGCGAACGTTTGCTTGATATTGACGATGAAAAAGTGCAATCACTTTTCAGTTTCTGTTAAAAAGTGTGTATTTTTTCAACCTGAGAGAGGTTATTAAATGAGAAGCGATAATATAACAGCGACTTAAAAACTAAAAACAGTAAATAATTATTAGGCTCTATTAGTTCATTTTTGGTAATTGAAAAATACAATAACAACGATTATTTTCGTATTATAGTAAAGCAGGATATGGGTGACAGGAGAAATAGAATTTTGTTTGATTTATTTAATCTTACAAAAATTATACGCGATTAAATCCATACGTATTAACAACATTAAAATAAATGTCTTATTTTTCTATTGTCACGAAAAGAAAATTGATTGCATTAACGTTATCTAAAATATTGTTAAACTAAAAAAAGAAAAAGGCCAAGGGCATAAACATGCATTAACAAGAAAGGAATAAATAGTAGAATGCGGGTTTCCACGTGTAGCATATTCCTAATTTTTTCTGGTAATAATTTGAAACATTTGCCAGAATTTTCGTGTTTTTAAACATAATTTAATGACCCTTTTCTAGTGCATGTTCCGTCACTGCTGACTTTGAAGATTATTTAAGACGATTACAGTTTTGATCCTTTTTAATTCGAATTCTCACGCCTCTACCCGCTTCTCCTATGTATGCACGATCACAAAAGCAAGGAACGCTATAAACGCCGTCAGATTGAAAAGGAACAACATCCTTCGTCGGTTTTAAGAGTGGACCTAATTTGGGATGAGTAAAAAACCAAGTAACAATAATGTGTTTAGACAACATTTCTCCTATACGGTCTCTAGTAGCTTTGACATATGGTAAATAAGCGAAAAACACTGGTTAAGACCTAGATTCCGCTGTTACTTTTAGTTTGGCAGACGTAAACTTTGTAATAGATCGCTTAATACTTTTTCTATTGTAACGGTGTGCGAGAAACACCTTGGTTAGATGATTCAACTGTTTTTGAATATATTGCGGTTTACTTAAGGAAACAGCTCTGTATAATAAAAAATTCAATATTGATAATTATTGAGAAAAGTGATGATGAGACAATCCATTTAAATATCTATCTGTATGGGTAGGTTTTTGATAAACTAAATGTGATAATAAACTATCTTCATTTCAATTAACAAAAACGTCTAAAAATAGTAAATATAGAGTTCCTTTCTAATTCCATAGTAAAACGGTTCCTGATGTTTGTGAGTAAAACTTTTTTTATAAAGTGAAATATGTAGACGTTTTTTAATAACAGGTACTACGCCGTTTAAAATATTGTTTTCGTTGAATAAAGATCTAATAATGTCGATTAAAGCAGGTACCGGAACGTTAATAAACAAAGACTCGACATCAAAATTAATCATTAGAAACGGGTCATCAAACTATGTTTAAAAATTTTTTTAATATTAAGCGAGATTCTACTTTTCTTTTTTTCGGAATGAATCATATTTTATAGATCTATTCAGTACCTAAGTAAAGCAAACAAATATCTGTAATATTGTCACACTGTGGTAGTATATTGCTGTTGTGCTGTGAGTAAGTTTTAAAAAATGCCACCTAATAAACAATCAAAATTTGAAAATAATTACAAGTGGAGTAAATTGGACAATAATTTAACAACCGATGGAGAAAACCTTTTTTGTCAAGTTTCTTCAAAATCAGTAAGTTTGTATTATCCTAATTTAAATGCTTTTAACTACTATTATATGTATTATTTTAGATCGGTGCTATTAAAAAGTACCATGTAAAACAACACTTGGGTAGTAGTTTACATTTAAAAAATATTAAAAAAACTATGAAACAACCATTGTTAATAAACGTTATAGAACATCAACAGAATAAACCTGGCTCATCAAAAACATCTTTTGCTCTAGATTTGTGTGAAGCATTGTTGTCGGCTCAAATTCCTCTTAAAAATCTTGATTAATATCAATTTTTGCAATTTCCTCCAAAAATACACCAAACAAGTTGTTCCAGATGAATCAACTTTGAGAAAAAAATTATTTAGACATATGTTACCAATCGGAAGCAGTTTAATTAAAGTATTAATAGTTTTCAAAATGCTGGTTTACCTTTTATAGAAAATACAGACAATAAGAATGACATTGGGAACCATTACATTTGGATTTCAGTTGATAAAACAACCGATTGCAGAGGTCGATATCTAGCAAATTTTGTAGTTGGTAAATAGTCTGAACTAGAACCAGAAAAAGCTCATTTGCTAACATCCAAAGAATTCTACAGACCAATCACAAAACAGTTGTAAATTTTTTTGATAATTGTTTACCTAAGTTTTTTTTTAACGATTGATTAATATAATCCAATCTATTAATTACAATTATATAATTTTATCGTGTGGAACTTCTGTATCCCAATGACATAAAAAAAAGGTTCTCTTATTCGTAACCGATACAGCACCTTATATAGTCAAATCCGCTCAGGCATTCGAAATATTTTATCCGAATTTAAAACATTTAACTTGTCTAGCACATGGAATACATAGGGTGTGTGAACTCATTACAGACGAGTTTGCAATAGTAAACAAGTTAATTTCTGCCACCAAAAAGGTAAAAATCTCTAACATATTAGATTCTCTTTTTGATTATTGGATCTTGTTTCAGGTTTTTGTCAAAGCACCATTACGGTTAAGGATCTATAAAGAAAAACTTTCAGATGTCAAACTTCCACCGGAACCTATCATAACAAGATGGGGAACTTGGTTTGCATTTTTTATGCCACACATTTTGAAAAAATTAAAGAGGTACAGTTCATACTATAACACAGGGAAACAAAAATTTTGTTGCATTTATTAGAGCATGTGTTATTACCTAATCTGAAAGCGCTGAATTCAAATCTGTAAGTAGTTTCGTATTGTAAGCTCTAGATTCTTTGCAATTCGATATTTACATGTTCGCGAAATTTGACGATCGGTATACTGACATGACGACAAACAAATTATTTACCCAAAATATATTTAAATATTGGTACGTACAAAAGATGTTTACTTTAAATTAACTATATTCATATTTTACTTCAACATAAATGCGATAAATAGGTGGTTGGTAACAACTGACATGGATATAACTACCCTTATTTGGGTAAAAATTTACGCTTATAGCTCTTGCGCCTATAGACCTTCTCAGGGCAATCTCGTTTAATCCTCCAGCAGTAGTCTACCATTATATGCATGTCCCAACGCTCTTGATAGCGTTTTTCCATCGTCATGAGAACTTGATGAAAACGTTCCCCCTGTTCGTCACTTACAGCACCAAGGTTCTCTGGGAACTGATTGAAGTGACTATACAAGAAATAGAGCTTCACACTCATGTTGCAACCCAGATTTCTAAAAGCCAACAGCATTTTAGTAACCAGTATTTCGTGGTTATCAGCTTGTTGCCAAGGAAGTTTTGTATAACTGCCACAAAAGATAGCCACGCTGCTTTCTCCTTGACATTCATTTTACTGACAAAATCTTCATTACGAATAAGAGTACGTATTTGAGGTCCGTTAAATAGACCTGCTTTGATCTTCTCGAAAGTCAGACCAGGAAAAGTAGAAACTATATGTCTAAAACATTCACCTTCAGTTTCATTATGCCAAGTTTAAGATGTAGTGAAGGGAAAATGATATTTTTTCGGCTGACAATGGGGTCATTCACAATGTTTGGCATACTTACTTCCAGAGTTTTACGGTCAGGCCACTTTTTCTGGGTCTAGTGTTTCTCTAGAGCGCGAATGTCCCACAAGCATAAATAGCATGGAAACTTGGTAAAGCCTCTCTGTTGACCTAGCAGAAAGTTCACCATTTTCAAATCCACACAAATGATCCAGTTGTGTTCGTAGTATTTCAGTAAATCAATAAAAATTTTTATGTCATTATGTTCTTCCCGAAAATGCACTGAATGATCTACTGGAACCGCTACATAAACATTTCCATTATGCAATAGAACACCTTTGAGGCTTCGCTTAGAGCTATCTAGGAACAATCGCCATTCTGCTGGATTGTACGACGTGATACCTAATTGCTTGAGAAGTCCTGGTATATCGTGACAGTAAACAAATGTTTTATCTTCGTAGAAAAAATGCAGGAAGCTAACCTCCCGTTTTCGGTAAAACGAAACCTTAGCAGAACAGTCTAATAGGTTTTTTCACGCAGTCTTGAGGTTAGTACTTCAGCTGCTTTCTTAGAGAGCGCTAAGTTACGCACTAAATCATTCTATTCTGGTTGGCTGAATTTCTAAGGTACTGACAACTGTTCGGTATCAGATAACGAGTCATCAGATAGATTAATTTCCAGATCTTCTAAACCACAACCTTTGTGATGTTCCAGTTCATTTTCACTGCCTTCATCTTCAGATGAGACAAAACCATTAAAAGATGGAACCGGGAGTTCTTCAGAATGAGGAACGGGTCGAATTGCGGAGGCTATACTAGGGTAGTAGACCTTATGCCGATTTTTCTTGCCGATGCCTTTTGTGTTGACTAGGCAAAAATAGCAGTTAGTTATGTGGTCTGTGGGTTCACGTCAAACCATGGGAATTCCAAACGGCAGACCTTTATGTTTTTCTTTTGTCCAGTCACGTAGCATCTCCTCGCAGTTATGACATACAATATGAGGAACCCGCTTTTTGTCTTGGTCGCCAAGAGGAATTTCGAAATAAGCTTTATAAGCACGTCGCACAAATGTTGTTATATTGCGCCTTTGACGAAAAGTGTGTAACAGTCACATACATAACAAAATGCATCAGGTTTGTTTACACATTTGTGTCTACTCGAAGACGCCATGATTCGATCTGTATCAAAGAGAAACTGTATTTTATTAAAAAAAAAGAATTGCTTAATACTTTACCGTATAATTCAGATAGTGTTTAATACTGGTCGATCCGTTACTATTTGTTGATGTAGCTGTGTGCAATATTCTCAGAATATATTATTGTAAAAACAGAGACAAGTAAGAAAATGTGAGATATAATAATGTTATTTCAGTTGTAACACAAATGTACACAATGAAAGCAACTAAATAACAATGAGAGTAACTAAATATACAAGCTCGCTGTAACACTGTTCAAGAAGTGGGATATCCCACTACAGTGCGGAGTAAGGGGTTTCATGGAAGTACCTGTACCTACTTCAAATTGAAAGTTGTTAGTACAAAAAATATACTAATAAATAAAGAAAGCATTCCTAAGGGCATAATTCCCTGCACAAAATAATATCTGAAGTTACAGGATAGGCGGTGCATCATAGGGTTAATATATTACTTTAATACCATACTCTACATATTCAACGTCAAATTGCATGAAAACCAGGGCATGCAGCGAAAAATCATTTTCAGATTTGAAATCAGCGATGAAAATATTACAATAATCAGTTAAAAAATCTCTTGCAACAGTGAATGAAAAAAAAATTGTTCCCCTGTGTAATCTGACATTGTCTTATACATTAATGACGAAGCTGTTAAGAGAGGACTAGTTTTTATAAAAACACAGTTTTCCGGCATTCCTAACAAATTAAAGAAGCTAGAAACTGCAATGACCGAATCTTTCGCTACATTCGAAAGAATAAGAGCAATTATAAGAGCATGTCCAAGGACTATAGGAAGTAAAATTAATCAAAAATTGGATTTTGTCACATCAAAAAACCCTTCCTTGGACCTCTTTAAACAACTGACTGAAATTCAAAAAGGGGAAGTCATGAAGCATAAACAGAAAATATCTTTAACAATAACGGAAACATCGGCATTAAAATTTGCTCCACTAACATCTTGTGATGTCGAAAGAACTTTTTCCTTCTATAAAAATATTTTAAATGATAAAAGGCAACGGCTTCTTGGTCAAAACATTGAAAAATATTTGATTTGTGCTTGGGAAAATAATAGCACTTAATAAACATTTTAACAGGTATTTGTGCCTTTTTTATTGCCTTTTTGGGAGGTTTAATATGCTTTTTATGCCACCTTTCTTGGTATTTTTTCTTGCCTACTGTGTTAACTGTAGTCTTTCAGCAATATTAACCAGGTCAATACCTCACTGGTCTGCATGAAAATCGGCCCTGATACCAATCTTGACGATTCTTATGTAAAATGACGTCCTGAATCCAAAAATGAGCTCCGTTTTTACCCATCACCCACCTATTTTGGAGGGACCCCATTTTTATTTTATTTTTTGCATTTTTTTTTTAGAATTTTAACTTATAGCCGTTAAACATCCCAAAGCAGGTA
Source organism: Aquatica leii (assembly GCA_035610365.1). Lineage (NCBI taxonomy): Eukaryota > Metazoa > Arthropoda > Insecta > Coleoptera > Lampyridae > Aquatica > Aquatica leii. Next base: position 6,991,244 of record CM069432.1, read on the forward strand.
ATAAAATTTATATCAAAGTATATGACAAAAGTTTTGCTATAAAATGTATATAGAAACAACAATAAAATACAAATATATAAGAACAGTAAAAAAATATCAATAAACAGTTAGGAAGATTCACTGCACGACGCTGGCGAAGAAAATACCACATGTAGGTTTGAACAGGAATTTTCGACAGGCTTGAACTTGCATTACTCTTCTCATTATAGTATATTACATTGTTTGCTTAACTGCTTCGATCAGTACATCTATAGCTGTTGCAGAGTTAGCCTGTCGACGTTTTAAACGTGCTGGATTTTGTGTTCATTTTTGTTCATTTGTGTAAAACAGTAAAACTACTTTTACTCCGGATTTTTTCAAGTGACTAAGTGTGATTTGTGGTTAATGTCGGGCGTTGAGTTACTGTTTAATTATGCCACGCGAGTGTAAAAATCATCCCGATAGCTTCTGCTATGTCTGCGGGGAATTAACGTTAAAAGCGCAACGAAAACCCCCTTTTCCGTTGGTTAAAACAGCTTATAATTTGTACTTTGATTGTCAAGTTGGCGACCAGGACAAGACTTGGGCTCCATCAGTTTGCTGTACGACTTGTTGCAGTAGTTTGACCAAATGGCTCAAAGGTACCCGTAAATCAATGCCATTTGCTGTGCCCATGGTTTGGCGTGAACCTCGCTGTCATCTTACAGATTGTTACTTTTGTATGACTTCCACCGTCGGGTTTTCGAGCAAAAGTAAGCAGTATCCCAGTATTCCGTCAGCTCTAACACTTGTTCCTCATAACGACACTTTGCCAATCCCAGAGCCCCCAAACACTTATACTCTAAAGCCGGAAATTGATTTAAAAGATTCTGAGCCACAACCTGGGGCTTCGAATGATACGTTTAATGATGATGAAGAGTTTCTCGGCAACCTCACCTCACTCAATCGGAATTAAATGATCTTGTCAGGGATTTGCAGTTACCCAAGACTAAATCTCAGCTCCTAAGATCGCGACTTCAATAGTGGAATCTCTTAGAAAAGGGAGTAAAAATATCTTCTTACAGGACCAGACAAGCAACCCTGAAATGTCTTTTCTCAGAAGATAAAGGTTTAGTGTTCTGCCCTAATGCAAATTTATTGATGACAGAGCTACAGATGCCATGTGACCCAGGCAAATGGAGAGTGTTTATAGACTCATCAAAAACAAGCTTAAAAGTTGTCCTGTTGGCAAATGGGAATGACTTCCCATCAGTTCTAGTTGCATACTCTGTTGATATGAAGGAAACGTACGAAAACATCTTCAGAATCTTTGATAAAATTAGTTATCATGATTATAAGTGGAAACATTTCGCTGACTTAAAAGTTGCTACTCTACTCACGGGCCTGCAATCAGGATTCACAAAATATTGCTGCTTCCTTTGTGAATGGGATAGCCGAGCCCGAGATAAACATTACATCGTACGGGACTGGCCTCTTGTCACCGTCCCGGTGGTTTTTGGGGGCTGAGAGTTTTTATCCAAATATTTTTTTTTTATTATTATGTTGTAATTACGGGTGTGTTTAGCATTTCCATCGTTCATTAAACTTCTTTGTATTTTCGAATTGCGTATTTCTTGGTAACATTTTAAAAGTTTCCATTGTATTTATTGACATTCATTTAAAATTATTTATTATCTGGTAATTGAATATCTTTTGGCGACGGATGTCTGTGTACGTGCCTTAAACCCATTAAATTTTTGAAACTTGAGATTTGATTCATGTTAAAAATTATTTTACTTAGAATTATTCTTTGTTCAGATGTCTCTTTGTATATTTTAAGTTTAGATTAGAGTAAGATTTATGTTTCTGAACGCGTTTATTACTCTGTTCCCATGGATTTGCTGAGCTATCATTCTTGTTATATTTCATAATCAGAAGCAAGTGCTAATTTAGCTGTTGCGTGGGAAGATTCGGATAAGAATTGTCACGTACCTAAATTATGTTAAGTTCTTTGTCTTAAAGTATGATGTAATTAATGTAAGGTTTTTGATTGGAGATTTTGTTTTTGAGAAGGGGCTATTTAAGCTTCATTCTTTCCAGAGGAAAGTTAAGTTCCTTTTTGGCCCTCGAAAAAAAAGGTCAATTAATATAATTTCGAATCCAATCAGAAATTTTGTATAATGTAAATTTGTAAAACAAAGAGTTGATTTAAGTTCGGTTCAAGAAGTCAAGTGTTTTATGCGGGTAATTAACACCGAGTTTTCGGCGACGCATTATAAATACAGGTGATGAACATTACGTTACTTAAACATTCTAATTCAAGTGGCAAATTAGAACCGCACTTTGTGTGTTTAATTAAATAAAGGTGAACTACGAAAATTGGTTATAATCAAACGATTGAGGCGAGAATAAGACCTTGAGGTGAAAAGTTCGGTAAACGAAGAATGTTAAAGTGTGGGTAATTGAACGAACAAGCGGAACATCTAAAGAATTGACGATTGTAATAATTAGTTCCGGGAAAGTTGCCGGTTGTTCTCCCAATTGAGAAAATAGTCGCTACTGCGGACTTTATAAAGTTTTCCCGGCTAATGGTACTGTATCGACGCGTTTTACCGATGCTGAACGCGTGTAACGTCTTTGACGGAGTTAAGTGAATCGATTCTGACAATAAAGTGTTGAGTTTTTGTTGTAAACTAAGGATTAGTAGCTGTCAAGCTGCAGGCATACCTGTAAGTACCTTTAACAACTTATCACCTCTTCAACTGAAGAACTCGCCTCCAATTCGATCGTTAGAGGAACATCACGGACACCAGTTATTTTCGACGCGTACTTCTATTTGATTTTGTTTTTGGTTGATTTAAATTGTTGGTTAAAGTCAAGACGGGCGAATCGATCAGAATAGAGTCTTAGAATTCAATTATGTCTTGATTATCAAACTTTAGACCCCTCTGACTCGGTGCGCAGTCTTGATTTATTATTTTGTTTGATGTTTTGTTGTATGCATGCTTTAGTTGCGAATTAAGTCAAGGTAGTTCTCGAGTAGCGGCATTTATCGTTTGCGGCGAGTCGTACGTACGACCAAGCGCTCTGCGGCTGATTCCCTGTGCGACTTTTAAATTTAAGAGTAATTTGAATGATTTTATTAACCATTTTACTTGCTTTAAATTTTAATATACGAATTATTATCTCATATTTGACTTTCTCTGAATCGCCTGTTTTCATCTACGGAGTGTTCGAATTTCCGGTTTTGGCGAACATTTCACAGTGACTAAAAATTCGGTGGCGCCCTTAACAACTCTTCCTGATTTAAGTAAACTCGGCAAAAAGGTAAGTGAGAGACAAATAATTCGACCCGCCCCTTCTCGACTAAGTTAGCTGGCAAACCACCATCCCATTGTTACCTTCTCTAAACCATCGTTTTAGAGTGTAACAGATTGGCGCGGCCAACGTGGGGCCCAATTGTCTCTCACTGTGTTAAGAAAATACCTAATTTTGACGTTTCATGAATTTGTTTTTACCTATTAGTCGATTATTTGTTAGATTGAATTCTGTTCAGCGTTTTAGGTGTGTTAAGAAAAATTGTGTTCGATTTGTTGTCTTTAGATCAATTGTTGTTTCCGAGTGGAAGTCGATATTTCTTTCCACAAGCTTATTTGATGTTTATTTATGTATCGTTATCGGCGAGTCATTGACCGGATCACAAAGGTTAGTTTTTATTAGTTGGCGCGTGCTAATTGAGATATTCTTTTACATCGGGAATCCGATTGAGTCAACACTTTTTTATTTTACACTTTAATTTATAAAGGTTTGTTCACGTTTAATTATCTACAATGTATAAGTTAAATATCGCCAGATTATCACATGACGAATTAAAATATGAGGTTTCAATTAGGGGTGGAGATACCACCTTAGGAGTTACTGCATTACGTGCTTGGTTAAAAACATTTTTAGCAGAGGAAGCAACGGGAAAATCTCCAATCCGTCCTCCTTATTCTTTTGATTTTGTTACCGATAAAGCTGCAATTACTTTAGTTATATCCGAAATTGACGCATTAATTACCGAATTGGTTACCAGTCCTTCATCAAAAACTTCTTCTGTTATCGAAACAAAATTTAAACATGCTTTAAATAGAATTAATAACGCCATACCAAAAAAAGGTGATGATTCTGAAGTTAAAGAAAAATTACTTCAGGAATTAGTCGTTCTTATTTCCCGTTATGAACTCTTAGATCGTCAAGTGGTCGCGGTGGAAAATATTTCTGATCCACCGGAAGAACCTATTGATGTCAAATTAAACATCGAAAGTACTCCTTCCACCTCTAATGTGAATAATATTTGCCAGGTTGCAAGTACTACGGTGTCTCCAGTGTCAACTAATCATTCGAAATCGACCCCTTGTTGGAAATGGGATATAAAATATAAGGGTAATAGTGGCTCACTGTCTTTGAACTCCTTCTTAGAAAAAGTTTCCGAATACCAAATTTCTCGTAATGTTGGTAATGATCAGCTGTTTGCCGAATGTTTAGATTTATTCCAGGATCACGCTTTAATTTACGTGCGCTCGGTTAAGAATGAGGTTAATTCATGGCCTGAATTGGTTCGCCTTTTAAAATTACAGTTTCAGCCTGTCGATTTTGATGATAAATTATTAGAACAAATTCAAAAACGAACCCAATCCGAGAAAGAACCGATCGGAATTTTCGTAGCAATTATGAAAGGAATGTTTAATCGTTTAGAAACTAAATTATCGGAAGACGCACAGTTAAAAATTTTACGTAAAAATATTAGACCTATTTACCAATCGCGATTAAGTTTAACCCAAATTAACTCTATTAATGAATTAATTGAATTAGGACGTTTAATAGAAAACAGTTTAGAGTCTATTGAAAATTTTACTCCTCCGGTTAGACGAAAATACGATTTGGAAAGCGACATTGCGGCCTTAGGTATCCCGGATGCGCCAGTCGCGGAAAGAAAAATTGAGACACCAAAAATTAATAACGAGACGCGTGATCGGCCTGTTTTTAATCGTGTTCCCAATAGATCATGTTGGAATTGCCAAAGTAAACAACATTTGGCACCAGATTGTGACCGACCTAGGTCAACTCAATATTGTTATCGTTGTGGTCATCGAAACGCTACCGTACGTACGTGTCCAAATTGTTCAAAAAACTTCCGAAGAACGGATTAAAAGACCGACGAGTGGTCCGTTCCGCTAATCAAGTACAGTCGGCAATATTTTATAATTTCGCATTTAGTGAACGTGAAACCAATTTTAAGAAAACCAAAATTATTTTAGACTATGTTTTTGATGCATCTGAGGAAGATCAGCGTCCATTCATTAACGTTCAAATTTTCGGTAATGACGTACTCGGCCTTATGGATAGCGGTGCTACGCGAACGATCATCGGCGATAAAACCTGGCGTCGTTTAAACAAATTAGGCGTTCGTTTAAATAACAAAGACAAAATTAAATGTACTGTAGCTAACGGTGAAACTATTGAATCTATCGGTTCCGTTGACTTGCCTATTGTGATGAAGGGCAAAATGACTTTAGTTAACGTCCTTGTAGTACCGGAGATATCGAACTCCTTAATTCTTGGAGTTGATTATTGGAAACAATCTGGGTTCGTTCCAGACTTACGGAAAGGTCAGTGGAAGTTTGCGTCGATCGCCACCGCTGACGCAGTCAATGACCCAAAACCAGCTGTCGTGTCACGCGCGGATTTAACAGCTGAACAAAATTCTAAATTACATTCGGTGATTGATCCTTATTTTTCGGAATCAAATGCGACGTTGGGTTATACTAATTTGATCGAACATGAAATTAAAACTACCGCCTCCCCAATTAAGCAACGGTATTATAGAGTTTCTCCTTATATGCAAAAACAAATTGACGCCGAGCTGGACAAAATGTTAAAGTTGGATGTGGTCGAGAAATCTAGTAGTGCGTGGTCGAGTCCTATTTTATTAGTCAAAAAAAAAGATGGCACGCATAGATTCTGCGTGGATTTCCGAAAGTTAAATAAAGTAACTGAAAGGGACGCTTACCCTTTACCTTATGTTTCAACCATTTTAGACCAATTACGTGATGCTAAATTTATTTCTTCTTTGGATATCAAATCTGCGTATTGGCAAATTCCGTTAAGTCAAGACTCAAAACAATATACCGCGTTCACAGTTCCCAATAGAGGCTTGTTTCAGTTTAAAAGGTTACCTTTTGGTTTGGCTAATGCTCCGGCTTCATGGCAGCGACTCATTGATAAAATTCTTGGACCCGAATTAGAGCCCTATGTCTTTGTTTATTTGGATGATACTATTATATGTACTTTAACTTTCGAAAAACACATTGAGGTGTTGGCTGAAGTTTTGAAAAAATTCAAGGAAGCGAATTTGACCTTAAGCTTTGATAAGTGCCGTCTTTGTCAATCTGAATTGAAATATCTCGGGTATGTCGTAGATTCCAACGGTTTATCGGTAGACCCCGAAAAGGTTGAAGCAATCATTAACATCCCAACGCCTACCACGGTATCAGAGGTCAGGCGTCTGATTGGAATGGCTTCATGGTATAGACGGTTCATACCGGAATTTTCATCAATTATAGCACCTTTGACTAATTTGTTAAAGAAATCAGCAAGGTTTGTTTGGACTCCTCAATGTGTAGAAGCTTTTGAAATTATTAAGAAATGTTTAGTTTCAGCACCTATTTTATCTTGTCCAAATTTCGATTTACCATTCACCGTACAGGCCGACGCTTCTGACTTTGGCATTGCTGCCGTACTAACGCAGAATATAGACAATGAGGAACGGGTTATTTGTTATAGTAGTAGGTCTTTGACACGAAATGAAAGAAAATTTTCCACCACAGAGAAAGAATGTCTCGCGGTACTTTGGGCCATCGAAAAGTTACGACCTTATTTAGAGGGAACCCATTTTACGGTTATTACGGACCATGCCTCTTTAGTATGGTTACACAACTTAAAGGACCCTACCGGACGTTTAGCGCGTTGGGCTGTACGCATGCAGCAGTATAGTTTTGATATTGTTCACCGGAAAGGTAAAGACCATGTCGTTCCCGATACTTTGTCTCGTGCCGTACCCGTGCTGAATGCAATGACGGTAAGGAATTCTGCGGTCAGTGAACCCGACAAATGGCTAAATAAACTTATGAAATCAATTGAACGCGACCCCCAAGCTTTCCCGAATTGGAAAATAAATAACGGTAAATTATTTAAACACGTCTCGGTAGACTATCCAGACTTATCTAGCGAGTCAGATAACTGGAGGGAGGTAGTTCCTAAGGCGGAACGTTCAGCCTTATTACATAAATTTCATGACGAGCCCACTTCAGGTCATTTGGGAATTTTCAAAACTTATGAGAGAATCTCTCGGCTTTATTATTGGCCGAAGATGAAAGTCGACGTTGGTCGCTACGTAAGGAAATGTCATACGTGTATTGCTCATAAGCCCGAGCAACAACGCCCTGCTGGATTGATGTCACGTCATTCAATCGTAGAAAAACCCTGGCAAATGATTGCTACGGATATAGTCGGACCCTTGCCACGATCAAAGAGTGGATATTCGTATGTATTGGTAGTGGCGGATTGTTTCTCAAAGTTTGTCTTGTTCTTCCCGTTACGTAACGCTACTGCTGCGGCAGTGACTAAACGTTTAGAAGAGGATGTCATTCTAATGTTTGGAGCTCCTCAATATATCTTATGTGACAATGGGACTCAATTCCGTAGTCGTGAGTTTACTAAAATGGTAGCCCAATACAAATCGCGAATAATTTTCAATGCGCATTATCATCCCCAGGCCAACCCTTCCGAAAGAGTAAATAGGGTAATGAAAACCATGTTAGCCTCATACGTAGGGGATAATCATCGTGATTGGGATAAGTACCTAGCCAAAGTGGCTTGTGCTATCCGAACTGCCGTGCATGAGGTAACCGGCCTGACACCATATTTTACTAACTTTGGTCAAGAAATATGTCTTGACGGTTCCCGTTTTGGTCCTACATCTGACAATGCCGAACTTAATGACATTACATTCGGCGATCGAACTCACTTGGCTCCTAGGAGCAATGTTTTTAACGATGTTTACCGTGATATTAAAAAGCGATTAGAGGCCGCTTATATACGATCAAAAAAATATTATGACTTGCGTCGTCGTGCCGCTCCTTTTGAAATAGGAGATACCGTTTGGAGGAGGAACTATGTCCTCTCCGATGCTTCCCGTCATTTTACCGCTAAGTTAGCACCCAAATTTGTGGGTCCTTTTCTAATTCGACGCAAGGTGTCGTACCAAACTTATGAATTATCTGATGCTTCCGGCACTTCAAGAGGTGTGTGGAACGCAAAGGATTTGAAGCTCGATCCCTCCCAAGAATAATTTTTTTATTATTATTATTTTTTTTTATTTTTTTTCGTTTTGCGCCGTTGGTCAGATGTTTGTGTCGATGGTTTTGGCTTTTTGCTATCACAGGTAAGGTTGCTTTGTGTCGGTCGTGGGTTGGTTGTGGGATTTTACAACATGTGGATACCGTGAAACATGGCGTGCCCTCTTCTCTACTCATGTCCGGTGCATCGTGTCGAGCCGTGCATTTCGTCCAAAATCTACCGATTCCTTTTGGCTTACGGTACCTTTTTTTTTGTTTTGGTATTCTATCGCTTTTATTTTTTTTTTTGGTTAGAGTAATTTGGGAAATCACTCTTCTTGTAAGGGGGGTGTCACCGTCCCGGTGGTTTTTGGGGGCTGAGAGTTTTTATCCAAATATTTTTTTTTATTATTATGTTGTAATTACGGGTGTGTTTAGCATTTCCATCGTTCATTAAACTTCTTTGTATTTTCGAATTGCGTATTTCTTGGTAACATTTTAAAAGTTTCCATTGTATTTATTGACATTCATTTAAAATTATTTATTATCTGGTAATTGAATATCTTTTGGCGACGGATGTCTGTGTACGTGCCTTAAACCCATTAAATTTTTGAAACTTGAGATTTGATTCATGTTAAAAATTATTTTACTTAGAATTATTCTTTGTTCAGATGTCTCTTTGTATATTTTAAGTTTAGATTAGAGTAAGATTTATGTTTCTGAACGCGTTTATTACTCTGTTCCCATGGATTTGCTGAGCTATCATTCTTGTTATATTTCATAATCAGAAGCAAGTGCTAATTTAGCTGTTGCGTGGGAAGATTCGGATAAGAATTGTCACGTACCTAAATTATGTTAAGTTCTTTGTCTTAAAGTATGATGTAATTAATGTAAGGTTTTTGATTGGAGATTTTGTTTTTGAGAAGGGGCTATTTAAGCTTCATTTTTTCCAGAGGAAAGTTAAGTTCCTTTTTGGCCCTCGAAAAAAAAGGTCAATTAATATAATTTCGAATCCAATCAGAAATTTTGTATAATGTAAATTTGTAAAACAAAGAGTTGATTTAAGTTCGGTTCAAGAAGTCAAGTGTTTTATGCGGGTAATTAACACCGAGTTTTCGGCGACGCATTATAAATACAGGTGATGAACATTACGTTACTTAAACATTCTAATTCAAGTGGCAAATTAGAACCGCACTTTGTGTGTTTAATTAAATAAAGGTGAACTACGAAAATTGGTTATAATCAAACGATTGAGGCGAGAATAAGACCTTGAGGTGAAAAGTTCGGTAAACAAAGAATGTTAAAGTGTGGGTAATTGAACGAACAAGCGGAACATCTAAAGAATTGACGATTGTAATAATTAGTTCCGGGAAAGTTGCCGGTTGTTCTCCCAATTGAGAAAATAGTCGCTACTGCGGACTTTATAAAGTTTTCCCGGCTAATGGTACTGTATCGACGCGTTTTACCGATGCTGAACGCGTGTAACGTCTTTGACGGAGTTAAGTGAATCGATTCTGACAATAAAGTGTTGAGTTTTTGTTGTAAACTAAGGATTAGTAGCTGTCAAGCTGCAGGCATACCTGTAAGTACCTTTAACAACTTATCACCTCTTCAACTGGAAGAACTCGCCTCCAATTCGATCGTTAGAGGAACATCACGGACACCAGTTATTTTCGACGCGTACTTCTATTTGATTTTGTTTTTGGTTGATTTAAATTGTTGGTTAAAGTCAAGACGGGCGAATCGATCAGAATAGAGTCTTAGAATTCAATTATGTCTTGATTATCAAACTTTAGACCCCTCTGACTCGGTGCGCAGTCTTGATTTATTATTTTGTTTGATGTTTTGTTGTATGCATGCTTTAGTTGCGAATTAAGTCAAGGTAGTTCTCGAGTAGCGGCATTTATCGTTTGCGGCGAGTCGTACGTACGACCAAGCGCTCTGCGGCTGATTCCCTGTGCGACTTTTAAATTTAAGAGTAATTTGAATGATTTTATTAACCATTTTACTTGCTTTAAATTTTAATATACGAATTATTATCTCATATTTGACTTTCTCTGAATCGCCTGTTTTCATCTACGGAGTGTTCGAATTTCCGGTTTTGGCGAACATTTCACAGTGACTAAAAATTCGGTGGCGCCCTTAACAACTCTTCCTGATTTAAGTAAACTCGGCAAAAAGGTAAGTGAGAGACAAATAATTCGACCCGCCCCTTCTCGACTAAGTTAGCTGGCAAACCACCATCCCATTGTTACCTTCTCTAAACCATCGTTTTAGAGTGTAACACTCTGCGAGAAAATCTTATTCCTGGTCAGAAAAATTGTTGCCCACAATCCTTTGGTTCCGAAGGAAAATATTTACTTACCACCTTTACACATCAAACTTGGATTGATCAAGCAGTTTGTGAAAGCAGTGGACAAGACAAGTGGCGCATTTCAATTTTTGAAAACTAAATTTCCTCGTCTTACCGAAGCTAAAATCACAAAAGGCGTTTTTGTTGGTCCCCAGATTATACAACTCTTCCAAGAATCCACGTTTATTAAACACCTAAATCGAAAAGAAAAACGAGTTTGGCTTGCATTTCAAAACGTTTGTAAGAACTTCCTGGGTAACCACAAAAGTGAAGATTATGTCGCTCACGTCGAGGAACTGCTTTTAGCGTACAAGGACATAGAATGTAACATGTCTCTTAAAGTTCACTTCCTTCACTCGCATCTGGACTATTTCCCTGAAAATTTAGGAGCAGTCTCGGATAAACACGAGGAACGGTTCCATCAAGACATCGCTAAGCTGGAGAAGAGATTTTCAGGAAATGGAATGCAAGCGTGTTGGCGGAGTACTGCTGGTTTTTGAAACGAGAGAGCTGTACCTCAGGGTATAAAAGGAAAGCAAGCACCAAGTAACGATGAATATCTTTTTTTTATTACTGTTTATAGCTAAACTAGTTCTTTTTCCCATTTAAATTAAATTCATGTCCATATATTTATTATTATAATAATTATTATAATTATTATTATCGTTCGATAAATAAATTATAATTAATTTATCGAAAAGTAGTAAAATTAGAGATTTGGGGCTCCCTCGAAAATGGTGGGTGATGGAAGAAAACGGAAGACATATTTGGATTCAGGAAGTCGTTTTACATAAGAATCACCCGGAATAGTGCCAGGGCTCGATAAAAAAATATTTTTTTGCAGACCAGTGTACTTTACTAAAGGAATATTTTAAAAAAGTACAACTAAACAAATGATGTAAATTACACAATAAAGCACAAACATAGTCTAAAAAATAATACAAAATTAATTTATTAAAACAATAATGCATCGTTTTACACACTAAGAAAAGTGACAGCTGCTTAATAAATATTTAACGTTGGTCATAGAAGAATTAGTTTCAAATTGCGAAAATCTACAAAAAACTAAGTTGTTAACATAACTTAATTTAATTTAAACAAACAAATATATACACTGTATTACATTAAAAAAAATTAAATGTAAGTGTATTAATTATGCATGTATAATTTAATTCAGTTGCCTAAGGTGAATTAGATTAAATCAGTTAAAAACTACACAGTGCTTATTTTTAAATATTTTACAAAACAATCAGATTATCTACAATTTTGATAATAAAAAACATTAATTATAAACATTGCAATTGTTACAAAACATCGTATAGTGTGATCAAATAATACCTAAAAGAATCGACTTTATTTACGTAAACTGTACTTGAATTATGAAAGTAAATAAAAATAATGAGAAAGTGGTATTATAATCGCTTTAACCACACAAAGAAAATTAGATATGTTTGTATGTTTAAAAACTTTCTGTCAACATTGTTGTTTACTTTACTTTACTTCTATATTCAAAAAAATGGCCTAAAATATTTATTTTTAGAAATTGTCATAGATATAGGTAGTACCTGTAACTAAATAATTTACAGCTGTCAGTCAAGCGTTTACAATTGACAAAAAAATGTGTATTAATGTAATTTCAAATATTTTTACATACCTACGTTTTGTAAATAGTTTAAGAATCAACTTAATACTATTTTAACAATCAAATTATGACTTCCTTTTAAGTCATTTTTTTAAAATTTACAATTAGCAGTATTCACTTGGTATAAAATTAGTTATAACTTTTATCAGTATAATTTTTTTCTTTTTCTTACTGTTTTTCTGTTATACTATGATTATTTAAATCCTTTGTTTAGGAGGGACGAACAAACACTCAAGGTATTCTTTGTGGGCAACGTTTCGTGCGACGATGTGCGCACTTCATCAGATCTTTAAAAGTTTATTTTGTAAGTTGATTTAATACACAAAAATATAAAATCATCTTTAAAATTACAATTTCAGATCTTAATTATTACACTTACGTAGAATTGAGAGAGTGTTAGGTTGTATGAACCTTGACATGTAGCAACAATTTAACTTAGTGTTTACAAATAATTAAAATTAGTACTTGTCATATACAACTTGTATATATAAAATTAATAAATTAACATTTAGAAATGACAAACATTTGACATGAAACATTCGAACAACGCTGACGATTACATGTGTTATCAAAAATTATTTGAACGTCAAGGCAATCAACTTGATAAGATTCAATTGGAACTCAAGCTTTATTATGTCAATAATAATAATTAATTTGTGTTAATTCATGTTATTAAATTACTATAGATGTTACTTAAGCTATTTGTGTCATTGTTAAAGTTTATATTATTGTTGTGTAGTTTAATTCCTATCATTTCTGATATTAACCTTTTTTTGTATTTAGCCTCTACATCTAAAATCGTGGGATTATTGAAATCAAAAGTGTGTCCTGTATTTGTATGATGTAAATCTAACGCTGTATCGGCTTTATTTTTCTTATAGTCGTACTTGTAATTATTGATTCGATTTTTTAGCTTTTGTTTGGTTTGCCCAATGTAACATGCTTGACACTCATTACAGTTAATTTTGTACACAACGTCGTGTTTTTCTACAATGTTGGTTTTGTCTTTAATTTTACTGTATGGTATGTTGTAAATGGTGTTGGTGTTGTACATTGTTATTCTGATGTTAGTCGTTTTTAAAATCGGGATGATTCTTTTTCTTAAATCAGAAATATTTATGATTTTAGTGTAGATGGTGTTGGTATTAGAGGAAGTGTTAAGGTGAGTGATAAGTGGGTTAGATGATGGTGGGTAATGGTTAGTCATGTTATTAAGTATAAGAGTCTATTAATAATGTTTTTAGGACAATTGTTATTTTTTAGTATATTATTCAAGTTTATTAAGTTTTTAATGTGGAACTGTGGACTACTTCGATTAATGATTTTATTTTTCATAGCTTTTACGATATTTATTTTTTGATGGTGGGGGTGTTTAGAGAAAAAGTTTAGTAACCTCTTAGAAGCTATCGGTTTGGTGTACCATTTGCTGATTAATAATCCAGTATTCTTATCTCTTTCAAGTTTTACATCGAAGAAGGAAAGAGTGTCATTTTTCTTCGCTTCGTAGGTGAATTTTAGATGAGGGTTGTAAATGTTAAAAATGTTTAGAGTGTTTTTAATTTTGGTGTTGAGTATACATGAAATGATATCATCTACATAACAATACATGAATGTAGGATTATACATGAGATTAGTGACATAATTTAGCAGGTCATGCATAGTAATACTGGCTAATATTGGTAAAGCTGGATTGCCCATGACCGTCTGGAATCTTTGAATATACATGCTGTCATTACATTTAAAATAACTCAATGATTTCGATAAGATTGTGTAACTCTAAAGTAGTATGGCTTTTTAAGTTAGTCCAGTATTTGTTTATAAGTTGAGTGGTGAGCTCTTTAGTGATGTTAGTAAATAATGAGGAGACGTCAAATGAAATAAGTGTGTAGTTATCAGGTATTATGATGTTTTTTGTCTTGTGGATCAATTCATATGAGTTCTTTATGTTATAGTCAAAAATATATGAAATGTTTTGTATTATCTCCGATATATATTTTGATAATTGATAACTGATATATATAAGTGTTGTACGTATTTCTTCATTTCTTACTCTATCTATTTTTGTTACTCCCATGATTCTTTTTAAGTATTTCATTTTGCATGCTTGTATCTTGCTTTCTTGCTTTTTTGTGAGCGTCCAGCTTTCACACCCGAATTTCAATATTTGTTTATAAATGGTGTTGTATACTGTAATTTTGTTCTATTGTTTACTTCTTTTTTTCTAATAAATACATTACTTAGTTTATTGGCACTTTCAATTCTATTATTTATTTCGACTTCGTTTTTTCCATCCTTTTGTATTGTAACGCCCAAATATGTAAAGCTGTCTGTTTGTTCAATCTCTTTATTGTTAAGTTGTACTTTCGCTTTTGTGTTGTTCCCTCCTAATATCATTACTTTAGTCTTATCTCTGTTTATTTCAAGGTTGAATGTTTGTAGTGCACTGTTCCATAGCTGCAAGTTGTCTTCTAGATCTTCCGCGTTTTTAGCACAAATCATCAAGTCGTCTGCGAACGCACACTCTGTTATATAAACTGGTTCCATATATCTGTAACCCACTAGTAGTTCCTTAGCCTAATCCTTAACTTCTTTTATTACGTCATCTAGTACAATGTTGAATAATATTGGACTTAGGACTCCACCCTGTCTCACTCCCTCTTTCGTCGCAAATTTTTCTGACTCCAAGTTGTTTGTTCTAATCTGGTTCCACGTGTTTTTGTACAAGCTCGCTATGTTCTTTCTTAATTTTTTCCCAATTCCTCTTTTCTTAAGGCTATCCCAGATGATTCGTCTCGGTATACTATCGAAAGCTTTTTCGAGGTCAATAAACACTGTATATATGTCTTTTCCGTGGTATTCTATTAATTGTTTTATGGTAAATATGTGATCTTGTATTCCTCTACCTTTTCTGAAGCCACTTTGCGATTCTTCCATTTGAGTTTCTGTTTTAGCCTTTAATTTGTCGTCTAGCAGTCTCTCGTATACTTTGTATGCGTTACTCAGTAGCGTTATCCCTCTATAATTTTTACACTCTTTTTTATTTCCCGACTTATATATGGGTAATATTATACCGGTTTCTCACTCTTTAGGAATCCTGCTTTGTTCTGCAATTTTATTTATCAATATTGTTAGTACTTCTATTCCGTTATTTCCTAGCAATTTTAGCATTTCTGCACTTATACCATCATGTCCCGGCGCTTTGCCTCTTTTGAGTTTATTTATAGCTTCTCTTACTTCTTCTGTTCTAAATACTTCTTCTTTTTCTTGTTCATTGTCTTTGTTCTCTCTCACTATTTCCTTCCACATTATGTAGTGTGTCTGTTATTTCCACATTTAATAATTGCTCGAAGTATTCTTTCCATCGCCGCATTATATCTTCATTTTGAGTTAACGTTTTCCCTTCCTTCGAGTTGATGTGTTGCGATTTATCTTCTTTTCCTTTCTTTAAAGTCTTTAATATTTTAGAGAACAATTTTTGGTTACCCGCACTATCTTTTTCCATCTTTCTGCCGAATTCTTCCCATGCTTTTTGTTTTGCGGTTTTTACCGATTCTTTAACTCGTAACCTCTGAGCTTTGTATTGCTTATAGTTTTCATTGTTTTTGTTTCTTAGATATTTTTCTCATTTTATTTTCTTTAACTTCACTTCTTCGTTTATCTCTGCATTCCACCAATGCGTTTTCTTTAGATTTTTGTTATCGTTTGTCTCTTCACATGTTATTTTAGCTGTGTTCAGTATTGCTTCTTTAATGTTTATCCATAGTTCTTCTATATTGTACTTTCTTATATTTATTTTCATGTTTCTCATTTCTTTTTCTATTTTTGCAGTATATTTATTTGCTACTTTATCTTCTTGCAGTTTGTATGTGTTTATTTTTATTTTCGTTTGTCAGGTTATTTTTGTGCACTTTTTGTTTTACTTAGTTTCTGTTGCTATCCTCGTTTTTGATACTACCAGGTAGTGATCAGTATATATTTCGGCACCTCTTCTTACTCTTGTGTCTTTGATATCTTTTCTATATTGTTTATTTATTATTATGTAGTCAATAATCGATTTTTTTTTCTGCTCACCACTTCTCTAGTATATTTATGGATGTCTTTGTGCTTGAAAAAGGTGTTGGTTATTATTAAGTTGTTCATTATGCAGAAGTTTATTAATCTTTTCCCGTTATCATTTCTTATTTTCTCTCCATATAGCCTTATTGCCTCTCCTAATTCGTCGTCCTTTTTTCCTATCCTTCCGTTTATATCACCTGTTATAATTATTCTTCCACTTATATTTTCTATTGCCTCTGATAATTGCTCCCAGAACTGATGTTTTATTTGTAGTTTTTCATCTTCTCCTGCTCCATATGCAATTATCAACGTGGTTCTATTGGTGTTTTCTAAATGTATTTCTATTTTAAGTATTCTTTCTGTAATAACCGTCCATTTTTTAATGTATTTATTTATTTTCTTTTTAATTATGCATCCCACTCCCTCTCTTGCTCTCTGGTTGTGTTCGACTCCCGCGTATACTAGTAAATTTCCGCTAGGTAGAATTATTTCTCCTTTATCTTTCTTTTTAGTTTCTGTTATTCCTAAAATATGTAGTTTTGCTTTGTTAAATTCTTCGTCCAATTCGTAATTTTTTTCTGTTAAACCTCTTATGTTCCAAGTTCCCATTTTCCATCCATTCCTTATCTCTACCTTATTCGTTGCCTTGTTCGTTGTCTCATTGGACCGTCCAGTTTTCATATTTTCTGTATTTAGTTTTTTTCCAAGCCGTACGCGTTATTTTTCTTATTTGTTCTTCAAAGTTTTGAACTTCCGGGGACCTTTCTATTACTTTTCTCTTGTAATTTGTGTTTTGACTCCATGTGTTTGTTTCTTGGTTTTCCTGTTGTGATTCGTAGGATGTGCCTGTCTTATTGTAAATCTTTAGTTTGTCGTAGATTAAAAAGACAAACAGCATTGCTTTAAATTTTTTGCGCTGCTTAAAATCTTTTTTTTTGTACTCGTCTTTATTAATTTAATTAATATTGGTCTTGTTTTTTCCTTCAGTAGGTTTTCCTAGTCTTTTTGCTTCGTCGATCTTCATCTTTTTATCTAGGCTAATTCCTATCTTGTCAATTCCTGTAAAAACGTTTTCTCTAGTTACTTCTTCACACTCGTTTA
This sequence comes from Aquatica leii, assembly GCA_035610365.1. Taxonomy (NCBI): domain Eukaryota; kingdom Metazoa; phylum Arthropoda; class Insecta; order Coleoptera; family Lampyridae; genus Aquatica; species Aquatica leii. The sequence goes on from CM069432.1 coordinate 7,008,732, forward strand.
TATCCTCTTTGACACCTTTTATTATGAGATTTTTTCCTCTTATTTCTCTTTCTAACATTTCTATTCTTTCGTTTTGCTCGGTCACTTTTTTTGTAAGTTTTGTGTTTTCCTCTTTAACTTGGTTTAACTCTTGTGTTAACTTGTCCAGTTTTTCGTTTGTTTGCTTCGTGTTTTTGTTTATAGATGCGAACATTTCTTCAATTCTTTCCATATCCATTTCTTGAGTTATCCGTTATCGAGCGTCCTTGCCTTCCTTCCTATGCCTATATTAAGTCATAAAATTTGGGTGGCGTGATAGTGTATGTTATGAGTTTATTATATGTAATAAAGTCTATGTGTCCGTCCTCATAAAGTTTTTTGCATAGTTTGTTATTACTGTTTTGAAATTTGGTTGTTGGGTCTAAGTCAATTTTTTTGTAAATAGTTCAGTCATTCAGTAGAGTCATAATTTTTTTTATATTCGTCTGTTTGTATGATGACAGTAGCATTACCTTTGTCAGATTTAGTGATTATTAAGTCATTGTGTGTTTTGGTAAATCTTTTGGTAGATCTCACTAGGGTCTTTATAAAATCCTCATGGTGTAAAGTGAGTATGTCTTCTGTGTCTTTGATTAAATTAATAATGGGCAATTTTTTTATAGTAATTGCACATAAACTTTGGGGGCAATGCAAGACAGTGGGCTACTTTCTCCGGAAGTTGTACATCGGTTAGATTGTAGATGCATCCTTGTGTGTTGATACTCAAATTGTAATTTTGTCACGTATATACCTTTTGAAATTTTTTATTTAATTTCATTTTATCATAAGAGGATATTCGTTTTTGTTTGTTTTTAGTTATTTAATAATTTTTTGGATTTGGTCCTTCAAGCCGGATCCACCCTGGATCTACCACCACCATCAACTTAACATATGGTTCTTCGATTCAAGAAAGAAAACGAAGTTCTACCACCACGGCCCATTTACGGTCCGACTCCACTATTTAACAGATTTACAACCTGTTAAATTAAACAACATTTCCGGTCCATCCGCGACCAACGAACAAGAAGTTCTACTACCACGGCCCATCCACGGTCCGATACCACTATTTAACAGAATTACAAACTGTTAAATTAAACTACATTTCCGGTCCATCCGCGACCAACAAACAAAGAAGTTCCACTTACGGTCCATCCAAGGACCTTCCAGTCAAGAAAAGACAAGGCTATTAAACCAAGTAAGCCACCGAGATGACCACCAACATGGACAAGAACGACGCTGAGCAATCACTACGCCGAAAGAAACAATCCATTCGAATTAAACACCTGGACCAAACGATCCAATTAATTAACCAAGAAGTGCAAGAAGACAAATCAAAATTACGATATGAACTGTTGCTCCAGAAGATTAACAAGCAGTGGGAAACCATCCAAGAACTACATGAAGAAATAATGGTGTACGAAATCAATTTCCAAGACAACTACTTCAAAAATGATGAATACTTGTTAGCCGAGCAGTCCTACGAAGTAGCAGTTGAAGGTTTACAACAAAAGATTGTTACAACTCAAAAGGTCCAAGAAGTATCTAAACCCAACCTTAAACTTCCTACAATAGAAATTCCATTTTTTGACGGAAGCTATGAAAACTGGCCAACCTTTAATGACATTTTCCTAAAAGTTATTCATGAAAATCCATCCTTAACCAAAATTGAAAAATGCAATACCTTAAAACCCACATCCGAGGACAACCAAGCAGAATGGTGCAGCATCTACAAATTACTGACATCAACTATGAAGTGGCTTGGGAGCTACTTCAGAAGCGGTACCAAAATCAAAGACTAATCATTTCCAAATTAATTAACAAAATCTTAGACATACCGCCAATCCAGAATGAATCTGCGGATAAACTACGACAACTGCATGATATTATCACCGAATGTTTAAAAGCAATTGACAACTTAGGCGTTAGTACTACCTCCTGGGGGCCGATAGTTGCACTTATCAAACTCGAAAGTGGGATCAAGAAACCAATCGTCTGTACGAACAATCTCTGAAGACACCACACGAAATCCAAGACTTACAAGAGTTAATGGATTTTCTGAACCGAAGATTCCAGTCATTAGAAGCAGTCACGGCGGCGAAGAAGACATGTTATAACGAAATGCAACAAACGTCAAAATTTAACAACTACAATTTGAATCCACATGTTACAATACACCATTCCAACTGCTGCGGATACTGTAAGCAGCAACATCTAATATATACCTGCCAAAAGTTTAAAGCGTTATCCATTATTGGCAGGATTCAATTCATAAAAGAACGACGACTCTGCTTCAACTGCTTGAACCACGATATCACGAAGAGATGCCGAAGTCAATTGCGGTGCCTCCAGTGCGGTCAACAGCATCATACAATGTTGCACAAAGACAGACAGGCCAATTCAAAACCATATAATGGAAACACAACCTCTAAATATTCAAGCCAAAATTTACAAGAAAAAGCGAATCCTATTACCAGTCATCTTGGAAGACAAGACCAAACTACAATTTTGGCCACGGCCCTTGTACTTATTAAATCAGCAACAGGAACCATAGAATATTTGCGAGTACTGATTGATCCCGGATCGCAATCATCATTCATGACAGAAAGAGCAGCGCAATCCTTGGGGCTACCAAGAGAGAAGATAAGAGCCGAAATAACAGGTCTGGGAGCAGGAGATCCAAAAATAGCAACCACAAAAATTCTAGCTGAGGTGCACCCACGTTTTCCAAGCAACTTCACACTACCTGTCAAGTTTCTGGTGATGTCAAAATTAACACAAGCGTTACCAAGCTATGAGATAGAATACACCAGATCGAACCAACTACAAAACTACGTTCTTGCAGACCCCACGTACAACAAACCCGGCTCAATTGATGCCATCCTGGGGGCCGAAGAATTTGGAAAAATAATTCAGCAAGGCATTGAGAAAACAAAAGATGGGTTACTGGGTCAACAGACGGAACTAGGTTGGATATTATCAGGAATTGCAAAAGAATATCAACACGATGATATAAAAATTATCAGCATGATTATCCGGCTCGAAGGACCAAATCTTAAGCACGTAATTGTTATCGTACTTAATAGTAGAACACCTGCCCAGGTAATCAATATCTTAACGATACCAGATTCTAGGGCAGGCGTAGTGATCAAACAAAGTTAATGTTGAATGATAATTTTATTAATAACTGTCTACTATTTATATACAATTTTTACAAGTGTGAAATACAAAGTCAGCATATTTATTATTACTATACAAATGTAGGTTACTATAAGTAACACATTCTTCGCAAAGTGTTGATATAGCGGAAGTTTAAATATAACGTAACTACTTACGTTTGCAATTGCATTGTTTTACAAGTGTAGTAATTGTTAAGTGTTTGTTTACAATTTCTTAACTTTGAAATTTATAAATGTTTCCATAAACCATTTTTATGTTTAAATTGTAATTTAAACACTTGAGTTCCAATTGAATCTTATCAAGTTGACTGCTATGACGTTCAAATAATTTTTGATAACACATGTAATCGTACTAATTTGAATTATATGTAGACGCTAAGTTAAATTGTTGCTACACGTCGAAGTTCATAAACCTAACACTCTCTCAATTCCACGTAAGTGTAATAATTAAGATCTGAAATTGTAACTTTAAAGATGATTTTATGTTTTTGTGTATTAAATCAACTTACAATATAAACTTTTAGAAGCCTGATGGAGAGCGCACCTCATCGCACGAAACGTTGCCCACAAAGAATACCTTGAGTGTTTGTTCATCCCTCCTAAACAAAGGATTTAAATAACCATAGTATATCAGTTATAACCCTTATATGTATAACTTTTTAAATTATTAACATCTAGTACTTATATACTATAATTAGAAACAAATATATAATTACATATTAGTAGAAATAAATAAAATATAGCAATATTAATTCATCAATGTTTATTACAATATTTAACTGTAAGTTTATTTAATTATGAAATTAATTCCGTTTTCAATTAACATAAAATATTTGTTAGACGAAGAATAAAATAATTATGAAAAAAAGTAAACTTTCTCTGATATGTTATTAAAAATCGACGTACAAACTTAAAACAAAATACTGTTTTATTTACCGTAATATAACAGGTAGTTCTCATTAAGCATCCAAAGCTAATAATTTTCAATATTTTAACTTTTAAACTGACATTTAGTCAGTTTCAACAGGATCAAGTTGATGTAGATGTTACGATAAAACTAGAAAATGGCAAAACCAATGTAAAACACCTGTTCGTAAGGGATGAAAGTTTTAAATAGACTTTGTTTTATTTAATTTATGATGTAAATTAATCTTGTAAACTAAAACCATTAATACTGTTATGCATTTTTTTGTTTAATTACGAGGCTATTTCTCATTTGTGATTATTCGCAACAGAAGTTTTGATCGTTTTGAGTAGAATACATTTTTGTGCAAAGTCAATTTATTAATTAGGATTCAGAACATTATCTAATTAGTTATGCAATAGAGCAATATAAATAATTAATGTCTTATCTATGCTAACTTATCGTCGCTGAAGAAGTACGCTTACTGCATTTATAGATATTTGTACTTCGTGCATAATTTACATATTTCGGTTCAATGTAAAAAAATGCAGTAATTTTTCTAAATATATACACTATGTTTGGTACATAAAATTTTGTTATATAAGTATTTTTTTTTTTAATTCGAAAGAATGTATAAGCAGTACACGTTTGTTTTCGTGCGAATCCTGTTACTAATTGGTTTAATATAATTAATTATTAAAAGAACAATTTTTTTATTATAGTTTTATATAAGTTTTTGCTTGAATTACCAAAATTTCTCTATCAGTACATAACGTAAGACGCGATTATTAATTTTTTTTTTTTAAGTTTTGTTTTTGTAGTTAGTACTTCATTAGGCCCTTAAATCAATTGAAGCGCTCGGGGCAACAAGATGCATAAGCCACATTGGTATATTTTTTAGAAAAACGATTTGAAAGGTCTTAGTTAAATCGGTAAATCAAAGCTGCTGTTTTAGTATATAAATATTCAGTAAGTTGAATTTTTTCTTTTCCCATATAAAACAATTTTTTTTCAGGTTTTTTTTCTATATAAAGTGTGGCTTGTGTCCTTTTTATCAAAATTTGACAACCTGTTTTATTTTTTAGTAAGGTATAAAATTTAATATTCAAAAACACTACACGTAAGAAAAAATATTATTTATTTGTTTTGTTCTTCGTCTACATCAGAGGTTCCCAAACTTTTTTGTGTCGTAGACCACTTGCCATATTTTTCGGTTTTGGGTAGACCCCCTACTTACCTGATATTAATTTTTTGTAAATTTCTAACTGTAGTGAAGTTTAGTGTTAAAAACTTAAAGTAAAAACACATGTTAAGTTTTATACATTTATTAATAGAATTTAAATTAAAACTACTCAAAATAAAATTTTGTATCTGTTATATAAAATCTACGTAACATAAAATAAACTAAGCAATAACTAAATGTTTTTAGTGAGAAGGATGAACCTGATGCTTTAATAATAAAATATCAACATTTGGCGTCAATTTTGTAAAGTTTAATCTTAAATCTCCTCGGCTAATGTCTGTTTCCTGAACTCCCTTTCCATTAGGTATGACAATGGAAAGGAAATTAAAAATTTCCTCGCTATGCTCCATAATACGGGATAAGTAACGGGTATGATGTTTTGCAGCCAGCATTGCTGATATCCTTTTTTAAACTGAACCTTAAGTTCTTCGTTTGTACTTAGTTCAGTCAGTTCCTCTTGTATTATGACAGTCGTTTCTTCTATGTCAGCATATGGGTTAATTACCCACGGTGATATTACCATAGTCAAAACATCCTCAAACCTAGTTTTAAAATCTGAATAGAAGGTATTTGAATGCTGAACGTAGGTTGAAACGTCGTCTGCCTGGCAGTTTGTCTGTGACAAATTGGGGAACTGGAAAAATATTTTGCTTCATTCGTTTAACTCTGGCAAAAAACGCTGTTAAAATGGACTTTGTTTTAATATTATACAACGAATAATAATAACAAATTTTTATGCGATTTATCTCTACGTACATTTGACTGTCGTGTGTAAAAATTCACTGGTTCCGGTTTAGCAATAATACAAAATTTTAATTGTAAAATAGAGAAGTATGTACAGTGCAATATCCATAATCCGAACTTCCGTAATCCGAACATTCCAGTAATCCGAACTGACCCACAGTGTAACGACCAATGTACAATTTTTTCACTTTTTTTGTGAAGTTATTTCGTAAGACATATGTATTTATATATATATATATATATATATATATAAGTTTAATTTTATTCATTGCCATTTGGCTTACAAATTTGGTCGTGTTGTCTATACATATATACTACATTTTCTTATCCCTTCTCCCCCCTTAACTTTTTCCTCCTGCTCCATACTTCCTCCATCCATTCCGCTCCTTTTCCGTTTTCATCTAAGATATCCACTATTTTCATCACCTCTTCTCTTAGTTCCCTGCATCTCTTTCTCATGTGGTTAAGGTCTTCCGTTTCTTCTCCACATAGCCTGCACAACTTTTCTGGTTCTTCTTTCCAATATTTGTTTCCTAACTCCTCGTTGCCACATCTGAACCTTGCCACCATTTTTTTCCTTTTGTTGCTTTTAATCTCTCTGTCTTTTAAATATTCCGGCACCCCTTCACCCTTGATATCTTTATAATTCCTATTATATCTGCTCTCTTTTATCTTTGTCCATCTTTCTTGTTTTTCGATGTCTCTATCTCTCCTTATTATTTCTTCTCTTGTCCCTACCTCATCTTCTCTTAATCTCTCCACTTCTTCACTCGCGTACCCGTTTCTTTTGTAATACTCTTCTCTGCCCTCCTGCCCGTACTTCACTTTCCCTCCCTTTATCTCTTTCCAACATTCTTGCAGTATTTTGCAATTTGTTCTTTCCCTCATTTCTTCCTCGTATTTTATTGTTCTTTTTCCTGTCTCAATCCTTATTTTTTCTATCTGCACCTCCTCTCTCAAATATACCCCGGTGTATCCTTGTCCAATCCTAACACCCATCTCCAGTATTTTTCCTGTAGCCCCTCTACCTCCCTCCACTCCTTCCAGTCCCATATTTCCGCTCCATACATTACCACCCCCTTTATTAATTTTTCGAACAGCAATTTTCTTTTTTTTTATATCCATCTTGAATACTCTTTCCCCCACACCCCAGACTTGTCCTATTATCCTGTTTCCTTTCTTCGCCCTTTCCTTTATGTGTTCTCCCTCTTTATTATCCTGTTTCATCGTGTAGCCCAGGTATGTAAATTCCTTCACTTGTTGCACTTTCTCATCACTCCATCTCCACTCCTCTCTTTTTCTTTTCCTCCCTCCTTTTCTAAATATCATTATCTTTGTTTTCTCCGTGTTTGCTTCCATTTTTTTTTTCATATATTTCTCTAGCGTTTTCATCATCTCTTTCATTTCCTTTTCCTCTTTAGCCACCAGCACTATGTCATCCGCATACGCCAACGACCATACCTTAGCTTTCCCTACCACTATCCCTCCTGTCTGTTGTCCTCTCATTGTCTCTTCCAGATCCCCCGCATATACCGAGAACAGGCTTGGGCTCAGTGGACATCCCTGCCTCAACCCTTTCTTTGTTATGAATTTCTCACTCTCTTCCCCATTCACTTTAACCCTGCTTCTCGTTTCTTCGTATATTTCCTCTATTCTTTGTATTAATCTTTCATTGATTTTTTTTCTTTTCATATATTCCCACAGCTTTTCCCTATTCACTTTGTCAAAAGCAGCTTTTAGGTCTACGAATAGTGCTAGCATTTTCCCTCTTTTTTTTCTAGTTCTTTATTTGCTAGGTGTTTCATTATATATATGTTGTCTATCGCCCTTCTTCCTTTTCTGAATCCCGCTTGTCCGTCTGGTACCAAACTTCTTTCCTCTATTTCCTTCTGTAATCTTTCTTGCAGTATTGTCGCGTACAATTTGTATGCCGAGCTCAGTAATGTTACCCTCTATAATTCTCGACTTTATTTTTTTTCGCCTTTTTATGTATTGGGCATCTTACTCCCTCTCTCCATCTCTCTGGGAATGCTTCCCCTTTCCATATTTTGTTTATTATTTCCGTCATCCTTTTTGCTACATTTTCTCCCCCGTATATCCACAAGAGAAGATGGGATACAACCATCTTCTCTTGTCGCCTTTCCTTTTTTTATATTCTTTATCGCCTCTATTACTTCTTCCTCCCTTATTCTATCCCTATCTCCTTCTTCTTGACTTGACTACCGCGTCTTTCCTTTTTTCTTTTTCCTGCTTTTGTTCTTCCCCTCCCAACAGGTTCCGAAAATATATCTCCCATTCTTTAATTTTTATTCCTTTTGTCGTCCTGTTTTTTTTTCCTCTGCTTCTTTAGGTACTTCCATACATCTTCTTCCGTTTTTATTCCTTTAATCTGCTCCGTTTGTTTTTTTTTTGTTTTCCTCCTTCTTCCTGTCGCATGTTTTTGTATATTTTTACTGCTTCTTTGTATTCTTCTTTTTCTTTTTCCCTTTTTTCCACTGTCTTAGTGCTCTTCTTGCATTTTTCCTTGCTTCCTTGCATTCCTTATCCCACCATTTCTTCCATCCAGTTTTCTCCCCATTCCATTTTCTAAATCTGACTCTCTCTGTTGCTTTTCCATCATCTCTCTCATTTCCTCTACACTTTCTTGTACTTCCTTCCCTATCCATACCGTTTTCTCTATTCTCTCTTTATATCTTTTTATACTCTCTTCTGTCCACTTTTTTTTAGTTATGTACTTCTCCTCTTCCTCTCTCTTTTCTCTTTCCCTTCCTTCCATTGTCAATTCCAGTGGTTGATGGTCTGACTCTACCCTTTCTCCCACCTTAAATGGCTTTACCTTCTCTGCGCTCTCTTCATCTGTCACTACAAAATCTATTATTGATTCTCCTTCCTCCTATGTACGTAAATTCCCCTTTCCATCTTCTTCTCTGTTCCCGTTCATTATTTCCCACCCTTTTTCGTTGCACAATTCCAGCAGTTCCTCTCCCTCTTTATTTATCACCTTGTCCTTTGTTTGTCTCTTTCCCGTCCCTTTTCTTTCTTGTATTCCTCCCTCTTCCCCTATTCTTGCGTTGAAATCTCATCCTACTATTATCAATCCCTCTTCCCTCTCTTCTATCATCTCTTCTATGTTTTTCCTTGTCTCTTTCATTCTACTGCTATAAACCGTCACTACTTTTATTTTTGTTTTTCCCCACTGCATGTTCCTTTCTACAACTCCTCTTCTCTGTTGCACTTTCTCCTTCTTTTCCTGGTTCAACCATTTTTTTCTTATTCCCGTTATTATCCCCCCCTTTGCTCTCCCTTTTTTCTTTTCTCTTTCTGCATGTTGCACCACCCACTCAAATTCGTCCGGCAATTCTTTTTCCCACCACTCTCATTCTTTTTCTTCTATCCATGTTTCCTGTAATCCCACTACATCCTGTTCCTTGATGTACTTCCAGAACTCATGTTCCTTGTTTTTTATTTCTGCTACGTTCCAAAACAATACTCTCAGCTCACTCACCTCCCCCCGTGCTTCTTCCTCACTTTCTTTTTTCTCTCTTCTTTTTCTTTTCCATTTCTATCTCTAATTATTCCTTTTCTTTGCCGTTTTGTCAACTTTCCCTCCTTTACCACCCCCTCTTTGCCCTTTAATTTTTTGCCTTTTGGTTCTCCACTTTCTCTTCTCTTTCTCTGCACAGTCCCCTATCCTTGTCGTTCCATATGTATCTGTCTCCGTTTATCTCCATTTTTCTGTACCCTACCCATACTCTTTTTCCTTCCGCTCTTTTTTCCACCGCTATGTTCATTATTTCTCTTTGCACTCTTCTTTCCTCCCATGTCAAATCGTGACTTATATATATTCTGGTATTCTTTAATTTCTTCTTCTCCTCCATTACCTACTGTTTTTCTTCCCATCCTCCAATTTCCGCCACCACCATCTCATTTTTCTTCTCTTTGTTTATTACTGTCACTTTTTTCACCTCTACTTTTACATTTAATTTTTCTTCCAGCCTCACTGCTAAATCTTTTTGTGGTTTTTCACTTCTCCACCCCTTTATCACAATATTATTCTTTCTTTTCCATCTTTACTCGTCTTCTGCTTTTTCTCCAGTTTTTCTATTCTTTCCACCAGTTTCTCTTTTTCTTTCTCCCACTTCTTTTCTCTTTCTCCCATTTCTTTTTCATTTCTTTGATTTCTTGTCTTATTCCTTGCATATTTTCTTCCATCTGTTTCACCATTTCTCTCATTAATTCTTTTAACTCCATTTCTTTCCTTCCTCCTTCTGTTCTTGAGGTTTTTCCTTCCCTCTCCTCCGATATCTTTTTAATGTCTGGTGATCTTATTGTTTTCTTTCCTCTTTCAAATATTTGTTGCCTTTCTTTTTCCTCTTCCTCTCTCTCTTTTATTCATCGCTTTCCCCCTTTTGTTATTACTTATTATTTATTATTTATTTTTTTTTAATTTAGTTATTTATTTAATTTTTTTTTCTTTATTAATTTTTAAATTTATTGTTACTATGATTCTTTCTAAGTGTATTTAATTAACACCCGCCACAAATATTAGAAAAGTATATAAATAAAAGTTTGTATTTCACTGTTATCACAAGCGCGCGCTTGACCTTTAAACAAGTCCGCGATATCCGCTCGCATTCGCACACGTTATCTGAGCCACCTATATCTTCTTATCCATAATTTTAATATACTTATTTACTACTCACATTAACACTGTACTTCTAATCCTTTCTTCACTTCACATTCCTCACCACGCACACGTAAATTAATTGCTGTAAATCACTTTAAATTACCCAAAACTCCGCACTACTATTAAACAGGTCCTCACTCAATCACCTTCAAAACACGACTCCGACATATGTATTTATAAAAAAATAATAAATGTTTAATACGGTCGTAAATAAGTAAATATTGACACACATACTTATTTATTTATGTGACCGGCTAAAATATGTAGTATAATTCCAAAATATTTTTTTTTAAATATAGTTTCTATATGTAAACATTTAAATTCTATGAAAAAAAAAAACAAACAAATGAGAGTGTGTATTGGAAATTCTTCAAAAAACACGCAGCTGTACAGTTGTGAATTTCTTATTTTCTTAATTTATCTTTCAAAGTGGTAACATATTGTATGTTAATAATAAAATACATACGTAATATGTATGTACAGTTCTCTTTTTTTAGATTTTTCCGAAAACATTGCATAATCCGAACATCTCCTTGCAGCAATTAGTTTTTTTTTTTTTTACTTTTGGTATTAGACCATGCAGCCACTACATTTTTTCACTTATTTTTATATTTTAAAGTTAGTTTTTGATATAAAATAAAATATACACTTGTAAATCTTATTGTTGTTAACACTTAATACATATTTTAAGTTTATTGAGGCATAAACACCTTCAACTTTTGTTAGATTCTGGTACAGTCGATCACATGCTATTATATTTTTTTTTGCAGTTAAACAATAAATGATTTAAATCTCCTTCCACTTTGCAGTGTTGACATAGACTAGATGAAATAATTTTTAATCGTGCTAATTGAGATGGAAAACAGCCGTGTCCAAACTTCAATCTGTTGATTATCGTTGTATATTTTCTAGAGATATTAGTAAAATTATGCCAATTATTAATAGGTATTTTTGATTGTATTAAAGTATACTGCGTAGGATGTTCTATACAGTAACGTTTGTAATAATCTTCCCAATTCTTTCTTGTTGCGGATTTTCTTAAATTTATGCACTCTTCTAGGTTTAGGTATAACGGCACTGTTATGCCATTGATAGTGCTTTCTTTTGCTAATTTATCCATTTCTTCGTTTAAAAAACCCCATTATGGGTTTTGCCCCACATAAATTTTATACTAATTCCAGTTAAATACAATTGATAAAGTGTTTTTTTGATTTGCAAGACTATGGGATTTATTTTTTCATTTGGGTTGTAGCTAGTTTTGATGGAAGAAAGTGCTGACAAAGAATTATTATTAAACCATTTTGAAATTACATTTAACTTATGTATTCTATGGATTGAAGAATAGCAAATGCTTCAGCAGAAAAAACGGAGGTCTCAGGCGGTAGTTGATACTTTCTTGTAACGTGCGAATTTTTGACTAGAAAAGCGGCTCCAGTTCCTTCTTGAGACTTTGACGCGTTCGTAAATAAACAGATATCAAAGTGTAATTTTGTTACTTCTGCCATAAATACGCTTTTGCAAATACTGGAAGTATTGCTGTAGATAGGTGTGGTAACTTCTGGGATAACTGAAAGATGATAGAATTCGTACGATGGTATTTTCGGATATAATTCTTCAAAACCAGTTAAAGAGATTGTTGTAATTTCTAAACGCTGCACAAAAAGGAATAGATTTTCGTTTCTCCCAATATTTGTTGCAGAGATCGAAGACGTTTAATTTGCAAATTTCTTTTACTTATTTAAAATTTTTTGTTACAGATTTTAAAATACATTTTTCTGATAAAAACTCTCGTCGTAATTGTAATAGAATTTCTAAATATTCCACTCTTAAAGGTTCTATAGGCGTTGAGCTCATAGCCCCTAAGCTTATTTTTAGGCATTTATTTTGAATTTTATCTATGCGAGTTAATAACGTTTTGTTTGCATTGCCATAAAGCACGCAGCCATAATCTAATATAGCGCGCACAAAACTTTTGTAAAATAATAAACATGTTTTTTGATCAGCACCCCACCAAGTTTTTGCTACCATTCTAAGAAAATTAATTCCTTTTTCGCATTTTGTTGTTACATAATCTATTTGTGGTTTCCATGTGAGTTTTGTATCTAGGAATATTCCTAGGTACTTAACAGTAGGCAAAACTGGAAATTTTAAGTTTGCTAGCCTTACATAATTTGTGACAGGAATTCTATGTCTAGAAAAGAAGATTACGTCGTCGAATCGTCGTTGTATGGAATATATGCAAAAATCATCAGCAAATTGTATAAAGTTTGAATGACGGCCGTCTAAAGAATGCAGTTCTATGGTGTTAATATTAAACAATATTGGGCTTAGTATGGACCCTTGGGGTAATCCAGTATACATGTATCGGGGACCAAGGGTCCCGCTTTCGGTTCTTGTATATATATTGCTCTTCCATAAAATATTTTAATAATTGAAAATGCAGTGTGCTTAGGTATTCCTAAGGTAACCAGCTTATCTTTTGATAGTTGGAGGTTTACAGACTCGTATGCACTCTTTATATCTAGGAAAACTGCTCCCATGTAATCGTTAGAAGAAAAACACTTTTGGATGTCTGTTACTATTGAGACACATGCATCGATAGCACCAAAATCTCGCCTAAAACCAAACTGATTAGGAGCTAAGCAACTTCTTTTTTTTTAAAAGCATCCTAGTCTGCATTTCATTAATTTTTCAAGGATTTTCAACACGCATGAAAGTAGAGAAATAGGTAATTTGGATTTTTTTTAGGTTTGAGTACTGGTATTATTTGTTTTCACGATTGGATGTTTTTGCCGTGTATTCAAACATCGTTATAAATGTCTAATAAATTTGATTTTGCATTAGTAGATAAATGGACAAGCATTGAGTAACTAATTTCATTGAGACCTGGAGCAGAGTTTGAAGTTTTCATTGCCCAATTGAGTTCTGTTAGCGTAAAAGGTTGATTAAAAAGAGGCGATTCTGTTTCCATTAGACAGTTTGAAGTATCAACTAAAGATAAAAATGATGACGGAGGGGAAATATTGTCGAAAAACGATTCGGTTCATTCAAAATTGTTGCTTTTCTGTGTTCTCTTAGCTTCAGCAAAATTACGTTTACATTTGTTATAGTTTTCTAAACTACTGTTCTCTTTGTACAACTTAATAGCATTTTTCCTTTTTTTTTTAGGAACACCTCGCATTCTTCATCCCACCAAGAAGGGTTTGGGCGGTTTTTAGGTTTAAATGGTTTATTAACTGGAATAGACATTTTAACCGCTTCTTCTACTTTTTTTATAAAAAAATTGCATTTATCTTCAGTATAATCAAAATCCGAGAAATTTTTGCAAAAGAAGTCGTTACATATATCTTCGAATAATTGCCAATTTCCGTTTTTTTATTTTCCATTTGCGTTTTGGATAAATCATGTCCAATAAACAGTTTGAATTTAATTCTATTAAGATTGGAAAATGATCTGATCCTAGGGAATCAGACTCAATAGTCCAATTGATATTTGGGGCTATATCTGAAGTACTTATTGTAACGTCAGGAGCTGAGACATGTGTTTGTGGAGAGGTTATTCTAGTTGGCTTACCGTTATTTAAAATTACTAATCCTAATTCATCTACGATCTCTGCAACTTGTAATCCTGATAAGTTGGTAATTTTTGACCCGCAAGCATTATGTTGAGCATTTAAATCTCTTCCTATGATTCCATGGCTTACCACATTATTAAAAATATTACTCCAATCTAATTTTTTTGGAGTGAACGTTTGGCGGCTTATAAATCGACACAATTGAATAGTTATGCCCGCAACCATAGTATTAGAATCAAATTATTAGGGAAATGTATTTCTGAATAAGGGATGGTATCTTTAATAAAAATAGCCACGCCGGCTTTACCATCTATGCGGTCTTTCCGAAAAATATTATAGTTTTTGTATATCACAAGTTGATCTGGTTTAAACCAAGTTTCGCTAATCATAGCTATGTCGATATTATTACTGGATAAAAAATATGTCAAACTGTTTTTGTTAGCATTTGCAGAACGAGCATTCCATTGCATAATCTTAATTTTTTTGATTTGGCTAGCCATAATGGGAATTTATTTGTAAATTATCTAAAAATTTTATTAAACTGTTTTTCAAATTAGTTTCGACAAAGTTTGACGCAGCTACGTTATAGTTTCTATTTTTATCCAAATCGGCTAAAGTTCTAGCAAAAAATGTATATAGTTGCTCAATATATGCTTCTTTATTAATGCTGATCTTTTCTTCTTGATTATTGTTGATTATAGGTGCAGATGGACCAATACTAAATGGAAACATAGGTTCGTTTTGTATTTCTCTAGCAGGAGGAGAATAAGCTTTCCTTTTTTTGTTAGGTTGACTATTAGAGATATAACTGGGATGCAGTTTTTTGCTTGTTTCAACGCGTCTACGTATAATTTGTGATTGATTTAGTGTAGGAAATTGTTCTTCTTCTAAGCCATTTAGAAGATTAAAGTTATTTATCGAAGTCATACTAGCGTAAGACGAGTCAAGTGATTTGTTTATTTCTGCGAATGACCTGTTAGTGATGGCCATTTGTTTTTTAATTGATAGTTGTCTTTGGTATAAGAGACATTCTTTAGAAGTAGATTTATGATTATTTAATTTACATGAAACGCAATAAGAATTATTAGCGTCACATTCGTGATTAGTATTTTTGATTTTACCGCAGTTGACACAGTAACAGTGTGTACTTGGTATTGTTTTGCGTTTGAACAAGTCAGTGCAAGTTCGCAAAGCTCTGAGACTGCGAGTATGCTTGTAACAAGATGATACTGGTATATCATTATGTGCAGGTTTTTACAAGTTCAAAATGTATTGCGACCACAAAGCGAATGCCTACATCCTACAACTTACACAATTTTATGAACATATATAATAAATGTTTTTACTTTATAGGTACTTTTATAAATAATGCTTATGCCTTTATATTATAACATAGTATAATGTAAGTAAATAGATACTATCAGTGTATGTTGAGATCTACTATCAAGATCCCCCATTTTCATTTCATGGACCACCAATTTTTTTTTCGCTGACGTAGACCCCTTGCAAGTTGTCACAGACCCTTGGGGATCGATATCGACCACCTTGGGAATCACTGATCTACATTTTCCACAATATCCTGATATTCAGTTTCGTCAATTTGGCCTGCAGCTGATTGCTCTAAAATAGCAACATAAAAGTATTGATTGATACGTAGTATGTATCGCATGGATTTGTTTAAGTCTTCAATTTTCTTTCTATTTAGTTTTACAAACTCATTGTATTTGCAGTCTAAGTCACTAAGAATGTCGTTAGACTAAAGGTCTAACCTACTTCCACGCTTCCCAACAATAATACCCATTTATTTCATATTTAATAAACATCGTATTTGGATCACCCGATTCAAATCGTAAGCAGCGTGCTTTTGAGCAATTTACAGGCTGTTTATCTATAATCTATATTTTTATAAGTTCTTTTCTTCCATAGGAACCTTTTCAAACGATAGGAAATCGTTCTGCTCCATAACAATAACTTGGAATCAATTAATTATTTTACTTTTTCGTACGGTTCCGTATCAGTCCTCTGGGCAATAAATTGGCTAAAAACATTTTGTAGCCAAAATCCCTATCGAAAGGCAAATAGGTATGCCCTAACACCAAAAATCTATGTTCTCTGACAAGTTAAAGCCTAAGTGACATAATTAGCCAGTGTTTGTTCTGATCTCCACAGTTATCCGTGGAAACAACAAATTCATCTTGTTTGTTTGTTTTTCTATTCTATTCTATTTCCTCCTTCTCTCTCTTGGTTGTACTCTCCGTCCACATATACATACTTGCTTGTCCAGTTATACAATCGTAAATACCCAGATTATAAGTCCAAGCTTTACGCAAGTACGATATCGGACCAACTGTAAGACTGGGTCCAGTTGGAAGTGTTTGGTGCAAGTCAAATTAAATAATTAACGTGTTTTTATTTTTTTGTTTAATTGATTTTATTTCCTTTTTCATATCATTTGACATGGTTTCTGTTCGCCTATAATGTAACTCAAGCTCAAATTTCAATTTTTTAATGTCTTCTTCATTCTTGCTGGCAGTTGCTGTTTGAATTTCAATTTTCTTTAAATTGCATGTTAGACATGTATCACTTTTGGGTAGTTTAAAACCTTCGTTATAGTCATTGCAAAATATCCTATGATACTTTTCCTTAATATTTTTCTCCTTACTCCAATTAACATGCAAATCCTTGTACATTTGCGAGATATCATGGTCGAGGTCGAGGTAAACCCTTTTTGGGATTTTTTTTTTTTTGTAATGACTGACATATTATGAAAATGGTCGTATCTGGTTGTGGACAGACTGTACTTGTTTAAATGGTGTTATATTTGGCCGATTGCTGTGTTTTTCTTTTTCGTCATCTTTTGGCACACATAGACATTCCGCTATCTGATTTCAAATAAGTCTAAAGCGCTTAGGCGACTTTTGCAGACCATAGCTTGATAAAAATTCTTATTTGCACAACTGTCAACTCCATTTAGTTTAACAAATATTGATAAGTGACTTTTCGAGATGACTCTCTTCTTTTAGTTTTCTTTTTATAGGAACGTTTTTTTGACACAGCTTTTATAGATGCGAACAGGTAAGTATTTTAAGTCTTGTAGGTACCTAAGTTCCAAATTGAATTTAAAATGTCATTTCTTTTTCCCAGGAGTCGCTCTTTACACTTCCTCTTGCAGTTACAAGACGGGCCAATGTTTCTATCTAAAACCAATTTTTCCCTACTACTTTCACAGTTGCATCTAAGGTTTCGTTTTATGTAGCGCTTTTTTTTCATGCGTTCAATATTTTTCCGGCGTTTCAAAAGGACCTCGTGATGTTTCACCGTGTTGTGTTACGTTTTGGATATCTGATGACTCTTATCGTGAGTTCTGATGTGGTGATTTTTCTCGTGAGATTTAGACTTTGTACCCAAAAATGTCATAAGTCACAATCGTATTTTTCAATATTTTTCTGGTAAAAATAAATAAATCAGGCAGTTATACAAAAAAAAGAAAATTGATTGACACCATTTTATCATTGAAGTGCACTTAGAAAACATAATGTATCAGAGAATACACGTTAAAAGCAAAGAAAAACTGTTAGTGACTGTAAAAAGAGCTTATCCTATATAATATTTTGATAATAAGTTTAGTGATCAGGATGAAACCTGGAAATCGCCTCAGTTCTGTAAAATTTATACCTAGCGTTTAAGAGAGTCAGCAGCGGCGGCCCTAAACTGTCAATGATGTTGCACAATAATATTGAAGTTGCCACTGTACTGTTGGTGGATTAAGGAAATGGTACAAAAAAAGGGAGATGTATTCAAAAAAAAATTTACTAATTGATCTGAGACTAACGAAACCAAATAATGTTTGCAACTTTTTGAAAATGGATTCTCAAACATTTGACTACTAAAAATGGTAACGCCAACCATTGAAAAAAACTCGTTTGCGAGATGCCATTCCCCCAAACTAGCGTTTATCGATTACGCTTTCTTCTTGGCTACGGGAAACTCCTTTCAATACCTAAAATTTATAAGTGCTATCTCTCCACAGTCAACAAGTGTAATTGTAATGGAAACGTGCACAGCAATAATACAGAGCATAAAAAAGTTTATTAAATATAATGGACGACAACTCAGGCGGCGAATTGCCGCCTGCATCTGATGATAAGTCAGACAGAGTAATTATTAATTATGATTTAAATAATACAATATAAAATTGCGGATAACGGCCCATTCTATGTTATAGTTGAACCTTCTGATAATATTACTCGATTATCACCTGTCTGTGTAGGTCAGAAGTTCCCAAACTTTTTTGTGTCGTAGACCCCTTGCCATGTTTTTCGGTTTTGGGTAGACCCCCTACTTACCTGATATTGATTTTTTGTAAATTTCTAACTGTAGTGAAGTTTAGTGTTCAAAAATTAAAGTAAAAACACGTTAAGTTTTATACATTTATTAATTAAATTTAAATTAAAACTACTCAAAATAAAATTTTGTATCTGTTATATATAATATATGTCTTTAGTGAGAAGGATAAACCTGATGCTTTAATAATAAATTATCAACATTTGGCGTCAATTTTGTAAGGTTTAATTTTAAATCTCCTCGGCTAATGATGTCCAGTCTGTTTCTTTTTTTTCGTTAAGAGATTGGTAACAGCGCTGAATCCTCTTTTCACTAGTTAAGACGATGGAAAGGAAATTAAAAATTATATATTCTATAATATGGAATAAGTAACGGGTATGTTGTTTTGCAGCCAGAATTGCTGATATCCGTTTTTAAACTGAACCTTAAGTTCTTCGTTTGTACTTAGTTCAGTCAGTTTCTCTTGTATTATAACATTCGTTTCTTCTATATCACGAACATCCTCAAACCTAGTTAGAGTACTCACAACCTGCGCAACCTACAGCGCCAATTAAAATTGAAGAATTAAAATTATCAGCAAACATTTTAATTCAGAATTAATATGTTTGTTGGTAATATTAATTCTTGATTTAAATTTGAAGAATTAAAATTATTAAGAAACATTTTAATTCAGAATTAATATGTTTGTTGGTAATATTTTTCCCCGCGGGGGGTCTGACTGTCCCTCAGATTTTGGGGAGTTGCGCCCCCACGGACCTAGCAATACCTTTTCCTTTGTTGTATGTTTTTGTACTGGGCCCTCAGCGCAACCATGAAGTTAGTAGTGGTTCGGTAGGGTGCTGTCCGTTTCTTTTTCTACACCCTACATAGCTGGCAGTAGCGTAAAAATGCAAAATATGGAAAGTCTTTCAAATAATCACCAGGGCGGTGAGGAGTCTGGACTGGACCCCCGTCGGAGCCGTCCGGATGTTCGGTCCAACGAGGATATGGTGGTAGCTCCTTTCCTCGTACCGGTGCCACCAGAAAAAATGCCAGTGAGAAGGTTTTCCCTCCACTAAAAGAGATTTTAGGTACCAGCGGAAAGGAGGACTCTGTGCCTTGGTTCCTGGTCCTCAAGAAGAAGGAAGGCAATTTTGCTAATACAAGTCCCTTTCTTATAAGTAAAACCTTGTACGGGCTAATAGGAAATGTGAAAAAGGTTAAGAAAGTGAAGGGAGAATTGCTAATTGAAACCGTGTCCAGTAAGCAATCTAAGCAACTCATTAAATGTGAACGTTTTGGGGGATGTGAGATTAAAGTTGTACCACATGGCACCCTTAATATGTCGAAGGGAGTTGTATACTGCCGAGATCTACTAAACTGCTCCATTAATGAGATCAAAGAAAACCTAAAAAGTCAAGGTGTAGTGGACGTAAGACGGATAAAGACAAGACGTGATGGAGAGCTTATAGATACTGCAAAGCTGCGTTCTATCCATTACAGGTGCGCCCATACATTCCAAATCCTTTGAGGTGCTTTAACTGTCAAAGATTTGGAAGTTAAGATAGTGCACAAGATGTCTTACTTCGATGCAAAGAAGAAAGTAGACACAATGGTAACACCAAGTACTTCCTTTGCGCAAGTCGCTACTGCTCCAGCACGAATACCCATTCAAGCTGTTCAAGCAATCGGCCCCAAAATTAAAAGTATAGATGCAAAAGAGTTGGAAAGAGAACTGTTGCCTAGGTTGGTAGATGCGTTGAAGGCTGTGTTTGCTTTGAGAAAGGATAGCACTGAAGAGGTGACGAGTACAAAGCTTACACTTGATGTTAATCGAGAAAACAAAAAACGAAAAGACGATCAGAGAACACCACCTGAGGAAAAAGGTTGCATCGAGGGTAGTCAGCCTTCTTTTAGCCAGCAAAAGGATACCAACATGGTAAAGAAGCCAAGAGGTTGGCCGAAAGGTAAAACTAGAAAACCCAGGGATGAATCCCAAGATTCTTTGAGATCCCGGTCTACATCTAGAGAATCCACGCATAAAGGTGGATAATTGTATGTCTTCTATCTTATTCATTTCTTTGTCTTTAATCTGATTTGTTTTGTCCATATATACACAGTTATCTGTTTTTGTTTTTTTTAATTTTTTTAAATTTTATCTACATGTTATTTAATAACCAGTCAAACTTTTTACGATGGATACAAATAAAATTATACAATGGAATTGTAGGGGTATAATAAGGAGATACTGTGACATAAAGATGATATTGCATGAGTATAACCTAATGTGTTTTTGCTTTCAAGAAACCCATCTTAGGCATAATCAACCGTATCGCTTACGAGGTTACGATATTGAACGGCGAGACGGTATTAACGATCAAAGAAACAGTGGTGGTGTATTAATCCTCTTACGAAACAATGTAGTATATGAAAAGATTCAAATTAATACACGTCTGCAAGCGGTTGCCGTTAAGATACGTTTACCATTGCAAGTCACTGTCTGTAATATTTACTTACCTGATAATAATTGGACAATAGATAAAATCTCCCAACTTATTGATCAGCTTCCACGACCTTTCGTTATTACAGGAGATTTCAATGCCCATAACCCGATTTGGGGATCAGAAAATACGTGTAGGAAAGGTAGATTACTAGAAAATTGGCTGATCAGAGATGATATTGTAATCCTAAACGGCTTGCCTACATATCACATTGCTAGGTCAAATAAGTTTTCAGCTATTGACCTTACATTAGTCTCTACCAATCTAGTCTTAAGTGGGAAGTAACAAATGACTTGCATAGCGTCGACCATTTTCCAATTATTATAAGAACGGATATACCTGAAAGAGAAAAAGTAATATATAAAAGATGGATTGTAGAAAAAGCTGATTGGAATTCTTTTACTAATAACCTTGTTACACATAGCCCTGTAAATGTGGATAATGTAACAAAATGTATTAAAGATGCGGCTCAAACTAGTATACCTAAATCAGATTGAAAACGTATTAAACGACCCTTGCCTTGGTGGAATTCTGAAGTTAAAAAGGCAATAAAGAGTAAGAAAATTGCTTTTAGAAAATATCAAAGGGAACCATCCATGGAAAACCATATCCAGTTCAAAAGAGCTAGAGCAGTGAGTAGACGTGTTGTTCTAGAAAGTAAAAGAAACAGCTGGAACCAGTATGTTTCAACAATATCATCTCCTCAAGACACAGGGCAGGTGTGGCGAAAAATAAAAGCAATATCAGAAAATGCTAAATATAAACAAATAACTCATTTAAGAAACGAAAATGGCAATATCCTAGAGAAAGAAAAAGAAATCGCCGAGGTTCTTGCCCACCACTTTGCCAGTATGAGCAGTAATAATAACTATGATCCGGAATTTGTGCAAAAAAAAATGAAAGTGAAGGGCCTCTCAATTTCTGTACCAAACAAGAACTAGACTATAACAAACCTTTCAACATGGGTGAGCTAAAAGTAACCGTAAAAGAGCTTAAGAAGGCTGCACCAGGACCGGATGAAATATCAAATGAAATGCTAGGCCATTTAACCTCACAAGTAAAAACTGATCTATTAAAGGTTTTCAATGACCTATTGAGTCAGGGAACATACCCCGAACAATGGAAGGTAACTACAGTGGTACCCATACATAAAGGGGGAAAGAATCCTTTATATGCAGCAAACTATCGACCAATAAGCCTTACATGCTGTATAGGTAAACTGATGGAAACAATGGTGAATAAAAGACTGCAATACTACCTTGACAAAAACCATAAAATAGTATCGTACCAAGCAGGATTTAGAAAAGGCCGATCAACGGTGGACTATCTAGTTAAACTAGAAAATGCTATACAGGAAGCTTTTAGAACAAGACAACACTTAATAGCGGTCTTTTTTGACTTAAAAGGTGCCTACGATATGACCTGGAGGCAGGGTATATTAAAAAAATTATATAAATACGGTTTAAGGGGTAAATTACCTAAATTTGTCGAGTCCTTTATGTCCAATCGTTACTTTCAGGAAACACACTGTCAAATGTTAAAATATTAGAAAACGGTGTCCCACAGGGCTCAACGCGTAGCTATACTCTGTTTCTGATTGCAATAAATGAAATAGCTTACGGAGTTAACTCGGATGTTTTCCAGGCACTATATGTAGACGATCTGGCTATATATTGCACTGGAGCTACTGTACGACAGATAAGCGTTAAATTACAATCTGCAATTAATAATATCCTGCAAAATGGCAGTAGAATTGGCTACCAATTTTCTGAAGACAAAACCAAATGCGTTCATTTTTGTAGACTCCGTAAACCGCACGATGATCCATTATTGTATATTCAGGATAGACCGATTGTATGCACGCCATCAACAGCATTTCTAGGACTCTTTTTTGACAGCAAACTTACATGGGATGTGCATATTGAACATCTAAAACAGAAATGTGTAAAAACCATGAACGTAATAAAAGTGCTATCCCATACTAAATGGGGTGCAAAAGCTCAAACGCTTTTAAACATATATCGCGTCTTAATTATGTCGCCAATGGATTATGGAACTATTGTTTATGCGTCAGCTTGCAAATCGCGGTTGCTAAAACTAGATAGGATCTATAATATGGGAATAAGATATTGTTTAGGTGCGTTCCCTACTAGCCCCGTCTGTAGTCTCTATTGTGAGTCAGGCCTACCCCCATTGGACATCCGGAAGAAACATCTAATGATAAGTTACATAATAAAGGTTAAATCGCAATCAACTCACCCGAATAGTAGATTTCTTTTCCCAGTAGAAAATGTTTTTGTTACAAGAGTAACTATAACACGACCCCTCAGCATACGTTTCAAGGAATTTCTGGAGCAAATAGAGGAAACAGTACCCACGCTATTTTACGAAAGTAAATATGAGCACGCGCCATGGTTGATACCTGAAATTGAGGTGAGACTAGAACTTAAAAACTTACACAGAAGTACAACAAAGAAAGAAGAATACTTACGTTCGTTCAAAAATATCATTAAAAGTTACACAAACACGACACTTATCTACACCAATGGTTCCAAAAGTGAATTGGGAACGGGATGTATTGTTGTAATAGATGAAGTGATCCATTGTTGGGCTCTGAAAGCTGAAACTTCAGTATATGTAGCCGAACAGTGTGCAATATGGAAAGCACTGCTATGCATTCCCATGGTACGCACAAAAAAAACTTATATTATAATCAGCAATTCGTTAAAGGCTGTAAATGCTTTAACGGACATGTATACGAGGGACCCTTTGGTCGATATATGTCAGGTGTGTCTGTGCAATCTCAATAGATATGGAATCAAGCCTGTGTTTGTTTGGGTGCCTGAGCATTCAGGAATCCCTGGAAATGAAAAGGCAGATAGTGCAGCAAGACGAACAATCACAACCCCACAGATGAACGTGTCACATGTTAAAATGTCGGACATTCAAATACATCTAAAAAAAAAACTTTGAGATTTGGCAAGATAAGTGGCAAATGGAAGATACCTACCTTACGCATATTAAACAACAGGTAAAAGAAAAAGTGCACTTGCATGAGTTTCGCAGGGAAGAGCAAATAAAAATACATCGTTTAAGAATAGGACACACCAAAGTAACACATGAATATCTTTTAAAGGGTCAACCTAGACCCCAATGCCATACTTGTAACACCAACCTTACTGTGAAGCATGTGATAAGTGATTGTGCAGACTTTGTTAATCAGCGGCAGCTGTATGACATACAGGCGGATATTGTGCGGAATTTCAGTAGTATACCAAGCATGAAAAATGTGTTGCAGTATATAAAAGCAATTGGGTTGTATGAAAAAATATGATGGTAAATGATTACACGTAGTTTGAATCTATTTTTGTATGGCGAAAAGACCTAAGCAGTCGAAGCCATAATAAAAAAAAAAATTTTTTTTCTTGATTTAAAATTGAAGAATTAAAATTATCAACAAATATTTTAATTCAGAATTAATGTTTGTTGGTAATATTAATTCTTAATTTCAAATTGAAGAATTAAAGTTATCAACAAATATTTTAATTCAGAATTAATGTTTGTTGAAAATATTAATTCTTGATTTAAAATTGAAGAATTATATTTATCAACAAACATTTTAATTCAGAATTAATGTGTGTTGGTAATTTTATTCTTGATTTAAAATTAAAGAATTAAAATTATCAACAAACATTTTAATTCGGAATTAATATGTTCGTTGGTAATATTTATTCTTGATTTAAAATTGAAGAATTAAAATTATCAACAAACATTTTAATTCATGTAACATTTTAATTCGACATGCATTTTAATTCTACAATTTAAATGATTCTTATTTTTTGTTTGTTATATAAGAAGTGTTACAGAAATTAGAATGTTTGTTCATATACTTTTTTTCCAGTTTAAATTAAAGTTTTTAGTATGATTGTTTGAAATTTTGAGCAAAATGTATCGCAACGGTAAAAACGTTTTCACTTAAAAATTTAAATGTGTTAAGTTTGTTTAACAAACCATGTAAATGTACTAAAATAAATAGACAAACATAAAAATTAAGTTAATAAAAATTGAAGTTTGTTTGAATGCAACAGAATTAAATTTAGTAATAAAAAGCGAATCGGCGTTCCATACATCTAAAAAAAATTGTATTTGCAATTGTTGGTAATAATCAGTTTCAGAATTGTAAATTTATAAATTCGTTTAAATTTACCTAATATTGAAATTCTAGTTGTAAAAGTCTCACTGTAATAATTCTATTACAAAAATGTCCCCGTTTCCCGTTTCAATCACACAGAATACAACAACTAAATTATTATACCCTAATAACTGCAGTATAGTAATACACATAGCGCAAATCAAATCAAAAGACGCATGTTCTTTTATGTTATTATGATTAAAATCTTTGGCTTGAGTTTTCTAAAACTTTGTTTTACAATTAGATACGAACTTTTCTTTAGTGTCACAGCTTTAAAAGCACTTTCCAGAAAATTTTTTATTTACGGTCGACGTAATTTACTGGTTGCATGTTTTTCTACTCTACTATCTATAAATTGCAACATAAATTGTGTTTGGATAATAACCATTATCGGTGAAGTGTCTTCTCGCGCACTCCTTTCGCAATGTTCGCATAGTAGTGGAGCTTAGAACATTTGACTTTCACTTAGGCTCATTACTAGATAATTAATAGACTTAGAACAAGTTTAATATACACATAATTAAATCTCAATTAAAATGCTATAAAATTATAATACAACAATGTGGTTTGATTAAGAATTTGCACTAATATTCTTATTTCTTTTATAAATGAATGTCTTTTTTAAATTTTAGATTAAATTAATTGAAAACGTCAATCTAAACAAATTAGACTATGCAGATGCAAATAAAACTAATTTCATTTCGATTTTGAAGTTGTTTACTTCTGCTTTTTGTTGCCGTGTGTTTTGTAAAAGATTTTGTTTGTTTCTCCAAAAAAAATGGATTAAAACTATTGCAACATTATATAAGAATAAATAAATGTTTTATACGAGTACTTGTCGTTCATAGTCTGTAATAGCAACGCTCTGTAAAAACTACAAAAAAATTAATGCTAGAGACAGTTTAAGAACTTCTAGAATATTTTCTGATGATGCTTCATGACCTCCCTTTTTTGAATTTCAGTAACTTGTTTAAAGAGGTCAAAGGAATTTTGAATAAACTTGACAAAAAAGGTTTTCCCTGTAAATTATTGTCTAATTTACTCCAATGGTAATAATTTTCAAATTTTGATTGTTTATTAGGTGGCATTTTTTAAAACTTACTCACAGCACAACAGCAATAGACCATCACAGTGTGACAATGTCACAAATATTTATAACAAACATAGAATATTTTAGTCATGTGTTTCAGTCATTAAAGGAATCCCACCGGACAGAATTAAAATTATCTATATTTGTTTGCTTTACTTAGGTACTGAATACACTTATAAAATATGATTTATTCCGAAATCCTTCTGGTTTTGTAAATAGTGTTCTGTTAAACCTGTCATTGTACATAATCCTAGTATAAATTCTTACAATAGTTCTTCTCTATAAGCGGCTTTTGTATTTAATGTTTTCTGGAAACTATTGTTTAACAAAACATGAAAATTCCTGTTGTTATTTATAGGTTTGTGGTAAGACCTTTTGAGCAAAAAATGTTAATTATATTATTGTACGTAATTTAAGCAAAAATTTTGTAATGCGTTATTGTCATCTACCTATTAAAACACTGTTGACACAAACTTTTCAAAATTTATATGTAAAAAAGCAATACAAAATAATACTCTTTAAAAAGTCAAAAAAGACAAAAAGTCACACAAAAAGGCAAAATAGACAGGCTCCAGGCAGTTGCCTGACTGTCCGCTCTGTACAGTAATAATTTTAGAGAAATTTGAGTGTTTACCGACGACAAACTGGAGATGTAGTTGAAAGAATGCATGCGCATTACCTTGTTTTATATAACATTTTGCTTTAATTTGTGAGCTTGAGCATAGAAACGAAGCTACAAAGAAAACTCTTAAAACACAAATTTTATTATTTATCGAGATTTTTTTGACATTAAATTTAAAAGCCAAAAACAAAATTAACTTTTTAGCAGCAGAGAAAACATGTTCATCAAATTGATCAAATTGCTAGAAAATACTCCATAGAGTGAAGGTAATCGCGCTTACTTAAAGATAATGCGACATTTTATTATGAGCAATTTTTAAAGCAATAGAAGTCAAATTACATATAGATACAATCAATTTTTTTAAAATACTCTCAAATAATGGGTGTTATTTTAAAAATCAAAAAGACATAAGAAAGTTATTATTGAGATCATCCGCGGTATCTTTTTTATGTAGTATACATTAGACATAGTGATGGCCAAAATCGGTTTTAGTCTTGCAGTCTTATCTTGGTTTTGCAAGATTTGCAAGACCAAAAGCAAGATAACAACGCCATTAGCAAGACCAAAACCAAGACTCAAAGTTGCAAGACCAAGACTGGATGCAAAACTAGCGTTGCAAGATATCGACAAAAACAAGACTATTTTGCAAGACTTGCAGTTTTTTTCTTATTAAGAACGATTATTTATCTTTTTTTATTTATCCCACATACAAAAAAATTGTTTTTCCAAAAAAATATTATATGTATACGTGAAAGTAAAAAGTTTTTTAAAAAAGGGTTGTTTCGACTTTAGTAAAATGACGTTTGTTTGAAAACTAAAATTATAACTAATAAGTAGCCACTATAATTATCTCTAATGAAATATTTACTTAAACCAAATAAAACTATTTGAAATTTGACTAAAATGTAATTTAATCGAAATAAATTATGTCAAGAAAGCATGTTGTGATGATAGTTAACCCATTGGTAGTTATTTTTCATCTCCATCTCTCTGGATTTAGTACATTACTCCTCTATACCTGCACTTGCAAATAAGTTCTGAAGGAGTGTTGAGGAACTGCCGCTTCTGTAGGAGGCAAGGACACCAAGTCAAAACTCTTTTTTGAAAGCGACCTCTGGAAGAGGTCAAACCTCACTTAATTGAGGGACTTGTGGTTTTGGTCTGCTATGAATTTCTTGATCAATTTTATTTTCCCTTGGCGGAAAAATGAGTGTCGCACCCCGTGAAAGCGTGGAAAAACAAGGCATGCTTTCTTATGTCTTCAGGCAGCCGGCAATTGCTCGGAGTATAAACGACAGTTTCCTGGTTCTGTTTTTCGGGTTTGATGAAAAACACGTTAAAGATTGGCTCTTCACAGACAGCGTCATGAGAAGTGAGCAGGACTTCTTTAGACTTCTTCATTGCTATGCTCACTATCAGAGAATCTGCATCTTCCAAAACTTGCTTGACGTGAATGCCCTCGTTCATCAGTTTATTTGTCATCATCGATATGAGATGTTTTTTGTTGTGATCATTCAACAAGAAACGATTTTTCGGCATTGTGGCTTTGGGATGTTTCTGGAATATAACTGACAAAGATGACATAGCACGGGCTCTTCCCGCTCTTTTAGCAGACTTTACACTCTTCTCGGTATCCATCGAAAACTATGGTGATACTGTCAGACTTATAATTCAATTTCACGATTTCACGTAATTTACGTACTTGTGAACAATATTGGAAAACTGTTCTCCACTGCTCCATACAACTCTGTGCAGGAGGAAACCACCATCTACTACGTAGTTTGCATTTACAGTGAGCTCCACTTTAATTGGAGTGAACAACTTATACAGTTCAGATTTTCTACTCTTCCGCATCATGCCGTCATTATCAAACAGTGGGAGTGGGTATGGGGCCAATTCGAATCCAAAGTACGATTCAAGCTGAAGCTGCGATTTCATGTGAAATGGAATGCTGCAGAAAATCGTGTCCGGACTGATAGGGGTCGATTCTCCGTTGATCTTTGCTGTAGACTTCACGGCTCGTAAAGGTATCACTTGGTTTTTTCTGCTAATTAAAGTTCTTTGAAGTTTTTTCCTTAAATGGTTTTCATACTGGCTGTGCCTTTTTCAAACGCTTTGTGGCAATTGATGCTGTCATCTGCTGTAACTCCTGTGCTGAAAGACAAGAGGGAACTAATTTCAGGGATTGGGTCATGGGGCTGAAATCATTCGCTATATTTCTGCAAATCGATATTGTCCCTCCCTATTTTGGAGTTTGTCATGTCAACATGCTGATCGGATGTTGAGAAGGAAACTTCACAGTACTCCTCAATTTAATGACAAACATCCATTGTAGTGGGCATGTCAGCGATCTACCTAAGCTAGAGTCCCATCGCTGACTCTACGACCACGGGATAGCCTTCCACAACAAGATATTGCTCTCATGAGCACTTGTTCGATGGTCATATCTATATATATTCCGGACCACTGCTTTTCGTTGCGCCTTATTGTAAAGTAACCTTGTACAACAAATTGTAGATATTTATCATAAGTCAGTTTTGTATTAAAATTCTCCATATCCTACAGGTAGATTTGACTAGCTTTTGCGTAGTTGAAATGTCCGTTGGCGTGAAAATATGAAATCATGTCACTTACGCTCTGCAGGTGTAACATTCAATTCCTAGTTCTTTCAGCCTCGATAAACTGCTTGACTGACACCATCTAAAACTACTGCACCTTTCAGCTGCGCTGTGCTTCCTCTTTCCTCCAAGATTTCTAATTGTTTTTTAAACTTTTCTATAAGACTGTCGACATTTAGGTTGATAATGTAAAATTTTTCTGATGTAAAATCTTTTTGCCAGACTTGTTTCTTGAGATGTGGACATCGTCTGTAGAATTATTTTAGCCAGAGCAAGCTGGGTCAATATATGAGCTCGTACAGCTCGAGAATAGTAATGACCTGACATCGTTTTTGTGGATGCCATCGCGAAGAAAACACTCCACAAATCTTGAAGGCCGTTGCCGTCTATACTAAAGCCAATTGTACCCATGTAGGCCATAAGCAAGTAAAAACTCCTACGGTAGCATATCTTAAATCGTTATCTGGACCGGCAAAAGTAAGACTTTTCCTTGCTTTTAACCAGAGTGGATGGTCCAAATTGACAAAGCAGCAGCGTTGCCGGAGCTCTCTGCATTTCTCAGCAACTACTGTGAAAGCTGTGTAGATTGTATCAAAATCTAAGGGAGGGGCTTTAATAAACCGGAGGTACAGTATACACAAAGTCTTGTAAGGCTCATTTGATGTTATGGTCTCAATGAAGCCATTCCACTCTGGAAGGTCGATATATTCATTCCACTTCCCAACCATCCAGAGCAAATCTGCTAAGCTTGGCAATATTTCTCTCTCTACGTTAACAGTTATGGTCTTTATAGCCAGGGTAATTAAACCACCACCACTTGGTAGGTCAAAGTAGTTTTGGTATGGGCTTCACTTTTTCAATAAGAGCCCTTGGGATCAGTGATTTCTTTACCGTAAAACATTGGATGCCTCCCATGGCGTGAAATGTATCTCGACCATCAATAGTCTCCATGTTGATGTCAGCGTAATCAAAAACGAACTGAGTGAAAGAGTTATTCACTATAATATCCAGGGACTGCTGCAGAGTGGATACCTCAAATTGTCTGACTTTTCCATATGAAGAGCTGAATCCCAAGGCTGAAAGTATGTCTACCAATTGTTTTGACCCGTAGTTCCTGTAGAACAGAGTTCGACCCCGAGCAAAATGGGAGAGGTGAATGACCGTGTTTCTTTTCCTCATTGGCTTTCTTTTTTCGAGGAGTTGTTATGGTTGCCAAAAGTAACTAAAGAGAATGTGGAAGGAATGTCATTGCTTGCATTTTGTAAGAACATGTCAAGAAAGGGATAGTTATCTAGGGTGTACACTATTGACCTAATGTCCTCACGTATTATTTCGGCCGCTGCGTTTACAACTCTCATACGTTCTTCATCTACATCATTACTTCTGGATTGATACCAGCTGTTGGTCAGAATTCTATGCCCTATGTTTCTGTAGCAATTGCTTCTTTTCCTAATTTTTTAGATAACTTGTCAAGAATATGATCCTTCTTGGGAATACTGCCTTGGAATTCTTGGAGAATCTATTCCAGTAAAAACTGACAGAAATCTTCATTCTGTTCCATATACTTGACGATGAAGTCAACGCACTCAGTCATTTCAACATTCTCGAACCGCCGCGAGCCTTTTTAACATTAGAAGGGCCGGTAGCACTGAACCTGAGAACGTATCAATAAGAATTTTCAGTTGCACTTGCCGTGATACCGACCTTCAGCTACGACTAAATCGGTTTTAGAGGTGAGGTTACGCAAAACACTCTCACCCTATTCATCACCTAGCTCTCGCAGCATTTCTAATGGTGTCAATGATCTCCACAGGCATAACCTTATGCACGGTTTCTCGAACATCTCGTCAACCATTTGTCATGGCCATCCCTCCTCTTCTTGTTGGCATCAATAAAGGTTATCAGTGCCATTTCCTTGATTGTGCCTCTTTCATCGTCTTTTTTGACAGCATCATCACAAATAAAACACTTCATGCTTGTCATTATACGTCAGTATAAACACTAATAAAATTTAAGTTATTAACAGAATAATTCAATTCAGAGTAAAAAGCGTGGGGTGCTTGATATATTAAATGTTACAATCATTCTATTGGCAACTATCTATGAGAGGAGAGTTATGAAAATGTAGTAAAATGCACCCCACGCTTTTTACTCTGAATTTAATTATTCTGTTAATAACCTAAATTTTATTATAATTTTTTTTTTGAGGTGACAAATTATGATTGATTGTTCGACCTTCTACTAGTGTATTATAAACTCTTCGTAATTAAAAATTATTTTCTAGTTTTTAGTTCAGTTAGCTATAAAAGTTGCATGTGATTCTTTCCTGTTAACTTAAAGCAATCAAGTGCTTCAATCCGTATACCGTCTAAAGATCTCTCACGACTAAGTGCTACATAAGCTTGCCCAGCAGCAAACAGTCGCGAGCCTAGATAAATGACTGCATGATCGACTATACAGCCTTGCATCTTGTGGACGGTCAAACTCAGGATTAATGGCAACATTCGTCTCTCAGCAGTTCCATCGCTGTATTTCGCTGGGAACTGTATCGATATCGGTTTAATCATGTGCACACCATCTGAACCGAAATCGATACGGACTGACGGGATGTCTTCTGCGTATAGTTGGCTTCTGCAAAAATTTGGCCAAATAATTTTTGTGATAAAACCCGTATTGCCATTTACTAAACCTTTCGACACGTCAATGTTCGACCTTAACATCACTTTAACTCCTACGAATATTTTCAGTACATTCGGAAGACCTCTGGTTTTATCAATATCATTAGGTATCACAGAATCTAAGTCCTTGCTACCTAGATTTCGAGTAGCATCAATGAGTTGGTCTTCCGCTTTTATTGTATAAATAACTGTCCCTTTGTTCTCAAAACTCTGGAGAACTTTTTCGTTGTGTCTAGCAGCTTGATCATTCGTTGGGTAGATTCCTAATGCTCTCTCAATCGAGAATTCATTAGTCGCATCTGTTGAAACTTTTTCAAGAAGGATTTCAAGATACTTAGACGTCATTTCTCCAACTCTAAGGGTGTTAAGCACATTTATAAATGTCGTGTCTCCTTGATGAGGCATGTTTTGTTTAAGTTCAACCAGAAGGAATTGTCGCCACAAATGTGTAACTGGCTTCATATGTTCTCGTTGTTGAAAAACTTAATGTCCTCGAACAGGTGGTAACTGCATTAGATCACCAAAGAGTATCACGTTTATGCCTCCAAACCAAGCGTCTGGAGTTTTCAGCTGTTGCAAACGAGTCAATTATACAAAACATCTCATAGGGTACCATAGAAATTTCATCTATGAACAGAAACTCAGCATGTTGCCATAATTGACGCATTCCTCTCAAATAATTACCAGTAAGAAGTGGTATACTCACAATTACTCCATCTTTTTGCACTGGTTGTTTTAGCAGACGGTGTAGCGTAAACCCACCGATCAACCGTGCTGCAACTCCAGTGAGAGCACCAACTTTTACCACCGGTTTTCCATAACATCGGTTTACTTGGTTTTTCAATAGATTAAAGAGGAATGTTTTCCCGGTGCCTGCTCCACCAGTTACGAAAATTTTCTCTCGTTTAATATCACCATTGAGTTGGTTCTTGATACTCTCTGTAATAAGAACGAACAATTGTCTTTGATCAACATTCATAGCATGTTGTGCTTTTTGAAATTGATCATTGCTCATTTCTCTCTCTCTGGTGTCAGGATTTATAACCTCTGGCTGTTCTAAAATTTCAAAAGCATATATCTGGTTGAATGCGTTTTCAAGCTGTTGGTCCCGCTCTCGAAGTTGGCACATATGTTTACTTGTTTCCTTTAAACTAATCTCTCGACCTAAGAAAGCTTCTTTTGCATTACCAAAGCCTTCAAGTAATTTAGTTTTCGAACGATAGGGCATATATTGAAAGAGTCACTGCAGGAACATTTCTCACAACAACATCTTGATCAATGCTTTCCTCGGTATCACTTACCACTTTCTGAAAGTAAGGTTTAAACAACATAGCAAACTCTGTAAGGCTCATGTTCGCAAAATCGTAGTCAGGATGTTGTAACGGACGTGTTTCATATGTATCAAAGATATTGCGGTAGTAGCCAATTGCGTGTCCGCTTCTGTCGAATTGCAATACTCTGTAACGTTGTTCTGGCTTTCTTGTGTTCAGGAAAATACAATTTCGTGAACTG
Source organism: Aquatica leii (assembly GCA_035610365.1). Taxonomy (NCBI): domain Eukaryota; kingdom Metazoa; phylum Arthropoda; class Insecta; order Coleoptera; family Lampyridae; genus Aquatica; species Aquatica leii. Next base: position 7,042,614 of record CM069432.1, read on the forward strand.
TGCTGTAATAGGATATGACAAAGCCGATATGCACATTCTGCAGCTGATATTTTTCGTTCATGAAGAATCTTCATACATATTTTGAACAGTTTGCGTGAAATATCAGTCTCTTCACGTTGAATTTGTTGTATTGCCTGTGCAATTCTAGAATCGACACCTTCAGGTTCTGCTTTTGATAGATACTTTCCAATAAAGTATACTATCGCTTTATTTGATCCGCACGGCTAAATGTTCATATTATTTGTCCACAGTCTCAATAACTCTGGGTGGTAATTATTTATGCAAGCATCTTCTTTACGACGCTTAAGTAAGCAAATTCTGTCTTCATTACGGAGAAAATCATCAGAAGAATGTGATACTATTCGTGTCTCGTCACATTCTTGTCGTGGAAAGTTGAATCGACATCTTACAGAGGTATTATTCTTTGTACAAGTTTGTATATGTCGATGAATTTGACATTTTTTCACAAGTTCGAAGAGCTTTAGATCTTCTTCTTCTGTAGGAATTTTACACCAGCAGTTACGATCAAGTAAAAGAACTCCTTCCTCTGTATCAAATGTTGGATAGTTTTCGATCCAAACTACCATATGAAGGTGAGGACTACCACGATTCTGAAACTTAATAAGCCACCAGAAGTCTTCTACTTTTCCTCTTAATACCCCATCGTTATTCTGAATGAATTTCATTAGAGCATTTACTCTAATCATGAAATGTCGAATTAATCACTGGGTACCTTTTGATGAGTCGTTGAGTCTCATAAATGTCAAGTGGATCAACGTCAGGTTTATCATCGGTTATTAATAAAGCCTTTCGCTGATCTAACCAGTGGAGATCATTTAAACTAAAAGTTACAAAATAGGTTGGGGCTCTTATACATCTGATTTGAGCTAATAGCTCGTTTAAGGCTGCAGAACCTCTCAGATTCTTGAGATAAAGATGGACGGCTTCAACTGCTTCTTCTTGATTAACAATTTTCTTGTCGCATGCTGATATAGTGCTTTTGATTCGATAATATTCGAAGAACGATAAAGCATAAAAGAGATAATCGTTACGTTGAAATGTTGTGTCACTTCCCAAAATTCTAAACGGATAGTAGTCCAATGCTGTAATTTTTACAGGTTTCTGCTCTGTAAAACCTTTCTTCACATTTACGATATTATCTTTCGTTTTGCGGGTAATTTCGTTATGGTTTCGTAAAACCTGTATCTCATCTTTCACATTAGAAGGCATGACATCAATCGGTGTCATCAGTGATGTTTGATAAGTTAAATTCTTTTGGGAAGTGATTGTTTAGGATGCTGCTGCTACCCTTTTAGTGCTCTGATGAGTGTTTACCTCAGAATCATCATGTATACCCAAGACTTCAACATCGATGTAATCAAGAGTAAATTGTACATTTTTGCTGCCTGTTGTACGTTTACATATCCTCACGAACTCATCAAAATTATCGCATTCAATAACGCAAGCTTTTCCATTGTTGTCGTTTGCTTTACATCCCTTTTGGCCACAACAATGAGAGTTACTGAAGTAGTATTTGTCATCATGATGCGTTACTCCAAATGATTGATCTGTTATTAGTATGCCTGCGTTATGTACCATGAACAGATCTTCCAAATCTTGACGAAAAGTACTTTCAAAGTTTGCTTCGTTTAATCTGTCGTTCAAGCTTCCATATATACTTAGTTCTTCGTCAAAAGTGATCCGAAATCTATTGCCGAATGCGACCAAGTCATCTTGAACGACTGAAATTCCGTACTAACAAGTATTGATCATCTTCTATAGGATAAGCCGCTAAATTTCTCTCCGTTTGAAATCTTATATTGCTGTAGATTTGGTCACCTATTATCATATTTAGAATAAGAATGTTCGTAGACCAATATTGTGGTGAAAGAATGCTAATGCCATCGCACAATATTGTAGTCCTGCAAGTCCTGATGTGAATATAAGTTCGTTGCCTTAATGCCATGAAGCACGTACAATTCTCAAGTAATCTAGCTGTTTTGTCTTCTTCTGACAGTGAGGCTCAATATTCAGCATCTGATTGTGAGGTTTTATATTGTTTCATATATAGTCGCTTTTTATTTTTTCTCTCGACCATTTCGTCATTCGACAGTCCTAAAAGTTTTTCTTTAATTTTGTGTTTCTTTTTCTTTAGGTAGTCTGAAGTCTAAGCAAAATCTCTTTAATCTGTTTTTCTTCTTTACTAGCACTACTGGAGATGTTCATGGATTATATGAAGATTTAATCACATCTTGTTTCTCTATATACGTATTTGTTGGTTCAGCTTTTTTTTTGTTTTGCCAAAGGAAGTCGGCATGGATGTTGTTGCCGAGCGTTTATACTTCACTACGTAGTTTTTCTTTTGGAACCATTCTCCAGCACAAACATATCTTAATACTGCTGGATGAACTCTTCAATTTTAGCCAGCTGGTCTTAGCTGAGCTTTTGGCACTTGATGGTAAGAATGTCTAATGGATGGTGTGTTCGGCGACGTAACTCTACTAAAGTCTATCCATCTCACAATTTGAAATACTGGCGTACATTGACCTACCACGGTCTTCTTTTTCAATGTTACCGGATCCGAGTTGACATTCAGGATTCTTACTGTAACTGTGTTTTTCACTACTACCAATGTTGCGAAAACTAGTAGTCCTTTTTCAATCAAGTCGTACTCTGTTGGTTCGATCACTCAAATGTGTTTTTTTAGTCTGCTTAGGCAGCATCATGTCTTTACTCAATAAGACTCGCACAGCTGCTTTTTGTGACAAATAAAAATGAATTTCTTTACCATAAACGTAAAATTAAGATTTCAAATTTCTTTGAAGGTGATCAAGAAGAGTCTGCAAAATTCCAAACGCTTCTCCACGTATGGTCACTATTAAAAACATTGTTTTCTGCTTGTTCTAGCCATTATTTACAGCATTTTTATCTGGTTCTCTATGTTAGCTTGTATTTGTTCTTGGACAGTTTTTATTTGATTCTCAATACTGGTTTGCATTTTTTTCATTTTCTGAGACATTTTTTTTACATTTTTTGAAAATTTTTGCTCATGTTTTTATTTATTGATTCAAGAATTTAAATAGTTTTGTACCCATGTTTCCGTCTCCTCTTGAACAGTTTTAACCTGGTTTTTTACACTAGCTTGTATTTGTTCATCGTCAGTGTTCATTCGATTCTCAATACTGGTTTGCAGTTTTTCCATTTTCTGAGACTTTTCGCTCATTTTTTTATTAATCGATTCAAGAATTTTAAATAATTTTGTACCCATGTTTGTTGCAACCAACAAACACGCGAGCACGTACTAAACACACAACTTTAAAAATTCGATCAAATTAATGATCCCTTCTTATAGGAGGTTGGATGAAAGCAACTACTTCAGTAATTTGCGACGTTTCGTGCTCTAGATGAACACTTCATCAGGTTCGCTCACACTGAGTCAAGTAATTTATATCCGGAACGTACGTTTAAAGGTGCACGATGTACGTAATCACTTCACGTTTTTTAGCTTGTTAATTTAAATGCATCAATTATAGCTTAATTATTCCGGATATAAATTACTTGACTCAGTGTGAGCGAGCCTGATGAAGTGTTCATCTAGAGCACGAAACGTCGCAAATTACTGAAGTAGTTGCTTTCATCCAACCTCCTATAAGAAGGGATCATTAATTTGATCGAATTTTAAAATTATCACCTACCAGGAGGCGAACCGTTCTATTAAACACACAACGTTTCTATTAGAGGAGCAATATTAGATTATTTATATTTACAGATTAAAACCTCGATACCACATGTGACATTAGTGTTACCAATTCTAAAAACTAATTTATTTACAATAATTATGTATTTACACAATTTAATTTAGATATGATACTTTTAACAAACACTAATAAAATGTAACGGTATTTAAGAAACCAACTTACAACTACCACTATCACTCGATATTTAGAAACGATCTCAGCACTTTTATTTATCAATTATTAGCCTTCATTTGTCATAAAAATATTTTTTAACAAAGAATTCATATCTTTTAACTAAACCTAAAATTATTCTACTACATAACAAATATAATCTTAAACTCTCTACCGCTGACCAATTCTCTATATACAAATACATCGCAATATCCATGATTACACTACTTGTAATCTTTTTAATACCTCTTCCATTTATCCCATTCTTTCTTTTCTTTTTCCCAAAATCTTAAACCTTCCTCTCTCTTCTTCTCTTAGTTCTATGCATTCCTTTAACATGTGTTTTATATTTTCCTACCCTTTCCCACGTAGTCTACATCTTTATCTTCCTTCCAATACTTATTCTCTTGTTCGTCATTTCTGCATCTAAATCTTGCTACCATTCTTTTGAATCTCAAGCTTTTTTTGCTTTTTATGTACCTTGGAATATTGTCTGTCACTATATTTATATATTTCTTATTGCATTTCCACTCTCTTATTCTGTGCTCTTGTTTCTTGTCTCCGTTTATCTTTATCTCTTTTTATTATTCCATTTTTTATTTCCCTTCCTGTCTTCCTTATTTTTTCTACCTCTTCTCTCGCATATCCAACTCTTTTATATTGCTTTTTCTTCGTTCGTGTCTATAATTAATTTTTTCATTCTTTACCTTTTTCAAGCACATTTGAAGCATTTTTCTCTTTCTTTTATTTGTTTTTTGTAACACATTGGTTTCTTTCCGGCCTGTATTCTTATCTTTTCTAACTTTATTTTTTCTTCTACTATGCACCCTGGCGTTTCATTTTCGAATCTTAACGTCCATTCCCAATATTTTTCTTGTACTTTCTCCAATTCCTCACATTCCTTCCATCTCCATATTTTTGCCCCGACATCATTACACTTTATATTAATTTGCTTCTATTTGCTTCCCAAACCCCTTCTCTTCTATACCCGACACCTGACCTACTATTCTATTACATTTCTTCGCCAACCACTTTATATGTCCACCACTTTATTGTCGTATCTGATTCGATAACCCAAAGTCACTTTATTTACACTTTCTATTACCTCGTCTCTTCACCTCTACTTCACTCTTTTTTATTCATCCATTGATTCTCCTCTAATTTTTTCCCATAAACCTTAATATTTTCATCTGTTCATACCTTTTTCTGTGTCTGAATTTTTTCTTTCTCTCTTCTAACTTTTTAGCTTTACTTCTAATGGCTGATGGTCTGAATCAACCTTTTCCCTTATTTTAAAACTTTCTATATTCTCTAAAACTTCCGCACTAACCATTACATAACCTATTATAGATTTCCCTCTTTTACCTTTATATGTATATTCTCCTCCACCTTCCTCCATATTTCCGTTGAGTATAGTCCGTCTCTTCCCTTCACATAATTCCAGTAGCTCTCTACTCAGTAGCTGTTTTAAGTTCTTTAATGTTTGTTTTATTTTTTGACCGTACACTGTTATTACTGTATATTTACCTTCATCTTTCTTTAATATTATATTTACTATTATTTCTTAATTTTGCTGTTTATTATCTTTTTCTTTTACCACCAATTCTTCTCCGACTCCCGATATTATACTCTCTTGCGCCTTTTTTTTCTATTTTGCGTACTGTACATTTCATCTATATCGCTCTGGTAAAGTTACTTTCCATCTTTTTCAATCTCTCTACTCCAACTACGTTTCAACTAAACCCACAATGTCAAACCCTTCTATATACTTCCAAAATTCAGTTCTTTTATTTTTAACCGCTGCAACGCTCAAAGTACTAAACCTGTTTTTTTTGTTTTTTCTTATCGTTTTCTTTGATCTTTGTTTGGTCGTCTCCATTTTTTTATCCTTTACCCTCCTTATTTCTAGTTTTGAGGCCTGCTACTCTTTAATTTATTTTCCTTTACGTTCCAGTGCATCTCCTCTCCCTCAACCCATAATTTTATAAACCCTATTTTTGTTTATTTTCTTTTTAGTTTTCTTCCTTTTATCCTTATATTTTTTTTGTACTTCTTTTTCCACTGGGGTCATATCTTCGTCTATAAATATCCTTCTTTCTCTTAGCCTTTCTTTTTTTAAAATATTTTTAGTTTATCTTATCTATTCTATTCTTAAATCATTCGCTATTTTAATTTCGTCTTTTATATTTTTTTCTACTCCCAATTCATTTTCAAACAAGTTATCCACTTGTTTTTCACGTTCTTCTGTTCTTTCTTGGTCTTCCATCTCTTTTATAACCAAGTTCTTCCTTCTTTCTCCCTCTCCATTACTTCCACCCTTCTTTCCAATTTTTCTATCCTCTTTTTTATGCTCTTTTTTTCTCCCACATATCGCATATCTCCCTTTGCTCTTCTCTTTCTTTTTTTAACCCCTCCGTGATTTTTTCCAGATTTACTACTAATTTATTGTTCTCTTCCCTCATCTGCTTTATTTCTCTAATCATCTCCTTACAATCCTGCTTATCACTCTCCTCCTTTCTCGGGTTTCTTTTTGTTCTCTTACGTTTTGCAAAAACTTCTTGCACAATTTCTTGTCTTATCTTTTTTCTTTCCGATTCTGTTGATTCGGATTCTGACAAGATTCTATGTAATTATATCTAATTATTTTTTGAACTCTTTATTTATTTAGATCGACACAGCGTTCACACTTCCAACTTTTGACTAGAATCGATTAGCTTCTAACTCGATTCGAAGATCTGCTTCGAAATCACTTTGGTAATTACCTCATATCTTAAATGATCTCGAAGTTTCTATCCGTTTTAATATTAATTGGCATTCTAGTTTTTCTCTATTGAAAATTTAGAAACCAGTTTCTTGTTTCAAAAAATTTATGTTTTTTAAATGTATTACAAATTGTAATGGCAATTAAACTTCGCGTTTAAATCAAATGATCAGAGTTTAAATTTTATGCGTTTAAATTGAGAATTAAGATGCAAAAAAATAATGTTACCGATTTATAGCCTTCAAAAGAAAAAGTGAAAAAGCACTCGTTATCGGCGAATCACATGGTACGATTGACCACCAGTCGCCACTGATTATTAGTTAAATTGTAGTTTGCAGAAGATTCTTCAATAAGTATTTTTTTTGCAATTTTTTGAATCAAAATCTTGCGATACTTATTCGATACCCGTACGTGTCGTCTCAGATAAAGAGCAAAAATTTCTTAGTTACAAATGAAACTGAAAATTGACAACATTTTAATAATTATTTTAATACCAACGTTTTTTAAAAATTAAAGACGATTATAAGCTGTAGTATTTGTTTTGATTTTTGTAAATTGTTGTTAATTTTTTATTTTTGTTTCTAAACGTGGTACTTTTGTGTTATATATTTTTTTCCGTTTTGCAATTAGTATTGTTATAAAGATGCATTTTTTTAATTAAAAAAATAAAGAAATGAACAAACCATATACTTAAAAACTGAACCAAATAGTAAAAAAAAGTTTTAAAAAATTAACAAAATGAATCAAAATAAGCTAATTTGAAAGAAATTGAACAAAATTTAGGCATTGTCTATATTGAGGTTAAAAAGTTACTAGTTTAGTGTTATAATTTTAATGTTTGCTTAAATACGCAAATTATTTCTACTCTAATAAAATTTGTATTCATTAATAGCGTTCATCGCTAAATACGTTAATAATTACGACTTATAATAAACGATCAATGCAATTTTTATAATAATAACTTTAATCACTTCTTCAAATCGAACATCTGGCACAATCTCAATAAATTCTTAAATATTTGCATCTGTTATTTGAAAATATCAACTTAAACCATGTTTCAATATTTTACTCGATTTTCTGAGTAGTATGCATAAGAAAATTTATGTAACAACATTTAAAACTAAAAAGGAAATTATGAGTGTTTCCTTATTGTAATTAATTCGATTCTAAAACGATTCAATTGAATTACTTTTTACTATGTTGTTATAAATTCGAACGGATTAATGTAAACGCCATTAAAATAATTTCTATTAAAAACAGGTTGATTGGTTACATTGCATAATGTTGTGTGTTTACGTTAAAAATTCCATCGACTCGATTTAAACAGTAATTTTTTTCTTAACCGCTTTGGGATATTAAATTAAAATTTGTACAACTTGAAGGTTGTTAAAGTAATTGGTAAGAACATATGATAAGCACGCCGTTACAATTAATGATCGGAAACAGATTCACAGACCAAATCGTTGCATAAGTTGTATGGAAGACGTTTGACGGCGGATGTGGAAGTGAAACCCCCTAATGCTACATATGAGAAAGTAGAATCGGTTCATATAAAAGCTCCCGAAGTAAATTTTCATTCAGTGCCTTCTACTTCTTCACATCTATCGCACAATGCGGTCTTTGGTAAGTAGTTCAATAACAATAGTACCATGTAATTAATTTATTATTATCTACAGTACGTTATTAGTGCCGTGTACCTGTGCTGTGCTCTAGCTGCGGAACCCGCTAAAAAAGAAGCGGTGGAAAGTACGCAGGAGATCAAAAAACAGGATAAACGCGGCTTGTCGTTGGGAGATGGCGGTCATGATTTTGGTGGATTTGGAGGTCATTTTGGAGGTCACGGATTTGGTGGTGACTTAGGTGATCATCATCATCATCATGAAGAAGTGAAAACGGTGGTTGTTGAAAAAAAAGTGCCAGTACCATACACCGTTCATAAACACATTCCGTACACCGTAGAAAAGAAAGTACCGGTTGAAGTTAAAGTACCAGTTCCACAACCTTACACTGTTGAAAGAAAAGTACCAGTTCATGTAAAGGAATATGTCAAAGTACCTTACTTAGTACCTCAACCTTATGAAGTAATTAAGAAGATTCCTTATGAAGTGAAGGTACCGGTTCCAAGGCCTTACGAAGTTAAAGTAGGAGTTCCTCATCCATACACTGTTGAAAAGAAAGTACCATATCCAGTAAAAGTACCAGTGCCAGAACCATACATTGTTGAAAAAAAAGTACCAGTGCCTTACAAAGTTGAAATTCCATTCCCACAACCTTACACTGTTGAAAAGAAAGTACCTTATGAAGTTAAAGTGCCCGTCGATAGGCCTTATGCAGTGCACGTACCTAAACCTTACACAGTCACTGTAGAAAAACACATTCCTTATCCAGTAGACAAACATGTACCTTATGAAGTCAAAGTACCAATCGATAAACCTTATCCCGTTGAAGTACCTAAGCCTGTACCATACCACGTAAAAGTTCCTGTTCCTCAACCTTACACCGTTGAGAAGAAGGTGCCAGTAGAAGTTGAAAAACCAGTACCAGTACCGGTGAAAATTCTAGTTGACAAACCATATCCCGTTTACAAGGAAATTCCCGTACCTATAGAAAAACCAGTTCCAGTTCCAGTTAAAGTTCCATATCATGTACCAGTGCATGTACCATCTCATCACGACATTCACGAACACGAAGAAAGTTACGACCACCATTATTAATAAGTATTGTCGCGAAAGTCATTTTTCCACCTTCTAGTTTACGCTATGTACGAATTCACGTGATTTGCTCAATTTAGACTGAGCACGTGTTGTTCATATTTATGAAGCGTGCAGTATTATTCTTATTTTATTATTATTATTGCTCTATCTGTGTTAGTTATTATGTTTAAAACTTTTTAATTTTAATAAATAATTCTTACATATGTTCTTAGCAATTATTTTAAAATGTTTAGTAGACTAGAATAATTACTCGATGCTTACAAAAAAAAATTGAAACGAAAGTGACTCGGAAGATGGTATCGTCATTTAATTATCCTGAGAAAGTAATATTTGGTTATCGTACTTGAACTGATTACTTAAACTTGCACATAATCTACTTCCTATGCAGCGATTCAAGTGAAAGTGTTACGGATTTAAGAAACACCATATGGTAAACACGTTGTAAATTTATAGTTATTTATATTGACATATAGGAAAGCCGGCGTTTTGTTAAGAAAGATAATTAAAAAATAATATAATTAAATTAGAAATACAATCTGCAAGAATTTAATTATGATGGTAATTTAACACTTTCTTAATCCTCTTCATGTTTTGGTCGGAAGTTATTATATATGTGCTACATAAAGAAAATGAAAGTAACAACATTATTTTTGTAAAATTTTAGTCACGCTAAACGAATTAATATAACTGCAAAATTTTACAATGCGTTTAAATTGACTTTCTTGTAAATCTGACCGGGTAGCGTAAGTTTCACTTTGTGTTATTGCGCTTACGTAACGTAGCAGATTTAAATGGTGCAAATATTTTTTTTACGTTAGTTCTTAGTGGTTACTTATATTTATCCATTTTTTTTTAAATACATTTAAAATTGTTAGGAAGAGTTATTGTTATTGGTCAATTTCTAATTTCCACCAATAATAAATTCGTTCAAAATGTATTTTTTACATATGTTTCGAGCTTTAAAATAACGAAGCTCATCTTTAGAAAAATTAGGATTACAAAAATTTTTTAACTTACATTTTTTTGAAAATATCAAAATTTGGAACTAGATAATTAAAAAATATAAGTTCTACAAAATGACGATTATCCAAAACATGTTGTGCAAATGTAGATTTTGCTGAATTTGGATTATTAATGTATTTTGAACTACTTTTTAAATATCTAAGATGTTTATTAAGTTTAGTTTGAAAACATCTTTGTGTCATACCAATATAAAATTTGTTACAAGGATAAATTACTTTGTAAACTCCACTTTGATTTAAACTATCATTATTATTAAGGATATTACAAGAAAAAATATTCCAAAAAGATATTTTATTAGAAAAAGAAATCTTGAAATCATCATCTTTACTTAATTTCTTAAAAAAAATAAGAAAATCTGGTATAAAAGGAACAGAAAATATTATTTTTTAGTAGAATTTGTTGAAATTGGTGTGAGTTTAGTGTAAGATGTAATACAATGAGAACGATATAACTCCTCCAAAAACTTAATAGTTTGGTGTGCAACCATAGATCCTTCGATGTGGAGGATAGGCACAACTCAGAAATAAAACTCTGTCGTAATTGTGGCTACGTTTCGTTGGTTATTGTGCCAACTTCTTCAGGCCAATCTATATTAATGGTAATTATAATTAATTATACAAGTATAAGAGTCGAACATATTACTATTGTCAATATAATTAAAAACTTACGAACTAGAATAATAAATTACAATTTACAGTAAAAATGAAAACTCCCGCAGGGGGTCTGACTGTCCGTCAGATTTTGGGGAGTTGCGCCCCCACGGACCTAGCAATACCTTTTCCTTTGTTGTATGTTTTTGTACTGGGCACTCAGCGCAACCATGAAGTTAGTAGTGGTTCGGCAAGGCTCCGCTGATGCTGTCCGTTTCTTTTTCTACACCCTGCATAGTTGGCAGTAGCGTAAAAATGCAAAATATGGAAAGTTTTTCAAATAATCACCAGGGCGGTGGGGAGTCTGGACCGGACTCCCGTCGGAGCCGTCCAGATGTTCGATCCAACGAGGATATGGTAGGTGGCTCCTTTCCTCGTACCGGTGCCACCAGGAAAAATGCCAGTGAGAAGGTTTTCCCTCCACTAAAAGAGATTTTAGGTACCAGCGGAAAGGAGGACTCTGTGACCCGGTTCCTGGTCCTCAAGAAGAAGGAAGGCAATTTTGCTAATACAAGTCCCTTTCTTATAAGTAAAACTTTGTACGGGCTAATAGGAAATGTAAAAGAGGTTAAGAAAGTGAAGGGAGAATTGCTAATTGAAACCGTGTCCAGTAAGCAATCTAAGCAACTCATTAAATGTGAACGTTTTGGGGGATGTGAGATTGAGGTTGTACCACATGGCACCTTTAATATGTCGAAGGGAGTTGTATACTGCCGAGATCTACTAAACTGCTTCATTAATGAGATCAAAGAAAACCTAAAAAGTCAAGGTGTAGTAGACGTAAGAAGGATAAAGACAAGACGTGATGGAGAGCTTATAGATACTGCAAACCATATACTTACTTTTAATGTCACGAAGCTTCCTAGGGTGATACAAGCCGCGTTCTATCCATTACAGGTGCGCCCATACATTCCAAATCCTTTGAGGTGCTTTAACTGTCAAAGATTTGGACACTCGTCAGTAAATTGCAAGCACTATAAGCGGTGTGCATGTGTAAAACCCACTCATGAGGGTTCGTGTTGTGAAGAACCTATTGTATGTCCAAACTGTCAAGGGCAGCATAAGGCAACGGCAAAAACGTGTGCAGTCTTTAGACAAGAAATTAGAATACAAGAAGTTAAGATAGTGCACAGGCTGCCTTACTTTGATGCAAAGAAGAAAGTAGACACAATGGTAACACCAAGTACTTTCTTTGCGCAAGTCGCTACTGCTCCAGCACGAATACCCATTCAAGCTGTTCAAGCAATCGGCCCGGAAATTAAAAGTATAGATGTAAAAGAGTTGGAAAGAGAACTGTTGCCTAGGTTGGTAGATGTGCTAAAGGCTGTGTTTGCTTTGAGAAAGGATAGCACAGAAGAGTTGACGAGTACCAAGCTTACACTTGATATTAATCGAGAAAATAAAAAACGAAAAGACGATCAGAGAACACCACCTGAGGAAAAAGGTTGCATCGAGGGTAGTCAGCCTTCTTTTAGCCAGCAAAAGGATACCAACATGGTGAAGAAGCCAAGAGGTTGGCCGAAAGGTAAAACTAGGAAACCCAGGGATGAATCCCACGATTCTTTGAGATTCCGGTCTACATCTAGAGAATCCACGCATAAAGGTGGATAATTGTATGTCTTCTATTTTATTCATTTCTTTGTGTTTAATCTGATTTGTTTTGTCCATGTATACACAGTTATCTGTTTTTGTTTTTTTTTATTTTTTTTTAAATTTTATGTACATGTTATTTAATAACCAGTCAAACTTTTTACGATGGATACAAATAAAATTATACAATGGAATTGTAGGGGTATAATAAGGAGATACTGTGACATAAAGATGATATTGCATGAGTATAACCCAATGTGTTTTTGCTTTCAAGAAACTCATCTTAGGCATAATCAACCGTATCGCTTACGAGGTTACGATATTGAACGGCGAGACGGTATTAACGATCAAAGAAGCAGTGGTGGTGTATTAATTCTCTTACGAAACAATGTAGTATATGAAAAGATTCAAATTAATACACGTCTGCAAGCGGTTGCCGTTAAGATACGTTTACCATTGCAAGTCACTGTCTGTAATATTTACTTACCTGATAATAATTGTTAACTTGTTGATCAGCTTCCACGACCTTCCGTTATTACAGGAGATTTCAATGCCCATAACCCGATCTGGGGATCGAAAAATACGTGTAGGAAAGGTAGATTACTAGAAAATTGACTGATCAGAGATGATATTGTAATCCTAAACACCGGCTTGCCTACATATCACACTGCTAGGTCAAATAAGTTTTCAGCTATTGACCTTACATTAGTCTCTACCAATCTAACTCCTCGTCTTAAGTAGGAAGTAATAAATGACTTGCATAACAGCGACCATTTTCCAATTATTATAAGAACGGATATACCTGAAAGAAAAAAAGTAATATATAAAAGATGGATTGTAGAAAAGGCTGATTGGAATTCTTTTACTAATAACCTTGTTACACATAGCCCTGTAAATGTGGATAATGTAACAAAATGTATTAAAGATGCGGCTCAAACTAGTATACCTAAATCAGATGGAAAACGTATTAAACGACCCTTGCCTTGGTGGAATCCTGAAGTTAAAAAGGCAATAAAAAGTAAGAAAATTGCTTTCAGAAAATATCAAAGGGAACCATTCATGGAAAACCATATCCAGTTCAAAAGAGCTAGAGCAGTGAGTAGACCTGTTGTTCTAGAAAGTAAACGAAACAGCTGGAACCAGTATGTTTCAACAATATCATCTCCTCAAGACACAGGGCAGGTGTGGCGAAAAATAAAAGTAATATCAGGAAATGCTGGATATAAACAAATACCTCATTTAAGAAACGAAAATGGTAATATCCTAGAGGAAGAAAAAGAAATCGCCGAGGTTCTTGCCCGCCACTTTGCCAGTATGAGCAGTAATAATAACTATGATCCGGAATTTGTGCAAAAAAAAATGAAAGTGAAGGGCCTCTCAATTTCAGTACCGAACAAGAACTAGACTATAACAAACCTTTCAACATGGGTGAGCTAAAAGTAACCGTAAAAGAGCTTAAGAAGACTGCACCAGGACCGGATGAAATATCAAATGAAATGCTAAGCCATTTAACCTCACAAGTAAAAACTGATCTATTAAAGGTTTTCAATGACCTATGGAGTCAGGGAACATACCCCGAACAATGGAAGGTAGCTACAGTAGTACCCAAACATAAAGGGGGAAAGAATTCTTTATATGCAGCAAGCTATCGACCAATAAGCCTTACATGCTGTATAGGTAAACTGATGGAAAAAATGGTGAATAAAAGACTGCAATACATCCTTGAAAAAAACCATAAAATAGTATCGTACCAAGCAGGATTTAGAAAAGGCCGATCAACGGTGGACCATCTAGTTAAACTAGAAAATGCTATACAGGAAGCTTTTAGAACAAGACAACACTTAATAGCGGTCTTTTTTGACATAAAAGGGGCCTACGATATGACCTGGAGGCAGGGTATATTAAAAAAATTATATAAATACGGTTTAAGGGGTAAATTACTTAAATTTGTCGAGTCCTTTATGTCCAATCGTTACTTTTAGGTACGAATAGGAAACACACTGTCAAATGTTAAAATATTAGAAAACGGTGTCCCACAGGGCTCAACGCTTAGCTGTACTCTGTTTCTGATTGCAATAAATGAAATAGCTTACGGAGTTGACTCGGATGTTTTCGGGGCACTATATGTAGACGATCTGGCTATATATTGCACTGGAGCTACTGTACGACAGATAAGCGTTAAATTACAATCTGCAATTAATAATATCCTGCAAAATGGCAGTAGAATTGGCTACCAATTTTCTGAAGACAAAACCAAATGCGTTCATTTTTGTAAACTCCGTAAACCGCACGATGATCCATTATTGTATATTCAGGATAGACCGATTGTATGCACGCCATCAACAGCCTTTCTAGGACTCTTTTTTGACAGCAAACTTACATGGGATGTGCATATTGAACATCTAAAACAGAAATGTGTGAAAACCATGGACGTAATAAAAGTGCTATCCCATACTAAATGGGGTGCAGAAGCTCAAACGCTTTTAAACATATATCGCGTCTTAATTATGTCGCAAATGGATTATGGAGCTATTGTTTATGCGTCAGCTTGCAAATCGCAGTTGCTAAAACTAGATAGGATCCATAATATGGGAATAAGGTATTGTTTAGGTGCTTTCCCTACCAGCCCCGTCTGTAGTCTCTATTGTGAGTTAGGCCTACCCCCATTAGACATTCGGAGGAAACATCTAATGATAAGTTACATAATAAAGGTTAAATCGCAATCAACTCACCCGAATAGTAGATTTCTTTTTCCAGTAGAAAATGTTTTTGCTACAAGAGTAACTATAACACGACCCCTCAGCATACGTTTCAAGGAATTTCTGGAGCAAATAGAGGAAACAGTACCTACGCTATTTTACGAAAGTAAGTATGAGCACGCGCCATGGTTGATACCTGAAATTGAGGTGAGACTAGAACTTAAAAACTTACACAGAAGTACAACAAAGAAAGAAGAATGCTTACGTTCGTTCAAAAATATCATTGAAAGCTACACAAACACGACACTTATCTACACCGATGGTTCCAAAAGTGAATTGGGAACGGGATGTGCTGTTTTAATAGATGAAGTGATCCATTGTTGGGCCCTGAAAGCTGAAACTTCAGTATATGTAGCCAAACAGTGTGCAATATGGAAAGCACTGCTATGCATTCCCATGGTACGCACAAAAAAAACTTATATTATAATCAGCGATTCGTTAAATGCTGTAAATGCTTTAACGGACATGTATACGAGGGACCCTTTGGTCGATATATGTCAGGTGTGTCTGTGCGATCTCAATAGATATGGATTCAAGCCTGTGTTTGTTTGGGTACCTGGGCATTCAGGAATCCCTGGAAATGAAAAGGTAGATAGTGCAGCAAGACGAGCAATCACAACCCCACAGATGAACGTGTCACATGTTAAAATGTCGGACATTCAAGTACATTTAAAAAAAAAACTTTGAGATTTGGCAAGATAAGTGGCAAATGGAAGATACCTACCTTACGCATATTAAACAACAGGTAAAAGAAAAAGTGCACTTGCATGGGTTTCGCAGGGAAGAGCAAATAAAAAATACATCGTTTAAGAATAGGACACACCAAAGTAACACATGAATATCTTTTAAAGGGTCAACCTAGACCCCAATGCCATACTTGTAACACCAACCTTACTGTGAAGCATGTGATAAGTGATTGTGCAGACTTTGTTAATCAGCGGCAGCTCTATGACATACAGGCGGATATTGTGCGGAATTTCAGTTGTATACCAAGCATGAAAAATATGTTGCAGTATATAAAAGCAATTGGGTTGTATGAAAAAATATGATGGTAAATGACTACACGTAGTTTGAATCTATTTTTGTATGGCGAAAAGACCTAAGCAGTCGAAGCCATAATAAAAAAAAAATAAAATAAAAACAAACAACAAATTATCAAAATCTTATTTGTTCACCAATATTACGTTTCAGTAAAAGAAATTATTAATCTTACCTAACAGTGGAATGTTTAATTTCTACCCAAATATACATAAAAATAAAACATGGACAAAGTAGCAAAGCACGAAGACATCTAACCTTATACGACACAAACATAACCCACACATAAGCTGAATCTAAATGATAGAATTAAAGTAATGTACACTTTAACAACTGATAAGCGTGAGAATTTGTATTCATAATGATAAGATTAACGTAATTTTGTTAGTTGTTATAAGATTAAGTGACAAACAATTTAAATACGTTTACATTTGCTAATAATGTTGTTATAAATAGGATTCAGATTTTGAGTATCCGTCTTGAAGTTTACATTATCATTATATAAATCAATAAAGAGCATCTTAGATATTAGTCTTTTTTTTAAATTTAGTTCTACATCCAAAACTTGTGGATTGTCAAAATCAAAATCATGATTGTCCTCGACATGATGGAAAGTTGGGCCAGTATCTACAGTTTTTTTTATTGCAATCATAGTTATGGTTTTTAATTCTATTTTTAAGCTTTTGTTTTGTTTGGCCGATATAATATTTATTGCATTGTTTACAATTGATTTTATATACAACGTATGATTTGTCTAAGATGTTAGTTTTGTTTTTTAGTTTTGTATAAATATACTGTTAGTAGGTGAAACATTCGTGTTTAATTTAAGTTGTATGGCTGGTAGCAATTGTGTAGGTTTAAGAATGTTCTTGATTAAATGATATGGATAATTGTTATCTTTTAAAATGTTTTTGAGAATCAATAAGTTTTTTTTCCATAAAATTGTATACTGCTAAGTTTTAAGATTTTATTCATCATACTTTTAATTATGTTAATTTTTTGATTATGAGGATCTCTAGAGAAATAATTAATGATCATATTAGAAGCGATAGGTTTAGTGTACCAGTCAGTTAAAATTGTATTATTATCCATATCTCTAATCAGAATGACATCTAAAAAAGGAATACAACTATCTTTTTCTAACTCATACGTAAATTGAATGTTAGATTTATAGTTATTAAATATATCTAATGTTTCATTAACTAAATGTTTAGGAATGCAAGCAAAAATCTCATCAGGGTTAAAAGATAGTTTTGACTATTCACCGACTTATGAACTATCTAAGTTTATAATTACTATATTAAACATTTACTTTTTGTTTAATTACAATTTTAAAAATTAGTATGATCTACTGAATATAGTTAATAAAGTCGTTGTACCTAGAGATTACATATTAGTATCATCTGATGTAACTTCTTTGTTTACTAATATTACAAAAGAGTTGATTGTGTGTCTCATCAAAAAATATTAGTCACAGATATGTAGTTTTACGACACTTAGCCTTAATGAGTTCCTACCTATAGTTGAGTTCTTGTTTACATCCAGCTTTTTTACGGATGGGCATAGTCAATATATACAAACATTTGGGACAGCTATGGGTAATCCAGCATCACTTATATTAGCTAACTTAACTATGCATGACTTACTGACATTTGTTAAGTCAAAACTATCTTTTAACCCCGTGTTTATGTGTGTCTACGTTGATGACATTATTATTTGCATTCCTAAACATTAGATATAATCAATAACTATAATTCTAACATTCAATTTACGTATGAGTTAGAAAAAGATAGTTGTATTCCTTTTTTAGATGTCATTCTGATTAGAGATATGGATAATAATGCAATTTTAACTGACTGGTACACTAAACCTATCGCTTCTAATAGAATCATTAATTATTTTTCTAGAGATTCTCATAATCAAAAAATTAACATAATTAAAAGTATGATGAATAAAATCTTAAAACTTAGCAGTATACAATTTCATGCAAAAAACCTATTGATTCTTAAAAACATTTTAAAAGATAACAATTATCCATATCATTTAATCAAGAACATTCTTGAACCTACACCATTGTTACCAGCCATACAACTTAAATTAAACACGAATGTTTCACCTACTAACAGTATACGATACAAAAAACTTATTAACATCTCAGATTTAAGTAATAATATAATTAACATTTTAAAAAAATCTGATCATTTCAAAATTGTTCTCTATAACCATAACACTATATACAAAAATATTTATACAAAACTAAAAAACAAAACTAACATCTTAGACAAATCATACGTTGTATATAAAATCAATTGTAAACAATGCAATAAATAATATATCGGCCAAACAAAACAAAAGCTTAAAAATAGAATTAAAAACCATAACTATGATTGCAATAAAAAAACTGTAGATACTGGCCCAACTTTCCATCATGTCGAGGACAATCATGATTTTGATTTTGACAATCCACAAGTTTTGGATGTAGAACTAAATTGAAAAAAAAAGACTAATATCTGAGATGCTCCTTATTAATTTATATAATGATAATGTAAACTTCAAGACGGATACTCAAAATCTGAATCCCATTTATAACAACATTATTAGCAAATGTAAACGTATTTACTAAATTGTTTGTCACTTAATTTTATAACAACTAACAAAATTACGTTAATCTTATCATTATAAATACAAATTCTCACGCTTATCAGTTGTTAAAGTGTACATTACTTTAATTCTATCATTGAGATTCAGCTTATGTGTGGGTTATGTTTGTGTCGTATAAGGTTATATGTCTTCGTGCTTTCCTACTTTGTCCATGTTTTAATTATATGAATATTTGGGGAAAAATTAAACATTCCACTGTTAGGTAAGATTAATAATTTCTTTTACTGAAACGTAATATTGGTGAGCAAATAAGATTTTGATAATTTGTTGTTTGTTTTCATTTTTACTGTAAATTGTAATTTATTATTCTAGTTCGTAAGTTTTTAATTATATTGACAATTGAAATATTTTCGACTCTAATACTTGTATAATTAATTATAATTATCATTAATATAGATTGGCTTGATGAAGTTGGCACAATAACCAACAAAACGTAGCCACAATTACGACGGAGTTTTATTTCTGAGTTGTGCCTATCCTCCACATCCAAGGATCTATGGTTGCATAGAAACACACCAAACTATGTAATACAATGTTTATATAAGAGTTTGTGATAAACATTGCAAATAATATCTAAAGGAATATTATTAGTATAAGCTAAATAAATAGTAAAGAAAAATACATTTTGAAAGTTAACGCATTTATTATTGGTGAACTGGTAATTTTAATAAATTAGAAATTGACCAATAACAATGAATTCCCTTAACAATTTAAAAATGGCTAGTCTAAGCAAGAGAATAATTTTATACAGGAAATATTCATACGACGTCAAAAAATTTATTTAAACGTTTAGTTTCTCAAGATTGCCTGAATTTAAATAAACAACCAAAATTTACTAAAATTAAAATTGATATTAAAACAAAAACCCAAGCGTTAGCTTATTATACATATATAAATACATCACCACATACATCAAATCGGAAATAAAAAAATGGTACAGCTAGATAAACGAAACTCGTTTCCCAGCAAACACAAGGTAGCTTAATTTAGTAGTTTATTGGGTATTGAAAAGTTATTTATAAGTAATTTAATTTTTTTCGTAATTTAAGAGTAGTCTAAGGTGACGTTTAGCAGTAATTTAAATGGTTACTAGTTAGTAGTATACGAAGTAGTTTAGGATTATTTCAGTATTGTGGTAGCATAAAAGTAATTTAATTAGTAACTTAATAGTAATTAAAAAATTAAACGTTGTAGTTTAATGGTAATTGAGTCACCATTATACTACTCGGTAATTAGAAAGTAATTAAGGAGTAATGTAATGGTGCGTAGCTTAAGAATAGTTTAACCAGTAACTTAAGAGTAATTAAAAAATTGAACGTTGTAGTTTACCGGTAATTGAGTTACTATTATACTACCCAGCAATTCAAAATAAATTTAGGAGTAATGTAATGATTGGTAGCTTGAATAGTTTACTCAGTAACTTAGTCGTAATTCCAGAATTAGGTTGGGGAGTTTAATGGTAATTGAATGTCCGTTAAAATACAAGGTAAATTAATAGTCAGTAGTAATAGAGTTGCTATATAAATGTTAAGCTACATTATTTTAAAAATAGTCGTTATATTTGCTAAACAGTTAGGTCTGCTATCAAACAATTGCTTGAAGAATGTATCGAAAGAAGGAAAGTGGCAATTATTATCGACAACTAAAAAGATTTCGTACAGTTTACGAAAAAATTAATATCGGAAAGTCAAATAGCATTGGTCAATCTGCGGGATACAGTAACGCAATATAAATATAAAACAATAGTAAATATTATAACTTATGATACAAGAATATCAATATTGCATGATATTATGTACCTGCCGTATCCAAAAATATTCGGATTTTATAAACCACTTCAAGCAACTAAGACATGAATTATCCTGATTACAGAATAACAAAAACAACAAGAGTATAATTAATACGTAGCGATGCAAATGTATATATAGGACTAATTCATCATCAGTCTGATTGTCATGTGAAATATTTAATGGTTCACGTTGAAAGTATTAAATTACGAATAAGTTACTTGAATTTGTATTCAACATATATAACGTGTAGTTAGCATATATAGTATTAGGTCAGGTAGAGTAGTGGTTAACACGTTTAGGTTGCAAGAGATTTTCCTGATGTTCGTGGGATCAAACCCCAAGTAAGTACTTAAATTAAATTCTAATTTAAAAAAAATCCCACAATTTATCAATCATGTGCGTCAAATTCTGTAAACGAAATAAATAAAAAATTACAGAAACAAATAATTAACTAAAAAAACTATTTTTTTAAATGTGTTAGTGGTTCTAATAATAATTTAATAGTTTTGCTAGTAGTTCAAAACAGTAGTTTAACAGTAATTCAATGGTAATATAACAACAGTATTTTAATGGTAGCTTATTAGTAATTTAGAAGTCAATGAATTTTTGGTAGTTTAAGTGGTTGCTTAATGGCGCCCTTTTTACTGTTTAAATTACTACTTAAATTACCGTAATTTAATGGCAATTCAACAGTAATTTAAGTCCATCTGTGTTTGCTGGGTTTATACTTTTGTATGTTCATTCGAATAATTCTTCAACAGTACATCCTCCAATTTGGGATTCACTTAATTATAATGTTAGAAGTAAGATGGAACAATTTGGTAACATTTTATATATCAAACTTAGTAATTAATTACAAAATTTAAATTACTTTCATAAACCACAGTTTAAATCTAAATTTAATTCATTTCTTTTTAAAAAAAATTCATCAAATCTTGATATTTCTAAAATTCAAACCAATTTAAATTTATTTAAACAAAATTAAATTAACTTCAATCAGATCAATTTATTAAACAAAGAATTATTGATAATAACATAATAATAACTAAAGCAGATAAAGGTAATTGTACAGTTATTCTTAATAGATTAGAATACATTAATAAAACTTTAAATTTTTTAGATTGTACTGATTTTGAAAAATTGCAATTTTTTTCTCCTTTAACTAAATATGTGGCTAGTACTATTTATGTATTACATTTAACTTCAACTTAACAAGCCTCATTTGTTATGCTATAAAGTTCAACGTTACCAGCCATGAGATAATTAAAAAAAAATTTTGATTTTTTTGGCAAAGTCACCTACGTAAAGTTCGTACATTTTACGGTAATTAACTTGTTAGACGGCGCAAGAATTGCAGGCAAAAATTGCGTTGTATAATACAAAAATTGCGCATGCCATTCTTGCGACTTCTTGCAACGAAATTAGAACAGGTGCTATTTTTCTGGTGCACAATTATTAGTGAGTTTTGTGGTTATATTGTAGATGCCAACTGTGCCAAATTAAACAAAATCAGTTGTTTGATTTGTTTTGAAATGTTCAACTCCTGCAGATCTGTATGTGCAGTTTGTGTTGATTGTATTGTTAGTATTGTAGCAAATTTTATTATTAAAACTAATTTATTTAAAGTACTAAAAAATTTGTAACTTATACTACAAATATGTACACTTTTAAATTAACTGAACTAATTAAATCTAATAATATTTAATAAAAACACTTACACTATAATTTATATCACTTACACGAAGATAAGATAAAGTCCGCGGATAACTTCACCACTTGTTAACACTAAACTCACGTACTTCGTAGATTTATTTATAACACGCGTTAACGACTTATTTATTTAGACTTGAATAATCTTCTTAACACTGCAGGCTTCGCATTACGGAAATAACTGACCTACGATTTGTTTCTTCGGTATATATACATATTTTAAGAATCATTCTCATTCTCGAGTGTTCCATATCTTTCGATATACGTTTTAGAAGATGGATAACAACTTCGAGAAGGCTCTTGCATTTGCGAATAACTTCTCGAACGTTTCAGTAATAATTCAATTAAAGGTACAACTAAATATCTGTATGTATACAGCTGCTACCTTTCTTTTGCAAGTAATATAGCTGTAATATTGCTGGCTTTATGTATTCAATTTTTTTTAAATAGTTTGTGATAAGATTGTATGTATATACTATAAATATCTTGGTGTATTGTCAGTATAGCGAAAAAGTTACAGCAGTTACAATTCTTGCATCGCGTAATACACAAAATCTTGCATTTGGAATTTTCCTTGCGCAAGAAAAATTGCTGCGATTCTTGCGCCATATAATACGGATTATAGACATTTTAGATAATAAGAACTAAAGTTTTTTATAAAGCTTTTACGTATAGGATGTAATAAGAGTGTGATTCTAATAGATTATTATAAAGCTTGACTTAAAATCTATTTTTCTTAACTGTGTTTCAAATTTTTCTGATTGTGTTTATTAGAATTTTTTCATTTTAAAAAATAATAATTTATGCTGTTTGGTTTTATATTTCTACGTGTTTTTAAAAATATTGTTTAAAAGTAGTTTTGTAGACTAATCTTTATTATTACTGTACAAAATTATTTGCTTTCAAAATTAATTCTGATTTTAATGTGCTTTGTAAGATTTTTTTCAACGATAAATATCAATAAATAGTTCTTATTTTTTTACTGAATTACATAGACTAAATTTATGTTGGGTAAAACCACTTTGTTACTAATTATAGTTTTTTTTTTAAATTTAACTGTCAAAGGGTTTAACAAACTCTTAATCGCATTCTACCTTTTTTAATAATTGTAGATTTTGGTAGATAATTATTATATTTAATTGTAAGTTTAGGCACAAAATGATATTAATTTATAGTTTTTTTATAATTTTTTATCACATATTGTGGTCTGTCTGTCATCACATTTTCTATTATCTCAGCTTATTTTAACTTTTTGAATTTATAAGTACGTTAGAGAGCACAATGGTAATACCCCAAATTTATTATTTTCGGAATTCTTTAAAGTATAAAACGGTTCTTTACGTAAGAATCATAAATTCTACATTTTTAAATTATATGTTATTGTTACTAAAGGTAACACTAGAAACATATTAACTTAAATATCACAAAAATAAAAAAAATTGATGCTTAGTAAAATAAGTAAAAACAGGATTAAGTAGTTTTAAAATAGTGTGAATGTTCAGTAATTTTTTTGCACAAAACTTACTGATCACAAGATTTTTATAAATCAGACTGCTTTCTCTAATTTAGTATTTACTAGTTTTTACAATCCATATCAATCTGCTATTTTTTAGGCGATATAATTATTAACAATTTTCTAATTACTAAAGTAATTGAAATCTAACTTTCATAAAGTACTTTTAAAATAATTTACTTTGTTCCTGTTTGTATGAAAGTAATTAAATGTGTTATAAATGTACAAAAAATTGAGAATCTCTTGGGAAAATCAAACCGTGGAACAAACCAAATCAAGTTTTTAATTAATTTAACTAATAAAATGTTGGTTTATTTAAAACGAGAAAACGAACAAATTTTTGTCTTCTACTTTAAATTTGAATGCTAATCTCATTTATCATATTGTAATTTAATTTCAGTTCGCCGTAATTGAATTGCATCAAATTTGCTACTAAACATTTATGCGCCATCGTTTACTGCCGATTTTCGCATAGCTGTTAAGCTAGCAAAAGATAGAATTACTAGGAGATGAAGGATTAGCAGTTGCGGAACTTTCCGATGTGGAACAGACGCGCCGCATCGAGAGCCTGGTCCCGGTTGATAGAAGTCCCAGGGGATCCGCATTGTGCCGCTAAATCACTCATTAAAACGACTCCACCCCTTAGCCTAACCCTATGAAAATAAAACGTTGTCCTTAGATAAACGATTTCAAAGCGAAATTTTAACACTTCGGCCATATTGATTCAAATTAATCCATTCAACTTTGTCATTTATAAATTTAATAAAAATTATGTTATTATGGTTAAAAGTTAATTTTTATACTTAACAGGACATCTGCATCAAGTGATGCGTTGCATGTTCTAAGTAATTTTGATTTCTTTTAATGCAAAAGACAGACCACAGTAATTAGAGAAATTACTTATAAAATTATAAGTAATATTAAAATAAATTTATACTAAAACAAATATAAAATTTTGTTTTATTAATTACGTAACTAATAAATTTTAAATTAATTTTTATATATGGATATATAATCATTACCTTATCTACCACGTAGGGTGTAAATGTGCCTTAAAATCTAGTCACAAAAAATAATAAAATAAAAAGATTCTTAAACTACATTAATAGTTACTTAACTCAACTAGCAACTTATGTATGTACCATTTCTTTTAGTTTAACAATAGGTAATTAAAATAAATAATAAATTCTATAAAAATCATAATAAATGTGACCAAATAATAAAATACTCATTTGCTTTCTATGCTATATACAAATTTTGTCCAAACTCTTTTATTAGTAGCCAAGATTACTGCTTGCGCTATGGCGCATCCTTTCTTAGCTAATATTTCTGCTATCTACTAGTTCCATGTTATAATTGTTCGCTCTCTTGATTTTATTTCATTTCTCTGTATTTCCGATACTTTCCTTAAAGGTCTGTCTGCATTCATACGAATAAAGTATCCATACCATCAAGCTGACTTTCAATATACTCATGTATTACTTGTACCTCCAATATTTCTTTGATGCTTTTTTTTCTGATTTTGTTCTTTCTTGTTACATTTAATATTTTTCTCAAGAATTTCATCTCCATACTCTGAATTTCACTTCTTACTTTTTTTGTGTAATCCAATGTTGCTTAACAAAGTGATGCCTCTGTAATTACTGCAATCTCTTCTATCAGTTTTTTTTTTGAATATTGGCACTATTACACCCACTTCCCAGTCTTTTGGCACAGTTAATTTACTCCAGGCTTTGTTACATATTATATTAAGCAGATGCCGCCCTTTATCACCAATACACTTTAACATTTCCGTAGTTATACAATAGTTATCTCTTCTAATTTTATATTGTTCTTATTTGTCATCAATTTACATTTTACTGGTTGTCTTTTCTCTATGGTTCGTAGAAAGTTTTGGAAGTATGTTCTTCATCGTTTTCGCACTTTTTCATTTAAGCACCTAATATAATATTGTTTCCATTATCGCAGTCTATTACTGATGTGACTGTTTCCCAAAATGTCATCTTTATTTTGTCTATAAAGTGTGATTATGTTTAATTTATCATGCATATCAAATGTTAACTCAATTTTTAGGATTCTTTCCAAGAGACAATCCCATTTAGTGAAATATTTCTTTCCATATATTTGCATTTTTTCCCACTCTTCTTTTAATAGTCTAAATTCTACTTTTATTTCCTTATGAATATTACTTATTTCTTGTTTCAATTCGTTTTTTAATTCTTCTTTCTTGCTTAGAATGGCATCTATTTGTAACAGTATATCTTCTTCTTTTTGTTTTGTTTTAGTGTTGGTATTTGCGTGGTATGTGCTCTCTCCCGTTGGCGATTTTTGCGTTTTTTTACTTTTTATAAATATTTCTTGTTCTTTAGACTTATCGTCTCTTTTCCTTTTAAAATATTGTTCTATTTGTCCTACGCTATTTGTTTTATGCCTTCTATCACTGTTATCATTCATTAGTATTAATTAATACGCTATTAATTAGTACACTTCGTTGTTATTTATTTAAATTACAGTTCTATTTTTGTATTGATATAAACACGAATTTTACTTTAAAATTCCAACAATTTGATTGTCTCGTTATCTACGACTTCGCATTTGTAACGTGTAAGTTCAGTAATTTTATTAATTTCTTTTAATTTCTGATTTACGTATATACGTAATTCAATTAAATTTTCTTACCGATAATCACATTAACTTTATGCACTGTTCTTTACACAAATTTTGAATTAATTTGTTTTTATTACACTGATTATAACAACTCAACGAAGTCGAGTCGCGCTTACGATATTCACGCTGTCACTTACGTTTGTAAGTAATTTCTAATAAATACAATAGCAGTTAATAAAGTAGTTACGGTTTTTTTTTAAATTTTAAATGTTTTTTTAGCATCTTACAAGCAAATGTAAAAATTATTTTTTACATAAATTAGCGTATATATGTAGAAGTAATAAATTTTTTGATGTGTGTAGATTATATTGAAAACTAAAATTATTAAAAAAAATATTGATGTTTACTGTCTGTTCAGGTGACATTTTTTTAAATTGAACTTGATTAAGTTATTAATTTTCTTAACTATGAATTACTTTTTATTACAAGTAATTTGTTGCTACATTTTTAAAATAAATTTTATTAAGTTATAATTGTTCTATTTGTATTTGTATTTAACTTAATGGATGTATTAGTAAATATTAGAATTGGCATTGGTAATAGCAATTAAAGATTATTTTTAGGTTTTTAATAGCAATCACTATAAGTCAAAGCGAATTAATGCAGTAGTATCATTGGCACTAATTGTTTAATATGAAAAATGCAAAAAACTCAGATTTTGTAACGTAAACAATAGGTATTAGTCTCTGAAGAGTTAATTTGTTGATTATTTTGTATTGTCAAATTCCTATTTTTTAAAATACGCGTAAAATCAGTGACACGTACTAGCCAAAGACAAGCTTAGATAATGTGGTTCTTGATACCTTGTCTAGAACAGTCTCTAAATTGGACAATACTGTATTAGATTTATGGTATGTACCTTAAGATGCGTGATAAAATCATATCTTCATAAATATCGCAATTGGTCTGTCCAGAGCGATGGAGTTTTATAGACGTATTCACACAAAATTTTCTGCTTTTGTTCCGCTGTCAGATGCTTGGAAATTAATATGTCAAAAGAGCAACGGTTAGGAGTTCTCAAAAAAAATCATAATCTTTCTACCGCAGACCATTGCGGTGTTTTCAAGACGGCAAGTGACGTTAATAAGTATATCAAACTCAGCGCAAAAAAGAGCAAGAAAAACCACCTGGTTGTTTGGCACCTCGAGCAATAGTAGGTTTTGGTTAGTTTTCTACCATGGTTTTAAAGAGGGAATTTGTATGTATCAGTAGCGGTAGATTTGTTTTTAAAAACATTATTTTTCTTATTAAGAACAGATGTTTTCAGTAATTGGAACTCTTTAGTACATTGTTTTCGATAATGGTGCGCAATTTGGAAGTAAAATATTTACCGATCTGTGTCTTTAATATCTCACAAGTTATGGTATCAACTTACGTCCAAAAAAATCATCGTCACTAGGATAAACATTTAGCAAAAACAGGTTGCGAAATAATTGGGTTCACTACGTATTTTGCATCGTGGGAACGCAAACATGTACTCTATAGTGATGTATTTGAAAAAGTATTAGAAGACACCCAAGCAACATTTTGTAACCGTGGTTACGTTGTAACCAGTTGCAAATTAGTAACATTAGCACCATGGTAAATAAACCGTTGCAGCAACGTAGCAGCAACTTTCGTAATTTACTGAGGTATGTTACAGAAATAACCATTTTACAACTATGGTTATAAGTAAGTTTTTCTTAAACCCTTATGTAACTACAGTCTCAATTTAGTGACATTAAAACCTTCATTTCGGTTTCGAGTGTAACCATCTTGAAACTATGGTTACAAGTGTGAATTTCTAAAACTACACTACAGTGTTAATCTATGCTTTCAAACAGCAACAGAAGAAGTGCATTTTACGAGATTTTTATAAGACACATAGTCCATTATCATTATCCAATAAACAGTACCGAAAGTGTTTCTAATACAAAACTACGTAAGTACAATTATTGGTATATTATATTACTATAATTTTAATCGTGCATTTAACCTACTGTTTCTAATTTAATCAACGTTGAAGAATTAGTTGCCAATTATAAGTAAGCAAATTTTAAATTGATTTTATTTTCTTCTAGGATAAAATAGAATTTGATTGCAAGGACATTATAATATTACACACAGTGATCAGAACGTGTAAATTAAATCGCCATTGCGAACACCTATAATCTTTAAAAAAGCAGTCGAGATTATGATCATTGAACCGATTATAATTGCATATGTGCATTTGTAGCCTAATACAAATATTTAACTAAGAATTACGTAGACGCATTAAACTATAACATGTGAGGAATATCTTAATCCGCCATGGTCTTTTAACACAAAGACATTTTTCT
Organism: Aquatica leii; assembly: GCA_035610365.1. Lineage (NCBI taxonomy): Eukaryota > Metazoa > Arthropoda > Insecta > Coleoptera > Lampyridae > Aquatica > Aquatica leii. Next base: position 7,071,716 of record CM069432.1, read on the forward strand.
CTTAACAAAATTTATGCATTTACTATTTACAAAATTTATAAATAATAGACATAATCCGCTTTTCTTGAAAATTTGCCGTAAAAACCTGTTTACTGGTACCTACTTGCAACAGATGTAAAAATTCTTTTAGGTATTATATCTTTTTTGTTTGAATTTAGTTCTATAAGAAACTATAAAAAATTAAATAATGTACATTTATTATAACTTTTTATATATCTTTATCTTTTTATTAATATATTTTTATTTCTACTTTTGTTTTAATCTTTATGATGCAGTTAGTAACTAAAATCTTGCATAAGTTGCTTAATAAAAGCGGTTATCAAGTAGTTTCAAATAATGGTAATAAGCATGTTTTCAAAACAGTTACATAGCAGTTGCTGTAAACGGTAACTACAATGTTACAAATCAATTACAAAACCGTGATGATAAACCATTACAGAAACGATTCAGAATAGGTAAACATGATTTGTAAAAAACCGTTATAGCAACGCTGCAAAACAGTTACAAAGTAGTAATTGCAACGGTTTCAGACACGTTGTAAAACGGTTATAATATTACTGCAGTTGCCTTGCAACTGACCAAATCCGGTATTGACAACGTATCAGGAAAGACTCAGCAACTATTCTGTAACTAAATACCTTACTGAAACCATAGTTGCAAAAGAGTTTTACAACCGTTTTGTAACTGATTTTTGCTACTTGGGCACCAATATACTTGGAGAATCAGACCGTACAACATTACTACCAAAACTACAGCTTCATGAAGACTTCAAACAAGATATCAATTAACAAGAATCTATAAAAGACGTTACAATCTACGACATAGCAAGGTTATTTTTAACTAAAGAAACTTGGAAAAAAATTACGTCTTTTCGGATGGTAGCAAACATTTTAATGCTAAACTAGCACCAAAGTTTGTAAGACTTTTATTATTAATCAACGTATTTTTTCTTGGACCAGTTAACTGATAAAAATAGTAAAAAAAATTTTGTTGACGTAAGTAAAGATTAGACGGGGGTTAAGAATCTGGCTTGGTTCATAAATTAATTACCTAACTCTGTAATGGTTCTTTGTTAGATTTTCGTTTGCTTTCTCAAGTTTATCGTTTTCTTTCTTAGCTTTTCAGAGTTTAGACTCTGGCTTGGTTCACAAGTTGATTACCTAACTTTTGAGAAGTTCTTAGTTAGATTTCGGTTGCTTGTTTGAGTTCTTTGATTTCTCTCACGTTGGTAACTTTAGTTACAACAATGACACGGTCGAAATCCGGAAGACGTTCTCATCTTATTATATTTTTGTTTAAAAATAAAATACAAAATCTAGACCACGCTCAAACACAGATTTTAGTTACGCCACTTTAATGAAGAGCCATAGGCAAATGTTGGCAACCTAAGTTATAATACTGATTACAAAAGAATTAGCAACTGTTGTTCGATCGGCGTTAAATTTTCAATCTCTAAGTTTTGCAACAGTGTTGCAAAGTATTTGGCTTTGGTAACGTGAGAGTTATCATAAGCGCACTCACCGATATTTAGTTTTCAAAACATTGCTTGCAGTAATGAGTTAGTGAATCTACCTGCACTGTGAGCCATCGACACAGTGGCAGAACCGGAACTGGTTTTTGTTTTAACATATTTGTCAATGCTAACTTTAGGAATAACTTGCAAAATTATTAGTAAAATAGTCGTTCCGGCATGACCACCTATCACTGGTATACAAACAATGTCAGGATTTAATTATTTCGTTTTAGATACAAATGTAATTGCATGTTTGACATCTATATTTGTTACACCAAAGATGCGTTTTGTCTTGTAAGCACCGTATTTTTTAAATACTTCTAAAATAATGAGTACAGTCAAGTTGACTGGGTTTAAAATAATTGCAACCGTTGCTTTTGAGCATGTTATTGCCGCAACTTCAGCGATTATAGCAATTATAGATCTATTAAAGTTAAATAAAACCTTTTTGGTACTCCAGCTGGTATAACAGAAACTTTAACTTCTTTTAATGCAGCCGACATGTTTTTGACTCCTATAAAGTGCATAACTGTAGTTTGTGTTGGAAGGTGTGAAAGATTGGTTGCAACTCCAGCTGTGTTTGGTATATCGTATAATATCTATTATCTGTACGGCGAAAAGATAGAGTTAAATCCCTCCCATCAAATACGCGCTAAATTTGAATAAATTTTTTTTATTGGTTAAAATTTTCAAGTCAGTATTACAACAAACAAATAACATACTTCAGTTTGACCTGAGTTTAACCAGGTTTAACGTTCGACATTTTGGTTAATTTATTCGCAGTTTTAAGTTTTTGTTATTTTCATTCATTTGACGAAATAGTAATACTAAAGTTTTGATAAGGTTGTTAATTTTTAGTAACAGACTGAGGCAAGTGCACCTATTGGTTTCAGCCACAGTTATTTGAACACACTTAAACAATTTTTATAAAATATAAAATCATTTAGAAAAAAAGTTGTGGAATTCTAGGAAAAAGCAAACAATTTTATAGCTGATTATATAGCACAGTGACATTAAAATAAAATTCATTACGAATCGTATTTCTGCTTATTTAAACAATATGTGCTTGTACTTACTAACCGATGTCAAGTGTGTATGTGTATAATAAAAATCAACTTAAGACAACCATAGAGTACATGTAGCGAATCAACCCATTAAAAATGTGAGAGAATACAAATACCGTAAAATGGGGTAAATCACAACATGAGTGTGATTCAACAATTTATTTTCGGGGAAAAGTTGTTTGTGTGTAAAGCTGGCAACATTGTATTAACTAATTTGCGCCAGCGTATATGTGTTTGCAGTAACCTAAAGTTACTATAGCAAGTTGGTTTTGGTCGTGAACACATGTTAGTGAGGTTATTGAACATGTATAAATACTTGTCATGGGTCAATTTTTGTAATGCCGTGAAACTTCTATTTAGAATCGCAAAGCATTTGCAAAAACTGATAACGCTATTACTGCTGTTAACCATAGTTAAGTTTTGCATTTAAGTAAGTTATGCTAAAATTTAGAAACGGCTAGATATTTAGCGTAATCATAATATTTGTTGTTGTCGAGTGGTCTATTTTGAAGTAAATAGATATTAAAAAAAAAAGATTCTGTAAAGAAAAAAAGAAGGCAAACGGTTTTTGTTGCTTATGATGTCAGAATGCTCGTGAAGTCATATTTGGACAAAATGGGCATACAAGAGAAATACTTTCAAAATAATCTACTAGACAAAGACTTTGCTATATTGTTTCTGAAACGCCATAAACAGAAAATATCCATCCGTATGTGTCAAAATATAAAACGTGCGTATGCACGAGTGTCTCCAAAAATCTCATATCTTAAACTACGACAACGCAAATCTTAGCGACGTTCCAGATCGCAAAACATTAATCATTAAAAGAAGAAGAAAACACTCAAAAAGAATTAGCAATCATAGTAAGTCGGACACTTCTGTTATGTTTGCATAACGCTGAATCCCTTCTACTTATGTATGTTTCTTATCGGGCACTGCACAAATATAAATCACGAACCATAGATAAACCTAAACGCAGCCGGTACAGTTCGATAATTCATGGATGGTTTGATTGACGTTGCTTCAAAGATTGACTCAAAACTATTGTTATACGCTATTGCAAACATTTGAATAGTCATAAAATAGTAATCGGGTATAATTTGTTTTTGCCTATTTCAGTGGAATGCGTGAAATTTTGTCAAAAAAGAAGATGTTTCTTTCGTCTTTCTGTCCTGCAATTTGACTTATGTAACGCAGTCTTTAGACGTTGCATATTTTAGACCTATAAAAACCGCTTGACGTAATATTTTAACAATGTGAAAAAAACAGCATCACGCAAAAAATTATCGATTCCAAAAAACATATTTTCTTCTCTATTAAAAGCTTGTATGCAAACTATTGCAGAAAATTCTGCTAAAAAAACTACATCTGGTTTCAATAAATGTGGAATCATACATTTTACTAGATCGTGTTCAGCTACGGTTACCCCCTGAAAATCTAGAAGAAGTTTGTGATGAACATGAAAACCTCCTAAACGAATTGGTGGTGGATTTTTTAAAATCAATGCGTTATGGTGATCAATCTAAAAAGCAAACCCAACGCAAAGAAATATTTGTTGAAGCCGAGAATAGTCTTAAAAAAACTGAAGTTGAAAGCAGTAGTGGAGAAGAACTAGAAGCCACTTCTATTCAATATAATAATGGCAATGAGAATGATAATGTAGAGGCACAAATCGAACAAGATTTGAAACAAAGGTCAAAAGAAGATTTAGAAGAGAGAATTGAAGAATATTTATACAAAATTATCAAAGAAAAGGAAGAATTATTTAAAGCTTAAGGTCAAAAAGTGTTGTGATTTGTCTTGTTTTACGGTACTTATACACAACTATTAATGAAGACATAGATAGCTCCTAAGAAATAGGAATTATAAATGAGCAAGCAAAAAGCACATTTCTAAAAATAAAGAAGATTCTCCAAAGTTAAGTTAAAACTTTAACTAAACATACTGCTAACAAGGCGTTGTGTATTGCCAATATTATACTACGGAATGGAAGCATGGACACAAAAAAATTGATGTAATGAGACTGGAGTCATTGAAGATGTAGATATATCGAAAACTGCTGAGGATATCTGATAAAATACCTAACGTGGGCATGACAAAAAGAATAAAGTAACTGTTATGTATGATACATAATATAAGGACAGAAATACCAACTACTTCAAGTTATTATGCAGCAGTAGTTGAAGAACCTTAGAGATTGATTTGGTTGCACCAACAATCAATTAAATTTTTATTTTTATTGTAAAACATTTATAAGTAATAATATTAGATCGGATAAAATAACAAAAACGTCCATTATGCTTCTGTTCTTTTTGACAAATTTATCTGTTTTTTAACTTTTGGTTTGTTAAAAAAAATTTCTAGCATTTTACTAAAAGTTTTATATAAAATAAAAGTTTGTAAGAGCATAGGTGCCGAGTTTGTGGGTTTGAGCTACTTTTTAAACCCACAATAATTTTTATGTGGGTTTCTAGGACCCAGTATAATTTCTCAATGTTTTTAGAAATCGTGCATGCTGAAAATAATAATATTTTGTCACTTGCAAACAATAATTAATAAAATAAGATTAATACGTATCGTGCAGTGACTAGTGTGCAAACCCTGTTTGCTGCGTTGGCACTTAGAGCCATTTTTGCTCAATTAGTTCTTTGCGATAGTGATTTATTTTAAATAAAATGTCAAAACGCTTTGAACTTTGCTCGCAAAATAATTACACTTGTGCAAAGTTTTCTGAAGCGACTACAGATATTTTCTAAATTTCAAAATGGAGAGAAAATCAAAAGTGATGACATTTGTTTTTTTGCCCAACTAAATAGACAATCAGATATGTTTCTATAACTTCTTCTTCTGAATGTGCCTATCCGTTCCGGATGTTGGCGACAAGCAAAGCAATTTGAACTTTACTGACTGCTGCTCGAAACAGTCTTCGTATAGATATAGAAAACCAAGTGCTAAGATTTTTCAACTAGGAGATTCCTCGCCATCCAAATCTTCTTATGTCTAAAACCATTTCTTGGAGTATCAACTGGAGGAAGTTTGTCTTTTTTAATTTTGTCTATTATTTTGGTCTGTTTTCAAAGCATTTCTAGAACTATCTAGACACAAAATCGACCTAGCAAATTTTAAGAATTTGTCTGTATGGCTACATCTTAAAATCTTCAAGTTGTGGACGCTTTTGTTGAGGTCTAGGATTTGTCACCATATAATAGCACAGGCCAGATTTAATCTTAAAGTAGCTTCAGTTTGATCTGTAAATTAAGGTATCTGCTTTTAAATATATTTTCCATTTTAGTGAAAGTTATTTTTTCTATCCGGCATTTCTACAGAGTGATCCCATTATTCATTTATCGTAGTACTCAAATATGTGTCATTAATTATTTTTTCTATTTGTTTATTATTAATTACCAGTAGGCCTTGCTGTATGTTATGTTTACTAATTACAATAAACTTGGTTTTTTTTTATACTAAGAGATAATCTTTACTCAGAGGTCTAGTAAACGACACGATTCATCAATTCCTAGAGATCCTCGAGAGAACCAGCGTATATTGTTCAATCTTTTTCTATTGATTGACACTCCAGCGTCTGTATTCTTTAGTGCCATGTTAAACATATGCTCCGAGCATAGGTTAAATAGAGTACAGGATAAACCACAACCCTGCGTAACACCGCGTTTTATATTTATATCTTCTGAGTAACCATTCTCCACTTTGAGATTTGCTGTTTGGTGTCAGTACAGATTTATTATTAGACGTAAGTCCTTCTCGTCGATGCCGTTTGTTATTACTACCTCTATCATTTTATTGTGCTGGACCTTATCGAAGGGTTTTTGATAATCTTAGGTTCACAGTGCTTTTTAACCTAGTTAATCTCTAACCCTCGTGCTTTCCATTGTTTTTTTGGGTATAGGAATAAATGTGGACTTTAACCAGTCTCGAGGGATATCTGCGGTATCGTTAATATGATTGAATCTTTTTGTTAGCCATTTTATTTCGTCCTTGTAGTAATTTTAAACATTCAGCATAAGGGTCGTCTGGTTTTGGAGTTTTTCCATGCTTCATTTGTTTAGCTGACTTGCGCAATTTATCAGCGATAATAGATGAACCCACGTCGGCGTTGATTATGAAAGTGTCCGTTCTTTCATCTTGGAACAGAGCGTTGATATATTTTTTTCAAGGTTAAATTCTTTGGTCTTTATCTATGATATTGTTTTTTTTTTCATATAACAGCCGGCCAACTATAAGTATTTTATATATACCACTTACTTAATTAATCTTACGATGCATGTTTATACTGTCAGGTTTTTTTCAAGATCTTCTATTTGTAGGAATTTTGTAGACCACTTGTTTCTTTAGCTTGTTTTATTTTCTTTTGAATGTTTCTTTGAAATTTTTTATGTTTCTTTTGATCTTTGTATTTTACTTTTTGGCATTCTTCCATTAGATTCAGTATTCCAATAGTTCTCTATCGCTTTTTTTCCAGTTTTTGTCAGAATGCCACGTGCAGATTTCATAACAGATCTTAGTTTATCAATTTCGATATTCACGTACTCAACAGTATTGTTGGCTTTGACTTTTCCAGACATGTGCTATTTTGCGTGTTTCTGTATTGCTGAATTCTTTAGTTTTGATTTGTCATATTGAGAAAAACATTTTTTTCAGATTTAATTTATCTGAGCCAACTAACTGACTAAATGTCAACGCTAGGGTACCTCTTCACTGGAGTGAAAACGTTTTGATAACACCTATCGACCAGCATAAAACCTATCTGGTTTTTTATTATGTGGTCCGGTCTATTTGCAGGTGATTTCCAGATCGATAAGCGACAAGCTGGTAGTTTGAAAAATGTACCATTTGCTCTTCTTCTCTTCTGTGGTAAACGTATTCAACATTTTGCCTCTTTCGTTTTCTTTAACAAGTTCGTATGGTTGAACAAGTTAATTACCACTTCCCTTTTCCAATTTGGCGTTAAAGTCGCTTATAATAATTGTGATATATTTTTTTAACTTTCTAGGTCATGGTAAAGACTCTCCGCTATATCATCATGTTTGTCAGTGTATATATCTGCATGATATTGACTTGTACAGGTTTAATGTTTAGTTCAAGTAGAAGTATTCTCTCAGAAATAGACAAAAAATTATTCACTGATAAATATATTCTGCTGTCAATTATGAGGCCTATTCTGTTTTAGTGTTAACCGTCGTTATTTTAAGAGAATTGTACTTGGTGCTCAGTAATTGTGTAAGTTCTGGAACCAAAGATCTCATCTCGCTTACTCCCATTACAACAATGTTCAGCCTATTCATCTCTTGTATAGCATTACCTATGTTCTCTGTTTGATACATTGTCCAAAACATTCCACGTACAAATTTAACAGCCGTTGACCATCTAAAAATCTGCCGGGGACTGAAGCTCATTCGATGCTTATTGTACTAGGAAGTTGTAATGAAGTGGTTTTCCATTGCTTTTGACATCCCACAATGGAGGCTATCTAACACTGCTGCAGTTCAACCCATAACTGTCGTTACTTGAACCAGTCCGGATTCATTTTCTATGTGCTCTAACAAGGTACTGGAAATCCTGCTGCCCATTTCCAGACTGGAGTTTTGTTCGACCGGATTATTTGATTTTTTAGTTACTTCTTATATCTAATAGGCATTTCCTTATCCATCACCTGGAAAAGCCCTCGATGGAAGATCGAGCAACCCCAAACGGGTCTATGACCTCTATTTTAATAAATTATTTATGTCTTGTAAGTTTAATTCAAAACTGGTAGAATATAAAAATAATAAAAACGCAAGTGGTTTCCTATTCAATCTTTTGAGTTTTTTTTATTATATCAATATACGAATTATAACTATTTATAGAAAAATGTCGTTTCAAATACTATGTATGCTTGCATCTTTAAAGACTGGAATTGAATTTTTCAGAAAACAAGATTAGTTTTTTAGAGTTTTGGATAACTATCAACAAAAAAAACGCTTATTTGAAACTAGACCTACCGAAGCTTCTTCGTCATCGACGTGTTCTACGTGGACTAGATGCTGGTTTAGATAATGTTACAGATCACTATAAATAACAGTTATTTAAAATGATAGACTGTGTTGTGCCTTGTTTAACTTCTAGAACTAAATCATCTGAATCATTTTTTTTTCAATTGCACATCGATCAATGGTTGGAAAAGACCAGCTCCACTAGTTAAACTTTTACGACGCGCGTCTTAGTAGTGGTACTGCTTGATTTGATTACCGCATGATGTGGCAAATAGAATGAGGGATTCTTGCACACACAGAATTTTTCTAGTTGGTTTTAAACATTAACGTTATTTGAAGTATTACAACAAAGCAATGGAAGTTCCTTTTCGCGGTACTTGTTGTAGAGATCTTCCAAGAAGCCATTCTAGTTTAGTTTTTTGTAACAAGGGCTTGCCTGGACCTAATTTATGTTGCCCGACACAAAGCAAATCCCTAAATATGTCGGCGCCTAGAAGTATATATATTTTGTTTTTAATGTGCAGATTAGAGTCGACTAGCTGATTGTGAGAAGGTATTTGTAACGTTTGCAAATCAAAAGACTTTGGTGGCAAGTGATCCGTTATGTGTTCAAGTACAAGACATGATATTGTCGCATTGTATGAATTAACGCATGATTGGAATGAAATTTGAGTTCTAAAACGTAGTTTGATTTGGATCCACTGATTCCCGCAATTTTTAAGTTGTATTTAGATTTTGGCAGCCCTAATTTATCGGAAAGTTCGTAAATGATAAAATTTATTTGCGAGCCTGTATCTAGCCAGGTTTTGTATTTATGAACGGCACCATTGCTGTCGGTGACTAGAATACATGTCGTAGAAAGAATTGTTTGATAAGAATGGTTATTGGTGGGTATAATTGATTGCGATGCATACTGGCAGAACATGTCATTTTCTGCCTCGGTAGCGTGATTGACTAGAGCTTGACTTGTAGTGTTTTCAGAATAGCTAGGAGGATTACAAATTCCGATTTCACTATCTGATGCAAATACGTTAGAATGAACATTTTGCGGATTAGAATAATCAATGTGGAGCAAATTGTTGTGTTTTTTGCTGCATTTTCTGCAAGACCCTAAAGTGCACAATTGATGCGAATGATTTTTTCTGAAGCAATTTAAACAAAACCGGAGTTGCGTTATTGTTGCAATTCGCTGATTGGTGTTTAATTTAAGGAAAGCTTCACAATTGAAAATGGTATGCTCCTGTTTACCATGAATGCACGATTGTTTGGTCGAGGAAACGTAAGCCCTTTGATTGATACCCTTCTGATGTTGGTTATGATTATTGTTATTGGATAAACTTTGACTAAACCTGTTGGCTTCAAAAGATCCTAACATATCGCAACGCTTGTGAATAAAGTCTACAAACTCCTGAACTGTAGGAAAAGTGTCCTTTTTGATATTTGATTTCCAATCTTGCCTGGTGGTCAGGGTTAATTTTGAACTTAGAATGTAAATTAATAGAGTGTCAGCTGTAGGCTGTTCGTATTGTTTAAGCACATTAATGATTTTTTGCAGTTCATCTAGAAATGATTGTAATTGTGCATAGGTATCTCGTTTGATAACCTCTAAATTAAATAATGACCTATTATTGTTGTTTACAGCGAGTTTTTTGTTCTTATATTTTTAGTTAAAATGTCCTAAGCAGCGATATAGTTTTCATCAGAAATTTTTGAAGTTTTTATTTTCTGAGCTGCTTCGCCTTTTTTTGGATTGTCGTTATCATTGATTTGCATTGAACGTGCCGCGAAACTCTTCGAATTTACCATTTAATGTCAATGTAACTGTGGTATCTACGAGCACTCATCGTGGTACCAATAGGTCGAACGCAGGAAGATTACTCGAATAATCGTCGTGCAGAAAAATTCATTTCAATTGAGAATTTGTGGCCCTGTAAAGGGCCTTTTTAACATTGTCGATCCGTTGCTTGGCGGAATGACCACGGCGAATCACCTATTTGGGTATGAAGTGTTCAAAAATGCCTCCTGCTTGAACTGTACAATAAGTTAGCCGTTCAACAAATATTTTTCGTGTTTCGGCTAATTTACGAATGGTAATAGCTCGGCATATCACTTGAATTTCAACTTTTAGTGCGTCCCTATTTTCATACCGTTTTTCTCCTTTGAATAATTTTTCTTTTATATAACTCCACAAAAAAAATCGCACGGGTTTAAATCAGGTAACATAGGAGGCCATGTAATGGGATCATTCTTGCCTATCCATTGATTTGAAAATGCTTCATTCAGAAGTCCAGTGTTTAGTCTAGCAGTATGGGCTGGAGCACCATCCTGCATAAAACAAACTTGGTGATTTTCACTCCCAACATCATATAGTTGTGGAAACACTTCTTCTAGTAGAAGGTAATGATATTTTATGGAAGTAAGTGTACCTTCAATGAAAAAAGGACCAATAACATGACTTCCCAGCAAGCCCATCCAAACATTGACAGTTTGTCGCCATTGACTTGGTCCATTTACTAATTTGTGTGGATTTTCGAGATACCATGTACGATTATTTTGTTGATTTGGTCTTTCATCAAGTCCAAATGAACATTCATCCGAAAAACAAATGTTTTTTGCAAAATCGCGATTGGTATTGTTCATTTCGGTGATTATTTCACAAAATCTCATACGAGCATAATAATCGTGTGGTAATAATTCTTGATGGCATTGCCAACGGTAACTTTTAAAGCCCTCCTGTTTGAGGTACCTGAATGCTGACGACCGAGGAACACCTACATTAATTTCAATTTCTCGCAAACTAACATTAGGATCCTGGTCTACAGCTGCAAGAACTGCCTACTTCTGAGGGTTGTCTTCATGATCGTGTAAGGGTGGTGGACGCTGACATTTACATGGTGTATTTACGGAGCCAGTGGTTTCAAATAATTGTATCGTTTTTTTGATACTCTTTAAAGAAGGTATCGGTCTATCTGCGAAAAAACCAGCAAAGTCTTCTCGAATTTGGACCTTGGAAACACCTCGAAAATATTGTTTTCCCACAAGAATTTTTTCTTCTACATTCATTTTCGAAGCTTGTAAAACAATTCTATCAAAACTGTCAACACTTCAAATGTTTTATAACAAATCAATGCTAACTTGATTTTTAATACCTATTTACTTGAACATAATTCAAGTTTATTTCATTTTGGAATCATAAGCTGGTTTATTAGCACGTTAATGCGGGCGCAATTTGGTCTTTTTAGCCTACAGAAAATTTTCAAATGTAATTTTTCTAGTCTATGTTCTTCAAATTTCCATTTGCTCAAAAATAAAGTTGCATAATGTTGATTTGATGGGCTACAGTTTAATTTTAGCATCCATATTATTTTAAAAATCGAAGATAGTCGATCTGAATCGCATGCGCAAAAAACCTTCAAAATTTTGAATTTCAAATGCCTGTAATTAATCTATTAATTATCAAATTATAATCAAAAAATTGTTTTTAGAAACGTTTTAAGTGCCACTTTAAATCTGCGTCAAAATTTTTGAGATTTTTTAGTTTGGGAAGCAGGAAAAAAATAATTTCAATTTTCCCATGTTAATCCCATGGGGTACCCTTAGCGTGGGACACAACGTATATTTGTTTCCATAAAGATGTTGAAAACGAAACCATATGTACAATACGTTTACGTAAGGAAAAACGTGTATTTCCCGTGATAGTAATTGCAAAATAATTTTACGTAACATAAAAAACATAAAAAGAAAGCCAACTCGTACACTAATAAAGTTATTACTTTTATATTATATTAAAATGTAAATAATTTTTCTAAAGCAATTTTTCAAATTGTAAAAGTTGAATTGCAGTAACGTGTAAACCGATTTTTTTGCAAAACGATTCATATTTTCCAATCGGTGTATTAAAGTGCGAATAGTTAAAATCTACTTAATAACAATTAAAAAAAAACAATCATTTGTATAAAACATTTAATTAATAAATAAAAACGTTATATACAGATAATGAAGCATAAATAATGAAAGTAATAGGCAATAATGCAGAATTTATTTGAAACGTGTACAGACTGAAAAAAGATTGCGTGCAAATTATTAAAAAAGAAAAATATAAGAAAAAATTATATTCCAGTCAAGTTATATTCTTTCATCCTAATACAACCCAATTACTGTAAATATAGGTCGGAGATTCTATCAGATGCTCGTATAAAAACTGGACGCACGCCGAAGTGCACAAGTGTAATTTTGATTAGACCGGTGCGCACATACTTATTAAAATAATTCGAAAATATGTGCTCGATAATATATAAAAGAAAGCAACTCCCGAATCTTGTTATGGAATTTTTTATATTAGCTGATGAATCTGATAATTGTTGCTTGTAAGCAGCTATTCAAAAATTGTAAGTAGATTTATAAATGTGAACCTGCTGGTGCCATGTGCTACTTGTTAATCATTGCACAAACTCTTTTTTTACTTACTTAGTATCCATACTAATATAAAAAGAATTTGATCACATTGACTTTGCTACAGTTTTTATTTCTTTTTAATTGCAAAACATTACATACTCGAACTTTTTTGCGACTGTAACTACGTTGGATGAGGTATGATAGTTATTTTGTATGTCAACTAATCATTCTGCATTTATTTATATTTTTTTTACGAATTAATTATTCTGCACTTTACTCAACAACGTGAAATTACTTTTACTACTACATTATCTGAAATATTTTTACAAAAATATTGTTTATCTTGATTTGTCATAAGTAATAAGATATAAGTTGGCTATTGCTTTGGTTATTTCGTTGCTTTACCGATCAGGCTATGTAATTAATTTAAAAAATTAGACAAAGTAAATGTTGTAAATAAGTTTTCAATTACGCAGATACTACCAAACGATTTATTGCGTGGGTGGTTTAAATTTAAGCAAAAACATTAACAAACTATTTGGTCTTCAACTAAAAAAAAACTGGTGTGGTCTCCACACGACTTTCCTATAAAGAATGATGAAGGAATGTATACATTTTTTTTTAAAAGTTATTTTGTCATAACATATTTTGCTTTCTCATCAAAATGTGGAATTTTTTTCTAAAAAAAATCGTCGCAAGCAGGATTTGAACCTATATTATATTTATGAGTTTCTTTTAAATTATAAATAATATATCTAATAAAATGTGTATGCTTTTTTATTAAAATAAATTGTTAGAAAGAATGATCTCTATAAGAAACTGTAAAAATAATTCGAATAATTTAGATACGTACAAAATTATATAAGAAAACTGTTAAAAATGGCGGATATACCCACTTCTAGTTTCTATATCAGACCCATCTTTTGATAGAACCGAGAGAATATGAATACTTAATTTCAAATTACTAGGCCTTTTGGTTCGAGAACTATCGTGGGTACATCGTTACATACACACAAAAACCCAAAATTTTGTTGTCAAAAAAAACAATTTTCTGATTCAGGAGACCTTGAAACGTAAAATTATCAAAAAAATTGTTTGAAAAAAAATTGTGATCGCTGTACTATAGAGAAGTAAAAATAATGAAACGTTTGAGAAGTTCGAGAGCCCTCGCGAGTTTTTCCAGAATGTATACCGAAAGATATGGAACATTCGAGAAGAATTTCCAAAATGTATAAATGCGACACGAACAAATCAGAAGTTAGTTACTTCCCCTAATTCGAAGACGGCAGTGTCAAGAAGATTATTCAAGTCCAAATAAATAAGTGATTAACGCGCGTGCGATAAATCTACGATGTATAGCCTTGTACGTGACTTTAATGTAAACAAGCGTTAGTGTTTAAATAAATAGAAGTTATCTGCGAACTTTATCGTCGTGTAAGTGATAGATGTAAGTGGTTTTATTAAATATCCTTAGATTTAATTAGTTCGGTTAGTTATAAACGTGTACATGTTTTTAGTATACATAAATTAGTTTTAATAAAAATACGTTACATTGGTGACAGCGGTGGGATCGAATCGAATAAATAAACAATTGTTTAGCTCGCGATTTTAGTGTAAATATAATTGTTACGTGCATAAATTTAAATAATGCACTACCGTGTATATTGGTTTAATTAAAAATTACTTTTCTATTTCTCAACGCCATCTATCGGGCTCGTTGGTCTCTTCGTATGGAGAAGACGATGGACTGTCATTCTGACTTTTAACATCGTTCACGATATAACATAAGTCTGCTTGAATTAAAAATCGTTTTCCTAAAACATCCACGTGTTGTGACACGATGAGTAATAAAACTATTCTTATTTAACTAATTTAATCCACGCAGGGTAAGTGACTTTTATTCTTTTTTTGATTAAAGGTAATTTTTATGTCTTTTCGTTAGCGCCATGTGCTACCTCCTAAATATGGATGTTCTTGTCTGAGTTTAAAATCTACAAGGAAATTATAATCGGAAGCTGCGAAACAAGGACAGAATTTCTATGCGGAGGCAATTATTACCGTTTTAATCTATTCATCCTTCTAAAGTAATTAAAGTGCAATTATTGTTAACGATTTAGTTTCTTTCTTCGTTTCCTCCAGCTTTACGAACCTTAACAATTTTGTACAAGCTTCGAGCCTTCTGTGCTGATCTAGCAGGAGCTATTTCTGCAAAGAACAAAAAATCTGGCGCCCTTTAAAATAAAGTCACTTGAACCTCACCTCTCTCCGACAGGTATGGTTTCAATCCAGCAGTGAGTTGGCCGTGCAGGTTCGTAAATTACTAGAAGCTTGTAGCAAATCATTGATTGCGTGAATAACTGTTTAGTTCGCGATACGCGTGATTATTTATAAAATGTAACAATAGCTATTTCAGTTCGTTAAAGTTGAGTGTTTAAACTTTTTATATAATTTATGCCGGTGTCGCGTTTGCAAGCAGTTAAAATAGATTCAAAAATATTTGAAATTCTCGAATCGATGAATAAAAATATGGAAGAAAATAATAGAAAAATGGGCAAAAATTCTCAGAAAATTGAAAAAAAACTGAAAATAGAAGAAAAGTTTTACGAAAATTCGCAGAAAATGGAAGAAAATTCTAAAAAAATACAAGAAAAATTGGAAAATTCTAGAATTCTAAAGAAGAAATACGAACTAGTATAGAAAATCAAATTAAAATTCTTTAAGAGGAAACCCAATCAGATATGTTAAATTTAAAAGAAAAAATTTGCGGATCTGTGAATGAAAAAATAGAAACAATACAGGACAAATTAGAAGACAGAATAAAACTGCTTAAAGAAAGAACGAACTAAATGAATTGTCACAGTGAAGGAAGCGTCACGAGCGAAGATTTAATGGACCAGCGGGAAGAAACCACTCACAAGTTTAAAGTTGTACCTGTGAATTTTGAAGGTAAAGTTCCATGGTCAACCTACCACAAGTAGTATGAAACCGCAGCTACAGCTAATGGTTGGAACAACAAGCAGAAAGCGACGTCTTTAATAGTGTCTTTACGTGGAGAAGCTCTTGGAATCTTGCAAACTGTTCCTGACCACCTACAAGAGAATTACGACCTCTTAATTTCACGTTTAGAAATGAGATATGGAGATGGTCATCTTCAACAAGTGTACCAAGCTCAAATTCAAAGTCGGGTTCAGAAAGCTGCCGAAAGTCTTTAAGAGTTTAAGGCTGACATTGTCAGATTAACACGGCTTGGGTATCCTACAGCACCAGATACCTTCTTGAAGCAGTTCGCTATTCAAACCTTTGTAGACGGCTTCTGAGATAACGAAACACAGCAGACTCTCCGGTTAGCTCGACTAAAACATTGGATGACGCTTTGGTACATGCTTTGGAGTTTGAAGCAGCAAAACAGGCATCACAACGAGACCGCCATAAACTTTGCTGTGCTGCAGAAGTACCCGCGCAGACACTGGAAAGCATCGAGGAGATAGCGCGACGAATACTTCAAGAAAGAGGAGTGACAGATTTGAACTGCGGTGACATAGGCCATGTACGGCGGCATCGTACTAAACCTAAGAAGAGGACAAGAAGAGCGCTTGAAGATTTGGAACGAGGTGACCAAAAGAGACAAAAGGTAATCTCGTCTAGTCAGGCCCCGGAGATTACCATTTAAATGGCATCGCCTAGGGAACAATTGCTTAGCATTTATCTTGATGGCAAGAGCAGAGGAAGAAGTTTTCAGTTACTGGTTGACACTGGAGCGACGGAGACCATCATTCGTCCTGACATGTTATTCGAAAACGAGAAGACATCACCAGTAACAGTAAGACTTCGAACGGCGACAGGCGAAGAAATACCTACCCACGGACAAGTCAAAGTAACTATTGATTTGGAAAATGGAGGACTCGACCATCAAGTACTGGTAGCCGACATCATGAAAAAAGTTATCCTTGGAATAGACGTGATAAAAAAGTATGAGCTCCATTTGGATATAAAGAACGATGTCTTGAAGATCGACAATGAAGAAATTCCTTTTCATTCGTCAGAGAAGGCAGCCGTGCGAGTCTTATTGAGTGAAGACGTGATTCTGCCTGCAAGGACGGAAAGTGTGGTGATGGCACGCCTGGATGGAAATCTCCGGGAAGGCTACATACGCGCGATTGAACCAATGGAGGGCGGCTTAGTTGGAAAGGGACTACTCGGTGGCAGAACTTTAATACGAGTAAAAAACACGATGCCAGTAAAGATTTTAAACATCAACTCAGATCCTATAACGTTGAAAAAGAAGGCCGTAGTAGGCCAATGCACGCCAGTATCTCAAATTGTGAGATGCGTAAAGTCTAACGAAGAAGTGTCCACAACATCTATTGGACTCTGTCAAAACCAGCTGGCTAAAGTGTTGATCCAAGAGTATCAAGATGTATTCACGCTGGAGAGTAGTCCCATTGGAAAAACTAACGTAGTGAAACATAAAATTAATACCGGAGACGCTCAGCCGATACGACAACATCCACGCAGGCTTCCTTTGGCGAAAAGAGAAGAAACCGAACAAATAATTACGGATATGGAGAGAGAAGGCGTGATTAAACTTTTAAGTAGCCCATGGGTACTCGTAAAGAAGAAAGATGGATCAAGGATGTTTTGCGTAGACTACAGACAGCTAAACGACGTGACGAAAAAGGACAGCTAGCCTTTACCCAGAATTGACGATATGTTAGACACCTTGTCAGGATCCTAGTGGTTTTCTACGTTAGATTTAGAGAGTGGAGGTAGACTTGGAACCCAAGAATCGCGAAAAAACAGCTTTTACGATTGGAACTGGTTTGTGGCAGTTTACTGTGATGCCCTTCGGCGATGTCAGCCTCAAACTCTTGAAGACTTTCGGCAGCTTTTTGAACCCGACTTTTAATTTGACCTTGATACACTTGTTCAAGATGAGCATCTCCATATCTCATTTCTAAACGCGGAGTTAAGAGTTCGTAATTTTCTTGCAGGTGGTGAGGAACAGTCTGTCAAATTCCAAGCGCTTCTCCACGTAAGGACACTATTAAAGACGTCGCTTTCTGCTTGTTACTCCAACCATTAGCTGTAGCTGCGGCTTCAAACTGCTTGTAGTAGGTTGACCATGGAACTTTACCATCAAAATTCATAGGTACAACTTTAAATTTGTGAGTGGTTTTTTTCCTATGGCCCATTATTAAATCTTCACTTGTAACGCTGCCTTCGCCGTAACAATTCATTCGATTTATTTTTTCTTTAAGCAGTATCATTTTGTCTTCTAGTTTGTCTTCTATTGCTTCCATTTTCTCATTCATAGATTCGCAAATTTCTTCTTTTAAATTTAACATATCTGCTTGGGTTTCCTCTTGCACAATTTTGATTTGGTTTCCTACACTAACTTGTATTTGTTCCTCAATAATCTTTATTTGATTTTCCATGCTCTCTCGTATATCTTCTTTTAAACTTCTAGAATTTTCCAACAATTTTTCTTCCATTTTCTGAGACTTTTCTTCCATTTTCTGCAAATTTTCGTAAAACTTTTCTTCCATTTTTCTATTAATCGATTCCTGACCATTTTTTTATTGATTCAAGAAATTCAAATAGTTTTGCATCCATTTTAACTGCTTGCAAACGCGTCAGCGGCATAAATTTAACTACGAATAATAATTTAAAACAAAATTTAATAACACTAAATTTTAATAAAGCCCGACACTGGTTTAACGAAACGAACAGCTAAGATTAAATGCTATAAACAAACACGCGAATACCGAACTAAAGTTTTGTTTATTTACACAATTAATGTTTTTATTCCGGGAGCGATATCAAATAACTTAATGGTATTCACACTAAAAATCGCGAACGGTTAATTCTATTCGATACTCCACACTGACGCCAATTTGTAGCGAATTTTATTATTAAAACTAATTTGTTTAAACGACTAAAAATATGTTTTACTTATACTAGAAATATGTACACTTGTAAATTAACCGAACTAATGAAATCTAATAATATTTAATAAAAACACTTACACTAATTAAGATAAGATAAAGTCCGCGGAAAGCTGTATTCGCATTACGGCAATAACTGACCTACGATTCCTTTCTTCGGTATTTATACACATTTGGAAATCCTTCTCGAGTGTTCCCTACCTTTCGGTATATATAGATGGATAAAACCTTCTAGAAGGCTCTTGAATTTGCAAATAACTTCTCGAACGTTTCAATATTTCAAAGTTGATTTTTTATTTTACCGTTTGGGATCACCATTTGTGGTTAAACGTTGTAAATATCACGATTTTTATCCTATGTATTAAGCTATTTCAATAAATTTACTTTGTAAATTAGAACGATTTATTTATTTTTACAATTCGTAATATATCTGACTTTTTTATATTTTTTACCGATTGCCAGGCAACGCAATAATAATTTTTAGTTCTTTTCAAACATAAAATTTAAACAAGATTTAACTTGTTTTACCACACCATAATTTGTATATTTTACCATTTTTATATTTCTTGTATTATTGTCATCTGAATAGATATTTGTTTGTTTTTACTTAACTTCTTATTTAACAATACCAAACAATTTTTTAACTATAATTTTCATGGGCGCCATGAAAATTCTTGCACCAGGGCGCCAGGGTAACAAAAAAAATGTACTATGTGATTTCTTTTTTTAACATAACTGGTTACGTAAAAAAGCGTTTAGTTATTTAACTGTAACAGATTTAAACTGAATTTTTTATAAGTTAAAGTAAATTCTTAATACGACTAATTATGATTCTTAAAAAACTGCTTCTGGCAGTTAATAATTAGTTTTAAAATTACATTTTTTTTTATAATTATCTTTAAAGTTGACTTTAATCTACATTTTGCATTAAATTGTAATGTTAAGTTTAACCTTAGCAAACCGTTTAAAATATGATAAAATTTGAAATTGACAAAAAAAATGTTTTTAATTTTATTTGGGCACATATTTGATACAAATTAGAAAATGTAGCAAAATCGTGTAAATGAAATTATTAATAAGCGAGTATTTGAAACAGCAATAATTAGCATATAAAAAACATGTTTACTTGCCATAATAACATAATTTTAACGTAAAGTTTCTAGTATTAACAGATTTCAGAAAAGATGGTTATTATTAGTAAGAGATTCCCGAGAGGTTCTCTGGACGCAAGAGATAACGAATAAAGCAGAATAACCGACCTCTATTGTCATCCGGATCATATTCGGACTGTTTGAAATAAATCCCGGCACGTGACCGCATACATTGTTTTCCAGAACTGACATAGATGTAATTATACATTATCATCTCATTTCTGGATTTAAATGTTCAACCGCACAGAAGCTGGTATTCCCACTTTAAACTCGTTGAACGTGCGATACGAAGGGGATGAAATTGTAATCCCATGAGTTGACATGCAGGATTAGTATTTGATACGTGTGTAAATGGTAGATAACACCGATTAACGCCTTTTTATTGAACTAAAATTAAATGTGCTATTTTTTTGATTTCGTATCTTGAAAATGTTATTATTATTTTTTTTCATTAGTACGTTCGTCAGTTTTAATGTGCGTGTAGACTAAATTGCAGACATGTTCTTGATTGCTGTAGTCGTAACCGTAGGCTGAACAACTTAATAAAAGAAATTTGCTCCTCATTAGTAAAATATTATTTGTATTACTAGCGGCGCTTTAAGACAGCCCATGCAACACCAAGTGGATTTAGTAAAGTACTCAATTAACGCATATTTTCAAAAACGTTATTAAAAAAATTTTTATTTATGCTACATTAGTAGTTAAACGTATGTGAATATATTATTAAACTACAATCTTAACTACCAGTATTAAGTAGTATTGATGTCCAATAAAAACAAAAAAAAATGTTGATTTTAAGTATAGATTTCCAACCATTATGATATACATACACGAACTTAAACAGTTTTTTTAAAAATATTAAAATAAATAAACATTAATTTTAACTAAAGTTTTAACTTCATATAATGTACAAATACAATGTTTATTTAAAAGTTTACTGCTAATAACTCAATATTATGTTATTTAACAGGCCTAAATAGAATATATATATTTTTAAATTTAAGACGTTAATAAATCCACTTCCAAGTGTGGGTACAACTAATAACAATAACAATATGCCGTTTGACGGTGATATTGCCTGAGTTATCAACAAAGCCACCACGAATTTTTGATTTTACAAAAGCTATTACACTCAAAGTATTTACGAATTTATCGAATCTAACGATAAAAATATTAGACGCCTGCACCTTATGGTAGTTCATCGACTACACAAAAATTTACAGATATGGCAAATCTTGCAATTATCGGAAGGTGTTCAAACAAACACAATATTACCTACGTAATATAATGACTAAGCTTTATTACAATTTTCAAAAATAAGAATTCATACATCTTCTATATATACAGTGTGTCCGAAAAGTATGGAATATATTATACAGGTCGATAAATATGCACTTTACACGAAAAAGTTGTAAATAAAAGTTGTTTATCACTTAGTTATCTACCACCTGGGAGATATCAATTTAAATTTTTGCTGTAAACAAAACCGCAACGAATAACACTTACAAATTTTTAAATGGCAAGGCACGTCTTTATTATACTCATTTGATAGAGTCTTTTTTTCTTTTTTCAACCATATGAAACTTGAATACCTTTACATCAAAAAATTTTCAAGAAAAACAAGGACATGTCTAACAAATTTATTTTACTGAGCAGTATTAATCAGGTACGTAATATGTAGCATTGAAACAATTGAATGCACTGTCACAATAGCAAATATTAAACTTTAAATATCTTTACATAAAATTATTATAACAAAAAAATGTATTTAAACTAAACTTACAATAAATGTTCAAAATGTAAACCATTCATAATTTGGTAAATTCGATTTTTAAAACCATCGATTGCTTTTGAAATCATATCTCGAGTTATAGCTCTTATCTCAACTCTAATGCGATTTTTCAAATCTTCAACATTATCAGGTCTATTTACATAAATTTTGCTTTTAATATAGCCCCAAAGAAAAAAGCAGGCCATTCTATCGTACCTCTTCTGCCTATCCATGTATTTTGAAAAGTATTATTAAGAAAGTGGCGGACATTAATTCCAAAATGTGGAGGTGCTCCGTCTTGTTGAAACCATATTCTGTTATGAGGTATATCTGGATCTACTTCATGTGGAAATAACTCGGCCAAAGCAGGAACTAACTCAAATCTTAAGAAATCGAGATAAATATTCGCCGTTAACCTACCTTCAAAAAAATATGGCTCCAAAATTTGACTTTCAATCATTCCTACCCAGACGTTGACTTTCTGCTGGTATTGGGTGTGTCCTTCTAGATACCAGTGAGGATTTTGTGAAGACCAGTAACGTGTGTTTTGTTTGTTAATTGTGCCGTTTAAACAAAACGTGGCCTCATCAGTAAAAAGGATATTTCTATGAAAATGTGCATCTCGTTCAAGTTTGTTTGTTATTGTTTCACAAAACTCCAGCCTTCTGTTCAAATCGTCTTCAAATAATTCTTGAACTACACAAGCTTTATAAGGATGAAATTTTTCTTTTTTTAAAACGTCATGTACAGCCGATTTATTCAAATTATGGTCTCTAGCAATTTGCCGAACAGAAATTTGTGGATTTTCCTCAACAGACAAGAACACATTTTCTCGTTCCACATTACTTAATGACAAAGGTCTACCAGTTCTACTCGCATCTTTCACTGAACCTGTCTCTTGAAATTTCCGCCAAATTTTGCTTACCGTGGACTGCGAAATGTTTAATTCTGGATGCAAGTTATTAAATAAATTACATACTTCGTCTTGGGTTCTTCTTCTATCTCCATATCCCAGAATCATTAAAATTTCAATTCTATGTTTCTCAGATAATTGAGCCATATTTCAAGCACTAACAAATAGCAAAGTGTGACAGTGTTCTAAAATGCATTTAATTGTTTCAATGCTACATATTACGTACCTGATTAATACTGCTCAGTAAAATAAATTTGTTAGACATGTTCTTGTTTTTCTTGAAAATTTTTTGATGTAAAGGTATTCGAACTTCATATGGTTGAAAAGAGAAAAAAAGACTCTATCAAATGAGTATAATAAAGACATGCCTTGCCATTTAAAAAAATTTAAGTGTTATTCGTTGCGATTTTGTTTACAGCAAAAATTTAAATTGATATCTCCCAGGTGGTAGATAACTAAGTGATAAACAACTTTTATTTACAACTTTTTCGTGTAAAGTGCATATTTATCGACCTGTATAACATATTCCATACTTTTCGGACACACTGTATAAAAATGTTATGTTAGTTTGTGTACGCTTCAAAAACTCAAAAAGTTCTGCACCGATTGAGTTGAAATTTTAACATGATATAAAATCCGCATCAAGCATTGTTTTTATCTATTTTTTGCATCAGTCACATATCTGCGACCGCGAGAAAACAGTTTTTTTAACGATCAGCTGTGTACCAGTGACCGCGCCATCTGCCATAAGCGAGGAAAACACTCGCTGACAACCGCAATAGTAATGACGCAGTCACATGAGAAACAATTTTGTTTCCAATTACATTGTTTATTTACAAAAAAATTTGCATCTGATTCTGATTATTATACAATCTGAATTAAATATTTACTTAAATCAAGAATTTTTGGTGTGATAGTGTAGTGATCGAACTGCGCCTTTCACCAAATCGTAGGTAGAGGTTATATTTTATATCAAAGATGGTCAGTAAAAATTTTATTAACTGACAGGCAAAATAAAAGGACTTATTATAATTCAAGTGAATTTCTAACAGAAGTGAGTGGTTATATCTTTTTTATTACATCTAACACGTGGACGTAATTATATCATTTAGTAATTATATTATTTATTTTGGATTAACCTCACTTTTAATGTATATAAATATAATTACATTAAATGTCAACCATTCAATCACAATGTGCCACTGCAAAGCGTGGCAGGGTACAGCTAGTAAATAATAAAAAAATAAAAAAACACAAATAACTAGTATTCTAGGTACATATTAAACGAGCATGTGATCGTATGATAATTCACCAATTGTTTGTCTTTAATATTTGTCCATGAAAGCCTGAGAATGGTTTCCCATAACATGTTCATCGCTGGGAGATGATGAATCAGCAACACCAATGACTTATAGAGAATTTTTTGTCATAACAAATTATGAGCAAGACCGCTCATTATCAAGAATTGCTGCGCGCTGACGAGCTATTTCTTATGATTTGTTTTATATTTTAAAAATATAATAAATCTTCATTTTATTCAGCAGTGATGAAAAATGATTATAGTAATTGCAGAATTAGATCCACACGAGTTTCCACTTTGTACGCTGCAAAAACGGTACAATATAGATGAAAATTGCACATAAACAATTTATTTAGCACAAAATTTACTACAAAAAAGTCCGCGGGAGTGTATATTTACATCTAATAGTTTAAGAGTTACAGAATTTTTATGTAATTTTCGTGCAACTTTGCACACTTGTATCTTCTAAACTATTGAACGTCATTATACTCTTCCGCCGACTTTTTTATACTAAATTTTGTCTTCTTTAAAAATGTTTATGTGCAACTTTCTTCTATCTTTCACCGTTTTAAGGTAATGGTTTATTGGTTATTTTAAATTATTAAGCAAATCATTTTAATACAAAAATTGGCAAAAAGTGGTGTTGTCATATTACGACATCGAAAAAAGCTATCCTTAGCCGCAAAAAAAGCAGCGGTGGTCATCAAAAGCAACTCGACCGAAACACACATATTCTACTACACCGATAATTTATGTTCAAATTTTAAAATGCGTAAACGATAATAATTTAATAAACCTGATTTATAAAGTATTATAATAAAAAATATCAGTAATTACTAGTTTAAATCATAAACGATTACACTGTAAAGTTATCATTATCATAAGACGAAAGTAGGTAAACTAAATTTGAGTAAAATTTGAATGTCGAAATTGTATCAACAGTCAAACAATTGTAAAGATTATTAGCGTTATAAATCTGTTCCCAGATAACACAAGACGTCTTAGAGATATCTTTTTGACATCCGATTAACATCTGAATATCATACGACGTTTATAGGATATAGTTAAGATATTTTTTTTTCAATATATCTTTAAGATAATAAATAATGCACATCTCAAAGGTATCTTTTTTACGGTCGTTGAGGTCAAATTATTTTCATTGTAATAATATTTAATAAATAGTTTGACGACCGTTACGTCAAACAAACGAATGCGCATTGAATGACGCGTTATTGAAATCGGACCAATAATGAGACACGTCCATGTCAATATTAAATATCACATGTTTTGTTACGTTGGTTATGTTTACATTTGTTACACTTCTCGAAGTTCTGTTACGGGTTTATCTTGTTTAACGGTCGAAGCGGTTATTTAAACTTATTTAAACTTGGTTATTTGATTGCATTAAAGTGCGGAAACCCACTGTGCATTTTTGTGTAGTGTTTTGAAAATAGAATGTAACGTCCCGTTTGAATTCATTACATTAAAATTCAATTTTACATTCATTTATTTCCTGCAACTAATATTGCACGTAAATTTATTCAGTTTGGCAACGTCGCGTTGTTTTAACCGACTTGGGTGTAGCTGAAACTTCCACTTCCGTGTGAACATCTCGCGCAGTTCACGTGTGTGATACGAGGAAGACAAAATTTTCTTGATTATGGCGTAAAAACGCATACAATTTAATTTTTATTAATTCCATCTAATTATTGGTGAGTTTACCTTTATTTTGATATAATTTTTCTATTGAATTCAACATTTTTAGTGAATTCGCAATGTTGCGCAATAGTTAAGACAAAGGAATTTATTCTGAAGGCCGTTGTAAATGCAGCGTGAGTACATCATGTCATTCAAAAAACCATTCTAATTATTTATATTTAGGGCCTTCTCTTCGCCTTCTTTTTATTTTGTGGTATTTCGTTTCTAACGGGATCTTTCATTTTGGTTTTGTCGTTTAATTACTGGATTTTTCGTTAATGGAGTTTATTATACATTGATATTACATGCTTGCTGGTGTGTTTTGAAATCTACATTCCTTTAGAAGAATTTTATCACAACAACAAAGTATGTGCTAAAAATAGAAGATATCCGATAACGTTATATTAAACATGGTGAGTCAACTAAAATTAAGATACTGCATTTTACCTTCAAATAATTAAATTGTGTTATTAAAACTGTTCACTCGATAACAAATTAACCGTTTACTATTTTTTTGCATTTAATATTAATTACTTATTAGGTGTAAGATTTTACGCTTTTTATTCATCGCCAATTGAAAAGGTGATTGGCGCCCTAATATTTTATTTTAAATCTTGTTTTATTTCTAATATGTTTAATTCAAATATTGTTCTTTAATGTAAATAGTATATTAAGTTATAATTAATAAATTTAAGGAGTTCACATCTTTGTAATTATTTCCATTCAAACCCATACCCAGAGGTCTGTGCTTACGATTGCTTGCCGTGGTCAATTTATTATTTTTGCTTTTTATTATACATTCTTTATTCCGTCACTGTATTTTTTATTACAAGAATATTGGCAAAGTTGAGTTTTAGGTACGTAGGTTCTAAGATTTTAGGTTAGCATTACAATGCAATGAAACAATTTACAAAAATATTATATGCAGGCAAAAAGAGCCAAACTAAGTAGTCAAGAATCACATTCAGTACCTGCAAGCACTTTTCATAATAATGCATCTAGAAGTATGAAAGCTGCAGATGTAGTGGAAAATAACGACATATTAACACTTAACTTATTACAACTCCAAACTGTTTTATATCACAGTGAGAATGAGGATTTTGATCTTTTTGAAGACGTTCTAGGACAACCTAATTTGCAACCACCATTCTCTGAATTTGAATCTGAAAGTTCCGTTACGGATAATAATTGTGAAACCGAGAAACTTTTAAAAGATAAATTAGCAAGCTGGGCAATAAAATATAATATATCAAATGTAGCAACTACAGATCTTTTCAAACTTTTGCATGATTAGGTTATTGAACTTTTACCCTTCGATGCTCGCACTTTGTTCAATACAACAAGAAAAATTGTATCGGAACCTGTTCACCCGGGTGAATACTACCATTTTGGTTTATCGGCAGCCATTGAAAATATTTATAATGTATAGGAACGACCACATTTAAAGATTCTGACTTAATAAGCTTACTTGTTAATATTGATGGTCTACCTTTAGCAAAAAGTTCGAACAGTATTGTATTGTATGTCATGCTCCTGCCAAATCTTTCATCAAATATATAAGGGGTCATACAGGGTATTTTTCATGTACCAAGTGCCAAATTGAAGGCGAATACAAATCAAAAGTTAATTTTCGTAATACTGCAAACCTACGATTAAGAGCTGATGAACAATTTAGGTTGCATGAGGAGGATGATGAACATCAAAATGGTATATCAATTTTAGAGGAAATACCGCATTTAAATATGATCAGCAGTTTTTGTCTGGACTACATGTACTTGGTTTGCCTTGGAGCGACAAAAAAATTTTATATTTATGGTGCTTTAGAAAACCTCCAACAAAGTTGTCTGCTGCTGCAATTAATGGTATTTCACAGTCATTGATAGACATACGGTTATGTATCTCCGAGGAACTCAATTGGAAGCCAAATTCTATCAACGAAATAAAAATGTGGAAAGCTACAGAATTTTGCCAAATGATATTTTATACAGGCCCTTTAGTTCTAAAAAAACTTTTATGTACAAACCAATACCTAAATTTTATTTCGTTACATGTAGCTATGACAATTTTAGCAAGTCAACGTTTACAAACTCTTATTATATATGTTTGAGACCTTTCAAAATATTTTGTAAAAAATTTTCAGACAACATACGGCATTGAACATACATCTCATAATGTTCATAATTTATTGCACTTGTCTGAAGAAGTGAGACTTCATGGGCATGTCGATAGTTTTAGTGCATTTGGCTTTGAAAGTTTTATGCAAAATATTTTAAAGTCTGTACGTAAAAGTCATAGGCCGTTACAACAAATTGTTAAAAGATATTTGAAAAAAATGTCAGGTATTCAAAACAATAAAGAGAATATTACCACATTTCCAGTACCTAAAGATCTGTTGTTGTTGGGCAGTGATAAAATGGAACACTTTAAATACATTTTATTTCAAAACCGTGTTTTAAAAAATCATTTTCCTGATAATTGCTGCTGCTTGAAAAATGGGGAGATAATTAATAACAGTAGTATAATTAAAATAAATAGCTGCCTAGAGGTGATGGGCAAAAAATATTAGTCCAAGAATTCTTGTTTTTTGATAGACTTTGTGAATCAGCTGATATTCATATGCTTAAAGTTAGCGACTGCAACTTAGGTCCTTTGTAGCACTTCAAAGTTTCTGATATTGATTGCAAATGTATAAAATTAAAATATGAATAGTATTATGTTATAATGCCACTTTTACGTTGCTAAATTATTGTTTGTGCAATATGTATAGTTTAGTTTAGTTTCAGGTCTATGTAAGTTTAATTTAGATAAGACACTTCATAATATGTTGTAATTTTTACTTTTAAATGTAAAGCAACTAAATTTATTATCTTGAAAATGAACATTTTTATTCAAGTTTGTTGTTGAAAATGCATACGAAAACCTGAACAGTTGTCAAATTTTTAGACGATTTAACGGTAGAAGCTATCCCTTCAGCATGGATCCAGAGCAATGATTGCCATTAGCCTTCTTTTTCAAGAGAGAAATACAATGCCATAAGAAAGTCCGAACCGAAGTGCATTATGGTAATAAATTATAATTTTTCTTTTTGGTGACAACTTTTATAATAAAGCGAACTCATATATTACCCAAAAAATCTGACGTTTTTAGGTAAATTTTAACTTATTATTTTAAGGGATTATTTAAAAGCCAGAAGTAAAGCGAGAATAGCCGAAAGTACTAGTGATATCAACACAGAACTAGATGATGTTAAAACTAAGAGAAAAAAGATTCAAAAAATTCTGTCCAATAGTGATGATTCCATAGAGGATGACAGTAGTTTGCCACCACCACCTTCTATTTCAAAATGTAAACAAAACTAGACTTTAAAATTTAAGCAGATGCATATAAGACCTGGTAAGTTCTTCTTAAATTATTTTTTTAAATTATTTTAAAGTATTTTTTTTAGGAAATGGAGTACACCAGACAATAGAAAAGATTTTTGAAAATGTTAATAATGAGGAAAACATAGAACCAAAAGAGGCGGATGGAAGTATACATAATGGGTTTCAGTTGTTGCAGGATAAATCAGAATTGTCATTGCAAAGACTGTTTGGAGAAAGGTATGATTTTTGTCCACACATCGAAATATGAAACAAAAACTGAAAAAATTTTTTTTTGCATCTAAGTTCTTAATCACACTGTATTAGGCTTTATTGACACAGGGTGTTACATTTAAAAACTGTCCACCTTCTATATACAGAGTGTCTCAAAAATAACTGTGCTAGCAAAAAATATAAACAATTTCTTAATTCAACCACGTTTTGTTTGATCTTTGTACGATAAGTAATAAAAAAATTCGAGAGATTGTGCTAATAGAAGATAAAGTACAGTTTTGTGTTTTTAAATAGGGCACAAAAAAACCGTATACAACAAAACCACATTTTAAGAGGTATAGCTTCAGACACCCTTGAAGAAGTCAAATCAATTTAAAAAAAATCCCTCAGTAGAGTCGAGCCAACCCCTGATGATGATGCTGCAACCACAAGCTTTTTCACTCAATTGGCTTGTCAATTTTCTCTAAACTTGGAAGAAGATTTGACAATCTTCAATCAATTCTTGGAGGAAGAAGATAACTTTAAAAATGCTGTAAGTTTTTATTAAGGTGCCTAACATACAACAAATTTACTGCGTCATTTTAATTTGTGCAGTTTATTTACATTGAACCAAATACTTACACTACAAATTTCATTTCATACAATTTGTTATCCATTTTTTTAACATTTAAATAGTTTCTATACCTTTTAAACTCAAAAACCAATTTTACTACTTCACGAAAACACTTTTTAAATATCTACACGTGTTTCGCTAACTAGATTAACATCATCAGAAGAAGATTAAAACTAACTAAGGCTAACTTAGCTCGCATGTGGAGATATAAAAATAAAGTGTGTTGGTGAAGTGGTGTCTAAAAAATGATTTCTTTAGGTTACAGAACTTTCAAGACTGGGTGGTTCGAGCACCTACAGTTTTGTGTCGAGAACACTAAAGTTAATATTGACCAATGAGTTAGGTCTTAGTTATAGTTGGTTGGGCAGAAAGGGCAAAAAAATTTTCAAAAGTTTGAAAGTTGCCACTTTAATAATAGATGGGTATTATTATTACTTAATTTTTATATCTTACAAAATGTGTATGAGATATTTGATTATATTTTGCTCACTTATTATCTCTCTATTTTTTTTGTGCTAGAAAAAGTTTTCAAAGACAAAGGTTAAATAATGCTTTAAAAACTCTAATATTTAATAAAAAAAGCCAAAACATTGTGTAAATCTAATTTATTTCAGATATTTTTCAGAATCTGCCACTGTGGCTCTAAAAGAAGTGACAAGGCAAGAAATTGAACAATCCATCCAGTTGTGGGCGCGCAGGGCTTTTGGCCGAAAGAAGCATGCAATGAACAAATCTTTTTAACTGTTATTGTAATGTTTTTTAAATAAAGTACTAATTTTGCTATTTTTGTGCTGCAATGTCAATAATGTCTTTAAAAGACATTTTAGAGATGTTTTACAAAAATGTAAGATATCAATCTTTGTAACAAAAGATATCTTCTGTATATCTTAAAAATGTATTTCCGGAAATAAAAGATGTTTTAGAGATGTGTGTTATGTCTTAGAATGTACATCTTTAAGATATATTTCAGATGTCTTTGTGTTATCTGGGTTCTCGTCGCGAAATATTTGTCATGCCTTTTTATTAAATTCTCTTTTTTTACCGAATCTACAATTTTTTTCCTATTGATATTAAACAAATGCACTACTGACTATAAAAAAAAACTTTAAAGAGATGAACTTTAGTTTAACATGAATCTTTTCTCTAGTCTTAACCCAGACCATTCAAATTATGATGAAAACGTCACATTTTTTTGGTAATATATGAGTTCGCTTTATTATAAAAGTTGTCGCCAAAAAGACAAATTATAATTTATTACCATAATGCACTTCTAAAAATTTTAATTTTGTGCGTTGGCCGACATGTGTTCAGAGGTTCGGATTTTCTTATGGCATTGTATAATTTCTCTCTGGAAAAAGAAGGCCAATGGCAATCATTGCCGTGGATCCATATTGAAGGGATAGCTTCTACCGTTAAATCGTCAAAAAATTGGAAAACTGTCCAGTATCCATTTTCAACAACAAACTTGAATAAAAATGTTCATTTTCAAGATAATAAATTTAGTTGCTTTACATTTAAAAGTAAAAATGGCAAAATATTATGAAGTGTCTTATCTAAATTAAACTTCCATATACCTGAAACTAAACTAAACTATACATATTGCACAAACAATAATTTAGCAACATAAAAGTGGCATTATAACATAATAATCTTCATATTTTAATTTTATACATTTGTAATCAATATCAGGAACTTTGAAGTGCTTCAAAGGACCTAAGTTACAGTCGCTAACTTTAAGCATATTAATATCAGCTGATTCACAAGGTCTATCAAAAAAAGAATTCTTGGACAAAAATTTTTTTGCCCATCACCTCTAGGCAGCTATTTATTTTAATTATACTACTGATATTCATTCATTTTTCAAGCAGCAACAATTATCAGGAAAATGATTTTTTAAAACAAAGTTTTCAAATAGTAAAGATTTAAAGTGTTTTATTTTATCACTGCCCAACAACAACAGATCTTTAGGTACTGGAAATGTGGTAATATTCTCTTTATTGTTTTGAATACCTGACATTTTTTCCAAATATCGTTTAACAATTTGTTGTAACGGCCTATGACTTTTACGTACAGACTATAAAATACTTTGCATAAAATTTTCAAAGCAAATGCACTAAAACTATCGACATGCCCATAAAGTCTCACATCTTCAGACAAGTGCAATAAATTATGAACATTATGAGATGTATGTTCAATGCCGTATATTGTCTGAAAACTTTTTACAAAATATTTTGAAAGGTCTGAAACATATATAATAAGAGTTTGTAAACGTTGACTTGCTAAAATTGTCATAGCTACATGTAACGAAATGAAATTTAGGTATTGCTCTGTACTAGAGGGCCTGTATAAAATAGCATTTGGCGAAATTCTGTAGCTTTCCACATTTTTATTTCGTTGATAGATCTTGGCTTACGATTGAATTCCTCGGGGATACATAACCGTATGTCTATCAATGACTGTGAAATACCATTAATTGCAGCAGCAGACAACTTTGTTGGAGGTTTTTTAAAGCACCATAAATATAAAAATTTTTTGTCGCTCCAAGGCAAACCAAGTGCATGAAGTCCAGACAAAAACTGCTGATCATATTTAAATGCGGTATTTCCTCTAAAATTGATATACCATTTTAATGTTCATCATCCTCCTCATGCAACCTAAACTGTTCATCAGTTCTTAATCGTAGGTTTGCAGTATTACGAAAATTAACTTTTGATATATATTCGCCTTCAATTTGGCACTTAGTACATGAAAAATACCCTGTATGACCCATTATATGATGATGATGAAAGATTTGCCTATTGTTATGCCATGATTAATAACCTTAATAGCATCCTGTACAAACCTATCTAGAAAAACATTGGCATCCTTTGACTTTTCATAGCCATGATAAATGCTAACTATCCTTACACATTTGTGTTCAAAAATACATATAAGAATAGGATAAACTTGACTGTTCGAACTTTTTGCTAAAGGTAGACCATCAATATTAACAAGTAAGCTTATTTAGTTAGAATCTTTAAATCTGGTCGTTCCTATACATTTAAAAATATTTTTAATGGCTGCCGATAAACCAAAATGGTAGTATTCACCCGGGTGAATCCAAAGGTAAAGGTTCAATAACCCGATCATAACAAAGTTTGAGAAGATCTGTAGTCGCTACATTTGAAATATTATATTTTATTGCCCAGCTTGCTAATTTATCTTTCAAAAGTTTCTCGGCTTCACAATTATTATCCGTATCGGAACTTTCAGATTCAAATTCAGAGAATGGTGGTTGCAAATTAGGTTGTTCTAGAACGTTTTCAATAAAATCAAAATCCTCATTCTCACTCTGATATAAAACAGTTTGGAGTTGTAGTAAGTAAAGTGTTAATATGTCGTTATTTTTCACTACATCTGCAGCTTTCATACTTCTACATGCATTATTATGAAAAGAGCTTGCAGGTTCTCAATGTGATTTTTGACTGCTTAGTTTGGCTCTTTTAGCCTGCATATAATATGTTTGTAAATTGTTTCGTTGCATTGTAATGTTAACCTAAAATCTTAGAACCTACGTACCTAACACTAAAATTTGCCAATATTTTATTTTAAAAACACTACACAAAAACGCACAGTAGGTTTCCGCACTTTAATACAATCAAATAACCAAGTTTAAATAACCGCTTCGACTATTGAACAAGATAAACCCGTAACAGAGCTTCAAGAACTGTAACCCATGTGAACATAACCACCGTAACAAAACATGTGATTTTTAGTATTGCATGGACGCGTTTCATCATTGGTTCGATTTGAATAGCGCGCCATTCAATGCGCATTCGTAACGGTCGTCAAACTATTTTTTAAATATTATTACAATGAAAATTATTTGACCTAAACGACCGTAAAAAAGGTATCTTTGAGATATGCTGTTACATGCCAAAGTTAAAACAAAGTCACTGCCTGAAATGAGGTAACATAAACGATGTTGTGCCGCTGCTCAGTGGAGACGGGGTGGGTTATATTTTAAAATTCCGTGATAACTTGGAAACGAGATTGACATAAAATCGAAATAAAAATAAAGGTAAAAAAACTCAAAATCGGTTAGGGCGCCAATCAAAGACACGATGATTATAGCTTCCGGACCCCTGATAAACCAAAAGCTCATCTGGTTGGTTACAACCCCTGAACTTACCTCGAGTTGTAACTGGCTAAATCCTGAAATGTTCTTAAAAATTTTCGTACGCGGCAGCTGAATGAATAAAAGTTCTTTACAGTTTAACAATTTAACATTTATTGACTGAATAATATGAAAAGTAAAAAAAAATGAATAACAAACAAACTTGAATAGTAGTAATAAAATCAAACAAAATACTGGTATTGAAATTCGCAAAATTAACCAAAACAAAACAAACAAAACAAAAAAAATACGTAAAACGATTGAATAAAGGCACAAAAACAAAATAATAAAATACAAAATTCAGAATTTAAAGAAATAAAACAAATTACAAATTGGGCGCATTACATAAATAAATTTACTTGAATATAAAAGGTGAAATAATTTGTTATTGATAGTGTCGTTACGACTATTATTAACTGTAGTAAATTTTATTGTAATTTTTAATTGTTTCTACATGATTTAAAATGTAATTGAAAATTCTTAACTATCTTAACATCGTTATTTTTTTTTAAGATGGCGCTTAACCTCTATATATCCTCTATCTTACGCATACTCGTTCGCGCATTCATCCAACAAAACAGTGTTGCACGATGTAACATGCAGCCCTCCTTGAAAGTTTTTACTTTCAACATATGATGTGTAATATAAGGTATAACTATAAACTAATTCTAATTACAATTACTGCACGATAATGACTTATTCTACTTATAATAACATAGTTTAGTCAACAGTGTAACAGGCAATGGACATAATTTTTTAACGGCGCTTTTTATTATTCCACTGGTTGTTTTAACACTCACCACACGACACACACCATCATCACCTGGGTGAAGTTTAACGATTCGTCCTAGACGCCATTTTAAAGGTGGTTGATTGTCGTCCTTGACGATAACCATGGTATCTGTATGTATAGGTTGTGATTTGATGTGCCATTTGCTTCTTGTTTGCAGTTGACTCAGATATTCGGTGCTCCATCGTGTCCAAAAATGTTGTATTACTTGGGTCATGAGATTGTACCGATTTAATCTAGTATGGGTTTGGTCGCGATAATCGGCTTGAGGTAAGGCGGTGAGAGAGTCGCCAATCAGGAAATGGCCGGGAGTTAAAGCGTCAAGGTCGTTTGGATCTTCGGTTAACGGAGTTAGTGGTCGTGAAGTTAAACATGATTCTACCTGAGTTATGATAGTATAGAATTCCTCGTAGGTAAAAGTCAAATTGTTTGTTATGCGACAAAAATGATACTTTGCAGATTTTACTGTTGCCTCCCTCCCATATGCGGGGACCGAGGTGGTATAAAATGCCACTTAATAAAATTGTCTGCTAATTCGTTTATAATTTTAGATTTAACCGCTTGATTATCTAAAAACATTTTTAAATCCTTTAATTTATTATTAGTTCCGACAAAATTAGTACAATTGTCCGAGTACATATCCTTACAAATCCCTCGTCTAGCTATGAAACGTTTTAGACAATTCATAAATGATTTGGTAGTAAGTTCACCGACAAGTTCGAGATGCACAGCCTTAGTTGAGAAACACACGAATACACATAAGTATGATTTTAATAATTTACTGTTACGTAAGTTACTGGCCTTGATATTAAATGGCCCCGCATAATCTACGCCGCAATAAACAAACGGACGTGATGGGTTAACTCGATTCATGGGAAGATTACCCATACGCTGCTCAAAGGTGACGGGTTTAGCCTTAAAGCATATTATGCATTTATGAACTATTCGTTTAACTGTGTTGCGACCTGATAGTGGCCAATATTTCATTCTTATATTTGCTAACATAGCTTGAGTTCCTGCATGTAATAATTTTACGTGTACATATGTAATTAAGAGTTCGGTGAATTTGTGGTTACTAGGTAAAATAATTAGATGCTTCTGGTCTTCTTGGATATTTGCATGTTTTAGTCTACCTCCTACCCGTAAAATTCCGTTGTTGTCAATAAATGGTGATAATGTTCGCAATTTGCTCCGTTTTGAAACTTCACCATTTTTATTCAGTAATTCATAATCTTCTGAAAATATTTGAGTTTGCACTAATTTTATCTTGGATATTTGCATGTTTTAGTCTACCTCCTACCCGTAAAATTCCGTTGTTGTCAATAAATGGTGATAATGTTCGCAATTTGCTCCGTTTTGAAACTTCACCATTTTTATTCAGTAATTCATAATCTTCTGAAAATATTTGAGTTTGCACTAATTTTATAAGTGTTAGCGTTGAATTGGAGAGTTCATCAACTGATAAGTTATCCTTTAATTTGTTAGATCTATTGGTTGTAGTGTTCTTAATGAATCGCATAATGTAAGCAACTACTCTAATTAATTTATTGTACTTGGAATACCTATCAAATATATTAAAAGAACTTATATTCAGCAATAATTTACTAGTACTGTTCTCAATGTGTTTTTGATCAGGAATGTCTGTTAAATTTCGAAAATTACTGTTAGGCCACTGACTATCTGGTTTTGTTAACCATTGTGGTCCTGTCCACCATAATTTGGAATGAACTAGCTCGTTAGCATTAGCACCACGAGAAATGATATCCGCTGGGTTGTCTTTGCTGTTTACGTATCGCCAGTTGTTTTGGTTGGATAATGCTTGAATAGCCGTAACACGATTCGCAACAAACGTTTTCCACTTGCATGACTCGCCCGCAATCCAATTCAAAACAATTGTGGAATCGCACCACCATAAACATTTATGTAACCTTAAATTCAATCCGTCGATAACCCTTCGAGACAACTGGGCTGCTAACAGGGCACCACATAATTCCAATCGTGGAAGACAAATCCGTTTGAGAGGTGCTACTCTAGATTTAGCGCATAATAATTGAATTTTATAGTTACCTTCTTGATCAACCGATCGTAAATATATACAAGTTCCATATGCCTTCTCTGACGCATCAGAGAAGCAATGGAGTTCAACCGTAATTGGGTTTGTGTAAAGCGCATGTCTTTCTACTCGTACACTATTAAGATGCTGTAGTTGATTAATGAAACTGATCCACGATGTATATAACTCCATGGGAACTGATTCGTCCCAACTGAGTTTAAGTTGCCACAATTTTTGTAGAATTAATTTGGCCGCTACCACTACTGGACCTACGATACCAAGCGGGTCGAATATTTGTGATACGACTGAAAGAATAACTCATTTTGTTATATTATTTTGTTTGTTGTGTTTTATTTTAATATTATATTGCAATTTATCTGCTACCGCGTTCCATTCTAACCCCAAAGTTTTAGTTGTTTGATTGTCTAATAGCGCATAATGGGAATCTTGGGAATTTCCTTCTAATATATCAGGAACATTGGAAATCCACTTCCTCAGAGTAAACCCATATGTTTTTAATAACGTTACCAATTCAGTTTTAATCGTGATCGCGTCTTCGTAGGTGTCAGTACCCGTAAGAAGATCGTCTACATAGAAGTCCCTTAATATGACTTGACTCGTACGAGGATAAGTGGTGTTGTTCTCTAATGCAATTTGTTGTAGGCATCGCATGGCTAAATAGGGCGCTGACGCTGTTCCATATGTGACCGTATTTAGTCTATAATGTGAAATTTCTTGCTCAGGATTATCTCGCCATAATATTCTTTGATAGTCACACTGGTTGGGTTGTACTAATACTTGGCCGTAAATTTTTTCAATGTCCGCTGCTATTACTATAGCGTATGTTCGAAAGCGAAGCAAAATAATAAAAAGATCATCTTGGATACTGGGTCCTACCTTTAATGTATCGTTTAACGATAATCCCGTGCTTGTCTTCGCAGACGCGTCAAATACTACACGAAGCTTGGTTGTGCTGCTCGATTCCTTGACAACCCCATGATGTGGCAGATAACATCTATCATCATTGTTGCTGTCAGGCTTAATTTGTGTCATATGACCTAGTGTTAAATATTCATGGATGAAGTCTGTGTATTCTAATTTCAATTCAAGGTTTTTTCCTAGTTTTTCCTCTACTTTCATAAAACGTGATTTGGCTATATCTAGCGAATTGCCGAGTTGTGCGATGCTTTCCTTAAAAGGTAGAGTCACAATAAAACGTCCATCCATGTTCCGACGTGTCGTTTGCTTAAATTGGTCTTCACATTCGATTTGTTCTAAGGAATATTTTAAATTATTTTCTTGGATACATTCCTCGATGTTCCAAAACTTTTCGATTCTTTTATCAATTTTACTTATGG
The DNA here is from genome assembly GCA_035610365.1 of Aquatica leii. Classification (NCBI taxonomy): domain Eukaryota; kingdom Metazoa; phylum Arthropoda; class Insecta; order Coleoptera; family Lampyridae; genus Aquatica; species Aquatica leii. The sequence goes on from CM069432.1 coordinate 7,110,019, forward strand.
CAACGTTGCACATTCATCGCGCCGAAAGTTTACAAAGAGATGCCTCGCCGGAAATGATCCATCCTAGCTTGGTTTTTTGTAAGATCAAATTGTCGCTATTTAATCTTTGTTGGCCTATGCATAACAAATTCCAAAAAAGTGGGGTACCAATTGTTAACGCCAAGTACGTCAATTTGTACTTTCTCCTCCTTTCATTGTTCCTTATCCTTATCACCACATTCCCATTGCATTCCCATTTGCATTCGTTTCCTAGTGTTAATATACCACGCATCGTAATTTTTAAAAACGAGAACTTTTATTGTGCGAACGAGTTTCCGCGGCTGTAAAATATTAGTGCGGTGAATTCGCTTCACGTTGTCATCTGGCCAGATTGAACACAAGAAGACTGCCACCATTCGAGCCTTGCGGATTACTCGTAAGTGATTTAATATCATTAATTTACGACCACCAGCGCAACCTTACTCATAAACATTTGGTCCTTCGAGCCGGATAAAATTTATTTTGTAACCTCTGAATCCTACATAAACTACATTGCTACCTGTTTGCATCCTTAAATTATACTCTTAATTAATATTGCAATCAAATTAGAATAATCATTCAAAATTTATTCGTGCATACATTTACATACGATATAAATTCATACGATTATGGCTAAAAGCAACGTCGAATCAATTGCAGATAAGCTATCGAAAACTATCAGCAAACGTTCAAGCTTATTTGCAAACGTGACCTTTATTTACAACAAAGTAAAAGATTATACAATTGAAAAATTTGAGGTATTGGAAGCCTACAACGCTAAATTAGATAGGTACGAGGCCGATTTCGAAAGTTTTCAATATCAAATTGTTGAATACAACACGCTTTTAAAACCCGAAGAACAATTAGATGAAAACCAATTGTATCAACCTCATTGCGCCTTTGACGAAATTATTGCTTACATTAGAGCTACTGACATTAAACTTAAAAAACAGCTTCCAGTACAAACAGAAACATCTTTATCTGCTGTTCATGACTCTTCCGCGCCCGCGTTCACGCTTCCAAAGATATCGCTGCCTAACTTTTCTGGTAATATCGAAGAGTGGCCTGAATTTATTTCATTATACAATTCGATTGTACATAACAACAGTTCATTACGCATATCTCAAAAATTTCAATATTTGAAATCAGTACTGTCTGGAGAAGCTTTGTCAGTAATATCAGAATTTCAACTTATTGATGATCATTATTCTTTAGCTTATCAAACCTTACACGAAAGGTATCAAAATAAAAGACGGATAGCTACCATGTATTTAAATAAAATTTTAAATTTTAAAGTGGCATCATCAGCTACACTACAAAGCTTGAAAGATTTTTTAAACGTTCATCAAACTTGTGTACACGCTATAAAGTCATTAGGTATTGACGACTTAGCAGATTTCTTATTATTTTCGTTATCGTTAAAGAATATAGATCCAACTACTAGACGTGCTTTCGAAAATAAATACATTTCTAATGAGATACCGCTGTATGAAAATCTAATTGAGTTTATTACTCAGCAGATGCGCAGCTACGAGTTATCCGAACCTTATTCTAAACCATTTAATGCTTCTAATAAAACCAAAAGTAAATTACAATTGCCATCAAAACCTTCGCACTTTTATAATTCGTTGCACTCTTCACAAGTTCGGAATTTAACATGTCCTCGTTGTAAAGGCATACATTTATTGTATCAATGTCCAGAATTCATAAATTTAAATTTGTCAGACAAATACGACTACTTACGTGTTTCAAATAGGTGTTATAATTGTCTCGGAAATCATTCCCGTTCGAATCTAAGTCGGTTTGTAGAGTTTGCGGCGGAAATAAACATCACACTGTATTGCATTCGACGCAGAAACCGCTTCATCTTGCTTCAGTGCATGCTAACGTTGCTTCCGAAACCGTAAAGAATGCCTTGCAAACTTCTCATGAAGTTCAACCGTCTACTTCACATAAATCAGATGTTTCTCTGTTTACCTCAACTTCCTTATCTAGTTTTGCTGCACCTCAGGTAAAACAAGTATTGTTAGGAACTGTTCAGACTTACATTGCTGATAGAAATGGTTTTTTTCATAGAATACGCGCCCTCATCGATCCCGGGTCACAAATTTCCGCTATTACCGAATCTTTAGTAAAGTTGCTCGGGTTAAAACCGCAATTAGCTTGTACAGAGCTATCAGGAATCTGTAAGTCCACAGTAAAGTCTCAGAGCATTGTAAATTGCTGTCTTCGTTCAAAATTTTCAACTAATACAATGTGTCTTCCTGTGTTAGTTTTACCTAAACTTGCTAGTCGAATACCTTCTTCTCAGTTACCTGAAAGTGTTATAGAACAGTTTCGCCACTTGAACTTAGCTGACGAAACGTTTCATATTCCTTCTTCTATCGATTTGCTATTGGGTGCCAACGTATACCCTACCATTTTTAATCAAGAAGGAAAAGTATATGTTACTGGTTATCCCTCTGCGGTAAACACTTATTTCGGATGGACAATTATAGGTCCCACAGATTTTCCCAATAATGATCAGACATTGCAAAGTATACTTACTTTTTCTGAATTATCCAAAGATTTAAAACGGTTTTGGGAAGTTGAAGAAATTTTTAGAGCTCCACCTTCTGATCCAACCAATTTGTATGTTGAACAACATTTCATAAAGACTCACAAACGTGACGAAACTGGAAGATATGTTGTAGCGCTTCCATTTAAACCTAATTCGAGCCCTTTGTCCTCAAACTCTTCACGAGGTTTACGGTCTTTGTTAAAGCTAGAAACTCGATTACGCAGTATTCCCGAAAAATTCAAACAATACAATGATTTTATGCAAGATTACTTGATATCAGAACATATGTCAATTGCTTCTTCTCCTTCCACGTATATAATACCGCACCATGTCGTCACTAAACAATCAAGTTCCACAACAAAAATTCGCGTTGTATTTAACGCTTCTGATCCTGATTCAACAGGAGTTTCTCTCAACGAGCGATTACTGCCCGGACCCAAACTACAAACAGACCTTATTCAAATCTTATTAAAATTTCGTTTGTTATGCTGTTGCATTATGTGCAGATATACAAAAAATGTACCGTCAGATAACAGTTCGAAAGGAAGATAGAGCTGTACAACATATTCTTTGGCGCGCTTCCTCTGATGGCAATGTACAGGAGTTTGAACTCAATACTGTTACTTATGGTCTTACTCCTTCCGCCTACTTAGCAATACGCGTATTACACCAACTTGTTCACGATGATGGTGCACGATATCCAGATGCGTCTTGTGCCATCATGAACTCTACATATGTAGACGATGTGATAACTGGTCATCAAGATGTATCTTCTGCTATAAATTTACGAAACCAGTTAACTGATTTATTTAGGGGCGGAGGTTTTCAACTCAGAAAATGGGCCAGTAGTCATCCAGAAGTTTTAGCCGAGTTACCTGAAGATCATATAGAATCGCAATTGGATTTTTCTGACGAGGAAAATTCTTTAAAAATCCTAGGATTATCTTGGAATCCCAACTCTGACTTTCTTCTGTTTCGAGTGCTGCCTTACGATGATAATATTACAAAACGAAATTTGTTATCGTATATCGCACGAATTTTTGAACCGCTTGGTTTTTTGACACCCGTTGTTTTTTCGATGAAAGTTCTACTTCAACACTTGTGGTTAGCTCAAGTTGGTTGGGACGATTTAATTCCACCAGCACTAGAAAAAAAATGGTTATTATTTACCGAAAACATTTCTCTTCTTGCTACTGTTAAAATCCCTAGGTGCGTGCTTCCACAGAAACCTACTCTAATTAGGCTTGCGGGATTTTGTGATGCTTCAGAAAAGGGTTATTCTGCTGTTCTATACTTATGCGTCCAGTCAAATTCAAATTTTTGTTCCTATTTTTGGAAGGCAAAAACCAAAGTAGCACCACTCAAAATCATGTCTATTCCTCGTTTGGAGTTGAGCGCCGCCGTTTTATTAGCCAATTTAGTCGAATCAGTAGTGACTGTTTCTTTGCCATTTTTCATTGAATCTGTTCACTTATTTTCAGATTCAGAGATAGTTTTGTCTTGGATTATGACTCCACCACACTTATTAAAAACGTTTGTGTGTAATAGGATTGTTACAATAACAGAAAAAACTTCAAAGTGTGTTTGGTCTTACATTAAATCTGAAAACAATCCCGCTGACCTTCCTTCACGAGGATTAACTGTATCTCAATTTGTTAGTCCGGATATCAAACTATTTTGGTTTAATGGTCCCTCATTTTTGAACAAAGAAGTTTCAAAATGGCCACCTCCTTTTCAAATGCATAATAAGCATTCCTCTTTGCTTTCGGAAATGAAACAAGACTTCAATTGCTTACTTACAAAGCATACAACCTCAAATCCGTTATTAGACAAAATAAATAATACCTCAAGTTTCGTAAGATTACGTCGTGTTTTTGCTTGGATAAGACGTTTTATTCACAATTCAAGGCTTCGAGATGACGTACGTATTTCTGGATCATTATCTGTGGCAGAATTAGAAAGTTCTACATTATCCCTTACAAAAATTACTCAAAATCATTATTTTCATTCTGAAATAAAACAAATCCAAAATATAACGAACGCAAGTCGCAACCTAGCATCGTTATCGCCTTTTATTGATTCATTTGGTTTCCTCAGGGTGGGCGGAAGATTACGTTACTCCGCTTTGCATGAAGCAGCCAAGCATCCGTTATTGCTACCCAAAAATGCTCATCTCTCTAAATTAATATGTTTTTATTATCATCATCTGTCATTACATTCTGGTCCTAACACTCTTCAAGTTCTTATTAGAACAAAGTTCTGGATTTTATCGCATCGTGGTTTGCTCGGAAAATGCATACGAGAACGTTTTATCTGTTATAAATTTCGTGATATTACTTTCCAACCTCCAATTACTGATCTTCCTGCTTCTAGAGTTTCTATCTCTGGTCCTTTTTCACAAGTAGGTGTTGACTATGCTTTTCAGTAAGATCCAACCGCTTACGTAGACCAGTGGTCACTAAAGGTTACTTATGTTTATTTATTTGTTTTATAACTAAAGCGGTACATATTGAGTTTGTATCTGAGTTGAGCACTGATACTTTTTTAGCTGCATTTGATAGATTTGTAGCTAGACGGGTTTACCTTCAGTTATAATGATAATAGGCGTAACTTTATAGGAGCTTGTGAGCACATAACGGAATTTTACAAATTTTTAGTTCTTCATGTCACAAATATTTGTGATTTTGTGTTTACACGACAAGTAAAATGGCAGTTTACTCCTCCATATGGCCCTCATTTTGGAGGTCTGTGGGAAGCAGCTATCAAATCTGCCAAAGCTTTGCTTTATCGCTTGTTAGGTAATGCATCGGCCACATTCGAAGAATACGCTACCTTATTCGCTAGAATCGAAGCTGTTCTTAACAGTCGTCCTTTGTGCACCTTATCTGAAGATCCATCGGAGTCTTGTGATTATTTGAGCCCTGGTCATTTTTTAATAGGGTCACCTTTACTTTCTGTACCGGAAAATCCTATTCCCGAGTCACGTAACATGCGTAACCGTTGGTTAAGGCAAAATCAGATTCTTCAATCGTTTTGGAATCGTTGGTCTAAAGAGTACTTGAACCATCTGATTCAACGCAATAAGTGGACATCTAACACATCGATTCCAAATGTTGGAGATATCGTGTTACTGAAAGGAGTTGCGTCGCATCCTTTATCTTGGCCTTTAGGTCGTATTGAATGCTGGTATCCAGGTTCAGACCGTATAGCTAGAGTTGCTTCAATTCGTACAGGTAGTGGTACCTACACTCGTCCAGTTGCAAGCCTTGTACCTCTGCCGGTATCCTCAAATTAGTTATTAGTTAAAATTTATTTGCTTAATTTTTTATGTTAGTTACAGTTTATCTGCAATTAAGTTTAATTTGCTTTGCTCTTAGTTTAATTTAACCCTCTTACACCTTATGAAATTATTCTAATTTGGTGGGCGGTATGTTAACGCCAAGTACGTCAATTTGTACTTTCTCCTCCTTTCATTGTTCCTTATCCTTATCACCACATTCCCATTGCATTCCCATTTGCATTCGTTTCCTAGTGTTAATATACCACGCATCGTAATTTTTAAAAACGAGAACTTTTATTGTGCGAACGAGTTTCCGCGGCTGTAAAATATTAGTGCGGTGAATTCGCTTCACGTTGTCATCTGGCCAGATTGAACACAAGAAGACTGCCACCATTCGAGCCTTGCGGATTACTCGTAAGTGATTTAATATCATTAATTTGCGACCACCAGCGCAACCTTACTCATAAACACCAATCAAGATGTCAATTTTATTTGGTTTATTGAATGTGGGGTCAGCAAGGCAAATGTTATCAGGTATGCCAAGACTTGACTCTTTGACATACCTTGTAGGTAAAGATTCAGTTAATTTGTCAATGACTAGGCATGATACATTGGCCTTATAGTTGTTAAAACGAGAACCTATCTGCGTGTTTGTACTATGATTTATTTTTGACGTGCTTTGATTTATACCTATGATTGAGTGATTGATTTTGTTTTTGTTTAATTGCAGTTTGTTGCACAGTTCTGTCGTCATTAGATTTGACTGAGAACCACAATCTAATAGTGCTCTACATTGGTGTTTACGACCGGTTTTATCAAAAATATCTATTATAGCTGTGGCTAACAAATTTTCAACAAAATTGGTAGAAATTTGCGCTGTAAGTGTTGTGTTTGTAGCAGCTGATGGCGTGTCTTGTGTCTGAACGGTAGCATTGGATTCTGTGTTTGGTTGTAATTCAGGTCGATTTGACTGACTTCTAAAATCAATGTGTACAAGACTATGATGTTTTTTGCCACAAGCGCGACAACCTTCTGACCGGCAATCTTGATAATTATGATCGGATCGTAAACAGTTGTAACAAAGGTTTTTGCCTTTTATTTCCTGCATTCGCATTTTTACTGGCATTTGCAGAAATTTATTGCATCGATATATTGTATGTGTATCACTTTGGCAAAGTACACAGAATTGCTTTGTCATAACCAATGTTCTAGTGTTAGTTTTGAGTGCTGTTGTATTTTGGTGCGAATGAGGTTTTGAATGTAAATTGAACGTTTTACTTGGTTCTACTGTTTCTAATATTTGACACCTTTGAGACAGAAATTCTATGAAATTGGTTAACAATGGCTCTGTGTTTGTTATATTTATTTTCTCCCACTCACGTTTACTTATAAAATCCAACTTTGCACTTAACAAGTATATAAGAATAGTGTCCCAATGTGTTACCGGTTGCTCCAAAGATTCTAATACTCTGAGGTTCTTTTTTATTTCGTCTATCATTTTTCGTAATGACAACACCGATTCCTTATGAATTGCAGGTAACTCAAATAATGCCTTTATGTGATTATGAATAATTAGTTTTTTATTTTCAAATCTGTCGCATAATAAGTTCCAAGCAATAATGTAATTGTTGTTTGTTACTTCTAATGAATGAATAATGTCACCGTCACCTATTAGCGAAGACTTCAAATAATAAAACTTTTCAATTATGCTTAAACTATCATTTTCATGCACTAATGACCTAAAGGCGTCCCTAAATTGCAACCACTGCTCATACATGCCATTGAACTTAGGTAATTCTAAAGTTGGTAATTTGACGTTTTTTAATTTGGTTGAATCTAAATTAATTGAATTATTAGCATTGTGGCTATTTAACATTGCCTTTGCTTGCGTAACAGTTTTAAAGTAAATATTTTCAAAGTCATCTCGTTCCTGCAGCTGTACATCTGAACTATCGGAGGCCTCGACTTCTGTTTGTACTTTATCGAAGGCATCCCACAAGCTCTCGCACTTGATTAATCGTTCTTTTTAATTGATCGCTATTTTCTACATTGATATCAGATATGTAATCGACAAACCTACTCAATTTTGACTTAATTACGTTTCTACTAGCTTTCAATTTTGTTAAGTTCTGAGACATTTTATTGGTTATATGTTATAACAATTACTAATTTCTTTTTATATATAAATGTAAGGAATCTAAATTAATTTTTATACATAATACAAATTTTGTTTAAATTCATTACCAAAAGGAATTATTGATGGGTAAATAAGGAGCAATAACTCACCACCTGTTCCTTTGTTTCCCCCTTTTTTTTTCTTTTTTATTGCTTTATTGTTCGATGTCCTTGGACCTTATTCGTGGATTCTGCTTGTAAGTTATAATGTAATTTTTCGTTTTGTAATTGTTAATTGCCGTTTCTTTTGTAGGCTTTGATGATTCGATTTTCTTAATAGTAGTTTTTTTTTTGTTTTCTTCAATTTCGTGATTACTTAGTTAAGTATAAGTAATTCATCCGGCTTCTCGAAGGACCAAAATGTCTTTACGACTATTATTAACTGTAGTAAATTTTATTGTAATTTTTAATTGTTTCTACATGTTTTAAAATGTAATTGAAAATTCTTAACTATCTTAACATCGTTATTTTTTTTAAGATGGCGCTTAACCTCTATATATTCTCTATCTTACGCATACTCGTTCGCGCATTCATCCAACAAAACAGTGTTGCACGATGTAACAGATAGTAAAACTTTACTTCGACGAAAATTCTTTTATCACGTATTTTCGTCCAATACTAACATTATTAGTTACATTATTGTTTTTCTTTCAATTCGAGACTTGTAATTTTACTTGAAATACAAAGCTTTTAAATCATACCGATCGTGGTTCACTTCACGATAATATCAAATTCGATAAATACCTTGACTCAACTGTATAGTCCAGGTAAACTGTCGGGCACAGTGGTTCCAGAAGCTACGAATTTAGATTGAACTCGGGACGGTCTAGGTGTACAGTAGTCGAATACAAGCTCGGTGGGACCCCCAAACAATAGAATTCCGGCGGAAGATATGTTTTAATTCAGCATTGAAATCCGCACAAAAGCGAAAATTGGATTCTCAGCATAACACATCGTAAATAAATCTAACTCGAACGTGAGCTTTTTTATGGATACCATAAAGTTCATTAAACCGTAAAATTACGAACTTGGAAAACCAATATTTCCTATCACACCACTTAATTTTCACGGTACCATTTGTTTAACTTCCCCGAACCCTTGACTACGTCACGGAACCCGGTATTTCTTAATTGCGACCAAGAAAAGATCTCCCTCAAAATCAAAATTTTACTCCTTTTAACTCCTCGTAATCCCACTTAATTCAACGAACTTGCGCCGTAAAATCTTTGTTAAGTGGCCACGTGCGTCATGTCACGTACGCACGCTAAAGAAAGAAAATGTTCTCACGAAACGCTTGCTTAATTAAATTATCAAGTGAACCAAATCACGCTCGTAAATGACCTCAACATAAACAAAAGTAGATTCTAAGAAAAATCGATCAAATTACATTCTAAACAGGAAGTTATAAATTAGATAGAGTTGTTATTACATTGAAATACCCAGAAGTAAAAACACTTAATCAAAATCAAGACCACGAAAATTTATGCGTTTAAAAATAAAAAAAAATACCAGTAATAATTGTGAAATAACTATAAAATACAAATAAACTTAAATCAAACGTAATAAAATAACGAGCAAAACGTTTTCGATGCTAACATCGAACTAATCAATCGTAAAAAAAAAGAAAACCGCAAATTCAGCCAGACGAATCTAATTACGGGGTCTTACATAAAAGATTCACTGCTAAATTTCAACGCCGGTTACAATGCATCATTTAACATCTTAAAGATATATTGAAAAATATATCTTTAAGATATACTATAAACGTCGTATGATATTCAGATGTTAATAGGATGTAAAAAAATATCTCTAAGACGTCTTGTGTTATCTGGGAACAGATTTATAACGCTAATAATCTTTACAATTGTTTGACTGCTGATGCAATTTCGACATTCAAAATTTACTCAAATTTTATTTTACCTACTTTTGTCCTATGTTGATAACTTTACAGTGAAATCGTTTATGATTTAAACTAGTAATTACTAATAGTTTTTATTATAAAACTTTATAAATCAGGTTTATTAAATTATTTCGTTTACGCATAAATTATCGGTGTAGTAAAACATGTGTGTTTCGGTCGAGTTGCTTTTGGTGACCACCGCGGCTTTTTTGCGTCTAAGGGTAGCTTTGTCGATGTCGTAATATTACATAGCCACAAAATTTTTGTATTGAAATGATTCGCTTAATAATTTAAAATAACCAATAAACTATTAGCCTAACACGGTGCAAGATAGAAGAAAGTTGCACATAAACATTTTTATAGAAGACAAAATTTACTATAAAAAGTCAGCGGAAGAGTACATTTACGTTCAATAGTTTAGAAGATACAAGTGTGCAAAGTTGCACGAAAATTACATTAAAATTCTGTAACTCTTAAACTATTAAATATAATTATACACTTCCGCGGTTTTTTTTGTAGTAAATTTTGCGCTCAATAAATTGTTTATGTGCAATTTTCATCCATATATATCCATATATCCATATTGTACCGTTTTTGCAGCGTACTAAGCGGAAGCTCGCGCGTATGTAATTCTGCAATTTTACTATAATCATTTTTCATCACTGCTGAGTGAAATGTGAAATGAAGACATTATATTTTTAAAACATAAAACGAATCATAAAAAATATGCCCCACGTTGGGCGCCAAATTTGTTACAAGCTTTTGGTATTTTACGAACCTGCACGGACAACTCACAATAGTTGGTGAGAGGGGGGTTCACAGAGAATATAGAAAATATAATTAAGGGCGCCAGAGCTTGTCCAAAGTCAGTTCTGTCCCGCTCAAGACAGACGGTAACTTGTAACACGATGTTAGGTTCGTAATCCTTATACTCGGCTGTTCGAGTAGCCAAAAGTAATTAGTAGCTAACGATAATCACAGGAGCAGGGAAGATAAAAAGAAAGATTAACAAGTATAATCGATTTAATGCGTACACGTTTACATAGAAGACCTTTCACAAGACACCAACGAGAGAAACGACGAGGAAAAGCAGAAACTTTAGAAACCAAACCTAAGTACCAAGGATCGGTAGTAGGTCTAATAATCCTAGAAACTGAAGAAAAATTTGGAGGAAGAGAAGCTAATGAACGAACAGGACGTACAAGTTTCTCAGTTTTAGAACGACAGTGCCTACAAGTATTTGACTCAGTAGTTATAGAAGAAGGAAGTGAAGGAGTAGTAAGAGAATCAGCAACCGTATTAACAGAAACTGCGGTAGTAGCAGTATTAATCACAGATGATTCTAGAAGTAAGTCATTCCTTTCGGATGTTATAAGCCTAAGAGAATTGCTACGATTAAAGTTCGACTCCAAACGTTTGCCTAAAGAAATCAATTGAGAAAAGGAAGTAATATCCACCAGTGCAAAATGTGATTGATACAAAGGAGCCAAGTTGCGGCGTACGATTTTTAACTGCGTCTTCTCCGAGACTGGTTCTAACAATTGCATAAAAAGATATTGCATAGTAGCAACGTACAACACAATAGATTCCTTAGGTTTCATCACTCGATTACGAATAGTATCCATTAACCGTTCATCATAATCTACAGACAGAAATTCAGCTTTCAGCATCGCAGTAACCTCATTCCAAGAACGTAAAGTATGTCGTCTACTTCTAAACACAAGAAGAGCTTTACCCGACAACACATCAGAAGCTGAAAGAAAAAGTTGGTGCTGAGAAACTTCACGAGACAAACACAACTCATCAATACGAATAAGAAACTCCATTACTACAAACGGACCTTCACCAGAGAAAGTAATATTCCAATCAGTCAAGTTCATTTCCGAATCAGAGTCTGATGAAGTAAGAAGTGGTGGTACTTCATCTGAAGAATACATAGCTAAGACACTAACAAGTAAACAAGAAACTAACCAAAGCAGTCAATTACGACGGAAAACTGCCACCACGTGCCTGACAAAAATTCAAAATAACAGTAAGTACCAGCCGTATTACTACCAACTACGTAATCCAATAAGAAAACAAATTAATCGACGTAGTCGAGTCAATCCAAAAAATCAAAGCGAAGGTCCGATTAAAAGAAACGTAAGCAAAGTGCTAATCTACAGTCAAACTGCAGCACTAAAGAAAACAACAAAAGTAAAAGTTAGTAAAGTAACTCAGACGTCAAGTCTAGTAGCAATAACTACATAAGCAAAGCAAAGTAACTCGAACCCACGTAAGACTAAGAAAAGACACAAGGAATCAATAAAGCTAGAAGAACTTATGATCGCACACACTAAATCGAGAGAAATTCAGCAGTATAAGTTACCTATGAGTGCCCGTAATCCTATGCTAATCACAATTAAAGAAAATAGCTAAAAGAAATATAGTGAAATGAGAAATTCGATATGAGAAAATCGGGGCCCCTCAAGTTGGGCTGCCAATTTGTTACAAGCTTTGGCTATTTACGAACCTGCACGGCCAACTCACAATATTCGGAGAGAGGGGAGGTCCACACTAAATACAGAAAAGATGTTGCTGGGCGCCAGAGCTTATCCCAAAGTAATTTTCTATCTTGCTCAGGACAGAACGGACTAAACTTGTAACGCGATGTTAGGTTCGTAAGCCTTATACTCGGCTGTTCGAGTAGCCAGAAGTAATTAGTAGGTAACGATAATCACAGGAGCAGGGAAGATAAAAAGAAAGATTAACAAGTATAATCGATTTAATGGTTTAACGTTGGAATAATAATAGAAGATATGAGCGTTAATATTTTCGAGGTAGAATTAATACCTATCACAGTTTGCTTATGCGCCAAACTTAAATTCTACAATGAGTAACGATTTGCATTAATAATTAGCGTACACTTTGACTAAGAAGTACATCAAATTTTCTAACTAAATGCCTGTAGTATCGGCAGCACACATCACATCAATAAATTCCAAGGAAATAAGTAGCGAAGAATAGTTCGTAGTAAATATCGTTTGTATACAATACGCGAAATCCACAAAGAAAATTAGTAATATGGCATTACCGACAATAAAACCGTGATAACAATTATGGCGTTAACATTAAATTATCCTAATAATTATGGGTAGTACACAGCAGACGTAACACAGAGCAAGCAAACTTATTACCTAAATGGTAATATTCTTACGTTAATCGTTACGGAATTATCATTAGCAACAGTTTCGTGAGTGACCCTATTTGACAACGAAATAAGATACATAAAATCACTTACCAAAACACAGGACCTTTCCCTTGTGCGACGAAAGTACTTTGCTCGGCAAGATATCCTGTAAACACCCTGAAATAGCAAATCGTGTCAAACTAATTCCTCACGAAAGTGAAATCTACAAAATGATTAAGTATATTTAACATAAATACACAAGGCCGAACCCGGTCGTCGTGTGCTGTTATACCCCGACAAAAACGGTGGTTACGCAGGTCTCTGCCGCCTGAGTAGAATCTCGACAATTTTTAGTTAACTTCGGTACATCCGATTTTTGCCATATGTCGTATGCCTTAGATTATATTTATCCGACGAAATTATTATTCAAAATGGATTCTTCATTAACAGTTAACGATTAGGAACGAATTGCTCGCACGTGGTGGAACGGCTATCAAATTACGAGAAATTACAACAGAGTTTTAATAAATGACAGTTATTATCTTACCCGGTGACGAAACAAATGTATTATAAGCGTAATACTCTTATAAATTGGTCCCCATTACGGTGGATAAGTTTAGAAGATTTCAATCGCCAAATCACCGGCCATTTTATCCAGTTTTCAAGTTGAAGAATTTGTCGTAAATGACAGTCACGCGTAAAAGATCGGTAGGGGGCGTCCAAACCGTAAGCTAATTTCACGTCCAAAATACATAGGCGTATGAATGAAAATTTCGACCGTAACAGATTCCCCCCCAGCAAGATAAAAGCGTGGAGCGAGATAACGAAACAAAAACTAAAATGAATACAGAAATTTAGGCATACGCCAAGGATAGAACCCTTAAATCCAAAACCAACCCAATTCCAAGAAACCCAACCCCGTGTAATCTCATCAGATTACCACAAATACAGAAGAGACAGAGATTTTCCAGAATCTTAAGAATGCCGACAACCAAAACTGTAACAGAAGCGCACGAAGCGAAAGGTATCTCCAAGAAACCAAGAGTAATTTCATCTAAAAGCAAAGAAGAATACCAACACGGTTTACTAATTTCCGAAGCGCATAAAGCGATACCAAAAAGTAAGGTACAAACAATCAGTAACCCAATACAGTAAGGACGTAAGTATCAAAAGAATTCCAGAGAAAAGAAAATAATATAGGAAAGGTAGAAGTTTGGACAAGCGTCTAGGACTAAGTAGCCCTAAAATCCCCTTAAACCCCAACCCTTAAGTACAAAACCATCGTTCAAAATGGTCCCACAAAAGTAATTCAAAATCCCAAGTACTAATAATCCCCAGAACTAGAACTCGAGGAAAAAAAAGAAGAGGAAAGAAAAGAACGTAAGAAACTATCAGTTGCTAAGCGAGCACTTGTTAATCATCGATCACTGTGCTGGACTGTACCATGAAACTTATAAGCCGATAAACGGAATAGAATATCCCAAGAAAAAACCAAAGAGAAAAGTAGCAAAAGAGATATCCCAACAATGACTAACAACATCCAGAAAAGCCGAGCAAGCGGAAGTACATAAAGTACCGAAAACGGAGTTGTAGTCTGTTTCAAGTTTCAGACCTACCCAGCCAAACGAATAATTTACTAAGCCCAATGTAGCAGAAGAGAGAATTATCAAAGAAGAGAATACAGAAAAATGATATGATTGCAGTGAATCCAAGGAAAAAACAAAGCTTAAGCAGAGAGAAAAGCTTTCAATGCAACCTCAAACAAACCCAGAAGAAAAAAAAAGAAAGTATGAGTTAATAAAGAACAGAAAACTTCACTTGCCAATTAAGCATCGTGAGCCAGTGCTTGTCGTGTTGGAATGTCACATTGGAACGTAAATGCCGAAGAACGGATTAGAATATTCCAAGAGCAAAAGAAACCCAAAGAAGAAAAATATCCTAACGGTGACTGACAACATCAAAGATGCCGACTAAGCGGAAGTACAAAGTACAAGAAGCGACGTTGCAGTCTATTCCAAGTTTCAAACCAAAACCAACAAAACAAAAACCCACTAACCCTAATAAAGCGAGAAAAGTAACTGAGAAAGAAAAGCAAAACTAAAGAAACATAGTTGCGTGAATACTAAAGAAAGAAGTTACTAAAAGAAAATACAAAGAAAGTATTCAAGCAACAAATCCAGAAAAAGAGAAAAAAGCAAAAGAGATAATTGCCCTACAGACAAACCCCTAAAAGCAAAAGGGAAAAAAATCAAAAGTAGAGAAGACAAGAAAGGATAAAAAGAGACAGACGGAGAAAGATAAGACTAGGTATTTCTATGTCCAACTAACCACCCAAGAGGTGAACCATAAGAAGATCAAAAAAGAAAAAAAAAGAACTGATGTCACATAGAAAGTCCCTAAGCCCAGGAAGAAAAAAATAAAAAGTAGAAAAAAATAAGAGATAGAGAAAGACGGAGAAAGCTAAGACAAGATGTAAGAGTCTGATTCGTTCTTCTCTCCGTAGAAGAAACGAAAGGGAGTGACCAACCCTTCAATGCCCAATCAACCGCCCTAAGGGGTAAACCTTTAGGAGGAAGAAGAAGAAAGAAAGAGATGTGGCATGTAGGTGATCAACAGATCAAGAAGAACAAAAAAATAAGAAGTAAGAAAAACAAGAAGGGAAGAAAAGAAACAGACGGAGAAAGATAAGACAAGATGTAAATGTCTGATTCGTCCTTCTCTCCGTGGAAGAAACGAAAGGGAGTGACCAGCCCTTCAATGTCCAACCAACCGCCCATTATTAAGAAGAGAAAGAAACAAGGGAGGAGAAAATATATCAAAATTAGCTATAGAACGAATGCGTACCAATTGCTGTCCCAAATTGGAAAGTATACTTCACGACTTTAATGCAGACGAGCGGAATAGAAAACTCAAGAAAAGAAAAAACCAAATCCAAAAGCAAAAGCGAGATTTCTATATATGACGTACCAATCCAAAAATGCCGACCAAGCGGATATAAATATATACAGACGGAAAGGTAGTCTGTCCTGAAGTAAGATGGAGAAGAAAGAAACCAAAACAAAAGTACTAGAAACTTAAGCAAAGAAAAGAAAGTCGGTGACAGGAATATGAGAGGAACAATTGGGTAGCATCCAAGCTACAACCAACAAGATACCGACGACGTATCCAAAGACTCGAACCACCCAAAACCGAAAGAAAAGAACCAAAAGAATAGCAAAGGTCGAAAGTCGAAAGCCCAAAAAGCGAACTAGCACTTACGACGCTTGCGACGCCGATGAAAGCGAAGAGAACGATTAGAAGAAGGAGACACCAAAGAATAATTAGAAGCGACTGAAGGAGGAGATGCAAAAGCAATAGCAGCGGCTTTTACATCCGGAGAAATAGTACGATCTTTATGTAGACGCGTAGACCTTGTAGCTACACAAGTGTTGGAAAACTTCCTCGTTGCTGGCAGAACGTGACGTGACCTAATAGGCTTGCTTCGTCGCGAATTCGAACAAGAACAATGACGTATAAACTCAGCAACCTTGGGTCTCATGTGAGGCCAGTAGAAGTGATAGCGAAGAGCTTCCAACGTACTCCTAACACTGCGGTGTTCACGCTCAGATGGAAGATGGTGATCGTGGATTAATTGTTTGCGTTGGTCCGAAGGAACAACTAATTTCCACACGCAAGAGTCAGAGGAAGAAATGCGTACACGTTTACATAGAAGACCTTTCACAAGACACCAACGAGAGAAACGGCGAGGAAAAGCAGAAACTTTAGAAACCAAACCTAAGTACCAAGGATCGGTAGTAGGTCTAATAATCCTAGAAACTGAAGAAAAATTTGGAGAAATTTGCTATTTCAGGGTGTTTACAGGATATCTTGCCGAGGAAAGTACTTTCGTCGCACAAGGGAAAGGTCCTGTGTTTTGGTAAGTGATTTTATGTATTGTATTTCGTTGTCAAATAGGGTCACTCACGAAACTGTTGCTAATGATAATTCCGTAACGATTAACGTAAGAATATTACCATTTAGGTAATAAGTTTGCTTGCTCTGTGTTACGTCTGCTGTGTACTACCCATAATTATTAGGATAATTTAATGTTAACGCCATAATTGTTATCACGGTTTTATTGTCGGTAATGCCATATTACTAATTTTCTTTGTGGATTTCGCATATTGTATACAAACGATATTTACTACGAACTATTCTTCGCTACTTATTTCCTTGGAATTTATTGATGTGATGTGTGCTGCCGATGCTACAGGCATTTAGTTAGAAAATTTGATGTACTTCTTAGTCAAAGTGTACGCTAATTATTAATGCAAATCGTTACTCATTGTAGAATTTAAGTTTGGCGCATAAGCAAACTGTGATAGGTATTAATTCTACCTCGAAAATATTAACGCTCATATCTTCTATTATTATTCCAACGTTAACCATTAAATCGATTATACTTGTTAATCTTTCTTTTTATCTTCCCTGCTCCTGTGATTATCGTTACCTACTAATTACTTCTGGCTACTCGAACAGCCGAGTATAAGGCTTACGAACCTAACATCGCGTTACAAGTTTAGTCCGTTCTGTCCTGAGCAAGATAGAAAATTACTTTGGGATAAGCTCTGGCGCCCTGCAACATCTTTTCTGTATTTAGTGTGGACCTCCCCTCTTTCCGAATATTGTGAGTTGGCCGTGCAGGTTCGTAAATAGCCAAAGCTTGTAACACTGCATCCAAAAAATACAAAAAATGAAGTGAAATTGGGCACCACCGTAAGTTCCAGATTTGTTTCATCTGAGCGTTTCGCGTTTCGTTACACGAGCCTTCGAATCAATAAGTGTTTTTAACACTAAAAATTAAATATATATAAAAGAAGTACAGTTCATACTATAATCTGATATTGTCTTATACATTAATTGAATTGTCTTACTTCAGGTGGTTAAATTATTTGACGAGACAGCCTCTGCAGCAATTGCTAAATCTCAAAAAGCGTTTAATGACGAAGCTGTTAAAAGAGAACTAGTTTTTATAAAAACACACTTTTTCGGCATTCCTGACGAATTAAAGAAGCTAGAAAAAAGCGAAACCGCAATGACCGAATCTTTCGCTACATTCAAAAGAATAAGAGCAATTATAAACGCATGTCCAGGGACTATAAGAAGAAAAATTAATTAAATTTGATCTCTTTAAACAAACGACTGAAATTCAAAAAGGTGAGGTCATGAAGCATCAACAGAAAATATCTTTAACAATAACAGAAACATCGGCATTGAAATTTGCTCCACTAACATCTTGTGATGTCGAAAGAACTTTTTCCTTCTATAAAAATATTTTAAATGATAAAAGGCAACAGCTTCTTGGTCAAAATATTGAAAAGTATTTGATTTGTGCTTGGGAAAAATAAACATTGTAAAACAAAAAAAATAAACTGTAAATTTTAATAGATATTTGTGCCTTTTTGGCAGGTTTAATATGCCTTTTATACCACCTTTTTTGGTATTTTTTCTTGCCTTACTATCCGCTCTTGAGTTATGAGTTATCTGACACCTGGTTACCTGTTATTTCCTGATCTTTGTTTTATCTACCAAACACACCATAAGCTACGTCCAGAATTTTTAATGGAAGTTTTTCTTTAGACCTTCGAGCAAATTCTGTAGCTAAAAGAACTTACAATATTTATCAAGTTTCCCAAACATTTGTTTTTTGTAGTTACCTTAGTTTTATAATTGTCATTTTATTAATTGTCACCTGAAGAAGAACAGACCACGTTGGAAAGCTTGTGAGTTTTTTAATAAATATATTACACCATTTACCCAAAAACTATTTTATTAAATTAAACTGTAATGGTAATTCGATTAAAAAATATATAATAAAATTTGATTAGTTAATACCCGCAGCTCACACAGAAGAATTGCATTTATGGATAAAAGCATATAACTGAATTTTCCTACTGATGTCTTATCAAAATATCGCGTAAATTGAAATTCATTCACACGAATCGACCAATTATATTCTATGCATTGACTCTAACATCGGTGCATTCGAATTGTTTGGATGACTGTTAAACCGACATTTTCTTTCTAATGTCGATGTAATGGTGCACAGTTTGGAAAGAGCAATTTCATTTTTAAACTTTAATTAAATAGTTGATACGTTTGTTTCTAATTCAGTATGCAACCGTTTCCCAGTTTCAGTTTTGCACGGTTGAGTGATTTTAATAGCTTCATATGGTTTGCGGAAACCAATCAATAAAAATATCAAATGTAATACTTTCATTTTAAACAAACGTTTATTTTATATAGCAACTAAATTAGATTTATATATCAATTTGCTTATATTACTTTTACTTTTTGCTTACAACAAAATTAATTAAAAATTTATTTGTTTGCTAAATATCTAAAAAATATAAAAATCCGAAAGTCGTTATAATATTTTAATTAATTTTTGATAAACTTACTTATTGTAAAAAAGTCTAGAACGCGTGTGTTCGAGATAAATATAATTGAATTTAAACTACGTGTCTTTAATGTAAACAAGTGTCAGTTTTAAGATAAACGGAAGTTATCCGCGGACATTATTTTTCGAGTGATTGTAATACATTTCTTAAATATTGTTAGGTTTAATTAGTTCGTGTAGTTATAAACGTGGAAATATTTTGTGTATAACTAATTAATTTTAAAATTCGTTACATTGGAGTCATCTGTGGGGTTTGCAATTTTACTGTAAATATCATTAAGTAATTTAATATCGCTCCCGTAATAAAAACATTGATTGCGTAAATAATCAACTGTTTAGTTCGCGATTTGCGTGTTTGTTTATAGCATGTAATTTGTTACGTGCATCAATTTCAAAATGTACTACCTTGTATATTCTTGCTTGAATTAAAGTTAGTCTTTCATTTCTCGACGCCATCTATCGAGTATCATTTGTCCCTTCCGTTCGAGTAAACGAAAAGTCGTCATTTTGCTTTCACGTCGTTCGCTACATAAAAATATGCCTGGTTGAACTAAACTTGATTTCTTAAAACATCCACGTGTTGTGACACGATGTATCATGAAATCATCTATAATTATTTAATTTATTCAACGCAGGGTAAGTGTCTTCTATTCTTTTTCGGATTAAAGGTAATTTCCATGTCGTTTCTTTAACGCCATGTGTTACCTTCCAAATGTGGTTTTTTTTGTCTGTACAAGTTTAAACATCGACGATGGAAAAATTCTAAAAGGAAGCGCTGGACTTACAAACACTGCGATACAAGGGCAGATACGATTAATATTCGGAGGCAATTGACGTTTAACTAATACCACCTTGGACGAAAGTGCATATGTAACAGCATACGATACGTTTCGGTTCTCTTACCTTTCATAAATGTTACTTTTTACTTGTTGTAGAGTTTGTGAGTCACCAGGTAGACACGATTATTTTCAGGTAGCTTTGATTACAAAAAGCCAGAAGGAAAACGTTTTCTGAAAGTAAACCTGGATCTTCGTAAGTCAATTTTTGATATTAACTATTCGCTGTCGTTACGGTGCTGCTCATGAATCATATATACTGATCGCGTCGAAACATTTAAAATGATTTGCTGCGTATTACTATTAGTCAACTAGTTTAAGTTAAATTGCTATCGCATGTTGATTACGTCAACTGTCAATTATTATTGTTAATGCAGTTTACTTACAAAGATTTCTGTATCTTCTAGCTGATACACTTATGATTTGAGTGTATTGTGAGTTGCCGATACTTCCGACGTTCTAGAACTAACGTATATTTGTACTCAGAATAAATTTTTTATACTGTGATGTTATCGAATTACTAATTGATGTTAACGATTTGGTTTCTTTCTTTGACTCCTCCAGCTTTACGAAGCTTAAAAATTTAATACAAGCTTTGGACCTTCTGTGCTGATCTAGCAGAAGCTATATCTACAAAACGAGATCTGGCGCCCAATAATATGAACTGATCACTTGGGCTACAGCGAGTTGGCCGTGCAGGGTTCGGAAATTACTAGAAATTTATAACAAATTCTAGCAGTTTTATTTTGTTAAACTAGTGTCGGGCATTATTAAAAAATTTGAATCAATAAATAAAACAATGGTAAAAAACTTCAGAAAATGGAAGAAAATTTTAAAAATATGAAACAAATACTGTTCAAACATTCCCAGCAAATGGGGGAGAATTCTACAAGTTTAAAATTTGTTACAAGCTTTAGGTCTTACGAACCTTGCACGGCCAACTCACACAGTCGGAGATAGGGAAAGTTCAAGGGAATTATGCTTAAGGGCGCCAGATCAAATCCAAATTAACACTTCTGCCTTGATCACGACAGACGGTCCAAACTTGTAACTAAATTTGAGGTTCGTAATCCTTGTCACTCTGATGTTCGAGTAGCCAAAGTTTGTTACTAGGTAACGACAATTAAAAGAGAAAGGTATGTTGCCATAAAAGAAAGATTAACCAGTATAACAACTTTAATTTAGTAACGTCGATGATTAACACAAATATCGAATTTTCAGTGCATAAATGCCAGCAGTATCGGCAACACACAATTAAGTTGAAGCGAACAGCGAAGAAAATTTTGTAGTGAATATTGTTTGTACACAGCATGCGAAACATATAAAATAATTAATGATACTACCTTAATGGTAATAAAACAATGATAGTAATTACTGAATTAACACTAGCTAACGTTACGTGAGCGACCTTTCTGACAGCGATAAAATAAGTAAATAAACTTACCCACAATCCAGTACCTACTTGGTCGAAGAAAACGTTTTCCCCGGCAAGTGAGCCTGAAATAAATTTGAGTAGCAAATCGTGTCAAACCAATGCCTCACGAAATCAAGATCTACAAAAATGGTTAATTATTGCTAAAGAAAGTGCACATAACATAACCCGATTGTCGAATGCTGTTGTACACTTTCAATGAAAGTTGGTTTCGCAGGTGTTTGTCGCATGAGTAGGATCTCGCAGAAACGTGATTGTCTTCGGTTTATTTAGTTTTAACCGTAGGCCTTATAGATAGAGTTATACTCGTCCCATGAAAGTATTTGTCGATGTTAATCCCTTATAATTCGTTATCGAATAGAAACATGTGGGCCAGAACGTGGTGGAACGGCCGGTGATGACTCAAATGTTTTACGATCGTAATGAAATTATAATTTGATTCCCATTATTAAAGATGTCCTGATGAAATGAAATGAAATGAAAATTATTCTTAAGCCGCACCGACCATTTTATGCAGTTGACAGCTTAACGATTTCGTAGTAAAATGACAGTCACACGAAAAGATCGGCAGAGGGCGCCAAAACCGGAATCTAATTTTAATTCAATATACAGAGTACTCCGTTAGAAAAATTTTGCATTTTAAAAGAAGAAATACGAACGAGCATAGAAAATCAAATTAAAATTGTTCAAGAAGAAACCCAAGCAGATATGTTAAATTTAAAAGAAGAAATTTGCGAATCTGTAAATGACAAAATAGAAGCAATACAGGACAAATTAGAAGAAAGAATAAAAATGAATTGTCACGGCGAAGGAGGCGTCACGAGCGAAGATTTAATAATGAACCATCCGAAAGAAACCACTCACAAGTTTTAAATTGTACTTTTAAATTTTAATGGTAAAGATCCATGGTCGATCTACTACAAGCAGTTTCAAGCCGCAGCTACGGCTAATAGTTGGAGTAACAAACAGAAAGCGACGTCTTTATTAGTGTCCTTACGTGGAGAAGCCCTTGGAATCTTGCAGACTGTTTCTGACCACCTTCACGTTTAGAGATATGGAGATACTCATTTTCAACAAGTGTACCAAGCGCAAATTAAAAGTCGGGTTCAGAAAGTCTTCAAAAGTTCGTAGTTGACATTGCCAGATTAACACGAATTGTGTATCTTACAGCATCAGATACCTTCTTGGAGCAGTTGGCTATTTAAACCTTTGTAAACGGTCTCCGAGACAGCAAAACGCAGCAGACTCTCCGGTTAGCTCTACCAAAGACGTTGGATGATGCTTTAACAAATGCTTTGGAGTTCGAGGCGGCGAAAAAGGTATCGCACCGAGGCAACCATAAGCTCCGTTGTGCTGCAGAAGTACTGGCGCTAGTGTCTGCGAAAGCATCGAGGATATAGCGCAACGAATACTTCGGGAAAGAGAAGTGACGACTTTGAATTGCGGTGAAATAGCCCATGTACGACAACATATTTATTATAACTTTACATTTAATGAACTTATTATGATTTAGTGTACAAATGTTTTATACAATACTA
Organism: Aquatica leii; assembly: GCA_035610365.1. NCBI lineage: Eukaryota > Metazoa > Arthropoda > Insecta > Coleoptera > Lampyridae > Aquatica > Aquatica leii. The sequence continues at coordinate 7,133,366 of CM069432.1, forward strand.
ATCAATGCTACAGTCATTTCACACTCGTGGTTCGTCGACTACTGCCTCTATCTGACTCTCCCGTCCCGCATCTTTCTTGATGACAACAGTCGGCCTCTCCTGACCTACATCGTCCTCGGTGTCGAGTTCGCATTTTTATCTGGAGGTTATCGACATGTGAAAGTCCTTGCATTAGTTGGGTTTTCGGCGTATACGTGTTGGTCTCAATTTATCTACATCAGCTGTTTCTTCTGTAAATCTTTCACTGTCGTATTCTTCATCTTCTTTGTTTTTGCTTAATGAATCATCGCTTTCCTCGTGATTTGCGTACGATTTCAACTGCGATACATGAGCGGTGGTAATGAAAGCTTGTTTTCCTGAACGATTAAATTCTGCGACTTTGTATGTGTTATACGATAACACTTCAGTCACCGTTGAAGGTCCTCGGTACTGTAACGAATCGTTACAAATGTTTAATTTAAAAAGTTTATAGAACTTTATTTAGTTTATATTTAGGAGTATTTTTGAATTGTTTATATAAAGGAAACCGTTATTTATTTATTGTAGTTAAGACTGATTCATTTTAATTAAGTTTGTTATTCGTATCCGTTGGTAAATAATGGTACAAAGGGTATTTTCGTCAGAGCGCATGCCATCCCCGCTTAGAACCGTTCTCCCTCTTTCGAACGTCAGCGATAAAACCGGAACCCCGACGCAAGAACGCGAGTTCCAGTTGGAACTCAAACCGAAGAGGATTTCGGGGTTCCTGTACACCAGCTGGACTTTAGGGAAAGCCGTTTTGCTTTTATTAACCGAACCTCCGGGGAGATATCGCTTCTCTCCCTGTCTGCTCTTCTCTACTGTGTCCTTTACCGGGCGTCGTATTCGTAGTGTTTGGCTTTAGCCTGTGAGCACGTCGTACCCGTAGTGTTTAGCTTTGGCTTGCGGATACGCCTTCCTCCATCCAGTACCGAGCATGGTATTTGTAGTGTTGGGCTATGGCCTGCGAATACGCCGTCAACACGTCGTCTTCGTAGTGTTTGGCTTTGGATTGCGGGTACACCTTTCAATAAAGTGCCTAAATCCCGTCGCCTTCACCCAAGCTTTGAACCCAAGTAACCCTATGTACCAATCCAACGGAGGTTGAGACCCTATTGCATGCTTGTTTGCTTGGTCACCGACGTCAACGCTTTTCGAACGCACGCTAATCAATCATTGGTTTATAGATCACCTTCCGCTTGCTTGGTTGTGGTCTCCGCTTCTGTTCTCGTCGTATATACCGCTCACTAATTATTTATTTTAAGAATAAATATAGTTATTTTCATTTACTTATTGTGTATTTTATTTCGGTCTCCTCGCTCCGCTTTTAGGTCCGTTTGAAGCCTTGGACACAATTTGAACAGGAGTGTAAACTCTTCAAACAAATCTGGCGCCCGGGAACCGTTCCGTCCACTAGCTTTCTATTACAGCTTAGCAGTTTAATCCGGAGTAAGCGTCACAGTACTTCGCTTGGAGTTTGGTAGATTCCCCTGTCGCTTCCGGTACTCTACGCATAAAAACAATTTCTCCCACGTCAAACTCAATTCCACAAGCTTTGCGTTTGTTGAAATAACGAATCTGCTTTTCTTGCTTATTTTTCTCTTATCTCAGCTCGATGTTGAAATTCTTCTTCGTCTGGTATTAATTCGCAAAACTCTCCGTCCACATGTCTTCTCTTAAATCCATAAACAATTTCAAAAGGTGTTTTTCGTGTGGTTTTGTTGATTTGACAATTTAAATTTCGTTCAAGTTCGTAAATTTTTGTATCCCACGAATTTTCATTTTTGTCTGTTAACATTGCATTAATCACAGGTATTATTACGCGGTTTGCCCTTTCAACTTGCCCGTTTGCTCTCGGATGACGTGTTGAGTTTAATGTGTGCAGTTGCAGAGTTGTTCAAATTCATGCGATGTAAAACATGTCCCTCGATCCGTGATTATTCTATTCGGTAAGCCGTAGGTGTACACATAGTTATTCAAAGTGTCTAACACTCCTTTCATTTTTGTGTTTTTGATGGCCCATATTTTAACGTATTTGGAAAATCCATCGGTCGCTACTAGGATATGCGTGTTTTTCTTAGGAGTAACAAATAGTCCTAAATGTTCCAAAGTTATTCGCTCAACTGGTCGTTTTGAAAATGGTATTAAATGTAATGGTCCCTGTTGTTTACTCTCTGGTACCTTATTTAATGCACATGCTACACAAGCGCGTGTCTGGTGTATGGTGCACGTTTCCAAATGCATAATGTGACAGCTTTCCATTTTGTGGTTGTGCGATTATTTTTCGAATTGTACATCCTACTATACGATGAATACCGTTTATCACAACATCTTTTAAATATTTCCCGACTTTAGAATCTCCAACCATTCGAACTTCTGCCGTTGCCGTTGCATTTTGGGTATTTGCACTTGCTCGCTTCTGTAGTTTATCACAATATCTTGCCAAATGTTCATCCCAATTGCAATTGAAACATTTTGGCTTACCTTTTTCGTTCCATTTTGCTGACAAATTTCTTGGTTTCTTGACGTTCGCTTTTTTCCGTTTCGGGTTCCTTTAGTTTCCGTGTTTGTCTTTCCCTATTTTCGGTTCCTGTGGGTTGTATTACACATCCGAGTGTGATGATGTCGTGCAGCAAATCGTCTGGATCTTTATGTAGTTTTGTCAATAATGCACTTTTAATTTCTCTTTTTATTAATCAAGTCACTCTCTGTTCTTTTGTTTCTATAAAACTTAGTCCCATCTAACTTTTCATGAAAGTATGCAGAAAGATCTTCATTTTGCCTTTGCATTCGTTGTTGCATTCTTTCTTACAATTCGGTTGTGCTGAGACGTTTACAAAAGGTTTTCTCAGATGCAGCTTGAAACGACGACCATGTTGTTAACTACGAATCTCTTGCCTCATGCCATGGTTTTGCTGCTTCACGCAGATTCATTCTTGTAGTTTCTAGTTTCACTTCTTCAGACCATCGATGAAATGCACCGCTTCCGTTGATGCTTTGCACTACCGCCATATTTTTCTCCATTGTATGTCAGCATTCTTTTCGTTAAATCCGTCATTACTTGGTACGTTTGGAGCGTTTGCGCTAATGCGTTTGGTGGGCTATTCTGTAGTCGCGTCATCATTTCCGTCATCAACTGTGTTTGCTAGTCACTTCGCCGATTTTAAGTTATTCTAGAGAAGAAGGAAAATTTGTTTTGGATACTGACGCAAGCAATCTGGCCATAGGCGCGGTTCTTTTGCAGGTGCAAGATAGATAAGAAAAAGTCATCGCGTGTTTTAATAAAGTTTTGTCCAAGCCAGAAAGGAATTATTGCGTGACTAGGAGAGAGCTCTTAGCAGTCCTCAAGTCCGTAGATCACTTCCACAAATATTTGTATGGACGAAAATTTCTACTGACTTTAATTGCACGATTCAGTCACTTGCATACACATGATTTTCCTCTCCTGTAAACTCGCTTATTATTCCTGGAAACACCATGCTATTAGATGACTGCTGCCCACAACTAATTATTTGTAGCATCTGTTGCATTTGTGTTAACATGATTGACACTTTTGCGCTCGAAACGTTTGTCACATTAGCGCCTTCTAGCCTCGCTTCTAACTGATTTCCCGCAACCATCTTCGTTGATGGCATCACACGACTATCCGTATCCAGGATTTCAGTTAGAGGGGTCTATTTAGAATAAGTGGTGTATGGCTTAATTACAAATTACAATGTTACAATAATTACAAATTTATTTATTTCTTTATGTTAGGTGAGAATAGGGAGACTATGGACACGGGGAGAGAGTGGACAGATTAAATTTTTCCATATGCAAACTTCTGAAAGCAGTCCCAGCAGTAACTAGCCAACCTTTAGTGTCTAGGTGTAGCGTGCTGTGTTAATTGTTGATGTATTTTAAGTGAATAAAAGATCATTAATTATTTCTTGTTTTTGGTAAGTCTGATGTAATATTTTCGCATGTTTGTATAAGCTTTATCGGTCAAGAAAATAATTTATTTAAACTCATTTTCTGAAGTATACTTTCTGAGTCATTTGAAAGCTAAGTTTTGTAACACGTAAATATTGGCAAGTTTAAAATTTATGGCGCTAAATTCAAAAAAAGTGCGCCGTGAGAGACATTGCAGAAAATGGTTGATAAAAAAGGTGAACACCAAATAGGCCAGGTTACATCAAGAGAAAGAGGTGAGCTAATTACTAAGGTAGGAATTATTTGTGCTAATGTTAGCACTATTCCACCTGTATAGGTTTTTCCTCGACATCGATTCGACCTTAGCAGGATGATGAAAGGCATAACAGATAAAAGTCCATTAGGTTTAGTTCATCCCAGCGGCTGGATGACCTGTGAAAACTTAATTAAAGTTCTAAAACACTTTGTTAAACACGTCCGATGTTCTCTAGAAAAAAAAGTGCTGTTGATTATGGATAATCATGACGCGGTTGACTTTTGTAGAGCGAATGGAATTATAATTTTAACTCTTTCACCGCATACTTCAAATAAACTGCAGCCATTAGGCCGCACCGTGTTCGGCCCTTTCAAGATTTTTTTCAAGCAAGCGGCTGACTCCTGGATGATTTCGCATCCTGGAGAAACTATAAATATTTATGATCTTCCATTTATGTGCCTTCAGTCATGAGATAGAGCAGCTACTCATGTTAATATTAAATCTGGATTTCTGTGCACTGTAATCGTCCCATTTGATCGCAACATATTTTTGGAAGAGGATTTTCGATCTTCTGCTGTTACAGATTGCCCGTTGCCAGTTAATGAAGATCTTGAAAACATAGCTTCTGCAGTTGCAGGTATTCCTCAATGCCATAATAAGTCACCAAAAGAACGGCGAAATACGTATAATCTCGATCAACCATCTACGTCTGTAACATCAAAGGCCGCTCCAAGGAAACAAAATAGCAATTGAGGAAGAAAACGAGGGCGATGTATGATCGCCACAGATACCCCAGAGAAGCTGATACTAGAAGAAATAGTAAGATGTATGGGAAGAAAAGAAAAGAAGCCAAGAAGAAAGTACTTCAAGAAAAATCCATAGATGATGAAGGTGAAGAAATTGTTTTGAATGACAACGCATCAGATGATGGTGTATGTCATGTCTCTGATAAAGAAACGTCAGTCGAATGTGTTCCCAAAGGTGGATACATTATTGCAAAAGTTTTTCAAAAATCGTCTGTCAGAAAATATGTCGCTGTTATTGACGAAAAACATTTTGACGGTTATGATGTTCGCTTTTTAAAGCGGAACATTCCTTCAAATAGGTTTTTTGAATGAATCGCCGGCAGTTGTTATGTTTAATGAAGTCGTAATGGTTTTACCTGATCCCATCAAAGATTCTAGACCAAGATTTAAGGATATGGTCTACTTTAACATAGATCTGACTGAACATAGTTTAGAATAGTGTAGTGTGAGATACTTTTCTATAGGTATCTTCATATAAATTGTATGTTTTCTTATGTTAGCTAATATTTTGTTTAAAACTCAATAAATAATATTATTCAATACTAATGTCCATAGTCTCCCTGGTATGTGTCCATTGTGTCCAAAGCCCGGGGAGATATTGGACAAAAATCACAACTTCCATTTATCGATTATAAAACTTAAACTATAAAAAATAAGTTCTGATTTTATGAGAATATGAACTCGAATAACTAAGCTGTGATCGGCAACTTACACCAGTTTAATATCCTTATAAATAAAAAATCTGCGGTGTTATTTTTAAAATTTGTCCAATGTCTCCCCAGTCTCCTCTACTTGTTATATAGCGTATGTTTGTTTTTTAAGAAAATTGCATTTATTTTTAACTTTATATCAACAATGTTAATTTTGCTTTTTTTATTATAATCATTGAAATAATAATAATAATTAACTATAAAATTTGCTGTTTAGTTTTTGTATATACTACAAAAAGTAAATGGTTGATAAAAACATTTTTTTTTAATTAATACGTAAGACATTAGCAAACAAATAAAATCTTTTAATTTAGTTAATGGCTACTTTTGAACCTTACTGTATATTAAAATCATTTAGATTTCTTAGTTGCGTATTTTAACAGTAGATGGAAATAAAATAATTTTGCGTTGTCACTTTAAAAAATATAGAAACCTGTACAACCAACATAAAAATTCTAAAGCAGTTGTAAAGGTGTTTACACTCGGCAATTTTAGAAGAACTTGTAATAGTTAATTATTTTCCATAATAATCTATTAAAAACCATTAAAGGAACGTCCATATACTTATAACAACAGATTAAGGTGATCAATTTAATTTATTACTTTAAGAATATCATGCAAAGTCATTGTATATAACCTAACTTTATTTTAAGATGTTTTTAACAAGAAGCGAATACGATAGAGGCGTAAACACGTTCTCGCCCGAAGGACGTTTGTTCCAGGTAGAATATGCAATTGAAGCAATTAAATTAGGTTCAACAGCTATTGGTATTTGCACTAGCGAAGGCGTCGTTTTGGCAGTTGAAAAACGTATCACGTCTAATCTAATGGAACCAACAACTATAGAAAAAATTGTTGAAGTTGATAAACACATTGGCTGTGTCGTGTCGGGACTTATGGCTGATTCTCGCACAATGGTGGATAGGTATTGTTGTGCCGGCAAAGTTGTACGTTAATAATTCAGCTTGATTTAGGGCACGTGTTGAATGTCAAAATCATTGGTTTGTTTACAACGAAAGAATGAGTGTTGAATCTTGTGCACAGGCTGTTTCGAATTTAGCAATTCAATTTGGTGATTCAGATGACGATGGTGCTGCAATGTCGAGGCCCTTTGGTGTTGCTATTTTATTTGCTGGCATTGACGAAAAGGGTCCACAACTTTACCACATGGATCCTTCTGGTAACTGCTTGAACTTATTTCTTGTTAAATGTTAATGCTTTGTAAACAGGCACTTTCGTTGAGTTTGAAGCAAAAGCTATAGGATCAGGTTCTGAAGGTGCGCAACAGAGTCTTCAAGAAATGTATCATCGCAGCATGACTTTATCAGAAGCGATTACAGCGGCTCTCACAATATTAAAACAAGTGATGGAAGAAAAACTTAGTTCAACAAATGTGGAAGTTATGACAATGACTCCTAAAGATCTTTTTCATATGTTCAGTAAAGAACAGGTAGAAGAGGTAAGCTTTCATTTTTATGTTTTAAAAATATTTGACCTCTAACTTGAATTGTTATTGTTTTAAGAACATTTTACTAAAACTTCTACTTGAATCCTTAAACCAAGCAGGGAACTATTCCTTACTAATTGTGAGGTTTTTATAATACCTTTTAATTAAGAAATTTTGTTATGATTACGGCTGCTTTTCGTTGTTATGTTGGGCAAATGAGAGGTTTTCATTTAGCTATTGCTCATCTATAAAGCTTTTCAGAGATTGTATTTATTTACCAAAGTTGATATCTTTTCTAAAAGCTTTTACATCAAGCACAGATTTTGAATGATCTTGCATTTGTGTATTGTTTTATGTAATTTTCTAGTGGTTTAAAGGAAAGTAGTTTAATTGTTGCTGCATTCAGTTAAGGAATCGTAAGCTGTGACACATCGTTGCCATATCAGAAACTTGCAGATAGTTGGGCAGATTTCTCAGTGTAAGAAGCAATGCTTTTTTAACTGCTGACATAACGAGTTGTTATAGAGACTACCTACATCTTTATACGCAGTCAGCAGTCGTGGAACAAATGCTAGAAAGAAATTGTCAAATTTTGTTTAAAAATACTAAGGTTGCAGTTAATAAAATTTAGAAATCAATTCAGTCTTAATAGAGATTAGTTTACTGGATGTTTAAAAACTGATTTAAATCAAGCAGAAACCAGTCTATAACAAAGAACTTCAGATACAGGTTCTAATGTGATCTATAACTTGTCACGAAAGTTTAGTTCATAGACAATTTTTTTTTTATTGCCGTCATGCATGTCTAGACAGATTGAAGCGTGACAGTAGAGTCTAGAGCGTTGCTGTGTGTAAAACTTAATTCAGTACATGGGCGCTGTTGAAGCAAAAACTAAGGGCGGCGTCATATAATAACAATTTGAACATTGTTGTTATAGATTTACCCTAAAACTGTTGGGCGGTATACTTTCTATGCAGTGTAATTACCTAGGGAGGGGCAACTACCTACCTTTGCCTCCCCGAAACGACGCCCATGATTAAGTAGTTTACGGGAAGCAAACAAACATGGCGTGCGTAATCTCAGTGTATTCCAAGTGTGAAGTGCGTGCGGTTATTAGATTTTGGCAAGCCGAAGGAAATATCCAAAGCTAAATTCATCGCATATTAGAAGGCGTTTATGGCCCGAATGTCTTAAGCCGAATAAAAATCAACGTTTGGTACAGATAATTTAAAGATGGACGAACGGACTTTATTGATCATCCGAATGAAAACTGCTCAATTATTGACTCTTTCATTATTGAAGAAATCATACGCGACCTAAAGCTGGGTGCCACAAATGATCTCCGAGAACTGCAAAACCAACCGAATGAGTGCGTCACTTCAACATCTCATCCGATAACAACAGGAACGGGATTCTTTCATTGAAAACGGAGATAATACCTGGGTTTATGAGTTCACTTCAAAGTCAAAACAACAGTTCATGATGTAGAAACATACAGATTTATCAGTTAACAAAAAATTCGAGACTCAACTATCTGTTCGCAAAACGTGACCACCGTGTTCTGGCATAGTGAAGGTCTATTGCTCTGGGAATTTCTTGAACCGCGCACTACCATTAACAGCGACAGATACTCTGACACTTTCCAAAAATTGCATACAGCCATTAGAACGTTCAGAGACGAATACGACAAGGAGTTAAACTTTAAATCGACCCAAAGAGTTGTTGACACAGCGGAAATGAGTGGTTCTCCAACGTGCGCCATACAGTCTCGATTTGACTCCTTCCGATTTTATTTATTCGGGCCCTAAAAAATATTTGGCACGAAAACGCTTTGCGAATCAACAGATATTGCAAGACACAGTTGTGGACTACTTTAATCGACTTGACACGTAACACTACCGTGAAGCAATGTTCAAACTACTGTCATGCTGGGATAAATGTCTCAATCTTTACGTAGAACATGGCGAGAAATATTTATTTTCGGGTTTTGAACCGCGTTCCATATTTACACTTTTCACAAAATTTATAAAACTTAGAAAACTTACAAACAATGTTTGACGTTTCGACATTCATGTCGCTGTCTTCTTCAGAAACAACTGAAAAAAAAGATATAGGATCCTGACAAACCTTTATATTACGCCATTTGGGTCAGTGGTACGTGACGATTCCGTTTCATTAGTTTTCCGGAACATGTTTTTCCATATTGGCGTTAGATCGATTCCATTATCCCTATTAAAATTGTCGTACTTTTGGATTTCAATGGCTTCGTTGTATAGTCTAGGCCAACATTGTTGCCTCTTCAAATTTTAATTGTGTGACTGGTGTCTAAAAAGTGTTCCGCAACAGCAGATCTTGTGTTATGTTTCTTTGTATCCGCCTTATGTTCTTTTAATCTGGTAGCTATGTTGCGTCCCGTTTGTCAAATGTAAGCCAGTCCACACGAACAAGGGATGTGGTAGACCCCTGGTTCCTCGAGTGGTGCTTTTGTTTCTTTTGATTTTGAGAAATTGGCGGATATTTTATTTGTTGCAGTGAAGATCACTTTGATATTTTTTCCTCGAAGTATCCTGGCTATTTTATCTGTGCAGCTTTTTATGTAAGGAAGGAAGGAAGCTGCCACGGATTCCTTCTTCTTTGGTTTTTTCTTGCTGTGTTTGTTAATTGCTCGATATATGTCTGCTTTTCTGAAACCGTTTTTTATTAAGTCGTTTGTTCTCGGTCTTTAACGTGTTCGGTTTACTGATCGCCTTGGCCCTGTGTACTAAAGTTTTTAGAACTGCAAATTTCTGAGCTGGATGATGATGTGATTAGGCGTTGAGGTATCTGTCAGTATGTGTTGGTTTTCTATATACTTGATGTCCCAATTTGTTGTCCATATTTTGAGTGACCAGTACGTCCAAGAATCGTACTACACAACTTTCTGGATCACATCAACCAGTTAGATTTCAACATCAAATTCGCCATGGAAAACGAAACAAACAGAAGCATTCAGTTCTTGGACATACTGGTCACTCGAAATATAGACAACAAATTCTGACATCAAGTATATAGAAAACCGACTCATACTGACAGATACCTCAACGCCGAATCACATCATCATCCAGCTCAGAAGTTTGCAGTTCTAAAAACTTTAGTACACAGGGCCAGGGTCACCTAACAAACGCCTTAATAAAAAACGGTTTTAGAAAAGCAGACATATATCGAGCAATTAACAAACACAGCAAAGAAAAACTAAAGAAAGAGGAACCTGTGGCAACTTCCTTTCTTCCTTACATAAAAGGCTGCACGGATCAAATAGCCAGGATACTTAGAGGGGAAAATATCAAAGTAATCTTTACGGCAACAAATAAAATAGCCGCCAATTTCTTAAAATCAAAAGAAAAAAAGCACCACTTGAGGAACCAGGTGTTACAATTTAAATTCTTGTGTGTGTTGTTTGTTGCCTATTATTTGGGACAGCTTGTGACCTTGTTTGTTTTCTATTTTTCATATCGTATTTTCCCAGTTATCTACTATATATTAGTTTAACTTTATTCATTGCCATTTGGCTTACAAATTTGGTCGTGTTGTCTATACATATATACTACATTTTCTTATCCCTTCTCCCCCCTTAACTTTTTCCTCCTGCTCCATACTTCCTCCATCCATTCCGCTCCTTTTCCGTTTTCATCTAAGATATGCACTATTTTCATCACCTCTTCTCTTAGATCCCTGCATCTCTTTCTCTTGTGGTTAAGGTCTTCCGTTTCTTCTCCACATAGCCTGCACAACTTTTCTGGTTCTTCTTTCCAATATTTGTTCCCTAACTCCTCGTTGCCACATCTGAACCTTGCCACCATTTTTTTCCTTTTGTTGCTTTTAATCTCACTGTCTTTTAAATATTCCGGCACCCCTTCACCCTTGATATCTTTATAATTCCTATTATATCTGCTCTCTTTTATCTTTGTGCATCTTTCTTGTTTTTCGATGTCTCTATCTCTCCTTATTATTTCTTCTCTTGTCCTTACCCCCTCTTCTCTTAATCTTTTCCAGCGTTTTCATCATCTCTTTCATTTCCTTTTCCTCCTTAGCCACCAGCACTATGTCATCCGCATACGCCAACGATCATACCTTAGCTTTCACTACCACTATCCCTCCTGTCTGTTGTCCTCTCATTGTCTCTTCCAGATCCCCCGTATATACCGAGAACAGGCTTGGGCTCAGTGGACATCTCTGCCTCAACCCTCTCTTTGTTATGAATTTCTCACTCTCTTCCCCATTCACTTTAACCCTGCTTCTCGTTTCTTCGTATATTTCCTCTATTCTTGTATTAATCTTTCATTGATTTTTTTTCTTTTCATATATTCCCACAGCTTTTCCCTATTCACTTTGTCAAAAGCAGCTTTTAGGTCTACGAATAGTGCTACCATTTTCCCTCTTTTTTTTTCTAGTTCTTTATTTACTAAGTGTTTCATTATATATATGTTGTCTATCGCTCTTCTTACTTTTCTGAATCCCGCTTGTCCGTCTGGTACCAAACTTCTTTCCTCTATTTCCTTCCGTAATCTTTCTTGCAGTATTGTCGCGTACAATTTGTATGCCGAGCTCAATAATGTTACCCCTCTATAATTCTCCACTTTATTTTTTTCGCCTTTTTTATGTATTGGGCATATTATGCCCTCTCTCCATCTCTCTGGGAATCCTTCCCCTTTCCATATTTTGTTTATTATTTCCGTCATCCTTTTTTCTACATTTTCTCCCCCGTATATCCACTCTTCTCCTTGTATCCCATCTTCTCCTGTCGCCTTTCCTTTTTTTATATTCTTTATCGCCTCTATTACTTCTTCCTTCCTTATTCTATCCCCATCTCCTTCTTCTTGACTTACTACCATGTCTTTCCTTTTTTCTTTTTCCTGCTTTTGTTCTTCCCCTCCCAACAGGTTCCGAAAATATATCTCCCATTCTTTAATTTTTCTTCCCTTTGTCGTCCTGTTTTTCCTCTGCTTCTTTAGGTACTTCCATACATGTTCTTCCGTTTTTATTCCTTTAATCTGCTCCTCTTGTTTCTTTTTGTTTTCCTCCTTCTTTCTGTCGCATGTTTTTTTGTATATTTTTACTGCTTCTTTGTATTCTTCTTTTTCTTTCTTCTCTTTTTTCCACTGTCTTAATGCTCTTCTTGCATTTTTCTTTGCTTCCTTGCATTCCTTATCCCACCATTTCTTCCATCCAGTTTTCTCCCCCATCCATTTTCTAAATCTTACTCTCTCTGTTGCTTTCTCCATCATCTCTCTCATTTCCTCCACACTTTCTTGTAATTCCTTTCCTATCCATACCGTTTTCCCTATTCTCTCTTTATATCTTTTTATACTCTCTTCTGTCCACTTTTTTTTAGTTATGTACTTCTCCTCTTCCTCTCTCTCTTCTCTTTCCCTTCCTTCCATTGTCAATTCCAGTGGTTGATGGTCTGACTACCCTTTCTCCCACCTTAAATGTCTTTACCTTTTCTGCGGCCTCTTCATTTGTCATTACCAAATCTATTATTGATTCTCCCCTTCCTCCTATGTACGTAAATTCCCCCTTTCCATCTTCTTCTCTGTTCCCGTTCATTATTTCCCACCCTTTTTCGTTGCACAATTCCAGCAGTTCCTCTCCTCTTTATTTATCACCTTGTCCTTTGTTTGTCTCTTTCCTGTCCCTTTTCTTTCTTGTATTCCCCTCTTCCCTATTCTTGCGTTGAAGTCTCCTCCTACTATTATCAATTCTTCTTCCCTCTCTTCTATCATCTCTTCTATGTTTTTCCTTGTCTCTTTCATTCTACTGCTATAAACCGTCATTACTTTTATTTTTGTTTTTCCCCACTGTATGTTCCTTTCTACAACTCCTCTTCTCTGTGGCACTTTCTCCTTCTTTTCCTGGTTCAACCATTTCTTTCTTATTCCCGTTATTATCCCCCCTTTGCTCTCCCTTTTTTCTTTTCTCTTTCTGCATGTTGCACCACCCACTCAAATTCCTCCGGCAACTCTTTTTCCCACCACTCCCATTCTTTTTCTTCCATCCATGTTTCCTGTAATCCCACTGCATCCTGTTCCTTGATGTACTTCCAGAAATCATGTTCCTTGTTTTTTATTCCTGCTACGTTCCAAAACAATACTCTCAGCTCACTCACCTCCCCCTCTGCTTCTTCCTTACTTTCTTTTTTGCTTCCTTCTTTTTCTTTTCCATTTCCATCTCTGATTATTCCTTTTCTTTGCCATTTCGTCAACTTTCTCTCCTTTACCACCCCCCTTTGCCCTTTAGTTTTTTGCCTTTTGGTTCCCCACTTTCTCTTCTCTTTCTCTGCACAGTCCCCTATCCTTGTCGTTCCATATGTATCTGTCTCCGTCTTATCTATTTTTCTGTACCCTACCCATACTCTTTTTCCTTCCGCTCTTTTTTCCACCGCTATGTTCATTATTTCTCTTTTCACTCTTCTTTCCTCCCATGTCAAATCGTGACATATATATTCTTGTATTCTTTAATTTCTTCTTCTCCTCCATTAGCTTCTGTTTTTCCTCCCATCCTCTGATTTCCGCCATCACCATCTCATTTTTCTTCTCTTTGTTTATTACTGTCACTTTTTTCACCTCTACTTTTACATTTAATTTTTGTTCCAGCATCACTGCTAAATCTTTTTGTGGTTTTTCACTTCTCCACCCCTTTATCACAATATTATTCTTTCTTTTCCATCTTTCCTCGTCTTCCGCTTTTTCTCCAGTTTTTCTATTCTCTCCACCAGTTTCTCTTTTTCTTTCTCCCACTTCTTTTCTCTTTCTCCCATTTCTTTTTTCATTTCTTTGATTTCTTGTCTTATTCCTTGCATATTTTCTTCCATCTGTTTCATCATTTCTCTCATTAATTCTTTTAACTCCTCCATTTCTTTCCTTCCTCCTTCTGTTCTTGACGTTTTTCCTTCTGCTCTCCTCCGATATCTTTTTTAATGTCTGGTGATCTTATTGTTTTCTTTCCTCTTTCAAATATTTGTTGCCTTTCTTTTTCCTCTTCCTCTCTCTCTCTTTTATTCATCCCTTTCCCCTTTTGTTATTACTTATTATTTATTATTTATTTATTTTTTTAAAATTTAGTTATTTATTTAATTTTTTTTTCTTTATTAATTTTTTTAATTTATTGTTACTATGATTCTTTCTAACTATATTTAATTAACGCCCGCCACAAATATTAGAAAAGTATATAAGTAAAAGTTTGTATTTCACTGTTATCACAAGCGCGCGCTTGACCTTTAAACAAGTCTGCGATATCCGCTCGCATTCGCACACGTTATCTGAGCCACCTATATCTTCCTATCCATAATTTTAATGTACTTATTTACTACTCACATTAAAATCCTCCTCTAATCCTTTCTTCCACTTCACATTCCTCACCACGCACCCGTAAATTAATTGCTGTAAATCACTTTAAATTACCCAAAACTCCGCACTACTATTAAACACGTCCTCACTCAATCACCTTCGAAACACGACCAGTTATCTACTATCATTCCTAGTTTTGTTACTTCCTGTTATTAGCCATTTTGGGATTCGAATATAAAGAGTTTTACTAAGCGCATGGTCGTGCCGATTTACAACCTCGGTATTGTATCGCTTTAAATTTAAAGGATCTTTGTGACTTGGTGCCTTACTAATTAAAAATCGGTCATTATTTTGTGTGATGTGGGTGTATGAGTGACGATTTTCCCGCTTCTGCGGATTTGAGGGCCTGCGTCTTAGAACCACATGCTAGCTCGCATACCACCGAAGAGGTTTGTACCATCTTTTTATCTTTTATCTGGGTACGGCTTAGGAGCTGTTCTCACCCAGACTATAAACAACCAGGAAAGGGTGATTTCATATATCAGCCGCTCGCTCAACAAGGCTGAAAAGAACTACACCACGGAAAAGGAGTGTTTGGCGGTGCTTTTTGCCGTAGAAAAATTCCGACCATACATTGAGGGAAGTAAGTTTGTTGTAATTACAGATCACTATAGTCTCAAATGGCTTAATGAAATGAAAAATCCGTCTGGCCGATTTGGTCATTGAGGCTGCAGGAGTACAACTACGATCATCGGAAGGGACTAGAACATCTGGTGCCCGATGCTCTTTCTCGGTCGGTCCCGGTGGTAGATGTTGTTACTGAAATTGACCCAGTCAATAAAGATACCTGGTATCAGAGGATGGTACGCACCGTTATTAGTAATCCTAATCGCTACAGTCAGTGGCGTATCAACAACAACAAATTGTATAAATACACCACAGTTTGCCACTCGGATCTGGCCGACGAACAGGATTATTGGTAGGAAGTGCTTCCCAGATCACAACGCAAGGATGTTATCCGCAGGCATCACGATCCACCAACTTGTGGCCACCTCGGGACTGTAAAAACACTAGCCCGCATTGCACAGAAATATTATTGATGTCAGACGGTGTCACATCTGCCTACGAAACCCGAACAAAGAAAGCCTGCAGGTCTAATGGGAGGTCATTCACTGATTGAAAGGCCCTGGCAAGTGGTTTCCATGGACCTAATGGGGCCTCTACCGCGATCATCTAAAGGTCACGCCTATATTTTAGTAATCGCCGATTCCCACTAGTCCATAGCTCTTGAAAATTTGCTACTATTTAAACATTAATTATCGTTCTTGGCGCCCTTATAGTCACCTTGTGTTTTGGCATTGATGGTTGATGGATTTCTTGACCCACGACCACGAACTAGTCCGGGAGTAGCACAATTGATCTTTAATAAATATTGAGAACTTACGGTAGAGCATTTGAGGTTTACCGAAAGGTAATACAGGGGTTTACCACATCCCTTTTTCGTGTGGACTGGCTTACATAGGACAAACGGGACGCAACATAGCTAACAGATTAAAAGAAGATATATACTTTATACAAAAGATATAACGTGTCATAAAACGAGCAATGGGAAGCTTCTACAATTAGTAACAAAGTAGTTCAGACACCTTCATTCAAAACTGTAATCATGGTTTTTCAATAATATTCTGTTCATGAGAAGTAGTTAAGGCACTCCCTAAAAATGTATGTTTGTGCTATAGGGTGAGTACAAAAACCCATTTTACACCTGGAAAATTTATAAGTTGTGTTTACAATTTTGCTTAACTTAGGTACATCGAGGTTACGATTCCCATCTTTTGAAAATGTTTCAAGTTTTCACCGATTGCAATCCTTGATTAGGATAACAACGCAAAATGTTCAAATAGGCAACAAAACAATTATCGTGTGAAATGTGTGTCAGAAATTCGACCGATCAAATTGTATTCACAAGTAGCGTTGGTGATAGACGGAGACAGATACATATGGAACGACAGAGATAGGGGCCTGAGCAGAGAAAGGGAAGAGAAAATAGGTAACCAAAAGGCAAAAAACTAAAGGGCGAAGGGGAGGCGATAAAGGAGAGAAGGTTGACGAAATGGCAAAGAAAAGGAATAATGAGCGATGGAAAAGAAAAAGTAGGAGTAAAAAAAGAAAGTAAGGAAGAAGCACAGGGAGAGGTGAGTGAGCTAAGAGTATTGTTTTGGAACGTAGCGGGAATAAAAAACAAGGAACAGGATTTTTGGAAGTACATCAAGGAACAGGATGTAGTGGGATTACAGGAGACATGGATGGAAGAAAAAGAATGGGAGTGGTGGGAACATGAGTTGCCGGAGGAATTTGAGTGGGTGGTGCAACATGCAGAAAGAGAGAAGAATAAAGGGAGAGCAAAGGGGGGTATAATAACGGGAATAAGAAAAAAATCGTGGAGTCGGGAAAAGAAAGAGAAAGTCCAACAGAGAAGAGGAGTTGTAGAAAGGAACATATAGTGGGGGAAAAACAAAACTAAAAGTAGTGACGGTTTATAGTAGTAGAATGAAAGAGACAAGGAAAAACATAGAAAAGATGATAGAAGAGAGGGAGGAGGAATTGATAATAGTAGGAGGAGACTTCAACGCAAGAATAGGGGAAGAGGAGGGAATACAAGAAAGAAAAGGGACGGGAAAGAGACAAAGGACAAGGTGATAAATAAAGAGGGAGAAGAACTGCTGGAAATGTGCAACGAAAAAGAGTGGGAAATAATGAACAGGAACAGACAAGAAGAAGGAATGGGAGAATTTACGTATTCATTACGATTTTGTAATGACAAATGAAGAGGCTGGAGAAAAGGTGAAGACATTTAAGGTGGGAGAAAAGGTAGAGTCAGACCATCAACCACTGGAATTGACAATGGAAAGAAGAGAAAGAGAAGAAGGTGAGGATAGGATAGGGAAGAAAGTACAAGAGAGTGTGGAGGAAATGAAAGAGATGATGGAGAAAGCAACAGAGAGAGAAGGGGGAGAAAACAGGATGGAAAAAATAGTGGGATAGAGAATGCAAGGAAGCAAAGAAAAATGCAAGGAGAGCATTAAGACAGTGGAAAAAAGGGAGGAAAGGAAAAGAAGAATACAAAGAAGCAGTAAAAATATACAAGAAAACATGCGAAAGAAAGAAGGAAGAAAACAAAAAGAAACAAGAGGAGCAGATCAAGGGAATAAACACGGAAGAAGATGTATGGAAGTACCTAAAAAAAGAAAGGAAAAAAAAACATGACGACAAAGAGAATACAAATTAAAGAATAGGAGATATATTTTAAGAACCTGTTGGGAGGGGAAGAACAAAATCATAAAAAAGAAAAGACGCGGAAGAAAGAAGCAGATAGGGATAAAATAAATGAAGAAGAAGTAATAGAGGCAATAAAGAAGATAAGAAAAGGAAAGGCGACAGGAGAAGATGGGATACAAGGCGAAGAGTGGATATACGGGGAAGAAAGTATAGCAAAAAGGATGACGGAAATACTAAACAAAATATGGAAAGGGGAAGGATTTCCGGAGAGATGGAGAGAGGGAATAATATGCACAATCCATAAAAAAGGTGAAAAAAATAAAGTGAAGAATTACAGAGGGGTAACATTATTAAGCACGGCATACAAATTATATGCGACAGTACTACAAGGATGAATACAAAAGGAAATAGAGGAAAGAAGTTTGGTAACAGGCGGACAAGCGGGATTTAGAAAAAGAAGAAGAGCGATAGACAACATATATATACTGAAACACTTGGCAAATAAAGAACTAGAAAAAAAAGAGGGAAAATGGTGGCCCTATTCGTAGATCTAAAAGCTGCTTTTGACAAAGTGAATAGGGAAAAACTGGAAATACATGAAGAGAAAAAAAATCAATCAAAGATTAATACAAAGAATAGAGGAAATCTACGAAGAAACGAGGAGCAGGGTTAAAGTGAATGGGGAAGAGAGCAAGAAATTGATCACAAAGAGAGGGTTGAGACAGGGATGTCCACTGAGCCCAAGCCTGTTCTCAGTATTACGGGGGATCTGGAAGAGACAATGAGAGGACAACAGACAGGAGGGATAGTGGTAGGGAAAGCGAAGGTATAGTCGTTGGCGTATGCCGATGACATAGTGTTGGTAGCTAAGGAGGAAAAGGAAATGAAGGAGATGATGAAAACACTGGAAAAATACATGAAACAAAAAGAAATGAAAGTAAACACGGAGAAAACAAAAATAATGGTATTTAGAAAAGGAGGTGGGAAAAGAAAAAGAGAGGAGTGGAAATGGAGTGATGAGGAAGTGCAACAAGTGAAGGAATTTACATACTTGGGCTACACGATGAAACAGGATAATAAGGAGGGAGAACGCATAAAAGAAAGAGTGAGGAAAGGAAACAGGTTAATAGGACAAGTGTGGGGGAAAAAGTGTTCGAGATGGATATAGAAAAAAGAAAGCTGTTGTTTGAAAAGTTAATAAATGGGGCGGAAATATGGGGCTGGAAGGAGTGGAGGGAGGTAGAAGGGCTGCAGGAAAAATACTGGAGATGGGTTTTGGGTCTGGACAGAGATACACCGGGGTATATTGTGAGAGAGGAGGTACAGGTAGCAAAAATAAGAGTAGAGACAGGAAAAAGGCTCATAAAATACGAGGAAGAACTGAGGGAAAGAACAGAATGCAAAATACTGCAAGAATGTTGGAAAGAGATAAAGGGAGGAAAAGTGAAGTATGGGCAGAAGGGCAGAGAAGAGTATTACAAAAGAAACGGGTACGTGAGAGAAGAAGTGGAGAGATTAAGAGAAGAGGGAGTAGGGGTAAGTGAAGAAATAATGAGAGATAGGGACATCGAAAAACAAGAAAGATGGACAAAGATAAAAGAGGGCAGATATAATAGGAATTATAAGGATATCAAGGGTGAAGGGGTGCCAGAATATTTAAAGGATATAAAGAATAAAAGCAACAAAAAGAAAAAAATGATAGCACGGTTCAGATGTGGCAACGAGGAGTAAGATAACAAATACTAAAAAAAAGAAGAAGAAAAGATGTGCAGACTATGTGGAGAAGAGACGGAGGACCTTAACCACATAAGAGAGAAATGCAGTGAATTAAGAGAAGAGGTTATGAAAATAGAGGAAATCTTAGACGAAAACGGAAATGGAGCGGAGTGGATGGAAGAAGTATGGAGAAGGAGGAAACAGTTAAGAGGAAGTTAAAGTAGCGTTTTTTTTTTGTAGGGTGTGGCATAACTATTTCTGTTGAGCAGCGAGAGGCATAAAATTAATTTATGTCGACAAGGATAGTTTTAAAACAAGTTTAAATTTAGTAATACCGTTCGGTAGTGACTGATGTCGCCACAAAGGTTTTTGTCTTCGAATGATAATGTCTTATGCAGTTATTGTCATCTTAATTAGTTTTATCTCTTTATTTAATATTTATAGTAATTTATTTAAGTTTTATATTTGACGAATGTAATATTTTATAATTACAGGCACTAAAATTGGTCGCTCCCCTGGAACAGTCTAGAGGAGATGCAGTGAATCGTTCTGAATCTGATCATCGTGTTATACAAACAAAAAGTTCACACTAACAAATTGGGTTGATTGCGTTATTATTGTTTTGTAAACTTTACAATTAGCTTTGAATTCTTTTTACAATTAATTAATAAAAATACTTTCCTCAATTCTAAGAATTGTTTTTATGTTTATCCTTTGAGGTTCGAGCTATTGAGGTTTTAAGTACTAAAAGGCAAAAATATCGTCTTTCATGCCCTTTTATAGTCTTTAATACACTGAGTTAAAAATAAGAATGGAAAGTGTAGGGATTTTTAAAATGGTAAGAGATATGGATTTTGAAAAAGTATAGTTTAATCCACATTTTATCCATTGGAAGAGTTATCACTTCATTAAAGAACGAGCCGGACGTATGTTACTACATAGAAAAACGTCGTTTATAGTAATCATGATTTTGGTATATGTTATCAATTTTCTTCTCAAATTTGGAGAAGGAAGAAAAAAGAACACCTTCCCGTTATGAACAATAACCTATTTTTTGTTGAATTTTCACAATACTCTTGTAAAGTGAGTAAAAAATTTATTTATTGAACCCTAAATTACGGTTTAAGATGTGTTGTGAGAAATTCGTTGGGGTAAGGATGCATTTTCATTTTGCCTCTCAATTTGGTTACCTGCACATTTTCTTTTAACTTGGGGATATCTGCAATGTTTTGTCAACCTTGAAAATTCCTATGAACAATTAATAAGGCACGCATGTATTATTAAGAATTGTTCCGGATGCATATTTTGCGAACATTGAAATCACCGTTTCGATTTCTATGGTTGCAAACAGCATAACGAAATTGGAGAGCACACCTACTGAAATATCTTTACTAATGGTGTATATACGTAACAGTTTAATTTTCAACAATTTTATGAAATTTGTGTTGGATGTGTCATTAGCTAATTGCGTACTCTGGAACGTGATATTTGACATTTGTGTTGTATTCACCAACGTGAATTTATTTTGAATGTAATGCTAAGCCAATACATTTGTTTATATGTACAAAATATTGCCTAATCTAAGGGGCTTGCATCATTATTAACTTTGATGTTTATTGACGAACTCTTAATTGCTATTTATCTACTGTAACTCCGGACAAAGCGCGCGGTGTTTTCTTCTAAAGGCACAGCCGAGTAAAACGGAATTTGTTACGTACATAAATTTAAATAATGCATTACCCTGTATATCAGTTTAATTAAAAGTTGCTTTTATATTTCTTGACGCCATCTATCCGGTTCGTTGGTCACTTTGTATTGAGCAGACGACATCCGGTGAGATTTCCGGCATTTTGACTGTAACATCGTACCTGGTAGTATCTATGTTTGCGTGAGTGAAAGTTCGTTCTCTAAAATCATCCACGTGTTAGGGACACGATGGAAATTATGTAGTTTCCTTAAATAACTAATTTGCTCCCGCAGCGTAAGTGATTTTGTTTCTTTCTTTAATTAAAGGTAATTTTTATGTCTTTTTGGTTAGCCGCCATGTGCTACCTCATAACTAAGGGCATTCTGGTTATAATTTAAAGCCCACCAGGGAAAGTTGTGATTTCGTTGCGGTCGTGGGGTATTCGTATCGTCACCGGCCATTCTTACCACCATCCGGCCCATCAATTCTAGTCGATACCGAAAGACGAGAGATAACCCTTGACGAATATTGTGTTGGAACGATTCTAAATATTTCTAAGGCCTACTGTTGGAATTAATTAAATCACAGAAAAGGGGTATAACAGCATCCGATTTTCGGGTTGTGTTATGTGTATACTTTAAAATTTAAGTAATGATTTTGTAGATTTGGATTTCGTGAGATATTAGGTTGACACGATTTGCGATTCAAATTATTTACAGGGTACGCGTCGAGAAAGTACTTTCGTCGCACATTGGGAATTCCTGTATTTGTGGTAAGTGTTTATATCTTTTCTTTCGTCGTCAACGAGGTTACTCACGAAACTTTCACTAATAGTATTTCCGTACTGATTACCGTAATTGTAGTACCATTTAGTTAGTAAATTTGCTTATACTACGCATGCTGTGTACCACCAATACTTATTGTGATAATTTAATGTTAATGCCATACTTATTATCATTGTTTTCTTGTCATAATGCCATATTACTAATTATGTAAACGATATTTACTGCGAACTATTCTTCGCCATGTTCTTCACTTATGTAGTGTAAGTTGCCGATCCTACTGTGATTCGATGTTGTATATTCTCACTAGTATCTACTTAGATGTGGTTATTTAACTTCGACTATATTTAGATATATAATATATAGATATATTTGATCGAGTAATTAAAATGCAATTGTTATTAACGATTTAATTTTTCTCTTTTATTCGTTTCTTTCAGCAGTTACGAACCTAACATCTTGTTACAAGTGCTACCATTCTGTTGTGAGCGGACAGAAGTCACTTTTGGGATAAGCTCTGGCGCCCTTAAATATCTTTTCATTATTATCTAGGAACCCTACCCTCTCACCGACTATTGTGAGTTGGCCGTGCAGGTTCGTAAAATACCTAAAGCTTGTAACAAATTGATTATGAAACCCACTGCACCAGTTGCAACAGCACATTTTTTTCAAGGATTACTCCTGGTGAAACCTCTTTCCCGAGACCTGTTCGCGGTGAAAGCTTTTCTGAGATGCCTAATGCCCGCCTCGTGAGTACTACTCCGCGTCTTGCTTCTGCAACTTCATAGCGCTTATTCAAACATCACCTACTCCGTCAGTGGCGTATCTATTGACACCTTGCATTTGACCATCCTGTATCGGTGGAGTCCCCGCTACCAATTCCATTACATAATCGTCAAAACGTCGCGGTTTTACGCCCCGTCGTCGTTTTATTTCGTTACTCGCCGTGTTGATTTCTTCACCATCCTCAGAAGCGCTGCTGCTCTGCGTCTTAATTCTTGTTGCGGTTGATCTTTCGCGTGTATAAGGTACACCGGGGCAATTGCAACCTATAATTTCAGTAGTTTACTTTCACCATCTTGTCACATTCTTCTTTGACCATTAAATCCAACAAAATTTACCACACTGCAGTGAAGGATGTTAACAAGTTAGTGTCAAAAGTTAAAAACGATATGTAAACATTTTTGGGTTGTTTACACACAAAAAGGTGACTGGGTCAATAGTTTACACTTCCCCGGGATTTTGGGGCAAGTGTAAATCCAGTGTTTATTTCCTTTAAAATGCGCGTGAATACGACCAAGGCAAGTGTAAACGAATCAGAAAAGAAAGTAGTAGCAGAATATATTTAAAAAAAATCAGTTTACATTTTTGTCAAACGTAACATCAAATACAAAGAAACATCTTTTCTCTAATGTTGGCGGTGGTAATATTCTGTCAACCTCTTCTGGGGTTATAACTGACACGTCTGCAGTGTTGGGCCAATGAAATTGTGAAGAAGTTCGAACTCTTCTTGCAAATTTCACCTCCAAACAAGGAGCTGTCTCTGTTACTTGGCCGACAAACAATCGGTAAGACTTTTTGGTCGCAAGTTTTACTAGGAACCAGTCTCCGATTTTAAATGATTCAGTTGATTTTTCCAGCGATGCCATAAACTCATTCTCTCTCTCATTTTTGATGATTTATTGTTTTGTGTTGTTTGTTGTTCTCTTAGTTTAGCAACAGCAACCTCAGACGTAATAATTTCCGCCCCTAAACATATCTTTCTCCTCTTTCCTATTTCTGTTTTCGGTGTTTGTTTTACATACTCCAAGTGGAGGGTTTCAAAACTCTTTGACGGTTTGCTGTACTCAAAACTGCTTGAAGGTACTGACACGGAAAGTACTGCTGGAAATGATGAATCTCTTTGCTCTAAGCTTGAAAAAGTCTCTGGCTCAGGAGGTACTGTCATTGCAGTGGCTTTCGAGGTAGATGGGAAAGAAGTTTGCTCTACAAATGTTGCCACTGGAGTTACTCCTGCGACAACCTGCTCCAAATCATTTGCGTTGCCCTTTGCCAAATCACACCATCTGGCGTATGTCTCGGGGTCGAATTTTTCAATCGGAATGATATTTTTATTAAAAGGAAAAATTGTGACAGTATTTTGGAAAACTGTGCTTTTTGTAACTTTTGCCCATAATTATGTCTTTGCCACTATATAAGCTCTCTATCCCATGCCATTTTCAGGGATTTAAAGACGCAGAGGTCCATGGGTTGAAGCAAATGACTGGAATGGGCCGGTAGTTTGATGATAACTACATCATAGGATATTGCTTGTTCAACTGTCGAAATACTCAAGTGCGAGCTATGGCCATCGTAAATTAACACTACCGGGCTTTCTAAACCAACATTTTTAAAAAGTTGTTTCTAAAATATTGCTCAAATGTTCCGGTCTCCATCCAGCCATTCTTGGTTGCAAAATACGTTGTTTCGGGATATCCATCAGATGGAATCCAAGAGTCCCACAATTTTATTTTCTTTAAAGACCACTAAAGGAGACAGCTTTTTAGCTTCAGCATTTCCACCAAGCACTCGTTGTTCTGTAGGCAGCTTCATTTTTTGCACCTACTACTCTTACGCGTGACGGGTCGAGGTAAAAACTATTCTCGTCAACGTTGAAAATTTGAGATGGTGGGATATTGGCTATGTGTTTTTTGAGAATGTCAAAGTATTCATATATAATAAATGGATCCATCGACCGTTTCCGAGCTACTTCCACTAGTTGTGGCTTTTTTTAGCTCAAATTGAACCTCTTCTTGAAACGCATAGTAGTATTCGCAGCCTGGAATTACATTTTTGAATGGAATTTTATTTTCATTGACATAGCGCTCAATAAGTTGAAGAACTTCATTTTTGGACAAACCGAAACCCCACTTTTCTAACATTTTAATATTGTCAGCGATTTTTGATTCCACCTCGTGAGGTAGTGCAGGTGCTCTACCGCCCGTGTTGCTCTTTTGTCCGCGTTTACCTGTTATGTGGGTGTGTAGGGTTGCCTTCGGAATTTTGTACACAAGAGCTGCTTTTGTACAGTGTTAGGGACCCGTTTTTTACTGCAATTATTGCGTTGTTAATGTCTTCTTTACTGTAGGATGGTGGTGGCCTTTTTCGAACGTAATTGCGAACCATATTCTGAGAAGAACAATGCAGAGATACCGTACTAAAAACAAGCGGGGAAGTGTGAACCTACAGACCTTGCATTTACGGCACATTCTACGACGCCTTCTTTGCAGTTCACTCAATAGAACCTTTCTCACATTTTTCTTAGTGTCGTACAGAAGACACTCGGTACTGCTGTGTGTTCTCCGTTCCCTTGACACGCTTAATAAGACCGTCTTCCACTATCAAGTAGTTTTACTGCGTCCAATACGCTTTAATATTTTTGTCCAAAGTACTGACTTCTTGCCAGCTTGGCCGTCGGCTGTTGGAGTTCTAGTTCAAGTGTAGTTTCAATTTGAGAGTGTTTTCTTGCTAATGCTTCTACTGCTTCAGTTTCTACTGGTCATCAACCATGGTACTCAGTCAATACACGACGTCTCAGGGACGTTCGTTTTATGTCCAAATGATGTCTTTACATCTCGGGATTTAAAACGAACCTCTTTAGGATGTCTTTAATAGGACGTCCTCAGGATGTCAATGAAGAACGTACGATGGGATGTCCTATGCGGGGAAAGAAATTTGGGCGTTTGTCAATTCATATTTAGAATCGAATTTTAAAAAAATTGAAAAGAAGAATTTTTATATTAGCTAAAGCGAATGTTTATTTTTATCAAATCAAATTAGAAGAAGATTGTACATTCAATATAAATATAGGACAGTTATATAGATAAATATTATCCATCCATCAATTTCGGTTACTCTAGTTAATCTTTCCTTTGATATAACAAATATTTTGAAGATTTTGATGTGCGTGATTCACTTCGACCACACCGATAAGCCGTTTTCGTACATAAACGAGACGAATGCAAAAAAGAGCTCGAGTAACTCATTGCTTAAAAGTATTTGAATTAAACAACATCGACATATTAGTTGCTATTTCTTTTCTAAATTCTTGTTTTTTACTTAACTGAGTCACATTCGAGCTCCCGTAATTACTACTATATACAAACATTTTTTCAATTCGTATATGTAGAAAAGGAGAGGGGTGACTACCTCTTACATATCCTACAACCATGTAAAAGGGTCGTCCCGTAGACATCCTACGCGGATGCGCAATGATGTCCTATGAGGACATCGTAGGGATGCACAAAGTTGTGACAAAAGAACGTTCCATGAATGTTCCTAGGACATACACAGAACCAAAATGGGATCACTTTGAAACATCCAGTGATCCGCAACATCATGTCCCAGAGACGTCTTTGGGACATCTTTGTGTTGGTTGGGTAGTTTTTCGGGGGCAATCAAAAAAGCATTGTAATTATGGCCAGATTATTTGAGTCATCGAACACAACATTTCCATCTTCTCTTAGATACTTTATATTGCAAATGCAGCTACAAATCGTCGATAGTAGGTACACTACCCAAGGAAACTGTGAACCTGATCTCGATAGGTCTTGGCAATGCTTGCACTGCAGAAACCTTGTTTGGGTCAGTTTTTACTCCATTTTGAGATACGTCGATACCTAAGATATTGCACTTTCTTTTAAAACACGTGGGATTTCTTTGGACTTAATTTCAGATTTGCCCGACAAAATCGTTGGCACACTTCTTTCAAGTTAATGTACCTCAAACGACTTTCTAACCACAATCACGTCGCCTAGATAAACAAAGCGCGTCTTTTAAGACCGTCTTTGCATGATGGTTGCTATCAAACGCTCTAACGGCATAAGAGTGAACTGCCACAAACCACGTCTCATTGTAAAAGCTGTCTTTTTAGGGTCCTTGGGTTCCAACTCCATTTGCCAGTAACCACTCAAACGTGGAGAACCATTCTCTAGCGCAAAGATATTTTGATGCTACTGGGTAAAGATTCAAAATTTAGCAAGCTTTGATTTGATTTGAAAAAAGGAAAGATATTCTATACGCAAACGACGCCAGAATGTTTGAATCGTTTGATCAATTAATTGATATCTTTCTAGCCGACCGATAGGAACGTCATCTAATGTTTCAACCGGCTTATTTTTCAAAGGAGTCATATTGAGAAAATGAACGGGCGTCAAAGCCTGAAGATCGTTTGGATCGTTGCTTAAGACACAAAGCGGTCGAGAATTTAAAAGTGCTTCGATAGCACAAAGAACAGTTTGCAATTCTTCAAGAGTACGCATGTGTGCACCGATCGACTTATATAAGTGAGTTTTAATAGCTTTTATATTGGCCTCCCATATACCACCAAAATGGGGACTAGAGGTCGGATTAAAATGCCATTCGATTTTTCTTTCCGAAAGTTCACAATGAAAACGATTCAGAGATTCGCTTGAATTTAGTAATTTGTACATATCGTCTTAAGGGCAAGGGCAGATACAAGGGGAGGGTCATAGGGGCCATGACCCCCCCCCCCCCCAAACCTTTTTAAAACTAAGTCCTGATTTAAACTTTTTATTTAAATCTTATGATGTGTATAGACTAACAGGTCTGGCTTTGTTGTCAGTTCACCGAGATATGCCTGTGAATCCCAACGCAATAATTGCCCGGTTTGCCAAAAGCAGTCGCCGTAAGGAGTTTGGTATTTAATTTTTTTTTTAGTTTTGAATATATTTTTATTTGGAAAGTATATTTTTAAACCCCGGTATTAACGATTTATTTTTATATGATCTCCCCCCCCCTCCCTATTCTTACGAAAAAGTTTCCCTATTTGATCTGTAACCTTGTGAATGTAGGGTAAAAAGGCCAATTTCGGATTCGATTCGCGAGTAGAAATGTACTTAGGTAATCCAGTACGTGGATGTAGACGACGATTAATAACTCTATGAATTTCTCGCTTTACATAACCATTGTTCACTAAGGGGGGAAACTCATCTAGAAGCCGAAAAATTTGGGTAACTTTGGGAGTGGATTGCGGCTAGGAAAATGAATGAAACTAAGTCATTGTTTTTGCAACTCATTGGGCATGTATTTAAGAGTAAAACCATATAAATTTTTTTTGGAAAATGTTTTCTCTTATTGATAAGTGTCTATCGTCTACTTACTTCCAATTTGATAACAAGTTTTACGAACAGGTTTCTGGTGCTGCTATGGGTTCTCCTCTATCACCTGTTGTAGCTAACATTTTTATGGAATCCTTTGAAACGGTTGCTTTGGAATCATCAATATTAAAACCTAAAGTATGGTTTAGGTATGTGGACGACACGTTATTGTTTGGTCTCATGGTCATTTTGAATTGTCTAAGTTTCTTCTTAAGTCACTTCTACGGAGTTTAGAATCTGGCTTGGTTCACAAGTTGATTACCTAACTAGGTAGTGGTTTTTTGTTAGATTTTCGTTTGCTTTTTCAAGTTATCGTTTTCTTTCTTACCTTTTCAGAGTTTAGATTATGGCTTGTTTCACAAGTGGATAATTTAACTTTTGAGAAGTTCTTAGTTAGATTTCGGTTGCTTGTTTGAGTTTTGCGATTTATCTCACGCCCTGATGAAGCCCCTTACGAAAGTGGGCGAACCGTTGGCGTTCAGTTACAACAATGACACGGTCCAAACCCGGAAGACATTCTTATCTTAGTAGAGATTGATTTTATAAAAAAATGTATCTGAAACTGGATTTCATTGCAGACCTAATACTTTTAAACTATCATCAAACGAAATTGGGTTTAAAAGTTTGTTTTTTTAAATGTTAATGTTAAGGTTTTGAGTTACTAGACCATTTCACGAGGTCAAAGCCTCTTGCAGTGCATAAGCTAATCATTTCAGAACATAATACGTTCTAAGCTGGGTAAAGAAACTCAGTAGTCAACGTACATGTCGTTCACAATTGACTTTGAAGCAAGCGGAAACGATTTCAATTCATCTAAAGCTAATTGACGAATGGTTCGAAGTACTAGATACGGAGAACTTGAGATTCCAAATGCGACTGTATTTATTTCATACACAGGAAGTGACTCTGTTAGAGAAAATCGCCATAACAAACGCTGATATCGTTTGTGCTTATTACAAATGTTAATTTGTTTATGCATTTGACGTAGATCAGCATTAATGGCAACTGGAAAAAATCTAAACTTGGAAAGGATTATAAAAATATCTTTTTGAATATCTTTTGAAGTTTGGGACCTACAAAGAGTCTCTCTTACAACTGGCATCAAATACTATTCGCAGTTGCGTAGAACTTGCTTCTAATTTTGATACTCCATGATGTGGAATATAATATCCAGGGTATAAAAATTCATTTTTTGGAAATTGAGAAATAGCTGCGTTGTAATTCTTTCGATGAATAGAGGATTCTAGTCGCTTTTCTAACAAAAGAAACCGTTTAGGACCTGTACGATAAGATTCACCTAAACATGATGGATCTTTTTTAAACAGAAGCGTCACCATCCACTGTCAAAATCACGCGTGGTGGTATTGTTAAATATTATCTCACATTCTTCCTCATCTGGTTTCAGCCGTGAAGTCGAAAGTTCTTGTAATTCCCAAAAACTTTTAAGTAAACTTTCCGATTAGTTGATAAAAGTGCAAAATTAACTATGGGGTTTTTCACAGTATCCATGACTATATGTCTTAAGGAAATTTCTAAAGCTGTCGGAAAACCTAATGGTCCAGTAATTTTTCTAATGCCTGAAATATTAACAAATGCTTCTGTTCTTAATATTCCATCCACTTCGCCGAGGATGTGAACGGTTTCGTCCGCTAAAGGAAGATTTTGTAAGAATTCTTAGTTTATTTTTGTTAGGCATCGGAGTGGAAATTTTATCGACAACAAATAAATCAACGTTGTAGTTAATGCCAGGATTAACTCTTGATTTTATAATTAAATGTGTTTTGCCATCAACTGAAATTGCAATGTCACCTAAACCAGAAACAGGGTGAAAAGGTTTTACCTGAAGCTTTAACCTTCTGCAACTTCTTTTCCTAATAAAATTGCCCTGACTGGCAATATCGATTAATAGCCGCAATTGATTTACTTTCCTACTACATCGACAATTACCGTAGAAAGCAAGGCTACTGTATGACGTGCAGCGGTGGTTGTACAAAAACTAGCGAGAGTTTTAACTGTTGGGTTTTCACTACTTTGACCATGTACTTTAAGTTAATAAGCGGAGTACCAGTGCTATCAGAACTACTAATATAATTCTTTTGTGGAACGGATTTTTGAAAATGCAATGAACGGTGATGTTTACTATGACATTTAGTACAATTAATTTTTGACTTGCAATTTGCTAGTTTGTGAAACGACAAACAGTTTAAGCAATAATTTAATGTAATAGCGAAGGCTTCCACGGCCGGAATCTATACTACTACTTTGGTGAAACCGGTCGTTCCGTCATTACTCGCATTTCAGAACATGATCGTTGTATAAGGAAAAGGTATACTTCCAAGTCTGCGGTCGCTGAACATCATTTTACTACAGGTCACAAGATAGATTTTGATAATGGCATCGCAACGAGATGGTTATAGACTCTGCTGTGCTGCAGAAGTACCCGCGCAGACACTGGAAAGCATCGAGGAGATAGCGCGACGAATACTTCGGGAAAGAGGAGTGACAGCTTTGAACTGCGACGAAATAGGCCATGTACGACGGCATCGTACTAAACCTAAGAAGAGGACAAGAAGAGCGCTCGATAATTTGGAACGAAGCGAGCAAAAGAGAGTAATCTCATCTAGTCAGACTCCGGAGATTACAATCCAAATGGCATCGCCTAGGGAGCAATTGCATAGCATTTATCTCGATGGCAAGATCAATGGGAGAAGCGTCCAGTTACTGGTTGACACGGGAGCGACGAAGACCATCATTCGTCCTGACATCTTACTGGAAAACGAGAAGACATCACCGGTAACAGTACGACTGCGAACGGCGACGGGCGACGAAATACCTACTCAGGGACAAGTCAGAGTAACCATTGGTTTGGGAAATGGAGTACTCGACCATCAAGTACTGGTAGCCGACATCACGGAAGAAGTTATCCTGGGAATGGACGTGATAAAGAAGTATGGGTTCCATTTGGATATGAAGAACGATGTCTTGAAGATCGACAATGAAGAAATTCCATTTCATTCGTCAGAGAAGGCAGCCGTGCGAGTCTTGTTGAGTGAAGACGTGATTCTGCCTGCAAGGACTGAAAGTGTGGTAATGGCACGCCTGGATGGAAATCTCCGGGAAGGCTACATACGCACGATTGAACCAATGGAAGGCGGCTTAGTTGAAAAGGGACTACTCGTTAGCAGAACCTTAGTACGAGTAAAGAACACGATGCCAGTAAGGATCTTAAACATCAACTCAGATCCTGTAACGTTGAAAAAGAAGACCGTGGTGGGCCAATGCACGCCATTATCACAAATTGTGAGATGCGTGAAGTCGAACGAAGATACGTCGCCGAAGAAGTGTCCACAACATCTATTGGACATTCTTACCACCAAATGCCAAAACCTCAGCCAAGACCAGCTGGCTAAAGTTAAAGTGTTGATCCAAGAGTACCAAGATGTGTTCGCGCTGGAGAGTGGCTCCAAAGGAAGAACTAACGTGGTGAAACATAAAATTAATACCGGAGACGCTCGGCCGATACGACAACATCAACGCAGACTTCCTTTGGCGAAAAGAGAAGAAGCCGAACAAATAATTACGGATATGGAGAGGGAAGGCGTGATTGAACCTTCAAGTAGCCCATGGGCATCCCCAGTGGTACTCGTAAAGAAGAAGGATGGATCAACGAGGTTTTGTGTAGACTACAGACAGCTAAACGACGTTACCAAAAAGGACAGCTACCCTTTACCCAGAATTGACGATACGCTAGACACCCTGTCAGGATCCCAGTGGTTTTCTACGTTAGATTTAAAGAGTGGATACTGGCAGGTAGAATTAGAACCCAAGGATCGTGAAAAAACAGCTTTTACAATCGGAACTGGTTTGTGGCAGTTCACTGTAATGCCCTTCGGCCTGTGTAACGCTCCTGCAACGTTCGAGCGTTTGATGGAGATCATCTTGCGCGGATTGTCTTGGAAGACGTGCTTGGTTTACCTGGACGACGTGATCGTGGTTGGAAGGTCGTTTGAAGAACACTTGAACAATTTGAAGGAAGTGTTCCAGCGATTACGTGGGGCTAACCTCAAACTGAGCCCAAAGAAGTGCCACGTATTTAAGAAGGAAGTCCAATACCTTGGCCACGTCGTATCTAGAGATGGAGTAAGGGCTGACCCAGACAAAATCCGAGCAGTGCAAGCATGGCCAAGACCGATCGACAAACATCAGGTCCGAAGTTTCCTTGGGTTGTGCACATATTATAGAAGATTTGTCCCCGGATTTGCCAATATTGCCAAACCATTGACAAAACTAACCGAAGAAAAAGCAGAATTTAGATGGAATGAAGACTGTGAAAATTCTTTTAATCAACTAAAACAGGCCCTAGTCACTTCGCCGATTTTGAGTTATCCACGAGAAGATGGAAAGTTTGTTTTGGATACCGACGCAAGCAATATGGCCATAGGCGCGGTCCTTTCGCAGGTTCAAGATGGACAAGAAAAGGTTATCGCGTACTTTAGCAAGGTTTTGTCTAGGCCAGAAAGGAATTATTGCGTGACTAGGAGGGAGCTGTTAGCAGTCGTTGAGTCCATCGAACATTTCTACAAGTATTTGTATGGACGAAAATTCTTACTGAGAACAGACCACGCCGCTTTAAAATGGCTACTGCAGTTCCCTAACCCAGAAGGACAAGTAGCAAGTTGGATCGAGAGACTGCAAGAGTATGACTACGACACAGAACACCGTGCCGGAAGCAGTCATCGGAACGCTGATGCCTTGTCCAGAAGACCATGTCCGGCGGACTGCAGCCATTGTTCGCGACTGGAAGAAAAAGTCGAATGCCTCCGGAGAACTGCTATAGTTGATGATGAGTGGGAACCTGAGCAGTTACGTCTCGAACAAGAAGACGATCCTGAAATAAGACTACTCCTGAACTGGAAAGAAAGCGGCCGACGACCAACCTGGGAAGAAGTTAGTGCTTTGGGCAGAAATATCAAAGCGTACTGGGCGCAGTGAGACTCCTTGATAGTAGAAGACGGTCTTCTTAAGCGATCCCTAGAAAGTGCCGAAGGCACGGAAAACAGACTACATTCGGTAGTGCCGAAGATCAGGGTGACAGAAATGTTGAAGCATCTCCACGATGGGACATCAGGAGGACACTTTGGCATTAAGAAGACGTTGGGTAAAGTGCGATGGGAGGGCCCCTATGAAGTCGTGCAGCGTATTAACGACGTCATATACCGCATCCGAAAACCGCCCAGAGGCAAACCAAAAGTGGTCCACGTCGATCGTCTAGCCCCGTTTGCTGGCGATAACCACAATACGCAAGTCCAGGTCCGAACCAGAGTAATAAGTAGCAGAACCAGGAATCCAATCGAAGAAATGGAGTTCGAGAAGTTTATAAAGTTATACGGAGGTTCTGGAAAAGCTAGGTTCGGAGTTACCACCGAGGAACAACAAGACCTGTTCCAGACACAAAAAGATTACGCTATCGCACATTGCGTGGGCGAGGATCTTGACATGTTCAGAGGGGTTGCAGTCGTGTTTAAAAAGAAGTTTGGGCAGCTAGATGAATTACGAAGACAGCAACCGGCAGTCGGAAAAGTTTTAAGACTACGTGGTGGTGACGGACGCTTCGTTTTCTATTTGGTCACCAAGAAATACTTGGACTCTCAAGAGAGAAATGGAGATCAATCATGTTAAGAAATTGGCAGTACCCAAGCTTGGTTGTGGCTTAGATCAACTGAATTGGAGGACAGTTCGAAACATGTTGGAGGTCGTCTTCCGAGGAACAGGCATTCAAGTGTTGGTCTGTAGTTACCAACCAAGGAGCATATTGGGTCAGGAAAAGTCCATTGACTGTTACTTTTATGGTCAAGGAAGTTGCCGAAATGGAGGAAGCTGCCGCTATCGCCACGATCCCTTTTACCGGTATCCCATCCAGTATCTTGTTCTGGGACAGAACAGTCCTAAGAAGGGGGCAGTGAAACGTTCGAGAAATTACTTGCAAATGCAAGAGCTTTCTAGAAGCTGTTATCTATTTTCTATATTATTGCACAATCTGCTGAATCTGCAAATTGACTCACCGTGTAAAGTATAGGTCATGGTAACATTTTGAAGTTTAGATTAGAACATTTTATCGTTTTAATATTAAAGAAATGAACCACTAGAAAATAACGGAGTTTTACATTAAATGTTCGAAGTGTTTTCCCCCGGCTTCTATTCAACTGTTAATTGTTCTAAATTAAACATTTTGAAACGCGACGGACACTTTTACAATTCAAATTCAAATCAAGAGTGAACAGTCAAAGATGATGCCAAAGTAATTTAAAATTCACAGCCTACCCTAATTATAAATTTAAGTGATTGCCTAGTAGTAACGGATTTTCGTTCATTAGAGAATTAAAATGGCTGAAAATTTACCAAAGAAGATCACTTTGAAAAAGAAGTAGAAAGGTGGTGCCGCAAAGGAGCGGGAATAAAGAAAAAGACTATTAGAGGAAAGTTCACATAGTTGTGAAAAAAATTCAGAATTACTTGTCGAAAAAATCAAAAAGTTTATAGGAAGATACGGAAATTGAACAGCCTAAAATAATCAATCAAACACCACTTGCGATGCGATCATAGCAATAAGACAGTTACAGTCTCTCGGACATACATCACAAGAAAATGACAAATGCGAACAGGGTAAGGTAGACCATGTAATTGTTTCCTCGAATGACACCACAGAAAAAATATAGCATCATCGGGTAGTCTATCTCACAATTTAACAACAGAGGCTGTGAAAAATGAGACTGAAGATCCAAATGAAGAGTTTTATTTCAAGAAACCTGAATATCATGATTAGGATTTTTTTTAAAAGGGCATCCACGACATTTTTTAAAATGTGCTGAAAAAATTAACACTGACATCTACCATAGGAAGTCTGGTACAGAAAGAAATTGACTTAGTTATAACAAACAAAAAAACATTTTACTGTTGGATTTGTCTTGCTTTTGTCAAAGAAGACAATCTTCCTCTCTTGACTACTGGCATTTCTGGCCCTGTTAAACACGTTTATACCCGCATAGAAGAACACGAATTAAGCAGAGTACATATTAATTCAGCTGAAGCTTATTTACTGCATAGAAGTGAAAGAGATATACATTCACTCCTGTTTTCAACGGCAGCTGCGGAAAGACGTGCAAAAGTGGAGAATAACAGACTGATATTACTCAGAGTCATAGAGACGATTAAAACTATAGGAAAACGAGGATTAAGCTACCGCGGTGATGGCTCCAGCAAAGCAGCCTATACTTTACTGAACGGGAATTTAGACCACGGGCAAATAATTTTGCTTACCTATATCAAAATTTGATCCTCTGCTACGACATCATATTGAAAACGTAGCAAAAGAAAGCGAAAAAATTCATGTCAGCAAAGTCAAAAAACAAAATAACATTCAAGGACGTGGAAATTTAACAACATTTTTATCAAAGACGACAGTAAATTTGTTAATAGAAGGTATATCAAGTTTAATAAAGCAAAAAATTGCGGATGAAATAAAAAATGCCAAAATTTATTTAGTTCAGATTGATACAACTCAAGACATCAGTGTGGTAGATCAGTGCTCAGTGGTTGTAAGGTATGTTCATTCAAGTATAGTAAATGAACGACTGA
The DNA here is from genome assembly GCA_035610365.1 of Aquatica leii. NCBI lineage: Eukaryota > Metazoa > Arthropoda > Insecta > Coleoptera > Lampyridae > Aquatica > Aquatica leii. Next base: position 7,169,097 of record CM069432.1, read on the forward strand.
TTAAACTAATCTACCTCTACGAAAGGCAAAGACTTATTTGAAATAGTAGCGGAATGTCTCAGAAAGTTTGAAATTGATATAGAAAATTGTGTTGGGAACTCCACTGATAGTGCTTTTAATATGCAAGGGTAGTATAAGCGTTTCACGTCGTGGCTGTCTAAAGATTCTCCTGGACAAGTCCACGTTTGGTGTTACGCTCACGTACTTAATTTAGTTATCAGTGATATCTCTAAACTCACCAACCCAGCTGTGACATTGTTCGGTTTGATTAATAAATGTGCTGATTTTGTAAATGAATCCCATCTACGAGTGATTGTTAGATAGAAGAAATTTCTTCAACTAATACTCCCAATTTAAAATTTGTAAATTTAATCGGAGAGACACGGTGACTAAAATTTTTAACATAAAAACCGGGATTTTTGTCGAGTTGTGTGAAACTTTATATGCAATAAAAACATCTGACAATTTTAATAGTGAAATCAAGTATAATTCAGGTACTCTTTTAGAAAGTTTTTTGAAGTATGAAACCGTAATTACCGCGATAATGTTTAAAAGAATTTCTGTATATACTACACCTCTTTCCAATTATTTACAAACAGCCGGAATGGACTTTTTATAAGCTTATCATATGGTTCACTAAACTCTGAAATCTTTCAAGAATATGAATAAGGAGTTCAATCAAATCTACACTGAAGTAAATAAATTTATTAGCATGGTTAATGATCGGTTCCTAGAAAAAGACTTACCTTTCGAAGTTGAAGATAGTTTTCCACAACGAAGAATAAGACGTAAACAAAAATTCTATGATGAAAATTGTGGTGATGAAGTCGTGCAAAAACCTTTAACCAAATTCAAAATAGAAATTTTTTACGTAACAATGGATAGAATTATTGGCGCTTTAGAGTCCAGGTTTCTAAGTCATAAAGAACAATATAACGATTTTGAATATTTACACCCTGGAAGTTTCTCTTTTTATTCGCGATTACCGGAATCAGCCTTGAAATGCATCTATTCTAAATTAGAATGTTTTTTCCCCAGAAGTCAAGTTGAAAGAATTAAAACAGCAATGGACTGATTTTGTCTCCAAATGGTCAAAGTTGAATCAGTCTTTGTCAGAGGAATGTTTTCAACATAGAATAGAAGAAAACGATGAAGAAATAGAAGTAGATACAGAATTTTTTGGAAGACATAAATTTTGCAAAAACTGCATATTTTGCTGTTACAATGTAATAATAAAATATAATTTATTTGCAGAAGCGTATCCAACTCTGCAAAAGGCATATCAATACCTACTTACTTTATCAGTAACACAGGTTGCATGTGAGCGGTCCTTCTCAAAATTGAATTTTATCCTAAACAAAGTTGATTAACCCAAGAACATTTAGAAGCGTTTATGTTAATGTCTATTAAAAAGGATATTTTAATTTCACTCGAGAATGAAAAAATTATTGATCATTTAATGCTCACAGTAAAAACAGTCTATACAGTGTGTCCGAAAAGTATGGAATATATTATACAGGTCGATAAATATGCACTTTACACGAAAAAGTTGTAAATAAAAGTTGTTTATCACTTAGTTATCTACCACCTGGGAGATATCAATTTAAATTTTTGCTGTAAACAAAATCGCAACGAATAACACTTACATTTTTTTAAATGGCAAGGCACGTCTTTATTATACTCATTTGATAGAGTCTTTTTTTTTCTTTTCAACCATATGAAACTTGAATACCTTTACATTAAAAAATTTTCAAGAAAAACAAGGACATGTCTAACAAATTTATTTTACTGAGCAGTATTAAGCAGGTACGTAATATGTAGTATTGAAACAATTGAATGCACTGTCACAATAGCAAATATTAAACTTTAAATATTTTTACATAAAATTGTAATAACAAAAAAATGTATTTAAACTAAACTTACAATAAATGTTCAAAATGTAAACCATTCATAATTTGACAGTGGTAAATTCGATTTTTAAAACCATCGATTGCTTTTGAAATCATATCTCGAGTTATAGCTCTTTTCTCAACTCTAATGCGATTTTTCAAATCTTCAACATTATCAGGTCTATTTACATAAATTTTGCTTTTAATATAGCCCCAAAGAAAAAACTCTAGTGGACTTAAATCCGGCGAGCGAGCAGGCCATTCTATCGTACCTCTTCTGCCTATCCATGTATTTTGAAAAGTATTATTAAGAAAGTGGCGGACATTAATTCCAAAATGTGGAGGTGCCCCGTCTTGTTGAAGCCATATTCTGTTATGAGGTATATCTGGATCTACTTCATGTGGAAATAACTCGGCCAAACCAGGAACTAACTCAAATCTTAAGAAATCGAGATAAGTATTCGCCGTTAAACTACCTTCAAAAAAATATGGCCCCAAAATTTGACTTCCAATCATTCCTACCCAGACGTTGACTTTCTGCTGGTATTGGGTGTGTCCTTTTAGATACCATTGAGGATTTTGTGAAGACCAGTAACGTGTGTTTTGTTTGTTAATTGTGCCGTTTAAACAAAACGTGACCTCATCAGTAAAAAGGATATTTTTATGAAAATTTGCATCTCGTTCAAGTTTGTTTGTTATTGTTTCACAAAACTCCAGCCTTCTGTCCAAATCGTCTTCAAATAATTCTTGAACTACACAAGCTTTATAAGGATGAAATTTTTCTTTTTTTAAAACGTCATGTACAGCCGATTTATTCAAATTATGGTCTCTAGCAATTTGCCGAACAGAAATTTGTGGATTTTCCTCAACAGACAAGAACACATTGTCTCGTTCCACATTACTTAATGACAAAGGTCTACCAGTTCTACTCGCATCTTTCACCGAACCTGTCTCTTGAAATTTCCGCCAAATTTTGCTTACAGTCGACTGCAAAATGTTTAATTCTGGATGCAAGTTATTAAATAAATTACATACTTCGTCTTGGGTTCTTCTTCTATCTCCATATCCCAGAATCATTAAAATTTCAATTCTATGTTTCTCAGATAATTGAGCCATATTTCAAGCACTAACAAATAGCAAAGTGTGACAGTGTTCTAAAGTGCATTCAATTGTTTCAATGCTACATATTACGTACCTGATTAATACTGCTCAGTAAAATAAATTTGTTAGACATGTCCTTGTTTTTCTTGAAAATTTTTTGATGTAAAGGTATTCAAGTTTCATATGGTTGAAAAGAGAAAAAAGACTCTATCAAATGAGTATAATAAAGACGTGCCTTGCCATTTAAAAAAATGTAAGTGTTATTCGTTGCGATTTTGTTTACAGCAAAAATTTAAATTGATATCTCCCAGGTGGTAGATAACTAAGTGATAAACAACTTTTATTTACAACTTTTTCGTGTAAAGTGCATATTTATCAACCTGTATAATATATTCCATACTTTTCGGACACACCGTTTAAATAAATTAGTTTTTAATAGTAAAATTCGTTACAATGTATTACATATTTGCCTGAATGCTGCTTTACGTGTTATTAATTTGTATATACTCGTACATAGTATTTAATTGAAGGGACTTCATTATATTTATGTAACTTGACTAACATGGAAAACTTTGGTCCGGTGGGCTGGTAAAGAAGTTTCGCCCGGTCCGTTTTTTGAACCCAGTCCGGCCCTGTGTATTAGTATCTCTTTGCTCGTGACACTTCATTTACTATATCAATTAATTTGGTCTATTCTTACTTTAAGCAGTTTCTTTCTATCTTCTAAATCTTCTATTCGTTTATCTTCCATGATTCTTGAATTTTTTTATAATAGTAATATCTGTTTGAATTTCTTTGGGCTTTGTTTTGATATGTGCGATTCTTGTTTGTGCTTGCTCCTGAATAATTGTAATTTTGTTTTCAATGCCAACCTGTATTTGCTCTTTTAGACTTCTAGATTTTTTTTTCAATTCTCTAAAAATTTTCGCAAAGATTTTCTACCATTTTTCGTTAAATTTTTTTGTTTCTCAAAATTTGTATCCATTTCAACAATAAACAAATCTGTACCATTTGGTTTCAGATCTTCGCAAAACCGCAAAACAGGTTGATCGAATTACTTACTATTTCTTCAAGATTTTGCAGGAGTTGTCGATTTGCGGCCATCTTGAAAATCTTTTTTATTATGTACGCTGGTACCATGGCAGAGATTATTCGAAAAAAGTATTTCTGATTATTTTTTTGGGCGTTTTCAAATACAAATTGTAAGTTTTTGAAACTGATACGCTGATTTTTGTAAAATAATCAGTGGTTCTATAGTTTCCTTGCTTCTATCGTTGAATGATTGAAAGATTAATATATTTTAACAAAACATTTCTTAAAGGTTACGGTATTTACCATATTTAGGGAGTTCGGTTAACAGTCAAATGTGGAAGAAACATATTTGCTTTAATTTTTTTTTATGTATATATAGGGTGTCCCATGAGGTACTGTACATACTGAAATGGTATGTTCCTTAGGTCAATTTAAGTAGAAAACGTCCTATAAACATAGGTCCAATTCGCCATAGTTACACAGATACAAGCGTTTAAAGTTTATAACTGATCACACATTTTTTTAAAATTAATTATTCTTAGTCAACTGGGAAACAAAAGCCGAACAGTATGTCATTTATTGCTTTCTTTTCTACTAATGTCACAGTCGATTTTATTAAATGAAGTGTAACTTAAATGCAAAATGCCTTCTCATTTTTCTAACGAAGAATATACTGATATCATTTACATTTATGGATTTTGTGATGGAAATGCAAGATCTGCCGTTAGGGAATATGAACGAAGATTCCCAAAAGGAGGGTGCCAAATCACCAAACCTTTTCTTCTGTGTTTCAACATGTACGGACTCATGGTTCGTTTCCATCAGTTTCAACAAGATCTGACCGTCTGTAATAAAAAATTTCCGAATTAAGAACGTATAATAAAAATGTGAAAATACATTTAATAAAAGTAAAAATAATAATTTGACCACGGCAACAATCGGAGACACAGACCTCTGGGTGTGAGCTTGAATAAAAATAACTACAAAGACGTGAACTCCGTTAATTTATTAACTATAACTTAATATACTATTTACATTAGAGAACAATGAACAATATTTGAATTAAACATATTAGAAATAAAACAGGATTTAAAATAAAATATTAGGGCGCCAACCACCTTTAAATTGGTGATAAAAACGTAAAATCTTACATCTAATTATTAATTGATATTAAATGCAAAAATAGTAAACGGTTAATTTGTTATGAGTGAAAAGTTTTAATAACTGAATTTAATTGCTTAAATGTAAAATGTACTGTTAGTATTAATTCCGGTTGACTCACCACATGATATGACGTTATCGTATAGCTTCTATCTTTAGCACATACTTTGTTGTAGTGATAAAATTCTTCTAAAGGAATGTAGATTTCCAACCACACCAGCAACCATAAAACCAATGTATAAATCCAATGACGGAAAATCCAGTAATTAAAAGAAAAAACCAAAATAAATGATCCAGTAAAAGAAGAGATCCAGAATAAAAAAAAAGACCCTAAATATAAATTATTAGAATGGTTTTTTTTGAATGACATGCTGTACTCACGCTACATTGAAATGCAACGGCCTTCAAAATAAATTCCTTTGTCTAACTATTGCGTAACATTTTGAAATCACAATAATTAGATGGAATGAATAAAAATTAAATTGTATGCGTTTTTACGCCATAATCAAGGAAATTTGTCTTCCTTTCATCACTCACGTCAAATACGCAAGATTGTTCAAACGGAAGTGCAAGCTTAAGCTAATACTCAAGTCGACTACGCAGACGCTTCCGAAATACGACGCGATGTTGCCAAACTGAATAAATTTACGTGCAATATTAGTTGCAAAAATAAACGAATGTAAAATTGAATTTTAATGTAATGAACTCTAACGGGACGTTACACACCCCCTCCATAAAATTTGAAATCGGAAGGTTTCAAACTGCGGAGTGCAGAACTAAAAACAAACAAAAGCAAAAATCAACAACAAACGCAAAATAGACAACAAACGCAAAAAGCAACAACAAACGCAAAATAAACAACAACAAACACAAAAAGCAAGTCTCGCAACATCGTTGCACAAGAATCAAAATCCAAAACTTATTTCCTAAACAAAATAACTTAATCTAATGAAATCCTAATCTAACCCTTAAATTAGAAGTCAAAATCGATAAAGGGAGTAAAACTTAATAAGTCACAATCGAGGATAGCGGATTACACTTTAGGAATACCGTCCAACCTACCATTTTCCCAAAGCGGAAGATGAAACTAGAATTATAAGTTCGACAGTACTATGTAACGAAGGATATAGATAAAAGAGGGACGTCGCGCGAATCCGCGTCATCGTTTGCCGTATATTCTACAAATACCAAAACCACTCGAAACAATTTCCATCTTACTAAAGAACTCAAAAAGAGAAGAGATTGAAAATAGAATTGAAGAAGAAATATTAAACAAAAGTTCCTAAGGTTAGTCGGCTCTTACGACAAGCAACAGGTATTGCTGTGAGAAAATTCTGCTCCCGTCCTCACACAGGGCAAATGAATAAATAACAAGATTAAATACAAAACTTTAAAATGAAAATGAAAATCATCACCAATACTTCAAACAAGGAAAATAGGTATTAATGCTCTAAAATGAGTTTTAAAGTTACACATATAATCATATGCTCAAAGGTAAACTCAAAATGATCGTCTTAACAACTGCACGCAAGCAATTAAAAAACTCAAATACGAGAAGACGAGTTCCAAAGAAGAAATTCTCAGAATCGGCAATAAAATGTAATCAAATACATCAAAATAAAGCAGTAAAATAACTGCAAATAAAATAAAAGTCTTTGGTCAGCGCATTAACCAAAGAATTCATATACCCACACTGTAGTATAAAATAAACATTGAGATTTCCTCAATATAAAATAAAATATAAGGCATCCAATCACGTAGATTGTAATGACCCCCAAAGGTGAGCATCAATAAAATTTAATTAAAAATGGTAAAATCCCAAACCGAAGCTTGAAGTAAAGAAGAATCAATTTCAATCCATGTTTGAATCGTATGTCAAATTCAGGATAATTTGAGACTCGGTTGGCTGAACAGCCTCCAAAGCCATACATAAAGAAATTAATTGAGGAATAGAAGTATCCATCTCAGTCGTAGTTGAATTGAAGTTGTTGGAAAAGAACTTGAAATCGAAAACAAATGTATCAATAAGACTAACTTCACAGTTATCAGAATCATACAAAACAATCGGAACAAAACTCTCAAATCATACACACATCAAACATTCTCAAACATCAAATCATAGAGCTCTCCTTTCAAAAGTAAAACATACTAAGCACATCCTAAAGATACCGTATGAAAAATATAACATATGGTCAAATGCCAAATTTCAAAAATACTGAATGCAAAACTTCCAAATGTAACGAATAACAAAAATTCAGATAAACAAATCAACTTCAATACACTAAAACAGAACTGCACAACAAAAATAGGATTAACTTAAGATCACTATAGTCTGTTGCATTAATGATAGGCAATCTAAGAAGAGGGAACTTCTGAGCTTCACGAGATCCACTCATAATGTTGTACACCCACAACTAAAAAGTACCAAAAACACAAGCGGAACTGACATAAATAATCGTTAAAAGTCAACCTAATCATACCAAAGAACTTATTTACTTGGCATAAAAACCAAATGAAACAAAACAAATTGTACAAGAAAAATTACGATAAAACTAAACACAAACTAAAACAAGAAATGTAAACAAAAACAAAAGAAAATCGAACAAGTCAAAACTATACTAACGTATACATATCAAAAAGAAATAACAGTTCATATTTCCTAAACTATGATAACTGATTTCATATCCTGAAGGCAGAGCTTCAAAACAAGACAAAATTTAAAATGACATAAACCCAAAGACAAAACGTATTCGTGTGAACTCTGTGTTTCACTTCGAATTTCTAACAAATCATAATCGTAACCAACCAGAAGAAAATCTCTTTCAAAACCTAAACAAAATAGAATCGAACAAATTTCAACGGTTGAATAATTTAGAAAAATCATTAAATCAAATTTTACAAGAAATAATTTAGCTCGTAACAACTTTCGTCTACTATCGACATTTTCATTACTAGCATCAACGCCCCGCAAAAACAATTCATGACATAGCTCGTCACTTCTGAGAGCTTCGACAAAATACATTATCACAATAAAATCAAATTCAAAAATAAATCTTAACCTAAAATACACAACACAATAAAATACAAAGTACAAAAGTATTCAAAATTTAAAATATAGGAAATTCACAGTAATTACTTCATTCAAAAATCAGCCCCAAGTTGGTAGCGAAAGTGTAATAAAAAATTTCCGAATTAAGAACGTATAATAAAAATGTGAAAATACATTTAATAAAAGTAAAAATAATGATTTGACCACGGCAACAATCGGAGACACAGACCTCTGGGTGTGAGCTTGAATGAAAATAACTACAAAGACAATTTGTTATGAGTGAAATGTTTTAATAACTGAATTTAATTGCTTGAATGTAAAATGTAACTTAATTCCAGTTGACTCACCACATGATATGACGTTATCGTATAGCTTCTATCTTTAGCACATACTTTGTTGTAGTGATAAAATTCTTCTAAAGGAATGTAGATTTCCAACCATACCAGCAAGCATAAAACCAATGTATAAATCCAATGACGGAAAATCCAGTAATTAAAAGACAAAACCAAAATAAATGATCCAGTAAAAGAAAAGATCCAGAATAAAAAAAAAGACCCTAAATATAAATAATTAGAATGTTTTTTTTTTAATGACATGCTGTACTCACGCTACATTGAAATGCAACGGCCTTCAAAATAAATTCCTTTGTCTAACTATTGCGTAACATTTTGAAATCACAATAATTAGATGGAATGAATAAAAATTAAATTGTATGCGTTTTTACGCCATAATCAAGAAAATTTGTCTTCCTGTCATCACTCACGTCAAATACGCAAGATTGTTCAAACGGAAGTGCAAGCTTAAGCTAATACTCAAGTCGACTACGCAGACGTTTCCGAAATACCACGCGACGTTGCCAAACTGAATAGATTTACAAGCGATATTAGTTGCAAAAATAAACGAATGTAAAATTGAATTTTAATGTAATGAACTCTAACGGGACGTTCTCTAACGGGACGTTACACACCCCCTCCATAAAATTTGAAATCGGAAGGTTTCAAACTGCGGAGTGCAGAACAAAACAAACAAAAGCAAAAATCAACAACAAACACAAAATAGACAACAAACGCAAAAAGCAACAACAAACGCAAAATAAACAACAACAAACGCAAAAAGCAAGTCTCGCAACATCGTTGCACAAGAATCAAAATCCAAAACTTATTTCCTAAACAAAATAACTTAATCTAATGAAATCCTAATCTAAACCTTAAGTTAGAAGTCAACATCGATAAAGGGAGTAAAACCTAATAAGCCACAATCGAGGATAGCGGATTACACTTTAGGAATACCGTCCAACCTACCATTTTCCCAAAGCGGAAGATGAAACTAGAATTACAAGTTCGACAGTACTATGTAACGAAGGATATAGATAAAAGAGGGACGTCGCGCGAATCCGCGTCATCGTTTGACGTATATTCCACAAATACCAAAACCACTCGAAACAATTTCCACCGTACTAAATAACTCAAAAAGAGAAGAGATTGAAAATAGAATTGAAGAAGAAATATTAAACAAAAGTTCCTAAGGTTAGTCGGCTCTTACGACAAGCAACAGGTATTGCTGTGAGAAAATTCTGCTCCCGTCCTCACACAGGGCAAATGAATAAATAACAAGATCAAATACAAAACTTTAAAATGAAAATGAAAATCATCACCAATACTTCAAACAAGGAAAATAGGTATTAATGCTCTAAAATGAGTTTTAAAGTTACACATATAATTATATGCTCAAAGGTAAACTCAAAATGATCGTCTTAACAACTGCACGCAAGCAATTAAACAACTCAAATACGAGAAGACGAGTTCCAGAGAAGAAATTCTCAGAATCGGCAATAAAATGTAATCAAACACATCAAAATAAAGCAGTAAAATAACTGCAAATAAAATAAAAGTCTTTGGTCAGCGCATTAACCAAAGAATTCATATACCTACACTGTGGTATAAAATAAACATTGAGATTTCCTCAATATAAAATAAAATATAAGGCATACAATCACTTAGATTGTAATGACCCCCAAGGGTGAGCATCAATAAAATTTAATTAAAAATGTTAAATCCCAAACCGAAGCTTGAAGTAAAGAAGAATCAATTTCAATCCATGTTTGAATCGTATGTCAAATTCAGGGTAATTTGAGACTCGGTTGGCTGAACAGCCTCCAAAGCCATACATAAAGAAATTAATTGAGGAATAGAAGTATCCATCTCAGTCGTAGTTGAATTGAAGTTGTTGGAAAAGAACTTGAAATCGAAAACAAATGTATTAATAAGACTAACTTCACAGTTATCAGAATCATACAAAACAATCGGAACAAAACTCTCAAATCATACACACATCAAACATTCTCAAACATCAAATCATAGAGCTCTCCTTTCAAAAGTAAAACATACTAAGCACATCCTAAAGATACCGTAAGAAAAATATAACATATGGTCAAATGCCAAATTTCAAAAATACTGAATGCAAAACTTCCAAATGTAACGAATAACAAAAATTCAGATAAACAAATCAACTTCAATACACTAAAACAGAACTGCACAACAAAAATAGGATTAACTTAAGATCACTATAGTCTGTTGCATTAATGATAGGCAATCTAAGAAGAGGGAACTTCTGAGCTTCACGATATCCACTCATAATGTTGTATACCCACAACTAAAAAGTACCAAAAACACAAGCGGAACTGACATAAATAATCGTTAAAAGTCAACCTAATCATACCAAAGAACTTAATTACTTGGCATAAAAACCAAATGAACCAAAACAAATTTTACAAGAAAAAATCACGATAAAACTAAACAGAAACTAAAACAAGAAACGTAAACAAAAACAAAAGAAAATCAAACAAGTCAAAACTATACTAACATATACATATCAAAAAGAAATAACAGTTCATATTTCTAAAAATATGATCACTGCTTTCACATCCTGAAGGCGGAGCTTCAAAACAAGACAAAATTTAAAATGACATAAACCCAAAGACAAAACATATTCGTGTGAACTCTGTGTTTCACTTCGAATTTCTAACAAATCATAATCGTAACCAACCAGAAGAAAATCTCTTTCAAAACCTAAACAAAATAGAATCGAACAAATTTCAACGGTTGAATAGTTTAGAAAAATCATTAAATCTTTCGTCTACTATCGACATTTTCATTACTAGCATCAACGCTCCGCAAAAACAATTCATGACATAGCTCGTCACTTCTGAGAGCTTCGACAAAATACATTATCACAATAAAATCAAATTCAAAAATAAATCTTAACCTAAAATACACAACACAATAAAATACAAAGTACAAAAGTATTCAAAATTTAAAATATAGGAAATTCACAGTAATTACTTCATTCAAAAATCAGCCCCAAGTTGGTAGCGACAGTGTAATAAAAAATTTCCGAATTAAGAACGTATAATAAAAATGTGAAAGTACATTTAATAAAAGTAAAAATAATAATTTGACCACGGCAACAATCGGAGACACAGACCTCTGGGTGTGAGCTTGAATGAAAATAACTACAAAGATAATTTGTTATGAGTGAAATGTTTTAATAACTGAATTTAATTGCTTGAATGTAAAATGTAACTTAATTCCAGTTGACTCACCACATGATATGACGTTATCGTATAGCTTCTATCTTTAGCACTTACTTTGTTGTAGTGATAAAATTCTCCTAAAGGAATGTAGATTTCCAACCACACCAGCAAGCATAAAACCAATGTATAAATCCAATGACGGAAAATCCAGTAATTAAAAGACAAACCAAAATAAATGATCCAGTAAAAGAAAAGATCCAGAATAAAAAAAAAAGACCCTAAATATAAATAATTAGAATGGTTTTTTTTTAATGACATGCTGTACTTACGCTACATTGAAATGCAACGGCCTTCAAAATAAATTCCTTTGTCTAACTATTGCGTAACATTTTGAAATCACAATAATTAGATGGAATGAATAAAAATTAAATTGTATGCGTTTTTACGCCATAATCAAGAAAATTTGTCTTCCTTTCATCACTCACGTCAAATACGCAAGATTGTTCAAACGGAAGTGCCAAAGGGAAGTGCAAGCTTAAGCTAATACTCAAGTCGACTACGCAGACGCTTCCGAAATACCACGCGACGTTGCCAAACTGAATCGATTTACGTGCCATATTAGTTGCAAAAATAAACGAATGTAAAATTGAATTTTAATGTAATGAACTTTAACGGGACGTTCTCTAACGGGACGTTACACGTCTTGAGCAGTTAAATGTGAATGAGCAGGAAAACATTCTACAGATGGTTGATCGGAGTCCAGGGTTGAGTACTCGAAGAATTTCTTCTCGAACGGGACATGATGGGCTTTTGTATCCCTATCACAACAACAGGTTCAGCCTTTGGAACCTGAAGATGTTGCTGCCCGGTTGAATTTCTGCCACTGGCTACAGGTAAATCCACAATTAGTTCCATTCATTTTATTTAGCGACGAGGCGCAATTTACTAGAGATGGAGTGAACAATACACGTAATTCTCATTTGTGGTCATATCAAAATCCACATGGCACAATAGAAACTAACTTTCAGCGCAGATTTTTTGTTAACGTATGGTGTGGCATGATTGACGATCAACTTATTGGACCTTTTTTCTTTGAGGAAAGTCTGACAGGAGAAGCATATGCTAACTTTTTGCGGAATGAATTGCTACCGCTTTTGGAAGAAGTACCTTTACTAACAAGACAACAAATGTTTCTGCAACATGATGGAGCTCCTCCACATTTTAGTTGGCATGTGATCAAATATCTAAATGTTGCTTACCCCAATAGGTGGATTGGGCGTGGAGGTCCGCATGCTTGGCCACCGAGATCGCCCGATCTCACACCTTTGGACTTCTATCTGTGGGGTCATGTGAAAAGTTTAGTATACGAGGTAAAAGTTAATACCAGAGCTGAACTAATACAGCGTATCCTGGATGTGTGTCAACAAACACGGAACAACCAGCAAGTGCTTCGAGCGGCTACTCGGTTCATTTTAGATCGCAGCCGTCGTTGTATTAATGCCGAAGGAGGTCATTTTGAGCATTTGATGAGATTTTTTTTGTTTGTTTTTTTTTTATGTTTGTTTTGTAGTTCGATTTTCTGTTTTCAATAATAATAATTTTCAAAAAATGTGTGATCAGTTATAAACTTTGAACGCTTGTATCTGTGTAACTATGGCGAATTCGACCTATGTTTATAGGATGTTTTCTATTTAAATTGGCCTAAGGAACATACCATTTCAATATGTACAGTACCTCGTGGGACACCCTGTATATAATAAAAAGGATAAAGCTGTTTTTTAAGATTATTTTTTAATTAGTATTACGTTTGAAGATTTTTATTTGTATATATTAAAAAAAAAATTAACAAACTACAAATTCACTATCAGTTTCAAAAACACTAATACTTAAAAACTAAAAGACCGTACAGATACAATTTACAAATCAAACTTAATATACGAATTATCTTGGCAAAATTGCTCAGCAATCTACATAGGACAAACAAAACAATTACTCAGAATACAGCAACACAAACAGTATCAAAAACCAAAATTTAAATCAGGACAACACAAAAACAGCTCTAACTGAACACTCTATAAATCATTTCCATAGCTTTAATTATCTACATCCAAAAATATTACATTTCGAAAAAAACTTATTTCAAAAGATCAATTCTACAAATGATTGAAATAAAACGCAATAAAATCCAATTTGACACTCATCATTTAAACAAATATAATCTTGTTAACAGTAAATATAATTTTTCATTTAATTTAATAAAAAAATTAACAAAAGTATAACATATTAAAAAAAGTATAACATATCAAAAACAATATAACAGATGTTGATCCTAATATATTTTTTGCAGAACAGTGTATAATCATGGTTTGAAAAAGCCTACATGCTAGGCGAAACGTCACCAGAAAATATTTTAAAATAAAAAAATGGTTTTTAAAAAAAATTCTGTTTTATATATAGAAATAAAAATCAAACTTAATACTAATTAAAAAATATTTACTTTAATCTTATAATAGTTAAGTATTTATTTATAAAATTAAAACTTCATTTACATTTTAAATGTTATTTAATATTTTAATGATTGTTTGTATTAAATAAAATTAATATAAAATTTAAAATTTGTACACTGATGGAATACTTTGACTAGAGTACTTAGATTACTTTTTTTGATTTGGTAAATACTCGAAAAATATTTAGTTTTAAATTTTTTTGAAAATTTTTAAATTTGGTTAAAAGTAGGATAGCTCTTTTTCATACCTATGACGAGATTTTTCTGGCACAGTAAACTTGCTATAGTGGCTTTTTCTATTATATCTTTTAGAATAAACGTTCATAATTTATTCTCTTCTCAAAACCACACTTTTTTGCTGTTAAAAAAAAATAAAAAACTGTTCCAGACAAATCCCATAGGTCAATTCATCTCTTCCATCTTCATTTCTTCAATTCTTTGGTCTATTTATCTAAAATAAATGTAATAAAAATGTATTGAAGCTATTTTTTCCACACAACGCGTTCAATGTTGGATGCTTTTATCTTGGTTGGATATTGTCAAAAAAACATCTTCTAACGTATTAGTTGCTATATCATAATCTTCTATAACTGAATGTTGCCTTTGTAGCAGGTCAACTTTGCGAAATACATCATTATATCTTGTGTTGGCAACGTCTAGACTGTACTTTAACATTGTCTAAAAAACGATTATAAAGAATACGTTAAACTAAAACAAAAATTCTTACAGCGTGTTGATCTTCTAAGTCAGCGTTAGTAAAAGTTTTATAAAAGTCTGCTTTCAAATTTCTAACGTCTTCTGATTCTTCGGTGTCCCATTCCTGCATTTCTTTTATAATTTTTTTTCTTTTAAAACTGTTTGAGTCGCCATTTTTCGGAGCTTCGGTTTTTATTTTTAATTTTACTGTAACTATTTGATTCATTTTGTTTTTCAACGCTGCTATTGAACCTTGTTCCAAAATTTGTCCACGTTTTAACAACGCTACTCTAAAAAAAAATTGGCCTATTGCGATAAACATTAAAAAGAAATCAAATAAATTACTTATTGCACAGAACTTCACAATCATCCATGATGTGAGTACTAATTATCATTGATGATCTTTCCTTTATTATTTTTAACTCGTTTCGCATTTTTTGCCTCGATACAGGATCTACACCAGCAGTTGGTTCGTCTAAAACGATGAGTCTTGGACTCCCAATTAACGCAATAGCTGTACTTAATTTTCTCTTATTGCCTCCGCTGTATACATTGCATTTTTTCTCGGCACAGTTTTTTAAATCTAAAAGCAAAATTTTAATAGAAGGTTTTTGCAACAAATTTATTACCTAAAGTGTCAACTAATCGCATTACTTCGTCTTGGACGTGTTCTACACCACGAAGTTCACCGAACAGTTTTAAAATGGTTTTTCCACTACTTAACGGCGTCGAACAATCCATTTGAGGACAATAACCAAATTCCTATATAAACAATAAAAAACGTAATAAAATGAATGCTATCGTCATCGGTCGATAAAATCAACTAATATAAATATCTATAATTATTATAGCATAGTTATCAAAGCTACAATTGCTAAAATTATTGTCCTTGTAACCGTCGTTAGATTTTGTGCGTAATCTTTTGTGAAAGATCAGGTATTTGAGTTTGTTTTATTAATTTCTTGTTCTTTAAATAAATTCGCATTAAATTATTAAAGTTGTTTCACGTTTCTAAATTTATCTTGTAGTAAATTGTAATTTATTAAGTACATATTTAGTGCGTATGCAGTTAAATCATTTAAGTCGATTTTATTGTCATACGTTTTAAGTACATTTTGTAATTTATTATTGTAATCATCGAACCCGTGCTTTTGCACGTTAATTGAATTTTGCATCTTTTTTCCACGTCTTTGTCGTACGGTCGTTCTCTTTCACAAAGATTTACGTTATTGGTTTTAACTCTGAAAGTGGTACCAAGTTGATTTATATGAATCATTTTTGTTTTACGTGCAGAAGTTCGCAAAATTACTAAGTTCCCGTAAAGTCAACCCTTAAAACAATTGGGGGGGGGGTGTAGTAAATTTTTAGTTTTTATGATGGAAATAATTTCTTAGTTCGTGTAATTTACCGCTTTTACGATTCATTTGTTTCCGAGTCTTTTAACGAATCGAAGAATTGTGTGTTATTTTAAGTTTGGCAGCCTTACGCCCAAAGAAAAGCCCCATCATGGATCTACATAAACAAAATTGAGGTATTTAAATTTTTTATCCTTCAAAATAAAAATTGTGATTTCACAAACTTAGTGCTATAAAAGCTTTGAGTTTAATCATAATGTTGAACGCTTGTTTACCGTTTCAATAGTGAACTTTTGCGATTTTGCGACAAATACTTTGTCTTTGTCGAATGTAATATTTTAAAAACCTTATGTCACCGATTTCAATTTTTTTAAAATTTTTAATCGACGTTCAAAACCCACCATATGATTATCGGACTTTAATTTTAAGACTTTTATTCTTTATTTTTTTATAAATTATGTTATAGCAGATTATCGACTTTTATTTTGTATTTTTTTTCTGTCGTGCGAACACGGCCATGCGATTTTGTTTGCAATTTAGTTTGCTTTGATAAATGTTAAATAGTTAAAAATTGTAACAAAGCTTTTGTTTCGTCGGCCTTCGGCGTTTTTTTAATTTAAATAATTTTAGATTTTAGTGCAATACACACCAATAAGATAAGTCCCATTCAAAGTGTATTCAACAAGAGTTTTTGCTCATTTTGCTTTTTGAGTTTCTCAATTAATCACAGTTTTGTTTTAACATAACCTACGACCGTCTCCATTAAGCACCGGCAATTTCTTCATTTATGTTACCTTATACAAGCAATTTTTTCGGCAGTTTTTGAATGTAACAAAGTACCAACGTACTTGTATAGCGATATAGCTGTCTAAACGAGATTTATTCGTGTTCATTACAACACAGGCTTTAAACATTTCTGGCAAACTTTACTCAGCATTATACCAAACTGTGAGAATAAAAAACACAAATTATTGTTCAGGTATAATTAGTTATGCAAGTGTTATGATTTATTTACAAATGTATAGCAATAAATTAGAAAATTTTGTTAAATTAGTAACCAAGTTAAAAAAATTTTACTATTTGGAATAATTTAGAGTAGAGTTTACTTTCAGGATTTAAGGCTTGTGTTGTTGTAACAGAAAGGGTTAAACGCCGTTAACACAACTAAATGTTTGTAGTTAGAAGCAAGTAGTGTTTTTTTTTGTTTTGGGTTACCTTATGATTATCCACGAGGCAATTTTGGGAATCGTATCGGTTGATTTCACCACTATCAGGAATTTCTTCTGTTGAGAGTAAACGTGAAATTGTTGTTTTTCCTGCACCGTTTGCTCCTAATAATCCCAAACATTCATGTCTACCCGTAGAAAAATTGATGTCTTTTAGAACCAATTTGTTTCCAAATTTTTTTGATAAATCTTTTACTTCAATTTTAAAATCTATAAATATATACATAT
This sequence comes from Aquatica leii, assembly GCA_035610365.1. NCBI lineage: Eukaryota > Metazoa > Arthropoda > Insecta > Coleoptera > Lampyridae > Aquatica > Aquatica leii. The sequence goes on from CM069432.1 coordinate 7,186,872, forward strand.
ATAGTAGTAACGTATACAAAATAATTTTAGTAACTATAAATAAAAACTCACCAGTAGATTCGTCAGTATTTGATGGCGTTTCTTTCCTTTCTTTTTTTGAGCGTATATTTGCGAAAGGTTTTCTTACTACATCAATTATTTTTATTTCTACTAGACATAAAAATAATATGTATAAGAGTGTTGAAACAAGGATCTCAATTATGCTATATAGTATGGAGGAACCGTTGTTGTTTAAGTACGATTGGTATTCAACGCACTGTTGAACGTTGTTATCTGAAATTCGGAATAACAATTAATATTTATTGTAAAGTGTTCCCCGAAACTAACCAATAAATTCAATGAAATTGTTGAAAAAAATATTTGAAAAAAGGATTTCGGACAGGTCGATTTTTGTAATAGCGAAGGCTTTCACGGCCGGAATCTATACTAACATTAGAATGTCTTACGGGTTTGGACCGTGTCATTGTTGTTGTAACCGAAGTTGCCAACGTTTCGCCCACTTTTGTAAGGTGCCAAAATCTAACTAAGAACTTCTCAAAAGTTAGGTTATGTACTTGTGAAACAAGCCATAATCTAAACTCTGAAAGGGTAAGAAAGAAAACGATAACTTAAAAAAGCAAACGAAAATCTAACAAAGAACCACTACCAAGTTAGGTAATGAACTTGTGAACCAAGCCAGATTCTAAACTTCGTAGAAGTGACTTAAGAAGGAATAGTCTCCGTATATAAAGGAAACGGATCGTCACGTATGGTTAAGCTTGACTCTGATTGGGTTACGGTTGATAAGGGGCGTGTTTTCGATAAATGACTAATGACCAAGAACCAAAGAGGGGATAGCTCGAAACCGTGATCGCGATTGAAGTTATTGGGATGTTTGATGATTTCTATGCTTTCTCAGAATTTCCTGTTGAAAAAGAATGGAGATTTGGCAATCAACGAAACATTATCAAAATCTCTCTTCTGACCTGTATTAAAATGATGTTCAGCGACCGCAGACTTGGAAGTATACCTTTTCCTTATACAACGATCATGTTCTGAAATGCGAGTAATGACGGAACGACCGGTTTCACCAATGTAGACTGAACCACAAGATGAGGGAATTTAGTATACACCTTGAGATGAAAATGTAGGAAATTTGTCTTTGGGAGAAGGAAGAATCTAAGAGATTTTGCCTGTCGAGTTGAATATGGGTTTAATACCATTTTTACGAAGAAGTTTCCCTATTTGATCTGTAACCTTGTGAATGTAGGGTAAAAAGACCAATTTCGGGTTTGATTCGGGAGTAGAAATGTCCTTAGCTAATCGAGTACGTGGATGTAAACGACGATTAATAACTCTATGAATATCTCGCTTTACATAACGATTGTTCACTAAGGTTCTAGTAAAATGATGAAGTTCTGAGTCTAGATTCTCAGGTTGGCAAATAGAAAAGGCACGATGGACCAAAGATTCAATAACAGAACGTTTCTGTGCAGGATGATGATGAGACGAAGCATGAAGGTATCTGTCCGTATGGGTAGGTTTGCGATAAACAGAATGGCCCAGAAGTCCGTCGGGCTTACGAGTCACAACAACGTCAAGAAATGGAAGAGAACCATTACTTTTGATTTCCATAGTAAATTTGATATCTAAGGGTTGATTGTTAAGAAGAAACTTAGACAATTCAAGATGATCATGAGTCCAAACAATAAACGTGTCGTCAACATACCTAAACCACACTTTAGGTTTTAATATTGATGATTCTAAAGCAACCGTTTCAAAGGATTCCATAAAAATGTTAGCTACAACAGGTGATAGAGGAGAACCTATAGCAGCACCAGAAACTTGTTCGTAAAACTTGGTATCAAATTGGAAGTAAGTAGAGAGGATAGACACTTTTCAGGTCCTTGCCATGTTGAGACAGAATCTGTTTGATGATAATAAGCGAATCCTTAATAGGAACTTTAGTAAAAAGTGAACTAACATCAAAGTTCACGAGTAGATCTTGGGGTTCAAGTTTTATAATTTCTAGACGTTAAATAAAATGCTGAGAGTTCTGGATGTGAGAAGAGGAAGTTCTTGTCCAACATTCTTTGCGAGTTTACAGGTAAAATATCTTCTCACATCCTCAACTGTCAGCATTTTATTCAACGTCTAGAAACTATAAAACTTGAACCCCAAGATCTTCTCGTGAGCTTTGATGCTACTTCACTTTTTACTAAAGTTCCTATTAAGGATTCGCTTATTATCATCAAACAGATTCTGTCCCAACATGGCAAGAACTTGAGTTTGGTTTCTCTTATTGAACAGTGTCTATCCTCTACTTACTTCCAATTTGATAACAAGTTTTACGAATAAGTTTCTGGTGCTGCTATGGGTTCTCTTCTATTACTTGTAGCTAACATTTTTATGGAGACCCTTTGAAACGGTTGCTTTGGAATCATCAATATTAAAACCTAAAGTGTGGTTTAGGTATGTTGACGACAAGTTCATTGTTTGGTCTCATGGTCATCTTGAATTGTCTAAGTTTTTTGATCATCTTAACAATCAACACTTAGAATTCAAATTTACTATGGAAATCGCAAGTAATGGTTCTCTTCCATTTCTTGACGTTTTTGTGACTCGTAAGCCCGACGGACTTCTGGGCCATTCTGTTTGTCGTAAACCCACCCATACGGACAGATACCTTCATGATTCGTCTCATCACCATCCTGCACAAAAACGTTCTGTTATTGAATCTTTGGTCCGTCGTGCCTTTTCTATTTGCCAACCTGAGAATCTAGATTCGGTACTTCGTCATCTTACTAGAACCTTAGTGAACAATGGTTATGTAAAGCGAGATATTCATAGAGTTGTTAATCGTCGTTTACATCCACGTACTCGATTACCTAAGGACATTTCTACTCCCGAAATCAACCCGAAATTCGCCTTTTTACCCTTCATTCACAAGGTTACAGATCAAATAGGGAAACCCCTTTGTAACTATGGTATTAAACCCATATTCAACTCGACATTCAAAATCTTTCAGATTCTTCCTTCTCCCAAAGACAAATTTCCTACACTTTCATCTCAAGGTGTATACCAAATTCCTTGTTCTTATGGTTTAGTCTACATTGGTGAAACAGGTCGCTCCGTCATTACTCGCATTTCAGAACATGATCGTTGTATAAGGAAAAGGTATATTTCCAAGTCTGCGGTCGCTGAACATCATTTTACTACAGGTCACAAAATAGATTTTGATAATGTTTCCTTGATTGCCAAATCTCCATTCTTTTTCAATAGAAAATTCCGAGAAAGCATAGAAATTATCAAACACTCCAATAACTTCAATCGCCATCATGGTTTCGAACTATCTCCTCTTTGGTTCCCGGTTATTAGTAATTTATCGAAAACACGACCCTTGTCAACCATAACCCAATCAGAGTCGAACGTAACCATCCGTGACGATCCGTTTTCTTTATATACGGAGACTATTTCTTCTTAAGTCCCTTCTGGCTTGGTTTACAAGTTGATTACCTAACTCGGTAGTGGTTCTTTGTTAGCTTTTTGTTTGCTTTTTCAAGTTATCGTTTTCTTTCTTACCTTTTCAGAGTTTAGATTATGGCTTGTTTCACAAGTGGATAACCTAACTTTTGAGAAGTTTTTAGTTAGATTTCGGTTGCTTGTTTGAGTTTTGTGATTTATCGCACGCCCTGATGAAGCACCTTACGAAAGTGGGCGAAACGTTGGCAACTTCGGTTACAACAACAATGACACGGTCCAAACCCAGAAGACATTCTAATCTTAGTATAGGTCGATTTTTTACGGAACATTTTTGTTGAGGTAACTTAAAAACTACAGTTTATTTTAAGTTAAAAATTTTACAAGTGACTACTTATTTTTCCATCGAGAACTTTTACTAATAATAATCATTAAACTTATTTGAAATTTATTTTTATTTATCACAAAGCGTATACCTATCTATATTTACTATTTAATTGTTTCTAATTGTTTTAATAGTCCATTTAGGATTATATGCTCTTATATACCCGAAAATTAAGGAATCAAAAATTTCCAATTGAATACAGTTTATATAGAATAATAATAGGTTCTACTATCGTTATTTTGCTATAATTTATGTATGACTGTAACCGTATACCGTCCGCGAATAAAATAATTAATCACTTAATCACACAACGACACGTTTTCTTTTACGCTGCCGTTTCACTTGTTTTATAGACTTGCACGTGCGTCGTTTTAATATTTAAGATTTTCAAGTGACTCCCATTTTGTTCGGTTACCTTTTATATTCTGGACTTATTAGGGACTAAAATATTCTATCGGTTTCGTTAATCGCCTCGAATGTTCTAAATGTTTTGAGAACGTTTGTTTGAATGTATTAAACAATGTTGCTTGATGCGAAGTAATAACATTCTGCTGAACTTTCATTGTTTATTATTTTGAAACGAATCTACACAACGTTTCGATTGCTGTGGTATCTGCAATCGCCATCAGGTGAATACTAACAAACTTAGAAACTACTGGAGCTTATATACTAAAGACATGTCCGATGAAGCGTTCAAGCGTACAAAATCAACTTAGCGTAAAAGATTAATTAACAAAATTACTTAGTGAAGTTTAAGTTGTTTTAGAAGTTTGATTAGTGGTTTCCATATGTTGCTTATCTCGACACTTGGCTGGCTGAACATTTCTTTGTTGTTGTTGATGAATGCCGCTTCTTTAAATTTCCGTTTGTACCAATGTTCTTCTTTGTGTATGATTTTTGCTTCCGACCATTTCATTCGATGTTGGTTATCCCACGAATGTTGCGCGATGCCGGACTTAGAAATCCTCTCTGTGTGTGCGTCTGATGTTCTTTCAGTCTGATGGCAAGTGGTCTTTTGGTTTCCCCCACGTATGATTTGCCACATTCACATGGAACTTGGTAAATACAGTTTTGGGAATCTCGACTTGTTTGTGGCTTTGTGTTGGAAATTATACTCCTAATGGTGGTCGATGATTTGAACACTGTATTTAAGTTGTAGCTTTTACCTATACGTTTTATTGATTCTGATAAACCTTTGACATATGGGATGCTCAGCAGTGAATTAGGCAGTTCTTCTGTTTTAGGTTGTCCCATGGTGTTCAATTGCTTTTTCTGTAAAAGCTCTCCTACAATCTTTTCTGGATAACCATTCTGCCTTAGATCGTTTCTGATGTTTTTGATTTCTTCTCGTAGCCCTTTCTCTGTGTTGCACAACCTGTACGCTCTGTCGATTAAAGATTTTACTACTCCCCTCTTCGTAGATATGGAATGGTTGGATTCAAAGTTAAGATATCGACCGGTGTGTGTCGGTTTCCTGTAGACAGTCGTTTCCATAATTGAGACTCCAAACATTTTGTTGAGATTCTGAAAATCAATAGAGCTACCAGCACTGGATCAATTAGTCAGCTTCGACGTAGAAAGTCTTTATACTAATGTACTAGTTGAAGAAGCATTAAAAATCATCCAAACGAAGCTCCGAGAAGATGAAAAACTCCAGGAAAGAACCACGCTGCCGGTAGAAGGAATAATGAAGCTCCTAGAATGTTGCCTCAAGAACTCGTACTTTCAGGAGAAAGACAGATTCTTTACTCAAGACGAAGGACTACCAATGGGTTCATCTCTATCACCAGTAGTCGCCAACATATATATGAACTGGTTTGAATCCCAGGCCATAGAGAAATCAAAATTCAAACCCAAAACATGGCTTAGATATGTTGACGATACCTTCATAATTTGGAATCACAGTAATCGGCAACTAGACCTTTTTCTACAACATCTGAACAATATCAAACCATCCATTAAATTCACCATGGAAAAGGAAAAGGAGAACTCACTTCCTTTTTTATACGTTCAAGTAACAAAGAACAAGAAAATTATGGAAACGACTGTCTACAGGAAAACGACGCACACCGGTCGATATCTTAACTTTGAATCCAACCATTCCATATCTACGAAGAGGGGAGTAGTAAAATCTCTAATCGACAGAGCGTACAGGTTGTGCAACACAGAGAAAGGGCTACGAGAAGAAATCAAAAACATCAGAAACGATCTAAGGCAGAATGGTTATCCAGAAAAGATTGTAGGAGAGCTTTTACAGAAAAAGCAATTCAACACCATGGGACAACCTAAAACAGAAGAACTGCCCAATTCACTGCTGAGCATCCCATATGTCAAAGGTTTATCAGAATCAATAAAACGTATAGGGAAAAGCTACAACTTAAATACAGTGTTCAAATCATCGACCACCATTAGTAGTATAATTTCCAACACAAAGACCACTTGACATCAGACTGAAAGAACATCAGACGCACACACAGAGAGGAGAGACTTCTAAGTCCGGCATCGCGCAACATTTGTGGGATAACCAACATCGAATGAAATGGTCGGAAGCAAAAATCATACACAGAGAGGAACATTGGTACAAACGGACATTTAAAAAAGCGGCATTCATCAACAACAACAAAGAAATTTTCAGCCAGGCAAGTGTCGAGATAGGCAACATATGGAAACCACTAATCGAACCTCTAAAACAACTAAAACTTCACTAAGTAATTTTGTTAATTAACTTGTTACGCTAAGTTGATATTGTGCGCTTGAACGCTTCATCGAACATGTCTTTAGTATATAAGCTCCAGTAGTTTCTAAGTTTGTTAGTATTCACCTGATGACGATTGCAGATACCACAGCAATCGAAACGTTGTGTATATTCGTTTCAAAATAATAAACAATGAAAGTTCAGCAGAATGTTTCTATCGTCAACAAAACTTTGTAACACTCTTCATATCAATTTCAGTGAATCGATGTAGAAAGTTTTTGCAATTTAAAATTAATAAAACATTTTTTTTAACAATTCCGTCACTATTAATGACTCTATCGAGACTAGCTGTTGCAGAACATTTTTGCAGTTCGTCTTAAAGAAGACGGTTGATTGGACATTTTGGTGTAAGAGGCACAAAACAAATAGGTATTACATATTACAAACACCCACTCATCTAGACATCAAATACATCCTTTTTTGCGGAATATAACTGGCTAAGAGATACGTTCATTGGCTTTTGGTGATTAGATTTGTATCTGGTACAGAGATAAATGTCTCTTTTTATTAAAATTTTTGAGGCAACTTACATTAAAGATGCGTTTCTTTAAAACATTTAAATTCTTGACAACAAATTTTTGACAGTTTTCTTTTTGGTGATAGCATTATAAGTAAAGAAAATAATAATAAACATGTTTGTTTTTTTTCGTTTTTTGGCTTCGTATTTTCTTTCCTTCTTTGTGTCTATTTCATAATGTTTAAATTCATTTTAGTCAATTATCAATTGCAGACAAGACAAGGTAGGTTTTGTCGTAATTGACGATGTTTTGTCCTAGAGCTCCAGCCACCAATAATCAATATTTTTTTCATTGACAGATGTCAATTCTTTAGACATTGAATATTATTTAATACCAACTAGACAGGCAAAATCTTTCAGGTTCTTCCTTCTCCCAAAGACAAATTTCCTAGAATTTCATCTCAAGGTGTGTACCAAATTTCTCGTTCATGTGGTTGTGGTCTCGTTGACTGCCAAATCTCTATTTTTTTCAACAGGAAATTCCGAAAAAGCGTAGAAGTCATCAAACACCCCAATAACTTCAATCGCGATCATGGTTTCGAGCTATCCCCTTTTTGGTTCCCGTTCATTAGTCTTTTATCGAAAACACGCCCCTTATCAACCGTAACCAATCAGAGTCGAGCTTAACCATCCATGACGATCGTTTTCCTTTATATACCGAGACTAATTCTTCTTAAGTTACTTCTAGGGAGTTTAGAATCCGCCTTGGTTCACAAGTTGATTACCTAACTCGGTAGCGGTTCTTTGTTAGATTTTCGTTTGCTTTTTCAAGTTATCGTTTTCTTTCTTATCTTTTCAGAGCTTAGATTATGGCTTGTTTCACAAGTGGATAACCTAACTTTTGGGAAGTTCTTAGTTAGATTTCGGTTGCTTGTTTGAGTTTTGCGATTTATCTCACGCCCTAATTTTGCCCCTTACGAAAGTGGGCGAAACGTTGGCAACTTCGGTTACAACCGGTCCAAACCCGGAAGACATTCTTATCTTAGTATAGATTCCGACCGTGGAAGCCTTCGCTATTATATTTGGAAGAAGTTGAAGTTTAGTTTTTGATTTGAGTCGGAAGTGTTAAGAAGACTGTCGGTTTAAATAAATAAAATGTTTAACGCGTGTGCTAAAATAAATAAAAATACATCAAATGAAAATAAATAACAAACATTGCAGACAGTAATTACCTGTTATAGCGATAGTGTATACAAAGAATTCGTTGTTAAGTAACTTTGAATATTATTAATATACGCAACTTGATAATATCATATCAACCCATTTGAATAAAATAATTAATGTTTTAATTTTTTTTAAAGACAGGTTCTTTGTAATTGCACACTCTATTGAAGCTTGAGGTTTGAGAATTAAATTTCTAAATCACAATTTAAAAATAAAAATCGACCTGTCTCAGCTTTTTGGTTTAAATATTTTTAACGATTTTATTATTTATTTATCCTTTAAGGGAGATAAAGTTTCATACACCTTACTGCTTGGAACTGGCAGTAGGCACTTGCACTTGCAGAAAACCAATATTTGCATTTCTATACATTGATGGATGGTCTCAATGTTGTAGTTTTTTGAACTCGACTCAACAAGGATCGTTTCTTAAATTTTTGATCTGCAATAAATGTCTGTCTAAAGGACTAAATAGTTTCTGAACATTTTTGATATTTTAATATGTATTCTGGACAGGTGTTAATATGACCAACACTTTCTTATAAGTTGCGTAAGTTACTTCTCCCTGGTTTTGATGAAAATTTTGCTGAAATATTTGAATTATCGATGGATAAATACCAATAGTACTACCGTCTGTATACCTGGAAAATAATGTATGTATGATATTGCAAATATGAGAATACATAAATACACTCAGAAAATGTTGTAGTTTATGTTTGTTTCTGATAGTTATTACTTTTTTACTCGCCTACTATTCTAAACTTTTTTGTTTGGAAGTGTATGACTATGTGCATGAAAATTTTGTTTGTGAAATTAGTATGCATTGGATCAAGTCTACTAGGTTTGCTAAACTATTTTATTTTTCAGACAAATTTTAGACTCGTTTTTAAATTTTTTATGAGGTGGTCATCTTGAACAATTCTCAAATGTTTACTAAAAAATCGATGTTATTGGATAACATGGTTTTAAGTTTAATGTTTGCAACGGAGTGAGGAAGAGTAGAAAGTAGATAATGGAGTACTGGTAGTGACACGAACAAGTTATGGCTACCGCGAGCTCACAAATATGGCGACTAAAGAACAAAATAGTGTCGTCAAAAGGGTCATGAATATGTTGGCGGATGAAGGCGTTGGCGAGGATGCTTTTGATTCTGCGCCTGCTCAAAGCGACGACGAACAACGGAAACAGTTCACAAAGATTCGATTACCAAAATAGCAGCTATGTTTAGAAGCTTAGTGACGTCCATGGAAAAAAACAAAATCGTTTCCAAAGAAAACTGTTGATTTTGGTAGAACGTCTGACCAAACCACGACAACTCAAAATTGTAATTACCGTTGTGCCAAACCTGTGGTACCAATCGAGAACTTTGACGGGGATATTAGGGAAGACCAAAGCATGAAATGGTTAAAGCGGTTGAATTATGCGGCGGTATTAGGGACTTGGTTCGAGGAATTTATGCTGGAGTCAGCAAGTTCACATTTGACGGGGGCGACGTTCAAGTGGTACAACACGAAAAGGGACAGTATTCAATTTTGGAAGGACTTTGAATAATAATATCGCCGAACTACCAAATAAGGTTAGTGCATTGGTTAAAGTGAACCGACATCACCAAAGGTGACGCGCGTGAGCACACCTGAAGAGAATATCCGGATGAGGGCCGTCTTACTTGTTACTCATGCCGTGGTTATGATCACAGAAAGCTGATTACCCCAAGGACAAACATGTAACAGGTAAATGGTCAGAGGTTGTAAAATCTAGCAACATTCTGGTGATTAGTGACAATCAAACGGATAATAGCACTATAAAGCATTTTTTAAATCAATAAAGATTGATGGCCAAATGGTTGATGGCATACTTGATCTAGGAGCTGCCATTTATACTAGTAGAGCTCGTGCGGTATTGAATAATAACTTTAATGTGGAAAACGCATCGATACATTTTTACGGATTTGGTGATGATACCACACCGTTGACCAATAATAAAATTGTGACCGTCAAGGTTAAAATAAATGACGTGGAAATCAAAAATGTTGTGTTTCATGTAGTACCAGACAACACTCAGCCAGTTGACATTTTAATTAGACTATGGTTTGCTGAGAATCCCGAAATTTCGTATGTAAGCTCACTCAGTGACATTTACCACTCTGAAGATGCAAGCTGCAATGTCTTGCGAAACGTCAGTTTGTTTGGGTTCACGAACGACAATACGGCAAAGGCCAAGTTCTACTTCTTGTTTTGGCTCTCAAGAAGAGAGTAGGACCAAGCCTAAGTCTGGGTGTCGAAAGTCACTTATAATCATATGGCGTAGGTGATCAACATGGATTGGAAGATTGGATTTTGATGATACGGCAGAGTGATAAAAAAACTTTTGTGTAAAATTACATTTTAGAAAACGGGAGAGTGTATAAACTTGTGAACGTAAAAAAGAATCTTAGAAAATTGTGTGCGATCCCTGATAATAAGCGTAAAAGTTTAATGGTGCAGTTTCATGATTTACAAAGACATTTTTTGGTAGATCGAACTGCCTCTGCGACACTCAAGAACTACTGATTAAAACAATGCGAACGAATATTAGAAGCCATATTAGCGACTGTTTTGAATGCTTATACAATAAAATACCACGAGGTAAACGACCGGGAGAATTACAACTAATTACACCCCCCAAGAGTTCTATGGAACGAATAGGTACATTTTGATTATGCTGCTAGTTTATTAAGAGTCCGAAGAGAAATTATTATATTTTGGTGCTAGTTTGCATTAGCTCAATTTGGAACACCTAAAACGATCGTATCGGACCCTTTAAACGTGCTTTATGTGAGTCTGTAGGGATACACTATACATTAAATTATTAAAAACAATGTGAAACAGTGATGCGGACGGTCATTCTTATTATAATTTTCCCGTAGTAGTGTCACAACTAAAAATCTACAAATTACAAAAGTGACACTCGAGGTAGCATATTATGTTAAAAGTGTTTTAGTATGATATTTGTCCCCTGTATAAGATTTATTCTCGAAACACCCAATTTACGTCGCATTGGGTAGGGATAAAACGTCAAATTTTAAACAAGATTTTATTCTTCCGGTAGAATTTGAATAACGCGGACATCATCTAGCGTTGTCTACGCCCAGCTTTCATTGTTCATTATTCACATCCATGCGAATATGGAATAGAAATTTGTATTTGGAGTAAGCATTTGTTTTTTATGTTTGTGGCTTAATTTAATGTTTCCGTATTTGTTTGTAGCGGGTATCCATACCTCCACACGTGTTTTTGTCTGAGGACATAATAAGCAGATGTTGTAATTAGAAAAATGGTAACGTCACGTCACTGTAGCTAACACCATCTACAATTTTGAGGGTTTGGATGCAATTATTATCGTATCAGAGGAAACAATTACCGAAATTACGAAGTTAATTTGAGGCGTATTCGCTTATTTTTACTGATCGTATGAATTAAATGGGTTTACTTGTGATAACACCGTATATACGTCTTTGTTAGATTTCAATTCAGTTTTAGGAAATACTGAAAAGGTACCACTAGCTAGTCGCATGTTTCAATTCTTAGTATTTTGGTGGTCAGTCAATTATAACACAATTAATTGTACAATCGTTTGGTTGTTTCTCATATTATTATACGGTGCGTTTTGATTCTCTAGATCTTCGAGATTCGTATTGTTGTATTTCAGTTTGGAAAGTAAACTCGTTTCTATTCTGAATGTAAAAGTTCGGCCGACAAGGCCACTTTGTTCTACGACGTGTTCCTTTAACGTGAACTGCTGTCTGTGATAAAATAAATATGCTCTATGTTACCACTTCTGTTATGTCATTTGTTCTATTTCAGCTAGGGGTAGATTTAAACAGTGTCTCGCACCTTAGTTTTTAATCGTTTTGGTGCCTCTTTATTTTATAATTTAGCACCACGAAACGATTCAATCACTGGAAAAACTGAATTAGTCGTCGTTTTTTTAACTACGTAACAAGTGGAAGAAAATGAAGCGCTAGACAAACAATGCGAGGTCAAGGTAAAATTGCTAAATACTCAGAGAACTAGGCTTCACATAGAACAACGCGCGAGTATTATGAACTAATGGTATACCAGCAGACAAACTTAAACGACGCAGGCCGCTAAACCCATCAGGATGCACGAGTGTTAGCTGCGGAGTGGGAAAGAGTAAGAAGTAAAATGAAAGAATAAAGCGGCCTATTCACATGCAAATTTGTACGTCGGATTTGTCCAATGAGCATGTACGGCGGACAAATCGGCATATGCGTATCCACGTGCTTGCAAGATTTGTTTTGCTCGCCATGCGTCATTGAAGACGACGATTGTAGGCGCGAGCCGAGCAAATCTGCATGTCAGTAGTCGTAGTGAACAAGAAACTTGTCGGTGCGTGTAGATACAATATGACGTTCGCTGATAATAAACAATTTTGGCAAAGTTTTATTGTTTTGTACAAATCACCTTGCCTGTGGAAGGTAAAGGGTCAAGAATATTCCAATAAACAGCTGCGTAACGAAGCTTATGCCGAATTAACTGAAAAATGTAAAGAAATAAACACCGAAAGCGACGTAAAATATGTAAGAAAAAAACGTGCGGGATGTCGGCGTGAATTGAGGGAAAGGAGGAAGAGCCAAAGAACGTGGACCGCTGCTGGCGATGTAAACGAGCCTACATTGTGGTACTTTAAACTGCTCTTGTTTACTCAAGATCAAGAAAAAGTTCGGGTAGGAACATCGTCAATGTCAACCCTAAACTGGGAGTTACATGAAGAGGGTACTGGAAATGATACAACGGTAAATATTAAACAAATCCTATTTTTATTCTTAAGTTATAAACATACAAACGCATTTAATGATTTCCCCCGATAATCGCAGCTTCTTGAAATGGCACCCGTCCTTCTTTGCAGTAATAATCAGTATATGTTCTATGATTTTGTAAGCCTTGTAGCTGTTAAAGTTCTTGTAGCCAATCGCCATGTTGAACACTGCGGTCACTGTTATCAAGATCAACTATTTTATCGACGGTTTCCAGATTATTTACAATCATGGTGTTCAGCAGTATTCTAAAACGACATGCCAGTATACGGAAAGCGTTCTCCACTACTCGTCTTGCCCGACATAATTTATAATTAAAAACTTTTTCATCATGAGTTGAGATATGGTTTCATCACATTTTTAAGCAGACTGAATGCGTCATCCCGATTAGAATCATATGGTAATTGAACTGCTGATTTGGCCAGACTACTAGGAGGAGGTATATGAAGGATGCCATTCACAAGTTTTTATAACCCCTTATAGTTGTAATAGAAAGATCCGCTGTTGGATTGTTTTTTTATTGCAATCTGCAAAGTGTAGCTACATATCACGAGAGCATGGACGCAAACCAGACCATTATCGTACGAAAAATAATTTCTTATGTTTTTTTCTATGGGAAATTGAGAAGGCTGTCAGAAAATTTCAATTTCACCGTGCAACTACCACCGTCATCGTCACAACCCATAGCATCATACGTACTAACTGGAAATTTATGCTATGGAACAAGCTTTACAGTCACTCCATTTACTCAGACCAAATTTACTCAGTCTTTTTAGCTTGGGCACTAACTACAACAACTGCAACTAACTTTAAATGCGTACTATGGACCTAGTTCGACAGGGACTCAGTCTCCCCCGCTCTATCTACTCAGTCTACATTCACCAAGTCACTTTAGCCTGGGCATCAACTAGAACCAGCCTTAAATACGTACTATGGATCTAGCTCTACAAACACTCAATCTTCATCTACCCAGTTTCGGTCTTCACACCCTGATAGTGCTCATATTGATATGAATGACCTGTTCATTTTTAGCAAAATAAATAAATGTAATAGCGAAGGCTTCCACGGCCGGAATCTATACTAACATTAGAATGTCTTCCGGGTTTGGACCGTGTCATAGTTGCAACCGAAGCTGCCAACGTTTCGCCCACTTTCGTAAGGGGCTTCATCAGGGCGTAAGATGAATCTTCTACGGAGTTTAGAATCTGGCTTGGTTCACAAGTTGATTACCTAACTCGGTAGTGGTTCTTTGTTAGATTTTCGTTTGCTTTTTCAGGTTATCGTTTTCTTTCTTACCTTTTCAGAGTTTAGGTTATGGCTTGTTTCACAAGTGGATAACCTAACTTTTGAGAAGTTCTTAGTTAGATTTCAATTGCTTGTTTGAGTTTTGCGTTTTATCTTAGGCCCTGATCAAGTCCCTTACGAAAGTGGGCAAAACGTTGGCAGCTTCCGTTGCAACTATGACACGGTCCAAACCCGGAAGACATTCTAATGTTAGTATAAAATAAATAAATACTAACCTTCATATATTTGCGACTTAATGCTGTAACTATTGCAGAACAAGTTTCAGTTACAATCTTCCCCAGAAGCTGCGGTGATACTGCACAAGTAAATTTCAAGTCTTCAGTTCTTCCAGTGGCTATATACCGAAGCGTGCCAATTAGACGTTTTCTGGCACTGACTGCTTTTCTTATGTGATTATTTTTTCTGTTTATCATGGGACGCATACCTTATTTGTGAAATCTTTCAACACAAAACTTTCAGGTTGCCTCATATACACATGTTCTTTCAATACACCATTTAAACATGCAGTCTTTACATCTAGATGTATAATTTTTAAATCTAACTGCAATGATAAGCATTATCAAAGTCCTTAAAGATGAGCGTCTCACTACAGGAGCAAAAGTTTCGTTATAATCAACACCCTCTTTCTGAGTATAAACCTTTGCACTAATCTAGCTCTATAACTCGTTTTGTTTTCACTATTACACTTCACTTTAAACACCCATTTACACTCCCACGTGTTGTTTTCTTCAAAAGATCTGATCTCATGTAGCATAGCCTGCTTCCACTTCTGCTCATATGGTCCTGGAAGCGCCTCTGTAACGATTCTTGAAGGAACATAAATATATAATGCATCGCTACCATTTTTGCACCAAAATAAGTAACATAATCTTCAAAAGAATTCTTTTTGATGGATCTTCTTGGAAGTTCTGTAGCATCTGATTGCACCTCTTCATCAACTGAATTAGGAACATATTTACTGTGATCATTATCAGCACGTTCAATAGCGTCTTCACTCATTGAACAATCCGTCAAGTCATCGATTGAATAATTATGCTCATTTTCTACCCCCACTGAATCTGAAATTTCTACTGTCTCATCCATTGATAGCGTCGTAGTCTCCTTGACGTTTTCTAAAACTGTCACATCTCGACTAATAATCACCTTCCCTGTAGATGGGTTGTAGCACCTATAGCCCTTAGTAGTTTCACCATAACCTACAAGTATGTGTTTGGTTGACTTCTGGTCCCACTTATTCCTAGCAACTTTCGGAACATGAACCATGATGACACTGCCAGAAACACGTAGATGACCAACATTTGGCTTCTTGCCGGTCCACAACTCAAACGGTGTTTTTGAAATCCCTGCTGAAACAGAACGATTCTTAAGGTAACAAGCAGCATTACATGCTTCTGCCCATAACGATTTACAAATGTTCTCATCAAACATTATTCATTTTGCTTTTTCAACCAATGTTCGATTAAAGCGCTCAGCCACACCATTTTGCTGAGCTGTGTGGCTGTTGGTCTATTGATGTATGATGCCAGCATTCCTTAGCTAATTTTGAAATTCTTTACAGATATATTCACCGCCAGTATCTGTTCGTAACACTTTTACCCTTTCATTTTGTTGATTTTCTACTAAAGACTTAAACTCCTTAAACTTTTCATATGTTTCGTCCTTCGTCTTAAAGAAATATATCAAACACATACGACTGTAATCATCAATAAAGGTTAAGAAATATCTTGCGCCTCCTAACGAAGTTGTCTTTACTGGGCCACAAATATCGTTATGTATCACCTGCACCACATTATCGGCACGGTTACCTTTGTTTGGAAAAGGTATGCGAGGTTGTTTTTATTTAGATAGTTATTATTTATATGGCCTAAGCGTTGATGCCATACTTCACTACTTGCCAAAAAACCTGCACAACCATCTGGGACATCTAGCTTGTATACATTATTCGTCAACCTAGCTATTGTCATTAGGATACTTTTAGCATTGTAAATCTTACAGCCCTTTTATCAAAATTTATCTTGTGACCTGTAGTAAAATTATGTTTGGCAATGTTCTGAAATGCTAGTAACGACGGAACGACCGGTTTCACCAATGTAGACTAAACCACATGAACAAGGAATTTGGTATACACCTTGAGATGAAAGTGTAGGAAATTTGTCTTTGGGAGAAGGAAGGATCTGAGAGATTTTGCCTGTCGTGTTGAATATGAGTTTAATACCATTCTTACGAAGAAGTTTCCCTATTTGATATGTAACCTTGTCAATTTCGGGTTGGATTCGGGAGTAGAAATGTCCTTAGGTAATCGAGTACGTGAATGTAGACGACGATTAATAACTCTATCAATATCTCGCTTTACATAACCATTGTTTACTAAGGTTCTAGTAAGATGACGGAGTTCCGTGTCTAAATTCTCAGGTTGACAAATAAGAAGGGCACAATGAACCAAAGATTCAATAAGAGAACGTTTCTGTGCAGAATGATGATGAGACGAAGCATAAAGGTATCTGTCCGTATGGGTGGGTTTGCGATAAACAAAATGGCCCAGAAGTCTGTCGGTCTTACGAGTCACAAGACAGAAATGGAAGAGAACCATTACTTTCGATTTTCATAGTAAATTTTTTATCTAACTGTTGATTGTTAAGAGGATCCAGAAACTTAGACAATTCAAGATGACCATGAGACCAAACAATAAACGTGTCGTCAACATGCCTAAACCACATTTTAAGTTTTAATATTAATGATTGCAAAGTAACCGTTTCAAAGGATTCCATAAAAATGCTAGCTACAACAGGTGATAGAGGAAAACCCATAGCAGCACCAGAAACCTGTTCGTAAAACTTGTTATCAAATTGGAAGTAAGTAGAGGATAGATACTTATCAATAAGAGGAACCAAACTGTTTGATGATAATAAGCGAATCCTTAATAGGAACTTTAGTAAAAAATGAAGTAACACCAAAGCTCACGAGAAAATCTTGGGGTTCAAGTTTTATAGTTTCTAGACGTTGAATAAAATGCTGAGAGTTAAGGATGTGAGGTTGGCTAGCTTGTAGGTAGGAGATTGGATGGTACTGACGATAGGTCGAAAAGGAATACCTTGTTTGTGAATTTTGGGGAGTCCGTATAGACGAGGTGGTTTGGAATCTGATGGGGTAAGTCGACGTTTAGTTTCAGGAGGTAGATTGGAAGATTTGATGATTTGGCTGACCTCACGTTCAATCTTCGAAGTGGGGTAATCAATTTGGTTCAAAACTACAGTAGCGTTTTCCGACTTAGAAATGTTGGATTAAAGAATTTTAGATGATTCAAGGGTTTTGCCAGTGTTAATACGAATGGGATCTGAGATGTGGCGAGGAAGATGTCTCATAGAAGCACATGTTGTGGTCAGCACATAAAATATCTTCTTTAGGAATACGTTTGGGAGCAACCGCAAAATTGAAACCCTTAGAGAGCACCGATTCCTGTTCTGAGGTGAGGACCAAACTAGATAAATTGACAACCGTCTTTAAGGAGTTAGTAGTGGATGAAACTTTACGATTCTTGGATTCCAATATTTGAAACTTTTTGAGATGACCTTCAGTGGTTAGTCGTAGAGTGGTATCAAACTGCTGGTAAGTAATGTTGTCGAAGAGTTTCCAATCATCCGGGGATAGAGTGTTGGCCAACTCAAGATGAAGATAAAATAATTGTTTCGAAATGGTGTCTAACTCTCGCCTAGTTTGCTTAATCCGTTCGCGTATCAACGCTAGACTAGCACGGTGTAGAATGTTTTTAGAAGAACGTGTCTGAATGTGGAACTTGATTCTAAGGAATGCAGGAATGTTGTGGTCACGACAGCGACTAAGAAAAGTTAAATTGCACAAAAGTTTGACGAGTTTTTGGCGAAGTTTGAAAAATACGGAGGTTTTAGAAGAAATATTTTCCCCGTAGATATTGTTAATATAATAGCGAATGTTTCCACGGCCGGAATCTATAATAAGATAAGAATGTAACTTGTTTGAGTTTTGCGATTTATCTCACGCCCTGGTGATGTATTTTACGAAAGTGGGTGAAACGTTGGCAACTTCGGTTACAACAACAATGGCACGGTCCAAATCCGGAAGACATTTTTATCTTAGTATAGATTCCGGCCGTGGAAGCCTTCGCTATTACCCTCAGGCTTGTTATTGGGACACTTCGACTTGTAATGTCCGTTCTTTTTGCATTTGAAACAAACAATATTACTCAAGTCTTTCTTTTTGTTTACAGAGCCTGAACTACCTTGACCTTGCCCGTCAACTAATGATTTTTCACGCGAACTTGTACCAGTGCCGCCATCTCGCGTTGGCTTTCGATGACTTGGTTTACTGTTCGCTACAAAAGCACCACTTTTGCTGCCATCTCTGATATCTGTCTGCATCTCCAGCAATTTAATGGAATCTGTAGTAATACTTATTCCTGAATGTTCCACTGCCATTATCATGGGGTAATATTTTTCCGGAAGTTTCGTCAGTAACAGTGATTCAACCCATTCCTCGTCGATCTTGAATCCGGTTTGCCTTAATTTCTGCGATGTCTCGACAATCTGATTGACGTAAGAATCCATGGAATCATGATTTGTCAATATCGCGGATATCAAAGTCCGTAAAAGGCCAATTTTTCTCACGAAACCATTGTCGTCGTACAAATTTTTTAAACTTGTTCATGCATGCTGTTTTCGCGTCCTTCACGTACGGAAACAAAGAGGGATCGATAGTTATAACTAATTTGGCCTTAGCTTTTGCTATTAAGGTGGTGTCCTGTTCGCTACCGTCGAGGCATTTACTCAAACCTTCAAGCACTAACACATTCTCGACTGCAAACGACCACAACACAACTCAACACAAAACTCGTTTTTTACGAAACCCGAAACACTTGCATACTTAAAAGAAAACAACTTCAATTTACCCACCTCGTATCTGGGCCTGGACCCATAACCTGTGGTAATAAAGTGGAATTCGAGGCCTTAATTGCTAGTTAGAGGTAGAGTAATAATAAAACGTGCCACAGTCATTACGTACCATCTTTTAATCAGTATCGTTTACTTCTAATTACATAGATGTCACTACCTGCTAATATGTCATGAATTTATAATATTCATAACACACACTACACACAGTCAACGCGTTCCTTTAACTGCAGATTTCCGGGTATACGTGTACCTATGGTGGATTTGACTGGCGTACATATCACAAACCACCCACGTACATATGCGGTTGTGTATAGCAACCATGGATCTGTCTATTACAGAATTTAAATTTCGCGCGCTTTTAAAAAAGCTTTTCCCCTGGTTGTTTGGTGGCGCTTTTGCTGTCAACTTCTAAAGTCATTGAGTTGGACATCTATTTTATTCTCTTTTATCTATGTGTCGAACAAATCCGACGTACAAAATCGCATGTGCATCGGCGTCTTAAGTCGTGGGTACCGCGAGCTCACAGTATATTTTAGAAAGTAACTTAAAATATCTAAAATTTTTTTAATGTATCAATAGAAGTAGAAAACAAACATGAAAATGCTTACTTTAGATTTATATTTTGACAGTTACAAATGTTTAGGTTAAATTTCCTTAAAGGCGTATTAACCAATGACATATCAACTTTTGAGAGGGAAATTCAAAAGTCGTACAAGACGACTGCCTCGAAAAATTTAAAAACCAAGTCTAAAATTTGTCTGACTTAATTGTGTAATTATGGACGAACATTTAAAATCTCAATCAAGCTGTATAGAATTGATTCAGACAAATTCATATTTCTACATAAAGTTTTATATTATTGGAAATTGTTTTATTTTATAAAATAAAATTCAATTTGTGTTTCGAAAGGTGTCTCGTAGACGCAATGTGTAATACTTTTACATTTTAGCTTTTGAGCTCAACTTTAAGCAAGCTTTACGCAATTTCAATTGTGTATCTAACAAAACTGTTGATTAAGAATGTGACAAACCGTGTAAATCACATCACAAATTTCTCTTAATAACACTAATAAGTATGTAAAAAAAAATTAGAACAACCGTATTTTGGAATAGTAATAAGAAGGTACTTACCACAACATGGGTTATAATTTGATTTGCAGATGGCTTCTTTATGTTCCATTGATGTATGATTCCAATTGTAATTCCAAATAGCTTTCTTAACGAACTCTGCAATGGTATGTTGCAAACCAAATACCGGGAAAAAATTTAACACGTGTATGCAAATTCCTGCAATCTTTTCTAAACAATCATCGTTGGAACTTTCAAGGTAAAGGATAAAAACAATAAGTACATGACTAATAAATAGATTCAATATTACGAATAATCCTAAAGTACTAGATCTTGATCTTCGATAACTGTATAAGTAGGCATACGGAATAACGGCGACCCCGTATACCAATAAAATTACCATAAGCGTCGCTAGAAATAGATCGTTATACAGACTTAAATGCTTTCCGTTAATGTTTTACCTATTTCGTTTAATGTAAATATTTGAGATATGGCAAAGCTAACATTTATTATATAAACCAAAAGTAGTGCAAAGGAAACGATTCCAATGTACAATATTAAATTCCAAAGGTAACACGTAAACCAATATTGTTTACTAGAAACTCCGCTGATTAATTGGAGCTGTTTTAAGTTAGTCAACTTTTCTAATTGTGGAGTTACGATGAATAAACTCGTTAAAAGTACCATTGCTAGTGGTAGTAAGAGGCACCATATCGACATTAGTTGTATGCTGTATATGTGTCCTAATTTGTTTTCAATCTGATACGGAAGAGGATTGATTGCCCCTGAGATCGAATAATGATTTCCTGCTAGTTGTTTCAACAGAGTATTAAGTAGCAAATTTAGTGATATGGGACTTGCGTGTACAGCATTATTAGAATACATAGCTTTGGCTACTTTATGGTCGCCGCTTGTAACAAATTCCGCGGATACAACCATATATTTTTTATAAAATTCGATGTTTTTTAATCCTTCGTTTATAATCGCTGCAGATATAATTGGAGATTATTGTATATTGTCATTGTTTTCCTACCTTCAGATACGTTAAAAACGTTTCTTGTGTCTCCTAGTTGCGCTTCAACAAGGTTACTGTATAATTCCGGTACGTGCTGGTAAAATGAACTAGAATTATCGGTACTGTAAAACACTTTAGTCATTCCATATTTATTTAACTTGAATTCCAACAAATTGTCATCGTTCACTATTTGGTTACTAAATTCGCCAAGAAATAAAATTGATGTTAAGATTAACACCAACATCAGCATCTATGATAAAAGTAAATTAATTAAGGCCAAAAAAATAGTTTTTTTTACCTGAATAATGTGTACAGTCCATTTCGTAAATTTGATCCATTTTTTTAATAATATGAGATATTTACTTCTGTTTACTTTTCTAGTACTCTGCCGGTGTCCTTTTTGTGCTTTTAAAAAGGCATATAATTTCGTATAAAATTTATTTTGTATACTTACGATTAGTTCGAATGTCATCAGCATGCTCAGTAGGCATTGTCTTTATTGCACTGTAAAACAATCTTACGTAAGTTTTTAGTATATTAAAGGTACATTTTAGCGCACGAGACCAAGTTTAGAAAACGACCCGCCAAGCGGGGAGTTTTCTAATGGTCGAGTGCAAGCTATGGGGGTTTGTAAGAAAATTAACTAGCAATTTATGTTACTAGCGTCGAAAGCATAACGAGCGCTGATTGAGAGTGACTTATGCTATGAGACTTTCGACGAGCGTTACATACATTAATTTTTTATGCTGTGTTTTGCAAAATTAAATCTAAATTTAAAAAGAATAAATTTGTAATGACAAATGAGTTAACAGGATTATGGTATACCACCCGTTTCTCTTTTAGTTTTGAAGATAATTGATTGAGGCGGCAATGTTTGACATACAAGTGACTTTCTTTCACTTTAAGTTTCGCTGGAACAAATACTAACAGTCGATGTTTATGTTGTTGTATTTGCGAAATCTGCATAATTTTTGAGTCCAATGATACCACATAAATGACATTTTAAACGCCAATATTTATTATATACTTTGTGACATAAAGAATGTAACACCAAGAAGACGTTAGAAATTGGCAGCATTGTTTATCTAATCAATGGTAATAATTGATTAAAATTTCAAAGAAATTAAACAATAGGAAAAACCTCTATTAGTTTCACACTTCTACACCCTTCTAGGCATGGATTCCACTAAATGGTCAATTCTTTTCTAAAGTATTGCATTTTAGGCAATCTGTAAGTCATGTCGGAGAGCTTTTAGTGTCTTTGGGGGATTGGCTAATTGCTTAAGTCTTCTATTCAGTATGTCCCACACATGTACAAAAAGCGAAAGGTCGAGAGACCTGGGCGACCACGGCAAGTTATTGACGTTATCAACTTTAAAGCGCTCTATAAAATGACTTGCAATGTGGAGACTGACATAATCCTGTTGGAAAATCTGTTTCTCCAGTTCCTGGAGAAACGGAAGGATATGGGGTTCTACCACTTCATCAACATATCGGTGAGTATTCATGTTGCCTTGGATGAATACCAACGGCGACCTCCTTCTATAAACAATAGCACCCCATACCATAACCCCTACAGTGTAGTCTGACAATTATGCGACCATCGTGCATTTCCAACTTGTGAACCAAGCCAGATTCTAAACTTTGAAAACGTAAGAAAGAAAACGGTAAGAAAGAAAACGGTAAACTTAAAAAGGCAAACAAAAATCTAACAAAGAACAACTACAGAGTTGTGAACCAAGCCAGATTCTAAACTCTATAGAAATGACTTAAGAAGAAATACTCTACGTATATAAAGAAAGAAGATCGTCACGGGTGATTAAGCTCGACTTTGATTGGGTTACAATTGAAAGAAGGCGTGTTTTCGACAAAGGACTAATGATCGGAAACCAAAGAGGGGATAGCTCGAAACCATGATTTCTATGCTCTATTAAAAAAGATAAAATAAAAATCTATCTTGTGACCTGTAGTGAAATGATGTTCAGCAACCGCTGACTTAGAAATGACACGGTCCAAACTCAGAAGACGTTCTTATCTTAGTATAGACTTCAGCCGTGGAAGCCTCCGCTATTACGTTTTGACGAACTTTATTTTATAAATCACTAACTTCATTTTTTGACGGGATTTCTTTTTTTCTATGAAAAAACAGGTCAATTAGAATAAATCAGAACCATCATAGCACACTTAAATGGAAAACTGAAAATTAAACTATAATAAATATTGACGTTTAAAATGTCACTTATGTGATATCATTGGATTCCAAAGTATGCTATTTAAAGATCGAATCTTAGTATTTCGGCGAAACCAAAAGTGAAAAAAAATCACTTGAATGTCAAACACTGCGCTTATTAAGTATATAAGATATCCCAAATTAATTATCTTTAAAACTAAAAGAGAAACGTGGGGAGGGTGTACCATAATTCCGTTATACACATACACGGTTTGTTATTACTACGGCTTAGGTTTCTAGTGCCTTTGTATAAATGTCAGAATAAAATGTTTAGTACTGTACTATTGAAAAGCTGCATATTTTTGTTTAGTTTTTGCTGGGTAGCATAAAGTTACTATTTCGACTACCCGGAAGCCAAAAGGTAGACTGTATTTTTTTTCAAAGAAAGGATTGCTCCACTTACTCCAATCTTCTTCTCCAAAGACAATTTATACCGTTTTTTTTAACAACCGTTACCAGAATGGTCAGAAAAGAGACTCAAAAACACTATCAAGTTAAATCAAAAGACATTGAAATATTTTTCAACAATCGTTTTAAACGATAAAGCCACTTAAGTAGGGGGCAGCATGTTACGGAACCGAAAGCGCATCTAGTGGAAACGGCTAAAAATAAAACACACATGCTAACATACCGCCCACCTAAAATAAGCAACGCTAAATTTTAAAGGAAAGGTAGTACAAAACAACAACAAATAAAAAATGAAAAAAAGAAGTTAATTGGGTCTAGGAAGCAGAGCTAACCGCAAAAAGGAGCGAGTAAAATCACCATTTGCTGGTTTAACCATCAGGTCCTGGATGTAATTCGGTGACCCTATCAATCAGTCGATTGGTATCTTGAACTAGAACTACATCACCCACCTGAGAACCAGAGTTATGTTGAGACCATTTTTTCCGCTGAGTTAAGGTGTGCAAATATTCGGCAGACCAGCGACGCCAAAAAGATTGTACAATGCTGTTTTGATGTTAACGTAAATAATTAGCGTCTAGAAAAGAGAGAGAAGAAAGCAAAGGCTCACCAATAAGAAAATGACCTGGATTTAAATGATTTGCAGCTTCAGCTGGATCAGATAAAAAGGCGCATAACGATCGGCTTTTTAACATCGATCGCTTCGATTTGAGAAAATATGGTACAAAACTCGAAAGCGAGAGTGGCGGTACCAATTTTGTGATATAACAGACGCTTAGCGGACTGCTTCCCAGAGGCCTCCGAAATGAAGAGCATACGGAGAATTAAAAACGCAATTAATACTACGAAGTAAATGACGTTCGCAAAGGAATTATTGTTTTAGCCCAAAAACGTATACAGATTAGCAAGCTTTTTAGCTGCGCCAACAAAATTGCGAGCGCAGTCTGATCTAATGCGATGTGGTATTCCCCGACGCGCAATGAACCTATCTAAACAAGCAAAAAAAGCTTCTGTAGATAACGACGAAGCAAACTGCAGTTGTACAGCTTTAGTCGCGGTGCAGACAAACAAACACAGATAGCTTTTAGTAGTTTGAGACGAACGAAGGGTATTAACCTTAATAGTAAAAGATTCTACATAATCTACACCGGTTACGGTAAAGGTCTTTTGTGGATTCACGCGATCCGCTGGTTGAGGCGCTATTGTTGGTTTGAACGTATTAGGTCTAAAACGAAAACACATCATGAACTAACAGATACGTTTTCTCAGCAGACTGCGCAGCAAAATAATCCAGAAGTTATATTGTAATAAAGCTTGAAAAATGTTGAAAAGAAACTGCATGATAGTTAGAACATAAAAGAGAGGAGAGATGAGCTTGCTGAGGTAATAACAGCGGATGACGTGAAGACGACGGCAAGGTGGAAAAACCCAGTCTTCCACCTACGCTAAGGAGACATTCATCAATAAACAGAGACAACAGTTCTAAAGAAGAAGTGAGGCGTTTACATTGCTAAAGCAAAAAAATCTGTTCCCTTATAATAAGCAGCTTGAGTTATAGGGACGCTAGTACGCGTACCTTTTTGTAGTTAAGCAGTAGAGAGAGGTAGAAGTTTGCTGTCTGTTGGCAAATTTAAGGGTATTGAAAGAAACGAAGTATTCATGCTAACGTTCGTTTTAGAAAAGAAGAAAATCGTTTGATTTCTGAAATCAATGGACGAGAAAGTACAACACGAATAAAACGAGGTGCGTCAACTTTGAGATCAAGTAGCGAAGAATCTAAAATTGTCGGAATAGAAAGAGAAGGCCACTGCGACAGAGTTTTACTTAAAAAACTCGGACCGGAAATCTAGAGAGAAGCGCTGCTCATAACTTCAGTACCACGACGACCAACGTGATGCCATTGATGTCGTTCAGTGAGATCAAGAATAGTTACAATACGACAAAGGTATGAAGACGATGCGGAGAGAGTGAGAGCCACGCAAGAACTACTTGAGCGTCAGTACAAAAGCGCGCCAACAAAAGCGCTCCACAGAGTTTGAGTCTTCGAATTGACTGAACCTTTAATGGGGCTAACTTTGACTTAGCGATTATGATGTGTATTTGTCGAGACTTAACAGAACTAAAGCAAGCGGCCACGTGTCTCTTCTGAGAAGCACAGAAACCAACAACGTGTAAGCTTCGATCAGAAGAAGAGAAGATGCATTTTGGTATGTGTATTTGAGAGATGTAAGGCAAGCCGTCTATTAATTTAGTCCATTCGGAGACAAGAACGGGACTAAAAACGTCATCCTAATCAAGACCTTTGGCCAGTAAACGCTATAGAACTAACTTCATTGTAAAGACTAGAGGAGAGAGGAACCCTAGAAAATCAAATATTCTAGCAATGTAAGAGACAACTGTTTTTTTTAGTGCGGTCACCACTAAAGGGTTGAACTTGAAAGGAAAAAGTGTCTAACCGATGATTCCAGCACATGCCAAGGATTTTAGGAAACTTATTCTTAGTCATAAACATAAAAGGAGTTTTTAATTGATCTTCAGGGATACCTTCTAAAACTGTAGGGACATTACTAAACCATTTTCACAATTCAAACCCTCGTTTTCCCAAAAGATCAGCAAGCTCGGTGCGTAGAATTAGTGCGTCCTCGGCCGTCCTAATGCTAATTATCACGTCATCAACATACGTATATTTAGGGGTGGCGACGGACGCCACCGGGCAGAGAGAGGTTTCGTCTTCAACTAATTGTTGAAGACATCGCTGAGCCAAATAAGTTGGAGTTAAGACGTACGTTACGGTATTTAGTTCATACTCAACGACAGGATTATGAATAAATTAGCGCCAATAAATGTGTTGTAAACAACGGTCTTTACAACGTAACAAAATTTGTCTATACATCATGCAAATGCTACTTTCTCTATTATTAAAGGTAATCCTTCAATTTTTCCTACTATATTTGGCAACGTTATTGTAGGTCCTGTAAATCTGGGTTCGTTAACTTCTTCGGCTGTCTCTCTTCTAACTCTTCAGTCTAATCCTACAGACTTTCTCGTGAAGTTCTCGGAAGTCGAAGAAGTGCCCGTGGTAAAGATCCGTAACCCTGATGACGAACGCTTGTTTTGCGATACTCATGCCCGAAGGGCGATATGTCGAAGCTCTACCTCTAAAACCCAACGTTATCAAGGTAGCTGCTAATACAAAGTTATCGTGCACAGCCTTTTTAAACTTAGAAAGGTGTTTAATTCGAGATCCTTCTCGCTATGCCGCTTATCAACAATTTATGTCTGAGTATCGAGACTTGGGTCACATGTCCGTTGCTACCTCTTCTTCGTCATAGGTGCTACCCCATCACTGTGTTTTGAAACGTAGTGAAAAGGGGACGAAGACGCGTGTGGTTTTTAATGGTTCGTCTTCTCTTCATGGTAAGCCTTTAAACGAGCAACTACAAAAGTATATTTCTACTATTCTGATAACGTTTAGGTTAAATCCAATCGCGTTGTGTTGTGACATTCGCATGATGTATAGACAAATTTTGTTACGTCGCGAAGATCGTTGTTTACAACACATTTATTGGCGCGAATCCATTCATAATCCTGTCGTCGAGTATGAACTAAATACGGTAACGTACGGCTTAACTCCTTCAGCTTACCTGGCTCAGCGATGTCTTCAACAATTAGTTTGAGGACGAAGGATCTCATTACCCGACTGCGTCCGTCGCTATCCTTAAGAATACGTATGTTGATGACGTGATAACCAGTATTGGCACCGTCGAGGACGCACTAATTCTCCGCACCGAGCTTGCTCGTCTTTTGGAAAAAGGAGGTTTTGAATTACGAAAATGATCCAGTAATGTTCCTGAAGTTTTAGAAGGTCTTCCTGAAGATCATTTAAAAACCCTTCTAATTTTTTCGGCCTGTGCTGGAATCATCGTTTAGGCACTTTTTTCTTTCAAGTTTAGCCCTTTAGTGGTGACTGCACCAAAAGCGCAGTTCTTTCTTATGTTGCTAGAATATTTGATCCTCTAAGGTTTCTTTCTCTTCTGGTTTTTACAATGAAGCTCGTTCTACAGCGTAAATGGACTGAAGGGTTTGATTGGGATGACGTTCTTTGCCCCGCTCTTGCTTCCTAATGGACCAAATTGGTCGACGGCTTGCCTTTACTTCTCTCAAATACACATTCCAAGATGCATCTTCTCTTCTTTTCATATAATCTTACACGTTGTTGGATTCTGCGATGCTTCTCAGAAGCTGCTATTTACGCCTGCTTTAGTTCCGCTGAGTTTCGACAAATACAATCGTGCCACCTTATAATCGCTAAGTCAAAGCTAGCCCCATTAAAAGTTCTGTCAATTCCAAGACTCGAACTATGTGGAGCGCTTTTGCTGGCGCGCCTTTTCCATTCGATTAAACCCCTTTTTGCCATTAGTATTATTAGAGAAGCTCGCCTTTACGCTGACGCTCAAGTAGTTCTTGCGTGGCTTTCTCTTCCTCCGCATCGTCTTCATACCTTTGTCGCTAACCGTATTGTCACTATTCTTGTTCTCACTGAACGACAACAATGGCATCACGTAGATACTGCCGAAAATCCTGCTAATTTAGCCTGTCGTGGTGCTACTCCTAAAGTTATGAGCAGCGCTTCTTTCTGGATTTCCGCTCCTACTTTTCTAAGTAAGCCTATGTCGCAGTGGCCGTCTCTTGCTGCTACTACCGTTTTGGATTCCTCGTTACCTGATGTTAAAGTTGGCGCAACTCTACCTGCTCGCCTTGTACCTTCTCATCCTTTGCTCGCCGTCATCGAATGATTTTCTGGTTTTCTAAAAATGCAACGGACGTTTGCATGGGTACTTCGTTTCTTTCAAAACACTCAAGCTCGCAACACAACCTTTTCTTCTGATAACAAGCTTCTGCCTCTTTCTCCTCCCGAACTACAAGAGGCTATGCACGCTTGCGTCCGCATAACTCAAGCCGCTTATTATAGAGAAGAGATTGGGCTGCTCCCTTCCTCTTTGGAACAGTTGTCTCCGTTTATAGATGAGGAGGGTCTCCTTAGGGTGGGCGGAAGGCTGGGACACTCTGCTTTGCCGTCTTCTTCTCTTCATCCGCTGCTATTACCTCGGTAAGCTCATCTCTCTGCTCTTCTGTGTTTATACTATCATGTCGTCTCTCTTCATTCTGGTTCTCAGACCGTTCAAGCTTCATTACAAACTAAATTCTGGATCATTTCGTTGCGTAGTCTTTTGAGAAAGACGTCAATGCATGACGTGTCATCGTTTTAAAGCTAACACGTTTAAGCCAACGATGGCGCCTCTGGTCGCAGATCGCGTCAACCCGCAAAGGGCTTTCACTGTAACCGGCGTAGATTATGCAGGACATTTGACTGTTAAGGTTAATACTCTTCGTTCGTATCGTACTACAACAGGCTATCTATGTTAGTTTGTCTGCACCGCAACCAAAGCTGTACATCTCGAGTTTGCTTCGTCTTTATCAACAGAAGCTTTCTTTGTTTGTTTACACAGGTTTATCGCGCGTCGGCGAATACCATCTCGCATCAGATCGGACTGTGGCTTGCTGAGCTGTATGATTTTTTGCGCAAAAACAATCATTCATTGTGCGAACGTCTCTCACTTCGTAGTATTCAATGGGTCTTTAATCCTCCATATGCTCCTCATTTTGGAGGACTTTGGGAAGCCGCTATTAAGTCCGCTAAGCGTCTGTTATATCGCAAAATTGGTAACACGGCCTTTACATTTGAAGAGTTTTGTACCATATTTTCTCAAATCGAAGCGGTATTAAATAGCCGTCCGTTGTGCGCCCTTTCATCTGATCCCGCCGAAGCTGCAAACTATTTGAGTCCGGGCCATTTTCTTATTGGTGAGCCTTTACTATATTCTCATTCCTTTCTAGATCCTAATCACTATACTTTCAAACAACGCTGGCGTCATCAAAACAACATAATACAGTACTTTTGGCGTCGCTGGTCTGCTGAATATTTGCATACCTTAACTCAACGAACGAAATGGTTTCAACATAACCCCGGTCTTCAAGTGGGTGATGTAGTTCTAGTTCAGGATTCTAACCGACCGCTAATGTCATGGTTGTTTCGTCGAGTGACTGCATCACGCCCAGGACAAGGACAGCAGGTGGTCATCTCACTCGCTCGCTTTCTCAGTTACGTAGCTCCGCTTCCAGGACCCGTTTCTTTCCTTCTTATTTTTTTTTCTATTTTATTCTTGTGTTATACACTTTAATTTTCTTTAAAATAAAGCATCGCTCATTTTAGGTGGGCGGTATGTTAGCGCGAGCGTTTTCTATTTAAGTCGTTTTCCGCGAGTTGCATCTTCGGTTTTGTGACTTGCTGACTCCTCTTTTAAGTTTCTATTTGTCGCTTTACATACAAGGTTTTGATAAAGAATACAACAGTACATTACTTAGTTTTGACCCGAGTATTACGCCTCCTTTCTTTCATTTTATTTCGTTAATTTTCTTAAATGTTAACCGTGCTGTTTAGTGAGTAAACCGTGCGCTCTTTTGTGCGTGTTAAAGACTTAACTCCACCAACCAGGGAAACGTAAGATCAGGGTAAGTCGAGCAATTGCTCATTTCTGGGTGAATCGAGGCCTTGATTTATTACGGGTTTGGGTGGTTGTGCGCTCCCGATTTTCCAGAAGACCCAAGAACGTAACGTAAGTAATTTTCAAGTTCGTTTACTAATAATTCGGTGGGTTGCTCCCTCCTCCTTTCTAATAGTCTCCTCCTTTCTAATACATTAAACACAGTCCGCTGTTCGACTTCCGTGTGGCCGAAACAACTTCTAAATGTTTTTTCTACCATACACACAATTATACTTAAATAATAACTAACTTTCAAAGCGTAGATTTCGATTTATCACTATGCCGCTCTAGAGATTTTTTTCGTCATTACGTAACTACACTAACAAACGAATATTTGCAATGGCGGCAGCACAAAACCATTAATTTATAACATTTTTCAATGAAGTAGAAAAAAAATATTTATTGTTATCAATAAATTTTAATTTAACGCTTTTGTAAACCGTCTTTGGCAGTTTTTGCGCGCTTGTCAACATAAAAGTCAAATTATTTTTGATTGATTTAAGGGTTTGGAGGCCTCTTAGTCTTTGCTCGAGCAAGAATATGTTTGCTGTCTAATTTAGGCGTTTTTTTCTCTTGTGAACTTTTAAGACTTCGCTTCATTCAGGTTTAAAAATTCCCACTCGTGAAAGAAAACGCCTAATTTACACAGGAACTCATACGTGGTTGTTCATTCGTGCACGGTATGTAAAGATTTAAATTTTAACAATATTTACTTGAGAAAAACGTCTTCCAATGTGGTGTGTGTAAAGTTAAGGTGTGCTATGTTCAATCTTTCTTTTTCATCTTCTAATTTTTGAAGCAGACTTATAAATTCTTTTTTATTTGATTTATCAAATAAAATTTTCATATCACGGTTTGTAGAAAATTCGATTGAGATTTGATGTTTATCAAGACAGTTCATAATTCTATTACTGTCCGCTTCTTCTTTAAGGTTTAAATGTAATTTGTACCCAACTCCTGTAAATAATACACTTGTGTCTCTATTGAGTTATAGATCCAAGTAAGATTTACCATATTTTTTGTATAAATACAATGGAGATCCGTAATCGACTATTGACCCCTCTCCTATTATAATTATTCGATCGCTGAGCGCTTCAGCTTCTTCCATTAAATGAGTTGTAACTATCAGTGTGCGAAAACCTCTCAAAGTTATTATAAAATTCCAAATGTCACGACGTACTTCTGGATCAAGTCCAGTACTTGGTTCGTCCAGTATGATGATCTAATATTTGTTTGGTAAAATTAAGTGAAATGATTTGCTGATACTTACTTTCGAATTTCCAACAACAGCTATGGCTAGTGACAGCTTTCTTCGCATACCATCCGATAAGCTTGATATAAATTCGTTTTCTTTATGCGTTAAGTTTGTTAATTTGAGAAGTTCTTTGCTTTCTTCTATGGATTTAGATTTGGATAAACCTTTTAGCTAAAATTTCAAGATTATAGCACCTTTTATAGTTTTTTATAGTCATACTTGTCCAAAAAACACCAAATGCTCAAGTACTGTAAGAGAACTGAATTGCAAGTTATGCTGCGGACAAAAACTGATCGAACTACCATTACTGCGTAGTAAGTTTACGGTTCCACTAGTAGGAGTCAACATGCCTTTAAATATACTTATAAAAATTTTAATATAAACATTTCTATGATAATACCCGTTATCATTGATAGCATAGTAGTTTTTCCAGCACCATTGCGTCCAAGCAAAACTGTAATTTGTTCATCATAGATATTAATGGAAAGATTGTCAACAACTGTTTTGTTTCCGAACCGTTTGGTTAAATTTTTTATTTCAATACTAACTGGTAAATCACAGTTTTCCATTTGCTCAGAAGCACTACTGGTACCCTCCATCAAAAGTTTAAAATCACTTGGTTGAGATTTGCTAATTGGACTTGACTTGTTTTTGACCTGTTGCAGCGTATTGTTTTAAAAATTCCAAAATATTTAATAACATACCTTTATAGAAAAACGCAGACGTTTTGGAATACCATAAGGACCAGGGAAAAATTGTTCAACATACAAAGCTATAATTAAATAAAATATTATGTTACATAAGAACATAATCAAAACAAGTCCCATTGTTAAATCATAATTTCCACCGCTGGGTGCTTCGAAAATGTTGGTCCATGTTAGTTTTGTATCTGTTGCGTTCGACATTAGCACAAAGTTTAAAAATTTCAAAAATACGTACTTCTGATTTCATATATAGATAATATTTTAAATCCAAAAATTAGTAAACCGTTGGGAAATATTCCGTACAACAAATTTAAACTTAAGGTTATATTTGAATGAACCACACTGTTTGGAATTATGTACGAAAGAATCCAAACTATCAGTCCAACGACAACACTATACGTTGCTGTAATAAAAGTCGTGTTAGTAATATGGATTATAACAATCATTACTGGTTATTTTTGTCAGTAAATTATATTTTAAATAAAGAATTGTCATGTAAATACAAACAATGTGGATAATAATTTGTTTGAACTGAACGTTAACGTTTTGAGATTTTTTTATCATTATGGAGACGTACTTAACACGTTGACTGTCGAATTGTTTTTTTACGTTTGGGCAGAGATAGATGCCCACGTGTAATGAAGTCCCAAAAAAATTTTCAAAAATACATCGTCCTTGCGATTAAAATCGTGAAAATATGTCTCGGTCATAGTGACCGAGCCGGCGCTGTGTGAAAGTTAGTAAATGTTCCACGCCGGCGCCGTCAGTTTTGTAGTCTACGTGCTGAAGCAGCTGATAAATCAGTACACGTATTATTATTTGGATGTTCTGCTTACAAAAACAAAATTGGAACCGAAATTGACCACTTCATCTTTCTTGAAATAAGTGTTGGTAATGAAGATGACTCATCTAAAAACAATGGCGAGTCAATGACACATTTTAATGGCTGCTTAATAAATGAAACAGCTTGACACTAAAGTAACAAAAACACACGAACTTGAAAACGAAAGTAGCAACGAAGAAGTCGAAACATCATTTGATTCTGAAGATGACAGAAACAGGTTCAAGTTGCTTTTGAAGATGGTTCACTTTGTGGATAATGAGAATTATTCCCAGAATAACAGACTCCACAAAATCCAGAATTTAGTCAATAAAGTAGCCTATGATTTTCAGATCGTACTTCAACCTGGCGAAACAATATGGATTGATGAGGCTATACCTATAACATACAAATTTACGCCGTTATGAATATTGACAAAATAGAAACGACTCTGTCCAGAGTAGTGATGAAACTGACTGAGCCATTGTTGGATTGGAAGAGATCCATGTCACGGACAATTGGTACACTAGTTTGTTATTAGCCAAACAATTGCTAAATAGACAAACACATTTGATTGGCGCTTAGGGTCAAGGGACAATGAGGTATCTCGCTAAAGAGTACTGAGCCTCAAGCGCATAGTTTAAGTAACCCCTGGTTTCCATATGACGCTTCCCGCCGGACCGTCGGTGCGCAGTAAAGAACTGCATCATGGATGTGGTGGAGGAGAGTGGTACTGCACCACCCTCGTCCACATCGTAACTATGGAGTGCGGGGTTTGCCCAAGGTACTAAATTAGTCGGTCTAGTCCAGGAGCCCTGGATAAATGGAAAACGAGTTTGTGGATTAGGTACCAAGAACGGTAAGCTGATTTGTGATAGATCTGCCCTGGTACCGAGGGCAGCCATTCTGATCAATAAAACCAATTATACACTGACTCTATCAGAATTCACAGATGGTGACACAGCTACCATAATAGCAGAGCTAAAGAGGAAAGAAGGAGGCAATCTTAACCTCGGAATATTTTCCTGGAAAGGAACAGGAAGCGCCACCAGAAACGGTGATGCGACTCATCAGCTACTGCGAAGCTAACAGGAAACATCTAAACCTTAGAGTAGACGCCAAAGGCCACAACACCGCCTGAGGAAGCAACGATACCAACGACCGAAATGAGTCACTTTATGAGTACTTACTAACTACTAATATGGTGGTGGCCAATAAGGGCAATCGCCCAACCTTTATAAAAGTTATAAGGCAGGAGATTCTAAACTTAACCTTAGTGCCTAGGGGGGGACTTCAAATCTATAAGTGATTGGGAAGTGTCTGGGGAGACGTCCCTTTCCGATCACTGTTTGATCATGTTCAAGGTAAAGGCCAAGCAAACATATACGATTCCTAGCAAGACCAATTAGGAAGGATACAGAAGAAGAAAATAGTAAACAAAATAATATCAATAAACGACTTGGAAAAAAACGTTAACGTCACAACGGAGGTTATAACGAGGGTTTTTAAGGTAAAATGTCCTCTCAAAACTAAAAAGACTAAGTAGCCTGGTGGAACATCGAGCTGAGAAAATTGCGTAGCAAAGCCAGAAGGGAGTTCAACAAATCAAAGATAACACATAACTGGGAAGAGTACCGCAAGGTTCCTACTAAGTTCAATTGGACACTTCGTAAATCAAAGAGAAGTTCTTGGAGGACCTTTTGTGAGAACCTTGATGAAGCACCTGTCGCAGAAGGCTCTATCAAGAGGCAACCAAGGTAACATAGGTGCACTCAAATGTGAAGATGTCACTTTAACGTCAACCTTTCAGGAAACTGTAAAGATTCTGATTAAAAAACATTTTCCAGGGAGAAACAAGGGTGTACAATGGACCCATAAGGAGTGGAACTCTACTGAAACAGGAACGGGATGTCAATAAAATTGCATCGCCTAAATAGATTAAGTGGGCCATAGGAACCTTCAAACCTTTCAAGGCTCCTGGCCCCGTCGGAGTATTTCCGGCACTCATTCAACGAGAACAGGACATCTTGCTAGAGACATTGATCAAAATATTAGATTTAGTTTGTTATATGGCCATGTTCCTTAAGCATGGAGGAAAGTAAGGGTCGTATTCCTACATAAGGAAGGTGTAAAACCTTTAGATAATCCAAAATCATATCGTCGAATAAGTCTCTCATCGTTTATGCTCAAAACAATGGAGAAGCTGGTGGACCAATGTATTAGAATGGATATTTCAATAGTCAAATCTCTTTATAAATACCTATCAGAAAAGCAAATCAACTATATCAGCTTTATACCAAATTGTTAAAACCATAGAGAAAGCACATGAGTCAAAGGAAATAGACCTATCAGTCTTTATAGACATAGAGGGCGCCTTTGACAACGCCGTTTATGCTCAATAACACAGTCCCTCAGAAAGAGAGGGATAAATGACTTTATCGTTCAATGGATAAACAACATGCTTATGGGTAGGCAGGTAACCACCAGCATTGGTAGCGCTACCCATGAGGTAGGCACTACAAGAGCCATATCCCTACTGCTGTGGTCGTTGGTAATGGTTCACAGATGGATCCAAAATACAAAACAGTGGTGTGGGGGCAGGAGAAGTGGGACCTAGGTTCAAAAGACACGCATCCCTCAGTACTGAAGTCATCATTTTCTAAGCAGAAGACATCCATATGGTGATGGAACATCTGATTACAAAAAACCGATCCAAACAAAATATATGCATCATTTTGGACAGCCAAGCGTCATTAAAAGCACTGCAAAGAAACAGCGTAAGATCATGCATACTTCACGAGTGCCATCAATCCCTAAACCAGCTGGCGGACAGGAATAAAGTTGAATTTGTTTAAGTGCCAGGGCATGAGAACAGCAGGCAAAATTAGGTGCAGTAAAACCTTTTATAAGACCATCTCCCACATATGGCTTTAGCCAAAGTGACTATCAGGAGATTATCGCCAACTAGGCCAAAAAAGAAATCAACAAAACCTGGAACAAAATGCCGGTTTTAAAACATTCAAAGAAGTTCCTTAGCCCTAACAAAAAGAAGGGGAAGGAAGTTATAAAGTTAAGAAGAAGAGAATTAAACTCCTCTGTGGTATACCAACAGGACACATCTACTGCAGATACCACTTGAGTAAGATGGAACTGGTAAATGCAGGTACTGTGAAGAAGAGGTGGAGCGTATGGACCACATCATCATGAGGTGCCCAGCTTTCTGCCTAAAGAGACAAAAATATCTAGATTTCATTTTCATCTCGGAAGAAGAATTACTAAACCTTCTGACTAGGGGTCTGATCGAATTCGTCAAAGAGATAGATCTCTCCAGAGTCCAACAAGAGGGGGACACAATAGATCTAATCTGTGCGCTTTTTTCAGAACTCCCGCCAAAAAAAATTGTGATTCACGTCATGAATTGTCTGAAAAAGAAGTCCAGAAACGCAAACCTTGTCAAACATGTTACGAATCGGCAAAAACAAAGCATACCTGGCGTGTAGCAAGAAACTTAAAGAGGATTCGAACTTACTGTAAAGGATGTGATGGAGAACCTAATCTCTGCGTTGACTGTTTCAACAAAGAACCTCGCTATGATACGGAGTGTACTAGTTTTTTGTTACTATTGAAGAATTTACTAGTTTCTTTGCCGTTAAATTTGTACGAAAAAACTGGTACTGCGCAGCGTTTCTTTCACACCGGTTTCACATGGTCTATAAGATACAAAAAACGAATTCGGTCATATTGACCGTCTTGGTTTAGGGGAAAAACATTTTCTCGGTTATATTGACCGTGACGGCAGTCAACGTCAACTTGATATTTTTGAAGTCATTTCTCAATAAATAAAAAACTTCGCATGATAACTTTCTCCAACAATAATTGCCAATAAATATTTTTAAACCCACAATTTCTTCACAATTGTAGAATACAGATAAGTTTAGTTTAGTATAGTTAAGTTAAAGTGTTACTTACAATTGTTAAAGATTGAACTTAAACCTAGACAAAACGATACTGTCGAAATAGAATACAAGCCCAAGAATGCAACAAGTAACGTAGGATCACAATGCTCTATTGGTGGCGTCGCCACTGTAAAAAATGGAACTTTTAAAACTAACGTGATAATGCCAGTAGTTATAATGTTTATCATTATTTCATCGAAAAACCATCCAGTCCATATAACCCATGAAGACACACCGTTGATTTTTAAAAATTCCTGAAAAATTTTTAATATGAATAAATTTTTATTGATTCGAACGTCTGGTACCTTCATTCCTGAAGCTTTATCTTCTATTATTCGTGGCATAAAAATTGCACAAGAAAAGGTAAAAGTTAAGACTGTTGCTAATGGCAAAACATAATTAAGCATGTCCATAGTTCCTGAAGTATCTGTATGAGGCGGAAACGGAAATTCTTGTACTGATACCGTTACTGGCAAATCTTTGTTTGTAACAATTTCTATAAACGAAGTTTCTAATGCCATTTGTAGAGCTAAAAATCCTTGATAAAGATATTTGGCAGATCCTAAAACAAAGACACATAGATTTAACGTCATAAACATTTATAATTTATTGTATTGAAACGTTCTCAAATTCAAGCGCTTTCTTTTATTTCCGTAATGCGAAGACAGCAGTGTTAAGAAGATTATTCAAGTATAAATAAATAAGTCGTTAGCGCGTGTGTGTTGATAAATATACGGAGAATAATCTTGTACGTGACTTTAGTGTAAACAAGTGGGTGAAGCTGTCCGCGGACTTTATCATATCTTCGTGTAAGTGATATAAATTAGTGTAAGTGTTTTTATTAAATATTATTTAAAAGTCTACATATTTTTAGTATAAGTAAAAATATTTTTATTAGTAGTTTAAATAAATTAGTTTTAATAATAAAATTCGTTACAGTATAATTTCTTCAGTAATATTTTGACAAACAGTGGAAAATACGCAAACTTTGAATCAATCGTTTAAAGAGTGTGTGATTATTTACAATATATGGATTTTAATTCTATAGTAATATGACATAAAAGCAGTTTTATTTTCAAATCTCGATACTCAAAATACTATTTTCATTTATATGAAGTCGATTGGCTAATTTTAAGACCACATACTAAGACTAAGTAACCTGAATCTCCTTGACAACGTTATTAACTAATGTTGGGATACCACATTACTGTTAAACACTGAAATTCATTTTAAAAAGTATCAATCTAAGAACTAAAAGGCTTCTTCTACAACTGGTTTCTTAATAACGGTTGTCAATTTATCTTTTTTGGCTCTCACTTCAGAACAGAAATTGGTACTATCCAAAAGTTTGAATTTTGTTATTGCTCTCAAACGGATTTTTAAAGAAAACATTTGATGTATTGTGTCAAGCCACATCTCAAATACCATTAGCATTTACACTGAAAAAATTATTGATTGGTCTAAAGTTCCTAAATCCAACATTTCAAAATCGGAAGAGAAGTTTGAAAAGTTTTCGTGAGAATCCCGGTACTATCGTTTTTTTAGCCGACAAAAGTAATGCTTTTGTTTTAAACCAAACTGATTACGCGAAAAAAGTTCATCTCATTCTGTCAGAGGAAACGTACGCTCTTTTAACTCCAAATTTTTCTTTAAAATTTCAAACACTTTTAAGCGTGACCTGCAAGGTAGGCAACGAAACTGACGTTATAACAAAACGCCTAGTTAAATTTTGGCATTGTAGACATTACTTGCAGCGATATTACGAGGTTACTAACCATTCTTCATAAGCACTGCCTCAAGCGTTCAAAGAACATGTTTCTTACCTGCAAATATTTATCTAAATTGTACTCTAAAGTTATAAATTCTTCTTCGCCGAGTTTTCTATTTCTTTATGTTCTCTACTCAAGTAATTAATAAATTTTAATTGTTATTTATGATTTATAGCTCGAATAATGATAAACTGTATGCCCAAATATGAAACTACTGTACTAATTAGCCTAAAAGTCTTAATATATCTGGATTAAATTAAAGTCAAGATTCCGATTTTCTTTGCAAAGGAAATATTCTCATCAGTAAAACGTAATTAGTGGTCGAACAATTGCAGTATAAATTCCCATTACTCCTTTTAAATTATTCGTATGAAAAATTAAAAGATACATATCTCCCTTTATAAAATCAAGTCTAATTTCTCATACAGAACGCTAAAAAATTCTAAATAAAATTTGAAAATACATACCCATGCTGTAAATCTAAAAATCACATAATATGATTAAAAAATTAACTAAACCATTTCCTGTGATGTAGGTGAATAATTGTGCAATCTGAATTATTCATCACATAATACCTATAAAATAGGTATATATACCCCTGTTTAAAATTGAAAAGACTGCTAATTTTAAAGAATATAATCAAGGACAAAATAAAAAATTATCTTACCGATAAACCCATACGTGCAGCAATTACTCGGATAGAAAATTCACCTTTTTGTAAAGCAGTAATTTTCCCTCTAGTGATAACTCTGCTTGTTCAAGAAGACGTGGGATTTTGCACAAAATTGACACAGAAAACAACACTAAATATACATTACAAAATGAATTTTAAGTAACCCTTTTATATACCCTACTTAGTAATGGGGGAGCTTTGGGCAGAAGGAAGCATTACTGGGATATGGAATACCCCCAGAAGAACGGGGTTTTGGGTCTCTGGGAACACTGCTTTAACCGTAATTTTGAAGAGAATTTCTGTATTCTTTCTTCTCAAATTTTAATTCAATCTTTGATTTCAGTTTCAATACGTTAAGTACTAGTAATAAAAGAAGAGAAACGTTTGTAAATTTTTGTTTAGTAGGTAATTATACTAGTTTTATAATCAAAAGTTCTAGGTTTTCCAAAATAATTGAGACGTAATGAACCAAATTCAAATTATTGGAAAATTCATTACGTTTGCTAAATGTAATGTTTATTGATTTATTAACATTGTCAAAAAATGCGAAATAAGAAGTAAAAGTAAGGGAAAAAAGTTTATAATAATATAAATTTAAAAAAAGTTTAAAAACTATAAATTATTAATGTTTTGTAATTATTTCTCGCCACTTGTTCTTTTTGTTATAATATAAATAAAATTTCACGAAAGCCGCCTAAAAATAAAGGTCTACAGCCACAGATAAGTAAATTTGCGTTACGCATACCTTCTGTCTAATACTTAAACTGGTAGGTTTGATATCATCCATAAATTGGGTTAAATCACCAAAGTTGAAGCATTTTTTCCGTGGATTACGATAGTGTAATAAAAAAAAATTAACATCGGATTTTACTTATATTCATAAAAGTCCATTTTCTATGAAAAAATGCAAACTACGAATAAATGTTATAAGAATTTATAATGGGAATTAAGATTATAATTCTTCAACCACTAATTACGTTCAAATGATGAAAATACTTCTTTTACAAAAAAATTGAAATGTTGACTTTAATTTAATCCGGAAATATTAAAAATTTGGGTGGGCAAAGGGGGGGGGGGTAAAGGAGGGAAAGTTGACGATACGGCAAAGAAAAGGAATAATGAGAGATGGAAATGGAAAAGAAAAAGAAGGGAGAAAAAAAGAAAGTAAGGAAGAAGCACGGGGGGAGGTGAGTGAGCTGAGAGTATTGTTTTGGAACGTAGCAGGAATAACAAACAAGGAACATGATTTCTGGAAGTACATCAAGGAACAGGATGTAGTAGGATTACAGGAAACATGGATGGAAGAAAAAGAATGGGAGCGGTGGGAAAAAGAGTTGCCAGAGGAATTTGAGTGGGTGGTGCAACATGCAGAAAGAGAAAACAAAAAAGGGAGAGCAAAGGGGGGTATAATAACGGGAATAAGAAAAAAATGGTTGAACCAGGAAAAGAAGGAGAAAGTGCAACAGAGAAGAGGAGTTGTAGAAAGGAACATGCAGTGGGGAAAAACAAAAATAAAAGTGGTGACGGTTTAGGGGAAGAGGGGGGAATACAAGAAAGAAAAGGGACGGGAAAGAGACAAACAAAGGACAAGGTGATAAATAAAGAGGGAGAGGAACTGCTGGAATTGTGCAACGAAAAAGGGTGGGAAATAATGAACGGGAACAGAGAAGATGATGGAAAGGGGGAATTTACGTACATAGGAGGAAGGGAGAATCAATAATAGATTTTGTAATGACAAATGAAGAGGCTGCAGAAAAGGTAAAGACATTTAAGGTGGGAGAAAAAGTAGAGTCAGACCATCAACCACTGGAATTGACAATGGAAGGAAGGGAAAGAGAAGAGAGAGAGGAAGAGGAGAAGTACATAACTAAAAAAAGTGGACAGAAGAGAGTATAAAAGATATAAAGAGAGAATAGGGAAAACGGTATGGATAGGGAAGGAAGTACAAAGAAAGTGTAGAGGAAATGAGAGAGATGATGGAGAAAGCAACAGAGAGAGTCAGATTTAGAAAATGGAAGGGGAGAAAACTGGATGGAAGAAATGGTGGGATAAGGAATGCAAGGAAGCAAAGAAAAAGGCAAGAAGAGCATTTAGACAGTGGAAAAAGGGAAGAAAGAAAAAGAAAGAATACAAAGAAGCAGTAAAAATATACAAAAAAACATGCGATAGAAACAAGGAGGAAGACAAAAAGAAACAAGAGGAGCAGATTAAAGGAATAAAAACGGAAGAAGATGTATGGAAGTACCTAAAGAAGCAGAGGAAAAAAACAGGACGACAAAGGGAATAAAAATTAAAGAATGGGAGATATATTTTCGGAACCTGTTGGGAGGGAAGAACAAAAGCAGGAAAAAGAAAAAGGAAAGACGCGGTAGTAAGACAAGAAGAAGGAGATAGGGATAGAATAAGGGAGGAAGAAGAAAGAGAGGCGATAAAGAATATAAAAAGGAAAGGCGACAGGAGAAGATGGGATACAAGGAGAAGAGTGGATATACGGGGAGAAAATGTAGCAAAAAGGATGAAAATAATAAACAAAATATGGAAAGGGAAGGATTCCCAGAGAGATGGAGAGAGGGAATAATATGCCCAATACATAAAAAGGGAAAAAAAAAATTCGAGAATTATAGAGGGGTAACATTACTGAGCTCGGCATACAAATTGTACGCGACAATACTGCAAGAAAGATTACAGAAGGAAATAGAGGAAAGAAGTTTGGTACCAGACGGACAAGCGGGATTCAGAAAAGGAAGAAGGGCGATAGACAACATATATATAATGAAACACTTAGCAAATAAAGAACTAGAAAAAAGAGAGGAAAATGGTAGCACTATTCGTAGACCTAAAAGCTGCTTTTGACAAAGTGAATAGGGAAAAGCTGTGGGAATATATGAAAAGAAAAAAAAATCAATGAAAGATTAATACAAAGAATAGAGGAAATATACGAAGAAACGAGAAGCAGGGTTAAAGTGAATGGGGAAGAGAGTGAGAAATTCATAACAAAGAGAGGGTTGAGGCAGGGATGTCCACTGAGCCCAAGCCTGTTCGCGGTATATACGGGGGATCTGAAAGAGACAATGAGAGGACAACAGACAGGAGGGAGAGTGGTAGGGAAAGCTAAGGTATGGTCGTTGGCGTATGCGGATGACATAGTGCTGGTGGCTAAGGAGGAAAAGGAAATGAAAGAGATGATGAAAACGCTAGAAAAATATATGAAAAAAAAAGAATTGGAAGTAAACACGGAGAAAACAAAGATAATGATATTTAGAAAAGGAGGAGGGAAAAGAAAAAGAGAGGAGTGGAGATGGAGTGATGAGAAAGTGCAACAAGTGAAGGAATTTACATACCTGGGCTACACGATGAAACAGGATAATAAAGAGGGAGAACACATAAAGGAAAGGGTGAAGAAAGGAAACAGGCTAATAGGACAAGTATGGGGTGTGGGGGAAAGAATTTTCAAGATGGATATAAAAAAAAAGAAAATTGCTGTTCGAAAAATTAATAAAGGGGGTGGTAATGTATGGAGCGGAAATATGGGGCTGGAAGGAGTGGAGGGAGGTAGAGGGGCTACAGGAAAAATACTGGAGATGGGTGTTAGGATTGGACAGAGATACACCGGGGTATATTGTGAGAGAGGAGGTGCAGATAGAAAAAATAAGGATTGAGACAGGAAAAAGAGCAATAAAATACGAGGAAGAAATGAGGGAAAGAACAGATTGCAAAATTCTGCAAGAATGTTGGAAAGAGATAAAGGGAGGGAAAGTAAAGTACGGACAGGAGGGCAGAGAAGAGTATTACAAAAGAAACGGGTACGCGAGTGAAGAAGTGGAGAGATTAAGAGAAGAGGGGGTAGGGACAAGAGAAGAAATAATAAGGAGAGATAGAGACATAGAAAAACAAGAAAGATGGACAAAGATAAAAGAGAGCAGATATAATAGAAATTATAAAGATATCAAGGGTGAAGGGGTGCCGGAATATTTAAAAGACAGTGAGATTAAAAGCAACAAAAGGAAAAAAATGGTGGCAAGGTTCAGATGTGGCAACGAGGAGTTAGGGAACAAATATTGGAAAGAAGAACCAGAAAAGTTGTGCAGGCTATGTGGTGAAGAAACGGAAGATCTGAACCACATGAGAAAGAGATGCAGGGAACTAAGGGAAGAGGTGAGGAAAACAGTGGATATCTTAGATGAAAACGGAAAAGGAGCGGAATGGATGGAGGAAGTATGGAGCAGGAGGAAAAAGTTAAGGGGGGAGGAGGGATAAGAAAATGTAATATATATGTATAGACAACACGACCAAATTTGTAAGCCAAATGGCAATGAATAAAGTTAAACTTATATATATTAAAAATTTGGGTTAATTAAAACAGCAATTTTATATTTGGGCATGCAGTTTAAATTTATTTGAGCTAGTAATAGAATTTTTTTAATTAGGGACTATAGCATCTATTTAAAAATTGTGCAGAGGACATAAATACATAAATAGAAAATTCGGCGAAAAAAAATTTAAATCTTTATGGTACAATTTAGATACATATTTGCAGCAAAAAAAAAAGTTCTTTGAACGCTTGAGGCGGTGCTTATAAAGATTGGTTAGTAACCTCATAATATCGCTGCAAGTAATGCCTACATTG
The DNA here is from genome assembly GCA_035610365.1 of Aquatica leii. Classification (NCBI taxonomy): domain Eukaryota; kingdom Metazoa; phylum Arthropoda; class Insecta; order Coleoptera; family Lampyridae; genus Aquatica; species Aquatica leii. The sequence continues at coordinate 7,231,321 of CM069432.1, forward strand.
CCAATGTTGTCAAATTTAACTGGCCGTTATAACGTAAGTTTGGTTGCCTACCCTGCAGGACTCGCTTAAAAATGTCATTTAACTTTTTTGGAGCAGTACCTACAACTGTTTATTCAAAAAACAAAAATAAATAAAAGAGCATAAAAAAAATAAACTGTAGTAAACAAACTAATCGAAGTAATAAATAAATGAGGTGGCGTAGCATCTGTTTGATTAAAAGTGATAACTCAAGCGACACGTATTTAGAAGATAGCATTGTTTGAAACAAATGAGTAATCAAACACAAGGAAAGATTACTACCTAGGTAATGACCATATATACTAAGCAATCTATAATATGTTTAAAAAAAATAGTTTTATTCATATTAGTATAAAAGAATGAAATTTTTCAATTTAGAGCAAAACATAGTAGTAAAATATAGTATTAAACAGAAAGTAACAGCAACTTACCCAAATCAGGAGTATAAGTTGATGAAGTTTTATACAATCTCTTTGTTTCCCAAGATACATGTTCTTGATAAGGACGAATTTCATAAGACATGTGTTGCGGAATTACGTTTGATGTTAAATTTTTGAACGTTACTGCCATTATCGGTATTTTGTTATATTCTACATTTGACAACAATTCTTGTTCATTTCCATAACACGTAACAGCTTCAAATATTTCGTTTTTAGTAACAGTTCAAAAAAAATAAAAAAAAATAACGTACCTTCAATATTAAGATAAAATTTCACTTGTACACGATACATTAACTCCGACGTAAATGAGTTGCATGGACTATAATAAATTTTTGTCTCATGATCAAATTTGTCATTATAAAGATGCTCACTCGAATATTCAGTATTGTGATATGCTTCATATACAATTTTTTTCTCTAAGTTATCGATCTTCGATCGTATATATGCAAACGATAAAAATAATACAATTGATGTTAAAATTTGCAATAACGTGCGAAACCATCTTCGTTTTCTATAAGTAAGATTTTTTGAGAGCACAAGTAATAGTTGGGTAAACGTTTTCTGATTCATGTTGCTGCAGTTTTGCGTTTCAACTTGTTTCTAAACTATAAAAATAAAGTATTAGTTGGTAACAAAACGAAAGAATACCCTATCCTATACATTATTATAATTTTTTTTTAACAAACAAGATTGTTAATTCAAATTTAGTCTTGGTGACGTCATCATTCATATAAACAATTTTATTTCAACATTCAATGATTGAGTTTCCCGCTATTTAATGCTCTTCTTTAGTTAGTTTTTTTAGCTAGTTTTATTTATTTATTCTTAAATACACTGTTACTCACTTAAAATAACACAGTTTAATCAATTTTTAGCGGGAAATTTAACTTGACCTCAATAATTTTGCTTCACTCCGTATATGTATATAGTGTTTTTAATTCCAGGTAATCGTCTAATAATTTATTAAAATTAAATACTAATTATGTAATATAAGTAATACACATGCCAACCAACTTACGTTTTAGAAAGTTGCGCAAAACTACATCTTTGGGTACCTAAAATTCAAAAAAGATTAATTATAATATTTCTATACATTATAAACAAGGCATTATACCATACTCAAAACTAGAAAAATATACATGTAGCTGCGTTTTAGTTCATACTTGATATACAACGATAATCATATCACTTGTATTATCATTAAATCCAATATTGCTCCACATTATGATATATTTTTGTTTGAACTTATCAGGTGCTACAGGTGCGGTAAATCCCCGAGAATAATCATCATGTTATCTATTATATTTGTAACATAGATTAATTTAAAAATTCATAGTTATCGCAAATACAATTATCGGAAGGTGTTGAAAACAATAGTAGTTTATTTAACGAGTTCCCAAGAGGGAATTTTTAAACTCGAGTGAAACGAGGGTTTAAAAAGTCCTCGAGGGAAATAAGCGTCCAATTTAGACAGGAACGAGTTGAATACAACATTTTATTGCTCGAACAGAGACTAGGAGGCCCACAAAGTCTCAAAATCTTTCAAAAATAATTTAACGTTTATGATGACAAGTGTGCCAAAATTGTCAAAGGCGGTTTACAATAGCGAAAAATTAAAATTTGTGACAGTTAAGAACAATAAACAATATTACCTACGTTATATATTGAACATGATTTATAGTCCAGTCATTTTAGGAAAATTGTAAAAACTCTTACAAGCTTGAGACTTCGTATATATATATATACAGGATGTCCCACGAGGTACTGTACATACTGAAATGGTACGTTCCTTAGGTCAATTTAAGTAGAAAACGTCCTATAAACATAAGTCCAATTCGCCATAGTTACACAGATACAAGCGTTCAAAGTTTATAACTGATCACACATTTTTTGAAAATTAATTATTCTTAGTCAACTGGGAAACAAAAGCCGAACAATATGTCATTTATTGCTTTCTTTTCTACTAATGTCACAGTCGATTTTATTAAATGAAGTGTAATTTAAATGCAAAATGTCTTCTCATTTTTCTTACGAAGAGTATGCTGATATCATTTACATTTATGGATTTTGTGATGGAAATGCGAGATATGCCGTTAGGGAATATGAACGAAGATTTCCCAACAGGAGGGTGCCAAATCACCAAACCTTTTCTTCTGTGTTTCAACATGTACGGACTCATGGTTCATTTCCATCAGTTTCAACAAGATCTGACCGTCCTGTGCAGTTAAATGTGAATGAGCAGGAAAACATTCTACAGATGGTTGATCGGAGTCCAGGGTTGAGTACTAGAAGAATTTCTTCTCGAACGGGACTCCCCCGTATGTCAGTATGGCGAACATTACATGATGGGCTTTTGTATCCCTATCACATACAACAGGTTCAGCATCTGGAACCTGGAGATTTTGCTGCCCGGTTGAATTTCTGCCACTGACTACAGGTAAATCCACAATTAGTTCCATTCATTTTATTTAGCGACGAGGCGCAATTTACTAGAGATGGAGTGAACAATACACATAATTCTCATTTGTGGTCATATCAAAATCCACATGGCACAACAGAAACTAACTTTCAGCGCAGATTTTCTGTTAACGTATGGTGTGGCATGATTGACGATCGACTTATTGGACCTTTTTTCTTTGAGGAACGTCTGACAGGAGAAGCATATGCTAACTTTTTGCGGAATGAATTGCTACCGCTTTTGTAAGAAGTACCTTTACTAACAAGACAACTAATGTTTCTGCAACATGATGGAGCTCTTCCACATTTTAGTCGGCATGTGAGCGAATATCTAAATGTTGCTTACCCCAATAGGTGGATTGGGCGTGGAGGCCCGCATGCTTGGCCACCGAGATCGCCCGATCTCACACCTTTGGACTTCTATCTGTGGGGTCATGTGAAAAGTTTAGTATACGAGGTAAAAGTTAATACCAGAGCTGAACTAATACAGTGTATCCTGGATGTGTGTCAACAAACACGGAACAACCAGCAGGTGCTTCGAGCGGCTACTCGGTTCATTTTAGATCGCAGCCGTCGTTGTATTAATGCCGAAGGAGGTCATTTTGAGCATTTGATGTGATTTTTTTGTTTGATTTTTTTTATGTTTGTTTTGTAGTTCGATTTTCTGTTTTCAATAATAATAATTTTCAAAAAATGTGTGAGCATTTATAAACCTTGAACGCTTGTATCTGTGTAACTATGGCGAATTGGACCTAGGACGTTTTCTACTTAAATTGACCTAAGGAACATACCATTTCAGTATGTACAGTACCTCGTGGGACACCTTGTATATATATACACATATGTTTTAGATACCCGAAAAACATACTAAAAGTCCTCGAAACAAAAACTTGTGCTACTGCCGCCATCTTAGAACCCAAAATTATTTTTCATCATTTTCTCAAAAACTGCATTTTTTATCGGAAAATGTTTCAAACAAAAAATGTTCACTATAAAAAATTGTAAAATTTTTGTTCTTAGCAGTTTTTTCGTATAACCAACTGGTAATACGTTGAATTTCGGGTTAAACATTTGGAAAACAAGCGATTACATAGTTCCGTTCTTTTTAAGTTGCAATTTCTAGTAAAATCTTTCACATAAAATAGGTAGGACTAAAATAAATAAATAAAAAAACAAACTAACAAAAAAGCAATTGTTGTGAAAAACGATTTTTAAGTTTAACCTTCCGATTACCATTCCCATACAGAAAACCCCAGAGTTAGATAACGGGGCCAGACCTGGGCCAGTACTGGGAAACCTAAGTTTGGCGTACCTGTATTGGCCCAGACTTGGCCCAGGACTGGGTAGCTCAGCCTCGGCCATTCCAAGAGGACCCAAGCTTGAGTCTATACTGGTTGACCCAGCTTCGGCCATACAAATTATTAGCCAAGCTTGGCCCAAGCTTGGATAACCCATCCTTGGCCATTCTATGAGAATCCAAGTTTGGCTCAAGCCTGGATAACCTAGCCTTGGCCATTCCATGGAGACCCAAGCTTGGTCCTACACTGGTTGACCCATCCTCGGCCATGCCAATTCTTACCCAAGCTTGGCCCAAACTTGCATAACCCATCCTTGGCTATTCCATGGAAACCCAAGCTTAGGCCGAGACTGGTTGACCCAGCTTTGGCCATGTAAATTATTAGCCAAGCTTGGCCCAAGCTTGTATAACCCATCCTTGGCCATTCCATGAGAATCCAAGTTTGGCCCAAGCCTGGATAACCCAGCCTTGGCTATTCCATGGGGACCCAAGCTTGGTCCTACACTTGTTGACCCATCCTCGGCCATGCCAATTCTTACCCAAGCTTGGCCCAAGCTTGCATAACCCATCCTTGGCTATTCCATGGAAACCCAAGCTTAGGCCGAGACTGGTTGACCCAAGCTTATATAACCTATTCTTGGCCATTCCACGAGAATCCAAGTTTGGCCCAAGCCTGGATAACCCGGCCTTCCTATTCCATAGGGACCCAAGCTTAGTTCAAGACTGATTGACCCAGCCTTGGCCAAGGCTGGATTATCCAAGAAAATAGCAATAATAATTTTTTTTCAATGTTAAAAATTTTAAAAAATTGGTTAATAAGTTGAGTTATGATAATATCGAAAGTGTAGAATTGAAACTTGAGCCGTTCGGTTACGTATGGCGAGATTCGGGTATTTTCGTTTAGCGCAGCCGCCATCCTTGTTTACATCATCTGTTAGTTAAATGTAAGATTTTTCTCATTGCTAGAGTAGTAAAAGTGATGAATAAAAAACTTTATGTAATTTAAATAGTACATAATACAAGTAATAACAATAAAGTGTAAATACGTTCATACAATTATTTATTCTGTTGTTTTATTAATGCTTAATTCTTGGCATTTATTTTTGAGCTAGTTTTAGCAATTAAGCGTGGCCCAGTACTGGCAACTAAGCATGGCCCAGGTTTGGCAACTGAGCATGGCCCAGGTCTGGCAACTGAGCATGGCCCAGGCCTAGCGATCAGGACTGGGCCATGGTTATCATTCCAGACTTTTTCTAAAGCTGGCCCAAGCCTGGCCTATAGGCTTGGCCCAGGCTTGTACAGGCTTGGGTCAAGCCTGAACCAAGCCTGGGCCTATGGTACTTTCCTCTATGGGTTGTTCTTTTTTCACCCCAGACGTGTTGTTTTTGTTGTTTTTTCTTAAGTTTTTTTTACAACTGTCCCAATATTTCTTTCAACAATGTTTAATAATATATAACAAATTTTTCAATTGTTGTTTGTTTTGCGACGTAAAAAAAATATTGTCGTTGGGGTCATATTTGACGCCACTTGGTAACCGACGTTCTAAAAAGTAATTCTAATATTTTGTCTGCATTTGTCATCTAATCTGCTTGTTTCAACGTGTTATTCGTCTGAATCATGATTACTACCATTCCGTCTTTAGTCATTACATTCGGTGAGTCTGTTCGAATCAGTTGAAAAGTGTGTCTGCTGTGTTATTACATTTGATTGAATATAGTTGTTGTTGAATTATGGCTAGAAAATATTTGTCTCAGCGTGAAGTGGAAGAAATAGCTAGCAATATTAATTTACTGAATGAAATTGAAGATGAAATTTTATGCGACGATAGTGATGCCGAATTTGAAGAAGTAAGTGTACCTGATGTAAACCCGATTGAAAGTTCAGAAGACGATGACAGTGATGATAATTCGCCCAATGATAAAGATATACTGGTGGGTAAAGATGCTTCCATATGGAAAAAAGATAAGCCTCATGTTAGAAGACGAAATCAGCGAAATATTCTAAAAACACCGCCAGGGTTAACAAAATTCAGTGAACATCTTTCAACATGCCTAGATGCTTTTGATTTATTTATCTCGGGAGACATTATGGACATAATACTTAGAGAAACAAACATTTGAGCTAGCAGAATTGTAGACGATACGTGGAAGCCAGTAGATGCGGATGAGTTACATGCATTTTTTGGATTACTGCTTGTAGTGGTTTGAAAGCACGCCGCGAACCAATATTGGAGCTGTGGAGTACGAAATATATGTCTCTCCATAGACCAATTTTTTGTGCTGCAATGTCTCGTAATCGAATGAGAGACCTTTTTTTATTATTATTTACGCACTCAGCGCATACATTGCAACTAGTTAATAACTATCTAGCAATTTAATTCGAACAATTCTTACTTAAATTAATTTATCTTACATCTAAGCAAGTCTTAGCGGATGATGGATGTACTTAAACCACATATGGTTTAAAACACTTATTTCACATGTTTTAATTGCCCTTATATCACTGCACTTCACTTACACTAGCTCGAAGGGTTTTAGCCTTTTTAGTCTACGAGTAAGTTGATTGTTGTCGAACCAGTTGCAGCACTTCGACGTTTTCGTGTTCATGGAGTCTTGCTTCAGGTTTTCTCGCGAACCATTTAATTTCCGCACTGACCGTTGGCACTTGTAGGTTCTTGTGGATGTCATCATTTCTAATGTACCAAGGAGCATTAACAATGCTCCAAAGTACTTTGTTCTGGAAGGTTTGTATAATTTTGACATTAGATTTCTTCGTGCATCCCCAAAGTTGCACGCCGTAGACCCAAACGGGTTTTAGAATCTGTTTATATAACAGTATCTTATTATGCAGGGATAGCTCGGAGTTTTTTCTTGACGTGTTCTTTCCACCTGAGCTTGGTGTCAAGTGTCACGCCCAAGTATTTCGCTGTGTTAGCGTGTGGAATTGTCTTCTGATTGATCACTATGGGTAAGTAATCGATTCTTTTATTAGTGAAGTTTATTTGAGTAGACTTCGCCTCATTTAGCTTGATCCGCCCTTTCTTGGTCCAATTTGTAACGTTGTTGACGGCTGTTTGCAGTTTGTTTGTCGCTGCTTCTATCTCATTGCTTGTGGCCAGCAATGCAGTGTCGTCAGCAAATGTAGCTGTCTTCACTTCATCGCTCATAGGGATGTCGCTGGTGTAGAGTAAGTACAAGATTGGCCCAAGGACACTTCCTTGCGGTACTCCTGCATCAATGTCTTTTAATTCTGAGTATTCTTCGCCGTATCTTACTCTGAAGTGACGGTTGGAGATTTGTTTGGGTAGATTCTTTTCCAGTTTATATTGTAAACCCTCGTGCCACACTTTGTCAAATGCTTGGGCTACGTCTAAAAATATTGCTGAGCAAATTTCTTTTTCTTCTAAGGATTTTTCAATTACATCCGTGATTCTGTGTACTTGATCGATAGTCGAATGTTTGTTTCGAAATCCAAATTGATGGTTCGGGATAAGTTGCTTCTCTTCAATAATTGGTTTGAGGCGTTTTAGGAGCAGCTTCTCGAACAATTTGGATACTATTGGTAATAGTGAGATTGGTCGGTATGATGTCTTCTCATTGGGTGGTTTCCCTGGTTTCGGAATCATAATCACTTCTGCTACCTTCCACTGCATCGGTACGTATTGTAATCGCAGGACAGCGTTGAATAGGTGCGTAAGTTTCATTATGCCCTTCCTTGGTAGTTCTTTTAGCACTTGCGCACTAACCAATTCATAGCTAGTTGCTTTTTTGGCGCTTAGGTTCTTTCGAATCTCCGTGGCAATTTTATTCGGGGTTATTGGATCAATAACCCTATTTTCCCAGGTGTCAATCGTGGGTAGCTGTTCGTTGTCATTAGCGAAGTGAGGTTGGAAGGTATTTGCTAAGTGCTCAGCAAATAATTCCGCTTTTTCATTATCTTTCCTTACACATTCACCGTTTTCTTTGAGGATAGGTGGATTTTGGTTTTGTGGTCGGTTTAACCTCTTAGTCGCCTTCCACAGGGAGTACTCGGTATCTTTATCATCTGATAAATCTCTTAAGAATTCAGAAAATGTTTCGTTTTTAACGATACGGATTTCCTGTTTAAGTTGCTGGCTTAGTCGATTTAGCACTGTTTTGTCTGTAGGTGCTCTGCTTTGTTGCCATTTTTTCCGTGCTTTACGTTTTGCTGATACGAAGTCTCTAATTTTCTTTGAGTAGTTTAGCCCAGTTGTTTTCTGTTTAGGCACCGGAGTATAGTTCCATGCCACTTGTTGTAAGTTAGCAATGAACAGCTCTGCTTCGGCATCTAGTGGGTCAGTTGTTTTCAGTTGGACTGTTAATTGGACACGTTCTTCTAGCTCTGTTCTGAATGCATCCCAGTCTGTCCTTTTGTTCGTTAGTGAGGGTGGGTTTGATTTATTGATAATCGTTTTACTTAACGTCAAGATCGGAGAGTGGTCTAATGACAGGTCGTAATTGTCTTCAATACTGATGTAATTAGATGAAATGTTTTTCAGTATAAAGAAATCAATTAGATTTGGTATTTTGTTGCCATCTGCTGGCCAATAAGTTGGTTTACCAGTAGACTGACATTTACATTTAGCTTGCTTGGTTGCATCGTATAATTGCTTACCTTTAGTGGTGATGAGTCTTGAACCCCAAAAGGTATGCTTGGCATTAAAGTCGCCTCCAGTTATGAAGTGATCTAATATTCGAAAGAGTCTGAAGTAATCTTCTTTTTCTAACGCGTATCTAGGTGGACAGTATATTGCAACAACGGTAAACTCCTTAGATTTTGTAAAGACTTTTACAGCTGTTGCTTGTATCTCGCAAGTTTCATATTTAGAATCTTCATAGTGTTTGATATTGTCCTTTATTATTACCGCAGATCCTCCCCTAGCTGTGTTGTTTGGATGAATGGTGTGGTATAATTTGTAACCTTTTCTTTTCAGGTAATTTTCTCTAGTGAAGTGTGTTTCCGAAATTTGACAGATGTCAATTTTTTGATTCCAGAGGAATAGTTCTAATTCATGGGCGTGTTGTAAAAGCCCAGTGGCATTCCAAGCAGCTATTCTAATAGTCGGCATTTTTTATTTCTTGTTTTTGGCAGCCGCCTTATTGCTGGTCTCAAGCTTTTGAACTCTGTTTAAGATTGCTTTGATTGATTTGTCTTGCTTATCAATTTTTTCTATAATTGTTTGCAACGTGATGTTTATTGCATCTAGTTTTGATTCTTCAACAGTGATTTGTTGTGGCTCACCTTTAATCATTTGTGCATAATTGTTCCCCGTTGGGTTGCGTTATTTTACTGAGTCAGTTTTTGGTAGAGTAGGAAAATTCTGTTGGGTTTTTTCTACTATTCTTGCTACTTGTTCGTTATCTGTTCTGGCGATTCTTTTTTTCTCTTTTAGCGTTTTTTCTTTTCGCTTTTGAAGCTCTTTTGCGATCACACAACCTCGGTGGTTCGCTGGATGAGCTTCTTCGCAGTTGACACACTTAGCTTTTGCAAGTCTAGCTGACTTACAATATTTAGTAGCATGGTGTCCTGCACACTTGACACATCTAGCTTTCTTTTTGCATTGTGGAATAAGGGCTGTGTTTTTGCGTAAAGGTTCTATTTTTACTTTTAACCCCGCGATTAAATTAATCGCGAAGATATCTTTAATGTCTGCTGATTTGATAAAGGATAACATATGTAGCGGTAAAGGCTTCATAGTAGTGACATTATTCTTTTTTAATTTCTTCATGATGTTGGTAACATTTTCAATATTAAAACCTTTTGCTAGCAGGTCTTCTCTAATCAATTTTATTGAACACGTTAGATGTATGCCCCTGCCATAACCTTTATGGGTCGATTTTGCTTATCTTCGTAAGTATAGTATTCAATTTCATAGTTACGTAATGTGCTTATTAGTTTCCGGTATTGTATTTCGTCCGGAACGTTGATCTTAAACACATCATTATTCATAGCAGTTACTTTATATGCTATTGTTGCTGATTATAATATTTAATGCACAGTTTGGTATTCTTTTACGTTCACCAAGTTCACCGGCGGCGGTAAGGGTACTTTCATTTCTTTAACCATGTTGTCTGTTTGATTAGAGGTCGATGCTTGGAGAGAGGTTTTTAGGGGTTCCAGATGCTTTACGTTTTTTGGATTTGTTTTTCTTTGATCGCTGAACTATCCACTCTGTTTCTCTCGCTAATTCTTCCTCATCGGTGTGATATTCTGTTTTGTTTTCTATTCCCTGTTCTACATTGGGTACCGCCACTGGTTTCTCAACACTATTTACCCTTTGCACTAGTAGGTTGATATTTATTTTTAGAGTTTCAATGGTTGCGAGAGATTGTTGCCAGGCATTCCATAAATTAATCTCATTTTGAGTTTTTAATTGATTCTGTTGTACGAGAATCTGGTTTTGCTGGGATAATTCAAAATCAGCTGGTGTGCACGTGTCACAGTAATTCACGGTCGTACGCTCCGTGAGAGTTTTTTTGAGAAGAACGCGAGTGGTTGCGTAGTTTTTTTGCTGTTTCGGGTCGTGAAAAATTTAGTATCGCCTGGACTTTGTCTTCCAAGGGCTTTGTGCCCTGGCTTGAGACGTGGTATTCAAGGAATTGTACTTCGCTTTTTCCGAAATGGCATTTCTCTGGGTTGACTACTATTCCGTTTTCTGCGAGTCGTTGGAAGAGTCGTTTGAGGTGCTCTTCGTGTTGTTCTTCGCTTTCCGATGCTACCAACACGTCGTCTATGTAGGCATAGCAGAAATCGTAGTCTTTCAGTATGTCGTCCATAAATCGTTGGAACGTCTGCGCGACGTTTCGTAGGCCAAAGGTCATATACGGAAATTCGAATAACCCGAATGGAGTTGTAATTGCCGTTCTAGGTATATCCCTTTCGGCCACGGGTATCTGGTGGTATGCTTTGGCTAGGTCTATCGTCAAAAATATGGTCTTCCCTGCCAGATCATGGGACAAGTCTTCGATGTGTGGTATGAGGTACCGGTCTGGGATTGTCCTCGCGTTAAGTGGCCTGTAGTCACCGCATGGTCTCCATTCGCTAGTTTTTTTGGGAACTAGGTGTAGTGGCGATGCCCACGGACTGGAGGAGGGTCGTGCGATTTCCAGTTGTAGCATGCCTTGGAACTCTTTTCTAGTCGCTTCCAGTCTGGATGTGCGCGTGGGGATATGCGCGTGGTGGGACTGGCTGTGGCCAGCGTACTGCTGACGTGCGTCACCTGTTCCGGGTAGCGCATTACCGAAGTACACCACACCTTGTCCATGAGTCAGGCCCCCAATTAATTTCATAAGTCTCATCAATGATTGTTCTATGATCATGTCTGACCATGTACCAGACCAGAATCGTGAAGCACGTCGAATACAGAAAAACCCTTCTTGAGAAAACTGATCAAAATCTTCTTTTTTCATCTTCAACGGAAGGTTAAGCATTTTTTGAATATATAGATGAGCACTCTTTGCATATAAGTGATGCCCCGCTGCATGGAAACAAGGTAACATAGTAATAGTAGTGCAAAATCACCGGTCCTTTCAGCTTTAATAAATTCCATTACTAGGATTACCATGTTTATGTATTGCATCCAGAGTTTGGCCGTTCTACTTATCTCAGCTGCTTTTTTGCGGATTAAAAAATGGGTTCCACAAGATTGCTTACTGAGTCTAAAGCGATAATCTCTTCTATTGATATTTCATTTGTAATCAGCTTCTCTATGTAATTTGCCAGGTTAGGAGATTTCTCGATTAAGCATTTAAATAAAGCTACTAGATTATTACTGTACAAATATTATTTATTGATATATAAAGTAGAATGCGTTTGGAACGCTGTAACTTAGATAAAAAATATTATTAAGAAACACATAGATGTGTTTTTTAAAGTAAAAAGTCGACTCTAGCAAATTTACTTACAAAATTACCTATTAGGCTTAATATTATAATGGAGCAAACATTTTTTGAAAAAATCTATATGTACATTTAGGCGTAGGCCGATTATAATTCGGGATATTAATATTTACATTATTTCAAATTAAGATTATTTTCAATTAAGGCTTAAATTCCAGATTAACTAAACTACGATTAATTTTAAAACGCCATGTTATTGGTTAGCACAAATTTAGTAACAGTCACAGTATTTTACCATTAAACTAAATTTAAATTAACCAAAGTTTAAACTGTGATTGAATAAAACTAAAACTAACACATCTCAAATTATTTATTTACATGAAATTACTTTTTGAAGTCGATGCCAAACCCATTTGGCATAAACCTATTCTAACTGTCAAACGTAACGTTATGAATTAAGCCTAATCCTACGTCAATAAATGACATCGACTTCAAAAATTAATTTTATATAAATAATAGTTATTTATTTAACATGTTCTTGTATAAATTGGTCATTTTTTTACGAGCGAGCATTTTTAAAAAGTCCGCGAGGGAAAAAACGCCCAGTTTAGGCAGGAACGCGTTTTATTGTTCCAACAAAGCCCCTCTTAAAATTTCTCAAAAATATTTTGACGTTTATTTTGACAAGTGCTCAAAAACTGTCAAAGACGGTTTACAAAAGCAAAAAATTAAAATTTATAATAATTAGGAACAATAAATATTTTTAATCACGAATGTATCTTAAATTGACAATTATACACAAATTTATGTCATAAACGTGTTTTTATAGTTCTCGGAACTTTTTATTTACACGAGCTGTAATGAAACGTCAAATAAAGATATCATAGGTATCTAATCAACTAAATATTTGCAAAATGAAACATTTTTGTTAGAAATCGAAAATTGTAGTTTTTATTGAAAATTCATTGTGGATAATTTATGTTAACAATACAATTAGAACAATTAACTATATTAATTCCTATAAACCAAGAAGAAACGGCAAGTATCCATATTTATCGAACGTGAAGCAGCATACTCTTTAGAAATTCTTACAAAACTTGGTAATCTAAGGTTTTCAACTACACTAAACATTCGATTTCTTCTGGTTTTAGAATCTCGAATAGTGATAAGTACTAAGGATTGCAGATCCTGAATATCGCCAACTTCTAACTGAACAAGCTTTTGTTTACGGCATGCTCCAGCTATTCCGAATATTAAAACTACCTTGTTCATTAAATATATTTCATCTGAAGGTGGGTATATAAAGGTTTCTATCTCTTCTATGATCATAACTTCTGACTTTTTGGGTTTGAATCCATCTGATTTTCTGATCATCTCAAGAATTATGAAAATATTTCTCTAGTAACCAATGGCCATAAGGAAACGAAGGTAGCCTAAATTAAAAAATACTTGTGGTTAATGGATAAATTTCTAAAACAAAAAAAAAAAGAAAAAAAAAGAAACGAATAGAAAAATGTCGTTGAAATTTGTGCAGTCATCTTCAACTGTACCCAATCTATCTAAGGTAGCCTGCTCTGTTGAAACTTGCTGTCAAACACATTCTTTATGGAGGAACCAACGACTACAGGTATACTGCGTGCCATTAACAACTTGAAAGTAAACAGTGCGGTCGGGCCAGATGACATTGAAGCTAAAATTATTAAAAATGTCACGGATTCAATTACAAAACTTTTAAGTTATATGTTTAATTTGTTGTGTATAAATACTGGCAATCAATTATCTCTTCTTAAGATTTTTTTGTTATTTAATTCAAGAGTTGCTTCATCTAGCGCTCCTGCACTGCGGTCTGCTTAGTCCTTTTGTGCATCTCTGGTTTATTACTCCCTCAGCAGTTCTGTTTCATCAATGAAGTTTATTCCAAGGGACCTTTTTCAACTAATCATCGGTTAGTTTTGGTTTGCCGAGAATCGTTGTGCGTTGCATTTGATCTGCTTCGCATTTACACAGCAGATGTTCCTCCAAGCATCCGCGGCATAAAGAGCTACTTTACAGTCCCACTTAGGCATATATTTGTTATAATGTTATTAATCCCGTGAGTTTTCTTAACTTTTGTCGACTCATGCTTGATACTGCACTTTCAGTGTTTGATTGTGGCTCTTCAAGGAAGAGTTTTGTTTGTCTCATCGCTTAAGAGTTTTTTATGCTCCGCTGCAAGTCTGCTGCGAATTGTTTCTTTTCCGGTCTCGTAAGCGATTCCGATAGTGGGTTCGGCTCCGATATATGTCCTTGTTGTGCCTTTTTTAGCTAGTGCGTCATTCATTAGGTTTTTTTTTTCTCTCTTCTTTTGGTATCTAGATGAGCTACACTGGTTGGCTAGTTGCCAATATTTCCAGAGTATATTTATGCATGCCATAATCAGTTTGGATTTTATTACTGGCGATCTTAGCGCCAGTAGTGCTGCTGAGCTGTCAAACATGATCGATATCGGACCATTTGCGTATGATTTCAAGTCAATAATGTTCCTGACATACCAGTCAATAGCAGCAACTTTTGTTTAAAAAGCAGATGCATATTTACACAAAGTCAGCAAAAATATGTCTTCCATATGTCCTTGATCCGGTACCGTTGCGATTTCTGGCCTCATCTGTGTATTAGATGGTTCCTTTAACCGCGCCCGGGTAAATGTTTTTTGTCCACGATATTATCACTTTAAACTTTAAATTTCTTTAAAATGTGAAAATTTTTTGTGAAGTCTCATAGTTAAGATTATTTCTTCACGTATCACGTTCTATATACCCGGTTTGTTTTTTCCGGTAATTGACATCTGTTGATTAATTTACAGCCTGTATGCCGCTTGTCTTGTTTCCATTATTACAACAAGGTGGAATGGTGGAAGTAAAAGTAGTGCTTCTATGGTTGCTGTAGGCGTGGTTTTCATTGCTCTTGTTATCAGCAAACATGCCATGTTCTGTAATTTTGACTAGCTTCGCAGCTGTGCTTTTCAGGTTGGTTCTTTCACGCCATACAAGCGCACCGTTTGTGATGATGGGTCGTTATCACAGTATATAATCATTTGGTCAATCTGGGTTTTAATACCCGACCATCGGTTTGGTTGTATTAAGAACCCCGATGGTCTTCGTTGTGACTTTTTCTAGATGAGCATTAAAAGTCAGTCTAGTATCAAGAGTGAGTCCTAGATATTTGACTTCTTTTGTCATCGAGAGCATGACTCGGTACATCGTAGGTAGTTTTATGTCATCTGTTTTCCGTCGTTTGGTAAATGGAACGATTTCAGTCTTAGCTAGGTTCACTGATAGTCCTTTTTTGCACCATTTTTCGACGGTGTTGAGTGCATTTTGCAATATGTTCGATACAGTTGCCCCAAACTTCCCATTTGTGATAATGGGAAGATTGTCGGTCTATTCTGAAGCAAATACTTTGCCGTCTTCTAACTCTTGTAGTAGGCCGTCCATAACGAGACACCAGAGTAAAGGCGACAGCACCCCGTTTTGTAGGCATCCGTCAGCCACTTTAGCTGCTACCGTACAGAGTAGCTGTTACTGTCTGATTCCTAAGCAATTTTGAACTAGAGGTGTGATTCCTTTTTTTCTCTATTGTCCTTCTAGAAAAGCACCCAATGCAATATTGCATTTTTGAATCTGTTTACTAGTTGGTGAATTGCTAGCTCACAAGATTTTCCGGATTGGTAAGCATACTGGTTTCGCTGCAGAGGTGAAGCTTTTAGTGCCCTCTCTCGTATACATCGGTCAACTAGTTTTTTAAGTAGTTTTAAGATGAAAAAAGTCAGATAATGCATAATGCGTTTCGAAGAGTAGCAAATCTCTTTTGCGGCATTATGAAATAAATTCCATCGGTTCCTGAAGACTGAAAGGGTTTAAACGTATTGATTCCCCATTTTAGGTTTTCAGGATTAATTATCGTTTTCAATAAATCTCAGTTCCTTTTGGGAACTCGTTTCGTTGGTATCTCTAGGTACTGGTGCTTAAGAACTTTAGTTAACGATGAACCCAGGAAGTATTTTTGTAGTAGACTTTGCAGAGTACCTTCAACCAAGTCTGTAAACTTTTCGCTTTTGATTAGCAAAGAACCGATGTTTCCAGTGCAGTCTTTGGACAGAGTAGTCTACGTCCCTACAGTACCTTCTCTATAAGTTTCTTTTTGTGTTTTTAATGGTATTGTTATATGTAGTGAGGCTGGTTTTGTATTCATCCCAGTCTTTGTTTTGGTTGGCTGTGTTAAATATCTTTCTGAAGCGTGCTCTTGCTTTGTCAAGCTCCTTGTTCCACCAAGTCATCCTGTTAAAGGTTCGTTTGGCAGATTTTTGGCAGCTTGTTTCAAATGCGGATTTTAATGAATTAACTGTTCTGCATCAGTTCTAGCTTGTGCGTTGATCTTGCAACTTTAGGACAGTCCCTGATTTGTCCCGTTAAAGTTTTGTTGAACAAATACCAGTCTTGCACGAGTAGTTCAGATTTACAAAAAAAGGGATAAGCAGGATCCTTTGCAATACAGACCACTGTCAATAACTAACGTTTCTTTAAAAATTTTTGAACGGATGATATGTGACAGACTTACGTTTTTCTTCGAAAAGTATAACGTATTAAACCGCTGCCAATATGGATACAAAGGACGTTCTATAGAAACTGCGTCTACAGATTTAGTATAATGTCTACATGTAGAGATGAACAAAGGTAAACTAGTGGCGGTTATATTATACGATTTACAAAGCATTAAAACAAAGTATTCAGTATTCAGTATTGTCAGCATATTTTAAAGTGCATTTTGTAAGAGTTAATCAATGGTTAACAAATTTTTAATAAAATAAACCATTAAAGTGAACTTTTGTTAAAACGACTTTAACGTGTTAACATAATTTTTTCTAATATATTCATTGTTAGTAAATACAATTTGTTTTTTTGTTCTTCAACACTATAAATATGTGGAACGTAACTTTTTCGCAACGTTGACTCGCCCGGTAGATTTTGTTTGGTATAGTTTTCCAAAAAAATAATTATCAAAATTTTAAAAGATATAGCAGAAATAAAAGCTGTTCACAATTTGGTTCACAAGTCCTCGTTGAATGCTAAACGCTTAGGTTCAGATTTTGAAATCGTGTTGATCAACATCTGTTGTTGCTTACCATTCTTTTTTTGAACTTTGTTGTTATGATGTCTTCCAGTTTGCAAATTTTGCGTCACTTGATTTTTTTTTGTAGCCGTTACAGTCACCTCACAGAACAATACACTTCTGTCATAAAATTGTTCAAGTCTTTGACAATTTGATTTAATTTAAAATCGCACTCCTTTTTTTGCATTTTTAAAAAATAGTGTTTAGAGGCGTTTCATTATGTCGTGAACTGTGACCTTGAGTCAAAAATCGGAATTAATAAACTAAAAGTCAAAAATTTGACAAGTCTATCTGAATTCCAAAAACGTTAGTCTATTTAAAATGCACTAACGTCAAAAAAATTGAAAATAATCAGATATTTATTTATTAAATAAAAATGAATTTACTTATAATAATACCTAAAAACCTATTAACAACAAATTCAACGATAAAAGCATAAATAGGTTAGAAAAAATGTACCGGCGAATGTTTGTAAGACGGATAATAACAATATTTTGACATATACAGGCTACAGCGCCACAGTTCACGAGATCCTGAAAGACGTCTAACTGTTTTAAGGGAAATTTATTTTGTTGTTAACTAAACGTTAATGATTTGATTAGGAAACTCATTGCCATTCGATAATAAAACTATTATAAAATTATTAAATATGAAGCGATTATGTAGATACGTTAAATACAATGATTAGCTGAATAAGTTAATGACGATATATTTTCAAATACGCGTTCTAAGACCTGTTTCTATTTGGTACATACAATGCTTAAAAAAACTTGGAAAATATGCAATACGCATGTATAATATAAAAACATCCCAAATATGGATCCATAACCAAAAATGTGATATTAACAATAATTACATTAGATATATTACAAAAAGCAAAAATGATTCATGTACAAAACAGATTCAGTATACATTGTTCAAGATAATTTTATGTCGATATAAATTTAAGAGTTTGATCATTTCTGATAGACTTTTAAGGTATTTCCTTTCTAATAAAAAAAAAATTATCAAAAGGAAACATCTTGACGAATTGAAAACCTTGTTTTGTTTTAGAAGTCGCTTAAAAATTGACTTTTACACTGCTATGACGAAATGTCAAATTTTTAACTATAGTCGTTGCCACGAAATATGATCCCTGCGTCATTACCGTGCGAATTTAGAAAACACGTTCCATTATTCGAATGAAAGAGAAAACTGTGCGTACAACATATATAACACCATCTTTTGTTTGTGTTATGAACAAATCGGTCAATTTCGGGCATTTCTACGTGACGTCACGACAGCACAAAAAAAGGTGATCGTAGACTAAATGTCTTAAATAACTTCTGATGCGCGTTTTAGTTTTAATTGTTCTAACTTTGATTATGAAGGATTAGATAGATTGTATTGGAATGTATATAATATTGTTTTATTAACATAAAATGAATAGAAATGCGATTGTAACTTTAGTTTTCATTACATTGACATTAGCTTTATTGAATTCATCGTTGAGTGGCATTAGTTGACATCTGCCATAAACCGCTTATTTACATTTCAAAGTTTCAGTTCTATCAAAGAATCAAAACTGACGAAAAAGCATTTTAAAGTACAATGTAAAGCACCGTATGTGTAATAAATCTAATGATTCATATGTTAGTAATTTTGTAAAAAATCCTGAAAAATCCCCGTGGTTTTTATTATAGATACAATTATGTCAATTTTATCAAATTCAACAACTGATTAGAACATATAGATATCTAAAGACTGCATTTAATTACTTCTCTATTTATTTATTTTTCGCTTTATTGTAATTTAATCATAGTATAGCAAGTAAATAATTAAACGTCAAAATATTTATTGGTCTAAACTACTAGGTATACATGTAATAGAAACTTATTTACATTCTATTCTATTCTATTTACATCTTGCCTTTGAATTAGATTAACTTAAAAAAACCTGGTGTGGTCACCACACGACTTTTCTATAAGGAATGATGAAGAATTGTCTACATATTTTTTTTAAGGTTATGTTGTCATAAAACCACTTTGAAGTGATATGTACACGTTTCTATTGACTTCTAATACAATTATTTATTAGAATGTCTTTCAAACTTAATTCTTAATAAACAAATTTATAAGCAAAACGTATTCTTCTTAATTATTATGCTGTTAATTGTTTTTTCAGTGCTTAAACAATCATAGCTATGTGCGAAAAAATTGCAATGTCGTACATAGATTTCTAATTTTACAAGCTTGTCGTCTTCTTCCTCGAGTAGCTTTGAAGACAGCTTCGCAGCATAAGGTTTATACGAGATAGAGAAAATCTTTTTGAATCGTTAAATGACATTGATTTCAAGAAGAGGTTTCGCTACACTCTATGTCCTCCCATCCCTCCCCACATAATCTACATCTCATCACTACATCCTCCTTCCAATCCTTATTTAAACTCTCCTCATTTCCGCATCTGAACCTAGCTATAAGTCGTTTCTCTCCTAAGTTTCTCCTCCCCATCAGATACTTAGGAACCCCCCTGGACACTATATTCCCATACCTTCAGTTGTACTTTCCTTCCCTTATCTTTCCTTCCCTCTCTTGCACCTGCGAGTCTTTATCTCTTCTTATTATCTCTTCAGTATTTAACCTCCCTTCCTTTCTCCTTTTTTCCACCTCTTCTATTGCGAAACCTCCTCGTTGGTAGTAAAGTTTCCTTTCTTTGGGCCCATATATGTTTTTGCTATCTTTTACCGTCCTCCAGCAACATTACAAAATTTTACATTCTCTCCTTTCCTTCATTTTCTCTTCATAACCCATCGCCCTTTTCCCTGCTTCTATTCTAATCTTCTTTAACTTCCCCTCCTCCTCTATTATGTAACCCGGCGTCTCCCTGTCTAAGTCCAGTATCCATTTCCAATATTTTATTTGTACCCTTTCCAATAGGTTCCACTCTTTCCAACCCCATACCTCCACCCCGTACATCATCACATCTTTAATCCATTTTTCAAACAGCCATCTTCTCTTCTCGATCTCCTTCCCAAATACTCTTTCCCCTAAACTCTATACCTGCCCTAATACCCTGTTACCCTGTTATATCCCAAATATGTCACTTCATTCACTGCCTCTATCTTCTGTTCTCCTCAACTTAACTCCTCCTTTTTCTTCCCTCCTCTCCCTTTTTGAAAAACTAACATCTTAGACTTTCCGACATTTAAACCCAAATCTTTCCTTTCCATATACCTCTTTATCGTATTTATCATACCTTTCATCTCCAACTCATTTTTTGCCAATATGACCATATCGTCTGCATATGCCAATATCCACACTTTAATCCCACCCTCCATAACAATTCCACCACACTGACCATCCTTCAACACTTCTTCTATGTCACCTATATAAGTGCAAATAAAATAGGGCTAAGAGGACACCCCTGCCTTAGCCTCTTCCTCGTCCAAAACACTTCACTAACACTATCCCCTATTTTTACCCTATTCTTAGTCTCTTTATATATCCCTTCCAGTTTCCTCACTAGTTGTTCCTCTATTCCCTTTTTCCTTGACACCGTCCATAGCTTTTCCCTATTCACATTATCAAACGCAGCTTCTATGTCCATAAAAAAAGCGTATACCTTACCCCTTTTCTTATCTAGCTCTCCATTCACTAACTGTTTCAATATACAGACATTGTCTATTGCCTTTCTTTCCATTCTAAGTCCCATCTGCCAATCTGGTAATAGTCTTTTTTCTTCCACTTCTTTTTCTAACCTTCTTTGTATAATCATGGCATACAATTTATAACTTACATTAGTGACACTAATCCCTCTATAATTCTTTACCTCCTTCCTATCCCCTCCCTTATAAACCGGCAGAATTAAACTTTCTTTCAAACTCCCTGGCAATTCCTCTCCTTTCCATATTGTATTAAAAAATTTTCTTATATTTCCTCTTACTCTCTCCCCCACATATTTCTATTGTTCTCCTTGCGTACCGCCCGTTCCTGCCGTCTTTCTTAATTTCAGTCTATTTATTGCTTTCTTTCATTTCTTCTTTCGTTATCTCCCTCTCCTCCTGTATTTATTTACCTCTTGCAATATCACCTGCCCTGGTCCTTCTCTTGTTCCCTCCAAACGCTTCATATAATAACCCAACCACACCTTCATATCCGTTAAATCTCCTCTCCTCTTACCTCTTCTTCTCTCCTTGTTTAGAAATTCCCACACTTCTCCTTCTTTCTTTATTTCCTTTACTTGTTTCTCCATTTCCTCTTTATACGACACCTTTCTCTCAGAACATACACTTTTAAAATTCACTTTCTTCTCCTTATACTCCTGCACCTCTATTTTACCTTTCTTCCATCTTCTTCTAGCATTTCTCATCTCTGTTTTTGCCTTTCTACATTCTCTATTTCACCACCTATTTTCGTTCCTCTTTTTTCCTTGTCTTTTCTCAAACCTTTTCTTTTCTACTGACTTCTCCATTTCTGCCGTCGACTCCTTTAGTCCTTCTTTCCCCCCTACATCTCCCCAAATCACTTGTTCCAACTTCATCTTATATCTTACTATGCTTTCCTCAGTCCACACCTTATTTACTCCCTATCCCTTCTGTCCCTCCTTAATTCCTTGCTCCTTTCCTTTTAAAATCACTTCTAGTGGCTGATGATCCGATTCCTCTTCATCCCCCACTTTAAAACTTTCTATGTCCTCCCACTAGATTAAATAATATTACTTCTTTCAGTAATTGACAGTTTACAATTTTTTGCTCTTTGAAATTTTTCTTTTAAATAACTCGGGAGGAGTTGCCGCAGGTTCTGCAAGAAATAGAAGTGTGCGAATGACAAAAATACGTGATAATCCAGGTTCAACCACATAAAATCATTCCTATTTGCCCATTTTTACTAAGGATACAAATTAATATTAGGTTTCATTGTGATTATCTCTCAATTTACCAAAATAGTAAGCCGTAGTTCAAACCAATTTCCAGGTGGCTCAGTTTCGTGTTCAATGTTTACCAGCGAAACCTCCTGATCTGCAGTTAATAAGAGGTTGAAAACTCCACGGGAAACAAATGTTTTTATCTTATATAATACAACTTTTAAGTACTTGATTACATGCCCTGTTTCACAGACCTGTATTATCTTCAGTTCTATATATACAAACAAAGTTTTAGGTTCATTGGTGATGTTTGTTCACACCAAACATTTTTTTTAAGTATAAATTATTTAGTGGGCTTATACTCCTTTATATTGTTATCTAAAGTAAAGGGTAAAAGGAATAAAGCAAGAAAATTATAGAATTATAAAATATAAAATAAAACTTAGCTATCTGTACAGAAGCAATATTTTGTATAATGATAACATAACTTTTGGTTTGAGAGTTATCGTGGGTGCACCCAAAGATAATTTAAATAAGATGCAACACTCCGTATATAAACAAGTCAAAAGAATATTGAGAAAAATTATTATTTTTTAACATATCTTGCTTTCCCTTCAAGACATGAAATTATTTTCTAAAAAAAAATCTGCGCGGGCAGGATTCGAACCTAGGATTATATATAGAATTCACTTTACATTATAAATCAAATATCTAATAAACTGTTAATGTTAGAAAAAAAATTTATTTGAATAAATTATTAGGAAGAATTAACTCTATAAGATAATTCGAATAATTTAAATACGTACAAAATTATATAAGAAAAACTGTTAAAAATGGCGGATACACCCACTTCAGGTTTTCTATCAGTTCAATTTTTTACTAAAACTGAGAGAATATGTAAAACCAAC
Source organism: Aquatica leii (assembly GCA_035610365.1). Lineage (NCBI taxonomy): Eukaryota > Metazoa > Arthropoda > Insecta > Coleoptera > Lampyridae > Aquatica > Aquatica leii. Next base: position 7,254,290 of record CM069432.1, read on the forward strand.
TCCATATCAAATTTCAAGTTACTAGGACTTTTAGTTCGAGAGTTATCGTCGGTACATCCAAAGATAATTTAAATAAGACGCGACACTCCGTATATAAACAAGTCAAAATAATATTTTAAAAAAATTGTTATTTTTTGACGTATTTTGCTTTCCCTTCAAGATATGAAATTTTTTTCTTAAAAAAATTGTCGTAGGCAGGGTTCGAACCTAGGATTATACATACTGTGTAGTCCGTTTAGTACGACTTCGCATATAACAACCAATTGTTTTTAGCGACGTAAGTATAGGCACATGTTTGATTTTAATATGAGCCGCTATGAAAGTACATCCGTTTATTACGACTCCGCTTACAGCGACCAACCGCTATCTATCTCCGATCCGCACACTCTCCTTGTCTGTACGTCGCTGATTCGAATGCGGCTGTTTATTTTACGTCAGTAATTTGAGGGTGATGAGTGATTACGCATACAAAAATGGCTTCTACAAAACGAAAAAGTTTCTCCATTGAAGATAAAAGTGTTATAATACAACGTTTAGAGGCTGGCGAGTCCAATGTAACGATTGCGAAGGAATTCGGTGTAAATCATTCGAAAATATCCACAATTAAGAAAAATAAACACAAGATAGAACCTTTGTTCAATGCGAATGTTTTAAAACCTAAACGCGTGAGATTGTCGTCTCAAGAACAAGTTGACTTGGCACTTTTACAATAGTTTAAGCTGCAACGTAATCGGGGAATACCCGTGAATACGCCTATGCTTCAACAAAAAGCAATTTTTTTTACTAAAGAGCTAAACATTCTTAATTTTGATTGTTTGGCGAGTTGGATTAACCGTTTCAAGAGTAGACACAATATTGTTGCCGGAAAAATTGCTGGCCAGTCTTTGTCGGTTCAACAGAGCGATGTGACCGAGTGGCAAACCAAAGTTTGGCCTAATTTACGAGCAAAATTTAGTGACGACGAAATATTTAATGCAGATGAAACAGGATTATTTTATAAACTAACGCCAGATAAAACATTAAAATTTCGATGTGAAAAATGCTCGGGAGGAAAACTTTCGAAAGACCGAATAACTGTGATGCTTGCAGCTAACATGAGTGGCACGATAAAAAGAAAGTTGTTAATTATTGGCAAGTCAAAGAACCCACGATGTTTAAAAAATGTACGATCTTTATCGGTAGATTATGAAAGCAATTGCAAGGCCTGGATGACATCTGATATTTTTATCAAATGGATTGTGAAATGACTAAAAAGAAAAAAAAGATCCTGCTTCTGTTTGACAATTGTCCAGCTCATCCCTCTATTAGCGACTTGAGAAGCATAACTCTTATTTTCCTGCCTCCTAATACATTATCCGTATTACAACCTATGGACCACGGAATAATTCGAGTGTTAAAATGAAACTTTCGTAAAAACCTGGTTCTAAAAATTATTGCCAGTCTTGATGCAAATGAAGACACCAGCAGTGCCAAACATCCGAAGATCATAATACTCGATGCCATTCTAATGATTTACGACGCATGGAATAAGCTTACGTCAGCGACGATTTTCAACTGTTATAAATACGCTGGATTTGTCCAAGGCAGTGTTGCTGCCGACAACGATGATGATGTGCCGCTGTCTATCTGGGCGAGGGCATTGAATAAAGGACTGCCTATAGGAAATGAAGAATTTGACCAATATTCTGCTATTGATGATGATCTCGCAACATGTGAGGAGCCGACTGACGAAAATAATCTACAAAATGTTATGATCGACGGCCAAGATAGCGACGATAATAATGACGACGGTCTGGAAGAAAATTGTACCACTCCGAGTGTATCTGAAGTTCTAAAAGCTGCAGAAGTGCTGAATGTGTTTGTGCATTCTACTTTTGAAGATGACAATATGAAAAGTATTATATCTCGTTTGCATAATGCAATCCGTACTTTGTTACAAGCTTTAGGTCTTACGAACCTTGCACGGCCAACTCACACAGTCGGAGATAGGGTAGGTTCAAGTGAATAATAATTAAGGGCGCCAGATCATTTATAATTAACACTTCTGCCTCGATCAAGACAGACGGTCCAAACTTGTAACGAATTTTTAGGTTCGTAATCCTTGTTACTCTGGTGTTCGGGTAACCACAACTAAAAGAGAAAGGTATGTTACCATAAAAGCAAGATTAACAGGTATAAAAACTTTAATTTAGTAACGTAGAATATTAACAAGGGTATATCTAATTCTCAATTCATAAACGCCAGAAGTATCGGCAACACACAATACATAGGTTAAGTTGAAGCGAATAGCAAAGAAACTTTCGTAATAAATATCGTTTGTACACAGCATGCGATACACACAAAATGATTAATGAAATTACCTTAATGGTAGTGTAACAATAAACGTAATTACGGAAATTAACATAAACAAAAGTTCCAGGAGTGACTTTTCTGACAGTGAAAAAAATAATTAAATGAACTGACCCACAATCCAGTACCTACTTGAGCGAAGAAAACGTTTTCCCCGGTGAGTAGCCTGGAATAGATATTAAATAGCAAATCGTGTCACACAATAACTCACGAAGATAGGAAGTTACAAAATCGTTAATAATCATAAATGAAATAAGATATAAAATCCCGTTGTATCGAATGCCGTTATTTGCGATTACAAAAAAGTGGGCATCGCAGTCGACTGGCGTTTAAGAAATAACCTCTCAAAGGCAAATGCTGGTCAAGACTTCGTTTTCGTTGTAGATAATATGCGTTCCAGAATCTTAGGCGTTCGGTGACGGTAGTTATTAATAGTATTAATGCTTCATTGTTGTTTTATTAAATCGAACATGTGGTCGAAGCGTGACGAAACGGCTATCAAATTAATAAAGAAATTACAAAAGAATCTTAACAAACCGGATGCAAATATCTTACCCTGTGCCAAATACGTTGCAATAAATTCGTAATTAACTTATAATTTCCTGTTCATCACAGGGGATGTACTTAAAATCTTTTGATCTTAAACGACACAGACCGTCTTAAGTAGTTGACAGCTTCAAAATGAATTCCGCAACATATCAGTAACCAGAAAGATCGGCAGAGGGCGTCAAAACCGGAATCTAATTTTAATTCGATATACAGGGCATTACGTTATAAAAATTTTGCACGTAACAATTTCTTACTATAGAAATAGTAAAAACCAAAAACAATAAAAAATTACAGACTTTTTGCAGTAGATATTTTGTTGTTACTTAGTATAATTATATAGAGAGGTATGTACATTATGTACGTGCACAGTTATTTTGTTATCCTATATTCTACATTTAAGTACATACATATATACATTTGGTTAAGTTTATGTGAAACTACGTATGTATGTTGATCATTTCAATTAAAATTACGTTTCTTTTCATTCTTTTTGTACATACGTATACATACATATACATATATACATAAATAAATAAATATTTTGATTTAAATGTTTTTTTTCTGATGGTCACGTAAATATTAATAAATACATTATATATAGTATATTGTATGTGATTATTTTAATTAAAAAAAAATTGTCAGTTCGTTTAGTACGACTTCCGGTTAGTACGAAGTAATATCACCGGTCTCTTGGCCGTCGTTATAACCGGATTCTACTGTATATGGAATTCACTTTAAATTGTAAATCAAATATCTAATAAACTGTTAATGTCAGAAAAAAAATTTATTTGAATAAATTGTTACAAAGAATTAACTATATAAGAAACTAAAAATAACTCAAATAATTTACATACGTACAAAATTATATAGGAAAAACTGTTAAAAATAGCAGATACAGCCACTTCTAGTTTCTTTATGAAACCCATTGACAAAGCAGAGAGAATATAAAAAACCAGCTCCATATCAAATTTTAAGTTACTAGGACTTTTGGTTCGAGAGTTATCGTGGGTACCCAAAATTTTTTTGTTAAAAATACATTTTTCTGATTCAGGAGATTTTGAAACGTTTTTTGGAAAAAATATAGCATTTTCCTTATAGGAAAGTAAAAGTCGTCGCAGGCGCGATTTGAACCTCGATTATATATAGAATTCGCTTTAAATTATAAATCAAATATCTAATCAACTGTTAATGTTTTATTTGAATAAATTGTTATGAAAAATTATCTCTATATAGGAAAAACTGTTAAAAATGGCGGATACACCAACTTCCAGTTTCTTTATCAAACCCATCTTTTGATAGAACTGAGAGAATATGAAAAGCCAGCTTCACAACAAATTTGAAGTTACTAGGACTTTCGGTTCGAGAGTTATCGTCGGTACATCGTTACACACAGACACCCAAAATTTTTTTGTCCAAAAATATTTTTTCGGATTCAGGAGACTTTGAAACGTCAAATTATGTAAAAAAATTTTTTTTTTAAATTGCCATCGCTGTACTTTCCTTATAGAAAAGTAATAAAAAATATGTAGAAATTCCTTAGGGACCATTCAAGTATTACGTAAGCACTGAAAGGGGGGCGGGGGGTCTTTGCTTTTGCTTATTTTTGATGACATGGCGAATGGTGGTGATGGTGATTACTTCAGAAATATTTATTTATTTACTTTTCAGAGTTTCTGCAAACTTTAGTAGATTTTGATCTGAACACATATGACAACCCTACTTGTTTAAACGCTTGAAAGCGCAACGGATGTTCAGGGATAATTCCCAAAATAATTGATATGATTACTTGCTCTCACGCGTTGTTTTATGATTCAGTTATAGTCTAATTCATTCTTCACAAGTTCAAAAAGGTGTTAATTCTTGAAAATAATAGCTTCTAAAAATATGTGCGATAGCTCATTGGATTCGTAATAGAGAAAGAATGTGCATACGTACCGTATCTCGTTTATAAGAGCTTCTATAACAATCATCAAGATTCAAAAAAGATTTATATATAGTTTTACTCTCGAACTTGACGTACAATTTTTTGCAACGTACATTTAGTACTTGGTAAGTTACCGTAATGTTTTTCTTCATCAATTTCTCATTGAAACTTATAAAATGTTTGTTGGGTGAACCAAATCTTCCTGATTTTCCAGATAGTTAATAGCATTCAGAACATGTGGGTGAAAGCCAATAGTTACTACAAATTCTAAAATGTAGAAACACAGAATGCTGTCGTCCAAGAAGTGGCTTATTTAAATTGCCAAAGAAGAGGTTTCTCCCACCACCATTAAAGTAAAACAATCAATTGATCACTTGGCTTCAAATGATAGAGGGCAATTTCTCAGTCTTCTAGTCAATTCAGTTTTGTAGTTACATTCGTCACTCAAAGATTTTCTGCAAATACTCTACGATTATTTTTGTCCAACTTTAAAATTGAAACTATTAAGTCGAACATGCAAAATGTGTGGTTTTTATCGCGCTTCTGTCAAGTCATTAAATCGTCACATCGAGAAGTTCGATAAAACGGTAAACACGTTAATTGAAACTAGAGTAAGGCCTATAAGAGTGGCTGCTCGTCGTGCTAACGAATTGATGTAAATAATACAAAATTTAGACGAGTGTCAAGATGTTGAATGGCTCGAAGAGAACGATGACGAAATCCCATAATCACACGAAAGTGGATTTCCGTAAATGAGATCGTTTTGGTTGCCGTAAAAACTTAAATTTGTCTGACGCTGACTGTACCAATGTTCACGTAAGCATTGGTGGAGGGGGGGGGGATGAAAAATGTGCTTACTTTTGCTGACGAGAAACGGGGAGGGAGGTTAATAATTACAAAAATTGTGCTTTTCTGCTTACGTAATACTTGAATGGTCCCTTATAGGAAAGTCGTGTGGTGACCACACCAGTTTTTTTTATATTCAGAAATAATCACAACACAAGCAAAAATACGCCAATGATTATACAAAATGCAAATGTGCCAACATACCTCGCGTATGAGCATTTGCGGACACAGTATATAATCTGACTTGATGACATTGATGACTTAACTTCTCAACTGTTTTTTGTTAGACATACTGGGTTAAATTTTTCTTTTCAGATTTTGTACAGTTTATAACAAAATATTGACTGTATTGTATTGTAATACTAACTTTTTTTAATATACACTGACACTGTTTTTCATTCTGTATTTTTGTATTAAATTCTACGTTTTACTGTTAATAATATTTTTTTTAATTAATACTCATTAATAGAAGTTTCTTGATGCAGTTCAAAAAACTGATCGTTGTTAATAAATACTGGCTAAATATTTGTTTTTGAAATTATGCTTTTATAATTCATTATCCTGTAAAGTAATGACATTGATCTGTATAAAAATGACTTGTACCTGTACGGAAATGAAATTGGTAAAGAATGCACAGCCTTGCCTAACCGCTAATATACTATGTGTCGTAGTATGAATTAGTCGTAAAAAAATTTTTGACAGATGTTTATATAATAAAAAAGAATTTATAAAATAAATATCTCTTATCAATATATAATAAATAACAAATTATCTTTATCAAACTTGAAAAGATATTATTATGATTACTTTATACAAATAAAACAATCAATAATACTACAGTAATAGACAGGATAACTAACAACAAGAGAACTAAAATGGTTTTAATAATGTAAAGTCGTAATCCGCTCAGAGTAGGATATTTAAATGCATTTACTTAATTTATATTTTGAAAGAAAGCGAGAAAAAACATTTCCAAACAAGTGTTTCCAAATTTAAAATATTTTTTTTTGTTTTATTTTACTCTTGTCTGCACAAGCAAGTTTTGATAAATAGAATGCATAAATCTAAATAATCAATAGATAAGACAATAGTGCATTCAAAAGTAGTAATGCTGATGAATTATTCTATTATTAGCTTGGTCACTAGTAGATATAATACAATTTATTACATATACAGGGTTTGCCATTACTCCGGCCTTGGTTTCTAGTGCCTTTGTATAAATGTCAGCATAAAATGTTTAGTACTGTACTCATCATTTATATTGCACATTTTAAAAATATGTTTGTTTATACAGGGTGCTTAGTTTTCGCTGGGCAGCATAAAGTTACACTTTTTTAAATAGCAACCTATCAATTTTGTATGCTGTTCGATGAAGGTTTAATTTAGATAAAACATTATTTTGAATTTTTTTTTAATTGCGACGTTGCCGTTTCTTTAAAAATGTAACATCATAAAGAAATGGTCACAAAACTGGGATTATATATAAGAGATTTTCTTAATTCTCCAAACTTATGCTTTATGGAAACGATAATTTTCAAATTGCTTAAACTGTTTTTTTAATGGCACCCTGGATTCCTTTCCATTGTTCTTAATTCTCTATCTATTTGCACTAGTACTTTTTTCTCATAACATCTACAGTTATGGAGATTTTTATAAATTTTCAATTAAATCACAACAACCATTATTTTAATCAAACAGGTTTATTCTAGTAGGCTTTGTTTTTATTAAACAAAAATCATAAAAAAGAAGACTAACTAAACTTTTAAAAAAATTAATTTAACAAGTGCTCAAAATTTAGCCCATTTTGTTGTAGACACGTTTCAAGTCATTGCCGTAAAGATTCGCGCACAATTCTCGTGTGTGAAGTTAGAAAACGCGGATTTTATTCTGTTTTTTATTGCTTCTTGTGTAGTAAGATCTTCTTAAAATACGTAGGATAAGGCGGGGTTAACTGAACAGGTAGTTTAACTGAACATGCCATAAATACTGTTTCCTAACGATAAATGGCACAATAAATTAATTACTACAGTAATCTAAACTTACAGAAAAATGTTTTACCATAAGCAGATAAATGTTTGCTGGGTTTATCAGCGCACTACAGCTGAGGTTAACTGGTCAACAAACTGTGGGGTTAACTGATCATATGTTCAATTAGCCTCAAAACTGGGAAACAACATTTTGTTAATGCATTACTATTCCTTCAGGAACGGAAAGCAAAAAATGCATAGGAAAAGAGTTCGTACAACACAAAATAAATCGTATTCCAACGAAGAATTGATTGCAAAATACCAAGAATTACTTTAAAAAGATATGTTGACAAAACTAGGGCAGCTGGTAATGCAGATGTAAATTATCGTCCTAATAATGAGCACTTATTGGTTTTTTCCTTAGAGGAGGACATGATGTTGAAAAATTATATTGAAAAGACATGCGAAATACACTACGGACTTACATTTAAACAAGCATGTGGTTTGGCATATGAATTTGCAGAAGTCAATAATAAGTCAATGAAAAAAAATTAAGTTTAAGAAAAAATGGCAGGGCGGGAATGGTGACATAATTTTATGAACAGGCATAAATTATCATTAAGAACTCCGGAACAAACAAGCCTTGCTCGGGCGACAAGTTTTAATGAGGCAAACGTAAAAATTTTTTTTAAGAACTTAAGAACCGTAAAAACAAAATACAAACTAGAGGGAAAAGATATTTATAACTTGGACGAAACCGCTGCCACAACGGTCTATAAGCCACCTAAGATTTTACCCAAAACAGGGAGGCGAAATGTTTCCTAAATGACGTTAGCAGAACGGGGAACGCTCGTCACTGTTGTTGGAACAATAGAAGCTTCCGGCAGGTATGTTCCCCTGTATTGTATTTTTCCTTGGGTCCATTTTAAGGAACAGATGCTTCATGGTACCCGAACTGGCAGTGGAGGTGCGGCTACAGCAAGCGGATGGATGAATAGTAGCTTGTTTCTTCCGCTTCTTTAACATTTTGCAAAACACGAGAGGCCTTCTCTGGAAAATCCCAAGCTCATTATATTACACAATTATAAAAGCCTTTTAAGCATAGCGGCTTTAAATTGTGCCAAAGAAACCGGGATAATTTTGTTAAGACTTCCGCCGCATTGCAGTCACAAGTTGCAACCACTCGACGTAATTGTTTTTGGGCCATTCAAATAATTTTATAATGCAGCTTGTGACAAATTGATGGTAAATAATCCCGGAAAGGGATTCAGCATTTGCGACATAGGAGGCCTGGCGGGAGAGGCCTTGATGTTGGCTTTTATCCCAAAAAACATCTGTAGTGGATTCCAAGCAACCATCATCATCATATGTGACTGACAGACCACTACCTGATCAGCAAGCGAATAATTTGCCAGAGAGTTGTGCGAATGAAGATATCGTCGTTCTAACTCCACGACACAATACACCAACTACAAGCACAATTGTTACACCACAACAAATTCGTTCACATCCCAAAGCTTCTCCTCGTAAAAATGGTGGACGTCAGCGTAAAAAAAGACAGCCTTCTATATTAACAAGCACCCCAGCAAAAAAAAACCTTAGAAGAAGAGGCACTTACTCGTGAAGAAAAAGCGGGAAAGAAATCAAAACCGATTGCAATTCGTAATGTAACAAAACGTGTACTCGAAGAGAGCTCCAGTTGTCTAAGTAACGACGATTTCTCAGTCCGAGATTCTGATTCAGCAGAAAATTTAACTGACCTTGAATAAGATGAAGATACAGAAGAAACAATAACAAGTGAATATTACTGTTTGGTAAAATTTTTGGCACAACTTCATCAGTTTTCCGCTATTATATTGCCAAAATAGACTGAAAATAAAAATGGTTTCAATGTCCAATTCTTAAAGCGATTCAATAAGATGCAATTGATGAGGATGTCTGCATTTACTTGAAATGCCTAAGGAAGTTCTTGTAGAAGTGGACCTACATTTTCAAGATTCTTTAGATTTCTTACAACTGAAATTATTTCTTTTATCCGAGAACAAACTCAGCTATATGCTAGAAGGAACAAAATGTTCGTAACTTTCCGACAGTTTCTAGGATTATGTACTTCTAACCAATTCTATCATTTTTGCTAAAACAATAAGCAGGGAAACATTCCGAACCATAATGCGCTACCCTCATTTAGTTGACAATCGTAGCCTTTCTAATTCTAAAGTCGTAAAAGTTTTGGCATTTTATGAAAAAGTAAAAGAATGGTTTCAACAGTTTGGGGTATTTCACAAACATCTTAGTATAGATAAAACAATGGTACCATATCATAGGCGTCACTTAGCGAAAATTTTTATCAAAAATAAACTGGTTAGGTTTGGATTCGAGGTATGGATGCTTTGTGGAAACGATGGATCCATACAACTTGGAAATTTATTTAAGTCAGGAGGCCGTACAACACTGCTATAGGAAGTCGGGTAGTTTATTCGATGCTAGAAGTAATAGAAAATCCTGATAACCATATTTTGACAGTTTTTTTTACAAGCCACGCGCTACTAACAGATTTTCCCGAAAAAGAAATTCGTGCTTGTGGCACGATAAGGGTAAACAAACAAACGTTTTTTAATTTTGTCAAAGGGCATAAAGAAAAAGAATAAAGATTCATACGATTATAGGTCACATGGGCTTGTGATGTGTGAAAATGGAACGACAATGCGGTAGTAATTGTAGCAAGTAATCACACTAGTTCAAACGACCAGAAGAGTGAAATCTGTAAATAAAAAAGAAGTCACTCAACCAAACCTAATCAGCATGCATAATTTTTGAATAGGTGGCGTTAATTTTTTCGACCGTTTATCAGCTAGCAAACGATCAAGCTGAAGCAGGAATACAGTACCTACGAGCTTCCGGTTGATAGAACTAACTGAGGCAGGACAACATTCAATTTTTTAACGATTACTTCAAAAACAAAGCAACGTATAACCTAAAAAATATAATCAAAGCTTTTTCTGCTATTCGGAGGAGCTAAAGCTCAGATCGGAGGTAAAAACGCAACCTTACCATACAACAGTTCACAGATTAAAAAGTCGGGCTCCGGCTCGGCTCGACTCGAAACCCGGCCCGATTTCGGGCCGGTTATCGGGACGGGCTATAGAAAAATTATTTGGACTGGGTTTTGGGTCGGTTATACAGTTTTTAGGTTTGGTCCGGGCCGGCTTCTATCAACGCCCGATTCCATCCCTAGTAGAGATTTGCTTATTGCTCAAATCTTCCCAAATAAAACGAATAATCCGTAAGTTCGGAATGCTAAATGCATTTCCAGATATACACCGGCGGGGACACCTGTAACCCTAACCGGGAACGTCCCCAGGTAGCAGATAGGGAAATGCTCCTTGGGAAACCGGAAAGTAGGGAGCCTGAAAACCCCCTGCGGACCAACAGCATGACACGCCTTAGGGAACTGCATCTGGCAGACGGAGATGGCATCCTCGGGGTTACCCTTGCTGGAATAGCACATTGCTTCAACTTTTCTTGGATGCTTCTTTTTCAGTTCAGTTTTTATTTTTTCTTATAGACGAAAACACGATGACGAAAGCAAGTCTGACAAGAGGCATAAAATGCAAAGAATAAAATTTTTATTTACAATGAATATACAACCGCAAAGTAGTATACCGGTTACAGCACAGAGGTCAGATACGCGGTGCCGGCAATTAGAGGGTTGACTGGGTCGTCATCATGCGACTCCAGTGTGCTCGAGGTGGGAATCCAGGCCTCGGCACACTTTTTGACTACTGGAAAAAATTAGGCATTCATAGATGCAACTCCTGGGCACCAGGTGACAAAGAAAGAAAAATAGGAGATACCTACCTCCATTGAAAACGAACAGTTAATATTCAAAAAAGACAAATCTCGTCACAACAGACCTAATTGAAACAATTACACGTCTCAGTTACGAATTAAAAAAGCACGTCAAGGCAAATACGACTACTATTAGAAAAGCTCAAGAAATCACAGTGAGATTGAGAAGACAAGTAGAAGTGCTGAAACAAGAATCGCTAAAAAATTTGCTGGAAGAGATACGATATGAAGAAATAAAAAAAATCACTTTTGACATAGACATACAAACAGAATGTTACGGACGAAATTTTCTTTACGTACTTGAAATTAGATTCGGGTTTTGACGCCCTCTAACGATCGCTTTCTCGTTGGTTGTCATTTGGCGGAAAATCGTCATGCGGTGAATGAATAAGATGGTCTGTACGTGGTGAATATTCTATATATCCGATAACATCCGGAAAAAAAATGGAAAACCAATTATAATTAGTTAATTATCTAATTTATTTGAAGCGTTACAGGCCATTTTTCTTTCCTCCATTTCGAACATTTTATGTTCTCGATAAGTGGATATTGGAATCTACTGCTAAATAAGTCATCACGTTACCGTACACGTGCGCTGGCGGAGGGCGGTTTCCACGCCACGAAATTGAGGTCTTGAGGGCAAAGAGTGCTACACGTGGATGACACGACGTTAATTATATTATCAGCCACCTATTTTTGGTCATCACTATATACAGTAGTCGATGCACGTTTTTTTTTGTGAGATAGATTTCATGAAGTACTTAATACGAAATTGTTTTAGCCGAACTATCAGTTGTGAGTTGGGGTTGTGACACGATTCGTGCTAATATTTATTACCGGCCACTGAAGAAGAAAAACGTTTTTCTTCGGGCTAGTGGTTGCTGGAATTCGGGTGAGTGATTTGAATTTATTTTAGGTATATCGTGGTCACGAACAATTACTCACAAACTTTTGTATTACAATTTAACGTTAGTGAATACTTATAACGTGTAGCTACCAATAGGGTATTTACAATCAGTGAAATTTCTGTCTCGCATATTGTATGTAGTTGAAGGACATGTACTTCGGATTATTGTAATTGTGTGTGGTGGGTTGCCGATGTTGTAGGCATCGAGATCTTAACTTATTTTCTATAATTCTCTAAATTGATTTGTTACAAAAATCAAAGGTTAATACCGGTGTTAATAATTAGTGTAAACTCTTCTAGTCTCTAGTATCTCCAACTTCGATGTATAATGACTTTTGATTATTATAAATGAAACTGTGATAAATGTTAGTGATAGACCGAAAGCGATTAAAGTTGTTAATTCTTTCTCTTGTGATTATTGTTCCCAACGAACCAATTTGGGCTACTCGAACAGCTGAGTAGAGGGATTACGAATCGTCTAGTTGTTACAAGTTCTGAACCATTCTGTTGTGAGCGAACAGAAGTATCATTTTGGATAAGCTCTGGCGCCCTGAAATATCTGTTATATATTTCTTGCGGACCTACCCATCTCCGACTATTGCGAGTTTGGCCGTGCAAGGTTCGTAAAACCCTAAAAGCTTGTAACAAGAAAAAAAACAAGAAACAGACGAAGGAAGGACCAGTATGAAGGATAAAGAAATACAAACAGTAATATACGGGAACAACGAAAAACAGAAAATAGATAATCTAGAAAACATTTAAACTTATCAAAATTGGAATGAGATATCGAACCAAGAATGAGAAAATCACGTATGCACAAAAACTACAGCTAAAACAAAAAATCCAGCAGATGCCGAAGAAGATGGGTACAACACGGTGTGGGTGCGCAAAGACAACCTTAAGATGCAAAGAGGGACTGCATATAAATATTCAAAAGCACACCATGAATTAGAAACAATGAAACACGATATTGCTTTAATGGAAAAAACCACAACGGTAAAAAATAAAATCAAACACAATAACAAAAACTAAGAACATAATCAAATTATTTTTGATAACAACCAAGAAGAAATATGTTAAATGTATAAGTTTTTTTAACGTAAGAGAGACAGCACAAACTAGATAGCAGGAGGTGACCCAAACGCCATTCTTACGTTGAATTTTGTGCATGTTGGGGGTTGCAGAGCAGCACTCAGTAAAGGCAGTAACCAATAAAACAATAATTTTTCCTTCATTATTAGTAACATGTCGAGTTTATACCTTTTTAAGATTGTGCAGCTTGTGTAGTACTCTGATAATTCTCAAAAAAATTTTTAAACGCGCGTTACTACCGTAGCAAAAAGTCTAGACCTCTAAATTTAGCACCTAACATCTCAACGTAATCTAAAGAGCCTTTTTTTTAAATTACTGCTTAGTCAACAACTATTAAAATTTGCTATATATTGTTTTAAATTTTTTTAGAGAAGCTAGTTTGGTAAGTCGCAACAAAATTACCAAAAAGGTTCCAACTTTCATTATATATTCTGCAAGCGCCAGTAAAAATAATTTTCAAGACATTCGTCGTCCAAGTTGTGCTTTGCACCAAGCTCTTGATTGCAACTAATGGGGTATCACAGAGTTTGCCAAAATTGGAATTCGGTCTCTGGCAAGCCCGAGAGTTGCCTTAAGCAGCTCGAAAAGATTTGGATAAGATTGAGCTGAATTGGCCAAATCGTAGAAAGTAAAAGTCGAGTTTTCCTTTCCGGTTATGTTGAAAATCTTTTGGAGCGGTTTTCGTGCTGTAGAAATTTTGCTCTATGATAGGTCATTTTACATACCAAAAGTCAACAAAGACATTTCCGTTTCAAACGTTAAGGAAATTACACATAAGTGTTATTGTCATGCCCAGGAGATTCCACATCATAAGTATCTTAAGTCATCCATGTCAATTCTGAATAAATAAATTTCGAATGTAGTTGTGAGAAACCTGCTAAGGTAAGGATACATTTTCATTTTACAGCACAAATTGATTTTTCTGCATTATCGTATCAACTTTGTATACCTTCACATGTTTTTTTATTTTGGAAAATTCTTATGACAAACTAATAATGCACACACGGATTATTGAGAATTGTCTCGGATGAATATTTCTATAACCTATGTTAGATGAAGACATTCAATCCACCGTTTTGATTTCTGTGATTACAAACAGCATTACTATAAATTAAAGAGCACATCTGGTGAAATATCTTCACTAACTTTAAAAAGCTTAGCGGACTTCTTCTTCATTTGTAGATGCAACTAAGATGTCGTCAAAGTATAAGATGCAGAATTTAAGTCTCCTTAGTACCTGGTGCATGAATCTTTGGAACGTTTGGCCTGCATTTCTCAAACCGAAGGGCATGTACAAATACTCAAACAGTCCAAAGGGTGTGATGACAGCTGTTTTTAGTACATCGTCTGGATGTACAGGGATCGTGTTACCGTTGGCTGCATACAAAACTAGTTTATTTGGTAATGTTGATTGTGGAGCAAGCTTTCGAGGAATCACAGACACTTCTGCACCAGTGTCGATTAAAAATTGGAGGTTGGTAGAATTGTCAGCCAGAAAGATGCAGTCTAAGTGGTAGTCGCTGTCTTGGCCTTAAGAGGACCACCGACTTAGTTTTCCTGCTGCCCGAAGGAACAAGGATCATTGCATTTTCTCGCCTTTTCTCCAAAGTTGGTATGATAAAAACACAAATTCTCAGTCGGTTCCTTATATGGTTGTCTGCGTGCTTGACTTCGACTTCGGCTTCTATCTCTGATGAAGTTAGCAGGTTGGGTTGTTCACACCATTTTGGCAAGCTCGGCAACTTGTTTCGTCAGTGCTTCCACTGGTTTTTCTAATGCTGTTTGTATTGATGTGCTTGTAGGTGTAGTCATGGCTGAACATATTTGTGATGATGGAGTCACGAGGTCATTGATCTTATCGGCTATGAGGGCCAATTTTGAAAGCTCGTTTCCAGAGGCTGCAACTATGCTCTGGATAGTCTAGCTATTCATAGCGATTTTAGCAAGTCTTCGCTGATGTGGTCACTTGCAAGTTGTCTTATTCGTGTGAGTAACTGGGAAGGTCGTTGTTCGCCTAGTTGCAGACCTTGAAGTAACGTACGTATTTTTGAAGTTTGACTTTCAAAATGTACTTCAATTAACCAATGTTTTAGGGCTATATATTTGTCACGATCAGGTGGCTTTAAAATGAGATCGCTTACAGAATTCAGCATGTCAGCTTCTATTGCAGCTACTACATGGTTGAATTTAGTTACATCTTGGGTAATGCTTGCTAAGGTGAGCTGCGCCTCTATTTGTGTAAACCATAAAGCTGGGTTGTTTTTCCAGAATGGCGGCCGTATAATGGCAACTATTGCAGCATGAGGTGTCGAAGGGTTTTCAGAAACGTGGTCTGACGTCTCCTGTTCAGACATTGTAAATGCGGATAACACACGTGAGTTTATCAAAACCCTAACGAATATTACGTACACTCTGGTAAGAATCTGTATTTGAAAACTAATTTATTACAAAAACTAAGAAAAATATATACTGATTTGTGATTTATGTGGCCCGATTGCTCGTTCTGTGCCAGAGAAACACTTGATGGTGATGCTTTCCGCGGATTATTACGGATGTAAAATCTTTTCTAAACCATGTGGTTTCTGAAAATTGGCAATTTTTAACATTCCTACTTTTTAATCGGGGCCACCAATTTGTAGGTGCATGTTAAATGAAATAGACGTTTGTAAATTACTGTATTTACGAAATAATAAAAATTAAAGTAAAATTACATATTTAACGGAATTCACGCACGATGTTAACCACTCGATGATTTCCACGGAAGTGTGGTTTCGTCCAGAGTTGCTACTCGTATTGGTAGGGAATGTTACAGACCTGCGCTGTGAATCCTTTACAAGGTTTTAAAAACTGTTTTACACAAACCTGCATCTGATGTCATTAAAAGAATTCTCTTAAGCAACAACACTGTTGAAAGGCGTATTGATGATATGAGTTCTGATATTGAAAGCTTCTTGTGTAATTATTTGCAAACGACCCATTTCTCTATACAAATGAACTATTGTCATTGCAATTAACTCTGTTTTTTTTGGTTCTAATAGTAGTGGCTTTCGAAGCACTCGAAAAACTGCCGAAGCAATGCCAAAGACATTCTCCACCACACGGCGTGCTCTACAGAGGCGATAGTTATAAACTCTTTTTGCTGACCCTTTATTGTGTAACCCTAGAAAAGGTTCCATAAGATTCTCTGTCAATGCGAAAGCTTCGTCTCCAAGAAAAAAGAAAGGTATACACTTTTGTCTTCCATTTAAAAGTTGAGCTGGTGGAATAAGTAAATCATTTTGCTCTAATTTCTTATATAGTTGTGTGTTTTTGAATACTCCGCCATCAGATATTCTGCCTTGACATATAAAAAATTATACTTTGCGTCCACCACAGCAAAAAGGACAATACCAAAAGTACTTTTATAATTAAAATACTCGCTTTCGCTATTTATGGGTGCTTACAAAACGACATGTTTTCCGTCTAATGCTCCGAGACAATGTGGAAAGTTCCACACTGATTCATACTCTTCAGCGATAGTTAGCCACCCTTGTTGTGATATGAGGATCTGTAAAACGTACATATATTTTACTAAAACAATGTTTAACATTAGACCTGAACAATTACTAAATAATACAAACTTGATGATTTCAGCATGGGTGCAAAACTAAACAGAGGGGGGGGGTTCAAATTACTATAGTTGCTTTTATCCCTACGTAAGTATATAAAAACTCTACTTTTTATCATAGATTCCGGATGAAGACTCACAATCCGAGACACAATCAACTGCAGCAGACGGGCTGTCTGACACTGAGCAGGAACAGATGGTATCGACTCGTCCTAGTACAGCTGATCCAGTCTCAAGTCCATCATCTAGTCCACCTTCCAAAAAAAGTAGGAAAAATAACACTTCGGAAAAGCAATTAGAAAAAGCTTTCAAAATTCTGCAAACCTCTGCTGCTCAAAATAAGAAAGAAGACAACGAATCTGATCTATTTGAAAAATTGGTAGCTAAAAAACTCGATTCATATTCGAAAGTTACGAAAATCAATGTGCAGAAACCTGTAATGGATATCATATTTCAAGCAGATTCTGGGTTCTATGACCAACTTCAACCTCCGTACCGTAGCCCATCAAATGTTCAATATATATATATCATCCTAATCCTACATCAAATGTAATACATCGCCCTGCAAGGCCACAAACTTGTGTTCCTACAAGATCATTTCAAGATCTCTCATATTCCCAGAACCTACCCCATAATTTCCAACAATCTCAATTTTCCAATCCTGCATCGCCACAAGAATATCACCATTCATCTCCGTCGGTCTGTTCTCCATCAGAATGTTCTCCTATATATCCTTCGCCGGAAGAAGCTACATTTGAAGAGCTTGTAACATCGGCGCTTACTCAGTAATATGGATTACTAAAATGGTTTTACTTGGTTTACAACTTTTTAAAATAAAGAAAACATGAAAACTTTAAATTTGTTCATTTACTTACCTGAATATTTCTTTTCAATTCTTCAACTAAAGCTTGACAAACTTCTAGAACGATTTCGCTAATGGACTGCTTGGAAATTCTGAACAAATATTGTAAGCTTGTGTAGGAATCTCCTGTGGCCAGAAAACGTAGAAATACAGCTAGCCTTTCTTGCACTGAGATTGCTTTTCGGAACTTTGTATTTTGCTTTAAATCTGCTAGTAAATTATTCGCACGATATTTCTGTCTATTTCTAAATATTTCCTTTTGCCACCATCGCTTTTGTTTTTGTTTTCGTATTTTAGCGGATAAAGCGTAATGAATCTTCTTCTTCTCGAGTCCTTAAACCAAAAGTTTCATATGTCCTTCCAGTGGCGAGCACAGGCTATGGCCCTGTCGGTGGCTGCGGTGAGGTCCTCCATGGTGCATTTTTCGTCGAGGAGTCGGCAGATCGGAAGATGTTCCATGGTCTGTCTTTCCCCGCAGTCGCATAAATCGCTGTCGCTAGAGTACCCCCACTTGGTCATGTTGACTTTGGATCTGCCAGTTCTAGTGCGTAGGCGGTTTAGGCTTTTCCACATAGTCCAGTCCAGATCACCGCCAGCGGGTAGGTGTTCTCCCACTTCTAGGCTGGTACCGTCGATTGCGTCGGTGTTTTTAACGCGTTCGCGCCATGAATCCAACCTCGCTGCTTTAGCTGTTGAGTCCAGGGGTTTCTCGGGTATGAAGCTTTTTCGGGATTTTAGGCGTTTGTCGACGTTGGTATGGCCGTACAATGGATGTCTGGGGTCCTCTAGTTGCCTCAGTTTTTCCGGCCTACTCGCTACATTTCTTCTTATGTCTGGTGGAGCAATACCGGCTAATAGGTAGAGGCTGTTGATGGGTGTCGGTTTCAGGCATTCCGTGATGTAGCGACAGCTCTCGTTGAGCACCGGGTCGAGTTTTTTGACATGAGATGACCGCTCCCAAACTGGGCACGCAAATTCTGCTGTGGAGTAGCAGAGTGCGAGTGCAGTAGAGCGCAAGGTGGTCGGGTTGGCGCCGCACTTGGTGTTGGCCAGTTTTCTGAGGATATTGTTCCGAGCGCTGACTTTCCCCTTCGTCTTTTCCACGTGGGCCCTATAAGTCAGGGTCCGGTCGAGGACGACTCCGAGGTACACTGGGTTCTGGTGGTGTTCTATTTCCGTACCATTCCAAGTGATGCGTAACTTCCGGTTTGCTTCCCGATGGCGCAGATGGAAAGCAGTTACCTGTGTTTTGGTCGGATTTGGTCTCAGGTAGTTCTTGCTGTAGTAGGTTGAGAGGTTCGATAGAGCAGATGTAAGGACTCTCTACATGGTGGTGAACTCTTTCTCCTGTGCTGTGACGCACAGATCGTCAGCATATAAGAAACTCCTGCAATTAGGGTGGATGGGCTGATCGTTGGTGTAGATATTGAAGAGGGTCGGTGCTAGCACACTTCCCTGAGGGAGGCCGTTCTGTTGCCGTCTCCAGCGGCTCTTCTGCTTGCAGAGTTCTACATAGAATCGTCTGTTTTCCAATAGCGATTTGATGACTTGCACTAGGTGGTAGTCGTGTGTCATGTCGTAGATCTTCGAGAGGAGCATCCTATGGTTCACAGTATCGTATGCAGCTGAGAGATCTACAAATACTGCGCCTGTGATTTTCCCTTTTTCAAAACCATCTTCTATGTGCTGGGTGAGGTTGAGTGTCTGTCCCGTGCAGGATTTGCCCGGGCGGAAGCCAGTTTGTTCTGGGATTAGGTGTTCTTCGATCAGGGGAGACAGATGGTTCAGGATGAGACGTTCATAGAGTTTGTGGAGGTGGCAGAGAAGTGATATTGGCCTGAAGTTTTTGGGGTCCGAGGCGTCTTTGCCCGGTTTTAGAAGGGCAATGACGCGTGCCTGCCGCCATAGCTTCGGGATGTTATATGAAGAAGAGCAGTTCTTAAACAGCTCTAATATCCACTCTCTTGTCCTTGGTCCGAAGTGTTTTATTTGTTCTGAGCAAATGTCGTCCATTCCAGCCGCTTTACCATTTTTCAGGTTCTTAATACAGATGTTGAGCTCTTCCATGGTGAAGGTGGTATTGAAGCTGTTGTTTTCTTTGCCAGGTTGTCGCTTGATCCTCATCTTAGGTTGTTTAGTTGGTGCTTTCCCGTTTAGAAGGAGTTGGCTTGCAACCTGGTTTGCAGTGACATTATGGTGTTGTTCAGCCTTTTTGGGGTCGTTGCTTAGCTTCTTGATGGTGAGCCAGGCTTTCCTACTGCTGTGGGTCATGTCCACACTTTTAATCATGTTTTGCCATGACTTTTGTCTTTCTTCCTGTATCTTTAGTGCTAGTTCTGTACCAGATGCAATGGTGCTATCCGAGAACGGATTTGCTTGGAATAGCTGTTGGTACTTCTGATATTCGTCTATCATCTCATGGGAGAGTCCTGGCACGTAGCTGGTTCTACATCCTCGTGGTATGTTCTTTCTGGATGCAGTACGTACGGCGTCAACGAACAGGTTGTAGTTGGTCTGTGACGGTTCGATGTTTGCCACTTTCGTGTCCAGGTCCTCTGCAAATCCTGTCCAGTCTGCTTTTTTGAAGTTGAAACGGCGGCGGAATGGGGCCGTGATTGGTGTGACTGCTGGTGATGCGCTAATGGATATCGGCCTGTGCTGTGTGTGTGGTATGGGTTCCAACACGGGTTTACTGCAGAGGTCAGCGATGTTGTTGCTTACGAAGGCTAGGTCTGGGTTGTACCCCCGTTTCCATCTAGAACTGTTGAAGGACTTCGGGAGTTTGGGGTCGTGGATTAGACTGAGGTGGTTTGCATCGCTCCACGTCTCAACCAAGTCGCCATTTTCATCTGTTTTGGCGTAGTCCCAGTTGACGTGGTGACTGTTAAAGTCACCGATGATGATGTGAGTCTTGTTCCGATCGAAGTTTAGCGGTTTAGCGAAGTCAAACCGTTCCCCGGGTGGCTTATAGACCGAGGTGATAGAGATGCTGTCCAGTTCCACTGTCAGGATTTCGATCTTGTTGGCTTGAGACATGTTGGCCGTTTTGACGATGAGATCGCTCTTCGTGAAGATGGCGCTACCGTATTTCTCGTGCTGGCACTCTAATATTAGCTTCATACCAGGGATCCGTGGGCGGTTGTTGTTTTGGCCTCGGTGGGTCTCTTGCAGGCAGAGCACATGACATTTGTGGTCTGTGCAGATTTTTGCCATAATGTCTTGTTTAGCTCCTGTGAGCCCCTCGACGTTAGCAGAGATGACAGTCAGTACCAGCCCTGGAAAGGGCCCTTTGGGGTGACACTGATGCACTGTGCTGGTAGGCATAGTAACGCTGTTTAGTTAAGGTGAGTAGTAGGATTTGCAGATTAAAGATCTGACAGGGGTCGCGACGAGAACGCTCCTACTTTGACCCCCAGCGTAATGAATATAAATAACCGCTGCTGCAGCGACATCCATTTTGAAATTTGAAATGAGTACTGAGGAAAAATTAAAAATCGAAAATGCCAGTATTAATGGAACGCGTCAATGTTGCAACTCGAGGTTCGAGATGTTGTTCGATGCGGCGTACGCGTACGTAGTTGCGAGATAAAGTTTGCAACGGAGTTCGCGACGTGGTACTGTTGCGCTAGGTGGTATAAATCTGGACGCGGCTTTAAGTAACTACTCGCAAACATTTGAAATAACGCCTTTTGCTTGCTTTGGCTTCCCCGTATGGGGTGTACCATCTTAACCATAGGAGTTTTTAGATTGTTTGCTAACATAAACTACTATTTAATACAGAATGGTTATTTATTTCAATTTATTTGTGTTTTCTAAAAATTTGTTTTTTTAAAATCTATGTCATTTGAGACTACATTCCCTTACTTATCTTGAATTTAACAATGGCTTATTCATTTGGGAAAGAGGCATAAACAGCGCTTAGTTTAAACTGTGCGATCTTATTATTATTATAACGATTACTTATTAATAAACAATAAAGTATAGATATTATAAATTTATAATTTTGCCGACATAAAATCCCATTGTTTACGAACAGATAGTTCTTCTGAGTGTAGTTTTTGTAGCAGTTTGCGATCTAAAACATACGGTTAGTATCATTATTAAAATAAATGTTGAATATAATTACCTCCACTTTCTAAAAATAATTCTATAGTAGAATAAATCGCTAGAATTGGAACAGCCATATTAACACGAGGATATATAATACCGACATCGTCCATTTTGCTATTAGACACGATGATTCCCAACAGCTTACCTTGGCCGTTTAAAATTGCTCCGCCACTGGAGCCAGGAAGAACCGTTGCTGTAGTTTTCAATGAAAAGTCGTGTACTTGCGAAACGTAGCCTTTTGTAAGCGACGGGCTTATCATAAGATTTCTGGGAAATAAAGGATAACCAGCAGCGAAAATTTCTTGTCCTGTATAAAACGTTTTAGAAATTACTTTGTAAGATTGCGACGATGTGCACCTTTTTCCGCAGGTTGTGAAAGGACGTTAATAGGTAATATGTTCATTTGTTGAATTTCTCGAGAATTCGTTTGCAAAACAGCAAGGTCAAACGGGTCAAAATTTGGAGTCTGGTAAATGACAGTAGCTTTCAATTCCAATTGTTTCCAATATATTAAAACGTCCTCTTGGGTTTCCTATATACAACTTTTTAGTTCGAATGTTGCAATACTGAAAAAATCTTACTATAACATGAGAATTCGTTATAAATATTCCTTTTTCTTTAGATAATAGTATACCAGTACCCCATCCGGTACCGCAAACTACTTGAACGATGGATCTGGTCAATGCCACTAAAACTTATTTTGTCAGCAACTTATCAATGTTACACTAATAGAAACAAAAATACTAGCGACCCTTTTTTGGAAAAAACATTGCTTACTTTGCAATTCTTTGGAAATACCCTGAAAAAATTCTTCACTTTCTGCATTAATGTTATTATAACATGGTGGTATTAACTCTCTTAACAACGGTACTAGATTTGCTGCTAACGTTAAACCAATCCATTCACCTTTCCACCAATTTAAGCAAGAGATGACTATTGCTATGGCATATTTTTTCTTGTATCTAGAAGTAGGCAATTTAATCCTATATTTTTTTAAAGTAATACCTACTCACTTAGTTTTTATAAAAACCGGACTTCCTTCGCTCCCAGGAGTGGAAGAACAGTCCGATAACAATAAACATGAACGTTCTCCTATGACGTTAGTGATAACGCCTTGACTATAAGAATTTAAAAACGCCCTATTTCCAAAAGGCGTGCTTTCAATAAACACGTCTTGTCCATTTGATACAAAATTCGGACTCGAAGAGCTTAATAAAAGCTCGTTTAAAGCCGTATTAAGATTTTTACGTTCGTTGTCGTCAGTTTTTCCAAACGTATCCACTAATCTTAATATAAAGAATAAAGATAAAAAATCCCTCACTCGAAATTCTTTATTATCAAAATCAATCGCCCAGTCTTTTAAGTATTTTTGACTAGAAGTCAAAATATTGTTACACACAAAGCATGCAACAACTTTAGCGTTGTTAAAACTAAGTTTATCTTTGGTTTTGGAGACAACCTTTAATATCGGTTCATTTTTTGAAGGAAATACGTTATAATTTAAAATTCCCGGCTTAATTTGGTTAAACCATTCCACCAGGCCAAATTGTTGTAGGTGAGATATTAAAACGTTGCTCGTAATTAATACGTGAGTGTTTGAAAACAATAAGCCGGAGTTTGTAAATATTTCTTTTGTTTTTGTATTCTCGTATTCTATAAGGACACTTTGTACATCCATAACCTATAAGAAAACAAAATTATTTTTGCAAACAGAAAGTAAATAGAAACATGACTAAAAAATATTTTATATTGAGGTTTTTTTAAACTTTCAATTTAAACTGATCCCTAATTTTTTTTAAACATCACGCTCGTACTTGTGATTGCGATTTGTTGGGAAATTTAATAAGGAATTCAGCAGTATGCTAGCACCGACCCTCTTCAATATCTACACCAAGGATCAGCCCATCCACCCTAATTGCAGGAGTTTCTTATATGCTGACGATCTGTGCGTCACAGCACAGGAGAAAGAGTTCACCATCATCGAGAGAGTCCTTACATCTGCTCTATCGAACCTCTCAACCTACTACAGCAGGAACTACCTGAGACCAAATCCGACCAAAACACAAGTAACTGTTTTCCATCTGCGCCATCGGGAAGCAAACCGGAAGTTACGCATCACCTGGAATGGTACGGAAATAGAACACCACCAGAACCCAGTGTACCTCGGAGTCGTCCTCGACCGGACCCTGACTTATAGGGCCCACGTGGAAAAGACGAAGGGGAAAGTCAGCGCTCGGAACAATATCCTCAGAAAACTGGCCAACACCAAGTGGGGCGCCAACCCGACCACCCTGCGCTCTACTGCACTCGCACTCTGCTACTCCACAGCAGAATTTGCGTGCCCAGTTTGGGAGCGGTCATCTCATGCCAAAAAACTCGACCCGGTGCTCAACGAGAGCTGTCGCTACATCACGGGATGCCTGAAACCGACACCCATCAACAGCCTCTACCTATTAGCCGGTATTGCTCCACCAGACATAAGAAGAAATGTAGCGAGTAGGCGGGAAAAACTGAGGCAACTAGAGGACTCCAGACATCCATTGTACGGCCATACCAACGTCGACAAACGCCTAAAATCCCGAAAAAGCTTCATACCTGAGAAACCCCTGGACTCAACAGCTAAAGCAGCGAGGTTGGATTCATGGCGCGAACGCGTTAAAAACACCGACGCAATCGACGGTACCAGCCTAGAAGTGGGAGAACACCTACCCGCTGGCGGTGATCTGGACTGGACTACGTGGAAAAGCCTAAACCGCCTACGCAATAGAACTGGCAGATCCAAAGTCAACATGACCAAGTGGGGGTACTCTAGCGACAGCGATTTATGCGACTGCGGGGAAAGACAGACCATGAAACATCTTCCGATCTGCCGACTCCTCGACGAAAAATGCACCATGGAGGACCTCACCGCAGCCACCGACAGGGCCATAGCCTGTGCCCGCCACTGGAAGGACATATGAAACTTTTGGTTTAAGGACTCGAGAAGAAGAAGAAGTATGCTTGGTTTATAATTTTAACAATTTTTTGAAAGAAAAAACAATTTAAAAAAGTACCAAAAACTAAAATTTATAATTTATTAAAATAAATGTTTTACAAGTGTTGGAAATGATTTCCCTTATTTTGAAGGCAATGATCGAGTTTGCTCTCGTACCTTTGTCGAACATTTTTAAAACATCTGTGAGTGTGCGGCATTCCTCAGTAATTCTACGCCGCAGTTCTTTAATCGACTCCGGATGAGTTTTAAAAAAACTGACTTTAAATGAGCCCACAGAAACAAAAACTAATGTTACATCCGGTGGTGTGAAAGACCATTTAATTGGCTCTCTTTTGTCAATTATTAATGGTCATCTAACTATTGTCTAATTATTCGTATGTAATGAGGAGCTCCTTTTTCTAATCAAATTTCCATCTATAAATACAGGGCCAATTAAAACATTTTCCAAAATTCCCACCCAAACCTTTTTTGGGATATTGAGTCCCGCAAATTGTGAAGATTATCGTCGCTCCAATACCGGCAATTTTGTTTGTTGACGTGCCCATTTAATTGAAACGCGCAATCATCATTGAAACAACTGTTTCTTAGAAATTGCGGTTTTGCATTAATCATCTCCAAGTTCTTGTACGCAGTTCAGTTGTAAAGATGAAACTTTTTTGTGACGTTTTATTGCCCTTGCAACAGTTCTTTGTGACAATCCTGTTTCTTCCGCTGACTGATGAGTTGACATCGATGGAGTTATAGCGGACTGTCCAAGTACTTCTATATTGGCGGCTTCATCGAGCATCCTTGACTTATCTCTTTTTCTATTAGCAACAGATCCTGTTGCCTTAAATTTGGCAACTAATTCACAAGCGTACCTGTGACTTACATTTCGGTTAGGATGTCTGTTGTTAAATGTTCTAATGTTCACAGTGAACATCAGAAGAAGGAGAAGCAAGCTGAGGCTGCTGCGGAGACACTGTCAAAAATATATGCTTACTTACCCTACATTGCCGGAGTCACTGACAGATTAAAGAGGGTTCTAGGAAAGAAGAGCATCACTACACGTTACAACACAGTGAAGAAAATAGATCAGCTCATACCTCCTAATAAAGATCAACTCCCAAGACTACACACCAAAGGTATATACAAATTAGAGTATATGTGCGACAAGAGTTACATCGGCCAAACAGGAAGGAGCATTCAGTGCAGGGTTAAAGAACATCAACGAGACGCACGGACAAATCTGCAGTAACGGAACATCTACATGAGAATGGAGATCACCGGATTGATTACGGGAACGTAAAAGTATTAGCACGAAGCAGACACTATCACCAGCGAATAGTACTCCAATCACTGGAAATAATGAAAAATCCTAACAACTTCAACCGTGAGGATGAATTCCGATTAAGCAACACATGGAGATCTACGCTACGTGAAGAACATGCAAGAAGTCACCAGACGGCAATGAACGCAAATCAACAGACCAGAACGGGCACGGGTCAGCGAAGCGGAGCCGTAAGACGGTATATAACGAGGAACGCAACATCAGTCTTTAGAAATCATCTGAAGAAGCTGTCAGCGTGATCAGCAAAACGTTAAGAGAAAGTTTTGTGACGCGGCAACACCCGAAAAACAAGGCTACATTAAACAACGGCCGTGAAAGTTTGCAATCTAATACTTTTTTTTCCATTTTTACTGTACTTTTAGTAGATAAGTAGTATTAAAACGTACAAAAAACCTGATATATCATCAAATTTATTATTTTGATTTTGTGTCAAAAAATTGTCAAAATTATAAACCAAGCATCCTGCTGAATTGCTTATTAAATTTCCCAAAAAATGACTAGTAAGTTAATGCCATTTTTAAAAAAAAGGAAGAAGTCAGTCGATTGATTTTACAACTGTTGTCAAAAATCGTCCCCCCTCAATACAAAGATTAACCTGTTTTTGCATTTTTTCATTTTCGCATATCATTAAAAATCAAACCAATTAAAATTTTAAAAAAATTGACCTTGTATACACACATTAAAAAGTACAATAGAACTTGTGCGAACTAATTAGGACTAAAAGTGGTTCAGAAAAACGAAAAGTTCGGATAAACGAGGTTTAATTAAAAAACGTATTATTTAAATATATTTTGTACATTTAGTAAATCTTTATACATTTTTACACAAGAAACACATTTTGCTGAGATACGTTTGAAAAAATCATCAATATTCGTCTGCTTCACAATGAAGTTGAAGTAACTAAAAGACTTCTGCTTCCTCTGGCCCCTCGAGCCATTTAAAGACAACATTAATGAATTCGCCGTAAGAGGGTCCCTATGGAAATCTCAAAGCACTGTCATCGACGTTTTCTTCCTCGTCATTCATATCGCGATTTAGAAGATCACTTTCAATAATTTCTTCATGAATCATAATGGGGTATGTTTAGTTGTTGGAAATTTGAATTTAACCACTCCTCTATATCACAGTCTTTTTTTAGTTTGAGAGATTTAAGCCTGTCAAGCACTTCAGTCACAAGTTTATCTTTTAAAAAGCAGTAAATCAGCTGTAGGCTCAATGAGAGCTTCGTACTATTTTTTCAACAACTTATTTCAAGCCATTTTTAGTGTGGATGTAGAAACAGAAATCCAGGCGTCAACAGCCTACATCAATTAATTTGCAGAACGTGATAACATCATTAACCTCCTCTTCTTCGTCGTCATTCTCCTTGCGCAAAATGTTACATGTAATTATTAATGAATTCTCTATAAATAATAATTCAAATTCACGCCGTCACTGTTGCGGACTCCACTAATTGTAAAATGTTTAATTTGCTTTAACTTACTTACTTAAAGCCGCTGTGAACGATCAACGATTTTTTAAAATGCTAACCGCTAAATTCGATTATATTTCCTGGGACTCATCATAATTGTGCCCATAAATGATGATACTTATCCAGTGCCCTTCAGAAAACGTATTATTGAAGTCAATGGTTCACACCTGTGGATTTTGCCTATCTTTAAAATCCATTTATGGCGATAAATGTTCATGCTAAATTGCTTTAATGTATTGTATTGTGGAATTCATTTCTTATCTGTATTTCTTAATTATCTGATCAAGTTTAAGCATTTTTAATTAGAATTTACCATATTATTATTCTAATTTGTAACTATTAAGAATGTAACTGTAGATCATACTAAATCATTTTACTTTCAGTCGTAAATTTAAAACATCTTTAATTTTATGTAATTCAGCTGTCTTGAGTACGCTGACGTTATACCATATATATATATATATATCTATACGGACTAGTCGGGGTCTAACAGGGATAGATGGCGAGGGGCCAACGCAAGTCGCAACGGTACTTACAGTGGCGTACAATATACTATTATACTGGGCGCTTCTACTAGCAGCGCATAATTCAAAAATGAATGACATTCGACTTAATATTACGCTCAAGGTCGTCTAGAATTTACGCGTTCCTTTGTATCGGTCAGCGTTTATCACTACTATTCTCCGAATGATGACAATTAATACGTGCACAATCATAGCGTTTATAGATAAAAATAACTTTAGATTGTAAATGCACGTATTTGTTTTTTATATTAAAGCAATACAATTCCCAACATGATTTTGCAGAATGTAAAACATCTAATTCATTTTTTGAGAGTATTTCTTAACCGATTGAGTTCGGGTTTTTGTGCAGTAAATTTCTTATTTAAATACCTACAAAATTGTTCCATTGATTCTTAAAATTAAAATTAACTCAAAATTAGGATTGGTCGTTTCATTATTCTATAAATCTGGTTAAAAAAAAACAAAACAAAAATGGTTTAAAAGTTTTACGAGTATAATCGCAGTAACTAAATGACGTTAATCACTGTCGTTTTTTTTACAGTATGTAAAAAAGTTTGGAGGTTAGTAAACAAGAAGAGAGATCGCAGTCTTTGTATTCATTTTATTTCTGATTTGCACTCCTGTTTTTTATTATGTAACGTTATAATTTTGCAAACGTAGTTTGCAGTAGAGAGTTGTTAACAAAATTAAAAGTAAAAAAAATACTAAAAAGCTTTTGTTTTGAGATACATAAATGATCTAGTTATCCTAAATAAGAAAAAGGCAACTCATGCATGCACAAAAAAATCGCTATAACAAAGCGGACAAAAGAGCTCTCGAAAATAGCCATACTTCTATTTACATGATATTGAAAAGTTCAGATTCGAGAGCGTTCACGAACCTTTGATCCAATTCCAGAACGTTTGGGAAGTAATGTAGAAAATTCTCGGGATAGATAACGGAAATATATAAAAACGGTGCAAGACGGAAGTGTTAAGATGTTTAAATAAATAAGTGATTAATGCGTGTGTTCTAGATAAATATAACGATGTCAAGCGTACGTGCCTTTAATGTAAACAAGTGTCAGTTTTTAGATAAAAAAAACCTTTTTGAAAATTTTCTACATTCTTTGGTAAATCTTCTTGAAGTTGACAATAAGTTCGTGAACGTTCTCAAAGTCAACAACAACTTCGCGAACGTTTCATTATTAAATATCTTGGAAGACAAAATTTGGCTTCTGGAGGTAGTTCTGATGTATTACATGAAAGACGGAAACTTTGAAATTGGTAGCTAATTTAATAGCGAAGGCTTCCACGGCCGGAATCTATGCTAAAATTAGAATGTCTTCCGGGTTTGGACCGTGTCATAGTTGCAACCGAAGCTGCCAACGTTTCGCCCACTTTCGTAAGGGGCTTCATCAGGGCGTGAGATAAATCGCAAAACTCAAACAAGCAATCGAAATCTAACTAAGAACTTCTCAAAAGTTAGGTTATCCACTTGTAAAACAAGTCATAACCTAAACTATGAAAAGGTAAGAAAGAAAACGATAACCTGAAAAAGCAAACGAAAATCTAACAAAGAACCACTACCGAGTTAGGTAATCAACTTGTGAACCAAGCCAGATTCTAAACTAGGTAGAAGTGACTTAAGAAGAAATAGTCTCCGTATTTAAAGGAACAGGGTCGTCACGGATGATTAAGCTCAACCCTGATTGGGTTACGGTTGCTAGGGGGCGTGTTTTTGTTAAATGACTAATAACCGGGAACCAAAGAGGGGATAATTCGAAACCATGATCGCGATTGAAGTTATTGGGGTGTTTGATGATTTCTATGCTTTCTCGGAATTTCCTGTTGAAAAAGAATGGAGATTTGGCAATCAACGAAACATTATCAAAATCTATCTTGTGACCTGTAGTAAAATGATGTTCAGCGACCGCAGACTTGGAAGTATACCTTTTCCTTATACAACGATCATGTTCTGAAATGCGAGTAATGACGGAACGACCGGTTTCACCAATGTAGACTAAACCACAAGAACAGGGAATTTGCTATACACCTTGAGATGAAAGTGTAGGAAATTTGTCTTTGGGAGAAGGAAGAATCTGAGAGATTTTGCCTGTCGAGTTGAATATGGGTTTAATACCATTCTTACGAAGGAGTTTCCCTATTTGATCTGTAACCTTGTGAATGTAGGGTAAAAAGGCCAATTTCGGGTTGGATTCGGGAGTAGAAATGTCCTTAGGTAATCGAAAACGTGGATGTAAACGACGATTAATAACTCTATGAATATCTCGCTTTACATAACCATTGTTCACTAAGGTTCTAGTAAGATTACGGAGTTCTGAGTCTAGATTCTCAGGTTGACAAATAGAAAAGGCACGATGGACCAAAGATTCAATGACAGAACGTTTCTGTGCAGGATGATGATGAGACGAAGCATGAAGGTATCTGTCCGTATGAGTGGGTTTGCGATAAACAGAATGGCCTAGAAGTCCGTCGGGCTTACGAGTCACAAGAACGTCAAGAAATGGAAGAGAACCATTACTTTCGATATCCATAGTAAATTTGATATCTAAGTGTTGATTGTTGAGATGATCAAGAAACTTAGACAATTCAAGATGACCATGAGGCCAAACAATAAACGTGTCGTCAACATATCTAAACCACATTTTAGGTTTTAATATTGATGATTCCAAAGCAACCGTTTCAAAGGATTCCATAAAAATGTTAGCTACAACAGGTGATAGAGGAGAACCCATAGCAGCACCAGAAACTTGTTCGTAAAACTTATTATCAAATTGGAAGTAAGTAGAGGATAGACACTTTTCAATAAGAGGAACCAAACTCAAGTCGATTACCTAAGGACATTTCTACTCCCGAATCCAACCCGAAATTGGCCTTTTTACCCTACATTCACAAGGTTACAGATCAAATAGGGAAACTCCTTCGTAAGAATGGTATTAAACCCATATTCAACTCGACAGGCAAAATCTCTCAGATTCTTCCTTCTCCTACACTTTCATCTCAAGGTGTATAGCAAATTCCCTGTTCTTGTGGTTTAGTCTACATTGGTGAAACCGGTCGTTCCGTCATTACTCGCATTTCAGAACATGATCGTTGTATAAGGAAAAGGTATACTTCCAAGTCTGCGGTCGCTGAACATCATTTTACTACAGGTCACAAGATAGATTTTGATAATGTTTCGTTGATTGCCAAATCTCCATTCTTTTTCAACAGGAAATTCCGAGAAAGCATAGAAATCATCAAACACCCCAATAACTTCAATCGCGATCATGGTTTCGAATTATCCCCTCTTTGGTTCCCGGTTATTAGTCATTTAACAAAAACACGCCCCCTAGCAACCGTAACCCAATCAGGGTTGAGCTTAATCATCCGTGACGACCCTGTTCCTTTAAATACGGAGACTATTTCTTCTTAAGTCACTTCTACCTAGTTTAGAATCTGTCTTGGTTCACAAGTTGATTACCTAACTCGGTAGTGGTTCTTTGTTAGATTTTCGTTTGCTTTTTCAGGTTATCGTTTTCTTTCTTACCTTTTCATAGTTTAGGTTATGACTTGTTTTACAAGTGGATAACCTAACTTTTGAGAAGTTCTTAGTTAGATTTCGATTGCTTGTTTGAGTTTTGCGATTTATCTCACGCCCTGATTAAGCCCCTTACGAAAGTGGGCGAAACGTTGGCAGCTTCGGTTGCAACTATGACACGGTCCAAACCCGGAAGACATTCTAATTTTAGTATGGTAGCTAATTTAATTCGGACCTGCCAAATCATATTGGTAGAATTGAAGCAAAAAAGTCAACCACTGAAAGAAAACAAATGCAAATACATTACTTGAGATAAAATATTAGAAAAGAACTATTAGGTATTGTCTCGCAAAAAATTAGAATTCATATTTTGGATCTAATAAAAGAGGCGAAGTATTACTCAATTATTTTAGACACAGCACCAGGTATGGATGTTGAAATCCGTGAACATTTTCTAGGATTTTATGCTGTTATCAATGAGTAAAGAAAATCTAACAGAATTTATTTTAAAAACACTGAAATATTTTACCATTTCAATAAATGATATGCGAGGTCAGAGCTATGATATTGTTTCAAATTCAAACATGAAAGGCAAGAATATCGGGGTACAAAACTAAATTCTTGATATTAATCCGAACGCTGTTTTTATGCCTTGTGCAGCTCATGCGTTAATTTTTTTCTTCGTCGACTCAACGGTGGCAGGTTTTGAAAAAAATTGTTTCAAATTTGACGATAAAATCTTTAAGCGACACTCGATAGGAAAGTAGAGTTAATGCTTTAAGATTTTTACGCCATTAAATAGAGGAACGATATGATGCTTTGTGTGAAATATTTAGAGATCCAAATTTTGATGGAAACTAAAAATACGCCACAAGCTTTGATAAAAAAATTTCAGATTCAGATCTGCTCTGTAATTATATGGCATATTTTATTTAAAATTAATACAGACCATCGACCAATCTACCAATTTCGTTACCTTAGAAGAAATAAATATTATTTTAAATCGTGTCGTTCGGACGAAGAATTTGATAAATTTCTAATTTAGGCCAAAGAATTATCTAATGACATAAACGTAGAACCAAATTTTCCAGCAACATCTCTCATTCGTCCTAGACGAAAAACATTCGGAATATGAAATAGTCAGATGTCATTTGTCACATAGATCTTTTATAGAATTTTTTTCTAGAAAAGCACAAAAATTGGTATTTGGGCTGTGTTGGTAACGCTTAGCTTTTCTTTTCCAAGTGATGTACGGCAAGAAACACAAAGCAAGCAACAAAATCTCAAAACATCAAACTTTATTTGACACAAAATATTTTCAAAGGAAAAAGTTACTTTCGCAAAGCTCAAATAATAATATTGCGCTCACACGCATATTATGCGAGGAAAGGTCGAAAAATTGTGATTCACGTCCACTGACTCATTTTCTGCTGGTTTAGATACTTTTGAAAGCATTTGGATAAATGTAATTTTTTTTCTAGACACAATCAATTTTAGAGCCAAAGTGGAACTTTCAGAAATTTAATCAGACCTTGATTGAATACGCTTGGATTAAATGAAACATTCAATGATTAAATAAACAATTTATTCCTGACAATTGCTTCACCACACCCTAACTAGTTGATGCGCATTTTTAAAAAAACAACAAAACCAAACGATTACTGGATTTTACCCGAGTTTTATGGCGGTTCACAGTTCTACAGCTTCGAAGATTATGATGCGATTCGAGCTACGTTGCCACATCCTTTTAGATGTAAAAGTTGCAAAGTGGTGATTTCATCTTTGGAAATGTGCATCCACAGTTAAAGAATTGAATTTTTTTTAACAGTTTGTCTTGTTCGCGATTCCTTGTCATATCTAAAGAAAACTTACAGCAGATTGGACTCGCAATAAAAATATTTCGCGACGCGAAATAATCGACATGCCTTTTTATTAAATTCTCTTTTTTTTACCGATTCTATCATTTTTTTCTCCTATTAATATTAAACAAATGCGCTACTGACTATAAAAAACATTACAAAGATAAATTTAACATGAATATTTTCTCTAGTCTTAACAAATTTATAACGCTAATAATCTTTACAATTGATTGACTGTTGATACAATTTCAACATTCAAAATTTACTCAAATTTTATTTTACCTACTTTCGTCCTATGTTGATAACTTTACAGTGAAATCGTTTATGATTTAAACTAGTAATTACTGATGGTTTTTATTATAAACCTTTATAAATCAGATTTAATAAATTATTTCGTTTACGCATTGTAAAATTTGAACATAAATTATTGGTTTAGTAGAACATGTGTGTTTTGGTGACTACCGCGGCTTTTTTGCGGCTAAGGGTAGCTTTGTGAATGTCGTAATATTACACCAGCCTCGAAACCGCCACAATTTTTGTATTCTAATGATTTGTTTAATAATTTAAAATAACCAATAAACTATTACTCTAAAACGGTGTAAGATAGAAGAAAGTTGCACATGAACATTTTTATAGAGGACAAAATTTACTATAAAAAAGTTGACGAAAGGGTACAATTACGTTCAATAGTTTAGAAGATACAAGTGTGCAAAGTTGCACAAAAATTACATTAAAATTCTGTAGCTTTAAAACTATTAGATATAATTATACACTCCCACGGACTTTTTTGTAGTAAATTTTCTGCTCAATAAATTGTTTATGTGCAATTTTCATCTATATTGTACCGTTTTTACAGCGTACAAGGCGGAAGCTCGCTCGGATCTAATTCTGCAATTCCTATAATTATTTTTCATCACTGCTGAGTGAAATTAAGACTTATTATATTTTTAAAACATACAACGAATCATAAGATTTTGTTTAATAATAATAAATACTGCATCCAAAAAATACAAAAAATTAAGTGAAATTGGGCACCGCCGCAAGTTCCAGATTTGTTTGATCTGAATTCTGAATCTGAAATTAGTAATCAAGCATCAATAAGAAATACAGCAAAATTGTATGTGAAAATCAAATCGTAATCCTAGCCTGACAGTTACAGAGAAGTTTAAAATAATTTAGAAATATCCTATTGCGAAATCTCAAGTTATTATTTCTTAGAGTTACGCCATGTTTAAACTAACGACCTTCTCAAAAACTTTTTCTAGGAATTCTAAAACACGTGACTCATATGTTAAAAATTACTAGCAATGGACTAGTACGTTTTTATCACTTTGTTTTATTGATAGGTTATCTCTGCTCCACAAAAACGTCAGGAAATGTTTTCTTTTACTAAGAGGTCAAGAATATAGACCTAAACATAATTTTTTATTCCAAATATGTTTGCGTATTGATAGTGTTTGAATATACAGATAAACAATTTCTGTTTTTCTCAGATACCATCAGATATTTTCAAAA
This sequence comes from Aquatica leii, assembly GCA_035610365.1. Taxonomy (NCBI): domain Eukaryota; kingdom Metazoa; phylum Arthropoda; class Insecta; order Coleoptera; family Lampyridae; genus Aquatica; species Aquatica leii. The sequence continues at coordinate 7,289,568 of CM069432.1, forward strand.
TATAATATTTGATTATTCAATTCAAATTAACCCAATGTTTTTCATCGAAATACTAAAAAAATATGTTTTGAAAATGTGTAAAATTACTGAAAATTTTACGTAAAAATTGTAATTTACAAAAATAAAATATTACGTGACATTTAATTTATACGTAATGCAGAACATCTTTTTTGTTTCAAATAAAATATAACATTGTTGATTTTGAAATTAGTAGGATTAAATTTTCTTTGTTCGCATGCCCCCTTAAACATTTTAATTATTTTTCAGTGGCCTGTATTAATTTTAGCATGTAAATGGCTATAGAGATGGAAACGTTGAAAACCGATTTTATACCCGCATAATTCAAATAATAATTATTATTTATTTTTAAGTACTGTAGTTACGTCCTCCTTTAATATTGAATTAATGAGTAGATTGTAGAAAGTTCTTCACTAGGAAGTGAAGAACTTTCTACAATCTAGTCATTAATTATTTATTTTGTTAAGACAACGTAACTATAACGATAAATATAAAAACAGTGCAAAAGAAAAGCTTTGTTATTTAATTTTGACTTTTATTACCTTCCTACATGGAAAGTATAGCGATGGGAATTTTTTTGCAAAAATTTGTTTCAGTCTCCTGATTCAAAAAAATGTATTTTTGACAAATGAAATTTTGGGTGTCTGTGTGTGTGTGTAACGTACCCACGATAACTCTCGAACCAAAAGTTCCAGTAACTTCAAATTTGGCATGGAGCTGACTTTTTATATTCTCTTAGTTCCTTCAAAAGATGAGTCTAATAAAAAAACCGATAGTAGGTGTATTCGCCATTTTTAACAGTTTTTCTTAAATAATTTTGTACGTATGTAAATTATTCGAATTATTTTGATGGTTTCTTATAAAGATAATTCTTCGTAACATTTTATTCAAATAAAAAATTTTCTAACATTAACAGTTTATTAGATATTTGATTTATAATTTAAAATAAATTCCAAATATAATCTATAGGTTCGAATCCTGCCTGCGACGATTTTTTTTAGAAAAAAAATCCATACCTTGAAAGGAAAGCAAGAAATAATATATAAAAATAAAAATATTACTGATTTACTAAAGAGGAATGTAATATCGAGGCGCAGAAATATAGGGGTTAGTCAATATGACAAAATAACCTTAATTTATCATATTTCGGTTATATCTTAATGAAACCGAGGAGAAAATTTAAAAAAAAATATAGCATGCTAAGAAATCAATACAAACAAATACATATGACTTAAAAGTGGGTAGGATGAAAAAAAAATTTAAATAAAAATTGTTTAATGTCTAATACTTAGTACTTTTACCATTATTTCTTTTAAGCAAATAAAATTATTATTTCTGAATTCTCTATATTCTTTTAGCTTTAACTTTTCTTCAATTTGCAAAAAAAATATGTAGAATTATAGAAAAGTGGTAGTGTGGTGTTTTTTTGCACATATAAGTAATGGAAAATTCATTAAGGCCAATCAGTGATTTGTAATTCCTGAATTTAATTCTACTGCTTTTTCAAATTTCCTTTTTTGTTGTACGTAATAAACCCAGGTTATCCTTTTCTAAGAGGGACTTCAAGCAAATCCTTCTTCGTTTGTGTTAAGAATCGGAACGTTTTGCGCACAGTTTTGAGTTTTAACTTTTAATAGTCAATTAGGAAACGTCGTTTATTCAAATGCGTACGGCGTTATCTAAGGCGTAATTCACGCTCATTTGCACTATACCGCATAGGAATGTGATAACAACTAATATTAATAATAATATACTACCCAGAACCCATAAAAAAATCAAATAGTAGACAAAAAAAAAGTTACCCAGCGGGATTTCTTAGGCATAATGTAGGTCCTATTATACAAAAAAAGAAGAGGACAAGAAAGAAAAACTGGAAGAAGCCAAGATAAAGAAAAAAAAAGATTGAAAGTAAAAAACGACAAAGAGGTGGAAAAGCTAAAGAAAACAGGTCAAAAATCAAAATAAAAAAAAATATTGGGAAAAGAAATTAAGAAAACCAAGATCCATCTCCATCAACAAGCAGTAACAATAATAATATAATCCTGGTTTTCTTTCTAGTCGAACAATAAACCCTTTTTCGTCTATACAAACCACGGCTGGTCAAAAATAAGAACTTTTTTGGTCGAGATAAGTTGTTAGTGGTCGAAAAAGGATACAAAATATGACCTATTTTTGTGCAATTGACTCAGTTTTGAATTTAAAAAATATACTAAATGGCCGAGAACCGACGCATTGACCCTAAATAACATTATAAAAAATGTTTCTTAAACATTTTTAGAATGTATACCTATTGAAACGTTCGAGAAATTATTCTTAGGTTCGAGAGCCTTCACGAAGTTCTTATTTCCAGAACGTTCACCGAAGCATATAGAAAGTTCTCGAACGCATGGCCAAAATGTATACATGCGGTACAAACAAATCATAGATCAGTTATTTCAGTAATTCGAAGTCGGCAGTGTTAAGAAGATTACTCAAGTTTAAATAAATAAGTGATTAACGCGTGTTCAGATAAATACGACGAATTAAATTCGTGTGCGACTTTAATGTACACAATAAGTGTTAAACTGAAGTTATACGCGGACTTTATCTTTCGTGTAAGTGATAATGCTATATAAATTAGTGTAAGTGTTTTTATTAAATATCCTTAGATTTAATTAGTTCGGTTAGTTATAAACGTATACGTAATTTTAGTATAAATAAATTAGTTTTTAATAATCGTTACAGTGGTGTACCGTGGGCGATATCGAATAGAATCGTGTAAATAAATAAGATGTTTGCAATTTTAGTGTAAATACCATTAAGTAATTTAATATCGCTCCCGTAATAAAAACATTGATTGTGTAAATAATCAAACTTTAGTTCGCGATTAACGTGTTTGTTTATAGCGTTTAATTATAGCTGTTCCATTTCGTTAAACCAGTGTCGGGCTTTATTAAAATTTAGTGTTATTACACTTTTTTTATTATTATTCGTGGTTAAATGTATGCTGGTGACGCGTTTCTGAGCAGTTAAAATAGATTTAAAAATATTTGAAATTTTCGAATTAATGAAAAAAAATATGGAAAAAAATAATATAATAGAAGGAGCGAAAATTCTCAGAAAATTGAAGAAAAACTATTCGAACATTCTCAGAAAATTAAAGAAAATTCTAGAATAAGATAAGAAGGTCTTCCGGGTTTGGACCGTGCCATTGTTGTAACCGAAGTTGCCAACGTTTCGCCCACTTTCGCAAAGGGATTCATCAGGGCGTGAGAGAAGTCGAAAAACTCAAACAAGGAACCGAAATCTAACTAAAAACTTATCAAAAGTTAGGTAATCAACTTGAGAACCAAGCTATTACAAAATTCTAGAAATTTAAAAAAAGAAATACGCGCGAGCATGGAAAATCAAATAAAGACTATTAAGAAACAAATACAAGTTAGTGTAGGAAATCAAATCAAAATTGTTCAAGAGGAAACTCAAGCATGCATGTTAAGTTTAAGAGAAGAAATATGCGAAGTTCTGGAAAACGGAAAACAATCTATGAATGACAAAATAGAAGTAAAAGACAAATTCGGACAGAAGCAAATTCAAAAACCTTAGAAGACAAACTAGAGAAAAAATTGAGAGAAAGAATACAACTGCTTGAAGAAAGAATAAACCATATGAATTGTCACGGCGAAGAAAACGTCACGAGTGAAGATTTAATAATAGACCATAGGAAACAAACCACTCATAAGTTTAAAGTTATACCTCCAAATTCTGATGGTAAAGTTCCACGGTTAACCTACTACAAGCAGATCGAAGCCGTAGTTACAGCCAATCGTTGGAGCAACAAACAGAAAGCGACATCTTTAATAGTGTCCTTACGCTTGGAATTTTACAGACTGTTCCTGACCACCTGCAAGAAAATTACAAACTCTTAATTTCACGTTTAGAAGTGAGATATGGAGATGTTCATCTTTAACAAGTGTACCAAGCTCAAATTAAAAATCGAGTTCAGAAAGCTGCCGATAGTCTGCAAGAGTTTGAGGCTGCCATCGTTAGATAAACACGACTTGCGTATCCTACAGCATCAGATACCTTCTTGGAGTAGTCTCTCTCTCCGGTTAGCTCGACCGAAAACGTTAGATGACGTTTTAACCCATGCTTTGGAATTCGAAGTAGCAAAACAGGTGTCGCACTGAGGCAGCCATAAGCTCCGATGTGCTACAGAAATACCCTCGCACACAGAAGAAAACATTGAAGAAATAGTGCGACGTGCATTTCGGGAACAAGTAGCTCGAGGAAGAGAAATGACGTGCTGGAACTGCGAGGAAGTAGGCCACGTACGACGACGTTGTACTAAGCCCAAAAAAAGACCGGAGGAGCGCCCAGAAAACAAGAACAAGTCGACCGAATGGGGCGAAAGTCAACTTCAACAAACCATGCCCCAGAGGTTGGTATTTAAATAGGATCGCCTATTTATCTCGATGGCAAGATCAATCGAAGAAGTGTTAAGTTACTCGTTGACACGGGTGCGACGAAGACTATCATTCGTCCAGACATATTACGGAAACATGAGAAGACATCAACAGTAACAGTACGACTTTAAACGGCGACAGGCGAAGGAATACCTACTCATGGACAAGTTCAAGTAACCATTGGTTTGGGAAATAGAGTACTCGACCATCAAGTACTGGTAGCCGACATCACGGAAGAAGTTATCTTAGGAATGGACGTTATAAAAAAGTGTGGGTTCTATTTGGATATGAAGAACGATGTCTTGAAGGTCGACAATGAAGAAATTCCTTCTCATTCGTCAGAGAAGGCAATCTTACGAGTCTTACAGAGTGAAGACGTGACTATGCCTGCAAGGACTGAAAGTGCGGTGATGCTACGCCTGGATGGAAATCGCCGGGAAGGCTACATACGCGCGATTGAACCAATGGAGGGCGACTTATTGGAAAAAGGACTACTCGTTGGCAGAACTTTAACACGAGTGAAAAATGCAATGCCAGTAAGGATCGTAAATGTCAACTCAGATCCAGTCACGGCGAAAAAGAAGATTGTGGTAGGCCAATGCACGCCAGTATCTCAAATTGTGAGATGCGTGAAGTCTAACAAAGATACGTCGCCGAAGAAGTGTCCGCAACATCTATTCAACATTCTTACCTCGAAATGCCAAAACCTCAATCAAGACCAGCTGGCTAAAGTTAAAGTGTTGATTCAAGAGTCTCAAGATGTGTTCGCGCTGGAGAGTGGTTCCAAAGGAAAAACCAACGTGGTGAAACATAAAATTAATACCGGAGACATCCACGCAGACTTCACTTCGCAAAAAGAGAAGAAACCGAACAAATAATTACGGATATGGAACAAGAAGGCGTGAATGAACCTTCAAATCGATCATGGGCGTCCCCAGCGGTACTCGTAAAGAAGAAGGTTTTGCGTACACTACAGCTAAACGACGTGACCAAAAAGGACAGATACCCTTAACCAAGAACTGACGATATGTTAGACACCCTGTCAGGCTCCCAGTGGTTTTGCACGTTAGATTTAAAGAGTTGTTACTGGCAGGTAAAATTGGAACCCAAAGATCCTGAAAAACACCTTTTACGATTGGAACTGGTTTTTGGCGGTTTACTGTAACGCTCCTGCAACGTTCGAGCGTTTGATGGAGACCATCTTGCGCGGACTGTCTTGAAAGACCTGCTTGGTTTACCTAGCCCACGTGATCGTGGTTGGAAGGTCGTTTGAAGAACACTTCAACAACTTGAAAGAAGTGTTCCAGCGACTACCTAGGGCTAATCTCAAATTGAACCCATAAAAGTGCCACACATTCAAGAAGAAAGTGCAATACCTTGGCCACGTCGTATCTAGAGATGAAGTAAAGGCTGACCTAGACAAAATCCAAGCAATGCAAGCATGGCCAAGACCAATTGACAAACATCAGGTCCGAAGTTTCCTTGGGTTGTGCACCTATTATAGACGATTTGTACCCGGATTTGCCAATATTGCCAAACCTTTGACATAATTAACCGAAGAAAGAGCAAAAATTAGATAGAATAAAGACTGCAAAAATGCTTTCCATCAACTAAAACAGAAACTGGTCACTTCCCGATTTTGAGTTATCCAAGAGAAGATGAAAAATTTGTTTTGGATACCGACGCAAGCAATCTGGCCATAGGCGCGGTCCTTTCGCAGGTTCAAGATGGAGAAGAAAAAGTTATCGCCTATTTTAATAAGGTTTTGTCCAGACCAGAAAGTAATTATTGCGTGACTAGGAGAGAGCTGTTAGCAGTCGTCAAGTCCATAGAACATTTCTACAAATATTTGTATGGACAAACATTTTTATTGAGAAGGGACCACGTCGCTTTAGATGACTATTGCAGTTCTGTTATCCAATAGGGCAAATGGCAAGATGGATCGAGAGACTGCAAGAGTATGACTATGACACAGAACACCGTGCCAAAAGCAGTCATCGGAACGCTGATGCCTTGTCTAGAAGACTATGTCCGGCGGACTGCAACCATTGTTCGCGACTTGAAGAAAAAGTGGGAACCCGAGCAGTTGCGTTGTGAACAAGAAAACGGCAGACGACCAGCCTGAGAGGAAATGAGTGCTTTGGACAGAAAGCGTACTGGGCGCGGTGGGACTCTTTGATAGTAGAAGACGGTATTCTTAAGCGATCCCTAGAAAGTTTCGGGGGCACGGGAAGCAGACTACAGTTGGTAGTGCCAAAGAGCCGGGTGTCAGAAGTGTTAAAGCATCTCCACGATGGTACATCAGGAGGACACTTTGGCATTAAGAAGACATTGGAGAAAGTTCGAGAACAATTCTACTGGGTGTTAAACCGAAGTTATCCGCGGACTTTTCTTACATGTAAGTGATAGTGCTATATAAATTAGTGTAAGTGTTTTTATTAAATATCTTTCGATTTAATTAGTTCGTTTAGTTATAAACGTATACATAATTTTAGTATAAATACACTATTGATTTTGCAACGTAATTCTGGCCATTACGACGTTTTTGCAATGTTTTTAAAAATGCAAATATTTCTTTTGTAAAACATTTAAGAAATGTTTCCTTGTTGATTGGGTTGTTTTTAAATATTTTAAAATGGCCGTCTTGTATGATCAGTGTTGTAAATTATCTATATAAATTCACATAGATCAATTAATCTAGATTCACATTTTGTATCTATTTATATGTTTCTATGTTTTTCTATAGTAATTTTCCGCATTCCATAGTAATTCTTCAAATGAACTCCATCTATCGCTATTACTACTTAGATTATTTCATCTATTATCTGCTATCTATATAAAGTTTGAATAGTTTTATTGTTTGAAAAAAAATGTAACTAAGGTAACGTATACAGTTATTGGCCGCAATAGGGTTGGCATAGAAGCGGTTTTTCGCACCTATTAGTACTTTGGTTGACTTGTAGTGACATTTGATTTTATAATTTGTATAGGCAACATTCATACTTGATTTTATACAAACTTGGTGGTGGTAGCTCATAACCTTAAAAAATTCACATAGGTTTTGTCAGACTGTGCGCGCCATTCGCGACTTTTATTGGTGAAATAGTAAAATCAGTCACAACCGCATGGCAGGACAGGACGATTTATGCACAAGGTACGTACGTTGTGGTATTAGATTCCGCTTAATGACGTTAAACAATACTTAATGTAGAGAGATTTGAAAGCGGGAATCAATTTTTATGACATTTAGTATATGTATTTATATATGCCAATCACTGTCTTCAGATTTTGATGTAAATATATTTATTGGCCATGTGGCCAATCACTGCATAAATCAACATTTTATATTTTTACATTTGGAGGGGTGTTTCTTCGTTCTTAAAAATTCAAATTACATAGAAAACTATAACTTTCTAAAAATAATATTTCTACAATTACTATCGTTCTCATCATGCAGATGCCGAAGGTGCAAGAAGGGACAAATTACGAAAAAAAATATACCGAGAAAGATGTTTTATCAGCGTTGACAGCAATCGAAAATGGGATGTCTCAAAGAAAAGCTTCTAAAAATTTTGGTGTGCCACGACGAACCAAATCCTGTACTCACAAGAGAAGAAGAGAATATATTAGATGACTGGATACTAACTGGCTACAAGAAAGGTTTTCCCGCTATAAAATCAGATATTGAAGTTAAAGAATTTTTAGACCGTAATCTTCGTAAAAATCCATTCCATCACAATCTTCCCGGCGAAGGATGGTACAGAGCTTTTCTAAAACGCCACCCATCTCTGACTCATCGAATACAGGAAGCAGTTACTGCAGCTAGTTCCGTCGTTTTAGAAGCAAAAATTCGGAAATGTTTCACTGGGGTAGAAGAATATTTAAAAGAAAAGCAATTAGAACATATATTAAACTATCCAACTAGAATTTTTAATGGCAATGAGACTTGTTTCTTTTTGTGTCCAGAAAATTCTAAAGTTGTTGCACCAAGAGGCGCAAGGAATGTTTATGAGGTAAACTCAGGCCAGGCACCAATGAATATAACAGTGATGTTCACGTTTTCTGCGACAGGTCAAGTAACTGAGCCAATGGTAATGTACCCTTATAAAAGACTACCAGCTGCAATATTGCCGTCAGTACCTAATTGTTGGGGAGTCGACCACAGTGACAACGGTTGGATGAAACTAAAATTGTTTTACGAGTACATTGGAAATGTATTGTATCCGTGTTTAAAAAACAGTGGTGTCAAATTTCCTATTATACATTTTGTGGATGGCCATACTACTCATTAGGCATTGAAATTAAGCGAACTCAGCACGAAATTGGAAATTATTTTGATTGCGCTTTATCCTAATGCAAAGAGGATTATACAGCCTGCCGATGTAGTTGCATTGAAGCCTTTGAAAACGGTCTGGAAAAAAGTCGTGTTGCAGTTTAAAAGAAAAAATCCTCATCAAATGCTGACAAAAGAGAATTTTGCTCCAATTTTAAAAACGGTTATTGACGAATGCGCCAAAATAAGCACTATAAAAAGTGGTTTTCGATCGAGTGGTTTATTTCCATGGGATCCATCCGCCATTGATTACACAAAATGTCTAGGGATAGGAAAGAGTACAGATACCAACGAATCAACAATCCAGAATGAACAGATGCGGAAACAGGATCAATTTTCTACTATTTCGTATGAAAAGTTCAAGAATGTCGTTGGCGAAAATAGAATAAGAATATTTAAACAAATAGAAAGTTACAGTGAGACAAATGATGAATTTATTGTACTTTACAAAATATACAAGAAATTTAAGAGAACATGATATCAACTGTGGAGCCTGAAGATTTCAGAATAACTGATAACATAGATTACTCAAACGTTTTGGAAGAACATGTCACTGAGTCGCATTTAGATAAACAAAGCGATGCCGAAGTTATAAAAACTTTAGAAAATGAAGATATGACTTTCCAGAAGTCGTCACACTCACAGAAAGGGATCGAAATAAACGAGAAAAGATCAAGGATGATCTATTGATGTTATTAGGAGCTGAAGATGGAAAGAATGACAATGCAACATCGAATTCCAGTCTTCGAGATTACGTAATTTGGCCCAAGACTCCCGAAAGAAAAGGAAAAAAAAGTAGTGATAAAATACCTTTTGTCACAATGGAAAAAACTTAAAACGGAAAAATTAGAGTCCAAGAGAGAGGAAGAAAAACAAAAAGAAAATCGTAAAAGGTTACGATGTTTGAAAAGAATGGAAAAGGACAAAAAAGCAGAGAAAGCAGCAGTCATTAAAAGACAAAAGAATAGTTGCCCAAAAACCAACCGGAAACAAAAGAAAGAAAAATCCGATTCATAACAAAATAGAAGTGAAAACTACAAACTCTATCGACAACACTTTGTTAAATAAATAAATATTTTGTCTTGTATTACAATCAATAAAAAAACCATGTAAGAAGAATTTTTATCAATTACAATAAGTGCATAATTTAAATACTATACAGTTGACGCTAAAACCAAAACAAAATTAATATTAACGAATAAGTTGATTTTGTGGTCAAGAAGACATTTCAGTCGCATAAAGATAAGAAAATGATCTACGATTCAATTTACAGTATTTTGACGATGAATAAATACAGACAATTTTAATATTTAAAGTAACAATTTTCAAAAATTTTGATCTCATTAAATAATTGTTAAAAAAATTTGGCCCATGGGGGGATCGAACCCACGACCTTCGCGTTATTAGCACGACGCTCTAACCAACTGAGCTAATGGGCCAGTTGTATTGACTTTCTTTTAACCGATACAAGTTCTACGCTCATGAAAATTCATTTATCTTAAACTACTATAATTTAGTCATAATTTAATATTTAATTAATAAAATTACATATTAAGCAAATTATTATAAACCAACAATTTATGTATATAAATATACTTGCCAATAAAAGTCTTTCTCGTCAGACGTTATATTAGAAAAAAACAAAAATCCACTTTAATATTTAGTATAACTAATCAGGTCGCACTATGATAACTTTGTTTTCATATGATACATGTATATTTAACTATTCTATCAAACGAGTGTGTATGTAATGCTTAGTTGTTGACAATAACCTTCTACCTTGCATTAAAACAGAATTGAAAGTTTATACTAAAATCTCTGACCCTCTCTTTAGGTTATCAGGCAATTAATTTAAAAAATAAAGATTAACTGAATAAACCAAATAATCATGTATTTTCGTTGTTCTTTTTAGTTCAAAACCTCAGATGTAATGGTTGTCGTGTAACAAAATGGTCGTAATTATTATACGTGTATTTAGGGTTGCCAGTACTCCGGTTTTGACTAACACTTTTCACACAAAATAAATAAATTTTCTGACAGAATAAACGTTTTTTAAACTTTCCTAATTGTATTTCTAGTAGTTATTTTCTTAAAAGAAAAAAAGGGACATAAATTTTTGTAAATTTGTATTTGTTACAAATAGGTTTTGTTAAATCGGCCATTATTACAAAAGCATAATTTAGTTTATTAGGTACTTATTTTTTTTTTGCTTAGTTGTTCAATCCAATGTTTGCGTCTTTAGTTTGTTTATTTAGTTTATTAAAAATAAATAACAGTTTTTTTTTCATTATCTCTCCGAATTACTTTCAAGTAATTACAACAACAAATATTTGTTAAGCGGTTTTTAACAAATATGCCGCAAGTACAATTTAACACTATAATTATCCTAAAACACAATCAATAATAATCACGGCAGATTTGAGACAAACCGCACGAAATAGAATTAATATTTTAAAAATAATTTTACATGTTGCTAACCACAAACTTTTTCTTCTATTGCAGTCGAAAACGGTTTTTTATATTGAAGTTGAAGAACATTAATACAAATAATTTTTGTAATAAGTTTACTTATCACAAGGCAGCAACGTTTATCAAATCCATTATTTTAAAGTAAGCATCAAAGTTTATAGAAAATTATTGTATAAATGCTTAATATTATCTGTTACCATAGCAAACTAGATTATCGTCATCCTGACGATCTACTACTATTAGAAATAGTGTAAGATAATTTTGTTTTTGATGCAAAATTATTTCAGTTTGTTTATAACAGTACACATATCTGCCACTGTTCCAGTGGCGGATTATCCATAAGGCAATATAGGCAGCTGCCTAGGGGCACCGATGACTTGAAGGGCGCCGCAACGAAAAAAAAATTGATCACTAATTACGAAAATTCATTTAAACTAAATAAATAAATCGCCCAATCAATTTTTCGCACAATCATGTTTATTACCCCATATATATAGACAAATTTATATTTTCCATCTGTTTTCGTTTACAAGAGATCCGTTTGTGTTTTTAAATTTTACGAAACTACCAAAGTAAGAAGTAAGAACCTTATCGGTAATGTAATCGTATTATCCTACTTTGAATTTTATGGTTTGCGGGTAGAAGGTATGTAAAAAAAAACATTAAAAACAACTAAAATTTTACTACAAACAACGAAGTTTTTGGTAACACGTGAACTTGCTCTAAAGGCACCGAAGAAAAAATCGGTTCTCCAAACAATGGAAATTTTTTGGGCTTATTGGAACTTTTATCTGAATATGATTTATTCTTAAGAAATCACATGGAAAAATATGGCAATGTAGGTACAGGTGGTGTTTCCTATTTATCAAAAACCACATATAATGAATTAATTTATTTAATGGGAAATTCAGTAATCAATGAAGTTGTCAAAGAGTTGCATCAAAACAAATATTATGCCATAAGTGTCGATTCTACCCCAGATATTACCCACACTGGTCAACTGACTTTCATTGTCCGTTATGTGAATGACAAGGGTATTCCAAACGAACGATTTGTAAAATGTATTAGTAATTGCGGGCATAAAAGTGCTGACATGGAAAAATGTGTACTCGACTTGCTTAGTGAACTAAAAGTAGATGTTAGGAATTGCAGCGGTCAGTCCTACGACAACGCTTCTAATATGGCAGGTTTATATAGTGGTCTTCAGGCTCGCATAAAAAAACATAGCAATCTTGCGTTGTTTGTTCCGTGCGCTGCACACTCCTTAAATTTAGTTGGAGCTGCAGCAGCAGAATCCTGCTACGTGGCAACTGAATATTTTATGTTCGTCCAACATACATTTAACTTTTTTTCTGCCTCTACGAACAGATGGAATATTTTAAAAACTAATGTAAATGAAAATGTGACAGAGGGTGAAATCATAATTTTAAATCAATTAATACCAAAATCTTTGTCTACTACACGCTGGTCGGTTCTTGCCGATGCTTGTAAAGCTTTATTTGTCTCATATAACACATTTCGGAAAAGTATAGAAGAAATAGCCCATAGCAAAAAAGAAAAACCTTCCGTAAAAGCAGAAGCAATGGGATTGTTAAGTAAACTTAATTTGTTAGAGACGGGTATTTTAACATCGTTTTGGTCAGATGTTTTAGAGAAGTGTGATAAAGGCTTATCAACAACGATTTCAATTTTTAAATCACTGATTGGTTACTTCAAATCATTACGAGATCAATTTGATCAATATGAAGAAAAAGGCCAACAACTATATACAATTATAGAATATAATAAAGATAAAAAAAGGATACATAAGAGAAAGCTTCAATTTGACGGAACTCATGAAAATGAAACCAACTTCGATGGCAAAACTGACATGATAATTAATGGTTTTCTTGCTATTATTGATATGCTAGATCAAGAATTAAAGAAGCGATTGATGGTTTATGTAGAAATAGAGAAAAAAATGTGGATTTTTAAATAAACTTAAGATTATGAATGACGACGACATAAGAAATGATTCAAATAATTTGCAAGTTGAATATTCAAATGATTTGGACGAATGTTTTACTGAGGAATGTATTGAATTCAAATATTTTGTTGAAAACCTGGAAAACATCGTTAATGTTAGAGACATGTTAGTATTTATCAGGGAAAAACATGTTATAACCATGTTTCCTAATGTGGAAATTGCATTAAGAATTTTTCTTACTCTACCAATCTCAAATGCGTCAGGAGAAAGGTCATTTTCTACTTTGAAAAGGACAAAAACATATTTAAGAAACGCCATCAGTCAAGGAGGACTTAATAATTTATCTGTGCTATCAATAAATCATGACTTGACTAGTGCGCTTGATTTTAATGATACTATAAATAGTTTCGCCAGTAAGAAATTCAGAAAACGTATATAATAGTGTAGATATTTATAATACAAAATATTTCTTTTTATGGTTTATAAAATAACATTTTTAATACTTGTTTAACTTTATCCGACTTTTTCAATTTAATTTTGTTTATCGTTTGTTTATGCTGAGTATATTATTGTTTTTTTATATTATATCATAAATTAAAACTTTAAACTTTCGGGGAGGGGGTAGGGCGCTATAATATAGTTGCCTATGGGCGAAAAAAGTCATAATCCGCCACTGCACTGTTCTCACTTCAGAACTGAAAAACTTCCATGTATCTCCAATGCTAACCTTCCATACCTTATTGTCTATTTTCTTACGGCCTTTAGGTTTTGCCACTCTTTGCAATACTTTAGTTAAACTATAGCGACGCAAATCTAGAAATTTATGTGGATTAGAAAATGTAATGGATAGAAAGTGATGAAAATTTATACTACGGGGGGGGGGTTAGAAAATTTTAATTTTGCCCATCAGTGAAACCTTGTTTATGATATAAAAAATATAGGTACCTTATAAATAAACTGTTAACTGTAGAAAACAAAATTAATTACAAAAGTCTACTTGAAGAATCGAAATATTACATATATTGGCATTCCTCGGCAATGTTGACAACTTAAAAAATGTTTTCTAAAATATTAAAAACTTCAGATTGTCAAATAACACGAGAAATCAATAATGGTATTGCTGAAAATAAGCAAATTGTGAAAAAAATATTTAATTGAAGTTAAATTCTAAACAATAATTAAAATTTTACTAAAGGTAGCAAAAATAAAACAAATAAGTAATAAGTGTTCAAACGGCTTCCTAATTAATACTGAATTTTAAAAAAATTGAAAAAAAAACATTTTTGTCGATTTCCCACGTACTATTAAAAAAATCTAGACCTTGTAGTTAACTTTTCAAGATGTCAAAATTTTCTGAAAGTGCCATTATCGCCATTTTCGATTATTTGTGTAGGCTTTTGTGATCAATTTTTTTGTGCCTTATATGACTTAACGCTTTTGAAAATAATGTTTATACAGATTCATCTCACCATATATATTGTTGCAAATTTATTATTAAAACTAATTTATTTAACTGACTAAAAAATACGTTTACTTATTCTAGAAATACGTACACTTGTAAATTAACGGAACTAATGAAATCTAATAATATTTAATAAAAACACTTACACTAATCTATGTATAACTGTTGTATAACACTATCACTAACACGAGATAAGATAACGTCCGCGGGTAGCTTCACACTTGTTTACACTAAAAATCACGTACACGATTATTCTCGGTCAATTTATCTAGACACACGCGTGCTAACGATTTATTTCCACTTTAATAATCTTCTTAACACTGTTGTATTCGCATTCCAGCAATAACTGACCTACGAATTGTTCCGTTGGTATATATACACATAAGGAAATCCTTCTAGAGTGTTCCCTATTTTTTGGTATATCTTCTAGAAGATGGATAACAGCTTCTAGAAGGCTCTTGCCTTTGCAAATAACTTCTCGAACGTTTCACTGCCCCCTTCTTAGGACTGTTCTGTCCCAGAACAAGAAACTGGATGCGACACCGGTAATCGTGGCGATAGCGGTAGCTTCCTCCATTTCGGCAACTTCCTTGACCATAAAAGTAACAGTCAATGGTCTTTTCCTGACCCAATATTCTCCTTGGTAGGTAACTACAGACCAACACTTGAATGCCTGTTCCTCGGAAGACGACCTCCAACATGTTTCGAACTGTCCTCCAATTCAGTTGTTCTAAGCCACAACCAAGCTTGGGTACTGCCAATTTCTTAACATGATGGATCTCCATTTCTCTCTTGAGACTCCATAATGTTCGCCACAGATCTTTGTATAACGGCTTGACACGTGAGTATTTCTTGGTGACCAAATAGAAAACGAAGCGTCCGTCACCACGTAGTCCTAAAACTTTTCCGACTGCCGGTTGCTGTCTTCGTAATTCATCTAGCTGCCCAAACTTCTTTTTAAACACGACTGCAACCCCTCTGGACATGTCAAGATCCTCGCTCACGCAATGTGCGATGGCGTAATCTTTTTGTGTCTGGAACAGGTCTTGTTATTCCTCGGTGGTAACTCCGAACCTAGCTTTTCCAGAACCTCCGTATAAGTTCATAAACTTTTCGAACTCCATTTCTTCGATTGGATTCCTGGTTCTGCTACTTATTACTCTGGTTCGGACCTGAACTTGCGTATTGTGATTATCGCTAGCAAACGGGGATAGACGATCGACGTGAACCACTTTTGGCTTGCCTCTGGGCGGTTTTCGGATGCGATATATGACGTCGATAATACGCTGCACGACTTCATAGGGGCCCTCCCATTGCCTTTGCAGCTTTGGCGACAAACCACGTTTCCTTTGAGGATTATATAACCAGAACATATCGCCAGGTTGAAACCCACCATTTTGCGCCTTGACGTCATATCTTGTTTTCATCCTGTCGCTGGCAATTTGTGTGTTTTTTCAAACCTCTTCATGTACTTCGTCGAACCTCGTTCGATTCATCCGTTCAACCATGCCATCAGATTGAGGATGGAGAGGCGTTGTCCTAGTCTTCTTAATTCCTTGAAACAGCCCAGACTCAAAATTGCGGCTTTCATCGGAGTGTAATTCCAACGGAACTCCAAACCGGCAGAAAAACTCCTGTACTAATACGTCTACGACTGTAGCTGCTTCCTGGTTGGGTATGGCGTAAGCCTCCGTCCATTTCGTGAAATAAACCATCGCCACTAGGATGTATTTATTTCCCGAATCGGATTCTGGGAACGGCCCTGCGATGTCAATCCTACTCTTTCTAAAGGGCTTCCTACGTTGTATTGCTTCATGGGTGCTTTGCGCTTTCTCGCTGGACCATTTCCTGATGCGCAGACTATGCATTTACGGCACCATTTCATGACGTCCTCTTTGCAGTTCATCCAGTAGAATCGTTCTCGCACTTTACCTAACGTCTTCTTAATGCCAAAGTGTCCTCCTGATGTCCCATCGTGGAGATGCTTCAATACTTCTGTCACCCTGCTCTTCGGCAGGGATCGCTTAAGAAGACCGTCTTCTACTATCAAGGAGTCCCACTGCGCCCAGTACGCTTTGATATTTCTGCCCAAAGCACTAACTTCTTCCCAGGTTGGTCGTCGGCCGCTTTCTTTCCAGTTAAGGAGTAGTCTTATTTCAGGATCGTCTTCTTGTTCGAGACGTAACTGCTCAGGTTCCCACTCATCATCAACTATAGCAGTTCTCCGGAGGCATTCGACTTTTTCTTTCAGTCGCGAACAATGGCTGCAGTCCGCCGGACATGGTCTTCTGGACAAGGCATCAGCGTTGCGATGACTGCTTCCAGCACGGTGTTCTGTGTCATAGTCATACTCTTGCAGTCTCTCGATCCATCTTGCCACTTGTCCTTCTGGGTTACGGAACTGCAGTAGCTATTTTAAAGCGGCGTGGTCTGTTCTCAGTAAAAATTTTCGTCCATACAAATACTTGTAGAAATGTTCGGTGGACTTAACGACCGCTAACAGTTCCCTCCTAGTCACGCAATAATTCCTTTCTGGCCTGGAAAAAACCTTGCTAAAATACGCGATAACCTTTTCTTGTCCATCTTGAATCTGCGAAAGGACCGCGCCTATGGCCAGATTGCTTGCGTCGGTATCCAAAACAAATTTTCCATCTTCTCTTGGATAACTCAAAATCGGCGAAGTGACTAGGGCTTGTTTTAGTTGATTAAAAGAACTCTCGCAGTCTTCATTCCATCTAAATCCTGCTTTTTCTTCGGTTAATTTTGACAATAGTAAATCCGGGTACACATCTTCTATAATAAGTGCACAACCCAAGGAAACTTCGGACTTGATGTTTGTCGATTGGTCTTGGCCATGCTTGCACTGCTCGGATTTTGTCTCGGTCAGCCCTCACTCCATCTCTAGATACGACGTGGCCAAGGTATTGGACTTCCTTCTTAAATACGTGGCACTTCTTTGGGCTCAGTTTGAGGTTAGCCCCACGTAATCGCTGGAACACTTCCTTCAACTTGTTCAAGCGTTCTTCAAACGACCTTACAACCACGATCACGTCGTCCAGGTAAACCAAGCACATCTTCCCAGACAATCCGCGCAAGATGGTCTCCATCAAACGCTCGAACGTTGCAAGAGCGTTACACAGGCCGAAGGGCATTACAGTGAACTGCCACAAACCAGTTCCGATCGTAAAAGCTGTTTTTTCACGATCCTTGGGTTCTAATTCTACCTGCCAGTATCCACTCTTTAAATCTAACGTAGAAAACCACTGGAATCCTGACAGGGTGTCTAGCGTATCGTCAATTCTGGGTAAAGGGTAGCTGTCCTTTTTGGTCACGTCGTTTAGCTGCCTGTAGTCTACGCAAAACCTCGTTGATCCATCCTTCTTCTTTACGAGTACCACTGGGGATGCCCATGAGCTACTTGAAGGTTCAATCACGCTTTCTCTCTCCATATCCGTAATTATTTGTTCGGCTTCTTCTCTTTTCGCCAAAGGAAGTTTGCGTGGATGTTGTCGTATCGGCCGAGCGTCTCCGGTATTAATTTTATGTTTCACCACGTTAGTTCTTCCTTTGGAGCCACTCTCCAGCGCGAACACATCTTGGTACTCTTGGATCAACACTTTAACTTTAGCCAGCTGGTCTTGGCTGAGGTTTTGGCATTTGGTGGTAAGAATGTCCAATAGATGTTGTGGACACTTCTTCGGCGACGTATCTTCGTTCGACTTCACGCATCTCACAATTTGTGATACTGGCGTGCATTGGCCTACCACGGTCTTCTTTTTCAACGTTACAGGATCTGAGTTAATGTTTAAGATCCTTACTGGCATCGTGTTCTTTACTCGTACTAAAGTTCTGCCAACGAGTAGTCCCTTTTCAACTAAGCCGCCCTCCATTGGTTCAATCGCGCGTATGTAGCCTTCCCGGAGATTTCCATCCAGGCGTGCCATCACCACACTTTCAGTCCTTGCAGGCAGAGTCACGTCTTCACTCAATAAGACTCGCACGGGTGCCTTCTCTGACGAATGAAAAGGAATTCCTTCATTGTCGATATTCAGGACATCGTTCTTCATATCCAAATGGAATCCATACTTCTTTATCACGTCCATTCCTAGGATAACTTCTTCCGTGATGTCGGCTACCAGTACTTGATGGTCGAGTACTCTATTTCCGAAACCAATGGTTACTTTGACTTGTCCGTGAGTAGGTATTTCGTCGGCCGTCGCTGTTCGAAGTCGTGCTGTTACTGGTGATGTCTTCTCGTTTTCCAATAACATGTCAGGACGAATGATGGTTTTCGTCGCTCCCGTGTCAACCAGTAACTGGACGCTTCTCTCATTGATCTTGCCATCGAGATAAATGCTATGCAATTGCTCCCTAGGCGATGCCATTTGGATGGTAATCTCCGGGGCATGGCTAGTTGAGGTCGACTTTCGCCCCATTCGGTCGACCTGTTCTAATTCTCCGGGCACTCTTCTGGTCTTCTTTTGGGCTTAGTACAGCGTCGTCGTACGTGACCCACTTCCCCGCAGTTCCAGCACGTCACTTTTCTTCCTCGAGCTACTTGTTCCCGAAATACACGTCGCACTATGTCTTCAATGCTTTCTTCTGAGTTCGAGGGTATTTCTGTAGCACAACGGAGCTTATGGCTGCTTCGGTGCGTCGCTTGTTTTGCCGCCTCGAACTCCAAAGCATGGATTAAAGCGTCATCCAACGTCTTCGGTCGTGCTAACCGTAGAGTCTGCTGAGTTTCGTTGTCTCGGAGGCCGTCTACGAAGGTTTGAATAGCCAACTGCTCCAAGAAGGTATCTGGTGCTGTAGGATACGCAAGCCGTGTTAATCTGGCAATGTCAGCCTCAAACGCTTGAAGACTTTTGGCAGCTTTTTGAACCCGACTTTTAATTTGAGCTTGATAGACTTGTTGAAGATGGGCATCTCCATATCTCATTTCTAATCGTGATATTAAGAGTTCGTAATTTTATTGCAGGTGGTCCGGAACAGTTTGTAAAATTCCAAGCGCTTCTCCACGTAAGGACACTATTAAAGACGTCGCTTTCTGCTTGTTGCTCCAACCATTAGCAGTAGCTGCGGCTTCAAACTGCTTGTAGTAGGTTGACCATAGAACTTTACCATCAAAATTCGGTGGTACAACTTTGAACTTGTGAGTGTTTTCTTCTCGATGGTCCATTATTAAATCTTCACTCGTGAAGCTTCTTTCACCGTGACAATTCATTTGGGTCATTCTTTTTTCAAGCAGTTGTATTCTTTCTCTCAATTTTTTCTCTAGCTTGTCTTCTATGGTTCTTGAATTTTCTTTTAACTTCTCTTCTAATTTGTCTTGTACTTCTTTTATTATGTCATTCACAGAATCGCAAATTTCTTCTTTTAAGTTTGTTTGTCTGCTTGGGTTTCCTCTTGAACAATTTTAATTTGATTTTCTATGCTCGTTCGTATTTCTTCTTTTAAATTTCTAGAATTTTCCAACAACTTTTCTTCCATTTTCTGAGAATGTTCGGAGAGTTTTTCTTCCATTTTTCTAGAATTTTCTTCCATCTTCTGAGAATTTTCGGACAGTTTTTCTTAGATATTTTTATTCATCGATTCGAGAATTTCAATAATTTTTGAATCCATTTTCACTTTTTGCAAACGCGTCACCGGCATAAATTTAAATATAACACGAATATAAAATTTAAATACACTACTTTTTAAAATGCAGTTTTTGTATAACACAAACGATCCACTTGTTAATAATAAACCACTAGTATAGGGAAACGAATTTAATTAATAACGCGATCACGCACTTGTTAAACGAAAAAGTTTAATAAACACTATATTAACGAATTTAACTATGATTACACTTTATAAACAAACACGCGTATCGCGAACTTACGGGAGCGATATTTCTTAATGATATTTACACTAAAATTCCCGAACGATACACCACACTGACGCCACTGTTGCGTATTTATTTATTAAAAACTACTAATTTATTTAAACGACTAACAATACGTTTACTTATTCTAGAAATATGTACACTTGTAAATTAACCGTACTAATGAAATCTAATATCTAAGAATAAAAACTCTATATAAAACAATAATATGCTATCACTTACGCAACGATAAGATAAAGCCACTAACTTGTTTGTTTACACTATAAATCACGTACACGATTATTCTCGGTATATTTATGTAGACACACGCGTGCTAACGATTTATTTCCACTTGATAATCTTCTTAACACTGCTGTATTCGCATTCCAGCGACCTACGAATTGTTCCGTCGGTATATATACACATAAGGAAATCCTTCTGGAGTGTTCCCTATTTTTCGGTATATCTTCTAGAAGATGGATAACAGCTTCTAGAAGGCTCTTGCTTTTGCAAATAACTTCTCGAACGTTTCAATATGTATATGTCGTAGGCATAATGCAAAATTAGGCTTTTTGTAAAATGTCTAGGGATTTTATAAAAAGCCGACAAACCGTGAACCAACGATACAGTTTTCGTTATGACTACACCAATTCAGGTAAATTGATAAAACCCCAGCAAAACGTGAGCAGAAGAATGTATCTCTTGTTCTGACTGAAAGCACCCTACCAAAAATGACACATAGAAACCCATAGAGACTAATACGATATTAAATAAGTTTCAATAAGAAGCAATAAAATACATTAGAATTAATAAGTTTCGTAGTATAGTTTTTATATAGAATTCCCAATACGTGGTATTTTAATTGGATTCTATAGGTTTTGAATGTGTTCAAACTGTAATTATTAATCAAGTTTTAACAGTTTTAATGGTTTTTTTTATAAGAAAATATTTAATAAGTAATTGCACATTAAATTTGAATTCGCAATTACTGTAAAATCTTAAGCTTTCGCAGATACTTTTGTTTGGGTTCACGAACTAAATGAAGGTTTGAATCCTATACAAAGAAGTATAAAGTAAATTGGTACGAATCATACATATAATAACAGTAAACTATCAAATTAAATCTGTATTAAATGTATGTATATATGTTGTATCCTAATACAAAAGTAATTTTTGGTAATTTACGATTAACACAAGCTTATGATACAAGAGATAAAGAAATAGAAGAAATTACACCCAACATTATACCAGTAGGTTTGATGAAATTTTATAAATTTTAATGACTAATATAGAATTGATCTGCTTAACTGTATACTAACATTCATTTGATGTTAGATCTGAATGCTCTTCCATCTGAATCTGTGCTTAACCAAAACTTTGAAAATGCTGCGGTGAAAAATCGAATTAATCGAAATGTCAACTTTTCTTTTAATTGTAAGTGTGACATGTTTAGTAACAATAAATTAATTTCACAGGTGCATCTCGGTAAAAAAGTTTGGCTGCCCATCCTTTTCATTAAACAATTTGCATATGCACTGTTTGGTGAAGACACACTAATAAATTCATCAGTTACTGGAACCGCTTGCAACTGACCCTAACTGAAAAATTGCCAATTGGATACATTTCCTGTCATCAATTTATGATCCCATCACACAGCTCTCCTGCCACCACTGATAAGTAAATATTGTTTTTATCGACGTTTTTTTCTAAAATTTTCTATTTTTTAGCGCGTGTTAGCACGAGGAAGTTTGAATGTTAACGTCCTAATTGTTGAGATTAATAAAGAATTCCGGATAGGAAATGAAGTAAAATGTTTTTAGTTTGGAATTCACAATAAAAATATTACTTTTTGTTTTTTATATGGGTAATTAATAATTACTTATGGGTTTTTATTGGTTTCAATGGGTCTATCTGCGTTAAAGGGTATTTACCTATAAGAAATTAATGGTTTTCTATTTGTTTTTAATGGAATAGCATAATAATTCTATAGGTAAATGAATACTTAGCAGGACAAAAACCTGTATAGTAACTTACT
Organism: Aquatica leii; assembly: GCA_035610365.1. Classification (NCBI taxonomy): domain Eukaryota; kingdom Metazoa; phylum Arthropoda; class Insecta; order Coleoptera; family Lampyridae; genus Aquatica; species Aquatica leii. The sequence goes on from CM069432.1 coordinate 7,312,159, forward strand.
GAATCCAGTTAAATAATATCTCATTGGTTTCTAAATCTCTTCGATTATGAACATACATAGTTGAATGTTATAAAATGTTGACAATTTATTTTTTCATAAGGAAATTAAGCCAATTTATGATAAAGTTGAAAATTCTTTGTAAATTATTTTTTTTTATTGTTTGGTTAAGACTTTTTAATTGTTTTAACTTCAATAAAAGACCGTTATTTTAGTTATTTATTAAACATGCTTGAAATACAAATTGTTTTAAAAATTTGTACTCTACTGTTTGCGTTTTAACTTAACGTATGTGACTTTGACCAATGTGTCATAAACAAACATCGTAACGTACGAGAATATTTTATGTTATTTCCCTAGTGGTTTCTTCAAAAGGTATTTCATAAGCGTTTTGTATGATATTCTTTAAAACGTTACTTTTACTTTTTATTTACATTCTCAACGCAAATTGTAAACTAAACAAAATAAAAGTAAACGAAGATAATTTTTACTAAGACGTTAATGCAATTAGAAGCGTAATAGAGTCTGCAAATACTCACGTCTACAAAATCGTGATGATCTAAAAAGTCTCCACAAATATTGAGGTGTAATTCCTATCGGATTTACCACCATTACGGATAGTTACAAAATATAAACCCTTAAATCCAATGTATTGTACTCAACTTTAATATTGTTTGATATTAACAAATATCGAACAATTATTTTAATTTGAAAAAAGTGACAATAAAAGTGCATGTTTTTGTATTTATTGTATATTGAAACGTTTAGCATCAAGAGCGTTCACGAAATTGTTATCAACAACTAGAACGTTTGCGAGGGATGTAGAAAATTCTCGAGAATATAACAGAAATGTATAAAAGCGGTTTAAACGAGTCATAGATCAGTTATTCGAAGTCGGCAGTCTTAAGAAGATTAAGTGATTAACGTGTCTTTAAGATAAATTTAAACGTACGTGCCTTTAATCTAAACAAGTTTCAGTTTTCAGATAGACAGCAGTTATCCGCGGACATTATTTCTCGAGTGATTCTAATAGATAAATAAATTAGTTTTAAAATTCGTTACAGTGGTGTCAGGTGTGGGGTATTGAAACCCGTTGAAATCGTGTAAATAAATAAAGCTGTTTAGTTTGCGCTTTGCGTATTTGATTATAGAGTGTAATTACAGCTGTTAACCAAAATGGATGCAAAACTAGTTGAATTTCTCGAATCAATAAAAAATGGGCAAGAATCGATGAATAGAAAAATCGATGAAAAGTTTTACGAAAATTCTCAAAAAATGGAAGAAAATGCTAGAAGTTTAAAAGAACAAATACGAACGAGCATAGAAAACCAAATTAAAATTGTTCAAGAGGATACCTAACCAGATATGTTGAATTTAAAACAAAAACAAATTAGAAAACCAAATGAAACTGTTTGAAGAAAGATTAAATCGAATGAATTGCCACGGCGAAGGAAGTGTTACGAGCGAAAATTTAATAATGGCTTAGCGAGAAAAAACCACCCAAAGTTTAAAGTTGTACTTCTAAACTTTGATAGTAAAGTTCCATGGTCAACCTACTACAAGCAGTTTGAAGCCGCAGCTACAGCTAGTTATTGGCACAACAAGCAGAAAACCACGTCTTTAATAGTGTCTTTACTTAAAGAAGCCCTTGGAATCTTGCAAACTGTTCCTGACCACCTGCAAGAAAATTACGAACTCTTAATTTCACCTTTAGAAATGAGATATGGAAATGCTCATCTTCAACAAGTGTACCAAGCTCAAATTAAAAGTCGGGTTCAGAATGCTGCCGAAAGTCTTTAAGAGTTTGAGGCTGACATTGCCAGATTAACACGGCTTGCGTATCCTACAGCAACAGACACCTTCTTGGAGCAGTTGGCTATTCAATCCTCTGTAGACGGCCTCCGAGATAGCAAAACGCAGCAGACTGTCCGGCTAAATCGACCGAAAACGTTGGATGATGCTTTAGTGCATGCCTTGGAGTGGGAAGCAGCAAAACAAGCATCAACAAGACTGTCATAAATTCCGTTGTGCTGCAGAAATGGGGAATTGTCTGAAACTTGTGATAACGGGATCAGATGTAATTAACATTAAATTCAACAATTCCTCATTAGATTTTTTTGCGGGAAAAATTTCGTGAATAGTTTTCGCGATATTTCATGAAATCTTTATTTCGAGGCTTCTTCAGACAATTGGCCAATCGGCAACAGTAAAGCCGAAATTACATCTGGCCCATGAATAAATATTTTATGTACAGTTGGAGGCATATAAAGCCACGGATACAATTTTACAAAATGCCTAGCAGTATCAAGGGTAAAATTTTCAATAATTATATCATATCCACTTGATATTGCTACTAAAATTGCGTGCATTCGTTCAATTAAACTTTTATTAACGTAAGTTTTACTGGATGACAAATCTGCGTTACTAAAAAATCTTCTAGGAGTATTACCGTCATTTGAATTGCCGAATCCTGGCTTCGACTGATCAACAATTAACCCCTTTGGTTTTTAAAATCCTTTTGAATGCGAAGTTTTTGCGCAGATACAATTTTCTTGTCGCCGCACCGTCTCACGTTGCGTTAGCGAGGATCTTAACATGGCCAGAAGGGTTGCAGTCGTGTTTAAAAAGAAGTTTGGGCAGCTAGATGAACTACGAAAACAGCAACCGGCACCGGCGGTCGGAAAAATTTTAAAATTACTTAGTAACAAACGCTTCGTTTTCTATCTGGTCATAAAGACATACTCACGTACAAAACTGTTGACTGCTACTTTTATGGTCAAGAACGTTGCCGAAATGGAGAGAGCTGCCGCTATCGCCACGATCCTTTCTACCGGTGTCGCATCCAGTTTCCTGCTCTGGGAAAAAACAGTCTTAAAAAAGGAGTAGTAAAACGCTCGAGAAACTATTGTCACGTTTCAGAGCGTTCACGAGGTTTTTCCATGTCCAGAACGTTTACGAAAGGATATAGAAAATTCTCGAAAGGTAGCGCAAATATATAAAAGCGGTACAAACGAATTAAATGTCAGTTATTTGAAGCCAGCAATATTGAGAAGATGTTTAAACAAATAAATGATTAACACATGTTGAGATAAATATACGGAGTATAACCTTGTAAGTGACTTTAATGTAAACAAGTGTTAAACTGAAATTATCCGCGGAATTTATCTTTCGTGTAAGTGATAGTGGAATATAAACGCACGTGCCTTTAATGTAAACAAGTGTCAGTTTTAAGAAAAACATAAGTTATCCGCGAACATTATTGTTCGAGTGATTGTAATACATAAATTAGTGTAAGTGTTTTTCTTAAATATCGTTACATTTCATTAGCTCGTGTAGTTATAAACGTGTAAATATTTTGTGTATAAATAAATTGGTTACAGTATTTTTGATATTATTGTAACGTTTATTATTAAAACCAATTTATTTATACTACAAATATATACACGTTTATAACTAACCGAATTAATTAAATGTAAGGATATTAATAAAAACGCTTACACTGATTTATATCGTCTACACGAAGATAAGTCCGCGGATAACTATTTAACACTTTTGTTTGTTTACGCTATAGTCACGTACAGGGTTATACTCCGTATATTTATCTGACACGCGTTAATCACTTATTTATTTTAACTTGAATAATCTTCTTAACACTGCCGTCTTCGAATTATGGAAATAATTGACGTCTGATTTTTTTGGCCGCATTTATACATTTTGGAAATCCTTCTCGAATGTTCCATATCTTTCGGTATATGTTCTAGAAATGTACAAAAACCTCGCAAAGGCTCTAGAAGTTGAGAATAACTTCTCAACCGTTTCACTGTCCCTTTTTTAGGACTGTTTTGTTTCAGAACAAGAAACTGGATGCGACACCGATAGAAAGGATAGTAGCGATAGCAGCAGCTTTCTTCATTTCGGTAACTTCTTTGATCATAAAAGTAACAGTCAATGGATTTTTCCTAAACCGCTATCCTTCTTGGTTGGTAACTACAGACTAACATTTGAACACCTGTTCTTCGGAAAACGACCTCGAACATGTTTCAAACTGTTCTACAATTCAGTTAATCTATGCCACAACCAAGCTTGGGTACTGCCAATTTCTTAACATGGCGGAACTCCATTTCTCTTTTGAAATTCCATAATGTCCGCCACAGATTTTTGTATAACGGTTTGATACTTGAGTATTTCTTGGTGACCAGATAAAAAGTGAAGCGTTTGTCACCATGTAGTCTTAAAATTTTTCCGACTGCCGGTTGCTGTCTTCGTAGTTCATCTACCTGCGCAAACTTGTTTTTAAATACGACTGCAACCCCTCTGGACATGTCAAGATACTCGCTCACGCAATGTGCGATGGCGTAATCTGTTTCTGTTTGCAACAGATCTTGTTGTTCCTCGGTGGTAACTCCAAACCTAGCTTTTCCAGAACCTCCGTATAAGTTCATATACTTTTCGAACTTCATTCCTTCGATTTGATTCCTGGTTTTGCTACTTATTACTCTGGTTCGGACTTGAACTTGTGTATTGTGATTATCGCCAGCAAACGGGGTAGACGATCGACGTGGACCACTTTTGGCTTGGTTTTTGGATGCGATATATGACGTCTTTAATACGCTGCACGACTTCATAGGGGCTTTCCCATTGCCTTTGCAGCTTCGGCGACAAACCACGTCTTCTTTGGTGATTATACAACCACACCATGTCGCCAGGTTGAAACCCACCATTTTGTGCATTGACGTCATATCTAGTCTTCATTCTGTAGCTGGCAATTTGTGTGTTTTTACGGACTTCGTCTGACCTCTTGGCCAGCTTGCTAACGTAGTCTTCTCCAGCAACTTCTTTTTCCGGTCTTCGTCCAAATTGGAGGTCACAAAGCAGTCGTATTTCGCGATTGAGCATCACACAGAATGGTGTTTGGCCTGTGTTTTTGTGAAAAGATGATCGGTAGGCCATTAGGAAAAGATGCAAGTACTGATCTCAGCCTTTTTGGTGTTCGGACACTACTTTGGCTAAGTATTTTCTCATTGTTTGATTCATTCGCTCACCCATGCCGTCAGATTGAAGATGAAGAGGCGTCGTCCTAGTTTTCTTAATTCCCAACAGTCGGCAAACTTCTTGAAATAGCCCACACTCAAAGTTGCGGCCTTGATCGGAGTGTAATTCTCACGGAACTCCAAACCGACAGAAAAATTATTTTACTAATACCTCTGCGACTGTAGCTGCTTCTTTATTGGGTATGGCGTAAGCCTCCGTCCATTTCGTGAATGCGATGTCAATCGTTACTCTTTTCATGCGGTTTTAAGAACTAACCTTATCAGCGACGACGAGGTATCAAACTTGATTCCAATGCTGGCGACGTAAAAACCCATATAAATAAACGCAATATCCACAATCCAAATTTTACTGTTATCGATTGAGAATTAATAATTAAGAAATATGAATCAAGAATTAAGAATCCAAAATTAAGAGCTAAAACAACCAAATTAAAATAAATATATAATATATATATAAATAATTATAATGAAAACACAAAAAAACACTTACGCTCACGAAGAACCTCTAGAAAAATAATTGTCTTGTTAAGACTATAAATAGAATAACCTAATCCGAAATAAGTCGAAGTTTTAAATTAATTAAGTTCCAAAGGGAATTGGTAAAACAAACTTCTCCAGAATAATGTTCCGACGATTTTTCTACAATAACGTAAAACTTTTTAAAATCAGAGTACCATATGCGCTATTTGATAACAAACATTCCCAAAGACATAAAATTTAAAAATTTTACAATACCCACAGAATTAAATAAAACTTAAATTTTGGTAACACGAAAAATCGTTACAATGTTTTTGCCCAAAGCGCTCACTTCCTCCCAGGTTGGTCGTCGGCCGTTTTCTTTCCAGTTCAGGAGTAGTCTTATTTTAGGATCGTTTTCTTGACGCGACGTAACTGCTCAGGTTCACAGTCATCATCAACCATAGCAGTTCTCCGGAGGCATTCAACGTTTTCTTATAGTCGCGAACAATGGCTGCAGTCCGCCGGACATGGTCTTCTGGATAAGGCATCAGCGTTCCGATGACTGCTTCCGGCACGGTGTTCTGTGTCATAGTCATACTCTTGCAGTCTCTCGATCCATCTTGCCACTTGTTTTTCCGGGTTACAAAACTGCAGTAGCCATTATAAAGCAGCGTGGTCCTCTCAGTAAAGTCTATACAACTATTTGTAGAAATGTTCTATGGACTTGACGACTGCTAACAGCTCCCTCCTAGTCACGCAATAATTCCTTTTGACCTAGACAAAACCTTGCTAAAATACGCGATAACTTTTTCTTGTCCATCTTGAACCTGCGAAAGAACCGTGCCTACGGCCAGATTGCTTGCGTCTATGTCCAAAATAAATTTTCCATCTTCTCTGGGATAATTCAAAATCGGCGAAGTGACTAGGGCCTGTTTTAGTTAAAGAAAAGAATTTTCGCAGTCTTCGTTCCATCTAAATTCTGCTCTTTCATCCGTTAATTTCGTCAAAAGTTTGGCAATATTGGCAAATCCGGGCACCAATCGTCTATAATAGGTGCACAACTTAAAGAAACTTCGGACCTGATGTTTGTCGATTGGTCTTAGTTATGCTTGCACTGCTCGGATTTTGTCTGGATCAGCCTTTACTCCATCTCTAGATACGACGTGGCCAAAATATTGCATTTCCTTCTTAAATACGTGGCACTTCTTTTAACTCAGTTTGAGATTAGCCCCACGTCGTCGCTGAAACACTTCTTCCAAGTTGTTCAAGTGTTCTTCAAACGACCTTCCAATTACGATCACGCCGTCCAGGTAAACCGAACACGTCTTCCAAGACAATCCGGACAAGATGGTCTCTATCAAACGCTCGAACGTTTTAAAGTGACATCATCAGCTACACTAAAAAGCTTGAAAGATTTTTTAAACGTTCATCAAACTTGTGTACACGCTATAAAGTATAAAGTCATTAGGTATTGACGACTTCGCAGATTTCTTATTATTTTCTTTATCGTTAAATAATATAGATCCAACTACTAAACGTGCTTTCGAAAATAAATACATTGTAACGTCCCGTTTGAGTTCATTACAATTAAAATTCAATTTTACATTCGTTTATTTTTTGCAACTAATATTGCACGTAAATTTATTCAGTTTGACAACGTCGCGTCGTATTTCGGAAGCGTCTGCGTAGTCGACTTGAGTTGTAGCTTAAGCTGGTACTTCCGCTTGGGCCACGCTTGGCGTGCGTGTCGTAGTGATGCGGGGAAGTCAAATTTACTTGATTATGGCGTAAAAACGCATGCAATTTAATTTTTATTCATTCCATCTAATTATTGTGATTTCGCAATATTGCGCAATATAGTTAGACAAAGGAAATTATTTTGAAGACCGTTGCTAAGTGTAACGGTCTTTTTATTGGATCTTTTCGTTTATTGGATTTTTTATTCTGGATATTTTATTTTATATCGGTTTTTACTGGATCTTTCATTTTAGTTTTGTCGTTTAATTACTGGATTTTTCGTTATTGAAGTTTATTATGCATTGGTTTTATTCCTGGTGTTGAAGAATCTTATCACTTCAAGCAAGTATGTGCTAAAAATAGAAGATATACGATAACGTCATATCATGTGATGAGTCAACTGGAATTAATACTACCTGTTATGTTTTTATCACCAATTTAAAGGTGGTTGGCGCCCTAATATTTTATTTTAAATCCTGTTTTTTTTTCTTATATGTTTAATTCAAATATTGTTCTCTAATGTAAATAGTATATTAAGTTATAGTTAATAAATTAACGGAGTTCACGTCTTTGTATTTACTTGCATACCATACCCAGAGGTCTGTGCTTACGATTGCTACCGTGGTCAAATTATTATTTTTACTTTTTAGTATACGTTCTTTATTTCGGAAATTATTTATTTATAACATTTCCAATAAGATACCGCTGTATGCAAATCTAATTGAGTTTATTACTCAGCAGATGCGCAGCTACGAGTTATCCGAACCTTATTCTAAACCATTTAATGCTTCTAATAAAAACAAAAGTAAATTACAATTGTCATCAAAACCTTCGCACTTTTATAATTCGTTGCACTCTTCATAAGTTCGGAATTTAACATGTCCTCGTTGTAAAGGCATACATTTATTGTATCAATGTCCAGAATTCATAAATTTAAATTTGTCAGACAAATACGACTACTTACGTGAATCAAATAGGTGTTATAATTGTCTCGGAAATCATTCTCGTTCGAGTTGCAAATCTAAGTCGGTTTGTAGAGTTTGCGGCGGAAATAAACATCACACTGTATTGCATTCGACGCAAAAACCGCTTCATCTTGCTTCAGTGCATGCTAACGTTGCTTCCGAATCAGTAAAGAATGCCTTGCAAACTTCTCATGAAGTTCAACCGTCCACTTCACATAAATCAGATGCTTCTCTGTTTACCTCAACTTCCTTATCTAGTTTGGCAGCACCTCAGGTAAAACAAGTATTGTTAGGAACCGTTCAGACTTACATTGCTGATAAAAATGGTTTTTTTCACAGAATACGCACCCTCATAGATCCCGGGTCACAAATTTCCGCTATTACTGAATCTTTAGTAAAGTTGCTCGGGTTAAAACCGCAATTAGCTTGTACAGAGCTATCAGGAATCGGTAAGTCCTCAGAGTATTGTAAATTGCTGTCTTCGTTCAAAATTTTCAACTCATACAATGTGTCTTCCTGTGTTAGTTTTACTTAAACTTGCTAATCGAATACCTTCTTCTCAGTTACCTGAAAGTGTTTTAGAACAGTTTCGCCACTTGAACTTAGCAGACGAAACGTATCATATTCCTTCTTCTATCGATTTGCTATTAGGTGCCGACGTATACCCTACCATTTTTAATCAAGAAGGAAAAGTATATGTTACCGGTTATCCCTCTGCGGTAAACACTTATTTCGGATAGACAATTATAGGTCCCACAGATTTTCCCAATAATGATCAGACATTGCAAACTATGCTTACTTTTTCTGAATTATCCAAAGATTTAAAACGGTTTTGGGAAGCTGAAGAAATTTTTAAAGCTCCACCTTCTGATCCAACAAATTTGTATGTTGAACAACGTTTTATAAAGACTCACAAACGTGACGAAACTGGAAGATATGTTGTAGCGCTTCCATTTAAACCTAATACGAGTCCTTTTTCCTCAAATTCTTCACGAGGTTCATGGTCTTTGTTAAAATTAGAAACTCGATTACGCAGTGTTTTCGAAAAATTCAAACAATACAATGATTTTATGTAAGATTACTTGATATCAGAACATATGTCAATTGCTTGTTGTCCTTCCACGTATATAATACCGCACCATGTCGTCACTAAACAATCAAGTTCCACAACAAACATTCGCGTTGTATTTAAGGCTTCCGATCCTGATTCAACAGGAGTTTCTCTTAACGAGCGATTACTGCCCGGACCCAAACTACAAACAGACCTTATTCAAATCTTATTAAAATTTCGTTGTTATCCTGTTGCATTATGTGCAGATATACAAGAAATGTACCGTCAGACAATTCGAAAGGAAGATAGAGCTGTACAACATATTCTTTGGCGCGCTTATCCTGATGACAATGTACAGGAGTTTGAACTCAATACTGTTACTTATGGTCTTACTCCTTCCGCCTACTTGGCAATACGCGTATTACATCAACTTGTTCACGATGATGGTGCACGATATCCAGATGCGTCTTGTGCCATCATGAAGTCTACATATGTAGACGATGTGATAAGTGGTCATCAAGATGTTTCTTCTGCTATAAATTTACGAAACCAGTTAACTGATTTATTTAAGGGCGGAGGTGTTCAACTCAGAAAATGGGCTAGTAGTCATCCTGAAGTTTTAGCCGAGTTACCGGAAGATCATATAGAATCGCAATTGGATTTTTCTGACAAGGAAAATTCTTTAAAAATCCTAGGATTATCTTGGAATCTAACCTCTGACTTTCTTTTGTTTCGAGTGCTGCCTTACGATGATAATATTACAAAACGAAATTTGTTATCGTATATCGCACGAATTTTTGACCCGCTTGAGTTTTTGGCACCCGTTGTTTTTTCGATGAAAGTTCTACTTCAACATTTGTGGTTAGCCCAAGTTGGTTGGGACGATTTGATTCCACCAGCACTAGAAAAAAAATGGTTATTATTTACAGAAAACATTTTTCTTCTTGCTACCGTTAAAATCCCTAGGTGCGTGCTTCCACAGAAAGTTGCTCTAATTAGGCTTGCGGGATTTTGTGATGCTTCAGAAAAGAGTTATTCTGCTGTTCTATACTTATGCGTTCAGTCAAATTCAAATTTTTTTTTCTATTTTTGGAAGGCAAAAACCAAAGTAGCACCACTCAAAATCATGTCTATTCCTCGTTTGGAGATGATCGCCGCCGTTTTATTAGTCAATTTAGTCGAATCAGTAGTGACTGTTTCTTTGCCATTTTTTATTGAATATTTTCACTTATTTTCAGATTCAGAGATAGTTTTATCTTGGATTATGACTCCACCACACTTATTAAAAACGTTTGTGTGTAATAGGATTGTTACGATAACAGAAAAAACTTCAAAGTGTGTTTGGTCTTACATTAAATCTGACAATCCCGCTGACCTTCCTTCGCGAGAATTAACTGTATCTCAGTTTGTTAGTCCGGATATCAAAATATTTTGGTTCAATGGTCCCCCATTTTTGAACAAAGAAGTTTCAAAATGGCCACCTCCTTTTCAAATGCATAATAAGCATTCTTTTTGCTTTCTGAAATGAAACAAGACTTCAATTGTTTACTTACAAAGCATACAACCTCAAATCCGTTATTAGACAAAATAAATAATATCTCAAGTTTCTTAAGATTACGTCGTGTTTTTGCTTGGATAAGACGTTTTATTCACAATTCAAGGCTTCGAGATGGCGAACGTATTTCTGGATCGTTATCCGTGGCAGAATTAGAAAGTTCTACATTATCCCTTACAAAAATTACTCAAAACCATTATTTTCATTCTGAAATAAAACAAATCCAAAATAAAACGAACGCAAGTCGCAACCCAGCATCGTTATCGCCTTTTATTGATTCTTTTGGTTTCCTCAGGGTGAGCGGAAGATTACGTTACTCCGCTTTGCATGAAGCAGCCAAGCACCCGTTATTGCTACCTAAAAATGCACATCTCTCTAAATTAATATGTTTTTATTATCATCTGTCATTACATTCTGGTCCTAACACTGTTCAAGCTCTTATTAGAACAAAATTCTGGATTTTATCGCTTCGTGGTTTGCTTCGAAAATGCATACGAGCATGTTTTACTTGTTATAAATTTCGTGGTATTACTTTTCAACTTCCAATGGCTGATTTTCCTGGTTCTAGAGTTTCTATCTCTCGCCCTTTTTCACAAGTAGGTGTAGACTATGCCGGGTCTTTTTCAGTAACATCTAACCGCTTACGTAGACCAGTAGTCACTAAAGGTTACTTATGTTTATTTATTTGTTTTATAACTAAAGTGGCACATCTTGAGTTTGTATCTGAGTTGAGCATTGATGCTTTTTTAGCTGCACTTGATAGATTTGTAGCTAGACGGGGTTTACCTTCAGTTATTTACTCTGATAATGAGCGTAACTTTATAGGAACCTGTAAGCACATAACGGAAGTTTACAAATTTTTAGTTCTTTATGTCACAGATATTTGTGATTTTTTATCTACACACAAGTAAAATGGCAGTTTACTTCTCCATATAGCCCTCATTTTGGAGGTTTGTGGGAAGCATCTATCAAATCTGCCAACGTTTTGCTTTATCGCTTGTTAGGTAATGCATCAGCTACATTCGAAGAATACGTTACCTTATTCGCTATAATCGAAGCTGTTCTTAACAGTCGTCCTTTGTGCACCTTATCTGAAGATCCCTCGGAGTCTTGTGATTATCTCAGCCCTGGTCATTTTTTAATAGGGTCACCTTTACTTTCTGTACCGGAAAATCCTATTCCCGAGTCACGTAACATGCGTAACCGTTGGTTAAGACAAAATCAGATTCTTCAATCGTTTTGGAATCGTTGGTCGAAAGAGTACTTGAACCATGTGATTCAACGCAATAAGTGGACATCTAACACGTCGATTCCAAATGTTGGAGATATCGTGTTACTGAAAGGACTTGGCCTATAGGACGTATTGAATGTTTGTATCCAGGTTCAGACCGTATAGCTAGAGTTGCTTCAATTCGTACAGGTAGTGGTATCTACACTCGTCCAGTCGCAAGCCTTGTACCTCTGCCGGTATCCTCAATTTGTTAATAGTTAAAATTTATTTGCTTTTATTTTTTTATGTTAGTTACAGTTTATTTGCAATTAAGTTTAATTTGCTTTGCTCTTAGTTTAATTTAACCCTTTTACATTATATGAAATTATTCTAATTTGGTGGGCGGTATGTTAACGCCAAGTACGTCAATTTGCACTTTCTCTTCCTTTCATTGTTTCTTATCCTTATCACCACTTTCCCATTCCATTCGTTTCCTAGTTTCGACATACAACGCATCGTAATTTTTAAAAAGGAACTTTTACTGTGCTAACTATTTTCCGCGGCAGTGAAATCGCTTCACGTGTGTCATCTGGCCAGATTGACCAAGAAGACTGCCACCATTCCGAGCCTGTGCGGATTACTCGTAAGTGCTAATTTGCGACCACCAGCGCAGCCTTATTCACAAACACCTCTTTTTGTAGCACCACAGCACCCTCTATTAATACATCTCCCTAACAGTTGATGATGATGATTATGATGATGATGATAATCACGAAATCCACATTTTCTTGTCGATAGGGTAGTTTTTTTCATCAGCAAACAGTTTTGTTCTCTTAGGCAAGTAGGCATTCTAGCGATCTGTCGTTGATTACAGCTTCATTCCTTATTTTGAGTTGCTCGCAAGATCTTTATTGAAAATATTTAGTAAACGAATACTAATTGCTATCACAAAATGATTAACTTTCAAGATCGACATTTTGTTATCTTCTCATCTAACTGACTGAAAAATTAACAGAATATAACAGATAACACTGACACAACTATAATGAATGATATAATTTTAGTGTTTTATTAAACTACTACCAGTTTATTTTCAACTAGAAAATTCAAATTCTGTTTACACACTATAAGAAACAGCAAGGTCATTTAAATGTGTATCAAATACTGTTCAGTTATGTGTCAAGGAAGTTCAGCTATACCAAACAAACATTGTAAATAATTGCAAAAGCGGAACTACATCCGCCCAAGATGAAATAATACTGCCATTATTAATACTATACGCTTACGCAAATTCCATTAAGAGAAAAATTTATTTTCAAATCGTACATGATGAACTAGTAGGAGGTGAATGAATTCGTCAATTAACAACGCAAATTTAAGATATAAATATATTTATTATATGATGCTAAATTGTATTATGATAAATTCTGGCACTTTCACAAACAAGAGAACCTTAAGAAAATTATCAAACATTATAAGGCAATCTATATAATTTGAAACACGTGTAAATATGACATCATTCATTTGTCGCGACACATTTTTTGCAGACTTTTTTCTTTGCGAAAAATAGAAAACAATTAATTGGAATAATACCCTAAATTGATCTAGCTGCTGACAACAATATTTTTTTTTCAAATCTAATAATAAACTACTGATTAAGTGGTAATTTGAAGGAAAATAAGATTATTTATAGGTAGATTTTTCTTTATCCAATCATTCGTTTAAACCAGCGCCCACTTGTACTAAATTTGATTGGAAGTCTTTTCTAGAAGGGTAACTTTTTAATCTCAATAAATTACGAGATGTATGATCATAAGAACATATAAAGAAATTAGATGGTCACCACGGGGTGCCAAGGAAGCGTCTGCATACTGGGGGTGGCGCCTGTATATTAGCATCATTTCATCGTGATCGTCTCACTTGTTAAGACGTCAACAGAAGACGTCTCGAAAAAAACGAAAAATACGGTAAGTACTTTGCATGCATTTTAATGCGGATGATGATATGTTTCAAGTGTAAAGTTTATAGATTTGTGTTAATAACTTGTACTTATTTCAAAACTTATTACTTAGTTATTTAAAATATTAACAAAATAATGTGTAATAGCAAAAATTTGTTAAAAATAAAAGACTGTTTCCGCCCGGGATCGAACCGGGGACCTTGTGCGTGTGAAGCACACGTGATAACCACTACACTACGGAAACATATATTAAAAGTTTCGTTTGATTCGGTTAAAAGTGTACAAGTGAAATGCACGATTGTATAATGGGTTGCCTATAAAAACTATAAGTTTTTTATTATATATTTACATTAAAATTTAAAATTACAACTCATTTCTATTCTTTATGCTTATAAATATAAACTTCTTACATTAATAAATAATTAAATATTTTAAGAAGACACTATTAATTTTGTTGCTGATTTTATAAGTTTATAAAATCTGCACAAAGTTGTAAAATAAACTCAATTGCTTTACTTTTTATTATTTCTAGCAAAGTTTTCAATTAGTTTTTATTCTCGAAATTAAAGGACTCCTTGGTAATAATGAATAAAATGTTATAGCATCCGATTACATAAAGAACATAATTTCTCACCTACGTTCTTAGTACTGTAATAAACATTATTGTTGACGATGTAATTTTATATTGCCACTACAAAACTTATATATATATAAATTCAATAAAAATAAATTAGTAAATAAGTTCTGAAAATAAATAAAACACTTAAACAGTCTTCAGTTTCAAATTTTTATTAAAGATTAAATTTAATTTGTCAAATATTGGTTGTTGGGGGACGATCCGAAGACTTTACCTTTAGAGGGGCGTTGGACTTACATTTGCCGACTAATGTAATTCCTTTTTAGTTTTGATAGAGTATTAATTGCAAAAATTGTAATATAACACAAAATTAATTTGTTTATTTACGTATTGGAGGCAAAATACATAAATTTAAAATAAACGTAAAATAATATAACAATAACAATATTGTTTATTGTGCTAATAATCACAGAGATCTTGCATTCGTCATATAGCAAATATAGTAAAAAGATATAACAAAGTTAATATAACATACATGTAACAGAGTCATACGACGCAGATTATTATTATATGGTTTTACATTTTAATCTTATAATAATATTGTTATTAAATTACACTTTATTTTATTATTTCATTTGCATGCACAAATTTTGACCATTCTTTCTTATTTTTTGCTAACGTTTTTGCTTCTGTCCATGTTTTACCTTTTTCTTGCAGTGCTTTACTTATTTCATCGTTCCACGTCTTTCTTGGTCTTCGTTTTGCTTTACTTCTCTGTATTCCAGCTTCCCATATTTGTGTAACTTGTCGATTGTTTTTCATTCTACACATGTGTCCAAACCATTTCAATTTCTGTTTTTCTGCAAATTTAATAATAT
This sequence comes from Aquatica leii, assembly GCA_035610365.1. Lineage (NCBI taxonomy): Eukaryota > Metazoa > Arthropoda > Insecta > Coleoptera > Lampyridae > Aquatica > Aquatica leii. The sequence continues at coordinate 7,327,599 of CM069432.1, forward strand.
GTTCAGCTCCTAGTTCGTTTCGTACTACGTCATTCTTTATTCTATCTCTTCTAGTTATTCCTTTTACTTTTCTCAAATATTTCATGTCGATTGCTCGAATTTTGCTTTTCATTGCTTTTGTTAGAATCCAACTCTCACTTCCGTACGTTAGTATTGGTCTAAAAATTGTTTTATATATTGTCATTTTTGTTGGTATGGTTACTTCTTTTTTTCCTATAAATGCCTTACTTAAGCTGTGGTATATTTTTGCTGCTTTTCCAATCCTTTGATTTATTTCGTTTTCCATATTTCCTTCTCTATCTATTATTACTCCTAAATATTTGAGTACATCAACTTGCTCTATTTTTGTTTGGTTTATTTCTAATTGGACATCTTTGTTTTCTTTACTGATCACCATTATTTTTTTTCTGTATTTATTTTCATATTTCTCTTGGATAGTTCTTCTTTCCATATTTGTAAATACTTCTGTAGGTCTTCTTTTTTCCTTGCGCATAACATTACATCGTCGGCAAAACCACATTCTGATACGTTTACCGGTATTAATTTGTTGAATCGTATGTGTAGCTTTTTGGTTTTCTGTGATGTGGCTTTGATTATATCGTCCATTATTATTATGAATAAGGTCGGACTCAACACTCCACCTTGCCTTAAACCATCATTAATTTCAAAGATTTCCGAACGTGCATTATTTTTTCTCACGTAACTCTTATTGTTTTCATACAAACTTTTGATCCCTTTTATTCATTTTGGATTTACATTTCTTTTTCTTAGACTACTCCATACTTCTTTTTGCGTTACCTTGTCAAAAGCTTTTTCAACGTCTAGGAAAGCCATATATACTTCTGAATTTTTTATTCTGTTTTTCTCTATCATTTGTTTTATACTGAAGATATGGTCCTGTACGCTTCTCTCTTTTCTGAATCCACTTTGTGCTTCTGCTAAGTTTTCTTCTATTTGATATCTCAATCTTTTGTCGAATACACGTTCATACACTGTTGATACCACACTTAGTAATGTTATGCCTCTCTAGTTTCCACACTCTCTGCTGTCGCCCTTTTTGAATATTGGTAATATGATTCCTATCTTCCAATCGTCGGGTATTTGTCCTGTGTTCCATGCTTCATTTAAAATTTTTGTTAGTGTTTCTATCGCTTTTTTCCCTAAAATTTTCAGCATATCTGCATTTATTTTATCAGGACCTGCCGATTTTCCTTTTTTTCATACTTTTAATTGCTTGTGTTACTTCTTCTGTTTTATATTATTTTCGTCTTCGTCTTGTGAGTAGTTTGGTTCTTGATAGTTTCTAAGATTGTTTTGTTTGTCGGTGTTATGGAGTTCCCAGAATTATTCTTTCCATCTTTTCATGATTTCTTTTTCTTCCGTTACTACTTTGTTGTCTTTTGTTTTTAATTGTTTTAATGTATAACTATTTTCTTTTCTTAGATTTTTTAGAACTTTGTAAAATAGCTTTTGGTTTCTTTAGCTGTCTGTTTCTAATTTTTTTTCGAAATCTTCCCATGCTTCTTGTTTAGCTTGTAGTACCATTTCCTTTACTTTAATTCGTTGTTGCTTGTACACTGTGTAATATTCTTTGGTTTTATTGGTTAGGTATAAGTTCTATTTTTTTTTTGTTTTTGACTTGGTTGTTGGTTTCTTGATTCCACTATCTAGTTTCTTTCTTGTTTTTGTTTATTGTTATAGTTCCACAATTTTTTTTCGCTGTTGTTAAAATCGTTTGTTTGAATTGATACCATCTTTGTTCTAGATTTAAGTCTTTCCACTTTTCTATGTCTGTTTCCATCTTTTTTCCTGTTTCTTCTCAAAACTTCTTAGCTGTTTCTGATTCTTGTAGTTTATATGTCTTAATTAATTCATTATCCTTTGTTTTTTTGCCTCATTGTTTTAAGGTTTTCTTTTTTCTGTGTGCGTAGTCTTACTTTTGCTACTATCAGATGGTCGCTATAAATAATAACAGACCATTTAGGAAAGAAATTGTAGATGTAAAAGTGAGACAAGGACCAGAAATTTATAGCGGCCATTACCTGATAGTAGCAAAAGTAAGACTACGCACACAGAAAACAAAAAACTTTAAAACAATGAGGCAAAAAGAAACAAAGGATAATGAAATAAATAAGGCATATAAACTACAAGAATCAGAAACAGCTAAGAAGTTTAGAGAAGAAACAGAAAAAAAGATGGAAAAAGACATGGAAAAGTGGAAAGACCTAAATCTAGAACAAAGATGGTATCAATTCCAACAAACGATTTTAACAACAGCAAAAAAAAATTGTGGAACTATAACAATAAACAAAAACAAGAAACAAACTAGATGGTGGAATCAAGAAATTAAAGACAAAGTCAAAAACAAGAAAAAAAATGGAACTTATACCTGACCAATAAAACCAAAGAAAATTACACAGTGTACAAGCAACAGCGAATTAAAGTGAAGGAAATTGTACTACAAGCTAAACAAGAAGCATGGGAAGATTTCGGAAAAAAATTAGAAACAGACAGCCAAAGAAACCAAAAGCTATTTTACAAATTTCTAAAAAATCTTAGAAAAGAAAATAGTTATACATTAAAACAATTAAAAACAAAAGACAACAAAGTAATAACGGAAGAAAAAGAAATCATGAAAAGATGGAAAGATGGAAAGAATACTTCTGGGAACTCCATAACACCGACATACAAAACAATCTTAGAAACTATCAAGAACCAAACTACTCACAAGACGAAGACGAAAATAATATAAAAACAGAAGAAGTAACACAAGCAATTAAAAGTATGAAAAAAGGACAATCGGCAGGTCATGACAAAATAAATGCAGATATGCTGAAAATTTTAGGGAAAAAGGCGATAGAAACACTAACAAAAATTTTAAATGAAGCGTGGAACACAGGACAAATACCCGACGATTGGAAGATAGGAATCATATTACCAATATTCAAAAAGGGCGACAGCAGAGAGTGTGCAAACTACAAAGGCATCCCAAAAAACCAAATAGGTTCCATAATAATGCTTTTAGAAGCATAGAGGCAGTATTGATATTACTGAAAGCCTTCCTGTAGCAGTAGAATGGTTTATGTTTAGAGATAGGTTTTGACACTCCAGTAGAATGCTGTACAGTTAGTGCTTATAGAGTCCTATTAGACGTTGTACAAAAGCAGACCAAAGGTAGAAGTTTTCACGTTCCATTAGAATGTTTTAAAATAGTGCCAATGTAGTACTTTCCTATGTTGTAGAATAGCATGACAAAGTTAACGACTAAAAGGTAATTGATTTGCATGCTTTTACAGGGTTTTAATAGCATACCATAAGAAACACAAAAAGCATGAAATGATCAGTTTTAAGTCATTTTTTATTAAGAAATTTGTACAGTATCTTTGTCTAAACTATAATAATTTTTAATCAATGGTTTGCGAATTTGTAGTTTGCTGCATCATCCTAATTATTTCATTTTTTAATCTCGCTTTGCCATGACGTAGCCATTGGAACACCTTCTCATTAATAACATCTATAGGAACTCCTTTGAATCAACTTTGGGTTAACTCTATAACAAAATTATGCGATTAATTATTTTTTATTATCTATTATCAGTCGCATGCATTTTCACTAGATTCATAGCAAAAATATGTTTCTTTTTATGAATAAAACAAATTTTTTATTGCAATGCTTTTCAAGTTTAATTCCGCAGGTTGGCCACCCCTGTTCTAAAAGAATAACTGGATGCCAAGTAAAAAATAAACAATAACAATAAAGCGCTAAAACTTGGATAAGCTACACAAACATAGATATGTTGTCAATTGTTTCTTTTTGTACTTACTTTTACTTAAATCGGCAGAACTTCTAATAGCTTTTTCTTCTTTAATTCAGCACAAAAAAAAAGAACACATTTACAAATATAAACCAAGCCCGAAGTCGTCTTCCTTTCGTAAACGTAAAACTGCATATACCCGTAACCGTATAAGTCTTTGGTATAAGTACTTACTTAGAAGCGTTTCTGGTGAATCAAACTCGGTAGTCGGTACATATCTCGTCACAATTCTCAGAAATCAAAGTATCTTATTTACATTTACAATATCAAACGCGAATGCATACGTTTTTTATTGCATACGTATCTTTATCAACAAAATTTAGATGTGAGCGTTTAATCTCTACAGGAAGTTATTTTTGTTTAGGTATTACAATTTAGCAACTTGTACAAACGATTTTTTCTGATATTAAAAATTATATTTCTTTATCTCGAATAAAGAACGATTAAACCGATTTTAGAGGTACTAAAACACTAAAAGAATGTTATCATGTTAATCGTAATACTTGAATTTTAATACATTGTCAAGGCTGCTATAAACACTTTATTTATTATATCAATATAGAAGGTCTATAGGAGTGATTTTAAAGGAATCTTTTAGGGTACTTTATTCTCCTTCTATATGCATTGTTATAGAATCAATATAGGAACGCCATTAGAATGCTACATTTCTAATACTTCAGTGATTCCAATAAACTGCCAATTCTAAGGCTGCTATAAGCACTTCTTTTTTAAATTAAATATAGTATTCCTATAGAAGTGTTTTTAAAAGAATCTTTTAGAGTACTTTATTCTTCTTATATAGGCATTCTTATAGAATACGTTTTAAATTAGGTGTGTTATTAGAAGTCCATACACAAACTACTATTGGAATGCTTTAGAAATGAATATTTGGGAATGCTTATCGAACCTACATGGAACTTGTGGTTTTGTGGGATCACATTACTAAGTGTGGTATCAAAGGTGTATGAACGTGTATTAGACAAAAGATTGAAGCATCAAATTGAAGAAAACTTAGCAGAAGCACAAAGTGGTTTCAGAAAAGGGAGAAGCGTACAGGACCATATCTTCAGTATAAAACAAATGATAGAGAAAAACAGAATAAAAAATTCAGAAGTATATATGGCTTTTCTAGACGTTGAAAAAGCTTTTGACAAGGTAACGCAAAAAGAAGTATGGAATTGTCTAAGAAAAAGAAATTTAAATCCAAAATTAATAAAAGGGATCAAAAGTTTGTATGAAAACAATAAAAGTTACGCGAGAAAAGATAATGCGCGTTCGGAAATCTTTGAAATTAATGATGGATTAAGGCAAAGTGGAGTGTTGAGCCCGACCTTATTCATAATAATAATGGACGATATAAACGTATCAGAATGTGCTTTTGCCGACGATGTAATGTTATGCGCAGGGAAAAAGGAAGACCTACAGAAAAATTTACAAATATGGAAAGAAGAACTAACCAAGAGAAATATGAAAATAAATACAGAAAAAACAAAAATAATGGTGATAAGCAAAGAAAACAAAAATGTCCAATTAGAAATAAACCAAACAAAAATAGAGCAAGTTGATGAACTCAAATATTTAGTAGTGATAATAGATAGAGAAGGAAATATGGAAAACGAAATAAATGAAAAGATTGGAAAAGCAGCAAAAATATACCACAGCTTAAGCAAGGCATTTATAAGAAAAAAAGAAGTTACCATACCAACAAAAATGACAATATATAAAACAATTTTTAGACCATTACTAACGTACGGAAGTGAGAGTTGGATTCTAACAAAAGCAATGAAAAGCAAAATTCAAGCAATGGACATGAAATATTTGAGAAAAGTAAAAGGAATAACTAGAAGAGATAGAATAAAGAATGACGTAGTACGAGACGAACTAGGAGCTGAACATATTATTAAATTTGTAGAAAAACAGAAATTGAAATGGTTTGAACACATGTGTAGAATAAAAAACAATCGACAAGTTAAACAAATATAAGAAGCTGGAATACAAAGAAGTAAAGCAAAAGGAAGACCAAGAAAGACGTGGAACGATGAAATAAGTAAAGTACTGCAAGAAAAAGGTAAAACATGGACAGAAGCAAAAACGTTGGCAAAAAATAAGAAAGAATGGTCAAAATTTGTGCATGCATGCAGCTTTATAAAATCAAGCCTAATTTCTCATACAGAACGCTAAAAAAATTCCAAATAAAATTTGAACATACATACCTACGCTGTAATTTAAGTATTAACTATTTCGAGGGAATATACAATTAACAGTAATGAAGTGAAATATGTAATTTCGTAGTTTGCATTTTTATATGTTTTAGATTAGATTACCTACTACATTTGAATAGAAATAATATCTTAGATTTTATTATAACAAACAAATGCGATGACTTAGGTGGTTAACGGATTTTTTCCACTTCTGGATGTTGTAAGAACCATTCTTGAACTACCGCTGCCGTATGTATAAAAGAATTGTCCTAAACAAACCGAATTGGTCCTTCGGGATAAACTGTTCAACATAACGTTTTCCAAAATTGTCAAGTAAGTTTAAGTAGTTAAGCGTCCATCGACACGTGTTAATTCCTCTGGACCAGCATCACTCATCAATCCCCAGTACGCAGCACTATTTTTCCCACTTCTTATGTTTGATTGTATATGTTTTGATTCATGCCTAGAATTACGTGGCCTCAAAAAACTTTTTTACTTGAAAAGTGCAAAAGATTTTATCATCTGAAAAAACAATACCTTTCCAATCAAGATTTAATTGTTCTTGTTGTAATGGCGGGCAATGATGAAGACGGCGATGATTGTCCCTCTGGAAATTTAAGAAATGCTCGTAAATGTGAATTTTGTAACTCTAGTATTCGATCTGTTATTAAATGTAATGGGTGTAATAATGTGTCCATACATTCTAAGTGCTTTGAATTAATTTCTAAGTTAATAAATGTAAACAAAAATAAGTGGTTTTGTAAAACGTGTGAGTTATCAAGTTCTGAAAAACCGGTAGATGAGATTAATTATGAAAGCAATAAGGAAGCCCAGCAAGAATTACTAAAACGTGAGTTAGATTTAGTTTATAAGTTAAATATTGAATTAACAAACGTAAACAAATTATTAAATCTAAGGTTAACTGAAGTAGATAAAAATTATCAACAAATTACTGATTTTCCAAATTCTAAAATAAATTTAAGCGAACGTAAACAGATGGCAGTTAAGAGTTCGTATAGTGAAATATTGCATAAAGGTAATAATCAAATTACCCCATCAATTATTTTAAAACCAAAAACTGATGGAGTTACTATAAGTGAATTTAAAAAGAATGTTGATCCAATGTGTATAGGGCCTGGAATAAACAAATTACGAAAAACAGACAAAGGATTGTTTGTAGTAAATTGTATTAATCAAAATTCAATAGAAACTGTAAAAGAAAATTTAGAAAAATCAATTGGGAAATCTTTTGATATAATCATTCCAAACAAAAAATTCTTGCATAAAAATATACAACGTTGAAGTAGATGACGACCTAACCAACGAAGAGCTGCAGAAATTAATTTTAACACAAAACAATTTTAATACTTTGTCAAATGTTTATTTAAAAATTCTACGTCGTATAAAATACCACAAATATGAAAACATAATTGCTGAGATAAATGCAGATCTCTTTAAAAAATAATGGATACTAAATACTTATTTATAGGATGGAAACGATGGTTTGTATCGGAATATTATAACATTAAGCGGTGTTACAAATGCTCGGGATTTAATCATCTATCTAAGGATTGTAAAAAACGAAGATATATGTCCGATTTGTGCACAAAACCACAAACTTAAAGATTGCCCGAAGACGTCGAAATCCTGTATAAATTGCACTAATTCGAATTTGAAATACCGTACGACGTTGGATACGAATCACACAGCACTAGATAATAAATGTTCTACGTATATACGCGTTATTGAAATAATTAAGGATAAAACAGTGTACCGTGAACAATAGCAATTAATCCAAAGTAAAACTAAAAAAATGTGTTTAGTTCATCAAAATGCACAGTGTTTGAGGAACAAAATTGAAGAATTTGAGCTACTGCTAAGTGAAGAAAACGTCGATGTGTTGTGCGTAACTGAAACCTGGTTTAAATCTTTAGAGTTGCAATTTGTAAAATTTAATAATTATAAAATTGCTAGTTCTTATTGCAGAACAAATAATGAGAAAGGTGGAACATTAATCTTGGTAAAAAACAATTACGTCGTTAATAATTTAATAAATATTGTAAATTTAAGTGTAGAAATGCAAGCGGAGTATTCTGCAGTAGAAATCATAAATAATAAGGAAATAATATGTGTTATTTGTATTTATCGATCTACCAGTGGCAGTACACATGAATTTTTGACAAGTTTTGAGCAATGTTTAAACATTCTAACGATGACTAATCAATACACTAAAATAATTATATGTGGAGGCTTTAATATTGATATTTTAGAAAAAACAAGTACTAATACTTATTTGCTAATTGATCTCATTAACTCTTTTTTGTTTGAATCTGTGTTTAATGAGCCAACACGAATTACGACTTACAGCGCATCAGGCATTGATTACATTATAACCAATTTTAATCCAAAATTCTTAAAAACTGTTATCAACAATGGCCTTTCTGATCATTGTGCTCAAAAAATTATATTTCAAGTTAATTATAAGCAGTTAAATAAAAATGACATTAGCTATCGCTGTTATTCCAGAAAAAATGTTCAAACCTTTAATACGTATTTATTTAATGAAGACTGGTTAAGTGTATATCATGAGGCTAATATTAATGATAAATATAACAACTTTGTGAACATACTGAACTATTATTTTAATTTGTCATTTAAATTAATAACCAAAACAAAGCAATTCTCCGGAAAATCTTGGTTGACTAAAGGTTTAAGAGTTTCTGGTAATAAACTGAAATTACTGCATAAGCTGAAATGTATAAATAAAATTGATATGGTTTACTATAATAAATACAAATCTCTATATAAAAAATTATTAAAAACTGCAAAAAGAATTCATTTCAGTAAAAAAATTATAAATTCAAAAAACAAAACGAAAAGTATTTGGAATGTTATAAACAATAATATGAATGTTCAAGACAAAATTAACACTGCATTATTAGTTAATGGAGTAAAGACAGAAAATCCTGATGAAATAGCGAATGCTTTTAATAACTCGTTTTTGAATGCACCTAAAAGTTTAGTCGGTTCACAACCATCTTCCGCTCCTTCTTATTCTGATAATACAATTTGTAATAATAATATATATACAATTTTTATGTCGCCTATTAAAAATCAGAATAATTTAATATTCTAATGCAATTAAAAAACACGTTTTCATGTGGGCCCGATAATTTTCCTACTGTGATTGTTAAGCAATGTTCTGAAAACATTTTAAATCCCTTATATCATATCATCAATGAATGCTTAATACAAGGAATATTTCCAGATAACTTAAAAATTGCTAAAGTCAAAGCTTTATTTAAAAAAGGTTTGACAGATCATGTAGATAATTATAGACCGATTGCTTTGTTATCAGTATTTTCAAAAATTATTGAAAAAGTTTTGGCAACAAGATTAATTACATTTTTAAATAAACACAAAATTTTACTTTCGCAACAAAATGGTTTTAGACAACATAAATCTACTATGACTGCATTCATAGATATTGTAAACTACATATATAAAAATTTGGATCAGAACAATAAAGTAATGGCTGTCTATGTAGACTTATCTAAGGCTTTTGATTGTGTAAATCATGATTTGTTATTATCTAAAATAGAGCGTTATGGTATTAGAGGAAGATGCAATTCGTTACTTAAATCGTACTTATGTTTTAGAAAACAATTTGTTTCTTTTAATGGAGCTAATTCTCAATTAGGCAGTTTAGATTTCGGTGTACCACAAGGTAGTGTATTGGGTCCGTTATTATTTTTACTATATATTAATGACATTGATTCTTGTTTGTCATGTAAATTTACTTGTTTTGCCGATGATATAACTCTACTGGCGGCAAATGATAATATTGATAATGTTTTATTGCAACTTAACAAAAATTTACAAGCGTTGAATTTGTATCTCACTACGAATAATTTAACTCTAAACCATACTAAAACATTTACTATGCAAGTTTTTACGAGACCAAATCAGTACAATTGCAGTACTCTGTTAAATATTAAAAATATAAATATAAAGCAGTTATCAGTGTTCAAATTACTTGGTATATATATAGACATATCTCTAACTTGGGATGAGCATATTAGCTATATTTGCAAAAATTTCAAGCTACTGTTATGCCATTCATAGATTAAGGCAAATTATAAACTTAGAAGCATCGCTTACTTTTTATCACTCTCATGTGGAATCGATAATCCGATACGGTATTATTATTTGGGGAAATGGTAAACATTGTCAACGTGTTCTTTTACTTCAAAAACGAGCATTGAGGTCTATGTTAGGCTTAAAACCAAATTCATCATGCAGAGAGCTTTTTAAAAAATTCAACATTTTAACAGTATATTCAGTTTATATTCTAGAAACCTTAAGTTTTGTTTATATAAATAGAAATCAGTTTAGAACGCTAAACCAGCACCATTTATATGATACAAGGTATGGACAAACGTTAGAATATGAAATCCATCGCCTCACGTTATTTCAGAAAAATATATTTTATATTGGAGCCAAGTTGTTTAATGTTCTTCCGTTTTGTTTAAAAAATTGTGTAAATGTAAAAACGTTTAAAAAAGAAATTAAAAAAATTTTAATAGATAATGCTTTCTATTCAATTGATGAATATTTTAGTTTTATTTATAATTTAAAATAGTAATTTAGTTTTATATGGAAAAATATTTTAGTTTTATTTATAATTTAAAATAGTAATTTAGTTTTATATTATGATATTGTACTAGCTAGTTTTAAGTTGAAGTTTATGACTTGTCCTATACCATGTATTATTGGTCGATTGGATTATAAATTATTATTATTATTATTATTATTATTATTATTATTAAAAACTGCAATCTCCGGTAGGCATTTGCTTCAGTAATTACAGGTTTTTTTACAGGTCCATAGCAGCTTATTCCTTCGGTTTTCTAAGTATTCCTAATTGTTTGCAAAATGCATTCTAGCTGTAGTAGGTAAATAATTGTGCAATCTGAATTATATATCATATTATACTTATAAAATAGGTATATATGCCCATGTTTAAAATTGAAAAGACTGCTAATATTAAAGAATATTATCAAAAGCAAAATAGAAAATCTACATTCCCGTAAAGCAATATTTTTCCCTCTAGTTTCTAGTGATAACTCTGTGCTGGAAGACTGCATTATGCACAAAATTGACACCCAAAACAACACTAAATATTATAAATATAAATAAATTACAAAATGAATTTTAAGTAACCTCTGTATACGCCTTACTTAGTAATGGCGGAGCCTTGGGCAGAAGGGAGCATTACTGGGGGTATGGAATACCCCCTAGAAGAACAGGGTTTTGGGTCTCTGGAAACACTGGTTTAAGCGTAATTTTGATGAGAGTTTCTGTTTTCTTTCTTCTCAAATTTTAATTCAATCTTTGATTTTGGGTCAATACGCTAAGTACTAGTAATAAAAGTAGAAAAACATTTGTAAATTTTTGTTTAGTCAATGTAATCTAGAATCTTAGGTTTCCCAAAATAATTGAGATGTTTTGCACTCTATTAGGATTTATTAACATTGTCAAAAAAAGCAAAATAATAAGTAACAGTAAAGGAAAAAAGTATATAATAATATAAATTTCAAAAAAGCTTAAAAACTGTAAATTATTAATGTTTTGTAATTATTTCGTTAAAAAGTTTTATTTCTTAGTATTATTATTTTGTTAATGTTATTGTACTTGTTTTATTATTATTTATAACTTTCAAGAGAAAGATGAATCATTATTTTTTAATTTGGGGATATCTTATTTTTACACGATATTTCTTTAAAGTCTTAAAATTTCTGCATTACGTTGAAATTTGGTGGGGCAACCGTTGCCACACATAAATTTGTTTCTAATAGTATGAAACAACGCTTAAAATTTTGGTATTTATCTAGTTTGTGTTTAAATTTTTATTGAATATTTTTAGACCCAAGTAAAAATTTTTATACTTTCCATTGGCCCAATAGTTTTTATTTGTTATTGCGTATTTTACATAGTGTATAAATATGAATGAAAATTTAAGGAAATGTATTAAAAAAAATTTTCAAAACGCTAAAATGTAAAAAAATCATGTTACTTGTGTAGGGTTCATAAACCCGTTCTCGGTTCGAGAGAAAAATGATCATAGAATGGTTTAGTGTTCAAGAAAACAGATAACGATGTTTGAAAACATTTTTTGTAATGTGTAAAACCTTACTCCGATTATATTTAATAAAAGTTTCATTTTTAAAATTTTGTCATTTTTCTTATATTCAAATTAAAAAAATAACAGGCAATGTAAACAGAGCACACATTTAGCATTATGGTTAATGAAAATTAATTTGAATTACTTAAAAAAAAAGAAAAAATGAGAAAAGCTAATTCTTCGCGTAAGGTAATGCTCAAATACAACTGTAAAGCACAATTAAATACGGTCCCATGAACTGTGAAGAAAGTTTAAAATAAACTTTGCCCTGCGGTTCATAGGCTGTGACAAAAGTTTAGCCGCGGGGCTAAACGTATTAAATATTAGCCATTTGTCCTTCGCATTAATCCAACTTATGTATATCCCACGATGTGACATCTTTTAGGTTAATCGGTACTTATAATTTATAATTATCAAGTTTTCGAAGTATTGGGTATTTAAGAAAATTATTTTCTCTTTAAACCAAGGTTGAGACTTAGTGTTTATATTATTAATTTAGAAATAAACGTTGTTGATCATTTTGTACAAAAAAAGAGACTGATTTTTCGAATGTTTGGTGATATATTTCTATTATTTAGTTTTAGCAAAAACCTACAAGAATTCTGTTTTGATTTATATGCAACGAAACTCATACTAGTTTTGATTTCCAGTTCAGTTACATCTAACTAAAGATAATATATTTTTCAAAGAATATTCATTTTCTCGCCACTTGTTTTTTGTGTTATAATATAAATAAGATTCCACGAAAGCCGCCTGAAAATAAAACTCTACAGGCACAGATAAGTAAATTTGAGTTACGCAAACCTTCTGTCTAATACTTAAATTAGTAGGTTCGATATCATCCATAAATTGGGTTAAATCAACAAAATTAAAGCATTTTTTCCGTGTATTACGACAGTGTAATCAAAAAAACAATTAAACATCGGATTTTACCTATATTTAAAAAAATCCATTTTCTATGAAGAAATGTTATGAGAATTTGTAATGGGAATTAAGATTACAATTGTTCAACCACTAGTTACGTTCAAATAATGACAATACTTCTTTTACAAAGATAAATCGGAATGTTGACTTTAATTTAATCCGGAAATATTAAAAATTTAGGCTAATTAAAACAGCTTGTGGCAAGGTATATATTGGAGAAACTGGTAGAACTATTGTAACTAGACTAAAAGAACACAAAAGACATCTTCGTTTATTTCAACCTTCTAAATTTGCCATTGCCGAACATGCGCTAAACACTTTACATGACATAAACTTCGAAAAAACTATAACGATTGCTAAAACCAAAAACTGGCGTTCAAGCAAGATCAGAGAAGCGATTGAAAGTGTTAAAGTAGAAGAAAGCGGGGAGCATTGGGCCACAAAATGTTTATTTGATTGTAAAAATTTTTTAAGTTGAACAAATATGAAAAAAACAATTTTATTCTAGTTTTACTTACTTTCTTCATGTAATGGTTGCACAAAAAATAAAAAATATGTTTCCTAAATACAAAAAAAATTTGCTGAAAATTTGTTCTCTAAAGGCCGAAAGCTTCCCATACCTAGGGAGCATTTGGCCAATAGATGGGGAGCCTTCAGCCACGTATAAGAAATTACTTTAAAACACATAAAAAAATATTTATTTATAAAAAATTCTTCACATAGCTGTCATAGAACAAAAAAATTGAAAAAATTAATTTACGACCAAAGTATTCAAGTCATAACAGAAACGAAAATATGATGCTGTTCTTGTGCCACTTGTTGGAGGAGCTTTCAGTTTTGTTATATCATCATTTTCAACCTCACATATGTCATCAATCGCTGGAAAATAAAAAGTTATTGATAGACCTGTTCTTCTCAAAAACTTCAAGGTAGTTGTATCTTTCGAATATTTTAATATCTGGCCAACAAGATGCACCAATTTAGTTTTAGCTTTAAATCTTACTAAAACAAAATCCTATCATTTAAATCTTCTCTACAATTCTCCTCAATATCTTCCATTTCGTCATTTAATTCTTCATCATAATTATCATAAATTGATAATCCATCACTTTCGGAAGACGATGAATCCGACGAAATTTTCGTTCTACGTTTTGTCTTCGGTTGGTTGTCTACTTGTTTTTCTAGCTTAGTAAAAATGTTTCTTTTAAAGCCCTTCTTTTTTTGTCTTTTTCATTCTCAATTTGTTCCAGTCGGTCTTTCTCTGGGGTGTCAGTATAAACCCTTGAAGTCCCTGGCGTCCGTTTTGTTTTAGTTTCTTTTCTAATTGCCTTCGGTCGTGTTTTGAAGGTGATTGAGTGAGGACGTGTTTGATAGTTTAATAGTAGTACGGAGTTTGGTGTAATTTAAGGTGATTTAATTTACGTGTGCGTGTTGAGGAATGTGAAGGTGGCTCAAATAACGTATGCGAAGGCGAGCGGATATCGCGGACTAGATTAAAGGTCAAGCGCGCGCTTGTGATAACAGGGAAATACAAACTTTTATTTATATACTTTTTCGAATATTTGTGGTGGGCGTTAATTAAATACAATTAGAAGAATTATAGTAACAATAAATTTAAAAAATATTAATCAAGAAAAAAAAATTAAATAAATAACTAAATTTGAAAAAAATAAATAAATAATAAATAATAAGTAATAACAAAAGGGGGAAAGGGATGAATAAAAGTGAGAGAGAGGAAGAGGAAAGAGAAAGGCAACAAATATTTGAAAGAGGAAAGAAAACAATAAGATCACCAGACGTTAATAAGATATCGGAGGAGAACGAAGGAAAAACCTCATGAACAGAAGGAGGAAGAAAAGAAATGGAGGAGTTAAAAGAATTAATGAGAGAAATGATGAAACAGATGGAAGAAAATATGCAAGGAACAAGACAAGAAATCAAAGAAATGAAAAAAGAAATGGGAGAAAGAGAAAAGAAGTGGGAGAAAGAAAAAGAGAAACTGGTGGAGAGAATAGAAAAACTGGAGAAAAAGCGGAAGACGAGGAAAGATGGAAAAGAAAAAATAATATCGTGATAAAGGGGTGGAGAAGTGAAAAACCACAAAAAGATTTAGCAGTGATGCTGGAAGAAAAATTAAATGTAAAAGTAGAGGTGAAAAAAGTGACAGTACTACACAAAGAGAAGAAAATGAGATGGTGGTGGCGGAAATCGGAGGATGGGAGGAAAAACAGAAGGTAATGGAGGAGAAAAATAAATTAAAGAATACAAGAATATATATAAGTCACGATTTAACATGGGAGGAAAGAAGAGTGCAAAGAGAAATAATGAACATAGCGATGGAAAGAAGAGCGGAAGGAAAAAGAGTATGGGTAGGGTACAGAAAAATGGAGATAGACGGAGACAGATACATATGGAACGACAAGGATAAGGGACTGTGCAGAGAAAGAGAAGAGAAAGTGGGGAACCAAAAGGCAAAAAACTAAACGGCAAAGGGGGGGTGGTAAAGGAGGGAAAGTTGACGAAACGGCAAAGAAAGGGAATAATGAGAGATGGAAATGGAAAAGAAAAAGAAAGGAAAAGAAAAGAAAGTAAGGAAGAAGCACGGGGGGAGGTGAGTGAGCTGAGAGTATTGTTTTGGAACGTAGCAGGAAAAAAAAACAAGGAACATGATTTCTGGAAGTACATCAAGGAACAGGATGTAGTGGGATTACAGGAAACATGGATGGAAGAAAAAGAATGGGAGTGGTGGGAAAAAGAGTTGCCAGAGGAATTTGAGTGGGTGGTGCAACATGCAGAAAGAGAAAAGAAAAAAGGGAGAGCAAAGGGGGGGATAATAACGGAATAAGAAAAAAATGGTTGAACCAGGAAAAGAAGGAGAAAGTGCAACAGAGAAGAGTAGTTGTAGAAAGGAACATGCAGTGGGAAAAAACAAAAATAAAAGTAGTGACGGTTTATAGCAGTAGAATGAAAGAGACAAGGAAAAACATAGAAGAGATGATAGAAGAGAGGGAAGAGGGATTGATAATAGTAGGAGGGGACTTCAACGCAAGAATATGGGAAGAGGGGGGAATACAAGAAAGAAAAGGGACGGGAAAGAGACAAACAAAGGACAAGGTGATAAATAAAGAAAGAGAGGAACTGCTGGAATTGTGCAACGAAAAAGGGTGGGAAATAATGAACGGGAACAGAGAAGATGATGGAAAGGGGGAATTTACGTACATAGGAGGAAGGGGAGAATCAATAATAGATTTTGTAATGACAAATGAAGAGGCCGCAGAAAAGGTAAAGACATTTAAGGTGGGAGAAAGAGTAGAGTCAGACCATCAACCATTGGAATTGACAATGGAAGGAAGGGAAAGAGAAGAGAGAGGAAGAGGAGAAGTACATAACTAAAAAAAAGAGGACAGAAGAAAGTATAAAAAGATATAAAGAGAGAATAGGGAAAACGGTATGGATAGGGAAGGAAGTACAAGAAAGTGTAGAGGAAATGAGAGAGATCATGGAGAAAGCAACAGAGAGAGTCAGATTTAGAAAATGGGAGGGGGAGAAAACTGGATGGAAGAAATGGTGGGATAAGGAATGCAAGGAAGCAAAGAAAAAGGCAAGAAGAGCATTAAGACAGTGGAAAAAGGGAAGAAAGAAAAAGAAGAATACAAAGAAGCGGTAAAAATATACAAAAAAACATGCGATAGAAAGAAGGAGGAAAACAAAAAGAAACAAGAGGAGCAGATTAAAGGAATAAAAACGGAAGAAGATGTATGGAAGTACCTAAAGAAGCAGAGGAAAAAACAGGACGACAAAGGGAATAAAAATTAAAGAATGGGAGATATATTTTCGGAACCTATTGGGAGAGGAAGAACAAAAGCAGGAAAAAGAAAAAAGGAAAGACGCGGTAGTAAGACAAGAAGAAGGAGATAGGGATAGAATAAGGGAGGAAGAAGTAATAGAGGCAAAAAAGAAAATAAAAAAAGGAAAGGCGACAGGAGAAGATGGGATACAAGGAGAAGAGTGGATATACGGGGGAGAAAATGTAGCAAAAAGGATGACGGAAATAATAAACAAAATATGGAAAGGAGAAGGATTCCCAGAGAGATGGAGAAAGGGATTAATATGCCCAATACATAAAAAAGGCGAAAAAAAAAATGTCTAGAATTATAGAGGGGTAACATTACTGAGCTCGGCATACAAATTGTACGCGACAATACTGCAAGAAAGATTACAGAAGGAAATAGAGGAAAGAAGTTTGGTACCAGACGGGCAAGCGGGATTCAGAAAAGGAAAGGAAAACAAAGATAATGATATTTAGAAAAGGAGGGGGGAAAATAAAAAGAGAGGAGTGGATATGGAGTGATGAGAAAGTGCAACAAGTGAAGGAATTTACATACCTGGGCTACACGATGAAACAGGATAATAAAGAGGGAGAACACATAAAGGAAAGGGTGAAGAAAGGAAAGGCTAATAGGACAAGTATGGGGTGTGGGGGAAAGAATTTTCAAGATGGATATAAAAAAAAGAAAATTGCTGTTCGAAAAATTAATAAAGGGTGTGGTAATGTATGGAGCGGAAATATGGGACTGGAAGGAGTGGAGGGAGGTAGAGGGGCTACAGGAAAAATACTGGAGATGGGTGTTAGGATTGGACAGGGATACACCGGGGTATATTGTGAGAGAGGAGGTTCAGATAGAAAAAATAAGGATTGAGACAGGAAAAAGAGCAATAAAATACGAGGAAGAAATGAGGGAAAGAACAGATTGCAAAATTCTGCAAGAATGTTGGAAAGAGATAAAGGGAGGGAAAGTGAAGTACGGGCAGGAGGGCAGAGAAGAGTATTACAAAAGAAACGGGTACGCGAGTGAAGAAGTGGAGAGATTAAGAGAAGAGGGGGTAGGGACAAGAGAAGAAATAATAAGGAGAGATAGAGACATAGAAAAACAAGAAAGATGGACAAAGATAAAAGAGAGCAGATATAATAGGAATTACAAAGATATCAAGGGTGAAGGGGTGCCGGAATATTTAAAAGACAGTGAGATTAAAAGCAACAAAAGGAAAAAAATGGTGGCAAGGTTCAGATGTGGCAACGAGGAGTTAGGGAACAAATATTGGAAGGAAGAACCAGAAAAGTTGTGCAAGCTATGTGGAGAAGAAATGGAAGATCTGAACCACATGAGAAAGAGATGCAGGGAACTAAGAGAAGAGGTGATGAAAACAGTGGATATCTTAGATGAAAACGGAAAAGGAGCGGAATGGATGGAGGAAGTATGGAGCAGGAGGAAAAAGTTAAGGGGGGAGAAGGGATAAAAAAATTTAATATATATGTATAGACAACACGACCAAATTTGTAAGCCAAATGGCAATGAATAAAGTTAAACTTATATAATTGCCTTCGGAAAAGGTCTAACTAATTCAGGTGTCACTTTAGTGGGATGTTTTATGTCATTTTTATAACCACTGCAAGATGGTGTATTTTGCAAAATTTTTATGTCACTTAAAACAATTATCTTGTTATTTCCCGTCAACCCTTCATTTTTTTCCTTAATAAAATCACTGTTTTTGTTATGTTCTTCTCTATCTTTCTCATTTATATTACCGCTATTGCCATTTTTATCCTCTATAACTGTAGTACGTTCTGCAATATTGTTCGAATTATCTACATTTGGTAAAGGTTGATCGGTAACGGCACTCGGAGTGAAATCTACATCACTAAACACCAAGCGGTTCATTGACCAAATTCCTGTGGTCTTAAAACTACTCACAATATTTTCATTTGTGAATGCTCTCAAATATTCACGATGAGTTAGTTCTGAAATATTCGTAACCGTTATGGTTTTACCGGGATTGGACACCATCCAGTCGTTAAATGCAATATTACAAAAATTTTTAAAAGGCCCAAAAACTCCGACGTCTAGTGGCTGTATTCGGTGGGTTGTATGGGGAGCGAAACTTAGTATGACAATTCCATTTTCCCTACATTATTGGACGCATGTAAGGCTAACATATGACTCGTGGTTATCGACCAACAACAAAATTGGATTGCTACGAAAGCAGGACGTATGTTTAACTATATGTTTTAATACAGAAGGAAACAACTCGTTAGTCATCCAACCAGATTTGTTTCCCAGTGCTAGACTTGAAACTGGAGCATCAGCTAAAAAGTCCTCTATGTTTCTGATCCGAGGAAAAACATAAACAGAAGGCAGACTTTGTCCAGATGCGCTAATAATTCCTACAAAAGTCACCAATTCACCTCTTTCAGCTGAGACAGCTTAAGAAACTTGTTTTTTTTCCAGTAGTAGAAACAATTTTCACTGGTTTCATTACCGTTGTGACTCCCGTCTCATCGAAATTAAATATTCTTTCCGGAGTAAATTTGTAACGCTCCCGTAAATTTTTTAGGTTTTCGAAAAATTGACCCACCTTAAACTCATTAAAACCGGTGCTTCTACCCAAGCTCGTGCTTTCTGGTTTTCTTAAAGAGAGTCTCGGATGACGTGACATAAACCTTCGGCGCCATCCGTCCTTTGTTTGCCGTTTTTGATGCCTCTCTGGAAGAATTTGACAGTTTGGCAAAACAGAAGCATATTCGAAAGCTAGCTTTTCGTTTTGAACATATGTCAGTCCATAATTTAAATCAGAACATCTTTTAATATACGCTTTGTTACATGCAAAAGATGGAACTATGTCACTGCCTGAAATGAGGTAACACAAATGATGTGTGCCGCTGCTCAGTGGAGACGGGGTGGGTTATATTTAAAAGTTTCGTGATTGATTTGGATAACTTGACGAAAAACACAAAATCGAAAAGTAATAATGTCGAAATCAAAGGGCGCCAAGAAGGAGTAAAGCTTAATGGACTTCTGGCCCTTGCCAACCACAAGTCCGCTCCTGAAGGATACACTCTAAACGGACTCACCTTGTTAGAGTGTATCACACTAAAATCTGTAATAAATTAATAAAGTTACACACGCGGAGGCCGACGGAATTAAAAGCTCTTTACATTTAACAATTTAACATTTATCTGAACACACAAAACAAAAAAAATTAATAAATTAAAATTAAAAAAAAATAAAGGTATTGAAATTAACAAAATTAACCACACAAAACAAAAACAAAGAACGTAAAATGAATGTTTGAATAAATACACAATACAAAAAAAAATATTGGTAAACCTTAATTACCAAAACAAAACAAAAATCACGGCCGTGTGCGCGTCGAAATTAATTAATTAATTATAAAATCAAATACACTTAATTAACTTAAAAATAATATAAAACGTGAATCGAGAAACTATTCGGTCCCGTTTAATAAATTTTTAACTCGGGATTATGACACAGTTCCGATAAATACGGACAATAATTAGTTACATTAACGTTAAATCAATTCGAGACAATTAAAACTTTTATTTGAAATTCAAAGCTTTTAACACTCAATCACGTAAATTATAACTTCACGATTACATATATGGTGCAAAATAAATACCTTGAATTCGTCGTAACTTCAGGAAAGAACCGGTGGTTGGTTCCAGGTAGCCAGTTGTCTACAGGCAGAAAAACGTTGAAAGCTACCCCAAACAATTGCAATGACGGCGGAAGAATTTTCTTCTTAACACTTAAATAAAATCCGCACAAATGCGAAGACTGAATTTAGCACAACCCCTCGATTGCATATCCAACTTGAAACATGAGTTTTATTTTTGGAAACCATGAAGTCTATTTAAACCGTAAATTACGAATTTTGGAAAATCAAACTTTTCCACCACTACACTTAATTTTCACGGTTCCATCTAACTTCCGCGGTATTACATCACGATAGGGTAAAAGTACCCTAACCACTCAACTACATCACGGTACCCGGTATTTCTTAATTGCCACCGAAACAATTCTCTCCAAAATCAAAATTTTACTCCTTTTAACACCTCGTAATCCCACTTAATTCAACGAACTTGCGCCGTAAAACCTTTGTAAAAGATGCAACACTAAACAACGTAAATTAACAAAGATGAAAAATATAATGGCCAAGTGCGTCTTGTCACGTAGGCCTTCGAAAGAAAGAAAATGTTCTCACAGAAAACGCTCAGTTCGCTAAATTATCAGGTGGTTCGCAATCGCGCTCGTAAAAGAACTCAACATAAACAAAAATATAGATACCAAAAAAAATTGATCAAATTACATTCCAAAAGGAAGTCGTAAATTATATAGAGTTGTTTTTCTAATGAGATAACCAGAAGTAAAAACACTAAATCAAAACCAAAACCACGGAACTTTATGCATTCAAAAAAAAATACCAGTAATAATTGTGAAATAACTATGAAATACAAATACACTTAAATCAAACGTAATAAAATAACGAGTAGAACGCTTTCGATGCTAACATCGAACTAATCAATCGAAAAAAAAACAGAGAACCGCAAATTCAGCCAGATGAATCTAATTACGGGGTCTTACATAAAAGATTCACTGCTAAAATCCAACGCAGGTTACAGCTTCTAGTTCAGACTACTGTTTCGTTGTAAATATATTTGTTTGCATATTTGGGCAATTCTTGATCACTTTCATTACCAGTCTTCTAAGTTTTGAAAATTTTGACGCAAATATTCTTCTTTGGACCTCTTCTGTAATATTCTTTTTATTCGACTTTGTAATGCAGATCTTTTTATACCGTGTATCCTGGCGCCCTCTCTTACGGAGAAGGTACCATTGAAACAGCCTATAATTGCTTGTTTGATGCTATTTTCATCTATTTGATTCCTATTAGTTTCTAAAATTCTTTTTCGAGGCATATCTGCAAGAAAAACAAATATTTCAAAAGAATGTAGGGTGCACACACAATGTGGGCGGATGAATGCTCCCCACCTCACGAAGCGAGTGAAATGTGATTATACAGAAAGTGTTTGAATTTGTAGGTTAGGATTAAAAATGTTTATGAATTCTACAGTATTTGAAGATATTATGCACAAAAAAAAGCAAATTTTTCAATAAAATAAACATCAAATATAAGAATCAAAAACATTTACTTTCAGGAGCACTTTTAAACTTTTTTCTTTAAAAGTTGATTAAACCGCAACGCACGTGTTAGTTTTTACCTAGACGAAGAACTAACGATAGGCAACCTAAAGGCAGCTCTATTGAGCGGGAAATTTGAATCACATTAAAAATATCTACCCTGAATGAATGCTCCCCCGTGGATTTTCTTTAGACCTTCGAGCAAATGCTGTCACTTGAAGAAGAACGTAGACCACGTTCGAAAGCTTGTGAGTTTTTGAATAAACATATTACACCATTTACCCAAAAACTATTTTATTATGTTTCATGGTAAAATTTCTATTGTATTTGTCTTTAATTTCCAAAATCTATTTAGTAGATAGAAAGTTCTAACATTTTGTCTTAACAGCTCAATAATTATGTTTTAACAAAGAAATTAAAACTACAAAAAAAATTAATCCAATATTTACCAACACTGCATCTTTTATATCAAACTTAATTCATGCACTTAATAAAACTAAAAATTTATTAATCAAAATATTTCTAAATTAATTTTGAAAGTTTATTTACATAAAAAAACTAAAAACTTACAGATATTTTATAACGGCGTTTATACAGCTTTAACTATTTAAAATTAATTTGCAGAAAATCAAATGTGGTTAACGTCAACGAAAATTTAACTTCAAAACTGATTTTACCGTTATTAAAATGTTTGTTTTGTATTTTTACTAATAGTTTAATCACTGTCATATTTTTATACTTTACGTTCAAATGATTTCATATTTATGACCTGTATACATGCGTTTTTAAATCATCTACCAGTAATACCAGATTTTTTGCAATCAAAGAAAGTTATTACTTGTTTTGTTAATTGATGAAAGTAGTACGGTAGTATTACATTTGTAAACCAATTACAAATTTAATAGTTGAAAAGTGTCTTTTCGTATACGATTGCGAATCTTTCAACGCCTCACATAAATATACCTTGCATCATCATTACAACCTTTTAAGTCACAATGTAATCAATGCAAATTACGTAACATAAATACTCGAATCAAAATTCTAAATCCAATTGAAGATATGATTATGGAACAAATAGAAGTCGTGAGAATGTTGAAACAGAATGCACTTTTATCTCGTAATTTCAGTAACAGGTTTCTTAACTGGAATCATTTCCATTGGTAGTTACAAATATGAGGTGATTGTATCTTATTAATAAAAAATCATTTTACATTTAATTTTAAGTTTGTAATACTTGGATGAATGACATTCCACATGAGAAACCGCAGCTAAATATAAATTCATACACTTGGCAGACAGCTTGGCTCTATCCTTTAACATGTACGTTAATTTATTTCGCATTCTAATTATACACTTTATATATTTATTAGTAAGTTTTTTTTTTTAGTTTTAAATCTGCGTATTACTGGTTTTGCAAAAAAAATCCGCTCGGGAGGGTCCTGTCAATTAATTTTAATTTTTGCAAAGAACACCACAGACATGTTTGACGTATTTTATTGCGTTGCGTTAGTTAACTATAAATTTTGACGTTTTTATCTTTTTAGCTGTTAGCACCTTAAAGCAGATTTTTTAAATTATAAGTTATATATATATTTTTAATTTACTGTTAACGTATTAAACGGCGGTATAGTTTATTTTTGATTCTGTTTTTCGAGTAAGTGTACTTCTGGTACGTATAACTGTTTTCTTATGCATCTTTAACAATTTTTATGTTTGCAGCAAATAATATATTTACATAAACTTTGATTTGGTTATTAAACTTTTTTTTACAAACTTTTCTATACTTCATATGTTTGAATTGTCTAAACATTGATTTATTATTTTTGTTTTCTTGATTTATTTACTAGAATTAAACATCAATAAAGTTTAACAATAAATTGTTGTTTTAGAAGACAAAAGTTTAACTTCTATCGGTTATATACTTAGGAAAACAAATTTTAAAAAACAATAGTACTGTACACGGAAATCCAATATGATCTCACATTATTTAAGTCTCGGGCAGATGTTGATAGTAGTATGTACAATCGACTTCGACCAAAATGACCGCTTAAGATCACATCTATTCACATTCTAATAGTATAGTGTTTCTCATTAGAGGTTTGAAGTAAATAAAGCGTTGTAATTTGATTACCTACATAGTTCAATAAAATAATAAAAATTTAACCTTAGTGATCTGTAAATAATAATAAGTACGGTACGTCAGATTGGCATTTATTTCAAATTTTAAATGTATCTAATACTTAAAATGCATTTTTAGAGAATTGATATCTTACACAAGCCAATAATTCTAAAATTTTTATTTCTTATATCAAATATTTATATAAAGTAATGCCTCTACTAATGGTACTATCACTAATGTTATATTAATACACATTCGGAATAACAATTTTGGCTGTGCTAATGTATGTAATAGCAAAATACTTCAATATGAATACTGTGAAAATACTTCAAATAGTCTATTAAATAAAAAAACTATATCGTACTGTTCTTTTGTGAAAAACTACCTTCAGGTTCTAAAATTAATATTATTTACATTTTTCGTAAAATAACGATTACTTTATCATATTTGTAGTAATATCGACTAATTTAAATCATTGTTTCAACCAAACCACATTTATTTAAATATAGTATATACATATATCATAAAAATACGTTTATATTATAAATAAAATACTCAAACTAACTAATATTTTGTATATAAACCGTTATTTTCCAAACATTTTGTTAACCTGTTTGGCACCGAGTTAATTAATTTTTTGCAGAAGTTCGATTCTCAAAAACGTTCCCAAACTTAATTTGCGGTTTGCACTATATTATTTAAGTTTCTGACCGGAATGTCAGGTCCAAGTTTTGCTCATAGCTGCCCACATGTTTTCGATGGGGTTTAAATCGGTAGATTTTGCTGGCCATTCTAAAGAAATTACGTCATTTCTGTCCTCAAACAACTCATTTACGATTCTGCTTTTATGAATTGGCGAATTGTCTTGGACAATAACAATTTCTTCCAATTCTTCTTCTGGATAAAGTGTTCGCATACTTGGCACCAAAATTTCGTCTAGTACTTGAACGTAACTTTTAGACGTAAATCGTGGTGGAGAAACTAGAACCAATTCACCCAGCCCAGCTTTTGAAATCCACTAGAAATTCTTTCACTTTGTCGATTTTTACGAACATGTTCGGTACTAAATCGTGTCATAGACGACTCTTGTGTCGATAAAAATACCTTTTCGTCTGTACTCCAGTCTCTGTAGAAATTATTTTGACAGAATCTATTTCTTGCTTGAGCATGCCTTTCTGTTAAGTTAGGTTTTGTCGCAAGTTTACTTGCAAATAATCCCGCGTCGTTTAATCTGCGCCGTGTCGTTAAAACGCTGCAGTTTAAATAAATTTCTTCTCGAATTCGCGGAGCAGTTGTAAAAGGAGAATTTTGAACACATCTAACAATATTTGCATCTTCCTCCATGGTAGTTGCTCTATTTATTCCTTTTGGTTTCGTTATAAGAGAAACTTCTCCTTCTTCAGCAAACCTTCGAAGCCACCGACGAACCTGGCGCACCTGTATATGTATTTAGTTAAGTAATTTAGTTTAACCAAATGATTCAATTATTTTAGTAAATTACGTTTTCTTAAAATAACTAAGTTATTTTTCTTAACAAAAATACCTTTAATAAAGTTCAAAATGTGTTTTTTCCACTTAAAATATTTTTTTTTTATTTATTCTGAACCCTGATTGTTTATTACCAATAGAATTTTTAAGGAAGAAACATTGATGCTGATTTTGGATTGTAATAATACATTAACGTGTGCATAATTTTAATTAATATTATGTTTTAATTTTAGTTAATGGGATAATATGAAATTAAGAAAATTTTTGTTTAATATTACGTAAAATATTTTTGTAAAGGATGTTTAAGATTAATAATTAATCAATGATTCAGTCTATTTTAGAGGCTTATCATAAGCAAATACTAAAAATCTTACTGATGATCCATTTTGTAAAGCAATTTCACGTTGAGGAATTCCATTAGCAGCCATTCGAGTAATTGCAATCCTTGTTTCTACATTGGAATCTCTCTACCCAAAACATCTACTCATGTTTGATTATTTTTAACAATTAATTACTTATACTAATCTTAACTACATGTATTTTATAATAACAACTAAAATTATTTGCTGATCAATGTCTACTTGAAATAAACTAGTATACTGAATTACGCTCTACTAAATACTGAATTATTGTCTATTGTCAGAACTTTTAATTTGAATTCCAAACGTTACTTATTGATCAATTAATGATCTTTGTTGCAAACTTGTTATTGATAGAGGTGCTTTTACACATGCTTGAAATTTTTGCACTATTTTTAACTAAATACTCCGGAATTTACGTTTCGTTTGTCATTACAGGAAATAATTATCCTTTAGAAAATTTTTCAAAACTTAGACAATGAGTAAGGTCAAAGTTGGACTTTCAAAAGATTTTAGTTTCTAGTTGTTGATAGATAACTTCAATATTTGATGATATCGCAAAATACATTGATTGTCTTTGGGTTTCCAAATTTAATGATTTTCATTGCATTCGACTCAGGACACAAATACAAACATTTTATTTTGTTTGTTTGGTGACTCTTGACGCGTTACGTTCTCGTTTTTTTGTTGTTATTAAAATATTAGCCTATTTGGAATTAAACTGAAGAAGCCAAGACGAAAAACGCAAACTTAAAACATTGATAACTTATTATAACAATTTTCAACCATTATCTTGATAATTGTACAAAATAAGGTACTGGAACATATTAATATGGTCTCCAAAATGCTACTCAAGAAGATGTAGAGCAATAAACTGAGATGCTGTCTTACTTCTCAATGAAATATTAAATTTTAATCCTTGCGTAAAGTAAGCAGACTTGTTAAATGTTTATCGCTAGTATATCTTGTCGCATTATCTGATGAAACTATTTTAGTTGATTCCGTATTGTTGAAATTGGCTTATTCTTCAGATATTTCTTTTAGTTTTAGACTACAATTAATAAGATTTAAAATGTGTTTTTTTATTCAATTAGGACAAATTACTTCTATACGCGAAGTTGCTGAATTACTCTTAATTCATACCCAAGTTTCTCCCAAAAGTTATTTACGAAGCAGTATGTTTCAATCCCGTCTTAGCTCTTTGGCCACAATATCAATTAAAAAACTAAATGCTGGTCAACTTGATCTGGGTAAATTAATTGACCGATTAACAGTTTTAAGATTTGTAAATGTCTTAATGTAGTTTATAACATCATAATGTATAATTAATTCAACATTACTGTGTGAATATGTCATATATTTAAAAATTTTAAATCAATTGTCATTAATGTTTA
Source organism: Aquatica leii (assembly GCA_035610365.1). Taxonomy (NCBI): domain Eukaryota; kingdom Metazoa; phylum Arthropoda; class Insecta; order Coleoptera; family Lampyridae; genus Aquatica; species Aquatica leii. Next base: position 7,355,081 of record CM069432.1, read on the forward strand.
AAATTAAGATTAAAAAATAAAGAATAGAAAATTTAGAATTTTATTGGAACATTTGTGAGAAAAAAAGGAGGAGCACAGATTTTATTTGCTCCAGGGCGCTGTATATGTAGCTACGCCTCTGAATTTAAATAATGTAGCGCAAGTTGCAAATGAACTTTGGGAACGTTTCCGAGTATCCGACTACTGCAAAAAATTAATTAACTTGATGCTGAACAGGTTAACGACACATATATACGAAATATTAATTGTAACGTTTTACGTATTAAATAAACATATTTCTATAATAAAACTACTAATTAATAAGAGAAGCGATTAGGTATTAATTTACTTAAAACTTCTTTAAATTTAGTTTAGTTTAAAACGATGATTTAAATCAGTCGACATTACTACAAAAAACGATTTTTTCAGTTTATATAACGATAAAGCAAATCGTTATTTCACAAAAAATGTAAATAGTATTCATTTTAGAATCTGAAAGTCGTTTTGTGCTAAAGAACAGAACGATCTAGTTTTTTATTTAATTGATCATTTGACGTATGTTTAATCAGTCGACTATTAAAATGATTTAATTATTTATGCATAGTAATTGCAAATATCTTATGGATACACTAGTAATGATAGTGGTATTAGTAGAAGCAATATTCTATATAAATATCTGATATAGACAAAAATAGCTTGCATAAGGTATAAATTCTCTAAAATACACTTTTTAAATATTAAATACATTTAAAACTTTATATTAAATAGCAACCTGTATTTCTATTATTTCTTTAGCTAGACAGGTAATAAAATTACAATGGTTTAATTGCTTTAAGCTTCTAATGGGAAACACCCCATACCATTAGAATGTGAATAGGTCCGGTCTTACGCGGTCATTTTGGTTGAAGCCGATTGTACATAAATAACAATTCTTGGAGTGCCTCCGCTAGTAGCACAAAATATACGTAATGTATTAGTAAATAACAGCTGGTAAATATTTAAATGTCACACTTTTTTATATTGGCTATTTATTGTAATTTTATATTCATAATTATTATAAAATAAATATTTTTTTAATCTTAGTTACAAATATCTTCTAAATATATGTTTTTAATATACGACAGACATTAGATGTAAATGTCGTCTCAATATTTGTTTCCAATATATGGGAAATTATATTTAATCTGTTTTTTTTGCTACCCATTGTACAGTTTTTATTAAACCGTATTGAAACACTGACGATGTTCTGTAAAAATACGTTTATTTATAAACATGACACTAACAAAATAAAATTATAAATGATGAATAAAACATAAATATAAAACCTGTATACATTTTAAACATCTTTAAAAAATAAGTGCACAAAAAAATTGTATCTGAAAATTACTTATTACTATCATCACATATTACATAGGTACTACATAAATGTTCTAAATTTTCACAAATATAACGCAACGGATTTACGTATGTAACATCTGTTACATTAGGATGTCGTCTTGTAATAGCACCTGAAAAAAAAAACACACACAATTAAGATTTACTCTACCAAGTTTTATTAAAAAATCTACATTTTATTACAATAACTATGAAATGCATTAAAATGTATTAAAGTTATTTTAATTGGTATGAAATATACCGACAAATGGTTTTAGTTTGAATTTTTCAAGTAATTCTATAAAGACATATTTTTTTATATATGGCTTACAGAAATTTCAACATCATTATTATTTCTATTTATTTAATCATTTCAATAAAACATCTACTATATCGATACCTTAAGATGCAAATGTTGTAAGTAAGAATTCTGAAATTTTACAAGAGAGTCTGTTTGTGTCTGTCTGTGTGTAACGATGTACCCACGATAACTCTCGAACCAAAAGTCCTAGTAACTTGAAATTTGGTATAGAGTTGGATTTTCATGTTCTCTCGGCTTTATCAAAAGATAGTTCTGATAAAGATACCGAAAGTAAGTGTATCCGTTATTTTGAACAGGTTTTCTTATATAATTTTGTACGAATGTAAATTATTCGAATTATTTTTACAGTTTCTTATAAAGATAATTCTTCCTAACAATTCATTCAAATAAATTTTTTCTAACATTAACAGTTTATTAGATATTTAATTTATGATTTAAAGTGATTTCCATTATATAATCTAGGTTCGAATCCTGCCGGCGACGATTTTTTTTAGAAAAAATAAATAGTCGGTTGCACAAAAGCCTGGTTAATTAGCGATTTACTAATCGTTTTTAATACAAACATATCACTTCAAAGTGGTTTTATGACAACATAACCTTATAAAAATACATTTCTTCATCATTCCTTATAGGATAGTCGTGTGGTGGCCACACCAGTTTTTTTTTTAATTATGTAACTTAAAACATTTTTGTCCTAATCTTTACTATTTGTGGACAACATTTACTAAAATGATGATAAAATACACTGTTTTTAGCTTTTAATAAGTTTTAACTCAGATAATACAAAAATGTAAAAAAGTAACCGTTTATTTTCATTACAATTTTTTTATACATTGTCAGTATTAAAAAAATCGGTTAAATAAGGGCAATACATACTAAAGAAATAAATGAAAAATCAATATTTAAAAACTGATCGTTCAATTTTTTAAAGGTAAATTGTTATAAAATTCATGGTAATCCTTTTCCAAACTTACTTTTAAAGATTGTAAGTGGTCAAATTTTGATTTTTTTATTGATAGAGGTTTATCGTATAACTGAGCGAGTTCTTCGTAAAAACATGCATTATTATTTTTCTTGTTTCTACGAGTATATTCCATAGTCGTGTAATTAATTTTATTATGCCTTTATAAAGAAGGAATCCATCAGATGTGTACTTTATAGTTCGAATGTCTGTCACATCTAGATCGCCAACCTTACGCCCTGGCCTTAATGAAGTTAAAAATTGAGTTCATTAAAAATTCTTTAAAAAACCATAATCTGAATACTTGACTTGGAGGCAGACTCCAACATAATCTGCCGGAACATTAATATTTTTAATGCGTAGTGCTCGTTCGATCGTCTGCCTCCATTTGAGTGTGCCCCTTTTCTAAATATTTTTGCTCTATCATTAAGTGGTATTTTATAGCCATGTTAATTAAGACATTTGAAATTGTTACATTTCGGTTCTGTGATGTACATCCATTACTCCAGAATATAGTTTTTTGTTCTTTTTGCAAGATGTCCAAAACGTGATTTTTTATTAAAAAAACTTAAGATGGAAGCATAGTCATTTGCGGTAACTCCTTCGCCGCTTCATGCCATATAAAGCAAAATCCCTTTTTTGCTTTTTATGTTAAAGATAGTAAAATTATGAACGATTAGTTTTGTCTTAAAATATTGGGATGAAACATTTGATTTAGGACTTAAAAGCACTGATTGTAGGTCCATACAAAAAACAAGGTTTGTCGAATTTTTATCAAATTCTTTTGCATCCCTAGCTTCTTTCTTTTTCTCTTGATGTAAAGCATATAACTCGTCAGAAAGGTTTCCTGTCTTATGCGATACACACTTATCGCATTCATCCTTTTTCGGCGTGAATAAACTTAAGTTCATCTCTGCAAATGTATGAGAAAATATAATTATCGAAAGGTGGTCTATCTGCCTCTCTTTACACCAAACACTTTTGTAAAGATGATAAAGTTCCAATTTTGATTTCCAGTTTGGTTCCAAATAGAGTTTGCTTGACTTGGATCTGCAATAATGCGATTCCATTTTTGGTTCTTCAAAAAAACTTTGTAATTTTAATTTCATGTCATGATACCTGTTACTTGTTACTGCAGGTTTTCTATCTTCTACACGTTGTACTGGCCCATTTTCTGAATATTTCCTAATATTAATCATTTTTTCACCCATACTGATGGTACTAAGGAACATTTTTTTGCAAACTCTGATTTTGTCCATTCGCTTTTGCAAATAATACTTGGAAGACGATTGTCTTCTTGAAATATTTTTAAGTGAGCGATTTCTATGTCTTTTGGATTCACTATTCTCTACTGATAAATTAACGAAAGTCTTCCTCTGCTTCCAATCCATGTGTTTCCAAAATTTGATAACCTATTTCACTCATGTCTGGGTTATAATCCGAATCATTAATATCTTCAGTGTCGCTTGCTACTAAACAGTTGGTTGTCTGTATCTCATTAGTGTCACCATTTTCGTCTGATTGTTTTGCTCGATTATATTGCAATTTTCAATGAAACCCACATTAAATTTATTAGTATTTAAAGTATCTGTTACTTCCGGTATGTCCAAAAGCAATTAAGTCTGAACCAAAGTTTCAGTTTGTGCTGGCGATTCTTCTTTTTTTGTTTTACAATGTTTATTATGCTATTATTTTCCCAAGTACAAATCAAATATTTTTCAATATTTTGACCAAGAAGCTGTTGCCTTTTATCATTTAAAATATTTTTATAGAAGGAAAAAGTTCTTTTGACATCATAATATGTTAGTGGAGCAAATTTTAATACCGATGTTTTTGTTATTGTTAAAAATATTTTCTGTTGATGCTTCATGACCTCCCTTTTTTTGAATCTCAGTCAGTTGTTTAAAAAGGTTAAAGGAAAGGTTTTTTGATGTGGCGGAATCTAATATTGGTTAATTTTTCTTCCTATAGTCCCTGAACATGCTTTTATAATTGTTCTTATTTTTTCGAATGTAGCGAAAGATTTGGTCATTGCAGTTTCGCTTTTTTCTAGCTTCTTTAATTCGTCAGGAATGCCGGAAAAGTGTGTTTATATAAAAACTAGTCCTCTTTTAACAGCTTTTAAAAGCTTTTTGAGATTTAGCAATTGCTGCAGAGCCGTCTCGTCAAATAATTCAACCTGAAGTAAGACAATTTAATTAATGTATGAGACAATGTCAGATTATAGTATGAACTGTACCTCTTTAATTAATTTTTTCAAACTGTGTGGCATAAAAAACGCAAGCAGATACATGAAGGTATCTGTCCGTATGGGTGGGTTTGCGATAAACAAAATGGCTAAGAAGTCCGTCGGGCTTACGAGTCACAAGAACGTCAATAAATGGAAGAGAACCATTACTTTCGATTTCCAAAGTAAATTTGACATCTAAGTGTTGATTGTTGAGATGATCAAGAAACTTAGACAATTTGTGATGACCATGAGACCAAACAATAAACGTGTCGTCAACATACCTAAACTATACTTTAGGTTTTAATATTGATGATTTCAAAGCAACCGTTTCAAAGGATTCTGTAAAAATGTTAGTTACAACCGGTGATAAAGGAGAATCCATAGCAGCACCTTGTTATTAAATTGGAAGTACGTAGAAGATAGACACTTATCAATAAGAGGAACCAAACTCAAGTCTTTGCCATGTCGAGACAGAATCTGTTGTATGGTAATGAGCGAATTCTTAATAGGAACTTTAGTAAAAAGTGAAGTAACATCAAAGCTCACAAAAAGATCTTGGGGTTCAAGTTTTATAGTTTCTAGACGTTGAATAAAATGCTGAGAGTTGAGGATACCTGTAAACTCGCAAAACTCAAAAATGAATACCTTGTTTGTAAACTTTTGGAAGTCCGTATAGACGAGGTGGTTAGGAATCTAATGGGGTAAGTCGACATTTAGTTTCAGGAGGTAGATTGGAAGATTTGATGGGGTTTCCTCAGACAAAATAGAATAGATTTTCGTAACATAATCAATTTGGTTCAAAACTACAGTAGCGTTGCCTTTGTCGGCTAAAAGAACAATAATATCAGGGCTCTTACGAAGACTTTTTAGAGCTGACTCTTCCGACTTAGATTTAGGAATTTTAGATGATTCAAGGATTTTGCCAGTGTTAATACGAATGGGATCTGAGATGTGGCGAGGAAGATGTCTTATAGAAGACTCAACAGCACGTAAAATATCTTCTTTAGGAATACGTTTGGGAGCAACCGCAAAATTCAAACCCTTAGAGAGCACCGATTCCAGTTCTGAGGTGAGGACCAAACTAGTTAAATTGACAACCGTCTTTAAGGAGTTAGTAGTAGATGAAACTTTACGATTCTTGGATTTCAATAATTGAAACTTTTTGAGATGATCTTTAGTGGTTAGTCGTAGAGTGGTATCAGACTGCTGGTAAGTAATGTTGTCGAAAAGATTCTAATCATCCGGTGATAGAGTGTTGGCCAACTCAAGATGAAGACAAAAGTGTTGTTTCGAAATGGTGTCTAACTCTCGCCTAGTTTGCTTAATCCGTTTGCGTATCAACGCTAGACTAACACAGTGTATAATGTTTTTAGAAGAACGTGTCTGAATATTGAACTTGATTCTGAGGAATGCAGAATGCCCTTACGAAAGTGGGCAAAACGTCGGCAACTTCGGTTACTACAACAATGACACGGTTCAAACACGGAAGACATTTTTATCATAGTTGTTGATGTTTGTCCACACCAAACATTTTTTTTTCAACTATAGATTCTTTGGTGGCCTTATTCTTCTTTATATTGTTATCTAAAGTAAAGGATAAAAGGATTTAAGCAAGAAAATTATAAAATTAGGAATTTTTTATCGGTAAACGAAACATAAAACTATCTATACAGAAGCAACATTTTCCATAATGAAAATGTAACTATTTGTAAGAAAGCGTGAATAATAAAGTAGTACTAACTTTACTACAATATTTATTAATGTGTCTTTCTTGATTTGAGTTAATATTTGTAAATAACCATCTTTTTTGCATAAACTGACATTAAACACGCGGTTGTCAAGTTGACTAGCAGTTAATGATCGATTAACTAATGGACTGTTAATCATAGATTAAACTGTTTGTGCAACGCAATTGAATGTTAATCAACCATCATCTTTAATCGAAGATTAGTAAATTGTCAATTAACCAAACTTTTGTGCAACCGGCTATAAGTATTCAAAGTCATTAATTATATTAGAACGAGTATGCGACAGGTAGTAAAATCATTTAAAAAATTTTGAAATTTAGTTAAAATTGAAAAAAAAAGTAGAAATCCACATAGAACGTGTTCAAAGTCAATTATTATATTAGAACAAGTAGGCGACTGGTGGAAAAATAACTATAACAAATCGTAAAATTTAGATACAATTGAAAAAAAACTATTTAGATTTAGTATAAATGTAATACCAACATTATGGCGATTTAAAATTTTTTGAATTTTTTTTTAAATAATGTAATTTTATAAAAAGGAACACAAAAAACAATGTACGTTACCCTCATCAAAAGTTTCATAGCATAACTCACTAACACGAAACGTTCGCATCGCATAAGGTTTGTTATGCTATGCTTTACTTTCGACGATTATTACGTAAATTACTACTTATAAGCTTAGCTAAATGAAAAAGTGTGTTTGAATTAATCCAACAAATCAACAACAAACTTTAATTAGGAACCGTTAATAGAGTAATTCAACAAAATTTATTAAACGTCGCTTTTAATTCAAAGTAATTTATTAATCCAAGTTTTTATATTTTAATTAATTGTAAAAAAAAATGAGAAACAAACGAAATAAGTGCGATAAATATTAAGTTGGTTCTTTAAATTGTACTGATATTTTGAGTAAAATATTTCCCTTGCTGTTAATTTTCAAATTTTGTTTGTAATTGTTATTGTCAATTTAGTTTAGACCAGTTCGTTATTTAAACGTACGTTCATGTTTGATTGTATACATATTTGTATATGTACACATGTAAATATTTGTATATGTCTTTGCATTAGGTGTATTTAAGGTTTTAATAAACAATGTGTGTTTTCAGTTGGTAATTTTTTTTTTTATTGATTTTTATAGAGTTCCACAAACGATAAGTTCTTTGTAATAGCATGATGTCACAAAAAAATTTTGTTTTTTTCTAGCAAGTGGACATTTTTTTATATGAAATTTTTCATTTTGTACCAGATCAAAAAAATTAAAAAGATTACAATCAACATCATAATAGCCAGAAAAGTCACATTTTTTAAAATATTTTTATGACATATATTACACCTTCAAGCCGATAACTTCATTATTTCTATTTTAATTTTCAAATAAAGCCGCAATCGATTTAAAAAAAATGTATGTGAAAACAAGAATGTTTCATAAGTAAAATAACATATTGTAATTAGTTATAAAAGGTCGGGTTGTAATTGACCTTAAAACTAAATAGTCGGACAACTAACGGTAACAAGTTATTTTTATGCTTCATATATTACCTACATAATGCAAATTACAACATTTTTACATCATTTGACATATTACACATGCTAAAATTATAAATTGGGTTATTAGAAAATAAAATGATTTTGCATTTCTAGATATTTTCTCGTAATCAAAATACCTAAAGGGATTCACGTTTTGCAATCAAAACACAATTTATTATATAAAAGAATCTGATCGTTTAGCGATTGAATGACGCTTACACAGAACGTAAACGTATTAATTTTTTTGCAACGCTTAATAACACAATCCGCCATAAAACGTTTTCAAATTAATATAAGCGATGGGATAATTACTTAATGACACCGTAAGGAAGAATAAAAAATGTAAATTAAGATAAGTTGAGCACAAAGCACGTTAGATTTACGTAAAGGAATAAATTATTCTTACAACAATCGATAATTAACAGTGTTTGAATTATTCATTTGATCAAGCGAAAGAAATTCGCATTAAATCTTTACAATTAATTGTAGCAATGAACGAGTGTTTTTAAGGCCAACAAACACTAACAGAACAAATTGCCTAAAACGATTACGTAAATTTGAATTGTGGAAATTAAATTTGTATTAAACCGATTGATTAGATAGACAGACACGTACATAATTAGGTTTCATTTGTACTTTCACACATGACTAAGAATTATTCCGATGCTAAAAATAGAATGGAAGGTAAACTATACGTATGCCGATGTTAAAAGATTTATTTTAAGAAACATCGATAACTTCAAATAAAATTTATTGGTGTATGTAAGTACAATTCGTTCTTACCGGACGTAATTATTATAACTTTCACTGATCCTCTGTTAGATAACGGTACCGACTTTCGCAGAGTTTCATGTTTATCTTTCTCACCATAACACACTTCATTTTCTTCGTACACTGAAAAATGTGCATTGAAAAATGCAGTAACGCGAAATAATACTTTTACTTTCGTAGTAAGTTTACCATTTGATAACACTTAGTGGAATCGATGTTTGTAAAACATACAGTGGTATTTACTTTTTTCCTAAATCAAACAACAATTATTTAAATAAATATAAATAATTCTAATTTACAAGTAAGTTAACGTTTTTTTTTCTATTTAAATCTTTAAATAGTGTACATAGCTCAATAATTTTTTTTCAGAAATAAAACTTTTAAAATGTTACATAAACTAAATATACGTAAGTATGTACAAAACTGATAAGAAAATACAACATAATTTAAGTCAATCCACAATTATTTAAAATATTTATCCGAAAACTAGTTTTGACAATTTCAATCATCATCAGTTAAACTAAAAGCAATTGAATTAACAAACATAATTAAACATTTAAATATAAAATTATAAAAATTGAATGACATTTGTCAACAAATTAAACATTTTTAAATTGTAACTAACATTAAATACTATATATATGTATATATATACAAGGTGATTCAAAAATGGCGCATAAGCTCTTCAGCACGTTGTAGAGGACGGTTATTTGAACTATAGAAAAAACAGAAAACAATTTGCTACATTTTGTAGTTACCAACGAAGAAGTAAACCTAATATTTCAGAATAATGAGGTGATATGAGCATTTCTTTTTATTACCTACTATGAAAAAATACTTAAATTATTATATGAAATGATGAGAAGTTACAAAAATCCGCATGAATTTAAAGTTGAAGTCTCAACTTAACTTCTTCATTTCTCGGCAAATTAGCGGCTAAGATTTTTTAAATTATTTTTCTTACACTTCAATTATTATTCCCTATAACGTACTGAAGAGCTTATGCGCCATTTTTGAATTACCCTATATATACGTTGTGTCCCACGCTAGGGGGTACCCTATGGGATTTAACATGGGAAAATTGAAATTATTTTTTTCCTGCTTCCCAAATTAAAAAATTGCAAAAATTTTGACGCAGATTTAAAGTGGCACTTAAAACGTTTTTAAAAACAATTTTTCGATTATAATTTGATAATTAATAAATTAAATACAGGCATTTGAAATTCGAAATTTTGAAGGTTTTTCGAGCATGCGATTCAGATCGGCTATTTTCGGTTTTTAAAGTAATATGGATGCTAAAATTAAATTGTAGCCCGTCAAATCAACATTATGCAACTTTACTTTTGAGGAAAAATAAATTTAAAGAACAAAGACTAGAAAAATTACATTTGAAAATTTTCTGTATGCTAAAAAAACCAAATTGCGCCCGCATTTGCGTGCTAATAAACCAGCTTATGATTCTAAAATGAAATCAACTTGAATTATGTTCAAGTAAATAGGTATTAAAAATCAAGTTAGCATTGATTTGTTATAAAACATTTGAAGTGTTGACAGTTTTGATAGAATTGTTTTACAAGCTTCGAAAATGAATGTAAAAGAAAAAATTCTTGTGGTAAAACAATATTTTCGAGGTGTTTTAAAGGTCCAAATTCGAGAAAACTTTGCTGGTTTTTTCGCAGATAGACCAATACCTTCTTTAAAGAGTATCAAAAAAACGATACAATTATTTGAAACCACTGGCTCCGTAAATCCACCATGTAAATGTCAACGTCCACCACTCTTACACGATCATGAAGACAACCCTCAGAAGTTAGCAGTTCTTGCAGCTGTAGACCAAGATCCTGATGTTAGTTTGCGAGAAATTGAAATGAATGTAGGTGTTCCTCGGTCGTCAGCATTCAGGTACCTCAAACAGGAGGGCTTTAAAAGTTACCGTTGGCAATGCCATCCAGAATTATTACCACACGATTATTATGCTCGTATGAGGTTTTGTGAAATAATCACCGAAATGAACAATACCAATCGCGATTTTGTAAAAAACATTTGTTTTTCGGATGAATGTTAATTTGGACTTGATGAAAAGACCAAATCGACAAAATAATCGTACATCGTCTTTCGGAAATCCACACAAATTAGTAAATGGACCAAGTCAATGGCGACAAACCGTCAATGTTTGGATGGGCTTGCTGGGAAGTCATGTTATTGGTCCTTTTTTCATTGAAGGTACACTTACTTTTATAAAATATCATTACCTTCCACTAGAAGAAGTGATGTTTCGGCTGAAAATCACCAAGTGCAATAGTAGAGGAAAGCTGGTTGAGTTTCGAAAGAAAATTCAATTTGGAATACTGAAAACATTCAAGAAAACATCTAAGGGGTTCTTCTAAATCACCAGTAAATTTACATTTACACTCGAGAGTAAATGGACGAGATCACCTTATAGAAATATGGGTGATTCTACCAATATGATCCTTTTTTAAGGTGGAAATAATTTTTTAAAAATGTGTTTATTAAATGGTAAAAATATTATTACTGGCAGTAACTAATATAAATACAATAGAATTAGTATAAGATCATGCTGATTTTTTTGGTTCTAATATTTTATTGCGTTAGAAAAAAAAAGTAGTACCAGAGGAATGATGCTGAAGACAGAGGAATCATACAGATATCTGAAACTTAAACATTTATTTCTTTTTCTCACAAAAATCGAAAACAAAAGTGTATGCAATATTAATACATAATACATAGTTAACCAAAGACACTAACCCTGCTCAAAGACGCTAATAACTTTATCAAAGATATAGTAAATTTGGTTTCTTCGAGAACAAACTATAGGAGAAGGTAAAATTTGTCTTATATCCTGGTATTTTATATACGAAATATATTTTTCGTCCGTCTTAAATGCCTGTTTACCATCTAATTTACGCACGCGGAGAAACATTACTCTTACTTCAGCATCTTCTTCCACATCTGTCTGTGCAACAGCAGCATAAGTGTATCTGGCTTGCTTTGTGATTAGTTTCACTAACAAATGAGTGCCACATTTGATACTTTGCGGTCTCAGTTCATATTGATCACATCTATTGCTTGTACTGGCGCCTTCTTCATCTGAATAAACATCAGAAATACGTAGCTTTTGACCAGTAGTTGTGGTTTTAGACACAACTTTAATCAGTGGTACATCTTCATCCGATGAGTCATCATCTGATGTTAACGATGGTTCGGAATTATAGGTTAGTGAACCTATATAATACTCCAATATATCATTTTTTAAAGAACTTACCGAATGAAAGTTCAGCATGACAGAACCTTTTCCAGAATTCTTTTTTTTGACCTGATGTACTTGCATGGTTCCTCTAAAATGTTGAATCTTGCTGTGTTCTATTAAATCTGACAATTCCTCTATTTCATCAGGATGAATGGAAATATATTTAATTCGAGTAACATTCTCCGGAAGTTTATTTATTAAAGTATCGAACTTTACGATATCTTTGCCTTCGGCGACCAGCCTGTCTGCTGTTCTCTTGGTTACACCCCCTACACCATCAGGTGCAACTTTTCCATGTCCAGATTCCAGATAATGCCACGAGAAGTTTAGAACCTTTGGATGTAGTCGTTCAAGAAGTACAGCTAGGAAATAAAACATCGTTTTGTTACGATACTGGGTCGCTGGGCTATCACTAACAAAATGTATCGTATCAACAGGATCAGCTTCCAGAAGGTGCTTCAAAATGGGATTCAAATGAGCCCAGATTGCAGAAACTGTGTGTTTTAAGGACTCTGACATGGTACAAAAACATTGTTTTTGTAAATTCTCCCCACAATCTTTATATACAACGACAGTATGAAGCGATATTTGACCCCGTGATGGAATGCCTGAATTTCTTCAGCACATTTTAAATTATAATTTTTGCTGAAGTCCATGTGGATCAGTGCCTCATTGTGCTTTAGATTATTTTTAAGCTCTGAAATTGTGTCGTATTGATGAAGCGCTCTGCCTTTGTGTTTCAAAAAACGCTCTATATTATTTTCAAATTCTTCAACAATACCAGCCACGGTACACCTAATCTTTTCTTTGGAAGTTTTATTCACAGTTTTTTGTTTTCCAAGTTTTTTGTCAAAAAATGTATCTTTTTGTGTTTTCCACTTGAAAAAATAACTTAATAAAGAAGAATCATAATGTTCGCATGAAATTTTCCTGTTTATACAATCAGGGCAGTCTCTTAGAAGACACCTGTCTGTTTTGTTTTCACAACAATATGACGATATCACAGAATTTACGTCACTTTTGTTAATTGTTTTTAATCGATAGAGGGAGAAAATTAGTAAATTCATATTTGTGCAAGTAACATATCCACATGTATCCCTTGCTGAAACTTTTCTTGCGACAACATAAAAAGGGCGGTATCTGCACCAAAATGCATAACTTATAGGCATATTAGGATGTGACTGCAAAATTTTTTTATGCAGATTTCTCAACGTATCGTTAAGATAGCGTTTTTGCTTTATTTTGCCTTTCTTAGAACAATAGTCTTTTTTCCCTTACTGTTAATATCAGATTCGAGAAAATTCTGTACAGCCTTAATAGTTGTTAGTCTTTTTACTTGTTTATCTTTTTGTTTGTTGTTTGCTTTGATAAGATGAGTACCTCTTACAATGTTTCGTATTTCATTTGTAAATCGATATTTTTTTACCATTTTTCCGTGTAGTATTTGTCTAATCCTACTTTTATCTTTGTCTTTTCTTAACTGTTGGTAGTTGTCTTTTAATTGGTCTTTCATAACTTCAACAAATAAAACCTTCCTAACAACTTCTGGATTTTCATTTTTCTCTTTAAGAATTAGCTTAACTCTGGCACCAGGGGAACTACTGCTCAGTTTGATGGCCTTGGCTTTCTTTTAGTTCTGTAGTCTATGACACTTAACTTTATATTTATTCAGTTTTTTCTGTAGTTTTTGTATCATTTTGTCTTTTTCTTGTAATTGTCGGTTTCTTTGTTTCCTATTTCATGCTGCTAACCGTTTTCCTGCAATACTCTGTGGTGTTTCTTCTATCTGTATATTTTCTACCTCTTCTGCAGGAGCAGGAGATGAAGGTGGAGTATTTTCTTCAACGTATTTACTTGTATTTTCTGATAGTTTTTTCTTAAGTCGATATGTCCAAGAATGTTTCCGCCAGTGTTTTCTTTTCATGCGTTATTCTCTTTCGTTTTGTTCGTTTATGGGTCTAACAATCTTCTTTTCTTTCTTTTTTATATACTGTTCGCGCTCTTTGTGTTTTGGCTGGTATCATTCTTCTGGTAAACAAATCATTCCTTTGTACCTTCAAGTTCCAGAGGAATGATGCCAGAGGAATGATAATTCTGAATGATTTTAACGCATGCGTCCACATGATGATTCTTCCTAAGTTCACATTATGACGGTTAACACACTATTCGATAGCTTTTTATTCACACTTAACAGATCACATTCATTTTTTTAACAAAGAGTTTTTATACTTACCAGGGTAATGATCTGCCTGCTTGTGACACCAACTCGTAACCACAATTTTTGTCACAAAACACATTAAATTATAAATCAAGGTGCCGCCTGGTACTGTCGATCTACAAGTGGTTAGTAATTATAATTTTCGCCAACCTCAATACATTGCTGGCGCCATCTGATTTTCAAATATTGTAATATAACTCAACAACCAGAGGAATGATGCAATTCGTAATTACAAGGTTTCGCTATTTTTTTTAAATTTACTGCATAACATTTTTTACTAGTTGTGTGTTGGGTTATCTAAACATATATTTTCCATTTGCATATTACAATAAAAATAAAGTGTTTATTTGGTAAAGATTCTTTATCCTCCTCTGTGTGTATACTAATTAATTCAATCTTCTTCGAAGACGAAGAAGATTGAATTAATTAGTAAAGTGTTTATGTAGTATTGGTTTTTAAAACATCAAATATAATATAGAAAAACGTATCAGTTACAGTCCAGAGGAATGATATTTTTAAGAACAAAAGACAAAAACGAAATAGTTTGAATTAAATTACTTTAGTTTCCTCTTTAGGGAAAGTACGAAATATTTTATACAATCGCTTTACGAATAAACCACTTCAGATAAATTGAAAAAGTTGCTAAAAACGCGTGATTACCTGAAAAAGGATCATATTTGTAGAACCACCCATATAAGGATACGCAAACACGTTGCACCGTTAATCACAAAAAAACCTTTGGCGGAAATGCAGAGTAACATTATACCCAAAGCAGTGTTTTTGGAATATCATACATATTATGTGTAGCATACTAACACATTATCACGTTTATTTAAATTTAAGAATTAACATTTATGTTTATATTTTACGTAGTATCTTATTTAGGTACCGTTTTTTTAAAGGAACACCTATTTCTGACAAATTTAAAACAGATAGAAGTAAAACTTCTTAGTAATTGTTTTGAACCCATAACATAACAGCACATAGACATCTTAAAGACATCTCAGAGATGACGAGTCAAGATATTCATGACATCTTATAAACATCTCATTACGTCTTTAGACATCTTTAAGACATATTGAAGAATGTTAATAAACTGTACATCTTGAAGACATCTTTAGGATATCTTTTTAAAACACGTTTAGGACAACACATATTTTGGGTCAAATTACACATGCAGTAAATCACTAAATAAATATAAAACACTTTTTTATTTATTATTCTTTTTTTTTTAATATGAGAATTTCTATAGGAGGCTTTTCTTAGCCAGTTCTGGATGGAAGTTTCAGTTTCTTTTTGTGATTTGCACAACCCAGCTTGTTCGACAGAACCTAAAAATTATAAATTTGTATGCAATATAAATTAGAGAATAAGCTAGTTTGCATGGTAACATTTTTTTATATATATTTAACGATTCTTGATTTTTATGCCTAAACGGTTTTAGCTGTTTTATGTTACCTATGATTTTAGCTGACATGTAAATCAGAAAAAAACATTTTTCAACAATTCATTTAGTTTTAGATTATTATTTTTATATTTTTTTATATTAAAATCAACTAAATAAATAATTAAAAATAATATGAAATTTTTATATTTTGAACAAATAAAATATTAAATATTTACCAAATATAGCATCCTAAAATAATTTCTTTATTTATAGGCCAGCACGTGTTAAAGAAATTCGCACTTTGTAGTTGCTGTAGGTAATTTATTGAGAAAAGTCGAAACTTTAAAGAATCGTAAAACAAAAACCTCCTTAAACCGCCTTAAGTGAGACGTCTTTAAGATGTCTTAGAGCACATATCGTTAAGATGTTTTTGTTAAAGCCATAAACGTTCAGATATGAAACAGGCATAAAACAGACGTCTTGCGGATGTTGTGTGCTGTCTGGGTTATGAACAAATATTATTAATGAAATGATAAAAAAAATGTTGAAAATGGCGGGTGTCGATTAAAACTAAATTAGTAGTGTTGAAATTCTTATTTTAATATTTTTACTGTAATATTTAATAAAGATTTTACACAAAATAAACCTAGATATTCCAAATTGCACTTCAATATTCGTATTAGTGTTCGATTGACTTTTGATTTTTAATATTTTTTTTCAGAAAAGATTTTTGGTTTAATTAATTCATTTTGAAACAGTTTTTACAAATCAACAAATCAATTTGTATTTTTTTTTGTATCAAAGCAAAATTGTAACATTAGTATGGGTAAATATTTTAAACTATTTGTACGATTATAAAACTTAAAAAAAGTAATCGCGTCGTTTATTTAATTATAATTGTTATATACAACTTTTTGTTTTGATAAATATGTGCTAGCACTTTTTTAATAGGTACTCGTACATTAAAAGAGAGACAAAAAATACTAATTAATGTTAAAGGTTGGTTTATAAAACCAAAGATAAAAGAAAAATTCCAGGTACATCAAGGATGTTGTAGATCATTACAAAGGTACATTACAAGAACATACAGTCTATTTATAATTATTTATTTTTGTTTTATTTTATAATTTATAAATAGCCATTAACTTATATGTCAAAACGACCTCGCCATTATTGTCTTGCCGGTGACTGCCATTAAGAAGGTTATACAAATTCCACGCTCAGTGAAAGTGCACCTGATTAATATATTAATATTTAATAATTATTATTACTTAACCTTTTTTTTCTCACGATTATTTCTCAAAGTAGTGGCTATTACGAAAACGACAAACAAAAACTCCAGACGATAAAAAAATGTAGTGTTAGGTAAGATATGAAACCGCATGTATAGTGATGACGAATTTCATTAACTAAACAAAATATTGTTAAGCACGTGAATGAATCAACAAAAATGGTTTCTAAAAATTATATTAGCTGTAACTCTTGTAATTAAAAAGAAGAAAAAACTGAAACGCGCGGCTCTTCTCAAGCCTTGACTCGTTAACAATGAATGTTTTGCATTTTTCTTGTTACATACCTTTAATAATTTTTTTTTCTTGGAACAATTTGATTATTCAATATTTCTATTTTTAGTCTGCTTATTTATAAAGTACGTTTTTAGGTAATAGTGACATGAGTGTACATTTTTAAAATTCATCCCTACTATTTAATATCCGTTAGAGCAGAAAAGACATTTTTAACATAGAATCCATTGGTTTATTTTAACGATGAGGTCTATTTTTTTAGCCGATATACTCATCAGAAGAATATGCTTATTCTTGTTATTTTTTTTTGTGTATGTGAAAACCATGCGTTTTTATAGTCTCTCTTAGTTGTGGCCTTACGTTAGCTTTTGTGTTCCACATCAATACTTTGTATTTTTTATTTCATGCAAAGGAAGGAAAAAACATAATCATATACAGAATTACTCATACTCATAATTTATCAAATTTTTTTTTAAATTCTTTTGAATAATTTTTAGATAAACATTTTGAATATGAATTAAAATAGTTATTCAACAGTAAGCTCGCTTCTTTACTAATTAATTTCTTTTATTTTTCTTTATTGATAAAATAGTGAAATGGTTCACTCATCAATTAAATTAATTAGAAAAAAAATTCAAACAACGAATCACAAACACGTGGAAAGTCACAACAAAGTTAGAATAGCGTAAGTCAATAAAAGTGTCAGAAATGTAAATAAAAAAATATAGTTTGCTGCGACGTTGCTGATTCTTTTTGGTTATGGTGAAACAAAAATTTTAGATTTACTCTCGCTAAAGAAGTTCCACTACAAAATAGCCCTCTTTTCAATAATATTTTACGCAATTCTGATTTCTATTAGTTTTTCATAAAATAGAAACTTTTTAATGTATCTCAATTTAACAATATATCAATGCAGAAACGTTTGGATACTCATAACAGCAAAAACTAGTTTTTTTGACAGTGGCGTAGCGAGCATAACTGGCACCCGGGGACACAGTATCATTTTGGCGCCCTCCGAAAAACATATTGTTACGTATCTATTTATTAAAAACTAATTTATTTAAACGATTAAAAATTATGTTTACTTATTCTAGAAATATATACACTTTTAATTTAACCGAACTAATAAAATCTAATAATATTTAATAAAAACACTTACACTATAATTTATATCACTAAAGATAAGATAACGTCCTCGGATTTCACACTTGTTTACACTAATAATCACATACACGCGTGCTAACGATACTTATTTATTTCAACTTGATAATCTTCTTAATACAGCTGCATTCGCGTTTCGACAATAAATGACCTACGATTTCCATGTTCGGCATTTATAGACATCGGCGAATCCTTCTCGAATCCTTCTCGAACGTTCCCTACTTTTCGCTATATCTTCTAGACAGCTTCTAGAAGGCTCTTGCATTTGCAAGATATTTCTTGAATGTTTTACTGCCCCCTTCTTAGGACTGTTCTGTCCCAGAACAGGAGACTGGATGTGACACCGGTAAAAGGGATCGTGGCGATAGCGGCAGCTTCCTCCATTTCGGCAACTTCCTTGACCATAAAAGTAACAGTCAATGGACTTTTCCTGACCCAATATTCTCCTTGGTTGGTAACTACAGACCAACACTTGAATGCCTGTTCCTCGGAAGACGACCTCCAACATGTTTCGAACTGTCCTCCAATTCAGTTGATCTAAGCCACAACCAAGCTTGGGTACTGCCAATTTCTTAACATGATGGAACTCCATTTGTCTCTTGAGACTCCATAATGTTCGCCACAGATCTTTGTACAACGGCTTGACACGTGAGTATTTCTTGGTGACCAAATAGAAAACGAAGCGTCCGTCACCACGTAGTCCTAAAACTTTTCCGACTGCCGGTTGCTGTCTTCGTAATTCATCTAGCTTCCCAAACTTCTTTTTAAACACGACTGCAACCCCTCTGGACATGTCAAGGTTCCAGAACCTCCGTATTAGTTTATAAACTTTTCGAACTCCATTTCTTCGATTGGATTCCTGGTTCTGCTACTTATTACTCTGGTTCGGACCTGAACTTGCGGATTGTGGTTATCGCCAGCAAACGGGGCTAGACGATCGACGTGGACCACTTTTGGCTTGCCTCTGGGCGGTTTTCGGATGCGGTATATAACGTCGTTAATACGCTGAACGACTTCATAGGGGCCCTCCCATTGCCTTTGCAGCTTCGGCGACAAACCACGTCTCCTTTGAGGGTTATACAACCAGACCATATCGCCAGGTTGAAACCCACCATTTTGTGCCTTAACGTCATATCTTGTTTTCATCCTGTCACTGGCAATTTGTGTGTTTTTACGGACCTCTTCATGTACTTCGTCTAACCTCTTGGCCAGCTTGCTGACGTAATCTTCTCCAGCAACTTCTTCTTCCGGTCTTCGCCCAAATTGAAGATCGCATGGTAATCTTATCTCACGACCGAGCATGACACAGGATGGTGTTTGGCCTGTGCTTACGTGAACGGATGATCGGTATGCCATTAAGAAAAGGTGCAAGTACTCCTCCCAGTCTCTTTGGTGTTCGGACACTACCTTGGCTAAGTACTTGCTCATTGTTCGATTCATCCGTTCAACCATGCCGTCAGATTGAGGATGGAGAGGCGTTGTCCTAGTCTTTTTAATTCCTAACAGTCGGCAAACTTCTTGAAACAGCGCAGACTCAAAATTGCGGCCTTGATCGGAGTGTAATTCCAACGGAACTCCAAACCGGCAGAATAACTCCTTTACTAATACGTCTGCGACTGTAGCTGCTTCCTGATTGGGTATGGCGTAAGCCTCCGTCCATTTCGTGAAATAATCCATCGCCACCAGGATGTATTTATTTCCCGAATCGGATTCTGGGAACGGCCCTGCGATGTCAATCGCTACTCTTTCCAGAGGGCTTCCTACGTTGTATTGTTTCATGGGTGCTTTGCGCTTTCTCGCTGGACCATTTCCTGAAGCGCAGACTATGCATTTACGGCACCATTTCATGACGTCCTCTTTGCAGTTCATCCAGTAGAATCGTTCTCGCACTTTACCCAACGTTTTCTTACTGCCAAAGTGTCCTCCTGATGTCCCATCGTGGAGATGCTTCAACACTTCGGTCACCCTGCTCTTCGGCACTACCAGCTGTAGTCTGATTCCCGTGCCCTCGGCACTTTCTAGGGATCGCTTAAGAAGACCGTCTTCTACTATCAAGAAGTCCCACTGCGCCCAGTACGCTTTGATATTTTTGCCCAAAGACCTCACTTCTTCCCAGGTTGGTCGTCGGCCGCTTTTTTTCCAGTCGAGGAGTAGTCTTATCTCAGGATCGTCTTCTTGTTCGCGACGTAACTGCTCAGGTTCCCACTCATCATCAACCATAGCAGTTCTCCGGAGGCATTCGACTTTTTCTTCCAGTCGCGAACAATGGCTGCAGTCCGCCGGACATGGTCTTCTAGACAAGGCATCAGCGTTCCGATGACTGCTTCCGGCACGGTGTTCTGTGTCGTAGTCATACTCTTGCAGTCTCTCGATCCATCTTGCTACTTGTCCTTCTGGGTTACGGAACTGCAGTAGCCATTTTAAAGCGGCGTGGTCTGTTCTCAGTAAAAATTTTCGTCCATACAAATACTTGTAGAAATGTTCGATGGACTTAACGACTGCTAACAGCTCCCTCCTAGTCACGCAATAATTCCTTTCTGGCCTGGACAAAACCTTGCTAAAGTACGCGATAACCTTTTCTTGTCCATCTTGAACCTGCGAAAGGACCGCGCCTATGGCCAGATTGCTTGCGTCGGTATCCAAAACAAACTTTCCATCTTCTCTTGGATAACTCAAAATCGGCGAAGTGACTTGGGCCTGTTTTAGTTTATTAAAAGAATTTTCGCAGTCTTCATTCCATCTAAATTCTGCTTTTTCTTCGGTTAATTTTGTCAATGGTTTGGCAATATTGGCAAATCCGGGGACTGCACAACCCAAGGAAACTTCGGACCTGATGTTTGTCGATCGGTCTTGGCCATGCTTGCACTGCTCGGATTTTGTCTGGGTCAGCCCTTACTCCATCTCTAGATACGACGTGGCCAAGGTATTGGACTTCCTTCTTAAATACGTGGCACTTCTTTTGGCTCAGTTTGAGGTTAGCCCCACGTAATCGCTGGAACACTTCCTTCATGTTGTTCAAGTGCTCTTCAAACGACCTTCCAACCACGATCACGTCGTCCAAGTAAACCAAGCACGTCTTCCAAGACAATCCGCGCAAGATGGTCTCCATCAAACGCTCGAACGTTGCAGGAGCGATACACAGGCCGAAGGGCATTACAGTGAACTGCCACAAACCAGTTCCGATCGTAAAAGCTGTTTTTCACGATCCTTGGGTTCTAATTCTACCTGCCAGTATCCACTCTTTAAATCTAACGTAGAAAACCACTGGGATCCTGACAGGGTGTCTAGCGTATCGTCAATTCTGGGTAAAGGGTAGCTGTCCTTTTTGGTCACGTCGTTTAGCTGCCTGTAGTCTACGCAAAACCTCGTTGATCCATCCTTCTTCTTCACGAGTACCACTGGGGATGCCCATGGACTACTTGAAGGTTCAATCACGCCTTCTCTCTCCATTTCCGTAATTATTTGTTCGGCTTCTTCTCTTTTCGCCAAAG
The DNA here is from genome assembly GCA_035610365.1 of Aquatica leii. Taxonomy (NCBI): domain Eukaryota; kingdom Metazoa; phylum Arthropoda; class Insecta; order Coleoptera; family Lampyridae; genus Aquatica; species Aquatica leii. The sequence continues at coordinate 7,377,043 of CM069432.1, forward strand.
GAAGTCTGCGTGGATGTTGTCGTACCGGCCGAGCGTCTCCGGTATTAATTTTATGTTTCACCACGTTAGTTCTTCCTTTGGAACCACTCTCCAGCGCGAACACATCTTGGTACTCTTGGATCAACACTTTAACTTTAGCCAACTGGTCTTGGCTGAGGTTTTGGCATTTGGTGGTAAGAATGTCCAATAGATGTTGTGGACACTTCTTCGGCGACGTATCTTCGTTCGACTTCACGCATCTCAGAATTTGTGATACTGGCGTGCATTGGCCTACCACGGTCTTCTTTTTCAACGTTACAGGATCTGAGTTGATGTTTAAGATCCTTACTGGCATCGTGTTCTTTACTCGTACTAAAGTACTGCCAACGAGTAGTCCCTTTTCAACTAAGCCGCCCTCCATTGGTTCAATCGCGCGTATGTAGCCTTCCCGGAGACTTCCATCCAGGCGTGCCATCACCACACTTTCAGTCCTTGCAGGCAGAGTCACGTCTTCACTCAATAAGACTCGCACGGCTGCCTTCTCTGACGAATGAAAAGGAATTTCTTCATTGTCGATCTTCAGGACATCGTTCTTCATATCCAAATGGAACCCATACTTCTTTATCACGTCCATTCCCAGGATAACTTCTTCCGTGATGTCGGCTACCAGTACTTGATGGTCGAGTACTCCATTTCCCAAACCAATGGTTACTTTGACTTGTCCGTGAGTAGGTATTTCGTCGCCCGTCGCTGTTCGAAGTCGTACTGTTACTGGTGATGTCTTCTCGTTTTCCAATAAGATGTCAGAACGAATGATGGTCTTCGTCGCTCCCGTGTCAACCAGTAACTGGACGCTTCTCCCATTGATCTTGCTATCGAGATAAATGCTATGCAATTGCTCTCTAGGCGATGCCATTTGGATTGTAACTTCCGGAGTTTGACTAGATGAGATTACTTTTTGTTTCTTTCGCTCGCCTCGTTCCAAATTTTCGAGGGCTCTTCTAGTCCTCTTCTTAGGTTTGGTACGATGCCGTCGTACATGGCCTATTTCATCGCAGTTCAAAGCTGTCACTCCTCTTTCCCGAAGTATTCGTCGCGCTATCTCCTCGATGCTTTCCAGTGTCTGCGCGGGTACTTCTGTAGCACAGCAGAGTCTATGACCATCTCGTTGCGATGCTTGTTTTGCTGCTTCAAACTCCAAAGCATGCACCAAAGCGTCATCCAATGTCTTCGGTCGAGCTAACCGGAGAGTCTGCTGTGTTTCGCTGTCTCGGAGGCCATCTACGAAAGTTTGAATAGCTAACTGCTCCAGGAAGGTATCTGGTGCTGTAGGATACGCAAGCCGTGTTAATCTAGCGATGTCAGCCTCAAACTCTTGAAGACTTTCGGCAGCTTTCTGAACCCGACTTTTAATTTGAGCTTGATAGACTTGTTGAAGATGGGCATCTCCGTATCTCATTTCTAATCGTGATATTAAGAGTTCGTAATTTTCTTGCAGGTGGTCCGGAACAGTTTGTAAAATTCCCAGCGCTTCTCCACGTAAGGACACTATTAAAGACGTCGCTTTCTGCTTGTTGCTCCAACCATTAGCAGTAGCTGCGGCTTCAAACTGCTTGTAGTAGGTTGACCATGGAACTTTACCATCAAAATTCGGAGGTACAACTTTGAATTTATAAGTGTTTTCTTCTCGATGGTCTATTATTAAATCTTCACTCGTGACGCTTCCTTCCCCGTGACAATTCATTTGGTTGATTCTTTCTTCAAGCAGTTTCATTCTATCCCCTACTGCTTCTATTTTGTCATTCATAGATTCGCAAATTTCTTCTTTTAAATTTAACATATCTGTTTGGGTTTCCTCTTGAACAATTTTTATTTGATTTTCTATGCTCGTTTGTATTTCTTCTTTTAACCGTCTAGAATTTTGCATCAATTTTTCTTCTATCTTTTGGGTATTTTCAAATAATTTTTCTTCAATTTTCTGAGAATTTTCGTAAAACTTTTCTTCCATTTTCTGGGAAGTTTCTTCCATTTTTCTATTCATCGATTCTTGACCGTTTTTTATTGATTCAAGAAATTCAAATAGCTTTGCATCCATTTTAACTGCTTGCGAACGCGTCACCGGCATAAATTTAAATATAACACGAAAGTTTAAGTTCACTACTTTTTAAAATACAGTTTTTATATAACACAAAATTTTAATAACTATCCACTTATTAATATTAAACCACTAGTGTCCGGAAACGAATTTAATCGCGATCACGCACTTGTTAAAAGAAAAAGTTTAATAAACACTATTTTATACTTTATAAATAAACACGCGTATCGCGCAATCAATTACGGAGCGATATTAAATTACTTAATGGTATTTACACTAATAATTAGCGAACGATATCCCACACTGACACCACTTGTTACGTATCTATTTATTAAAAACTAATTTATTTAAACGATTAAAAATTATGTTTACTTATTCTAGAAATATATACACTTTTAATTTAACCGAACTAATAAAATCTAATAATATTTAATAAAAACACTTACACTATAATTTATATCACTAAAGATAAGATAACGTCCTCGGATTTCACACTTGTTTACACTAATAATCACATACACGCGTGCTAACGATACTTATTTATTTCAACTTGATAATCTTCTTAATACAGCTGCATTCGCGTTTCGACAATAAATGACCTACGATTTCCATGTTCGGCATTTATAGACATCGGCGAATCCTTCTCGAATCCTTCTCGAACGTTCCCTACTTTTCGCTATATCTTCTAGACAGCTTCTAGAAGGCTCTTGCATTTGCAAGATATTTCTTGAATGTTTCAATATAGTAATGTAATGTATAGAATATTGTCGTCTACACTTATTCAATAACATTAAAATGATGGTTAAGTTGGTTGTATGTATAACATAAAAAATCGTTTTGTTCTGGTTAAGCATTTTGTTATAAAATATTTTTTAAAAAATTATGTTTTGTTACATGAAGATATGGATTTGTAAAGATTGTTTTTTAAATATTTCTTGTGCTTCCAACATCTCAGTAGTCAATATTCGTTTGTTAAAAAATAAAAATCTTGAAATTTGGTTAAAACTGAAAAAAAGGATGCTTAAATCAATGTCAAATTTGACAGATTTAATAATAAATGTACTACCAACATTGTATTTATAATGTTTTCAATGCAGTTTTTTTTAATTTTCTAAAAAATGTTAGAAAGGACAGGACTACAAATAATGTATGATACTCTCGTAGAAAGTCTCATAACAAAACTCACTCTCATGCACCGCAATAACTTTCGTTAGGCTATGCTTTACTTTTGACGATTGTTACATACATTACTATTATTTTAATGTTTTAATTATTTTCTAGATCCTTTTTTATTTTTACTGAAATTCCATATTCCATACATCATTTCAGTTGAATACAATTTAAAAATATATCTATAAAGGCTAAAAGTGACATTTTTTATTTGTTCTTCTTCCGTTAGCTTAGATTTATTAATTGTTTATTATTTTTATCCGTTGGTTTGCATTTTGTATGATTTTGACTATATATTACATAGGGTAAAAATCAGTAGCTTGCGAATTAAAAAAAAAGGATTTTTTACATAAAAATCATATATAGGATGACTATCTTCAGAGATTTCTTTATTCAATCGGTCTGATAATGCAAAAAAATATTTTCTTTTTTTTAACGAATCGAATAAAGCGCATTTTAAAGAATAGTGACTAAACTCTTGACGTTTTGCAAGGCATTGCATCTTGCATCTTCAGAGTAGTAAATGTCACTAAAGAAAAAAGTTGAAGTGACAGTATTTATATAATTAGCGGCATAATAATTAACAGACTTTGTAATTACTCGCAGTAAGAGTTTGTGTCCTTTCAAAAAGATTGATCTTTGTCTAGAGCAGCGTTTTTCAAAGTACTTCTATGGGCTCTGCGAGCAAAAACAAAAAAAAAACTATAATTATGTGTATGCTTTAAAAAAAGTAATAATTAATTCTTAAATTGTTTGCGTATACTAAAAGTATATCTACTTTAATCTCAACACAATTATGTTTACGTTTAAAACACGTAATCCAGGCTTTGCTTTATATAGTGCGTTATCAAGGTATATATTTCAACAATCACTGACCTCTGGGCATTTAGGTTCCAGTGAACCATTGTGATTTGAGAATTTGTTGACTTTGGATGTACATACATATAAACATAAAAAATGAATAGTTACTAAAATGTATTTATTTTCAAGATAGAGCGCGCGTAAATGTAGGATCATTGTGTTACGGTAAGAATTATGGGTAACTAAATTTAAATGGAGCGATGGCCGCAGTAGCTCGGTTCTTGTAGGCAAAATGGGGTGGGTTAGAAATTGTGAGGGGAATATTTAAATCAAAGATGTCGTGGTAGATAAAATTAGTCAAATAGTGATTAGAAATTGTTAGAAATGGGCGCCACACAATTTGTTTAGTTACGGTCCTGTTAAGTAAATTGTAAAAGTTTAACAGGGCTCTAGTAGTAGCGAAGGGTTGCTGAAAGAAAAAAAAACGGGGAAGGTTAAGCAATAAATAGCAATTAGTAAATTTGATGTAAATATAATGAATTAAGAATAAACAGCAATTTACAAAATAATCAATGAAATAAATATTCAATTTTGAATTATGCAAACAAAATATGCGTGAAGTTGAGTAAAACAATCGATAATGGATTTCAAATATTACAAACATACAGGATCTAAATTACCTTGTGTTTAAAACAAAAGTAGTAAAACTAATTTAATTACGTTAGGTTCGCAAAACAAACAACAAAAAAAAATTTAATTTGAGGCAGCGATCGTTATTCGACAAGACAGTAAGTTCAAATTTTAATACAAAAAAAAATCTTACCTTATTACTTCGCTGATGGAACTCCGTGCACGGTATTTCCAGTCGAAGTTTCCTTAAATAAAATATTTAAAACAAACAATTGGCCGTCGGCAAATAAAAGCCGAGTATTAGAGTTAGGTTCAAGTTTACTATCTCGTAGATCAGAGAAGACGTGACCAAATTCATGTAGGTTAATAGGTCAGTTACAATTACGTTGTAAGTCAAAAAAAAAATTCAAGGTAAATCAGATAACAACTTCTTATAGAAACAAAGAGAAAAAATAAATTAAGTAAATTAAGCCAAAGTTTAAATAACAAAAGTGAATTTTAAATAGCAAAAAAAAATGTAAAATTTTAAAGTATAAGGAAAAGTTCTTGAATTTCTAAAGTTGATTAAGCAAGTAGGATAATTTTGATTAAAAGTTCAATGTAGAAAATACACACAAATATGAATTAATTCACAATAAAACGAAGGTTAACGGTTGGTTTTTTTTTCACTTAGCGTCAGTTGGTGCAATCGAAGTTGACTTCTCAGCGTAGCGTTAGTAGAGTTTACAGATGAACGGAGTATTTTGGTAGTTGAAGGAACTTTCACACGTGGAGTAAACAATCCGTTGGAGAAAACGTTCATATGAATTAGAACAATTTCGTCGGAAGAAAAACCGCTATAAAGAGAAAGGGAGAGATGCGAAGTTAGATTAACTAAATAAAACAAAAACTAAGTACTTTACCTGGGTATAATAATCCAGCGTTAAGAAAACTAAGTACACTTTTAAAATTTAAAGTAACTTATAGCCGTAAATATACGATTTTTAGTAATTTTAGGAAAGAAACAGGTTCCGTAGATATACTAAAAGTTAGGAAGGTTTCAACGTAATATCCGGTAAAATCACCGTGTTTAAGTAAACGTTAGTACTTCCAAGGTACAGTAAATTTTTGAAGTGATCTCAACAAGAGTTTGTCAGGAACTGATTAAAGAAGGAAACGAAGTACCTAAGGTTATAATGACCTCAGAAGATAACAAAATAAATTCGTTAGCAAACTCGTGAGAACGCTCGAGTAAATGATATCTTAAACAAAAATATTTATAAGGACTTGTAGAAAAGCAGCATTTAATCACGTATTAAGCGAAAATAATACGCTTTTAATTACTCATAAATTACAAATTATCGACTTTAAAATGTAACATAATAAAGCGTGAGATTAGTAACAACAGCAGATTCCCACACGTCAAACGTAAATGAATCAGACAGTGCCGGATTTAGAAAAAATTGCTCAGGGCGTAACAATTGTTTCGTACAAAATTGCAATGGCTGGAGAGGCTCACACAATACCAGAAAAGCTCATAAAATCGTGTGCAATTAATATCGTAACATGTATTTTGGACAAAAAGTTGATTGAACAACTGTTCATAATATCATTTTCGACTAATACAGTATCTCGCCGCATAAAAGATCTCTTAGATAAGATAAATTTGAGGTATCTTCTCGTCCAAAGTCTCGTAAGTTTTCTCTACAAATGGACGAATCCACTGATGTAGCAGAGCTAGCAGTATTGTTAGTATTCGTACGATATCAATACGATAATGCTATAGAAGAGGATCTATTTATTTATAAGTTGTTAGAATGAGCTTCAAGAGCTGAAATTTTTGCGTAAATTGATTACCATAAGACTATTGCATCGATGTTTGCACTGATGAAGCAAATGTAATGATGGGAAAAACTGCAGGCAAGAATCAAAGAGATTGCTAAAAATGATAGCAGTAGTCACTGTATAATTCACCGCCCAGCATTAGCTGTCAAAAATTTACTATTTCATCTTAAAACTGTTCTTGAGTGAGTAAAAATTTAAACTTTATAGTCTTTAAATATGCAGTTATTTAAGATATTGCATGGTGATATAAGTTGCTTGCATACACTTTTACTACTACACACAGAAGTACGATGATTATCTTGGGATAAAATTTGAGAACCGACCACTGTCAGAATTTTGGTGTAGCCTTAGAGTAGCCAGAATGTGATAAAAAGCTATTTCTGTTTTTCCGTTTGTCAGCACATACTTTTGTGAAACTAGGTTTTCTTTGTACGTAGCCACTAAAACGAAGTATTGAAATCGCTTTGATGCAAAACTTCATATGGGGCTCCAACGTTTACTTACTTAATTAATTAGTTGAAAAAATATACAAGGCTCCAGATAACTAACTTTAGCTTGTAAAAGCTCCACTCCTAAAAAAGTTTGAGAAACGCTGGTCTAGAGTGTAATACCGGTAACCAAAAATTGCTGAGTCTCAAACCGTCGTTCCGGTTCATGTTATATGGATGTTTTTCTATTGCCACAGCTTCACGAATTCGTTTGGGAAAGTAGAAAAGAGTTCTAGCCAACACTTTAATTTGGTCAAAGTTTAGCGTGTGTCTTCGGTTCCAGACGTGTTCTGCTACTGGTGATTTTGTAACTTTGCGGTGTTTGCAGTCAGCCATATGTGAATTCTAAAATGTCTGAAACTAAGAAGATTTGTTGGCAGTACCTTATTGAGTATTTGAAATATAGATTTACGCAATCTCCAGCAAACCAATTAGTGTCTAGACTCCAAGAGCATTTGCATAAAATACATGCTGATAAAAAGAACAAAGATTTATCATATTTTTAAGAACTTGAAAAGACACATTTAAAACAGGCGACTATATCAAACCCTCTTTGAATTGTGTTCTAAACAATAAGATGATGGACTTCGTGCTTCATATAATAAACTTCATTATAATACACCATCAGATATCATTTGGGTAATAATATAGTGCAAAGGAGAATAGATGAAATGGATAAAGACGTTGAACTATCATTATGTGATTATCTTAAAAACTTTAAAGTTTTCGTTTCAACTCGATGGATCAACGTTACCAAATAACGAATCACTTCTCTTGGTTTACGTCCATTCATAAAAAAAGAAAAAAATAGTCAAAAGTTATTATTTGAAAAAACTTGGAAACTGATGCAAAGAGAGAATCCATATTTAATACCATGCACGTTTTTTTCCAAGAGAAAGAAATTTCTATTCGAAATATTTTATCAGTTGCTACGGAGCTCCAGCAATGACGGAGTGTCATAAAGCTTTCATGGCGCATTTAAAACAACCAGTACCAAATGTACTCGCTGTACATTGTGTTATGAATCGTCACCACTAGGTTGCAAAAAAATTTAATAAACGTTTGCATATGTCGCTCCATTACGTTATTCGAGCAGTCAAAAAGATAATAAGGAATTCATTAAATGACAGATTATTTGGGCAACTTTGTAGTGAAAATAATGAAGACTATAATTGTTTGCTGCTGCACACAGAAGTAGGATGACTCTCGAAAAGTGTTTGTCTGAATCGCTTTTTCAACCTATTTTACTCAGTACGGTACTTCTTGTTACATGCAAAAGTTGGAACAATGTCACTGCCTGAAATGAGGTAACATAAACGATGTTGTGCCGCTGCTCAGTGGAGACGGGTGGGTTTTATTTTAAAATTCCGTGATAACTTGGAAACGAGATTCACATAAAATCGAAATAAAATGGTAAAACTCAAAATCGGTTAGGGCGCCAATCAAGAACACGATGATAATAGCTTCCGGACCTCTGATAACCCAGAAGCTCATCTGGTTGGTTACAACCCCTGGACTTACCTTGAGTTGTAACTTACTAAACTCTGAAATGTACTTCAAAAAAAAAAAAAAAATTACGTTCGCGGCGGCTGAACCAGTAAAAGCTCTTTACATTTAACAATTTAACATTTATTTGAAATAAAAAAAAGGTTCAAACAAACTTGAATAGTAATAACAAAATCAAACAAAATACTGGTATTGAAATTCGCAAAATTAACCCAAACAAACAAAAAATACGTAAAACGATTAAATAAAGGCACAAAAACAAAATAATAAAATACAAAATTCAGAATTTAAAGAAATAAAACAAAGCACAAATTAATTAATCTTAATTTATCTAAAATCACGGCCGTGGGCGCATTACATATATAAACTTACTTGAATATAAACGATGAAATAATTCGTTATTGATAGTAAAACTTTACTTCGACGAAAATGCTTTTGTCACGTATTTTCGACAAATACTAACATTATTAGTTACATTATTGTTTTTCTTTTAATTTGAGACTTGTAATTTTACTTAAAATACAAAGCTTTTAAATCATACCGATCGTGGTTCACTTCACAATAATATCAAATTCGATAAATACCTTGAGTCAACTGTATACTCCAGGTAAACTGCTGGGCACAGTGGTTCCAGAAGCTTTCGAGTTTAGATCGACCCCGGGACGGTCTAGGTGTTCTTGTAGTCGATTGAAGGTTTAGTGAGACCCCCAAACAATGGCAAACAATGGAATGACGGCGGAAGCTATGTTTTAATTCAGCATTGAAATCCGCACAAAAGCGAAAATTTGATTCTCAGCATAACACATCGTAAATAAATCTAACTCGAAACGTGAGCTTTATTATGGATACCATGAAGTTCATTAAACCGTAAAATTACGAACTTGGAAAACCAATATTTCCTATCACACCACTTAATTTTCACGGTACCATTTGTTTAACTTCCCCGAACCCTTGACTACGTCACGGAACCCGGTATTTCTTAATTGCGACCAAGAAAAGATCTCCCTCAAAATCAAAATTTTACTCCTTTTAACTCCTCGTAATCCCACTTAATTCAACGAACTTGCGCCGTAAAATCTTTGTAAAAGATGGAACACTAAACAACGTAAATTAACAAAGATGAAAAATATAGTGGCCACGTGCGTCATGTCACGTACGCACACTAAAGAAAGAAAATGTTCTCACGAAACGCTTGCTTAATTAAATTATCAAGTGATCCAAATCACGCTCGTAAATGACCCCAACATAAACAAAAGTAGATTCTAAGAAAAATCGATCAAATTACATTCCAACCAGGAAGTCATAAATTAGATAGAGTTGTTATTACATTGAAATACCCAGAAGTAAAAACACTTAATCAAAATCAAGACCACGGAAATTTATGCGTTTAAAAATTAAAAAAAATACCAGTAATAATTGTGAAATAACTATAAAATACAAATAAACTTAAATCAAACGTAATAAAATAACGAGCAAAACGTTTTCGATGCTAATCAATCGTAAAAAAAAACAGAAAACCGCAAATTCAGCCAGATGAATCTAATTACGGGGTCTTACATAAAAGATTCACTGCTAAATTTCAACGCCGGTTACATTCTTTGAAAACAGAGACAATGAACTGCGCGGAAACTTGATTGCGTTCAAAAATGATATCGCCTATTTGACAAACCTTTTTAAAATATATAATGACGTTAATTTACAATTGCTAGGTGATGAGTTGAATTTAATAAAAACAAAAAACGTCATAGCTGCTTTTGTGGGAAAACTTCTTCTATTCAAACGAAATCTAGGAAGAGGTGAATACAGCCGCTTTCCGTCATTATCAGCATTTAGTTATTTACTGCCAACACCTAGACGCTCTTTATGCTGAAAGAAAAACTTGTAAAACTCACAACTAATGAAGAATTAAAAGTAAAATTCAGAAATGAATACTAACAGTTCTGGCTTCAAAAATCAATATCAGCTCTTTTTTTTAATTGCGTTTTCTTCATCATATTTGGCTGAGCGTGGGTTCAGTGCAGTTGCTAATTTACTGTCTAAGAAAAGGAATAGACTGCAGATCACTGAGCGTGGTGATTTGGGAATGTTGTTAACTAAATTAAAACCTGACATTAACAAATTGTTAAAACTCCACCAACCTCAACCATCGCATTGATATTTATGTTTCTTATTGAGTTTCGTTTTTGTATTATAATTTTTTTTTACTAATTTTGATTAATCGTCTTGTCTTTGCCTTTGTGCAGTGTCCCATTGCGGAATGCTCCAGCTTTGTGTAAGGTCTTTCATTTGTTGGTTAAGTTATAATCTTGTTCTGACACTTTGTATGGCCTTTTTCTAAATTAAATGTTTTTATTAAAATATGTTTTTGTATCTTTAATTAATAAATAATCACACGACCCTCTGCCACGACCACGAAGAATTCGATTAGAGAGAGAGAATTAATTTTTATTTTGTGATTATAATAGACAGACATAAAATCGGTATAATTAACTATTATGTAAAAGGGGGCGTTGGAATTTTTTTTTCTTGTAAAAGGGGCAGTAGTCAATCAAAGATTGGAAACCTATGGTCTACACAAGAGGTTCCCAAACTTTTTTGTGTCGTAAACCCATTGCCATGTTTTTCGGTTTTGGGTAGACCCTCTACTTACCTGATATTGATTTTTTGTAAATTTCTAACTGTAGTGAAGTTTAGTGTTAAAAACTACTACTACTACTATACAAAATAAAATTTTGTATCTGTTATATAAAATATACGTAACATAAAATAAACTAAGCAATAAGTAAATGTTTTTAGTGAGAAAGATGAACCTGATGCTTTAATATTAAATTACACTGGTCTGCATAAAAATCGGCCCTGATACATTCTTGACGATTCCTATTTTAGGGGGACCTCATTTTTATTTTATTTTTTGCATTTTTTTTAGAATTTTAACTTATAGCCGTAACAGTAAAAAAATATCAATAAACAGTTAGGAAGATTCACTGCACGACGCTGGCGATTTCTATCCCACATGCAGGTTTGAACAGGAATTTTCGACAGGCTTGAACTTGCATTACTCTTCTCATTATAGTATATTACATTGTTTGCTTAACTGCTTCGATCAGTACATCTATAGCTGTTGCAGAGTTAACATGTCGACGTTTTAAACGTGCTGGATTTTGTGTTCATTTTTGTTCATTTGTGTAAAACAGTAAAACTAATTTTACTTCGGATTTACTCAAGTGACTAAGTGTGATTTGTGGTTAATGTCGGGCGTTGAATTACTGTTTAATTATGCCACGCAAGTGTAAAAATCATCCCGATAGCTTCTGCTATGTCTGCGGGGAATTTACTTTAAAAGCGCAACGAAAACCTCTTTCTCCGCTTGTTAAAACAGCGTATAAATTGTACTTTGATTGTCAAGTTGGCGACCAGGACAAGACTTGGGCTCCATCAGTTTGCTGTACGACTTGTTACAGTAGTGTGACCAAATAGCTCAAAGGTACCCGTAAATCAATGCCATTTGCTGTGCCCACGGTTTGGCGTGAACCTCGCTGTCATCTTACAGATTGTTACTTTTGTATGACTTCCACCGTTGGGTTTTCGAGCAAAAGTAAGCATACATTTCAGTATCTCAATATTCCGTCAGCTCTAAGACCTGTTCCTCATCACGATACTTTGTCAATCCCAGAGCCCCCAAACACTTATACTCTAGAGCCGGAAATTGATTTAAAAGACTCTGAGCCACAACCTGGGGCTTCGAATGATACGTTCAATGATGATAAAGAGTATTTCGCAGATTTAGTTTCTCGGCAACCTCACCTACTCACTCAATCGGAATTAAATGATCTTGTCAGAGATTTGCAGTTCCCCAAGACTAAATCTCAGCTCCTAGGATCGCGACTTCAACAGTGGAATCTCTTAGAAAAGGGAGTAAAAATATCTTCTTACAGAACCAGACAAGCAACCTTGAAAGGTCTTTTCTCAGAAGATAAAGGTTTAGTGTTCTGCCCTAATGCAAATTTATTGATGACAGAGCTACAGATGCCATGTGACCCAGACAAATGGAAACTGTTTATAGACTCATCAAAAACAAGCTTAAAAGTTGTCCTGTTGGCAAATGGGAATGAATTCCCATCAGTTCCAGTTGCATACTCTGTTGATATGAAAGAAACGTACGAAAACATCTTCAGAATCCTTGATAACATTAGTTATTATGATTATAAGTGGAAACTTTGCGCTGACTTAAAAGTTGTTGCTCTACTCACGGGCCTGCAATTAGGATTCACAAAATATTGCTGCTTCCTTTGTGAATGGGATAGCCGAGCCCGAGATAAACATTACATCGTACGGGACTGGCCTCTGCGATAAAATCTTATTCCTGGTCAGAAAAATGTCGCCCACAATCCTTTGGTTCCGAAGGAAAGTATTTACTTACCACCTTTACACATCAAATTTAGATTGATCAAGCAGTTTGTCAAAGCAGTGGACAAGACAGGTGGTGCACTTCAATTTTTAAAAACTAAATTTCCTCGTCTTAGCGAAGCTAAAATCAAAGAAGACGTTTTTGTTGGTTCCCACATTAGACAACTCTTCCAAGATTCGACGTTTATTGAACACCTAAATCGAAAAGAAAAACGAGCTTGGCTTGCATTTCAAAACGTTTGTAAGAACTTCCTGGGTAACCACAAAAGTGAAGATTATGTCGCTCACGTCGAAGAACTGCTTTTAGCGTACAAGGACATAGCATGTAGCATGTCTCTTAAAGTTCACTTCCTTCACTCGCATCTGGACTTTTTCTCTGAAAATTTACGAGCAGTCTCGGATGAACACGGGGAACGGTTCCATCAAGACATCGCTAAGATGGAGAAGAGATTTTCAGGGAAGTGGAATGCAAGCATGTTGGTGGAGTACTGCTGGTTTTTGAAACGAGAGAGCTGTACCTCAGGGTATAAAAGGAAAGCAAGCATCAAGTAACGATGAATATCTTTTTATTTATTACTGTTTATAGCTAAAATAGTTCTTTTTCCCATTTAAATTAAATTCATGTCCATATATTTATTATTATAATAATTATTATAATTATTATTATCGTTCGTTAAATAAATTATAATTACTTAATCGAAAAGTGGTAAAATTAGAGATTTGGGGCTCCCTCGAAAATGGTGGGTGATGGAAGAAAACGGAAGACATATTTGGATTCAGGATGTCATTTTACATAAGAATCACCCGGAATAGTGTCAGGGCTCGATAAAAAATATTTTTTTGCAGACCAGTGTATCAACATTTGGCGTCAATTTTGTAAGATTTAATCTTAAATCTCCTCGGCTAATGATGTTCAGTCTGTTTCTTTTTTTTGTTAAAAGATTGCTAATAGCGGTGAACCCCCTTTCCACTAGGTATGACGATGGAAAGGAAATGAAAAATTTCCTAGCTTTATTCCATAATACGAGATAAGCAACGGGTATGCTGTTTTGCAGCCGTAATTGGCGATATCCGTTTTTAAACCGAACCTTGAGGTCTTCGTTTGTACTAAGTTCAGTCAGTTCCTCTTGTATTATGACATTCGTTTCTTCTATTCACGCTAATATTACTATAGTCAAAACATCCTCAAACTTAGTTTCAAAATCGGAATAAATGTTGAACGTAGGTTGAAACGTCGTCGTTTTCTTGGCAGTTTGTCTGTGACAAATTGAGGAACAGGGAAAATTCGCCCCGTCCAATACTTTGCTTCATTAGTTTAACTCTGACAAAAAACGCTGATAAGATGGACTTTGTTTTAATCAAATTTAAACTGTCGCCTTGTAACTGCAAAGTAACCATATTAAATTTTGTAAACAAAACTGTTAAACAGCCGATGTCTGTTTTTTACTTCATTAAATTGTCTTTTAAAATTTTATCTTTAGTATCCAGCGTACTTCAGTGTGAAGGAGTAATTGATGAAAGTGTTCGTCATTTTCTTCACACAACTGCGCAAATAACCGCGTATTCAACGCGTTGCTTCGGATTCGGTTTACTGCATCAATGACTAATTGAAAAAATTCATGCAACCTAACACTCAAATTTTTAGGAACTAAATGTTGTCGATGGATAACGCAATGTATTGCTAACACCCCTTACACAAAAGTTTATCTTTGAGTATTTGATAATATTTCAAATCTTTATCTGTTTTATATGGTTGCATAAAAGGCACATATGCAATTGTTTGTCTGACAATGATAGAATGCAGCCAAATTTCAAATCATCAGCACTGTACTGTCTACATTTCTTCTTAGATTCGAACATGGCATTAGTCATCTGTGGGCAAAATTAATCTATTTAAATAAGACATAAAGTCCAGCAGCTGTATATTAAAAAATCAATCAAGTCAAATTTAAATCGTATGGTCTTAGATTTTATGGCAGGCATAGGCGTACAGCGATTATAAATGAATGTGATAAGGGGAATGTTATGAATGTTACTTAAGGTTTTAATATGATAGAACTTTAAAGAAATTTGAAAGTAACATGACAAAAAATGTTAAAATAAAATATTATACAACAAATAATAATATCAAATTGTTATGCGATTTATCTCTACATACATTCGACTGTCATGTGTAAAAATTCACTGGTTCCACTTTAGCAATAATACAAAATTTTAATTTTAATATAGAGAAGTATGTACAGTGCAATATCCATAATCCGAACTTCTGTAATCCGAACATTCCAGTAATCCGAACTGGCCCACAGTGTAACGACCAATGGACAAAAGTACAATTTTTGTACTTTCTTTGTGTGGTTATTTGGTAAGATATATGTATTTATAAGCGAATAATAAATGCCTAGCAAGGTCGTAAATAAGTAAATATTGACACACATACATATTTATTTATGTGACCGGCCAAAATATGTAGTCTAATTCCAAAATAATTTTTTTAAATATGTTCTATGAATTTCATTTATCTATCTTTGCTAACTACGAGAACGAAACTAAAATTGAAAAATAATGTACTTACTTTTCTCCGGCACTCTCAAACATAATAACACTGATTCGCTATAATTTTTGTGATAAACTACCAGTTTCTATTTTTTTAAATATTTGCTTAACATTTTCCTTTTCAAGATTCAGGAAACGAATAAACTTATTTGTCTCACATTCGTATTTATAGAGTGACGAATTGAACAAGTCAGTGCAAGTTCGCGAAGCTCTGAGACTGCGCGTATGCGTGTAACAAGATGATACTGATATATCATTATGTGCAGGTTTTTACAAGTTCAAAATGCATTGCGACCACAAAGCAAATGCCTACATCCTACAACTTACACAATTTTATAAACATATATAATAATTTTTTTACTTCATAGGTACTTTTATAAATAATGTATGTGACTTTATATTATAAGATAGTATAATGTAAGTAAATAGGTACTATCAGTGTATGTTGAGATCCACTATCGTGGACCCCCATTTTCATTTCCTGGACCCCCAAATTTTTTTTCGCTGGTGTAGACCCCTTGCAGGTTGTCATAGCTCCCTGGGGGTCGATATAGACCACTTTGGGAATCACTGGTCTACACGTTGTTTCTTATGGTCGATTGTTATAGAAAAGTACCACTACGTTAAAATTCAGTATACCATTTATTCTTCGATGATGGATGGTAACGCTTATCATTCTTTCAAGTGGATGGTATTTTTCTGGTATTGACAATAGCACATTAAATTTTAACATTAGCATAGCAAACGTTGGCGTTTTTTAAAAACTACAATGATTTTTACATTACAAATTAATTTTTATATACAAAATAAATTTGTAAGAATTATGATACTTGTATTTGGCGAAGTTTCTGTATCATTTGATATATTTGGTTAAATTACACTGTAGCCGTAAAAGATTTTTTTTCCATATTTTTTGTTTAATATAATACACGTTTTCATTTACTAATATTGTAATTTAGTATACTTTTTTCTTATTCCTTTATCTGTTTGTTGTTCTGTTGTTTCGTTCGTACTATGTTGTTTCTATAAATTCATGAAATGTTCGCACTGTAAAATCTTCTACTTTAATTGCATACGTGTCTTCAGTGAAATTAATTAAAACTTTCGTCATTCATTATAATTTGGTTGTTTTATTTGTTTAGAAAATTCTATATTAAGTTTTAACACTATTTATGCAATTAAACATTTTCTTATCTGACACATGAAATCTTTATGCAAATACCTTCTACTTTTTTGAAACGAATTAACATCTATTATAAAATTTTAAACGTCTACGTTAATCTAAACTAATTATAATTTTTTTTGTTTAATGTTAAATGTTTTAAAAAGTGATAAATAAATCTTTGATTTGACTACTCAAAATAAATGGTTTTAAGAACCTGTTTAGTAAGCTGTACGGTCTAAATCAATCGTAAAAAATTTCACACTAGAAAATCCTGTGGAAATTGTTCAAAGTCTTAAAATAGTATATAACACCTCTCAAATTATACGACTAAAGTGACTTTTTTTTGAGCCACATAAACCTTTACATTAAATAAAAAAATACTTTTGTTATATGTGTTAATCGTTTTGGAATTTTCTTAAGCACAAATAGTTTACTGTTATGGAACTTGCAGGATACATCAATTTTATTTCTCGCATTTAGTTTCCTGTAGATCGTGTCATGTGCTTAAAGTATTTAGATTGATCATGTTTTCAAAAAAAAAATTTAAAAATAAAAAATTTTATTACCGCAATAAACACTTGAATTTTTGCACATTTATTATAATTTTTTTTTAATATTTATAACTGCAATAAAATGTAAAAATAATGATCAGAAAAAGTTTTGATGTTTGAAACCAAAATGTACAGCAATAATAAAAAATACAATAATTTTATAGACTTTATTTGAAAAAGTTAAAATTATATTGAAAAAAAAACGGACGTATACTATGATATAAATAATAAAACATCTATAATTTAGCCAACATTAAAAAACGATCTTTTACTAACTGATTTAGATCATGATCAGACATTTAAATATAATAATAATAGTCTTTATTTATAATAATTTTTCTCTATTTCGACATGAGAATTAGCGATTCTTACACTAAAATCCGTGTAAGAATATGCAAATTCTTACACGAATTTTAGTAATGTTAGTTTTTTCAAAGTTTTTATCTCTGCATAGTAAGTTGACGTTACATGAAAAAGAAATCAAAATTATTGGAATTTAACAATTGAAATTCAAATTTTGATGCCAAGATAAAATAAAGACGTTTTATTAATTGAAAGTTATTTATTTATAAAGGTATAAAGAGATAATTTCGTATGAGATTTTAGGTTAACACAAAAATGTCAATATGTCAAAGTGTAAGTGTTGCCAATTCAATAAAATATTAAAGTTTCCCAATGTTGTTTTAAAATTAAAATTATACGAAAAATATTAATTATTGCATCAAAATAGAGAAAATAGTATAAAACACACGTCATAGAATACGTTTCAATCACTCTACCGCTTCATAAACTCGCCGCTGCGCGGCTCGTGTATGAAACTCGGTCTCGTGATTGAAGCGCGTTCATTCTGTAACTTGTGTTTTAATATACTATTTTTAACAATGAATTCGTATTTTTAAACTAAAATTATTCTACTACATAGCAAATAAAATCTTAAACCCTCTACCGCTAACCAATTAACTACATCCCAATATCCATGTTTACACTACTTGTAATCGTCTTCTCCTTTTTAATACCTCTTCCATCCATCCCACTCCTTCTCCTCCTTCTCTCAAAATCTACTATCTTTCTCTCTTCTCTTTTCTTAGTTTTATGCATTCCTTTAACATGTGTTCTATATTTTTCCACCCCTCCCTACATAGTCTACATCTCCTATCTTTATCCTCCTTCCAATACTTATTTTCTTGCTTTTCACTTCCGCATTAAAACCTTGTCACTATATTTGTTTCTTGTCTCTGTCTATTCTCTTCTTCTTATTTCATTTTTTCTCTTATTTTCTCTGCCTCTTCTCTCGCATATCCAACTCTTTCATAATACCTTCCTCTTCCTTCTTGTCCATAATTAATTTTTTCATTCATCACCTCTCTCTAGCACATTTGAAGCATGTTCTTAGTAGCACATTTCTTTCTTCCCCCCATTTACTCTTATCATTTCTAACTTTATTTCCTCCTTAACTATGTACCCTCGCGTCTCTTTTTCTAATCCTAACGTTCATTTCCAGTATTTTTCTTGTACTTTCTCCAATTTTTCCTATTCCTTCCATCCCCATATTTTAGCTCTATACATCATCACACTCTTTATTAATTTGTTAAACCACTATCTTCTTGCTGTTAATTGCTTTTCAAACACCCGCTCTCTTATGCCCCACACTTGACCTACTATTCTATTACATTTTTTCGCCAACCACTTTATATTAGCCTCATCTTTATTGTTGTATCTGATTCGATAACCCAAATAAGTCACTTAATTTAGGGTAGCTGGGTGAATGGCGGCTACTTAAGCAGTTTTATTAATTTCAACTTCCAGAAATTCACAGAATAAACAGATTAGTAAAATACAAGTAAGTCAACATGTTTTGCACCAGAAGAACATTTATTTGTATTAAAGAAAATTAACATTTTATTAAAAAATCGAAACAAAAAAATGTAGCTTTGGCCGAAAAAAATGTGGGTAACATATTGAGGTAATTCCGAACGCATGCCGGCATTACCCCCTATACACAAAAACCACAGATATAGTGTTTTTTTTCTACGTTAGCGCAAGCTTTGGGAACCCATTGACCACCTGATCCAAACTTCATTCATTCCAAATTCACCGCAGATAAGGCACAGTTCTTCGGTTACATCAACATTACTCCCATCGGTAACGGATTCATCTGAAGATCCGCTGTCACAGATTTCTTTTATATTGGTTGAGATTGTTACAACTAGGCATATTCAAAATATCCCAAAAAGAAACCTCGTTTTTTTCAGAGAAACTGCTTTCTCTTGCCCTTTCTATAGCAGAATTTTCGAGGACGTTTTTTTTGTTGCGGTATCGTTTTTTGAAGACTCCTAATATTTTCTGCGGCGAGGTAATCATCTTCCGAGAACACATCTGGGTTTATTGGATAAATGCCTGTAGTTCCAAAGCCCTTAAGAGCCTTTTCCGGAGTGGCGATTCTACCATAAGCCTTGTTGAAGATGTCTGCTATTTCTTTTGTTGTGATTTTTCGCCAAGGTGATTCTTCAAGTACTTATCACATTCTACGTTGTATGCCGTTTTGAGGGGCTTATAAAACGTCACATCCAGTGGTTGAATCCAGTGTGAACTATGGAGCGGAATCGTCAAAATAATAATACCATTTTCGCGACAGAAGTTATAGGCTTTTAAAGTGCAATGACTCACGTGATTGTCGACAAATAATAGAACAGGATCATCCTTTGAGGATTTGACTTTAAGCTGAAAATGTGCCAACCAATCTATGAACAGAGATTCATTTATCCAGCCATTAGACGAACATGCATAGGCTGCACCAAGCGGTGCATTTCGTTTAAGTTGAGGATCCGTTCTCTGACGTGCAAATATAAAGAATGGAAGAACGTAAATGCCTGAAGCCCCAAAAGAACACATTACTGTGATAGTTCGTCCCCTTTCTGCGCTTGTTATAAACCCAACTCGTCGCTGACCTTTCTGAGCTACTATTTTACTGGAGGTTTGCACATTTGTTATTCCTGTTTCGTCAGCATTAAAAATACGTGCCGACGATAACTTGTATTTTTCCATGACAGAATCAAGTTTTGAAAAGAATAGCGAAACTTCTTCTCTGTTGAAGGCTATAAGCCTATTTATGCTTGTAGGTTGCGGTTTCCTGATCAAAATTTCGGGTTTTTGTTTTAGGAACCTTTCAAACCAATCTCTACCAGCTGCTTTATTTTTTTTACCAAATGGGTTTTTTATATAGTTTTTTTCTGCATAGGTAAATGCACCTTGCTTAATTTTATTGATAAATAAACCATAAAATATTTTGGATAAATTTATTATTTCTGCTACAAGCTCTTTTTTTTCTCTCTGCTGAAAATACGGGTTTCCTTCCCAGTACAGGTAGTGCAGTGCTTTTATTTTTAAGACGATCTAGTAGTGTAGATCTAGGAATAGAAAATCTCGAACTAACTTGGCGTAGGCTTTCTCCTTCAGCAATTCCATTTAATGCTGCGTTTAGGTTTTCTACTATCTAGGGAGCTTTTTTTGAGAAATCTGAAATGAATAATTTCTTATAAAGCTTATAAAACTCACCCTGTCTTTTCCTAGTACATAAATAATATTAATAAGCAACTGTGGTGGCGATTCCGGCCGGCCGCTATTACCCTAAACATAGTGATCAGTTTTACCATTTGAGATGTAAAAATACGAATACCATGATACACAACTAGGGGAGGCTAGGTTAATTTTCTGTTGCATTCTAACGAATATACTACTACTACTACTATCTACCAAATGAATGAAAAACATATAATCTACTATATATATAACATGTTTTATTTAGCTTGGAAGTGGTCAAATTTTTATATCAACAAGTATATTTTATTGTTTTGATACACAAAATCACAAACCTGCATTCTAGCGCGCGAAATAAACTGCAACAAGTTGATCTGAACGCTTCACGTGAACTGACGCAGTCGCAGTCGGCTCTTTTAACAAACCGTCTAAACAATCGAGCGGCCGGCATTCCCACCCGTTACCTTACACTTTCTATTATCTTGTCTCCCCACTTTCACTCCACTCTTTTTTTACTCTCCTTCATTTCTGTTTCTTTCTTCTTATGTCATCCGCATACGCCAAACTCAAATTTTTAATCCCTCCCCTTGCATTACCACTCTGTTTTTCCATCAACTTTTTCTCTCAATTCTCTAAATATACAGCAAGTAAACTAAGACTAAGTAGGCGCCCCTGTTTTAATCCTGTATGTTTCATCGTTTCTTACTTTGCACTTTGTCTTATTATATATTTTCTCTATATCTCAAACTAGTTCTTCCACTATCTGTTTCTTTTTTAATATATTCCATAACTTACTTCTATTGATATTATCAAACGCTGCTTCTATATCAAAAAATAAAAAAATTAACGTTTCCTCTCTTCACTTCTAATTCTTTGTTTACTATCTGTTTTAGTATGTATATATTATCTAATACTTTTCTCCCTCTTCTAAATCCTGTCTGCCAGTCTGGTAAAATCTTTTTTTCCTCCATTTATTTTTTCAGTCCTTTTTGCAAAATTGTCATATAAATCTTATATCCCACATTTGCCATACTTATACCTCTATTGTTTTTTACTTCTCTTCTGTCTCATGCTTTGTAAACTGGGCATATTATTGATTCTCTCCAATCATCCGGAAACTTTTCACCTGACCATATCTTATTTAAAATTTTCCCTGCTCTTTCTTTCCTTCTCTATCCAGTATATTTCAGTTGTTCTCCTTGCGTCTCAGCCGTCCCTTCTGCTTGCTTTTTCTTTATTTTCTTTATTTATTATTCTTAATGCTTTTTCTATTTCTTCTTTCTGTATAGCCGTTCTGCTCGCTCCTATTGTTACCCTTACCATTTCACATTAACTATTCTTCTCTTCTTCCCCCTCTAAGACCTCTACGCAATGTTCTCTCCAATTTTTTTATATCAATTTGTATCCCAAGTTTTCTTTCCTTATTCAAAAAGCTTTATTTTTTAACATATTTTCTTTTCTTTTTCTCTTACAACACTCTTTTCTATATTGTGATCTTTATCTTGTATATTGCTGAATATATTTTTTTTTGTCTTTTTTCCGCCTTTTTTTTACCTCTTCTCGCCACCTTCCTGACTTCCATGCATTTCTTATTCCACTACCTCTTTTCTATTCACTCTTTTATGTTTTTTTCTTGTATCTTTTCCTTTCTACTGCTTCATCCATTTTATTAATCGGTTCTTTGACTCCCTTTTTCCTTTTTTTCTATGAATCTCGATATTTTCATCTGTCCATACCTTTTTCTCTCCCAAACCGTGTTTGAATTTTTTCTTTCTTTCTTCCAACATTTTAGCCTTACTTCTAATGGCTGATGGTTTAAAGCAACTTCTTTCTCTATTTTAAATTTTCTATTTCCTCCAAAACCTCCCTACTAACACACATTTTTGTGCTAAAGTTTTTGTAACTGTTTTTAAGTAAGTTTTGTATTTATTTCACAAAATAAACAAATAAGTTTATAAATTATATTTACATATTAAAAAATTTTCTTTTATATGACTTTCTAGCATGGTAGTTATTAGGACAGTCTCGCTGAAGGCTCCAGCAATAGTCGGCCATTATGTGAGTACCCCATCTTCCTTGATATCGATCTTCCATAGTTTTAATGTCCTGATGGAATCTTTTCCCCTGTTCTTCACTCAAATCACCTAGGTTTTTTAGAAACCAATCTAAATGGCTGTAGAGGTAGTGAACTTTTATGCTCATGTTGCAGCCGAGTATATTAAAGTTTGAAAGCATATTTTCCACTAATTCTATATAATTTTTTGCCTTATAATTTCCCAAAAAATTTTGTACAGCTTGAACAAATGAACACCAAGCGTTAGATTCAATTTCATTCATTGATGCGGTAAATTGTGGATCTTTAATAAGCTGCCTTATCTGAGGGCCATCGAATATTCCGGTTTTCAGTTTTTCCGTGCTAATCCCAGGAAATTTACGAATCAAGTAGCCAAAACAAAGTTCATCGCGATTTAAAGCTTTCACAAATTTGCTTCATAAGCCCCAACTTGATATGCAAGGGTGGAAATACGATTTTGTCTCTCGCAACCAAAGATTCGTTGATTACATTTTGCTTTCCTTGAGTCATAACATTTCTTAAAGGCCAATTTCTGTTAACCCAGTGCTGATCCTTAGCTCTACTGTCCCAGAGACATAAAAAACAAGGATGTTTTGTATATCCACTTTGCTATCCAAGGAGGAAGTTTACCATTTTAAGGTCGACACAAATCACCCACTGATGTTCTTCATACATAATTTTTTTCAGGACTAGTGATATTGCCTCGTATTCCTCCTTCATGCTGGTAGAATGACCGATGGGTATTGAGCCATATTTATTACCATTGTGTAAAAGCACACATTTCAAACTTCGTCTGGAACTGTCTATAAAAAAGCGCCATTCGTCTGGTGTGTATTCCGACAAACTCATTTTTTGTAAGAATCCTCTTATATCGTTACAGAATACGAGGTTATTTTCCTCAGAGTAAAAGGGCAGCAGATCCTTATCTCTTTTACGATATAATGTAATATTGGTATCTGGTTGCAGTAGATTCTTCTCATTTAATCTGGAAGCGAGTAATTCAGAAGATTCCTTTGAAAGATTCAGGTCTCTAATGAGATCGTTCAGTTCTTGTTGATTGAAACGTTGCGGACTTGATAAATCTGCTTCAAAATCACTGTCGTTTTCTGATTCCATACACTGAATTTCATCAAACGTGGATAGTTCTGCATCATCTTCCGGGAACGAAGGCAGACTGCTGAATGATGGAATGGGTATTTTTTTACTATGCAGTACAGGCCTCTTTGCTGAATCTAGATCAGGATATGGCTATTTCTGTCTATTGTTCCGATTGATTCCTTTGATATTCACGAGACAAAAATAGCAGTCATCGTGATGGTTTCTTGGTTC
The DNA here is from genome assembly GCA_035610365.1 of Aquatica leii. Lineage (NCBI taxonomy): Eukaryota > Metazoa > Arthropoda > Insecta > Coleoptera > Lampyridae > Aquatica > Aquatica leii. The sequence continues at coordinate 7,401,152 of CM069432.1, forward strand.
TCTCCAAGCCATTGGTACTCCAAACTTTAGACACTTTCTCTTTCCAACTGTCCACTGACGCAGATGTTCAATACATGTTTTACATACGAACTGTGGAGCCCAAGATTTATCCTGGTCACCCAAGTGAACGCCAAAATAGGCCAGATAACTTCTTCTCACACAATCAGAAATAGGCTTTCTACTTTCTTTAAAAGTGTACTCGCCACATACATAGCAAAAAAACGTCTGGATGATTCACATAACTACTTGCTTCTGAATGCCATAGTTTTAATTAAATGTATATCTATAATTATAGATTCTCTTCTTTTACCTATACATATATGTATATTCTTCTCTATCTCCTTCCACCCTTTCTCCTCACATAACTGCAATAGCTCTCTACCTTGTTTGTTTAATGCTTTATCCATCGTTACTCTTTTTATTTTCTCCACCACTTTCCCCACATTTAAATATTAAAACTACGAAACGAAACAGAAAAAAAATACAGAAACTTGTGACAAGAATTAATTATACTTATTTATTTAACTTCAATGCTGTTACTTTTTCTAAACTTTTTATGATTAATGTACTCGTAATGTATACTTTTGGTTTGCTTCAGTTGGTAGTCTATTAAGTGTTTCTTCAATGTTTAAAAAAACAACATCTATCTGTTTCCATACATTGGCAACATACATTTCATCGTACAATGTTTAAATCATAATAATGTTTTGCAAACTACAATTAACAAAGTACGTCTAATGACAATGCTTAATATTAAATTTAAAAAATGTATTAACTATAAATGTTATTTGATTTTTATTTAATAAAAATATGAAATTCATTTGTAACAAATTTGTCAAAATTTTGTAAAAAATAGTGCCTTATTTCAATTTGAGCAACAATTTCTAAATTGTTTAAGTACATACGTTCACACAAACAACGCAGGGTTTTTTTAAATTGCAATCGTATTTAACATGTTACGGTTGGCTATATTGGTAAAAACTGCATTCGTTTTTTTAATTATTAATCACTTGTTACTAAGCTCATCCAATGAAATGTGTTTATTTAGGAGTTGTCACGATACGTCTTTAAAATGTCATAAACAAAATGCCTTTATAATATCTATCAAAATTCTTATAATTTAAAAAAAAATAATAATGCAATTTGCCGCATCAACAATACCTACGGTACCAAGACCAAAATCATCTAAACAAACATTAATTGATAGTGAAATTCAATGGGGATTGGACTATCGGTTACGGAAGAAAATTGCACATAAACCCTCAGTTATACCACTACCGTCAAGTAATCGTCTTATAAGTAATCGAGAGAAAGAAAGAAACGCATTAAAAAAATTTCAACCAATTGCAGATGTATCGCCTATCGCAAAATGCATGAGCCAAAGTATGAAAACTCGACCTAAAGACATAAGTAAAACATCCACCAATATAAAAATAATAGATAATAGCACAGTTAAAAAAAAATCGAAAAAACAACGCTATAGAGACGATAATGGCATAGATTTGTATTTTAAACAACTGGAAATGGCAAAACCAGAGAAACCGTTCAAATACAGAAGCACAAAATAAATATATGTGTATATAAAGTTCAAATGTAGTCAATTGTATTATTATGATTGTCTTATAATACACTATAAAACGTAAAAACATTATTTAATTTTTATTTTATTTTCTTTTCTTCTTTTTTTTTCGACTATCAGCTCTATCAACTTTAAAAATAGAAAACTTGTTAACAGTTGGGTGTAATTGACCATCAAGTTTGTCTTGGTACTACTATGAGTACCGTAAAACGGAGTTACTTTGGCAGGTTTTGACCTATTTTGGTGATCTAAGTCAGAAACCGATTGCATAATCAAACTTTTTAAAATTTTATCGTGCCTTGTGCCCAATTGGCAGTAGATCACCCAAATATGGTTGGTTGTTATCCATTAGGCTCTCATTTAGGATACCAGCTTGGGCATTTGCGTCGTCTTGATAGTCTGGAATTCTTTTAAGAAGGTCTTGTGGATTAAATGGACAGAGCCCTGTGGCTCGAAACCCAGATTGTAAATTATTGGACACATTCTCACTGACTGCAAGCCACAATAGATTTAGGAGCGTTGGCAAATATTCTTTTGGAATGGACGAAAACGATTTGGTTTCACTGCGCCATTTGTCTAGAATCTGACGCCATTTTATTTAAACGGGGCAAACACTGCCACATCCAATGGCTGCATAAAGTGGGTGCTGTTGGGTGGAAACACAGTCATATAAATATTGTTCTTTTCACAAGCTCCAATGACAGCAGGTGAAAAATGGGAAGCTAGATCGTCCCCAATAACAAGTTTTTTCCCAGGATTTTCAATGTCTTTAATTTTGGGCAGTGAAATTTGGAAAAACCATTTTTCAAACTGTTACATATCGAACCAGCCACTGGGTGTGTTGCTGTAAACCGTTCCAGGAGGACCTCCTTTTGTCTAACCTTCGTATAGATTTCCTGCCTTGTACACCACCATAGGGGGCAATAAATCTCCAGAAGCGTTTCCGCACACCATGACACTGATGAAGGTCTTGGAATGTTGCTGAACTCTCTCCACGCGTTTGGTTCTTCTTGGAACAATGAGTCTTTTGTCTCCAGGGTCACCTTGAACATTTGTTTCATCGTAATTGAAAACCAAAGAAAGATCAATATCTTGTATAACATCTTTAATGTTGTCAAAGAATTCGGCAAGTTGATTTGGTCCTGTGCACGTGTTCGTTTTATATTTGCAGCCAAAAACGGACACTCAACTTGTTCCGGATGATGAAGTTTTCGAGGTAATCATTTCCAGGAAGATTGTCATGAAACTTCTTAACATTTCGACCCTTTTTGTTTAAGTATTTGTGGATCAATTTGCGAATATCAACTTTGGTAAACGGGAATCCCCAATTGCTCACTGTCACTAAAGTTTTTGTCAGTAACTGCTCCTCCGCAGGTGTAAATACGGTTGGATGACCTGGAAGGCGCGTATGCTCGCCCTTCGAGTTGTTTTGAAGTGTCCCCCGTGAAATTTTAAAGCGCCTGCTTGCCGCCGTCTGACTCATGCCGCCTCTAATGGCAGCCAACGCCCTTTAAAGGTCAGCTTCAGTAAAGTTCTTGTAGGTACGCGACCCCAACTTTTTTTTATAGTTTCTAGGCATTGCTTGTCAATTTATACCTGTAATAAAATAGAATCTTTGAAAAAACAAAAAAATATATAAACAAAAAAACCTTTAAAAGTAAATAACCAATAGCTGCCAAAGTAGGCCGAAGGTGCCAAAGTAACCCCGTTTTACGGTACCAACTGATACATTTTCTCAAAAAGATATTTCACATTCAACTGCTTACAACAATGCGATTCATCAATATTTTCTAAAAAAATGTTGTCTTCACGTTTCCATAATTCGGTTTTAGGCAAAATTTCTTTTCCCGTATTTGCTTGTGTTACTATATTCTGTTTTCCGGCTCGTACGCTTTTTTTATTGTTTTTGATTTATCTTTCAAAGGTTTAAAACTACAATCTGGTTTTTTATTTTCTTTATAGGTTATATGTACATAAACATATATTACGTGGGACAGAATGAATAACAAACATATCTTACTTACTAACGAGCATAAATATATGTGTGTGATGTTTGAGTTTAAGCTTGTGGTATCGACTTTCTTTCTGTCTTTAAATAATTGTTAATTTAAACGCAACAGATACAAAAGCTTGCGAATTCACGCAAGGCTGATGTTGTACCTCATTGAGGCTGACACGTACGTGTGCCGGTATGTATACTATCTTGAAGCCAAATCGTAAATTATAGTTATTCTAGTCAAGAGCGAGACACACATAATACAATTTTATGCGAGTTAAAAAAGAAAATGAGTACATGTTTAAATGCTTTCGTGCGCTCTCCAGCCGGACCGCCTACTCAGTGCAATGTGCACTGCAATGCTTACGTGACTTACGTCATTTACCCATTATGTTCGCAGCACGTGTGCGTAAAACAGATGCTGGAATGCACATTACTTATCACATACACAAAGTTTACAGTCAATTTTCTTAGTTGATCGATAATATTCGTTTGTAAGAGATGACTTATTGTTTTTGTGTCATAATGACAGTGGTACAAAACATAACAAGTTAATAGCTAAAATAGGTTACACGTTTAGAATTTATTGCTCGTCCTCAGCCTTTAGTTTAAATTTGACAGACCATTAAACATAAGCATGAAGAAGTCAACAGTTATTCCTAGATTGGAATTGTGAATTTACTGTTTTCACATGATTCATTATAGTCTGAATTATGCTACTCTTAGTAGCGTCAATATCCGCTTACAATTGGACAGCGCTTGCTGAAAGTCAATCAAAGACCACAATGAAAATATTTGACAAAATAGATACATCTTTAAATAAAATAATTGATTGACTTTATCTATGACTACCATAGAAAGTGACTAATGTTTTTATAAATTAAAAAGAGAGGTTTCGGGTCGGTTATACAATTTTTAGATTCGAGCCGGGCCCGGCCTGATTCTAACTTTAGTGTACTTTGGGTCGTCCACGGTTTCGCAAAATATAATTTAATATTATACAGAATGTTTTGAGACTATTAGTTGAACAATTTTAAGTCAAAAGTGCCTTATGCACTTTTGTTCAAAACTGAATAGTTTATTAACACTAGAAGTGCCTTTGTCTCATTTTTCTCTCGTCGGCAAGTTCGATCGTCTCTACCTTTTTTAATTTTTTTATTGAAGTCGGTGAAACTTTTTTACTGGCTCATTTTACAAACAAAATTGCTAGGGTCTGATTTAATTTTTTTGCAGTTTCTAATTTAATCGTATTACTGTTTACCTATTTTTTACAAGTGGCAAATTCATTTCATATGTAACTTAATCTTATTTCTTTATTTTTATTATCTTTTAAAATAAAATAAAACTTGATATTCATGTTTTTTCTGTAGCAGTGCGAACGTTTTCACATTTGTGCATTTCTATGGTTGTTAGAGATGATATTTACTTCTATCATTATAAACCGAAATTGCTGATGATGAGCTTTTATTATATAATTTCTATACCACTAACGAAATAACTTCTTAAATAATTTTTGAAAAAAGAATTAAGACTATTATTGAAATAACTAAGTTTTTTAATTATGTTTCTAATTTTTATGTTTGATATGCTGACGAAGTAAATATGTAAATTAATGATACGTTAATTTTAAGCCTAATTTAACTGAAAACTTTGATCACGCAACGAGACGTATAAAAACAGATTATCACGTCAAAATGTTTAAAATGTTGATCAATTCTCACTATTTTCTTTTTATTTTAATTTATTGAAAGTAAACAAATTTATATTTAATGATATTTGTTATGTAAGACAATTTTTATTGTCATTATTATAAATCAGTCAGTTGATGGCTCAGGTTATCGGTGACTTATCATTACTTAAACTATTTAACACATTAAAATTGTGGTTGGTCAAGGTTTTAGATGTCAACAAATTTCAAATATTACCAATTTATGAAAATATCGTTTCTTAATTATTTAACTGTTATTCTAAAATTACCAAAAACTAAAAATATGTGTATCTTAGGGTTTAGGGCTATTTCAGTAGAAAGAGTAGTGTATACATCTATCACATAACATTTAAAACTAATAAAAACGTTTTACTTTCTGGTTTAAACAAAAAATGCTAATTACAAACTAAAACTTCAATGTATGTCGCGTACATATACATTTTAGATACTCTAAAACAAAAAGACGTTTCAGAATTTATGACTCCAGTGTGTTGATACCTTTTGGAGGGGAAGAAATCCTAATTTTTGGTACGTTTATTCAAAGACGTTGTAGCGCTGTGTGTAACCATTAATGAGTTGAAATTGATTCACTTTCTTTGGTGTACATTATAGATACCAAGTTACCTTGGAAGCTGTCGAGATTTAATAAATATATTTTTTTTATTTTTACCATTGCATTAAAATATTTATTACTTGTTAAAAGTATTTTAAAATCTATTATACATTAAAAAACCGTTTTAAACAATAAATTAACTACTTCCTTAAACTTGCACTTTAATTAATTATATTAAATAAATAAATAAATACTATAAGGTTGTTTTGATTGAAGGTAATCTAGGTGTAGTTATTGTTAATGTTAATAAAAACACATACAATACATTATATTATTTTCACTTTATTTTGTTTGACATTTTCTCGATAATTTTTGCGTCACGCAATGTTTTATTATTTAACTTAAGAAATTATTATCGATAAAAAATTTAAATTTATACGATATTGTTTACTATAATTAGGAAGTATAAATAACATTCGACTTCGTATTTTCTAGTTTTATTTATGATAATTTTTGACGAGGTTATATAAATATACTGATAGATTTATAATCAAAAAAATTGTGTTTATTGATAATTATGAAGTATAAAAAGACAGAATTATAAAAGCTTTAATGCTTCTCATACGAACAAAGTTGTTAATGATAGGTAATCAAAACATTTTAACACCGTGAGCGAGTGTAGCGTGCGAACGCGTTAATATCGTCGAGAATATTTGTCGCCGAATAACAAACGAGATAATTTTTAAAGTTTTTTCGTTGATCGTACGTTGGTAAAACTTGTGAAGTTATAAGGAAACTAAAGTATACGTAACCCGTTGTTATATCTATTAGTCGCGATTTTATTGGTCGCTATACAAAATCGTTTTTTAATAGAAATTCATTCATTGGTTCAAAATCGTTCGGACAGACAGATCGAAGAAAATAGTAATTTACGTAACTAGTGTCGAAAAGTCTATCATAGCATAAATTAAACAAGAACTTTAAATATTTTTTTTTTCTATTTTGGTACTCTAACAAGTACCTTAAAGAATACAAAATGTTTACCATAAAACATAATAAAATAGTTTTTGGGTAAATGGTGTATATATTTATTAAAAAAAACTCACAAGCTTTCGAACGTGGTCTATGTTCTTCTTCAAGTGACAATTAATAAAATGACAATTATAAAACTAAGATAACTAGAAAAAACAAATGTTTGAAAAACTTAATAAATGTTGTAAGTTCTTTTAGCTACAGCATTTGCTCGAAGGTCTGAAGAACAACCATCATTAAAAACTCTAGACGTAGCTTATAGTAGGTTTGGTAGATACAGTAAAGATCAGGAAACAACAAGTAACCAGGTTTCAGATAACTCATAACCACTGTCCCTGTTAAAATTGTTGGGTACTTTAATAATAACAATCGCTTTTCTGAATTTTCTTGAACGCCAGTTTTTGGTTTTAGCAGTCGTTATAGTTTTTTTGAAGTTTATGTCATATAAAGTGTTTAGCGCATGTTCGGCAATGGCAGATTTAGAAGGTTGAAGTAAACGCAGATGTTTTTTGTGTTCTTTTAGTCTAGTTTCAATAGTTTTACCAGTTTCTCCAATATATGCCCTGATACAAGCGCATGGAACTTGATACACTCCACAGGTGTTTGTAGAATTTTATCTTTTACAGGTTTTTAATTTTTGTAGTAGTATTATAAGCAACTTTAATGTCATGTTTCTTTAGTATTCTTCCAATTTTGTCACTTATATTGGCAACAAAAGGCAGAACAACAAAATTGTTGCTTATAGTTGAATCATTTGGTATAGTAGATCTAGTTTTTGGTCGAAGATACTTTTTAATTTGTTCTTTGTTAAAACCATTTCTTATAAAAACTTTCTCAAGGTAATCTAATTTTTCTGGTAATTTATCTTGATGGCAAATTAATTAATGTGCAAATTGTTACAAATTTCTGAGATGGATGATGAGAATTTGCGTTTATGTAGTGATCCGTATGTGTTGGTTTTCGATAAACTGAATCTAGTAAAGTACCATCTGGTTTTCTTTCTATCGTTACGCCAATAAAAGGTAAGGTACCCCTAATTTTTTTTTTTCAATACTAAATTTATGTTTTGGTGTTGATTATTTAGGTATTGAAGAAAAATTTGTACTTTATCTTCACCATGGGACCACATTGCAAAAACATCATCAACATATCTAAGCCATAGTTTTGGTTTTTTAGATGCAAATTATAAAGCTTCTTCTTCAAAACTCTCCATAGAGTAATTTGCAATACATGACATAAACTTCGAAAAAATTATAAAGATTGCGAAAACCAAAAACTAGCGTTCAAGAATGATCACAAAAGCGATTGAAATTATTAAGGTACCCAACAACTTTAACAGAGAGTTATGAGTTATCTGAGACCTGGTTACTTGTTATTTCCTCATTTCCTCACTTTATCCACCAAACACACTATAAGCTACGAGTTTTTAATGGTGGTTTTTTTAGACCTTCGAGCAAGTTTTCCGAACATTTGTTTTTTCTAGTTACCTTAGTTTTATAATTGTCATTTTATTAATTGTCACCTGAAGAAGAACGTACATCACGTTTAAAAGCTTGTGAATTTTTTATTAAATATATACATCATTTACCCAAAAACTATTTGGTTACTTTAAAGAACTCGTTTCAGTCGTCTAAAAAAAACATTTTATAGCACTAGAATTATGGTTTTGTTAGATTGGCAATACTGATATTTGACAATTAAAATACAGCAATCCAACATGTCAAATTTGAAATCTTGCCAACTTATTATTTAAACAGTAATTTTTCCAAATCAATAAAATAAAAGTAATTTATTTTTACATTTCCAAAATAAAAAAAATAATATAAAGCGCACTCGACCATTAGAAAACTCCCCGCTTAGCGGGTCGTTTTGTAAACTTCGTCTCGTGCGCTAAAATAAACCCTTATTAAACTAGTCCTTGAATATATTATGATTAAATTAAATCTAACTGAATTACAAAACCATTAGTGAACTAGCGGATACCCGGCGTGTGCTACTACACTAAACAAAGAAATACATTTCGTTTAGTTGTTCTAAAAAAAGAAAATTTTGTTTATTTATTAACTTTTTTATCTTAATGTTAGCCGATAAATCGAGTTTTTTCGGTAGGTGTGTAAACATAAAGGTTTTTTGGCTCTGGACCAAACAAAATATAATTGGCCGTGCGAAAAACAGGAATTTTCTAAGTTCAAACCAGTAATATTTAGCGATTGGCATTGAGCCTTGTTGATGATTAAGGGCAAAAGCCGGACGCACTGGAAACTGTAATCGCTTGAAATCGGTTGAAATCGTTAGAATTCGTGGTATCAGCACATCTTCTCCTTTCCAGATGGTTCCAAAGAGTTAAGAAACTTTATTGGATAGTTGACAGATTGTTCCTCATCTATAACTGTGCCAATCAATTTGTACTTAACTTTACCAGGTAACTTCAATTGAATTTTATTGTTTATTTTGTTGAAATTATCATTTTTTTTGAGTCAAAATTGCTCGTTGGCAAAACCAATCATATTTTTTGAAATTGTTTGCAATATTGGAAAAAACTTTTTGCACAACATTTTGAATTGATAACTGCATTTTGCAAAAGTTTGTCAGAAAAAATATTTTACGTGTAGTCAGATCCATCGCCCATTTCCAAAAGCTGTTCGGCGAATATTTGCGCAGCAGCATCTTGAAGCAAATGCACACGCATATTTGTCAACAATATAAGTTTCTCTACATGTATCTAAAGATATGATTCTTTCCAACATGCAAAGTTTGTCAAAAATCACCAGCAAAAAGCAATAGAACTCCACCCATTAGTCATTCATTTTCTCTGAAATCTTTGAGAGTACGGTAAGAACTTCAAGAGATTGTACATTGATCGCATACAATAAGTGACATTGTTTTTAATACTGCAACCATGCCAGAATTTTTATCGATGTTAAATGTTGGTGTCTTGATAAGATTTACATTTAATGTAATGTACGTCCACTATTGAGTAATGTTGATGAGATTCTAGACGATGCTACAGCTAGCGCGATTTCATTTTTCGATCGAATATCAGCGAGTATCAAATTGAGCAGGAATGTTTTTCCAGTGGCTTCAGATGCGTCAAGGAAAACTGAATTTCGACATTCGGATTCATTCTGCATGCATGTTTTAGTATATCGTAACTCATTCTTTCTTTGTGCTTTCCCCAAAATTTTTTTGGCTCAGAAGACGCGTAAGTCGTTAAAATAAATGCAAGCAGCGTGCAAATTTGTGACGGAAGACACGTGAGAGCTGCTAAAACTAAAGAATTTCAAAAACAATCATCTCTCAGTAGCAATCGGCGAAAAATAAAAAAAGGTTATTATGGCTGCGCAAAATTTCAAACACTTACTATTGGATATCGAAAATCAAAGTATGGAATATCTTAGCACTCTCAGAGCAACGGAAAATACAGACTATTCACTGTGGAAAGCCATCAGAAAAACAAAAAAACCAACAAGGAAAAAACTATTGCTTTTGCCTAACATCTAGAAACAGTACTTATACTTTTCCCATCACCGCTCAGCCCAAACAAAAAACGCAAAATCTACAGCTTACTAAACGTCTCTTTCTCGATGAAATTCATCCATTCACAATGGAGAAAGTTGAAAGAACCATTTTGAAAAAAAAGACACCAAACTGGAATCTAGTAATTTCTAGAAAAGTACTGCTATAAATATTACCAAAATGCATAAAATCATTGACATTTCTCTTCATTGTTATTCTTCAACTGAAATACTTTTCCAAATAGTGAAACATAGCTGAAATAATACTAATCCCAAAACCAATAAAAGACTTAACTAGCGTCGAATTGTTTTCTACCGGCGATGTCAAAAGTTTTTGAAAAGATGTTATTAAAAAGATTCAACCTAAAACTGGAGAAGAGAGAAATTATACCCAACCACCAATTTGGGTTAAGACGCCACTACGGCACGACGTAGCAAGTACATCAAGCTGTTCATACAATCAACAATGCCTGTGAATTTAAAAAACATAGCTCCGCTGTTTTTGGACATTAAGCAAGCTTTTGATATATCGTTACTACTACTCAACTCCTATCTGAAAAGTAGATGGTACTTGGTAAAACTAAACGAAGATAACTATACCTGCAAGGCAGCGTACTTGTTCTAGTCTTACACATAATATACATAACTGATCTACCAACAACAAAAGCAACAACTATAATCAGCTACGTTGATGACACAGCAATATTAGCTACAAAAAGCAACACAAATATCGCAACAGAAAAACCTCTAAAACCACTTAAGTTTAATAGAAGATTGGACATGTTTTTCTATCTCGATTACCTCTTTGATGATCCTCTGTTGATATTTTTTAGTAGCAGCTAATACTTCTGGTTAATCAAAATCGACTTTATGTTCATGCTCGTGACATGTTCCGCAATTGCTGATTGTTAAATTCTTTTTCGTCGACCGACCTTCCTGCTTGTGCAACGTAGTTCCTTTCGCATTCACATATTTGTAGGTTACAGATATTTGCTAATTTTTTTTGGTATAAATATTTAGTGTTCTCTTGTGAAATGCAATTCACCCCTGCTATTACTCTCAGGTTATTACACTATCCGAACGTAATCATTTTTGTTTACAAAAGATTGAGTAACACACGCACGCCGCTTATTGGAATCACGGATAATGTTATCCATTTTGTAATATCACTTTATTAGAGAACCGACCGGACGTATGCTACTACAAAAAGAAACATCGTTTATAGTAATCATAATTTCGGTTTATGTTATGAATTTTCTTCTCAGGTTTGTTTGATACATTTTGTATACATTTTTTAGCTGAATTTTTACAATACGCTTGCTTAGAATGAAAAATTTGTTGTTTAACTTTATTTGACCAGTGTTATGTATTTATTAAATTATTTTGGCTGATTTATATAACATTACCTCATTTAAACATCTTTAAATACGTTATTTTCGAGTTTTATATTTTCAGTGTGCTTGAAAAGTATGTACATTTCTTGGAATAACAACTTAATGTAGCTACGTCTTATGTGATAACATTATTTTGTATTTACTTTTAGTTTCTAATGCCACAGTTTAGTAATTTTCGATATATTTGGCTGAAAATTTAGATTTTTCTAAAATATTTTGTACAAATTTTATTTTGAAATTTTTTGCTTGTATTGATGCTACAATTTCATTTTTAATTAACAACATGTTAGTCGCATACATGCTGTGTGTATTTAGTGTTTTCTAACCAATAAACATTTTTTTTTGTCACACTCAAAAAAGTAAAGATGAAATTTGGCTTCAAATTGCAGAAAATACAGTGTAGATTAATAGAAGTTTTTGACAGTTGATAGTTGCTTTCAAACTTTCGATAACTATCAATAGTTTTTGATAGTATCGTACGTACAGTACGTTTTTTTTTGCTAAGGAACACTCTTGGTTTAAAATAACTTATAAAGTTAAGAGGTCCTACAAGATTAATTTATTTTGGTTAAAAAATAACATGTCAACGTCTTTGGTTTTATGCGTGACCTTCTGACTGAAGTAATTTGACCCGATTTTCTGAAAATTCTTTCAAATGGGATCAAAGATGTAGTCACACATAGATACTTTTTAGCACATTTTTGTAGTGCGCCAAAGGTAGCGAAACCCAACCTACGCTATGCTAGATTTTTGTAATGACCACATCGCGCAAGCTTTAAATTTAATTTCAATTAAAGTTTAGTTCAATACGTGTTTTGTTATAAACTTTTTGGAAAATTGTTAGTTTTTTATTATTTTTTACCACTACCGCTCTCTATAAATAGTAAAGTTCAAACTATCAATAGTGACGATAGTTTTAACTATCGATAGAGTTGTCGATAGTGCTATCGATTATCGACTACCATACGTCAATCCTGGAATATATTTGATCCGTTTTACCGTTTCGTCAATGAAGTCCAGAAGTTTATTCCAAGGAGCCTTTTTCAATTCATCATCGGTTAGTTTTGGTTTGCCGAGATGCTTTGCATAGCAGATGCTGCGGAGTCTCGTCGTCCTCCAAGCATCCGCGGCATAGAGGGTTGTTTTGCAGTCTTTTTTATACATATGTTTGTTAAAGCCACAGTGCCCTGTTATTAGTCCCGTGAGTTTACTTAACTTTTGTCGACTCATGCTTGATAAATGCAGTTTGAGTGTTTGATTGTGGCTTTGTAAGAAAGAGTTTTGTGTGCCTCATTCCTGAACAGTTTTTCCATAGTTTCTTATGCTCCGCTGCTAGTTTGCTGCAAATTATTTCTTTTCCGGTGTTGTAGGCGATTTCGAAAAAAGATTCAGGTCCGATATATGTCTCTGTTATGCCTTTTTTAGCCAGTGCGTCTGCCATTAGGCTGTGCTTTACATTTTGGTATCCAGATGAGCTGCGTTGGTTGGCGAGTTGCTAATATTTTCAGACTCTTTATGAATGTTATAATCAGTTTGGATTTTATTACAGGCGATCTTAGCGTCAGTAGTGCTGCTTGGCTGTTAGACATGATCGATATCGGATCATTTGCGTATGATTTTGAGTCGATAATGTTTCTGACACACAAGTCAGTCAAGTCAAGGTCAGCGAAAATTGCTTCCCATGGTGCCTGCCACTATATACTCCTGCTCGTTACCGTTGAGATTTTTGGCCCCATCTGTGTACCAGATAGTTCCTTTCTTTTAATGTTCGGTTCGGTTAATGGTTGCGCAGAATTGAATATATTCAAATACAACCATCTCAATTTTTTCTTTATTTATAGTGTTTTCGTCAGGTTGCTCTGGAAAAAACTGATTGATATGTAATCATCATTAGACGTTTTTTTCTGTAACCTGTAATACATAAAACTTAAAAACTTGCGTAGGACAGTACTTCAGCAATACCAACGAATTAACTTCAATAGTTGAAACATTTGGGTTTATTTTCTACAATGGATTAATATCTTTCTCTAGAAAATCTATATCGTCATCTGAGTCCTGACGAATATCTTTAATTTTGAGATGATTTTCTTCATTTTTGCTAGACAAGGCTTTTATAAAGAAAGTATAGCAATCTCAATTTTTTTTCAAAAAAGTTTTATTGCATAATTTTACGTTTCAAGGTCTCCTGAATGAGAAAAATGTATTTTTGACAAAAAAATTTTGGGTGCTTGTGTGTATGTCTGTGTGTAACGATGTACTCATGATAACTCTCGCACCAAAAGTCCTAGTAACTTGAAATTTGGTATGGAGCTGGCTTTTTATATTCTCTCGGTTTTGAGGTCTTGGGTCTGATAAAGAAGCCGGAAGTTGGTTTATTCCCCATTTTTAACAGTTTTTCTAATATAATTTTGTACGTATGTAAATTATTAAAATTATTTTTACAGTTTCTTATAGAGTTAATTCTTCCTAACAATTTATTTAAATAAACATTTTTTCTAAGATTAACAGTTTATTATATTCATTCTGAATACGTTCTAAAATATCCATATTATTTGTGGATTCTCATGATTCTTCATGTCCAATAGCTCATTCATTCTTGTTTTGTGACATTGTTACATGCAAAAGTTGGGACAATGTCACTGCCTGAAATGAGGTAACATAAACGATGTTGTGCCGCTGCTCAGTGGAGACGGGATGGGTTATATTTTAAAATTCCGTGATAACTTGGAAACGAGATTTACATAAAATCGAAATAAAATGGTAAAACTCAAAATCGGTTAGGGTGCCAATCAAGGACACGATGATAATAGCTTCTGGACCCTTGATAACCCAGAAGCTCATCTGGTTGGTTACAACCCCTGGACTTACCTTGAGTTGTAACTTACTAAACTCTGAAATGTACTTCAAAAAAAAAAATTACGTTCGCGGCGGCTGAATCAGTAAAAGCTCATTACATTTAACAATTTAACATTTATTTGAAAAAAAAAAAAAAGGTTCAAACAAACTTGAATAGTAATAATAAAATCAAACAAAATATTAGTATTGAAATTCGCAAAATTAACCAAAACAAAACAAAAAAAATACGTAAAACGATTGAATAAAGGCACAAAAACAAAATAATAAAATACAAAATTCAGAATTTAAAGAAATAAAACAAAGCACAAATTAATTAATCTTAATTTATCTAAAATCACGGCCGTGGGCGCATTACATAAATAAACTTACTTGAATATAAAAGATGAAATAATTCGTTATTGATAGTAAAACTTTACTTCGACGAAAATTCTTTTATCACGTATTTTCAACAAATACTAACATTATTAGTTACATTATTGTTTTTCTTTCAATTCGAGACTTGTAATTTTACTTGAAATACAAAGCTTTTAAATCATACCGTTCGTGGTTCACTTCACGATAATATCAAATTCGATAAATACTTTGACTCAACTGTATACTCCAGGTAAACTGCTGGGCACAGTGGTTCCAGAAGCTTTCGAGTTTAGATCGACCCCGGGACGGTCTAGGTGTTCTGTAGTCGATTGAAGGTTCGGTGAGACCCCCAAACAATGGAATGACGGCGGAAGATATGTTTTAATTCAGAATTGAAATCCGCACAAAAGCGAAAATTGGATTCTCAGCATAACACATCGTAAATTAACTTCCCCGAACCCTTGACTACGTCACGGAACCCGGTATTTCTTAATTGCGACCAAGAAAAGATCTCTCTCAAAATCAAAATTTTACTCCTTTTAACTCCTCGTAATCCCACTTAATTCAACGAACTTGCGCCGTAAAATCTTTGTAAAAGATGGAACACTAAACAACGTAAATTAACAAAGAAGAAAAATATAGTGGCCACGTGCGTCATGTCACGTACGCACACTAAAGAAAGAAAATGTTCTCACGAAACGCTTGCTTAATTAAATTATCAAGTGATCCAAATCACGCTCGTAAATGACCTCAACATAAACAAAAGTAGATTCTAAGAAAAATCGATCAAATTACATTCCAAACAGGAAGTCATAAATTAGATAGAGTTGTTATTACATTGAAATACCCAGAAGTAAAAACACTTAATCAAAATCAAGATCACGGAAATTTATGCGTTTAAAAATAAAAAAAAATATCATTAATAATTGTGAAATAACTATAAAATACAAATAAACTTAAATCAAACGTAATAAAATAACGAGCAAAACGTTTTCGATGCTAACATCGAACTAATCAATCGTAAAAAAAACAGAAAACCGCAAATTCAGCCAGATGAATCAGATTACGGGGTCTTACATAAAGGATTCACGACTAAATTTCAACGCCGGTTACAAAATCTCCAGAAATTTGGTTCATTAGCGCAGTAACCTCGTTTATTTGTCTTTCTATACCTTCCAACTCCATTCTGTGCCTCCACTGTGATAGTGGAAGATTATCGTTTTCAGTCCAACCATCATCAAGAAGTGGTGTAAGAAGTTTAGTCCAGGACTTTCGGATAAGTTTCGGCATTACATCTCCCCATTCTCTTGATAATCCAATAACAATATCTTTCAAATTAACTTTCTTCAGTTCTGCAGAAATATCTGCACCTTCGGAAGCAACAATTTTTTTTTAAAGTCTTTTGCGGTAATTTAACTTGATCGCTTGAATCACATTTTGGTTTATCGGTTGCACTAAGGGAGTTACATTTGGTGGCAAAAACATTACAGTATTTTTTTTATCCTTAGAACATAAGTCTTCAGGGTGTCCTGGGGCATTGTCTTAAATCAAAAGTGCTTTGGCTGCTAAATTCAGCTGTTGCATTTTTTTCACACTGCTGAAACAAAATCTGTATGAAACAATTAGGTGAAAATTTTTCTGGTAACACAGGCTCTTTCCTGTCCTTGATACCTCATCGGTAGCGGTTCATTTCTAAAAGCTCGTGGCTTTTGAGATTTACCTACTACGAACAATCTCATTTTATGTGTGCCGGAGGAATACAGCAGGGCATAAATGTAACTCGTTCCTTGCGGATTTTTCTACCTGAAGCTGATGTTTCAACTTGATGAGTGTTTTTTGAGGAAGTAATTTACAGAAAAGTCCGCTTTCGTCGGCATTATAAATTTGATCTGGACACAACTGCATTTCTGCTATTTTATTTCAAAGCGCGTTTTTAAAAGACTCAACAGCAGCTTCATCACTTCATAATTTTTCTCCTGTAATTGAAAGTTGTCGAATTCTGGATCTGTTCTTGAACTTATCGAGCCATCCGGAGCTAGCTTTGAAATTGTCATCGTTGTGAGTCTAACCATAAAAAAATAGTACTTTTTCACACAAAATTTCCCCCAATATAGACACACCTAAAATAATTCATTTTTGTTAAAAAATCATGCACATGTACTACGTAATCAATCATTTTTTTACCTCTAAATCTTTGCTGTGAAAACCAGGTATAAACCATTTTATCAACTTCGGAATATGCACTTATTTTGAACGTTTTTCATTTATAGGTCAAAGAACTGGCTGTGGTGCCATAGGATAGAATATTTTTCTTGTTTTCTTTAATGTCACTAATCGTTGATTTTTCCACATTATATTTTTTTGATAAACTGGTCACTGTGGTACCCGCCTCTAAACTCTTAATAATTTCAATCTTTTCTTTAATCGATAAAGTAACGTGTTCTCTTTTGGAAGCCATCTTCACATTAAATTGCAGTACGATAGCGCAGTTCTTAGAGAAATCAAGGGATTCCCTCATTTAAGTAGCAGGAATCACTTCGCCGTTCGGATTAACGAGGCGTTGTTCGGATTATGGCTTCGTGTTGTGGCTGTTCGGATTACTGGAGGCTCGGATTAGAGCATGTTTGTCAAATCGAATGTACTTCAAAAAGTATCTCATTCGATTACGAGACATTGCAGTACAAAAAATTGGTCTGTGGAAAGACATGTATTTTGTACTCCACAGCTCCAATATTGGTTTTTGGCGTGCTTTCAAACCACCAGCTAGAAGCAGTAATCCAAAAAATGCATGTAACTCATCCGCATCTACGAGCTTCCACGTATCGCCTACAATTCTTGTAGCTCGAATATTTGTTTCTCTAAATATTATGTCCATATTGTCTTCCGAGATAAATAAATGGAAAGCATCTAGGCATGTTGAAATATGTTCACTGAATGTTGTTAATCCTGGCGGAGTTTTTAGAATATATCGCTCTAACATGAGGCTTATCGTTCTTCCATATCGAACCGTCTTTACCCACCAATATATCTTTATCATTGGGCGAATTATCATCACTGTCATCGTCTTCCGAAGTTTCAAACGGGTTTACATCAGGTACACTTACTTCTTCAAATTCGGCATTACTATCGTCATATAAAATTTCATCTTCAATTTCATTCAGTAAATTAATATTGCTAGCTATTGAAAAATTTGTTATATATTATTATACATTGTTGAAAGAAACTCAGCTAAAAAAATATTGGGACAGTTGTAAAAAAAAACTTAAGAAAAGACAACAAAAACAACACGTCTGGGGTCAAAAAAGACCCCAATGGTAATCGGAAGGTTAAAAAATAACAATCTTTTTCTATATTCTTTTGACTTATTTATATTCGGAGTGCTGCATTTTATTTAAATTATCTTTCGATAACACTCGAACCAAAACTCTTAGTAACTTGAAATTTGGTATAGAACTGGCTTTTGATATTCTCTCTGCTTTGTCAAAAGAGGGGTTCGATAAAGAAATCGAAAGTGCGTGTATCCGCCATTTTTAACAGCTTTTCTTATATAATTTTGTACGTATGTAAATTGTTCGAATTATTTTTACAGTTTCTTATAGAGATAATTCCTAACAATTTATTCAAATAAAAAAAATTCTAACATTAACAGTTGATCAAATATTTAATTTGTAATTTAAAATGAATTCACAAATATAATATAGTTTCGAATCTTGCCTGCGACGATTTTTTTTACTGATTTCCTAAAAGGGTAAGTAATATCCAGGCGCACAAATATAAGGGTTAGTCGATATGATTAATAAAATCGAGAAAAAAAATTTCAAAAAAATTATAGCATGCTAGAAAGTCAATACAAACGTGTACATATCACTTCAAAATGGTTTTATGACAACATAACCTTAAAAAAATATGTAGACATTCCTTCATCATTCCTTATAGAAAAGTTGTGTGGTGACCACACCAGTTTTTTTTTTTTTGAAGTTTTCTATCTTAGATTGTTGTTTAATGGTCTCAAATAAAAGGTTCTGAAAATTTGGCTCAGCTTTTACTGGCTTTTGTTCCTCGTGTGCTACAATAGAAGCATTTTCATCAGAATTCTTTGAACTCTACCATTTCTTCCAGGCATTCGGGCACTTTTATTGTCAGCATTAAAAATGTAGATACCAACTTTTTTGAAGCCATATCTAATTATCTCTGGCTTGAGATCTTTACAAATATTTCATACCAACTGTAAAAAGGTATTTTTGAGAATTTTTACGCCAGTATTTTGTTTTTGCCACGTTGCTAGCTTTTGCTAGTTGTACCATTCTTTGGTTAACATAAGTGCTGTGACCGTCGTAGATCTTCTGCATTAACTTAAAAATATATAATATAGACTCCATGTAACCATTAATGCTTGCCGCATACACTAGTTCATCACCACCAATCTACTTGCCATCCATTGATGTCAAACATTTTTTTTAAAGCTGTTATTATTAGTTACATGTGGACGCTGTACCTCTTGCTCCTATTACCTTCGATCTTAAAATTTGTACACGTAAATATTACATTGGCTGCGGTTTCTTTATGGATAACTTGTGTCGCATTTTGAAGTTTGTAAAGTTACTGTAGAGTTACTAATTTGTTTTGGGCAACAAATTTGCAAACCAGTTGCATTACTTCTTTACGATAGAGACCAAAATCCCAGCGGAGACCATCAGCTAACACTGCTTCTTGTTCATGTGGTATGGCAAGACTTCGACTTACAGACTTTTAATACCAGTCTATACGGTCATAAAGAGTGCTCTTAAGAATTCCATATTTACGTGAAACACTATGAAGGGTCAGCACTCCTTTTTTCACTGCATCTACCGCAGTATTATATCGTCCTTACTATACTGTCTTGCTCTATCCGTTTTTTATTTCTTAACCTCCGAGTGTCAAAATTATTTAAAACTACTACACTAACAAATTCGGGTTTATGTTGAGTTTATGTTTTTCTTTTAATCACTGTGCAACAATGAAATAAAGCAACTACAATTTCTATTAAAACACCGCAAGTACTCAACTAGTATACTGCAATATTTTTATGTGGGGTAACACCGAATCACTTCACTCACGTTGAAAAACGCCGCGATTTTAACGTTAAAGATTCGCTCGTGGCGCCTTTTTAACATGCAAAATTGAGCTTAAGCTTTTTAAACAACAGTAAGCTGTGAGTAGGGTGTATTCCATGCGCAGTAAATAAAATAATGGTATTGGTCGGTTTTGCCCTAGATCCGATCTTACCTCTAAATTTGACTTAGATTTTTTTTTGTATATACAAATATAAAAAACAAACTTGGAACGTTTTGATCATTTTATGTATTTATTTTAAAATGTTTGGATAATCTTTATGGTGCCAAACACAGTAGTAGAATATTTTATATACACACAACCAAACTTATATGGAATCACCTAGTATTTCTTACTAATATTTCGAAATGTATGAAAATTTTTCATGCAGATAAGAGATAAAGGTAACGAAAGTGTTTTGTTGAAAATAACAAAGGTTTTTTAAGTTGTCTATCAGGTATGTTGTGATAACAATTGAAAATTGTTGTTAGTTGTAAAACTAAAGTGACAGCTTAAACTTTTCAATTTAGAAGTTTGTGTTCAAAATGCCTTACGTAGGCTTGTCCAAAGTTCAGAGGGAAAGAATTATTACTCTTGTTGAGCAGGGAATGTCACAGAGGCACATAGCAGCAACAGTTGGTGCGTCTCAGGGTATTGTTTCCAAAACTTATACAAGATTTGCGGAATTGGAAACACTATAGAACAGACCTAGTGACTACTGATGAACAAGACCGATATTTAGCTCAAATAGCTAGAAGAAATCCAACCTCTTCTATTCCGGAACTCAAAAGGCAACTTGTGCAGGCTACAGGTGTTGGTGTTTCTCTTGAAACAGTACGAAAGAGACTTTGTGCCCGAAAGTTATTTAGCAGGAAACAGTTAACGTGTTATGCAGAGAGAACAAAATTAATCGGCTAAATTGGTGTCTCATGATAAGAGATAAAACTCCTTTGGTTCCACTACGCCAGAGTTTAACAGGTCCTAGGTACGTTGATTTAGTGCTAGAACCAATAGTTAGGTTGTAGAGAGGTGCAGTGGGAGACAATTTCGTTTTTATGCATGATAATGCCCCTCCACATACCAGCCGGGTTGCTACAGAATTTCTAGAAAGAGAAGTTGTGACGGTTCTAGAATGGCCTGCCTCTTGACCAGATCTGAATCCCATTGAGCATGTGTGGGACTGTCAAAAAAGGGATTAGGGCTAGAAGAATGCTTCAGGAAAAGTAGAACAGCTCATTCCAGCCGCCCAAGAGGAATGGGCAAACGTACGTCTACGTCAGGAACACGTTGACACGTTGATTAGAAGCATTCCTCGTCGAATTGCAGCTTGTATTAGGGCTAGAGGTGGTAACACTGACTATTAAAGTGAAAAACATGTCCGAAAAGAGGTATCTAACTTTTGTTTAACCAACTACCTACCCCATACAGGAAACCCCAGTTAGACAACGGGGCCAGACCTGGGCCAGTACTGGGAAACCCAAGTTTGGCGTATCTGTATTGGCCCAGGCTTGGCCCAGGACTGGGTAGCTCAGCCTCGGCCATACCATGAGGACCCAAGCTTGAGCGTAGACTGGTTGACCCAGCTTCGGCGATGCAAATTATTAGCCAAGCTTGGCCCAAGCTTGGATAATCCATCCTTGGCCATTCTATGAGAATCCAAGTTTGGCCCAAGCCTGGATAACCTAGCCTTGGCCATTCCATGGAGACCCAAGCTTGGTCCTACACTGGTTGACACATCCTCGGTCATGCGAATTCTTACCCAAGCTTGGCCAAAGCTTGCATAACCCATCCTTGCCTATTCCATGGAAACCCAAGCTTAGGCCGAGACTGGTTGACCCAGCTTCGGCCATGCAAATTATTAGCCAAGCTTGGCCCAAGCTTGTATAACCCATCCTTGGCCATTCTATGAGAATCCAAGTTTGGCCCAAGCCTGGATAACCCAGCTTTCTTATTCCATAGGGACCCAAGGTTAGTTCAAGACTGGTTGACCCAGCCTTGGCCAAGGCTGGATTATCCAAGAAAATAGCAATAATAATTTTTTTCAAAGTTAAAAATTTTAAAAAATTGGTTAATAAGTTGAGTTATGATAATATCGAAAGTGTAGAATTGAAAATTGAGCCGTTCGGTTACGTATAGCGAGATTCGGGTATTTTCGTTTAGCGCAGCCGCCATCCTTGTTTACATTATCTGTTAGTTAAATGTAAGATTTTTCTCATTGCTAGAGTAGTAAAGGTGATGAATCAAATCTCCGAGATTCAGTTATACAGTCATTGAATGTTAGTACGTTTTAACTAGAAGGAAAAAACTTTCAAATATAAATTCTTTTGTTTACTCCGCAATTATTACGAGGCGAGGATACTAAAAGTAATAATGTCTGATTCTTACCCTAGAGTTTAAAGATGGCGTGCGTTAAATAAACCAAAAAAGTTTTGAATAAAAAAACTAATTTAGATGTTAACCGGCAAAGTTTAAATAATCAAAGTGTAAACATCAGCTGTGCGAGTGACGTTAATGACCCTAGTGATACAGAAAACCAAAAAATATTAAACAAAAGGTGCCAAAACGAGTTGAACTTGAATGTGAATTAGTGATGGAGAATAATCACTGTACTAGCTAAATGTTAATATAATTTAAGACGAGATCTAAATAGTAATTAAAAACTTTATGTAATTTAAATAGTACATAATACAAGTAATAACAATAAAGTGTAAATACGTTCATACAATTATTTATTCCATTGTTTTATTAATGCTTAATTCTTGGCATTTAATTTTGAGCTAGTTTTAGCAGTTAAGCGTGACCCAGTACTGGCAACTAAGCATAGCCCAGGTCTGGCAACTAAGCATGGCCCACGTCTGGCAACTGAGCATGGCCCAGGTCTGGCAACTGAGCATGGCCCAGGCCTAGCGACCAGGACTGGACCATGGTTATCATTCCAGACTTTTTCCAAAGCTGGCCCAAGCCTGGCCTATAGGCTTGGCCCAGGCTTGTACAGACTTGGGCCAAGCCTGGGCCTATGGTACTTTCCTCTATGGGATTTTTATTGTTTTTGTTCATCTGAAATCTTTGTTGTTATTTTTTCTCGTTGTAATTTATTAAACTACGTTATAATAAAGCTCTTCTCGCTTTCTATACAGAATTTGTCAGAAATACTAAATAACATCGGAAATATTGGGTGATTCCATATAAGTTTGGTTGTGTGTACATTACATTTAGTATATTAATTTGTTTGCGTTTATTTCTGATCAAATTTAAACGTCGTCGTTTTATTAATATAATAATGTAAAATTGTATTATTATAAACGTCTTTGTCGTTTATGTTATTTTGGGCAAAACGTCTTGCACAATTTGTTTACAATGTTAATTAATAAACTCAATGTTTTGTATCGGTATTTTATTGCATATCCTTGATTTGCCGTAGTTTTTGACCAACGAATTTTAATAGTTCCGGTAACATAAAAAACCCATGAACTATTTATATATTTTCCCTTGACTTTCCATCGCTTTTGTTAAGCTCTTGGAAAATACCTTAATTAAAAACAATTTCGTTCAATTTTAACCTCAACCTCATTTTATTTTTAAACCTTCTTGATCTTGAAACTATATTTGAACATTGTTAAAATTGTGATTCATTAAAAATTAAAAAAATTTTTTTCCTAAACACCGTATTTATCCTTGACAAATATTTCAACAATTTGTTAACTTTTTTTTCTCTCTTGTATAATTTACTACGATTACTACGAATAAATGAGTAAAATTAATGACGAAACTTAAACGCACCCACATATTTACTTACGTTGGCAAACCTGTTTTTGCAATTATTAATGAATTCAAGAAAGGTGTGCTTGTTTTACTGATTATTTATAGCTATCTGTATATACAGAATTATAAAAGACCTGTGGTTCAAGATTTAAAAAAAAATACAGAAATATACTTAATTGCCTTTTTATGTTAATTTTGTTGTCAGGTGTGCAAAATATACCCTCATCCATTAAAACGTGATATACAGCACGTTTTAGTTTTGCCGTGAAAGTTTTTTACTTTTGAAAAAATTTGCAGTTATCAATTATTGCGTCATAGTTAAATTATTATGTAAATTAGTGAATTTGTTGTTTGAATTTTGGTAAGAGTGAAAATGTCGTATGAAAATAGCCCAATTGTAGTCTAAATATAATCAGCTCAAGTGGTCTGAGTACAAAATGCATTAGAAGTGAATGTAAGGGCCGTACCAGGTCATGGGACTATTCGTCGCTAATAAGCTTCATCCTGTACACGGACTTACGTGAAAATATTATTCTATATGTTAGTATGGAGAACGGGTCGGTGCAGTTATACAATTACAAATCGGAAGAGAAACAGTAGTTTGTGTGAAAAAATGCTATAAAAAAGTGAAAGTGATATTTCTTTCTAATTAGGAAAATTGCTGACGTTACATTTCATAACGCTTTGTAAAAAAATGTGCCTTGAATGTTAAACGTACATTTTGTAATTGCACTTAAAATTGTTGAAAAATGCTGGAAATTACCAAACTTTACAACAGTGTCACATACACGTAGTGTGTTAATTAACTTTTTTCTTATTAACGCATGAAGAATTGAAGATGTGTGAATAATAATTAGGTAACGTATATAAGCGAGCACATGCACAACCTACTTTCATTAATTCCATTCTTTGTAATGCTTAGTATATTATATTTCTTTTTTTTTTACTATTGAAAGTACTATTCGTATTAACACTAACTCAAATGGCTTTAAACACAATTATAAGTTACATGAAAACACAGTAACGGTATGTTGTCATGCGAGAGTAACTCTTTTGACCTTAAAATATTACACATTTCTATCTTTCCACAAATAAAGAATCTGATTTTTTCTAAGACTACAAAATATTACATCTAAAGAATTTTGTTAACTAAATGCATTAAATCAGAGGTTCCCAAGCTTTTTTGTGTCGTAGACGCCTTGCCATGTTTTTCGGTTTTGGGTACCTCTACTTACCTGATATTGATTTTTGGTAAATTTCTAACTGTAGTGAAGTTTAGTGTTAAAAACTTAACGTAAAAACACATATTAAGTTTTATACATTTATTAATTGAATTTAAATTAATACTATTCAAAATAGAATTTTGTATCTATTATATAGAATATTGTCCTACGCGGGCATTTGGTCGCGCGAAAAAATGTCGCGCGTCAAAAGGTCGCCGGCGACAAAAGGATGCGGGCAAATAGTCGCGCAAAAAAAGGGCGCGTAGCAAAATATAGCTTTTGGTTTATACTTCAAACGACTAGCTGGCAATATAGTATAGATGTAAACCGTCCCACAACACTGTAAATTAAGAGGGATCGAAAAAAACTGATTTTTGATAATGCTTTTGGGGTAGTGCGGAAAAGTTGCCTCTATATATAAGTAACTTATGTGCAAAATTACACCACCCTAGGATAACGTCTTCTGCCCTGGCAAGGGGCGTGAAATTTCAAAATTTTAGTAAAATCGCCAAAACTTATTTATTTTTTTGTTCAATTTTTTAAGTGTCACAGCACTTTGCGGTAGTGTGCAAAAGTTGCACCTATGTAAAGTTAATTACTGTGGAAGATTTGACGTCCCATGAACAATATCTTCTGTTCTGGCAAGGAGCCTGAAATTACCCAAAAATCGACAAATACAATGTTTTTTTCATTATTTAATATTTATTAAACATAAACCAGAATTTTCATACACTCGCTTACTATTAGATATAAGAAATAAGTCTTCAAAATTTAAAGTACAAAAATGTGTGTTTTGTTAAGTCTTTAGGTTTTGTACTGTCTCTTGCACCTAAATTCAGGCATGGCTTTTCTCGATTTCATAGTGGAGCGGATAAATCCGTCCCGGTTGTTATCACCATACACTTTCTTTGAGGCCTCGGTAACCAACTTTACTGTTCTTTCCACAGCTTATGTGTGGCATGGGAACTTTGTAGTCCAGTCAATTGGTATTAGTCCTTCCAGCATACTTTGCAAATCTTGTCTAGTCACGTCATTTAGAATGGGTGGTGGCGTTACTTCGCTGGTCGACCAGTGAATTAGGTCGACGTAGTCGTTTGCTTCGAAGTTTATCTGTGGGATATTGAAATTTCTAATCACAACGTTTCCCATTGTCTCATTTGATTTTCGTGCTTTTATTACTCTGCGAATGCCAAGGGTTCCGATATGTGTTCTTTCATCAGTCAGCCTCGCGAGCAAAATGTTTTCTGGAGATGCGAAGTAAGCATTCCGAAAAATCACTTTGTCTACAACGTCGCGGTAAACTTGATCCAAGTATCTGGATGACTGAATTAAGTGGTAAAGATTTCGAGCTCCATCCTTAATTGAATGATGGACATTGATGCGGAACCAATATGGCACATACACTCTGATAACGAATTCTACTAGTATACGTAAGCTGTCTGATGTTTCCGTGGTGGAAACATACAGTCTTAATATCCTGTTAGCTGTTGTCAACCAGCGGGACATTTTTAGGGGACCTGGATTGCGTTTAGCAAGATCTGAAGGACATATGCCTGAGCTAACGGCGAGAGCAATATCCCTCAGATACTTCTGGTCCTTACTCAAAGTGGATGTATCATGAGATAGCAAGGTGCAGTTAACAGGCTCAAATGTTATCACTGGAAGCAGCTCACACGCCTTCAAAAATTTTCCAATCCAACCAGTGTCGGAAGAGGGTCCAGAGGTGGGACCATCGAGGAACTCGAACAAGTGACAGAGAGGCAATTCATTGAAATGTAGTTGACAAACAGCCCATTGCACAGCTTTCCCGGTCTTCAGTTCAAGACAACGCAGTACTCCTTTCTGTACGCCGGTATTTACGGCCGTTCCATCACACACTAGCACAAGAATATGGTTGAAACTTCCGGGCACTTCTGCTGTAATATAGTTGTAAATACTTTCAGCAATAGCCGGACTTGATCCTGAAGCAGGTGTAACATGACCAAGGTATCTAGGTCATGGTTCTTTCACCAAGGAATAGTGCTCCTCTACAATTGTTTTTTGGTAGTATTTATCATTCACCCTTTCCCTTGACAATGTTTTGTTACGTCACCCGTCGAAGTAAAGACCTATTAAATGATCATTGTCAATGTCTGAACTCTGCTTTTGAAGCTCTTGCATGGTTCAATGCCTCTCTCTACCAATTTTGTTCTTATCAATCACTAAAGATGTATCCGATTCAGAGACTAGGCCTACGTCATGCAAAACGCTAGAGGCTATGGCAGCCGTGGCTTGAAGCGATACCCCAAATCTTTGGCTTACTAATGCGGTATTTGTAAGTTTCCTTCGCATTTGCGAAGAGGATGAAGTCGACGGTCCGGGATTGTAGTCGTAGTCATCAGGTTCAGGTTCCTTATCCTCATCAATTGCCTCATCATCTTCTAAAAACGTTGATGTTGACAAGGGCTCATCACCATCAGGCTGCGACGAGCGCAGTAGATTTAGAACCACAAAGGAATTGTTTTGCGTTCCTTCCGACACGTGCTTGAAGCTTTTTGGTTTCTCGCAAATCGAGCGATCCAATGAACATTAGGCACTTTGTTCTTTGATCAGCAAGAAATGTCTGTTCCTTAACGGGGACCTTGGATTCCTTCGGGCAATTGCACTCTGTAAACGTGGAGCACTTACAAGCTGCTATATAAAAAAGAAAGCGTGATTCTTTTTTAAACTTCTCCACCCTTGCTTTAGTTATTATGCTTTTTTCTATTCTTTTATAAACTGCCTTGATATCGATATATTTCTTGTGATATGCATGAATCATATCAAGGACACGTTTCTTTGAAACTGTCGGAATGGAAGCATCAGAATACAGCATTTGCAGCTTTACACAAACTTGTTCTGCGATGGAAGAAAATGCGGGTTCCTTGTTACCAGTTGTTTCAGATCCAAAACGCCATCTTTCGTAAATGCAGCATTTAATAATATCCTCGTATGGCATCCTTCCAAAATCTGATCCGAAAATTGGGCAGTCTAATGCTCCTCATTTTGAAGATTTTGCCATGTTTTGTTTATGCTCACTGCGAGCTCAGTTCACGGCCTGTAACAAAAAAAATCCATCTAAACTTAAATAATAAGCTTATTCATTATTATTGGTAAATAATAAAAATAATAATTTGGAAAATCTGCTGCTAAAATAATTATATTTACATCTAAAGATATAATAAGAAAACAGTGTATTTGTCGATTTTTGGGAAATTTCAGGCTCCTTGCCAGAACAGAAAATATTGTTCATGGAACGTCAAATCTTCCACAGTATTTAATCATACATAGGTGCAACTTTTGCACACTACCGTAAAGTGCTGTGACGCTTAAAAAATTGAAACAAAAAAATTAATAAGTTTTGGCGATTTTACTAAAATAAAAAAGGGCAGAAGACGTTATCCTAAGGTGGTGTAATTTTGCACATAATTTATTTATTTATTTAGCGTATGGCGTTTCGACACATTTAAGTATATAACAATAACAAATATAGCAAACTTAGGTAAATTTACAAACAAACATTCAGGTTATTTATATATTCTATCGCATCTGGCGTTGCAAGCAGGAACTCCTCGGGGCTGCCGTGGTATGATCGTTGGGGACATTCCTCTATTATGTGTGCAATCGTTTGGACCTCTCCGCAGTCGCATGAGGGGGATGGTAGTTTTCCCCATTTGTTTAAAAAGTATGCACATCTGCCGTGTTGGGTCCTAATGCGGTTTAATGTACACCAGGTTTTGCGTGGTAGATTGAAGCCAGGGGGGGTTTCTGTTATGCAGGGCAAGTTGCTGTTTGGCTGAGCTCTAGACCATTCGTGCACCTATCTGCTTGTGATGTTAAACTCAGCATCTGTGGCAATTTTTTCGGTGTTTGTTGGTGGTTTTCTAGAGCGTAGTCGATTTTTGTTGGCGTCATCAATATAATTATGTATTGGAAGCTCTATGTTGTTAAGTATCTTCTTGTATTCGTTTGTCAGCAAATTGATTTGGCGTAGATGAGGTGGTGGAATGTCGCTTAATACCGGTAGCCATTGAGTTGGGGTGGATTTGATTACGCCAGCGATCATTCTCATGGTGTTGTTCAGTTGCGCATCTATCTTTTTCACGTGAGCACTGTTAAGCCACACTGGTGCGCAGTACTCCGCGGCTGAGTAGACAAGGCCTAGGGCTGACAATCTCAGTGTGGATGCTGATGTTCCCCATGTCGAACCACATAGTTTCTGAATAACGTTATTTCTGGTCTTTAATTTTTCCGCAGTGTTAGTTAGATGTACATTAAAGCTTAACGTTCTATCAAGAGTGATACCTAAGTATTTTGGATTTTTATTGTGATTAAGTAAGGTGTTATCAAAGTAGACTGTAAGTTTTCTATCAGCCATTTTGTTATTTAAATGAAAGCAGGTTACTTCTGTTTTTGAAACATTAGGTTGCAGCCTCCATTTTCGAAAGAAACTTCCCATTACGTTTAAGTCATTGGTAAGATTTTCTTCGGCTTCTTCTATTAATTTAGTTTGAGTGGTTAGAGCCCAATCGTCGGCGTAGCCAAACTTTGTTGATGTTGTTTCGGGCATGTCCGCTATATATAGGCTAAACAACAATGGCGAAAGTACTGATCCTTGCGGCAGTCCATTCTTAAGCTTTTTGGGTGTGCTGATTTCTGATTCCATTATCACCTGAAAAACTCTGTCGTTAAGCATGTTTTCTATTAATCTTGATGTGAATTTACAGGGAATTTTGCGTAGGAATTTGTATATAACTCCTTCCCTCCATACGGTATCATACGCTCCTGACAAGTCAATGAATGCGACAGAACTTTTTAGTTTTCTTTGAAAACCGGCTTCGATATATGTGGTTAGTGATAATACTTGGTCGGTGCAGCTCTGTTTAGGTCTGAAACCCGCTTGTTCGACTGGAATATCTCTAAGTATTACTGAACTTATTCTGTTGTAGATCAATCAGCTTGTACGTTAATGACAGCAGCGCAATTGGGCGGTAACTTTTTGGTTGGTCTGTTGGTTTACCTGGTTTTTGAATGGCTATTACTTTTGAGCGTTTGAATTCTCGAGGAATTTCATTAGTCTGCATGATGTTTGTGAAGAAGCACGCCAACCATCTCTTCGCGTATTTTCCGCAGTTAATAAGGAATTCAGGATGAATTCCGTCAAACCCTGGGGCTTTCCCAGAAGTAACATCTTTAAGGGCAGCGGATACATCTTCGCCGGTGAAAGGACGAGAGTGTTCAGTTACTGTAGATTCGTTTTTAAGAGTTTTTAGATGTTCTATTACTCTTTTTGTATGGGTTTTATCTCTGGGTGCTCTAGATGTCATCACAATATGAGAGGCCACTGAATTTGGTTTAATGGCAGCTTTTTGCTGTTTAGGAGGGTTTCCATCTCCAAGTTTTCTAATTAGGGACCACGCTTTCCGACTTGATGTTTGGAAGTTTAAATTTTCAACAGTTTCACTCCATTTTTGTTGTTTTGCTGCATTTAAACTATGAAGTAACTGATCTGCGATTTCTTGATCACCAGTTTTTAGGAAGTTTTGATATAATTCTTCGCTGCTTTGAGACCATCCAGGAATATATTCCTTCCGGTACCCTCTTGGTATGCACTTCTTAGCTGTGCTAATTACTGCCCCGACAAACCGAGCGTAGTTTTTACTCGTGGGTGGTATCTATCCTAAGCATTTATCTAGTTCCGATGAGAATTTTTTTCCAAATCAGCTCGCTTAAAGTTCCATCTAGGTCTTGGGATGGATCTTATTAGCGGTATTTGGGTTCCGATCTCCATGATGATTGAGCGATGCTGGCTGTGGGGGAATTGAGACAAAACATAAGTCCGGGTTATATTCCCTGTTCCATGCAGCTGATTTAAATGTGCCTTTGTCTTTAGCATCAAAGATTAGATGTAAGTGCTCGTCTTCGGTCCATCTGACCAAAGCCTCCCCATTAACATCGTTTTGTCTATATTTCCACTGTTCGTGGTGGCTGTTAAAGTCGCCTAGATATACAGCGGGATGGGGGTATGTTTTAAGAACATGAGTTGGCCAGGTCCTTGTGGGAGGTTTATAAACGTTGGAGATAGTGATACTTCCAATTTTTGTAGTTACAATCTGTATGTTGTTGTCGGTCGATATAGAAACTACAGATGCATTTTCTATGTTGCTTTTTACATAAGTGGCTGCGCCGTATGCTCTATGGTACGTTGCACCCAGTAGTTCGTAGCCTGGTATTTTTCCCCTTTTTTGAAGCTCTTGTTCTGACTCGCAATGAGTTTCCTGGATTGCAACTATGTCGATATCGTCATCTTTTAATAATTTTGATATGTACTGGCTTTTAGCATAACTAATGTCTTCTATGTTAATCTGACAAAATCGGACTGAGGGTCCAATTTTTCTAGTCATAGGGTCCTGAGAAGGACCATTTGTTTTGTTTTGGGTCATGATAATGTCGTAATTTAATTTAATAATTTAATGTGTCGTATAGTCAGGAGATCCTTGGATTATCTGACTGCCAGTATGTGCTAGTTCATTTAGCGTTACCCAGGGTGCACCACGTGGAGGCGAACTAGCTTTACACCCCTTTGCACATAAGTTACTTATATATAGAGGAAACTTTTCCGCACTACCCCAAAAGCATTATCAAAAATTAGTTTTTTTCGATGCAATTTTGAACATATTTACAATGTAGGGGCATTGTAAATATGTTCAAAATTGCATTCAACTTTCCTTCACACTTTATCCATGCTTAGGACTGACAGGTAATAACTGGCGTGTTTAAAAGTTGTTTTTAAAATTTTTGTTTTCATTTTATTTATTTTGTTTGTTGTTTTTTGCATTTTATATATGTAATGTAATATAATGTATACTTTAAAGTCGGTTTTCACATTTTTCTTTTTTCTTATTAATTTTTTTTGCTTTTTATATCTGTAATCGGAAGTTATGAGCAATTCCTCTTAAACATTCCAAATTGGGCCGGTTGCCATATTGTTGACAAATGGTTTTTACTCGCTGCGCCGTATCTTTATAATTTTTTTACGTGGCGGTTCGTTTCCAGCTATATACTGCTCAACTTTCAAAGAATTTAAACTTTCCTCTTTCTTTAACGAATTGATTTTCCATACATTTGGATGTGCTGCATTTAATACAGACGTGAAACTGTTGTGCCATCCTTCGACAGAATTATTTGTTCGTGGTATATCCTCCTGTATAAATTCAAAGCAATTCCAAAGATTTCTTGAAAACTGAGGTTGCCTCCTTTGATTTCGTCGGTCCAAACGGCCTATTCACATATCTTCAAAATAATTTGTAAATAATGATAGCAAAATTTTATTTTGCGTGTAAAATTCGCTGGCCAATATCTCTTCGAACGTTGCAACAACATTTTCTTCGAGTACGTACGCAAGAGCAGCCAGTTGTCGCGTCTTCTGTATAACGTCGTTGCAATCCTGTATGTTGCATGTTCCTCCACAAACATTGAGTAAAATGAAAGAAACAGGCACGAATTCTGACTTTAGGGAACTCCTTCTCTACAGCATTAATTGCGGCTCTTTCAAAATCCAGCGTTATTGTTGCAGGTCGTAAACGTGGTCTTAAGGTTTTTAATTCTTGAAAAAGTCGAGTGTATGTTTCCTTAGTCTTATTGGGAAGAAGAGCATAAACTGTTGGTACAACGTTGCTATACTATACACTATGAATTGTATACAGCTGACCAAATAATGGAGGAGTACACGTAAACGTTCCATCAGCATACCAGTGATCACAGTTCTCCATAAAAGTTAAATTTCTTTCGGTGGAAAATATCAAAATTCTTTGTTCGTTTGGACCACTATCGAATAAAATAAAAATTTTGCCATTGCTGTTTCTGGTGTATTCTTCCGGAATAACAAGTTCAGTTAAATTAATAGGATTTTCCAAAATACCATCCTTTTTTTGACGTGTGTGTTGAATAG
Source organism: Aquatica leii (assembly GCA_035610365.1). Taxonomy (NCBI): domain Eukaryota; kingdom Metazoa; phylum Arthropoda; class Insecta; order Coleoptera; family Lampyridae; genus Aquatica; species Aquatica leii. Next base: position 7,434,184 of record CM069432.1, read on the forward strand.
TTGGCTTTAGGGATGCCATGGAAGGTAACTGCCCAATTGCACCTTCTTGAAAAGCACTAGCTAATATAGCTTGTGTCGTTAGTTCAACTTGTTCAACCATTTCTTTTGTTCTACAAGCTCGCTTTGCTTCTAATTTAGCTGCATCTGCAACGCGGTTATGGCTTGTACTTTTCAGTGCTCCATCTCCCACTGTGTGAACTCTTCCGGTACATTTACCCTTATTGTAGTGACCACACTTCCAAATTGTCTTTTCACCAATCACTTTTTCCTTTCTATGGATAAATCCATTGTACATTAACATATTGGCACCTTTTTGACTTTTTACGTAAGTTAGAACCATCTTGACAAAACAACAACTTTACGAATGAGCTGAAATATTTGACCAAACCCTTATTATAGAATTTCGCTCAATGTAAAAACCAACTAAGTAAATAAGTTATCAATTAAGTGTAATAGGAATATTTGCAATGGATCACCTAATTATCCAAACGTTATTAGCTCTCAATAGAATCTATTACAAAACAATTAAGATATGATAATTCCCCCAATTTTAATTTAATTACGCCAGTTATTACCTGCCAGTCTTAAGCCTGGATAAAGTGTGAAGGAAAGTGTTTGAAAATATTTTATCTGTTTTATCAGGGTGACATCTTCTCAGATGATCCTGCAGCTTAGATGGTTTCATAGCGTCATTGCCCAAAACTTTGTTGCATAAAAGGCACATAGGCAATTGTTTGTCCGACCATGATAGAATAAAGCCAAGTTTCAAATAATCAACACTGTACTGTCTCCATTTCTTTTTAGATTCGGAAATAGCATCAGTCATCTGTAAGCAAAATTAATTTATTTAAATGAAACATAAAGTCAAATTTAAATCGTATGGTCTTAGATTTTATGGCAGGCATAGGCGTACAGCCATTATAAATGAATGTGAGAAAGAGAACCCTAGTAACACAACTGGTTGGGCCAATGTTGGCAAACAGTTTTGCGACACAGTGGGATAACCGTGAAAAATGTCCGTTTTGCCAACTGTTTCTCTACTACAATAAGCTAACTGAACACTATGGTAGATGAAACGGTTGGTCCACTATTATATAACCATTATCCAACTGTTATTTAATCTTTTTTTTTCAATACATGGTATAATTTTTCTGAATAGAAAGAGGTTTTGCAATTTTTTTTTCTTTTTTGATCAGTTTAACATATGATTTTAGAATTCTTTAGAATTTTTGACAGCTAAATGCAAGCTTTTTGTTTTAAACAACATAATGCAATTCTGACCAACAATTAACATCATAACAAAGCACGTATTTACCTGTCAAAAATTCTAAAAAGGTCTAAAATCAATAGACGAAACATTAAATCAATTAAAAAAAAGTAAAAACCTTCACACAATCTATTTCTGTTAAGAAAAATTATATTATATTTGCACCAAAGAGAAAAAATACTTCAACAATATTAATTGTTAAATATTCTTCAACGGCATTATCTTCATTCAACTGTATCTTCTTTTTATTCAAAGTAAACTAATTTTAATGAAACTGACGTCTACTATCTAGGAAACATTTATATATAAGTAAACGACTACTAGGTAATGGATCAGTAAAAAGATTAGCCTTACTTTGAACTAATGTACAACTCAAATCATATCATCCAAATTTTCTTTTATGTCATTTACAAGTACAATATTACCATATTTTGTTAAAAAAGCATGATCTGGAATATTCGTCCCTAAATACTAATTAGAGGTATTTCATTATATCGTGAACTGTGACCTTTAGTCAAAAATCGGAATTAATATACTAAAAGTCAAAAATTTGACATTTTTATATGAATTCCAAAAACGTTAGTCTATTTAAAAGACACTCACGTCAATAAAAATTAAAAATAATCAGATATTTATTTATTAAATACAAATTTATTTACTTACAATAATACCTAAAGACTTATTAAGAACAAATACAACGATAAAAGCAAAGATAGGTTAGAAAAAATGTACCGGCGAATGTTTGTAAGACGGATAATAACAATATTTTGACATATACAGACTACAGCGTTACAGTTCACGAGATCTTGAAAGACGTCTACCTAGGTTTCTTAAATTTATTGAATTAATAGTTCCTTATGCGATTTATGTTTCGAGAAATCTGAATATATACTACATTCCTCCCCCAAACGTCTTCCAATCTGCTGCAATTTTTTGTTTGGACCTCTAATCATTTTTTTATACGTTGCATATGATTTTCAAAGGGGAAAGAAGAAAAATTGTCTAAGGTATCAAAGTTACAAACATCATCTGCTATGTGTAATAAATTATAGAAATTGCATACCAACATTTCCTCACTATACAACCTTTTAACCGAACTAACAAAGAAATTAATTAATTTATTTGCATAAGATACCCTTTGTTGTTGCTCACTTAAGTCTGGATCACATAAAATGTAAATTGAGACAGACAGCAAACTAAAATGAACATAAGCATCAAAAAGCAATATGTTTTTCAACGACCCATCCCCAGTACAATAAAAAAGCTCTGAGTTCAGTTGCCTTCCAAAATTTAAAAACAGCCCAAGGTCTTGGCTTTCAAAAAAATTCTTTTGGGACGTTACCAACTAAAACGGACAATCTATCTGAAGCAACATTAATGTACGCTGCTCGAAGCTTAACTTGTTTTGGACCTTTTTCAACCCAAGCAACTAAAAGTTTCTTCATTACTCCTAGACACATTAAATGCATGAAATCTAATGGTACTTGGGAAATTAAACCTATACATATTTAATTTAGTTAAAATACTTTTTGATCGCTGATGATCTTCATACATCACAAATTTAAATTCAAAGAAAGAAGTATACTGCTTTCTTTAATATTTAGTACGTGAAAATTACCACGAGGTGGAAACACCATTTGTTATTTAAATTCAAAGTCAGTTCTTTTAGTTAAATTTGTCGCATAAAGCCATACGGTTCTCCCAATGTAAGTCCCCTCTTGAAGGCATTTTTCACAACCGTGTAATGAGTTATGTGAAACAATGTTCTTCAAGAAAGCCCCAGTAGGTGCATCAGCAATGAAACAGTTAACTGGAAAATTATAACTTGTGCGATTAAAAGCAATGCCTTGTTTTTCAAGTTCTATGCATTCATTGGTAAATTCTTGCAGAAAAGAATTTGCATCATTTGATTTTGATTCACCTTCATATAAGGCAATAATAAATGGAGTTCCATCAGAAGATTGATCTAAGATGCCAAGGATCGGCCAAAATACTGAATTTCAACTGTTTGCAATTGGAAGTCCATCAGTATTAACATAGATATGTTTGTTAAGCTGGTGGTAGTACCAATTTTTTTTTGATTAACGGGTTCAAAGAATCTGTTAGCGTGGCATGTTTTAAATTATCCAAAATACCTATATATAAAACCCACCACTACAAGTTTATACTTCAACAACCCGAGGTGTACTTAACCTATCTCTATCCAAACTATTGTCAATGTAATATAATCTATTATTGTCACAATTTTTGCTGTTTAACGTCTTCTCTTCACTTTCACTTTGGGGAATTACCAGACATGCCCCTGATTCAACTAATATTAACTCACGGAATATTGCCTTTGCCTCTTTCGCAATGCGTCTCCTCTTCTGACGATTGCTGATTGATGTTGCCTCTATTAGCTATTATTAGTTGCTTTCTTCCTCTTCCTCTGTCTTTTCCAAATCAAAACCAGTTGAAAATTGCAGTTTCAATTTCACATAATGTGTGATGTTGGATCGATTTGTGATTCCTTATAACTTCTGTAACAAACACATCATCATCATCAAACACAATATTACATATTACAGTAAAATTTTCTAAAATTAAATTTTTTTTCTTTACTTAAACACTATGTCATCATAGAAATAAATCACCCTTCGAATTATAGCAAAAAAGACAGAACGGAATAAACGCACGGCACATTTAGTTTTTTAGTTATATTATTATGGTTATGAATTATATAACTTACTTATTAGAATTTGTGTTACAAAAAGTTTCTTAAGTGAAGTATTCTGATATTTCTCTGTTCAGTTGCACAGTGAAACTGCTTTTGCAGAGAAAATTTGTTCCAAAACTCGGTGGACAACTGCCTTTAAATTGTTTCCGCCTAAAAATCCCAATGTGCCTGCCTATAGAAAAAAAGATATTAACAATACATTTATTATTTAGAAACTTAATTATATGAATAAGAAACCAATGTGCTTTAGTTATTTAATTCATCAATTATACTTACTAGAGCAGATTCATTAACAGCTTCTTTTAACCACTTTTCTAATCTAGTTATTTAATCTAAATTGGAACAGGGAATAAGACCTTCTGGTAAATTAGCTACTTCATGTGCAGGTTCGCTAAACTCATTTCTTAGTTTTTGCAAAATTTTCTCGATAGCATCTTAACGTTGACAAATCTTAGCTAGTTTTTTAGCCACATTTTCCAAAGTTTGGGAGTGTGGGGTAAAATTATCTTGTGTATGTAATATCGTTACGGGTTGATCCAAATAAGAACTACTTCCTTGAATGTTATTTGCAGATGGTGGAGATGGTAATTTCAATGTTGATAATGTAGTCTTATCAATCACATTTTCATAATCCTTCTCATCTAAAGAGCTATATTTTTCTGTTTTCGTTTTCTTTTCGAAGATTCCTCTATACCTGTGTTAAGGTCACTTTCACATTCCGCACGCTTAAGTTGTTGTCTAGCCTTAAGAAGAGTATAATAATACCAAACTTTAATTTTAATATAGAGAAGTATGTACAGTGCAATATCCATAATCCGAACTTCCGTAATCCGAACATTTCAGTAATCCGAACTGGCCCACAGTGTGATGACCAATGGACAAAAGTACAATTTTTTTACTTTTTTTGTGAAGTTATTTGGTAAAATATATGTGTTTATAAAAGAATAGAATTTGCATTATTTGAATATTAAACTACTAATAACTGAAGTCATGATTGGCGTAATTTATCTATCTTTGCTAACTACGAGTACAAAACTAAAATTTAATAAAGAATAATGTACTTACTTTTCTTCGGCACTCTCAAACAAAATAACACTGATTCACTGTAATTTGTGTGATAAACTACTAGTTGATCTTTTTTTAAATATTTTCTTGGCACTTTCCTTTTCAAGGTTCAGAAAACGAATAAAGGTATTTGTCTCACATTCGTATTTATACAGTGAGGAATTGAACAAGTCAGTGCAAGTTCGCGAAGCTCTGAGACTGCGCGTATGCTTGTAACAAGATGATACTAGTACATCATTACGTGCAGGTTTTTACAAGTTCAAAATGTATTGCGACCACAAAGCGAATGCCTACATCCTACAACTTACACAATTTTATAAACATATATAATAAATTTTTTACTTTATAGGTACTTTTATAAATAATGTATTTGTCTTTATATTATAAGATAGTATAATGTAAGTAAATACTATCAGTGTATGTTGAAATATATTTTTTTTAACAAATACTTAATTTGCGCCTAAAAAATACATAAAATAACAGAAAAAGTAAGAAGCAGAGATAAAACATCAATAATAGGATACATAATCGTCAACAAAAATTACCGGAAAAACGTATTAGATACAAAAGTCAAGACTCGTTCAGACCTTTAATACAAAGAATATTGATAAAGATATAAACAACGTAGTAAAAAAAATTTAAACATATAAATTAAAAGAAATAGAGACGGCGCAAAAGTATAACACAAAAATTGAGACGAAGATGAGCAAAATCAACAAAATTTCGAAAGATTTAACAACTATGGAAAAGAATTAAAAAAAACGGCACAAGAAGTATGTGGGGTAACCAAATTTAAAGAGTACAAAAAACAAATAAGATGGTAAAACGAAGTAATAAAACAACAAATATAAGAGAAAAAACTAAAATGGAAGCATTACTTAAGATATAAAACAATAGAAACGTACAACATATAAAAAAAGCAGAGGATCACAGTAAAAACGATAGTAAAAAAAGCAAAACAAAAATTTTAGAACGAATTTGGAGAAAGAATGGCGAGACTTCAACGGAAATAAAAAATTATTCTATAAAGTATTAACATTATTAAAAACAAAGGATACAACTGAAAAACAAAAATGCAAGAATACTAGAAAAAAATAAATAATGAATACATGAACAGATCATTTTTTAAAAAATACTAACAATAAAACAAATTAATAAAGAAGTAGAAACAAAGGAAGAAATATAATAAGCATCAAAAGAAAAGAAGAATATGAGGACGATGAAGAAGACATAACAAGAAGAAGTAACAGACGCGGTGAAGTACAAAATAAAAACTTATGAATAAATATAGAAAAGACTAAAGTAATGGTAATAGAACAAAAAAACATAGTTATAAACATTGTTACATGCAAAAGATGGAACTATGTTACTGCCTGAAATGAGGTAACACAAATGATGTTGTGCCGCTGCTCAGTGGAGACGGGGTGGGTTATATTTTAAAATTCCGTGATAACTTGGAAACGAGATTGACATAAAATCGAAATAAAAAAAGGTAAAAACTCAAAATCGGTTAGGGCGCCAATCAAGGACACGATGATTGTAGCTTCTGGACCCCTGATAACCCAGAAGCTCATCTGGTTGGTTACAACCCCTGGACTTACCTTGAGTTGTAACTTACTAAACTCTGAAATGTACTTCAAAAAAAAATTACGTTCGCGGCGGCTGAATCAGTAAATGCTCTTTACATTTAACAATTTAACATTTATTTGAAATAAAAAAAAAGGTTCAAACAAACTTGAATAGTAATAATAAAATCAAACAAAATACTGGTATTGAAATTCGCAAAATTAACCAAAAAAAAAACAAACAAACAAAAATACGTAAAACGATTGAATAAAGGCACAAAAACAAAATAATAAAATACAAAATTCAGAATTTAAAGAAATAAAACAAAGCACAAATTAATTAATCTTAATTTATCTAAAATCACGGCCGTGGGCGCATTACATAAATAAACTTACTTGAATATAAAAGATGAAATAATTCGTTATTGATAGTAAAACTTTACTTCGACAAAAATTCTTTTGTCACGTATTTTCGACAAATACTAACGTTATTAGTTACATTATTGTTTTTTTTTCAATTCGAGACTTGTAATTTTACTTGAAATACAAAGCTTTTAAATCATACCGATCGTGGTTCACTTCACGATAATATCAAATTTGATAAATACCTTGACTCAACTATATACTCCAGGTAAACTGCTGGGCACAGTGGTTCCAGAAGCTACGAATTTAGATTGAACTCGGGACGGTCTAGGTGTACAGTAGTCGAATACAAGCTCGGTGGGACCCCCAAACAATAGAATTCCGGCGGAAGATATGTTTTAATTCAGCATTGAAATCCGCACAAAAGCGAAAATTGGATTCTCAGCATAACACATCGTAAATAAATCTAACTCGAACGTGAGCTTTTTTATGGATACCATGAAGTTCATTAAACCGTAAAATTACGAACTTGGAAAACCAATATTTCCTATCACACCACTTAATTTTCACGGTACCATTTGTTTAACTTCCCCGAACCCTTGACTACGTCACGGAACCCGGTATTTCTTAACTGCGACCAAGAAAAGATCTCCCTCAAAATCAAAATTTTACTCCTTTTAACTCCTCGTAATCCCACTTAATTCAACAAACTTGCGCCGTAAAATCTTTGTAAAAGATGGAACACTAAACAACGTAAATTAACAAAGATGAAAAATATAGTGGCCACGTGCGTCATGTCACGTACGCACACTAAAGAAAGAAAATGTTCTCACGAAACGCTTGCTTAATTAAATTATCAAGTGATCCAAATCACGATCGTAAATAACCTCAACATAAACAAAAGTAGATTCTAAGAAAAATCGATCAAATTACATTCCAAACAGGAAGTCATAAATTAGATGGAGTTGTTATTCCATTGAAATAACCAGCAGTAAAAACACTAAATCAAAATCAAGACCACGGAAATTTATGCGTTTAAAAATAAAAAAATACCAGTAATAATTGTGAAATAACTATAAAATACAAATAAACTTAAATCAAACGTAATAAAATAACGAGCAAAACGTTTTCGATGCTAACATCGAACTAATCAATCGTAAAAAAAACAGAAAACCGAAAATTCAGCCAGATGAATCTAATTACGGGGTCTTACATAAAAGATTCACTGCTAAATTTCAACGCCGGTTACAACAAAAGAAGTAGAAAAGTTTAAATAAATAACAAAAAATACAAGAACTGAAAAGGAGATAAAAAAATAAGTTGGGACAGACACGAAAATGTATAAGACAATTTCACCCAATCATATGGGATAAGGACATTACAAAAAATACAAAAATCCAGATATACAATACCATGATACAAAGCATTATGACATACGGAGCAGAGAATTATAAATAATAAAAGAAATCTAAGTAAAATAACAGCAGTGGAAATGTGATATTGGAGAAGGTGCTGTGGAGTTACGAGATTGGGTAGAATAAGCAATGATGAAATCAGACATAGAATGGAAGTGGATGAAGCAATGGGAAAGAGAACATTGGGGATAGAGAATGTACCAACAAAAAAAAATGGAGTTTGAGGTTGAGAGATGGAAGGCGGTGACAACCGTAAAGAATCCAACAATATATATAATTAATAGTAGTTTATTTAACGAGTTCCTGTGTAAATTGGACGATTTTTTCTTAATAGGGCAAAAAGTCTTCGAAGAAAAAAAAAACGTCTAATTTAGACAGGAACGAGTTGAATACAACATTTTATTTCTCGAACAGAGATTAGGAGATTTCCAAAGTCAAAAAACCTCTAAAAAATAATTTGACGTTTATGTTGACAAGTGCGCAAAAACTGTCAAAGACGGTTTACAATAGCGAAAAATTAAAATTTATGACAGTTAAGAACAATAAACGCGTTTTATCAACTGAACTTGCTGTTTCGTCTAAATTAGTAACGAACAGTTTGCCTTTTAGTTTTTAATTAAATGTGAATTGTAATCTAAATATTTTAAAAACAAATTTTATACTAATTATTTTCTATCACATCAAAGTAAATATTTTTTAAAGTTTAGTTAAATTTAATAACATATTGTTATGATAATGCAAAAATGTACAGGTGAACATTTAAATATAAACTATTTTTATGCAGGCTAATCGATATTGACACAAACAATTAGTTAAAATAGTTTAATGTCATTGACATAAGATATACGTGCGATTTTCTAACGGTTTTTAATTTGTTTGACATTGAATAGTTTTGTTATGAATGACATAACAAGATAATTATAGAAAAATTAGAAAGTTTTAAATTAAACAAATGTTTAAAAATAAATTTTCTACGACTAGCAGATAATACGATACGCTGCATCTTTATTTGCGATTATTTTCCGCACAGATCAAAGTCATTTCCGTAAAGATCAAAGCTATTACCGTACAGGATAATGAATTTTGAAAGTATAATTTAAAATACTTGTACAAATATTGCTTGCACTACAATTATAAAACATGAAAACGAAATTGTATAGGGCCGTGTGGATGCTCTTGCATTAGTTTCAACAGTACGTATAGAGTAAAAAAGATTTTGTTTATAAATGAAATATGTTGGTTGTGTTTTTGTATTTAGTGGAAACTTTTTTGTAATTAATTTATTTATCGGATTTTTGCAGTGTTATAAAAGAATCAGTTGTTTATAAACATTAAATAATCATTAATGTTTAACAAATTAACCGACTACGAATAACTGACCTATGCTCATTTAAATCGTTTTTTATATATTTCTGTTTTCTATCCCGAGAATTTTCTACATTTTTCCAAACGTTCTAGAAGTGGAGAACGCTCTCGAAGCTCAAAACAACTTCGCGAATATTTTACTTCCCCCTTCTTACGACTGTTCTGTCCCAGAACAGGAAACTAGATATGACACCGGTAGAACTTCCTTGACCATAAAAGTAGCGGTCAATGGACTTTTCCTGACCCGATATTATCTTTGGTTAGTAACTACAGACCAACACTTGAACGCTTGTTTCTCGGAAGACGACCTCCAACATATTTCGAACTGCCCTCTAATTCAGTTGATCATTTAAAAAGAAAAAAGTACCAATAATTTGGAAACATTAAAGATTTGTTAACAAAATTGATCACTAACTCCTTTTAAAATATTCTAAAAAGATTTACGTTTTCTTTTACAAATGTTACTTTTGCTAATGAAAGATAAAACACAAAGTCGACGTCAAAAAATTCGATCGACTTCAAAAAGTAATTTCATGTAAATTATAACTAATTTAAATAATTATGTTTTAGTTTTTAGTACATTTTATTTTATGCATTTTTCCAAAATTATTTTATGTCAATGTATATTTGAGAGTTTGATCATTTTTTCTTGGATCCCATCATCAGATTTTGACTAAATTGAAATGGGACCACTCTTGCCATATTGTCTTTCTAATAAAAAAAAGAATAATCAAAATCCGTCAGCGTGATAATGAACATACATAAAGAAACATTCCGACGAATTGAGAACCGCCTCCATTTTTTGAAGTCGACTAAAAGGAGCTTTATTGTTGTAAATAAATATAAATGAATAAACTAATTAAAAACTTAACCGCAACTGAGATACTAATGTCAAAATCCCTGGCTCTTAAGTGCAAATTCTTGTTTATTAAGACAGCTGGCATTGCGTTAGATATTTTTTTCAAACTTTGTTTTGCACGTAAAGTTGGCTGGTACAATAATATTTAAGCCAAAAAGTTTTTTAATATTTTGCTGACGAAGTTAATGTTTTTTTCACTACGTTCACAGCAAGTTATTTAAAAATATTAATACCGGTAAACCTTCCGTTAATTAAATAATTAATATCGAGCAAAAACCGTTAGTTTGACGTAATCATATTTAAAGCAGCGGTTTTCAAACTTTTTTGCATCGTAGTGCTCTTACCAAGTTTTTTGTTGTTCATAGATCACATTGGAAATCAGTGATCTGGAACCATTTGCCACGTTTTTTTAGTTTTGGGTAGTCTTTTTGTTTACCTGATAATGATTTTTTTGCAAATCCATCTACTTTAAATGTGTTTTTGACAGCTGGTATAGTGCTACTTACTTTGAAAGATTTAAACTTCTAACTGTAATAAAGTGTAGTTTAAATTAAAACAAACCAAAGCAAAATTTAATATATGTTGCATAAAAAAAACTAAGCAAAAAATAAATGTTTTTACTAGGAGGGTTGAACCTGATGGTTTAAAAATAAATTTTCAACATTTTTGTTAGGTTTAGTTTTAAATCGACTCAGATAATGACGTCCAGTTTGTTTTTTTTTATATATAAGATTAGTAATAGTGCTGTGATTGCTTATTCCGATTAGTTGCTATCGTAATACGAAATCCTTTTCTTCAATTTTACCACAAGAATTTGTTTATTTGATCAAAAATCTTGGTATGGTATCTTACTATAGCACGAGTGTTCTCCCAGCCGTTAGATTGCTGCCAAAACTTCTGATTTTACCATTAAATGTAAAAGTGGTCATTCTATCAAAGTTTTCATTGCTGTAGTGAGGGTTGTTGACATTGCCTCTGTAGTTTCTAGACACGCAAGACTCTGTAAGTTGCTGAGTGTTGTTATGGTTTTTTTTTCTTTTGGATTCTTTTGGAATCATTTTTGATTTTAGTGCATATGTTTTACCTATTTTTTGCTCTACTGATAGTGACGAACCTTGTGACAAGAATTTGTTCAATGCCTTTTTAACACTTTGCACTTGCCTTTCGGCACTACCATTCGACTGTGGATGATATGGGGGTACCTTCAAAGTAATGATACAATTTACTTGACAAAACTTACTGAAATCTGACGTATTGAAGGGAGGCCCATTGTCAGACACAATCGTACATGGTAATCCCATTACCGCAAAAGTTGCTTTTAACTTCTCTATCGTTTGCGTTGCATTTGTACCCTTTGACATATGATGAATATCTATCCATTTTGATTTGCTATCTACTAATAATAGATATGTCATACCATCTCTATAGAAAAAGTCTACGTGTACTCTTTGAAATACATTTTGTGTCTTAGGCCATGAAATCAAAAATTTTACCGAATTACTTTGGTTCATTTGACATTCATTAACTGCTCGATATCTTGCTGAATCCCAGGCCACCAGCATTTCGACCTAGCTAAGATCTTTGCTCTAACTATCCCAATGTGATCTGCATGAAATAATTCAAGCACGTTTTCTTAATGCTTCTGGAATAATGACCTTAATTCGTACCATAACACAATTACCCTCTAATGACAAATCATTTCGCTTTGCGAAGGGTTTTAACCCATCTGCCTGTACTCTAATAGACCACCCTATCTTTACATATCCCCGAACTTTTGATAAAATAGGATCTTTTGTTGTGACTTTAGCTATGTCTTCGTATGACACTGGTAATTCATCTGTCATATTAAAACTATTTATCTGACTGTCCACCTCTGTTGCTTCATTTAAAGGTAGTCTCGATAACATATTTGCCTCAACTAACCTGCCCTTACGATATTCAATTTTGTAATCGTATGCTTTCAGAATAATACTCCATGTAATGATCCTTGACGCGACCATTACTGAAATATTTCGATCCGGGTTAAATATAACCTGTAACAGTTGGTGATCTGATACTAAAATAAAAGACCTACCGTAAATATATTTATGAAATCTTTTTACACTAAAGATAATAGCTAATGCTTCCCTTTCCAGATGAGAATAATTTTGTTCCGCTTTGGATAAGGTGCATGAAACGAATAAAACTGGTTTTTCTACCCCGTTTACTCTGTGACTTAAAACTCCACCTACTCCGTAAGAACTCGCATTACACGAACTTACGATAACCTTGTTAAGATCGTTATGACTTAAAATTTGATTTTCTTCTATCAGCCTCTTACTTAATTTGAATGCTTTTTGGCACTCTTTTGCAAACTTATATTCCACGCCACTCTCTAACAACCTATACAGCGGTTCTAACTGTGTCGATAACATAGATATAAATTTATGGTAATTTAATAACCCTAAATATGCCCTTAGCTGAGTTATATTTAAAGGTTCGGGAGCCTCATAATTACTCTTAATTTTTCGCGAATCGGCAATGACCTAAATACTCTACTTTGCTTTCAAAGAATTTGCATTTGCTCAAGTTAACTTTTACATTAAACTTACTCAACCTATCTAGTACCTTTTTAAGCAATTCTATAGCTTCCTTTTCTGAATTACTAGCCAACAAAATGTCATCAAGACAACAATGGACACCCGGTAGACTACTCAGAATTTGGTCTATGACTGAATGAAAAAGCTGGTGCCGATGCCATTCCATATGTCAACCTAGTAAACTGAAGTAACCCCACATGTGTACTAATGGTTAAATACTTTTGACAATCGGCGTGCACTTTTAATTGTTAGTACGCCCCTGTCAGATCTAAGACTGAGAAAACAGTACCACCTGCCAAACTTGCAAAAATATTCTACGGTGTTGCGAGGAGATACTGGTCTACATTTATTGCTTTATTAACTTTAGCCCTGAAATCGGTACATATCCTAACACCTCCTTGCTTTTTAGGTACCACCACTATTGGTGACGACCATTCACTGTGTGTGACACGTTTTAAAATATTAACTGAAACCATGCCATTTAGTTACTTTTCTACCTGATCTCTAAGGCCATACGGTAAAGCATAAGCTTTTTTCTTCACCGGTACAACATTCTCTTTAACCTTAAATTCAATTTCGAATTCTTTTATAGATGAACCCTGATGTGTATCAAAAAGCTTACTATATTTACTCTTAACTATTCTCGTTAATTTTATTAATTTTAAAATTCTCTTGCTATTTGGGAAACAAGACATGAAGCCAGTTCCTACCTAACAATGGTACAAAATTCTTGTCTGACTCTATCACTGTTAAACGCAAGTTGTGTTGCCTACCTTTATACCCTACGGTAACAGCACACTCGCCCAACGCCTTGATGTCTTGACCTGACACAAGCTTTAATTTATATTTAACGGGATCTAATGGCACGTTTAAAATTTGTTTAAACATACGAGATGATATAACACATTTACATGCTCCGGTATCTACCTCAAACGTTATGTTTTCACACAAAAGTTTCTTATAGTAATTTACTAACTATGTTTATGCACATTCAGGATATACATTTGCCTACAATACAGGTGACTTACATACAACGCCTTACTTATCTACCCCCCAACCTCTATCTGTGTACAGTGGCGTACCGCGTACACTACATTTTCTTATAGAGATACTTCTTCCTAACAATTTATTCAAATAAAAAGTTTTTTTAACATTAACAATTTATTAGATATTTGATTTACAATTTAAAGTGAATTTGATATATAATCTAGGTTCGAATCTTGCCTGCGGCGATTTTTTTTAGAAAAAAATTCAAGTTGAAGTTAAAGCAAGATACGTTAAAAATAACAATTTTTCTCTATATTCTTTTAACTTGTTTATACATGGAGTGCTGCATCTTCCTTACATTATCTTTAGATATAACTTTCGAACCCAAAGTCCTAGTAACTTAAAAGTTGCTATATTTTATCGGTTTTATCAAAAAAAAAATTTTTAATTTCTAACATTAAGAGTTTATTAGATTTTTTCCATAATTTAAAATGAATCCATAAATATAATATAGGTTCGAATTTTGCCTGCGACAATTTTTTTAGAAAAAAATTTCATATCTTGAAGGGAAAGCAAGATACGTTAAAAGTAATAATTTTTACTGGTTCTGGTACTAAAGGGGAAAGCAATATCGAGGAGCACAAATATAGGAGTTAGTCGATATGACAACATAAGCTCAATTTGCCATATTTTGGTTCTATCTTAATGAAATCGAGAAAAAAAATTAAAAAAAAATTATAGCATGCTAGGAAGTCAATATAAACCTGTACATATCACTTCAAAGTAGTTTCATGACAATATAACCTTAAAAAAATATGTAAACGTTCCTTCATGATTCCTTATAGGAAAATCACACCAGATTTTTTCAGTAATCGTCAGATAAAATAGTCTCTCTTCAATTGAATTCTACAATTTAAGTAATTACGTACCTAATCACAATTTATTTAAAAGTTTGTTTCTAAGTAAAGTAAAACGTGTAACTAATTACAAATAAAACTAAAATATTTCAGTAATATGTATAATCTGTGAAAAATTGTAAAACTGTGTTTGCATTCTGTTATAAAATCCATGCGTAATTACAGAAGCACAGCTAGAGCAATATTGTTTTGAATGTTAACAGTAACTTTATGTAATACTTTAAGGTAAAGTAGCTTGAGACCATTGCAATTTTAATGCATTTAAATTTTACGTACAGAAAAACCATGACGAAGTCTCTCAAGGTCGTGAGAAATACGTATCACAATTATGCAAAATTTAGTAACAGTCACAAATTAGCATTTGGTTTAATAGTCATAAGTACGTAATGCATATCCTCCTCAGTAAGAAATTCAAATTAAAAATTTTCTTTTTTTAATCAGAAAATAGATTATTATTTAGATAAAAACGTAGGAAAATCGGTTCCTGTTAAAGCGCGATTAATTTTGTTAAGGGAAGTAGACATGTTACGTGTTTGATTTTATAATGCAGATAAGTAAATTTTAATTGCTTTCAAATATTTTTAGACCATGTGAATTTAATTAGATTTTTCTTTTGCTTATCATAATCAAGCCGTCTACAATTTGATAAATTCAATAATTTCATAATTAATAATTGTATGATGAAGTGTTTCCTAATTTAATTTATTTGTATATGATAATCTAAAAATAAACTTTACATAATATAGTACAACCGGAAAAGTTCTAGTATGTTTTGTAAATAAAAAATAATATTGTTTTGAATTACTATACGATCGTCCAAACTTCGCTGTAACATTTTGTTTCTACTTTAAAATAGGCATTATTTTGTACTTTTGTTGCCGTGGTGTGATTTTACTATTTTATTTCAAATATTATTGCATTATAAATATAGTCTAGAACTAGTGGTTCCCAAACTTTTTTGGCTAACGGGCCTCTTTTTACAGTCAAAAGAAATAGTTGACGGTGGCCAAACTTGCTGGCGCGAGTGGGGTAGATAACACAATAACTTCAGTTTCAGTTATATCAAACTGTACGGGTAAATAGTTACAGTAACAAAGTTAAGCTTAAATAATTTGACAAGTTATTAAAAAAAATAGCCTAAGCTATTTACTGCAAGACATTTAAATTCAGAAAGAGGGTACTTACATCTTTCCCCAGTGCTGCTAGCGCTAGTAGCATAAAATCATCTCCCTAAACAACTGGAAAGTAAAACAATAAATAAATGTGCGTTAAATTTTTAATATTATTTGATATTTAACTTAGATCTGTCAACCAGGTGTGCTGCCAAATATTTAAAATAATTCACCAAACAAGAAAATGTAACTACACGCATTGATGTTTGCATTTAATAAGCAACGATTTAATACATGAGTTTTTACATTTTGTAGTTATCGACCATTAACAAAATTAATTCTTGAACGTAAACGCGAATAGCAAGCAAATCTAATATTTTTTAACATAACAAAATGTTAGACGCCAATTTTACTGCAGTTTCGGAGATTCTTTAGCAGTAAATGCTGGTGTGCTCGAACATTTGCTCGGTTTTTCTATTTTTGCTGTAGTTACGTATTTTTTGAAAAATTGTGAACGATAGTATGGATAGATGTAGTACTTTTTTTCTATAAAATATTAGGGAAGCAACTAACTCAAAATTAAAAATTTTGCATTGAAATTTTTATGCTGCGTTTTCTAAATCACCACCCTGTATAAGAGAACATTTTTTAAAGTAGTCTTAGAAAAGTCTATAAACAGTTTTTATTCACCAGGATAATACGCTGGAGCACCTAAGGCACGTATTAAACCAGAGATATCACTGCAATATACCAAAAACTTTCACAATTTTTGTACCATGTCAACGATGTGCGTGGAACAAGTAGGTTTTTTGCTTAAAGTCGAGATCCCAAAAAAAAGCTTGAGTCTCGTACTAAATCATTGGGCTTGAGTGAATTTCTGCGGGATTAAAGTATTTTCTAGTTGATAACATTTTTTTTACGTAACCTTGTGAACATGTGCTTGTGTGTAACAATAAATCTAAACATTCATCATGATAAGATTACAACGTTTTCCGGGTTTTGACCGTGTTAATGTTAACCAAAGTTGCCAACGTTTTCTGAAATACGTGTGATGGCGGAACGACCAGTTTCACCAATGTTAACTAAACTACATGAACAAGAAATTTGATATACACCTTGAAATAAAAGTGTAGGAAATTTGTCTTTGGGAGAAGGAAGAATCTGAGAGATTTTGCCTGTCGAGTTGAATATGGGTTTAATACCATTCTTACGAAGGAGTTTCTCTATTTGATCTGTAACCTTGTGAATGTCGGGTAAAAAGGCCAATTTCGAGTTGGATTTGGGAGTAGAAATGTCCTTAGGTAATCGAGTACGGGGATGTATACGAAGGTGCATAACCTTGAAATGAAAGTGTAGAAAATTTGTCTTTAGGAAAAAGTAGAATATGGGTTTAATACCATTCTTACAAAAGAGTTTTATAAATGTAAGCAAAAACGCTAATTTCGGATTGGAATCGGAAATAGAAATATCTTTAAGTACTCGAATATGGAGATCTTGCTTTATATAACCATATAATAATATAATAAGATTCTAGAAAAAGCGCGATAAACTAAAGATTCAGTAACAAAACGTTTCTGTGTCGGGTGATGATGAAACAAAACATAAAGATATCTGTCCGTATGTGTAAGTTTGCGATGTACGAAATGAAGTCGTAATACTGATCATTCCAAGGCAACCATTTCAAAGGATTCCATAAAAATGTTAGCTACGACATGAGATAAAGGGGAACTCATTGCGACATCTGAAACTTGTTTCTAAAATTTGTTATCCAACGTAAAGTAAGTGGGTTTATCAATAACAGAAACCCAACTTAAATCTTTATAATGGTAAGAGAGAATTTACTCGATGATAATAAACGAATCTTTAATAGGAACTTTGGTAAAAAGTGAAGTGATACCAAAATTCACAAGAAGATCTAGGGGTTCAAGTTTTATAGATTTCAAACATTGAATGAAAAGATCTACTTAAATAATAAATGACTTTTAAAAATAATTTTGCGTAGGTTCTGATTTCTCGCTTTGTCGCTCTAGAGGTTTTTTGTCATTGCGTAACTTTGCTTACAAACGACTATTTTGATGTTTGCGTTGAAAACAGCACAAAAAGTAAATTTTCCGGCCGATTAGACACAAAAAAAAGTGCCATTATTTTTACTCCAAGAAACGCAATACTCAACTTGGCTTTGCTGTCGCCAACAAAATAACACTCAATTATTTTTATTCATTTGGTAATTAAACTTCTTTTGCAAATGAAAATTGACATCCTGATTGTAGACACTTCAGTAGCGTCCAAACTGTGCTTCCAGATTTAGAAGAAAGCGTGGGGATAGAAAATAATCAAAGCATAAAATAATTTTATCCACAGTTGTTACGTTATAGGGTTGTAATTGGACGATTTTGAGATATTTTATGATATGGATAACTCATATGTGGTTTATTACCACAACTTATATGCAGTTTGTTATTAAATCAAATTGAACTGAAGTATTTGTTACGTGCAAAAGCTGGAAAAATGAAGCTTGCTTAAATTGAAGTAACATAAACAAGGTTTGGCCGGTGCTTAGTGAAGATAAGTGTGAATTATATTTAAAATTCCGTAACCGTTTTGAAAACTTAAATGTAAACGAAAACAAAAGTCAAAATCAAAGGGCGCCCGAAAAATGTATAGTTTAAATAGACTACAGTCTCTGGCCAACCACCAGTCCGTTCCAAATGGATACGCTCAAATCGGATTTACCTTAAGAGTGTATCACACAAAAATCTGTACTCTTAATCTTAAAATTCACATACGCAAAGACCAACTGAATTAAAGTTTTGTTACATTTAACAATTCAACATTTATTACATAAATCGAAATTTAAAAAAAATGGAAAAGCCAGCAAAACAGGGATTACAATAAATTTGAATCAAGTTAACGCGAATAAAATTTTAAATTAAAACAAAACTGAATGAAAAGAATAACATGGTTACACTAAAATTATAAACAAAACAAAAATAAATTTAAAAAAAAAACAATTACATTTAAAAAAATATATATAACGCACGGCCGTGTTCGTATTAATTAAAAAAAAACATACTAACAAAATATAATAAATTTCGTAACTGTAATCGAAAATCTTAATACTATGGTGAGTAATTAATAAATTTTTCCGGTTTCACGTCGATAAAACATTTTAAACGTTGGTTACATATCGTCTTTAATTTTTGTTGTTTAATAATAAAAATAATAAAAAAACAAATTAAAATTAGCATTTGCAAACACCATAAAATGTTTAGCGAATGAACGAAAGATTTGATAACTAGCAGTGAACTCTCATCATAATTAATTTCTAAGTTTTTAAATCAATGTACTCGCGAATAAATAGCTGAATCGTAATCAGTAAATACATTGAAATTTTGTTCGTAGACGGACTCCTGGTTAGCTTTAGACCAGTTGACGTCGGCAGGAACTTCGATAGGGAACCCCAACCATTCGAAAGATTTTTAATAAGCCGCCACCAAGGCAAAGATAAAACCGCATCGCACCACTATCCGATCACGATTCTACATTACGTAAAAATAACACCTGAAAGCACGTAAAATTTTTAAAAGCCGTACATTTTACGAACCATAAGAAACACACCTCCACTAACCAAGATAAAAATTCTGTTTTCTGCATAACTTCCGCGGATACCTTCAAATTTTAAGGTTTGATACGCCCCTAACCAGACTACATCTTTTTGATCACATCGCGTGATTGAAAACTTGTGAGTTACTTTCTTCTAAAACAAAACCACCTATCTATAAAAAAAAACTATGACCGAAATGTTTGTGAAAAAAAATAGTAGAACAAAGACGTAGAGACGTAATAGTAGAGTTTGAAGACAGCGTTTCCCACGACAAGATGCCACGTTTACAAAAAAAATATCAAATTCAAAAGATTTAATTATACCCATAAAGATTAACTTGTTGAAACCAAATAATAAAATGGACTAATTAAAGTAATAAGTTATAAAAATTAAACATGAGTCAAATCTAAATGCGCTAAGAACGTAGGTAATACAATGAAATTTTAAACAAACTTAAAAATATATTTAATTAAAATACTATCTCAAAAGGGAATTTTATAAATTAGATACAACTGGAATTTTACCAGGGCAAAGAAAATGCCAAATCAACGTAAATACAGAATACGGATGTATATGCCGCGTAATAATTTTGAATTAATTGAAAACAAAACAAATAAAACCAACTCAAATACCGGGTCTTTCACAAAAGAAATTGCACAAAATAAAAGGACGGTTACATACTATAATTTTCTTATTTATTTATTTATATTTATATTAATATCAACTTTAATAGAAAAAAAAATTATTTGGTCGGTAAAGAGAACCGAACTTGACGTTTTCTATTTCAAAATCTTTCTTTATTAAATCTTGTACCTGCAGATCTCACATTTCCTTTTCTTTAGATTTTATAGTAAATTCTTGGTCTGAGTGTTGTTTGCCGCAAAAAGGATTTATGGTTTATTAGCGTTTCAATTTTATGTAATGGCGCGCTATCAACATAGTTTTCTGCAACAATAGATGACTTCCACCCACCGTGGCGTTTCAAATCTAAAAGATCTTCGCCCGCGTTCGCCAATAACGTAACCGACAATAATCTCAGGCTATGCTCAGTATACTAATTAGCATTTGGCAATTTTAGATACAAAGCCATTGCGGCAAGTATTCTGACAAAGTATTAATTCCAAAGATTAGTGTATGATATCGAAGACCTTGGGAAACATTGACAGGCTTTAATTACATGTATCTTTTACATATATCGACTGAATCGACGTTAAAGCTCACTTTTGTAATCGTAAAAGTTTGTGTTACGTAACTTTTTGTGTCAGAGATTGTAACAAATACATAAGCTACTTTATCTTCCACATTCTTCAATTTTAGATAGGTTAATTCGGTGCATATGCACGCACCAGCTAAACTAATTATGAATCCATTCTGCAATAAAATATAAATAATTTTATGTATCATTATGATAACAAATTAACTATATTTATCTTCAACATCAAACAGGTGCTGGAGCACTCCTGAAAAATTGTGTTATTTGATCATTTTCCAAAAAATGGGCCTTTTTTGATACATATGTTCATGATTTACTTTTCAAAAAAGCGATCAAGTTACTGTATTGGAAAAAATCAATGTTTTTGTGAAATTTATAACAAAGTTTTGGTCCAAAAGAATGACGCAACACGTCTATTATTTAGCGCAGAAAAATAGGCTATCAGAATATGTTTGTTTAATCCACGTGAAAAACAAAGACAATTACTACGTTTATTTAGACGGTTCGATCCTGATAGAAACTCAAACGGTTTAGTAAATCCTACTTAAATTCTCGTTGATTCTCAAAATAATTACTTGGGGGAAAGCTTTTAGGCAGCTTAGAAAAATTAATCTTATCCCAACAATTTGGTAAATGGGCTTAAAGTAAGCCACTTCAACAAAATAAACGCTTAATCTACTTTTAATCGGGATCCAGTTTTTGTGCCTAATTTTACTCATCTTTAACTGTCATTATGAACTGTCATAAATGTCAGCTGGGGAAATTGCTAGTTAGGTATTGTTTGTTGTTCTTTTAAATCAAAATTAAATTGAATAAAAAGATTAATAGAAATTTAAAAAAAAACTGTTGGTACAGTGATGAATTTGCTAATTATCTGCTATCTAAATCTGAAATCTAAAAACAAACATATTTGATAACTGCAAAAAATCTAGCATTACAAATCTTTCTTGTAAAACTTTAAAGTACGTCAATTATAATGAGTGAAATACGATGGCAGAGCCATCTTATAGTATAATTTACTATGCACGAATAATAGTAAGTAAATGGCTATAGAGATGAACACGTTGAAAGCTGATTTTATACCCGCGTAATTCAAATAAGTTTTGAATACACCGCAAGCTAAAATCACAACGTATAAACATTGTAAGGTAACAATGACAATGCAAATGTGAAAATGCCACCAGAGTGAATCACTGGACGGCCGTTTCGCCCTTTTGGGGCTCTTCAGCAGTGGGAGAACACTCTACTGTACTTCCACAAATGCATTGACAGTCCTATAGCTTTTATATTAACAAATGAAGTGATTATGATGAGTGAAATACGATGGCAAGGCCATTTCATAGTATAACTTACTATGCATGAATAATAGTAAGTAAATAAATGGCTATAGAGATGGACACGTTGAAAGCTGATTTTATACCCGCGTAATTCAAATAAGTTTTGAATAGACCGCGAGCTAAAATCACAACGTATAGACATTGTAAGGTAACTCATAATATTACTTAATTACTACTTACGCCCACTTCCATAAATCACTGTCGTCATTGGTACAAAATCAATTGTTTCGCTGACGACATTGTCAAAGCAATAGCTACGAATTAGTTAACAACGACGTCAGCTAACAACATAGTTAACTTTGCTTTATGCAACCGAGCTTAAGATTAAAGCTTTCTGTAAAAAGTGGTACCTACAGAATTACAAATTATATTAATAATGATTTTAATATTCAAAATTTTATATATTAAATTTAAAAAACACGAGTACCTATAAATAATACAATATAATTATTGCAATTTGATATTTTAAAGAAAAAAAAACTGGTGCTTACATTTTTAAGAATTCTTGTTTTGTGTGGATTGAAAACACATTTACTTAGATTCTAATTTGCCGTAGCTGCAAATTGCGTGGGTCTCCCCTTGTTATTAAAATTAATGTATGTATATTAAAAGTCAAATATTGTATTTAATATCTTAGAAATTTTAATTTAGAACAAGTATTGTAAATTTTAAAGTGATTCCTTTATATTGTTAGACCCAGTGTTTATGTAGACTTTCTTTACTTGGATATGACTCTGTAATGTAATATTGCTTTGGGCGTGTAGTTAATTACGATTGATTGATTTAAGCTTTCTATAATTTACTTGTTCTTTGAAGTTGGAGTTTTTATAAAGTGCAAACCGTAATTTTCTACGTGCACTTAGACGGCTTTTAAATGAGGTAGACGTAATACGTCAATCTTAAGTATTCGTAATTGTTTTAGTTTGAAAATGACGTAGAGGTAATTTTTGTAAAAAAAATTTTTGTTTTTATTTTTATCAACTGTGCAAATTTCAGAGTTCACATTATTGCATATATTACTAATTGTTTATCGTCTTTTATTACAATTTCATTTTCAGCTTTCAAAAAAAGACTTAATTTTGATATAATTTATAATTATGAATTAATAGCAATTTATAAGAAAGTTAATGTTCTTTCAGTGTTTATTGTTGTGGAACTTTTTTAATTGCATGTTTACATTTTTTGTTTTATTTTTGTTAACATAATTTTGTTTTTTAACTTTTTGATATCACACATTTTTATCATTACATAAAATATTAATCATTTGGTCAGAATTTTGTTATTATTTGACAGTTAAAATGTACTTATAATTAGATAAAACGAATTTACGTCACCGCGGTTTAATTTCACTGTATTTATTATTGGTTTTTTTTGTTTTAGTGTCGTAAGTACGCGTAAATCTATTATTTATCGTCTGTCGTCAAGGAAATTATTCTTAAATTGTTTAGTTGAACTTATTACGAAGGTGAATATATGGTAATACGCTAATAAAAATGACTATTCTATAAGTTTTTTGGTAAATTGAATGACGTTGACTTTAAATTAAAATAAACGTCTATAGGAGTGTCTTGTATATTTATTTAATTGGAACGATAACGTGTTACAAAATCATCAACTTCAAATTGACTTTTAAATTGATACATTATTTATTTAAAAAAAATAGACAAATAATATTTTCTATTAGCGTTTTATAGATCGCAGGAAGCCACGTCTATCTAAGAAAAATATAGAAATGCTAAATTTTTAATAAATATTTGTAATAATACATCGAACAGTGAGAGCTATTTTAGGAGTATTTGCAAATATCTTATGAGATATTTACTAACACAGTTTTTGTATACGTTTTTTCGAAATTTAAAAAAAAAAGATATAAAAGAGTTTGTTATGAAATATACAGCACAATAACAAGAAAACTAAAAATTGAGAAATCACTAAATAAATAATAAAAAGACAATTTTTTAAAACCTGTACATATATTTATTCTGATATATACAGTCGACATAAGCCAACAAGTGACGCAAAGGGGCGTGACTGAGGGAGTTTTTATTTTGACGGTACATTGCAAGTAAAATGCATTTCGGCAGTAAATTTAAATATTGTTGCGTATTTATTTATTATTAACTAATTTATTTAAACGATTAAAAATTATGTTTACTTATTCTAGAAATATGTATACTTTTAAATTAACCGAACTAATTAAATCTAATAATATTTAATGAAAACACTTACAGTATATTTATGTATAACCGTTGTATAACACTATCACTTAAGATAAGATAACGTCCTCGGATTTCACAATTGTTTGTTTACACTATGAGTCACGTCCACTCGATTCGGTGTACACTGTTATTTATTTAAACCTTCGCACGTGCTAATCACTTATTTATCTTCACTTGAATAATCTTCTTAATACAGCTGCATTCGCGTTACGACAATAACTGACCTACGATTTCTTTCTTCGGTATTTATAGACATCGGCGAATCCTTCTCGAGCGTTCCCTACTTTTCGCTATATCTTCTAGAAAATTGATAACAGCTTCTAGAAGGCTCTTGCATTTGCAAATAACTTCTCGAACGTTTCACTGCCCCCTTCTTAGCACTGTTCTGTCCCAGAACAGGAGACTGGATGCGACACCAGTAAAAAGGATCGTGGCGATAACGGCAGCTTCCTCCATTTCGGCAACTTCCTTGACCATAAAAGTAACAGTCAATGGACTTTTCCTGACCCAATACTCTCCTCGGTTGGTAACTACAGACCAACACTTGAATGCCTGTTCCTCGGAAGACGACCTCCAACATGTTTCGAACTGTCCTCCAATTCAGTTGATCTAAGCCACAAACAAGTTTGGGTACTGCCAATTTCTTAACATGATGGAACTCCATTTCTCTCTTGAGACTCCATAATGTTCGCCACAGATCTTTGTATAACGGCTTGACACGTGAGTATTTCTTGGTGACCAGATAGAAAACGAAGCGTCCGTCACCACGTAGTCCTAAAACTTTTCCGACTGCCGGTTGCTGTCTTCGTAATTCATCTAGCTGCCCAAACTTCTTTTTAAACACGACTGCAACCCCTTTGGACATGTCAAGATTCTCGCTTACGCAATGTGCAATGGCGTAATCTTTTTGTGATTGAAACAGGTCTTGTTGTTCCTCGGTGGTAGCTCCGAACCTAGCTTTTCCAGAACCTCCGTATAAGTTCATAAACTTCTCGAACTCCATTTCTTCGATTGGATTACGGGTTCTGCTACTTATTACTCTGGTTCGAACCTGAACTTGCCTATTGTGGTTATCGCCAGCAAACGGGGCTAGACGATCGACGTGGACCACTTTTGGCTTGCCTCTGGGCGGTTTTCGGATGCGATATATGACGTCGTTAATACGCTGCACGACTTCATAGGGACCCTCCCATTGCCTTTGCAGCTTCGGCGACAAACCACGTCTCCTTTGAGGATTATACAACCAGACCATATCGCCAGGTTGAAACCCACCATTTTGCGCTTTGACGTCATATCTTGTTTTCATCCTGTCGCTGGCAATTTGTGTGTTTTTACGGGCCTCTTCATGTACTTTGTCTAGCCTCTTGACCAGCTTGCTGACGTAATCTTCTCCAGCGAATTCCTCTTCCGGTCTTCGTCCAAATAAAAGGTCGCATGGCAATCGTATTTCACGACCGAGCATGACACAGGATGGTGTTTGGCCTGTGCTTTCGTGAACGGATGATCGGTATGCCATTAAGAAAAGGTGCAAGTACTGATCCCAGTCTCTTTGGTGTTCGGACACTACCTTGGCTAAGTACTTGCCCATTGTTCGATTCATCCGTTCAACCATGCCGTCAGATTGAGGATGGAGAGGCGTTGTCCAAGTTTTCTTAATTCCTAACAGTCGGCAAACTTCTTGAAACAGCCCAGACTCAAAATTGCGGCCTTGATCGGAGTGTAATTCCAACGGAACTCTAAACCGGCAGAAAAACTCCTTTACTAATACGTCTGCGACTGTAGCTGCTTCCTGGTTGGGTATGGCGTAAGCCTCCGTCCATTTCGTGAAATAATCCATCGCCACCAGGATGTATTTATTTCCCGAATCGGATTCTGGGAACGGCCCTACGTTGTATTGTTTCATGGGTGCTTTGCGCTTTTTCGCTGGACCATTTCCTGATGCGCAGACTGTGCATTTACGGCACCATTTCATGACGTCCTCTTTGCAGTTCATCCAGTAGAATCGTTCTCGGACTTTACCCAACGTCTTCTTAATGCCAAAGTGTCCTCCCGATGTCGCATCGTGGAGATGCTTCAACACTTCGCTCACCCTGCTCTTCGGCACTACCAGCTGTAGTCTGTTTCCCGTGCCCTCGGCACTTTCTAGGGATCGCTTAAGAAGACCGTCTTTTACTATCAAGGAGTCCCACTGCGCCCAGTACGCTTTGATATTTTTGCCCAAAGCACTCACTTCTACCCAGGTTGGTCGTCGGCCGCTTTCTTTCCAGTCCAGGAGTAGTCTTATTTCAGGATCCTCTTCTTGTTCGCGACGTAACTGCTCAGGTTCCCACTCATCATCAACCATAGCAGTTCTCCGGAGGCATTCGACTTTTTCTTCCAGTCGCGAACAATGGCTGCAGTCCGCCGGACATGGTCTTCTGGACAAGGCATCAGCGTTCCGATGACTGCTTCCGGCACGGTGTTTTGTGTCGTAGTCATACTCTTGCAATCTCTCGATCCATCTTGCTACTTGTCCTTCTGGGTTACGGAACTGCAGTAGCCATTTTAAAGCGGCGTGGTCTGTTCTCAGTAAGAATTTTCGTCCATACAAATACTTGTAGAAATGTTCGATAGACTTAGCGACTGCTAACAGCTCCCTCCTAGTCACGCAATAATTCCTTTCTGGCCTAGACAAAACCTTGCTAAAGTACGCGATAACCTTTTCTTGTCCATCTTGAACCTGCGAAAGGACCGCGCTTATGGTTATATTGCTTGCGTCGGTATCCAAAACAAACTTTCCATCTTCTCGTGGATAACTCAAAATCGGCGAAGTGACTAGGGCCTGTTTTAGTTGATTAAAAGAATTTTCGCAGTCTTCATTCCATCTAAATTCTGCTTTTTCCTCGGTTAGTTTTGTCATGGTTTGGCAATATTGGCAAATCCGGGGACAAATCTTCTATAATAAGTGCACAACCCAAGGAAACTTCGGACCTGATGTTTGTCCATCGGTCTTGGCCATGCTTGCACTGCTCGGATTTTGTCTGGGTCAGCCCTTACTCCATCTCTAGATACGACGTGGCCAAGGTCTTGGACTTCCTTCTTAAATACGTGGCACTTCTTTGGGCTCAGTTTGAGGTTAGCCCCACGTAATCGCTGGAACACTTCCTTCAAGTTGTTCAAGTGCTCTTCAAACGACCTTCCAACCACGATGACGTCGTCCAAGTAAACCAAGCACGTCTTCCAAGACAATCCGCGCAAGATGGTCTCCATCAAACGCTCGAACGTTGCAGGAGCGTTACACAGGCCGAAGAGCATTACGGTGAACTGCCACAAACCAGTTCCGATCGTAAAAGCTGTTTTTTCACGATCCTTGGGTTCTAATTCTACCTGCCAGTATCCAGTCTTTAAATCTAACGTAGAAAACCACTGGGATCCTGACAGGGTGTCTAGCGTATCGTCAATTCTGGGTTAAGGGTAGCTGTCCTTTTTGGTAACGTCGTTTAGCTGTCTGTAGTCTACACAAAACCTCGTTGATCCATCCTTTTTCTTTACAAGTAGCACTGGGGATGCCCATGGGCTACTTGAAGGTTCAATCACGCCTTCCCTCTCCATATCCGTAATTATTTGTTCGGCTTCTTCTCTTTTCGCCAAAGGAAGTCTGCGTGAATGTTGTCGTATCGGCCGAGCGTCCCCGGTATTAATTTTATGTTTCACCACGTTAGTTCTTCCTTTGGAGCCACTCTCCAGCGCGAACACATCTTGGTACTCTTGGATCAACACTTTAACTTTAGCCAGCTGGTCATGGCTGAGGTTTTCGCATTTGGTGGTAAGAATGTCCAATAGATGTTGTGGACACTTCTTCGGCGACGTATCTTCGTTCGACTTCACGCATCTCACAATTTGTGATACTGGCGTGCATTGGCCTACCACGGTTTTCTTTTTCAGCGTTACAGGATCTGAGTTGATGTGTAAGATCCTTACTGGCATCGTGTTCTTTACTCGTATAAAGTTCTGCCAACGAGTAGTCCCTTTTCAACTAAACCGCCCTCCATTGGTTCAATCGCGCGTATGTAGCCTTCCCGGAGATTTTCATCCAGGCGTGCCATCACCCCACTTTCAGTCCTTGCAGGTAGAGTCACGTCTTCACTCAATAAGACTCGCACGGCTGCCTTCTCTGACGAATAAAAAGGAATTTCTTCATTGTCGATCTTCAGGACATCGTTCTTCATATCCAAATGGAACCCATACTTCTTTATCACGTCCATTCCCAGGATAACTTCTTCCGTGATGTCGGCTACCAGTACTTGATGGTCGAGTACTCCATTTCCCAAACCAATGGTTACTTTGACTTGTCCGTGAGTAGGTATTTCGTCGCCCGTCGCCGTTCGAAGTCGTACTGTTACTGGTGATGTCTTCTCGTTTTCCAATAACATTTCATGTCTTCGTCGCTCCCGTGTCAACCAGTAACTGGACGCTTCTTCCATTGATCTTGCCATCGAGATAAATGCTATGCAATTGCTCCCTAGGCGATGCCATTTGGATGATAATCTCCGGAATCTGACTAGATGAGATTACTTTTTGTCTCTTTTTCTCGCCTCGTTCTAAATTATCGAGCGCTCTTCTTGTCCTCTTCTTAGGTTTAGTACGATGCCGTCGTACATGGCCTATTTCATCGCAGTTCAAAGTTGTCACTCCTCTTTCCCGAAGTATTCGTCGCGCTATCTCCTCGATGCTTTCCAGTGTCTGCGCGGGTACTTCTGCAGCAGCACAGCAGAGTCTATGACCATCTCGTTGCGATGCTTGTTTTGCTGCTTCCGTTCACGATTATTCTCCATTTATTTATGTAGACACACGCGAATCCTTCTCGAGCGTTCCTTACTTTTCGCTATATCTTCTAGAAAATAGATAACAGCTTCTAGAAGGCTCTTGCATTTGCAAGTAATTTCTCGGACGTTTCAATATTAAAAAGATTTCTAGTTATTTCAATTGATTGCCTACTTTTGCTAATAGTAATTAGAAATATTAGCGAAAATCTTTATGTTTTCAAACAAAATTTGATGACCCGTTTCTAGCACGTGTTTTGCCACCGCTGACTTATAAGATTGTTTATCTTTAATGCTCCTTAATAAAAATTGCTACGCTTCTACCCGTTTCCCCTATGTATGCACGACCACAAGAGCAAGGAATGCTATAACCGCTGACAGATTGAAAAGGAATAACGTCCTGATTTAAAAGTTGGCCCAATCTAGACAAACGGACAGCTACCTTCATGCTTCGTCTCATCATCATCTTGCACAAAAACGGTCTGTTATTAAATCTTTGGTTCATCGTGCTTTTTCTATTTGCCAACTTGACTTAGAACTCCATCATCTTACTCGAACCTTAGTGTACAATGGTTATATGAAGCGATGTATTGATAGAGTTGTTAATCATCGTCTACATCCAGGTACTCGTTTACCTTAGAAAATTCCTACTCCCAAATCCAATCCGAAATTGGCTTTTTTACCCTACATTTACAAGGTTACAGATCAACTAGAGAAACTTCTTCATAAAAATGGTATTAAACCCATATTCAACTCGACAGGCAAAATTTCTCAAAATTTTCTCCCAAGGACAAATTTTCCTAAATTTTCATCTCAGGGTGTATACCAACTTTCTTGTTCATGTGGTTTAGTCTACATTGGTGAAATCGGTCGTTCCGTCATTACTCGCATTTTAGAACATAACAGGCATATATTTAAGTCTGCGGTTGCTGAACATCATTTTACTACAGGTCATAAGATAGATTTTGATAACGTTTCGGTGACTGCCAAATTTTCATTATATTTCAACAGGAAATTCCGAGAGAGCATAGAAATCAATCGTCATGATGGTTTAGAGTTATACTCTCTTTTTTTTGCTAACGTTACTAAAATTGTTTAAAAACATTATTACTTTAAGCATTAATTATATCTAAAATATATTTAATTCAGTAATATTCACATTTAGTTAAGCGCGAACTTCAAATAACTTACATTTTTAAAATCAAATTAATTTGTTTAATGAAGTATTGACATTCTTAAAATAGCATTAAATAAAATCTTTTGTCCTTGGTAGATAATTTTGTAAACTTTTTTCTTGAATACCTGCACTTAAAAAAGTGCTGTTTCACAACCTACTATTTAAGTAGTAATAAAAGCCTACACAACTAGTAGCGAAAAAAAAATATTAATCTGAATGTCTAAAAAAAAATAAAAACCATAGAGAAAACGGACAAAAAGATAATATTATAGATGGATGCTAGAAATTACGCAAACCAATAATAAAATATCTCTTTTTTACATTTTACATTTAAAAATTAAAAAAAACAGAAAAATAGAAGAAAATATTATGTAGTGCTCAAAGTTGGCCAACTCTCAAAATTATTCTTTAATACAATTTTCTAAACGATTACAATGTAAAAAAAACAATAATTAATAGTAATTAATTTTTAAATTCTAAAAATTAATATTTAGAATTGATTTTTTTGCAACTCCTACTTTACGTGTTCTTTCACTACATTACATTTTTACAAATCTTTTCTACTGGTATGTTAAACTTGCTAACACTCGTCACATTAAGTAGCTCATATATTAATTTTTTTTTCTTAAGCATTTGTCATGTTAAAAACTCAATTTTAAACAAGCTTAAATTTGCACTATCATAAAGTTTGTGGGTTTTTAATACTATAAATCAACATTAATTTTAAAACTTCTGCACCTTGTAAATATTTTTCTTGTAAAATTCGCTGTATTTTCAACAGCTCGTATATATATATTTTTTAACATAGTAAATAAATAAGAAATGTTTCTTAATAAAACACAAATATTATTATAACTCGAGTACGTACTATAGCTTCTTTTATTTAACCACCAGTGAGTTACAATATTATTGCTTAGTTATAATATAATAATGTGATTCAGTAATTATATGTATGTTTGTATACGTTATTTGCCGAAACATTATCAACGTATCCAAGTTTGTGTTATTTTGATACGCAGAGAGATTATTTGCATAATACATATGAAAATATAAAGTGGAAAACAGTATGAATATAATTATATTCAAAAATTAAGCTCTATTGCAAAAACTAAGCTTGTTTATTTTTACTAAACTTTTCAATTTTTTTCAAATTTAAAATCTTTTTCAAATACATGTTTTTGTAATTATTAAATATTTTTCAGATTTCTGAAACTAACGTAGAAAAGTTTCTGAAAAAATATTTTCTTCACTACTCAAGTAACATTTTATTATAATTTTGTTTTCAGGTTTACTCAATTCATATTAGCTCCGAAGATTTTATTGCTCTCTATGTACTTTATGAACAAACACATTAAGCTATTAAATATTGTTTAGAATTATACATGCTTTACATCGCATATTTTATCAACGACTGACAGATCCGTTTAAAGAAAGAGGTCGACTTCAACAGTCATGTCCTCTTCGATTTCTTCTTC
This sequence comes from Aquatica leii, assembly GCA_035610365.1. Taxonomy (NCBI): domain Eukaryota; kingdom Metazoa; phylum Arthropoda; class Insecta; order Coleoptera; family Lampyridae; genus Aquatica; species Aquatica leii. The sequence goes on from CM069432.1 coordinate 7,466,221, forward strand.
TTCTTCTTCTTCTTGTTTTTGCTGGGTGTTTATAAATTGTTCAAATGAAGATAAACCAGTCTTTTCATCAAAATCACAAAAATCTTTGTCTGTTGTATTCAACTGGACATTTGGTAATTAGTACACGTTGGAGAATACAGTACCCCTACTCTTCTACAGTCACATTTAGCACTACAACCTTTTTTGCAACTGCAAAAAATAGTGTTTTTGTAGGAGTTTTTCCGGAGCAGGTGTGAGTAAAGTTTGAATCGAATTTTTATTCTTTCCAATTAATTACTGGTAAGATTGTAAAAAAAATTATTCCGAATAAAGAAAGTATAATAAAGGTAAAAATAATAATTTGACCACGGCAGCAATCGTAAGCACAGACCTCTGGGTGTGAGTTTGATTGAAAATAAATACAAAGACGTGAACTCTGTTAATTTATTAACTATAACTTAATATACTATTTACATTAGAGAACAAAGAACAATATTTGAAATATTAGAAATAAAACAGGATTTAAACTAATAAAATATTAGGGCGCCAACCACCTTTAAATTGGTGATAAAAACGTAAAATCTTACATCTGATTATTAATTGATATTAAATGCAAAAATAGTAAACGGTTAATTTGTTATCGAGTAAAAAGTTTTAATAACTGAATTTAATGCTTGAATGTAAAATGTAACTGAATTCCAGTTGACTCACCACATGATATGACGTTATCGTATATCTTCTATTTTTAGCACATACTTTGTTGTAGTGATAAGATTCGTCCAAACGAATGTAAATTTCCAAACACAACAGCAAGCAAAAACCAATGGATAATAAACTCCAATAACGAAAAATCCAGTAATTAAACGACAAAACCAAAATAAAAGATCCAGTTAGAACCGAAATACCAGAAAATAAAAAGATCCAGAATAAAAAATCCAATAAACGAAAAGATCCAATAAAAAGACCTGCGTAGCAACGGCCTTCAAAATAAATTCCTCTGTTTAACGATTGCGCAACATTTCGAAATCACAATAATTAGATGGAATGAATAAAAACTAAATTGTATGGGTTTTTACGCCATAATCAAGAAAATGTGTCTTCCCGCATCACTACGACACGCACGGCCAAGGGAGGCCCAAGCGGAAGTGCAAGGTTAAGCTATTACTCAAGTAGAGTTTAACAACGCGACGTTGCCAAACTGAATAAATTTACGTGCAATATTATTTGCAAAAAATAAACGAATGTAAAATTGAATTTTAATTGTAATGAATCTAACGGGAATCTAACGGGAGGTTACAAGATTATTTTCATTCCAATATAATTTTCTATTGAATTCAACATTTTTAGTGATTTCACAATGTGACGCAATCCCTAACGGCTTATTATCAGGTGTAGATAATCTATAAGTCGTTGGACCCATAACTTCAACAACTTTTGGTTTAATAAATTTTGGAGTCAATGTAGAACTAAAATGCTTTAATGCATCCGAAAGAACGAAATTTTTCTTCCAAACCAAATCTCCAAGTTTAAGTTTTAAAGGTCTACGTCTTAAATTATAAGAATGAAAATTACGCTCGTAAGTTAAATGAAGATTACGTTAACATCTTGAACTAACTGTTCGCGAGTATACAAAGTCAACTCCTCCTCCCTAAAATCTTTGAACTTACCATAAAAATCTCCAGAAATTGAAACAGTACGACTAAAGGCCAAAAAATAAGGTGTAAATTTAGTAGACTCGTCCCAGTCTTTATTACTGTCAGAAATATAACTACGAATAGCAGTATCAATCACTTTGTTAACTCTTTCTACGAAATTAACCTGTGGTGATAACTAGCATTAAACCAAACAGAAGAAATTTTATACGACTGCATCAATTTATTAAACATTACACTTTTAAATTGAGGACCATTGTCCACCATACAAATCTGAGGAACACCATAAACCAAAAATACGTAATTTTCCAAATATTCACAAATACGTTTTGCAGAAGCATTGCGCATCGGATGAATCAAAGTAAATTTAGTGAAGCAATCACAAACAACTAATAGAACTGTATTGCCTTGTTTCGAACGAGGAAAGGGACTTACTAAATCAATTGAAAGTCATTGAAAAAGGAATGAAACTTCTTTTTCTTCACCCATAAATCCAAAATGATTAAACTGAGAAGATTTACTTTTACAACAAACAGAACAACGACGAATATATTTAGCAACATCCAACTTTAACTTGGCCAATAATATAATTCTTTAATTTTCGAAAAGGTTTTGGTAACACCTAAATGCGAAGAAGAAGGGTCATCATGACACTGAAGTAAAATTGACTTTTGGATAATTTTAAAAAATCGTTAAATCAATTTTTTTAAGAGATAATTTCGCTCGTAACAATTTTCGTTTACTATTGACATTTTCATTACTAGCATCAACGCCTCGCAATTCCTGACATAGCTCATCACTTGTGAGAGCTTCGACAAAATACATTATCACAATAGAATAAAATGAAATTCAAGAATAAATCTTAACTTAAAATACACAACACAAAAATACAAAGTGCAAAAATATTCAAAATTCAAAATATAGGAAATTCACAGTAATTGTTTCATTCAAAAATCGAGCCCCACGTTGGGCGCCAGTGTAATAAAAAAATAAAAACACAAAATAATAATAAACGTGCAAAATATAAATATACATTTATCGAAAGCAAAAATTCTTATTTACCGCGGCAGCAGTCGGAACACAAACCTCTGCGTGTGAGCTTGAATGAAAGTAAAATACACAGGCGTGAATTCCTTTAATTTATTTGCAATTATAACATATTACACTAACTATTTAAATTAAAGAAAAACTAAACATTATTTGGATTAAAACAATATTTGGGCGCCAACCACCTTTAATTGTTACGGAGAATGTATTCCGAAGTTTTTGGTAACACGCTTTACTTAATTTGAATTTAAAATGTAATACCTAGTAGAATAACTTCAAGTTGACTCACCATATAATATGACCTTATTTGATATCTTCTATTTATAGCACATTCTTTGTTCAAATGATAAGCTTTTTTCAGAAAAAAATAAGGAATCAACCGAATGTAGATTGGAAAGCAAAAACAGCAGGCATAAAACCAAAAGATATAAATCCAATAAAAAAAAACCAATAACGGAAAAATCCAGTAAATAAAAAAGTCGAATAACGAAAAAAACGAGCTTAAATATAAATAATTACAATGGTTTTTTAATCGACATAAAATCCCTTACGTTGCTTTACATATAACAGTCTTGAAATCAATTCTTTTGTCTAAATGTATTGCGCCACATTGTGAAATCACTAAAAATGTTAAATTCAATAGAAAATTATATTGGAATAAAGATAAACTTACCAGCAATTATTTGGAAAGAAAGCACGCTTTTAATTAAACGAAACTCGTTATAGGGCGTCTAACTTCAGTGTAATGAATATACACTGTAATACATTTTAAAATTTATGCACGTAACAACATTGTTAAAAGAATGAATAATTATATATTTTAATATTATTGCAATTTCTGTTGTAAACTAAGCCTTCACGATATTAATTAGTGTCTTTACATTTTGCATTCAAACGTCTCTGCGTTCAAAGTTATTACGTTCAAACGGTCGCGCTTAAAAGGTTGCGTTTAAATGGTCACGTTTAACCCCTCGCGTTCAAACGACCTTAAATACAACATTCGGATAATAGAACAACATGTAGTAGAAAAAGAAAAAACGCAATAGCTAAATATAGTCACACACAGTGGTGTTATGTAAAAAATATAGGTACCGGAACGCAGTCTTGCCCTGATTCTGTCTCACTCTGGCAAAGATTTGGGTTTGGTTTGTTTTATTAAAAAGTACTTATCTTTCACTTACATCCAATTTGATAATAAGTTTTATAAACAAATTTTAGTGCCAATATTAGCTCTTTTTCTCTTGTTATAGCTAACCGTTTTATGGAATCATTTAAAACTTGAAACTGGAGTCGTCGATAATAAAACCTAAAGTTTGGTATAGATATCTTGATGACACGTTTATTTTTTGATCCGATAGTCATCTCGAGTTGTCTAGGTTCTTGATCAACTAAACAACTAGCACCCAGATATCAAATTTACTACAAAAACCAAAATAATGTTTTTTTCCCATTTCGCTACGTTTTTGTGACTTGTAAACCCGATGGGCTTATGGCCCATTTTGTTTATCGCAAAGACGCTCATACGAACAGATATTTTTATGCTTTGTCTCATCATCATGTTGCATAAAAACGTTCAGTTATTAAACTTTTGATTCTTCACGCTTTTTCTATTTGCCACCCTGAAAACTCCGTCATCTTACTATAACTATAACCAACTAAAAAGAAGATCGACGCAAGAACGCATTATGTAAAACCTTGCCTTTTGGACCGCGATTAGACTACGGTAGCGTACACTAATACGTTTCAGATTCTTAACGCTACTTTTTTACTGTGCGATTGTTTATTTAAAAAAATTTCTAGGTATTCTCGAAAAATTGTACATTTGCGGTAAAAGCACATTCTTAGATAATTTGTTCAAAACCTCTTTTCACCTAAATTGTCACGTTTTCAAATATATCGCATATTTAGTAGATAAGGTAAGCACGTGCATTATATTTGTTCCGACAAACACGCCCCTTTTAGACTGTGACTCAATCAGAGTCGCGCTCAAATGTGACGATATTTCTTTATATACGCAGACTACTTCTTCTAGAGTCACTTAGTTTAGAATCTGACTTGGATTATAAGTTGATGACCCAACTCTGATAGATTATCGTTTGCTTCTTCAATTTGTTTTGGTTACTTGTTGGAGTTCTTCGATTTTTTTACATTCTGTTGAATACGTTGAAGATCCTTACGAAACTGGGAAAACGTTGGCAACTTCGGTTACTTGTAAAGTCCTCTTAGTTATTAATAGATAAACTATTATAGGTTCTTTTTGGCTTAATGGTGGAGGCTCGCCATGAGCTTGCATATTAATATATTTTCCAAACGAAATAGTGTTGGCGCGGGTGCCGGGTTATCATTCTCCTCCCGGCCAACGCACTATTGCAGAAATTTGTATTGAAATATAAACATAATAAAATAGTTGTAGAGATAAAAATTGATTAATAAAATAAAATAAAACCCGGGTTCAACGTAATGTAAAATCTTTGTAAAGTGGACAGAACAATAAATATATTTGTAAATAACTGTAAAAATTGTGTATAAATAAAATATGTAAAATCAAAAATAAATAAATAAGTAGTATAATGTGTATAAATAAAAATTGGAATATATGTATATATAAAACGCCTATCTACGGTTAGTAAAAACACAGTGCAGAAAAAGGTCTAAGAGATGGAGGCAGGTCCGAAGGCTAAGCGACCAAGCTACAGCATTACTAATCCTTCCTAGCCTACACGGCGCGCATAAACTCAGAATGAACGAGTATGCTGCCTTGAATGGCGTTGTGGACTAGGGATTGGATTTCGGCCTTAGACAGACGTAGAATCTCGTTTAAACGATTGTTGTTTCGACACCACGTGCCCCGCGCTCCAATAATAATAGGAGCGTGTATGATCCGTCGGCCCTGGTACCTAAGTGCCAGGGCTTCCGTAACAAGGGGCTCGGAGTAGTAGGCGATCTTAGCCTCATACGTGGTGGACAACGACCGTGGGCCCTCCCAGGGGATAGCCACATCGCAAACGACGACTCTTTCGCCCTGAACCAACACCAGATCAGGTTTCCGGAGCGCGCCGTTTGATAGACGGAGATGTGGCTCTTCTTCTACCAACCAACCCCTACGCTCGGCCAGTTTCCTGAGCCTCGCTGAGATCCGGTTGTGACGCCGGATCTTCGGCCAGTGTGTCAAGGGGCAGCCTTGGAGTACATGGGATAGTGACCCTACACGGCTGCAACCCGCTCGACACTGCCGGAGAGGGGGAGGGTTAGACGGCATCCCTCGTGTCGGTAGAAGATTCCCTCTAAGCTGGACGGCCTTGATATACTCGCCACCACTCCAAAAGGAGGGTGGGGCGGCGATCCAATCACCCGAATTAGTATCGTCTGCGGCCTGTATCAAACCCTGGCCACCGTACGAACGTTCCAAACGATCACCCCACGTACGTCTTATTTCGGACGAGGTGGTCCCACCGCCGCGCGTCGCCCATCGGTTCATTTTTTGACGCAGTTTTTCAACATGCGCCAGTTGCAGAACCGCAGCGACCGAGAGTTCGGCCATGCCCATCCTCGTCAGTCTCCTGAAGAGGATGGAAGGGACTTGAGATTGAAAGGCAGGTACCCCCAACCCGCCAAGACGTACAGGAGTGTGAATGAATGCGTCCGCACAGGTCCGATTAAGATGAAGGTACTGCCTGACCGCAATCCTTACCGACCGGTCAGCCCATTTCAACAGACCCAACGTCACTCTCGTATTCAGTAGAGATCCCAATACTTTAGGCAAAAGATAGGTCTTTAATAAAGCCAGTTTTTGGGCTGGCTTTAGGGGTACTTTGGCTAGTCGGTTTAGTTGCACCCTCAACGAATCAATCGCTGGTTTCACCTGTCCGGCAGAAGAGTACTTGTTGCCCAAATATGCAAACCACTCTCCAGGGCGAAGCGAAGTGGATTTATAGGGCGCCAGTCTACGAACAGACGTTTAAAGTTAACGTATTAGCGAGGACACCATCAACGGCTCGAAACCCACGCTGGTGCGGATGTAGAGGCAAACCGGATAGTCTCCGGGCAATGATTTTCGTCACAAGCCTTGTGACCGCAAACCCGATCGTGATGGGTCGCCAGTTCTTCAAGTCGCTACTTTCTCCTTTGCCTTTAGGTATCAGGATGGTTCTGCTGTCGGACATAGAAGCAGGCAGTCTTCTTAGGGCCAGAATAGCGTTCAGAAGAAGCTCCAGTCGCGGTCTGGGAAATATGCGCAAGCTTCGGATAGCGCAACCATCCGGCCCTACGGCCGAAGTGGTTGTGGTGCGTAACGCCCACTCGATGTCGGCCTCACAGAACGGCTTCCACTCTACTCCAGTGCTTCCCACGACCTCCTGAACAGGTTCGGTATCCAGCTTTCCAGGAGTCTCAAAGATTATCCTGTACTCCCTTTCAACTTCTGCTTTGTCCGGATACTCAGCGGACGAGTGGAGCGGTAGGTCTTCGAAAACCGCATTCGCTAGTTTTGCTGTACTCTTAACGAATAATCGCTGAGCCAGCTTAAAGCGTTCCACCCGATCAACAGCCTTTCTCCTCACGGTGGTCGGTTTGGCACTTTTGAATTGTTTCTGCCGAGCCGTACCGACAACCAATTCTTTTAGAATAACCTCGAGAGCTTTTTCCAAATCTCTGTTGTCTCCCCATTCCCTAATCAGCCGGAACAGAAGACCATCGGCTTCTGTTCAGCCGTTCCACCTGCTGTGCAAGTCCGATATATGTATGGTCACAGGATCCAACGGTGTTGTATTGGGTTGGGGCCCTGAAGTTGAGATGAGATTGGTTCTTTGATGTCGGTGCCTGGTTCCAGACTCAGACTCTGTCTTGGGACGATCGGTAAAAGAGCCGTAGGAGTTTGAACTCATGCGTATCCTGTCCGTAGGTGGTTTTGCTTTGCCTTTCACGTCGCACCCACTCTGCATAGACAAAGGGGATCGAGGGAGGCTAGCAGTTGCTGGAACATCTACATCGCATCTTCTCTGCTTGGACAGAGGGAATCGATGGAGTCCAGCTGTCGGGACAGACGTCGAGACTGAACCAGCAGGGATGTTGAGTCTCCTACTGGCAGCTCTAGTCAAATAAGACGGACGAGAGTCCGCCATATTGCTCAAATCCTCGGCTGTAGTCGTCTCCAAACGGTGAGAACGATCGTTCTGACGATCCGACCCTACAACAGAGTTCTGGATGCCTGAAGGTCCAGGCTGGTTGAGGTCATCATCGTCGCCTGCCCTCTTAGGGGGAGACCTCATAAAAGGAGCCACATCTACATTCTCTTCTTCGAGGGATACCTTCCCCTCTACAACCTCTGTCTTAACCTTGACCAACATTCGGAGTAGGCTTTGGTAATCGGCTTGACGACGTCGATCGGAACTTAATTAAGTCCAAGCCCGCCAAAATCTCTCAGATTCTTCCTTCTCCCAAAGACAAATTTCTTACACTTTCTTCTCAAGGTGTATACCAAATTGCTTGTTCATGTGGTTTAGTCTACATTGGTAACACCGGTCGTTCCGTCATTACTCGCATTTCAGAGCATGATCGTTGTATAAGAAAAAGGTATATTTCCAAGTCTGCGGTTGCTCAACATCATTTTACTACAGGTCACAAGATAGATTTTGGTAATGTTTCGTTGATTGCCAAATCTCCATTCTTTTTCAACAGGAAATTCCGAAAAAGTATAGAATTCATTAAAGACCCCAATAACTTCAATCGCGATTATGCTTTCGAGATATCTCCTCTTTGGAAAACAGGCCTTATCAACCGTAACCCAATCAGAGTCGAGCTTAACCATCCGTGACGACCCTTTTCCTTTATATACTTTGTCTATTTAAATAAGTAAAGATTGACTTTTGATTTTAACCATGTGGTAAATGCTGTGAGATCTATATTTTGAAACGTCCTCATGTATTGTGTGTTAGTAAAATAATTACAGCAAACACCGGTCTTAATTTTTTTGTATTTACACTGACCTAATTTAACAAAATGTACTTTCTGTACTCGATTACGCCTATCTGCGGTTGTAACTCAAACAAGATTTTAGCTAAATAAATAAATAACGTTGCATTCTAATAAGTACTATAATTTATAAATTTAGCTTTCTTAGAACTCAGTTTAACAACTTGCTTAATTTCTGTTTTGATTTCTTCATTTGAGGCTGTTTGCTAAAATGATTTGTGTAAATTGCCTTTGATAATCTTTATTTTAGGGTAATTTAACATTAAGACAATATTATTTTTAAGAGTTTGAAAGCTTGTTATAAGCTTCACCTGTAAAAGTTTGGCTTGACTAATATTGAATTTTACTTGATTATTTAAAATCTTGGCGGGGCTAACGTAAACGTCCACTAAAAAACTGTTCTGATTAAAAACAAAAAACGGAGACCAAAAAATGGTATTTGTAATGATTAAAGAACGGACAGTAAGGTAAGAAAAAATACCAAAAAACTACCTGAAGTAAGACAATTCAATTAATGCATAGTCTGATTATAGTGTGAACTGTACTTCTTTAATTTTTTCGAAATGTGTGGCATAAAAAATGCAAGCAGATAACCAAATTCCCCATCTTGTTATAATAGGTTCCGGTGGAAGTTTAACATCTGCAAGTTTTTTTTTAAATTTACTCACAGCACAACAGCAATAGATTATCACAGTGTGACAATATCACAGGTATTTATAACAAACAAAGAATATTTTAGTCATGTGTTTCAGTCATTAAAGGAATCTTACCGGACAGAATTAAAATTATCTATATTTGTTTGCTTTACTTAGGTACTGAATAGACCTAAAAAAAATATGATTCATTCCGAAATCCTTCCGGTTTTGTAAATAGTGTTCTGTTAAGCTTGTCATTGTACATAATCCTAGTATAAATTCTTACAATAGTTCTTCTCTATAAGCGGCTTTTGTATTTAATGTTTTCTGGAAACCATTGTTTCACAAAACATGAAAATCTCTGTTGTTATTTATAGGTTCGTGGTAACACCTTTTGAGCAAAAAATGTTAATTATGTTATTGTACGTAATTTAAATAAAAGTCTGTAATGCGTTATTGTCATCTAGTTACACAAAAAGGCAAAATAGGCAGGCTCCAGGCATTTGCCTGACTGTCCGCTCTTTAGTAATGATCTAAAACTTATTTTGTCGTTAACATGTGTCGAAAGTTTGGCAAATTTAGTAACTAAAATATACCGAACTAGTTCTTCGACCATAAAATAAAAACATTGTAGTTGAAAACACATCTATTTTATATAAACAAAAAAAATTTGTAAGTGCCTCAATAAGTTACGGAAATGAATTTTTAAAAAATTATACAATCTCATTTTTAAATAAATTATTTATAATATTTAGCTGAATTATTCAGTTTTTTGCGTTTATTTTTAAACCTAATGTAATCGCTTTTTTTAAGATAAACAATAATTTATCTCACTTCTAGTTATTGCACATATTATTGGTTAGGTTCGTGTATATAACTAAGCGACCATGACAAATCTAGACCTAGCTGTTGATATATCGTCAAATAGGAACTTGTGTGGTGATTTAAATACATAATTACGCGTTTGTCATTGTAAATCTCTTCGTACTTTATTTACCGCTACTATTTATAATTTGTAGTAGTAAATTTAATACCAATTGTAAATAATAATGCGTACAATATAATAGATGTTGATCACTGCCTTTGTTAGTTTTTGTCGTTACCGTAAAATTTATTTATTCTTGTGAAACAGATATTTTGCAATAAGTGTTTTGGTTCACAATAATCAATACGATTATTTATAAGTATTAAATTGTTAACGCATTTAACTCCAAATTAAAAATAACCTACAACTTTTGCAATCTATTTTCATTGACTTAACATACTTAGTCTTATCACCACATCCTTTTTTTAGAACAATTTCGTTGTATTTTTTGTATACTTGGTAGATACAACTGTTATTATCTCGGCTGCAAAACATTTTCTTTATTAACTATTAACAAATTATACAAGATCCAATAAAAACAAATTGATTTATGTTTACTACTTTTTGACAAATTTTTTTATTGCCTTTGTTTAATTTTTTTGTAACGTCAAATTTGTCGTCGTTTTGAATAATTTTGAGACTAGAAAACAAAATAAATAAACACTAATGGACACGAAGACAAAAATGTTGGAATGTAAGGACTATGTATGCAAGTGGGAAAACAACCCAAATCGTACAACAAATGATTATGAACAGAATATAGAATGTATTAAACTTTTGCAGCGTTATAAAGAAGCTGTAAGAATCAGGTGTTTAGAAACTTGTTACTGAAATTTGCTCAAACTAACTTTAAGAAGTCAGTACTTATTAAAAACGATCATGAACTGCATGACAATTTAGCAGAATCTAATTATCTTTGGGCATTTGTCGGTAGTTGCAAGATACCAAGATGTTTCTTCCGCACATGCATGATATCTGTACGTTATAATTTATTCTTATGTTCATTCTGTTTTTAGAATTGTTTATATTTTTACTTCGTATCAATTATAATATTATAAAACACACGCTGTCGCTACCTTGTTACAAATGTAATCGTAAACACTTTGTAGATAAAAAGATTAAAAAAAGATTAAAAGGCTATTTTATTACGTTACGTTGTGATATAAGATAAAGATACCAATTCCAGCACCAGCTGTCCTAAAATATGTATCAAGGAGAGCTTTCTGCACTTCGTACAATTACAAAAGAGAGACGCTGCACCTATTTGTAACGTAATCACTACAATTTTGTTCGACAAATATAATTTTCAGAAGAAATATCAGAGTGGTCAAGGATGTGACGGTGCCGCTGTCATGTCAGGCAATTTCGGTGGTGTTCAAACGAAAATGAAAGAATTTGTTGGCGATGGATCATTTCTCCCGTATGTTCACTGTGCTAGTCATTAAATGAATTTGGTTTTAATGCATGCAACAGAAGATAATGATAGTCCATTAATACAAGTACAATTGTAGAAGAAAGCAAAAATCCTTCGAGAAATTTAAGCAGTTTTGCCATTTAGTTTCTCACGGAATTGAGGAAAGATATATTTGAATCAAACGTTGAAACAAAAACAAGTGCACTTCGTGATCAAGTTGGTGAAAATCAACAACACGTTGGGCTGAACGATTGAAAGCTGTAGAAGCAATAAATTAGAGTTTTGAATGCATCATAGACTGCATCGAAAATGAAATATCGAAAATTGAAACTTCTGGAGAAGATACAATGACTGCTCGATCGTTACTTTTCTCGATGAATTGGTTGTTTTTTCTCAATTTATTATGGTGGCATTCAGTACTCAACGTGATAAATACTGTACAAGTTCAATTGCAAAAAAAAGAATTTGATTTGATAATGGCTCAAAGGTGCATTTTAACAGCATTAAAAAATAAAAAAGGTTGAGAAACGAAGGCACTTACAATAATTTCTTTCTAAAGGCGAAACAGAAATGGCAAAAAAAAATTACTGGGAAAATGCCTATTTTGCCAACATTCGCAAACGCAACACCAAGAAAATGTTTGACGAAAAAGCTGCTGATTTGGTTTTGGAAATACACGAAACACATCGAGTCAGTTACTACGTGATTTGGGACACAATGTGCAATTAATTGCAAGAACGCAGAAGGATGTGAACGTTTTCGGTTTTTTGATGCCTGAAAAATTGAAAAATTTAGAAAGTGATTTGAAAACCAGTGTTGCGATTACACATATTAAATATGAATTGATGATAGGTATTTTACGATACGGTTAATTCCCCAAATATCGCCTACTGTAACAAAGTCACTTTATATTAACCTCCTATTTTGAAATTTCAAGTTGGAATTTAGATTAATATCACTGAGAATTATTCTGCATTTTCAAAAAAAAATACCTAACGGAATTTTACACAAAGGTGTTCCTTATACCGCCCACCCTTGTTCCTAATATCACCTAGCAGGCGAAAATAAGAACAAAAGTTTTGGAAAGAGCATGGATTCTAGAAAAAAATGTTACAATTTTTTTGGAAAAATGAAACTTTTATTAAACAATGAGAAAAATATTCAGTTATTTAGACAATACGAGAATTTGTAATGTTTGCGCTCGCCACTTGCTGCATCACACAATCTGTGATTCCAGTTGAAGCACGAACTGCACTGAAGCTAATCCTGTCCACTGAAATCATCTAAATAATTCTCTTGACAAAAAGTACAAGTAGCGTCCATGGAGGAGGGATCGTTGGGATCCTCATCTAGATAATCATCTGTGTCCACCAGTGGAGGTTCATCAGAATTCTCACTGTCAGATGAACTTGTAATTTTTCGTTTACATCCTACAACTTTTTCCTTTGTAGGATTAATTGACTTTGGTTTTTGTGCAGTTCCAGTGGTTGAGACCTGAGTAGAATTTTTCTGACTTTTAGCATTATAAAAGTCTTCAAGCTGCTTCTTATAAGGCGAGCTAGTCAACACCACGCTCTTTCCACCCTTTCGTTTGCGAGACGGTGGTTGCACTTTTGTAATTGCTGTTATATTCTTCGGTGAGACACAAGAATGGAGTAGTAAGGAAGCGGATAGGGAGTCCAACTGGAATGGAGGAGCAGTCTGATTATCAACTTGGGATTGGTTATCATTATTTGATGGATCAACTCTGGTTTTCGGTACTTGAAATGATTCCAGACGGCTAGAGTTGCGTTCATCAATAAAATTTGCTTCGGTAAATATTGAGTCATAAACAAAAACCATCATCCCATCATCGCCCATTCGGCGACTTCATAGTGGGTCACAATTCGCCCCTTATTACTAGAAAGCCATTTTTCGATTTCTTGATTATAGAATGTTTTAAATGGTTTCATAAAAACAACATCTAGCTGCATTCTATGCGCGCTGTGATGTGGTTTTGTCTGGCAAAGTTTATCATATCCAATTTCCTTGTGTGCGAGTAATGGCCATCAAGGATCAGGTTATCTGGTGTAGATTTGACACAAAAAGTAAAATGCTTCATCTACTTGGTAAACAAATCACTCTGGATCTATCCTGAAGGGTGAAACCCTGAAATAGCTCCTGGAGGAGCTCCCGTTATTAGTTTGATGTCTTGCTTCTTCCTGAGAAAAACTATCATGGGGGGCACGTACTGGTCAGCAGCAGACATGCAGGTCACAATAGTATTGAGCTTTCCTCTTTCTGCAGAAGACATTTTGTAGACTCTGGATTTTCCTTTCGTGCAAATAATTTGTACATTTTTACTTTGTACTATCGTTATGCCAGTTTCATCAACGTTAAAAGTTCTGGCAAGATTAAACTTGATCTTTTGAAGTTCCCCTTTAAACATATTAAAAAAACATTTGACATTGTCTTCAGTGAACCCCAATATTCGGGCTCTTGACAATGACTGAGGAGTTCTGTTTGTCAACTGGGAAGTATTTCTTTTCAAAAACAAGTTTAGCCACTTTCGACCTGCAATATTTGTAGTTTTAGAGAAGGGATGTGGAAGATTGTTCATTAAAGCAAGTTGGAAGGCCATCTGCTTTACGTCATTTCTAGTTAAACCAAAAAAATTCCTCTCCATTTCCATACGATATTCGACTAGTTCCTTTTCTAATTTAGAGGTCAGCACAAGTTTCCTTCCCAGTTGTTTTCTTTTGATAGTCGCTTCCTCTTCATTTTCCTAGTTGTCCATTTTTTAAAGATAGTCTCGAATTGTAGATCTGGGCACTCCAAATGTTTTTGACGCTTTGAGCGTTCCTATTTCTTTATTTTGAACATCAATACATGCACCCTTGATGTACTCCAAGTTTGTCTTTTTTTCTCCTTCGCCGACATCTTATAACAGGATCTATAACAAAAAAACAAGAATTTAATAGAACTCTAAAGAATTCTAGAAGAGAACATAACAGAAAAAGTGTAAGATCTTATGTTGTGCACATAAGCGATATTAGGATCAGGTACGTAGGCGGTATTAAGAACACACGTCAATAAAAACAAATGCCTTCGCGACAAACTTTCCTAACCTAGTTTTCAAAAATAATTACACAATTTAGGAACCTCGTTCAATGTATTTTCAATATTTTACATAAAAAAATATATTTGGAATTGCTTTACGTGGATGTTCTCAGATTTTTATGGTTGCAAAAATACCTTACCTACAATGTCAAATTTTTTAGAAACACTATGAGCACTGTTGCCACTCAAAGAACGACTAACGCCGCGTTACTGAATAAATTCGCTGTAACGCACATAATAGTCTATAGATAGGACTAGGCGATATAAAGAACCGGGGCGATTTTTGGAGCACTTGCCCAAAATATTAATTTTTTGAATGACAGTTTCTCTGAGTTGTCTTGTTTATTTAACGTGTCATGAGTTCTTTGAAAATAGTAAAAGAATATCGCCGATCCTCTTTAGCCGAAGCCATAAGCTGAATGATTATCACAGCCCAACACACATTTTGGTGCCAGGGTTTTTGTAACTGTTTTTAAGTAAGTTTTGGGTGTAGAATCCAAAAATGTCTTTAGATTTGGTCTATCAGATCTAGTTTTTAAGATATTGTATTTTAACATTTTTTTTTGAAATAAATAGTCTAGTTTTTTAACTTTTATACTTTTTACGTTATTACTAATACTATCTGCTTCAAGTGCTAGTAAAAAAACACATAAAATCCAAAGTAATGTATTTATTTCACAAAATAAACAAATAAGTTTATAAATTATATTTACATATCATTTAAAAATTTTCTTTTATATGACTTTCTAGCATGGTAGTTATTAGGGCAGTCTCGCTGACGGCTCCAGCAGTAATCGGCC
This sequence comes from Aquatica leii, assembly GCA_035610365.1. NCBI lineage: Eukaryota > Metazoa > Arthropoda > Insecta > Coleoptera > Lampyridae > Aquatica > Aquatica leii. Next base: position 7,481,682 of record CM069432.1, read on the forward strand.
ATCATGTGAGTACCCCATCTTCCTTGATATCGATCTTCCATAGTTTTAATGTCCTGATGGAATCTTTCCCCCTGTTTTTCACTCAAATCACCTAGGTTTTCTAGAAACTGATCTAAGTGGCTGTAGAGGTAGTGAACTTTTATGCTCATGTTGCAGCCGAGTATATTCAAGTTTGAAAGCATATTTTCCACTAATTCTATATAATTTTTTGCTTTATAATTTCCCAAAAAATTTTGTACAGCTTGAACAAATGAACACCAAGCGTTAGATTCAATTTCATTCATTGATGCGGTAAATTGTGGATCTTTAATAAGCTGCCTTATCTGAGGGCCATCGAATATTCCGGCTTTCAGTTTTTCCGTGCTAATCCCAAGAAATTTACGAATCAAATAGCCAAAACAAAGTCCATCGCGATTTAAAGCTTTCACAAAATTGCTTCATAAGCCCCAACTTGATATGCAAGGGTGGACATACGATTTTGTCTCTCACAACCAAAAGTTCGTTGATTACATTTTGCTTTCCTTGAGTCATAACATTTCTTAAAGGCCAATTTCTGTTAACCCAGTGCTGATCCTTAGCTCTGCTGTCCTAAAGACAAAAAACAAGGATATTTTGTATATCCACTTTGCTGTCCAAGGAGGAAGTTCACCATTTTTAGGTCGACACAAATCACCCACTGACGTTCTTCATACTTAATTTTTTCAGAACTAGATATTGCCTCGTATTCCTCCTTCATGCTGGTAGAATGACCAATGGGTATTGAGCCATATTTAATACCATTGTGTAAAAGCACACATTTCAAACTTCGTCTGGAACTGTCTATAAAAAGGCGCCATTCGTCTGGTGTGTATTCCGACAAACCCATTTTTTGTAAGAGTCCTCTTATATCGTTACAGAATACCAGGTTATTTTCCTCAGAGTAAAAGGGCAGCAGATCCTTATCTCTTTTACGATAAAATGTAATATTGGTATCTGGCTGCAGTAGATTCTTCTCATTTAATCATTCAGAAGATTCCTTTGAAAGGTTCAGGTCTCTAATGAGATCGTTCAGTTCTTGTTGATTAGCACGTTGCGGACTTGATAAATCTGCTTCAAAATCACCTTCGTTTTCTGATTCCATACACTGAATTTCATCAAACGTGGGTAGTTCTGCATCATCTTCTGGGAGCGAAGGCAGACTGCTGAATGATGGAAAGGATATTTCTTCACTATGCAGTACAGGCCTCTTTGCTGAATCTAGATCAGGATTTCTGTCTATTGTTCCGATTGATTCCTTTGATATTCACGAGACAAAAATAGCAGTCATCGTGATGGTTTCTTGGTTCTCTCCAAACTTTAGACACTTTCTCTTTCCAACTGTCCACTGACGCAGATGTTCAATACATGTTTTACATACGAAATGTGGAGCCCAAGATTTATCCTGGTCACCCAAGTGAATGCCAAAATAGGCCAGATAACTTCTTCTCACACAATCAGAACTAGGCTTTCTACTTTCTTTAAAAGTGTACTCGCCACATACATAGCAAAAAAGTCTAGATGATTCACACAGCTACGTTTGCTTCTGAATGCCATGGGTTTAATTAAATGTACGTTTTATCACTGAACAACACCAAATGATACCACAACTTCAGCTACGTAAACTAAATAGGTAAATGTACTTCGTAAAGCAAAGATACGAGTTAGTATAGCTGTGTGTTAATTACGTTTTGATGGATGTAATTATAAGAATGTTGAGTTTTACACAAATGAATAAATACCAAATAACTCAAACTGACTGATTAGATTCTAATTTCTTTATATAAACTGTACCTCGTAAAGCAGAGATATTTGCGAGGTAATACGACGAATTAATTAGTTTTTGATAGGGGTATAGGAATGTCGGGTTTTACAGTAATGAATAATACCAAGTAACTCAAACTAGCTCATTAAATTTTAATTATTTGGGTAGGAAATTTCACTTTTGGCCTCTAAAGATATCACTTTTTTTGTGTTTTATCAGAACTAATACCAATTAGCCCATATCTCAAAAACTGGATCTGCTACGAAAAAGAGCCAGATATTTTTGGAATCAGCACATCACAAATATTCAAAATCAGTTCTTACTTTTCCGGCACCAAAACAAAAATTTTATTTTGTTGGGCTGTGTTATAGTATAGGCGCAGTATTTGTAGATCTCTCAGCTGCATACGATACTGTGAACCATAGGAGGCTCCTCTCGAAGATCTACGACATGACACACGACTACCACCTAGTGCAAGTCATCAAATCGCTATTGGAAAACAGACGATTCTATGTAGAACTCTGCAAGCAGAAGAGCCGCTGGAGACGGCAACAGAACGGCCTCCCTCAGGGAAGTGTGCTAGTACCGACCCTCTTCAATATCTACACCAACGATCAGCCCATCCACCCTAATTGCAGGAGTTTCTTATATGCTGACGATCTGTGCGTCTCAGCACAGGAAAAAGAGTTCACCACCATCAAGAGAGTCCTTACATCTGCTCTATCGAACCTCTCAACCTACTACAGCAAGAACTACCTGAGACCAAATCCGACCAAAACACAGGTAACTGCTTTCCATCTGCGCCATCGGGAAGCAAACCGGAAGTTACGCATCACCTGGAATGGTACGGAAATAGAACACCACCAGAACCCAGTGTACCTCGGAGTCGTCCTCGACCGGACCCTGACTTATAGGGCCCACGTGGAAAAGACGAAGGGGAAAGTCGGCGCTCGGAACAATATCCTCAGAAAACTGGCCAACACCAAGTGGGGCGCCAACCCGACCACCCTGCGCTCTACTGCACTCGCACTCTGCTACTCCACAGCAGAATTTGCGTGCCCAGTTTGGGAGCGGTCATGTCATGCCAAAAAACTCCACCCGGTGCTCAACGAGAGCTGTCGCTACATCACGGGATGCCTGAAACCGACACCCATCAACAGCCTCTACCTATTAGCCGGTATTGCTCCACCAGACATAAGAAGAAATGTAGCGAGTAGACGGGAAAAACTGAGGCAACTAGAGGACCCCAGACATCCATTGTACGGCCATACCAACGTCGACAAACGCCTAAAATCCCGAAAAAGCTTCATACCCGAGAAACCCCTGGACTGAACAGCTAAAGCAGCGAGGTTGGATTCATGGCGCGAACGCGTTAAAAACACCGACGCAATCGACGGTACCAGCCTAGAAGTGGGAGAACACCTACCCGCTGGCGGTGATCTGGACTGGACTACGTGGAAAAGCCTAAACCGCCTACGCACTAGAACTGGCAGATCCAAAGTCAACATCACCAAGTGGGGGTACTCTAGCGACAGCGATTTATGCGACTGCGGGGAAAGACAGACCATGGAACATCTTCCGATCTGCCGACTCCTCGACGAAAAATGCACCATGGAGGACCTCACCGCAGCCACCGACAGGGCCATAGCCTGTGCCCGCCACTGGAAGGACATATGAAACTTTTGGTTTAAGGACTCCAGAAGAAGAAGAATAGTATTCTTCTTCAAATATACTAAATTTGGATTCTGCAATGGAAGTTTTTGCTGAACAAAAAGCAAGGCAAGGATTCAAAGTGACATAAAGTGTTTTTTGTTTTTATATTCAATAAAAAATTATAATTAAAGATTTACAACTTTCAGACTTCTATTTTTATACCAAAAAATAGGCCCTACTGAAAAGTTGCCGCGCGGGTTTTTTTTTGTTCCGCCACTTCCTCAAATACTCAAACATTCGTGTTTCTGGCATGCAAAAACTTACGATGAATTCGATGAAACAACACTTTACTGATAGTGGCTAAGGAAACTGTTAATCGTATACATACTTTTTGGAGCTAGATTTAAACAAATTTTAGAATTAGTGTAGGGTGGTTGAAAGTATCCCCTGGTTGAATGTGTCTCTTTTTCCCTTAAACAAAATTAACAGTTTATTTTTTTTGCAGAAATAGTATCTTGAGCTTATTTTGAGTAGAATACATCTGATAGTCAATTCCTAATTCATTAATTACTTAAACCGTAGTTAAAAATTAAAATGTTTTTTAAACCAAAGCACAAAATGACTTTACTGTTAAAACTACGGTTACTGCAAAGAAAAACAAAAATAAACAATAAGAATCGACACGAAACTAGTAGAAGTTATAAATATAAGTTAAGATCATATCACTATTCTAAGAATGTTACAAAGAATTGTACTGAAAACAAGATTCAGCCAATTTACCCACGTACAAATACACATTCATTGATGAAAGATAGTCGTGATGTTCATTCTTGGTAAATTGCGAAAAACACCTACGTCAATGGAATATGTCTTATTCGTGTATCTGATCAAATATTTCAATGTTTTCATTACGTGCATAATTTTCCAACGCAAATTCTATATATATCTTGTACTACTGAACTACTGAAAAATACAAAATTGCATTATTAACCTGGTTCACAAAGTTATTTTGTTACCAAAGAATATTAGATTTTTCAGATTTTCATTTTTATATAATAACGACTTCCTGGTAGTTTTTTATTGTATTCTTTTAATAAAGACATAAGATAAAAAAATGTAAACACTGAAATAGCAACAATAAAAGAATTTTCAGGAGAAAAAATATTTGTACTGTTGTATAATGTTGATAATTTCCTTCGATCATACTTAGGGCTTTCTTACATTATGTATAAAAGAATTTAATAACACAAATTAAAAAAAAAATTAAAAAAAATCATAGATAAACCAAAATCAGACTAGAAAAGAAATATATAAAAATAACAGAAACCAAAGCAGGTTCAAAGCCCATAATTTTTAAATAGTATTTCTACATTATGTTTTTTCTTTATTAATTGCGTCGTTGTTTATAAGTTTATCTCTTACTAACAATAACCAAAGTCAATGGTTTCTAAATTGTTCTAAAGTATGTAATTAGTTGTAGACGGATCTTTGATGTTAGGTTTGTAGTACCTATATTACAAAATAAGTGTATCAGGATTAGATATATGTATGTATATTTATTAAGTAAATCATCGAGTTTGTTATTTATTGCTGGAAGATATTTATACCAGTCATTATGTAATTTAAATTTTCTTAATTGTATTAGTGATGTCAGTAGAGCTTATACGAACTGGTTAGGTATTTCTAATATTGCTGGCGTTATTCAGTTCTTCTATCCAATTTGCATTCACATTAAAGTAGAGTTTTATGCAAGAAGGTAATTGACCAATGTTCTTTTTATGTGATTAATTATACTTTCTTTGAGTATCAATTAGTAATTTTCATAAAGCTAATAATTGCGTACAATTGTTTTTATGTTTAGTTTTTTTTATTATTTTTCAATTTATCTTAAAGTTATATCATTTTTATTTAATTTGTATATGCAACTCGACTGAAAATTAAGAGGCGCTTTCATTATAAAATACACCACACATTCATACAGTCTGTGGAAAAATTAATTAAATATCATTTATTAATTACTACAGCTACAGCTTGAAATTTAAATTCACGATTAATTTATAATTTGTTTAATTTATCTTTACGTCGTCGTTCGTTATTGCTGAATTGATCTAAAGTTGAATAGATTCTCTTAGTTTCTTCGTTTCAGGTCAATTAATTAAAGATTTACATTAAATTTGGGTATATTTGTACGCTTCAGAACAGTGATTCACAAAGTGGTTTATATTGACCCCCAGGGGTCCATGAAATGAAAATGGGGGTCCACGATAGTGGATTTCAACATACACTGATAGTACCTATGTCTTACATTATACTATCTTATAATCCAAAAAAAATTTTTTCTTTTATTTGACGGGGCATCACATTATTTTGTTAGATACCTTAAGGAACTAATCAAGTAATTTTTTCACAATTTTAAAATAATATTTAGGGGTTGCTACCAAGGTTGGAATTTTACAAAAAACACTATAGGGTAGAGGCACCACTTATGGCCACTTGAAGAACTTTTTAATTATTATTGCATTGAGAAAAATATGGAAATGGAAAAACACCTTTTTTCTTAATGTCACTTTATGCTTCAAAATCTGCTCTTTTAGAAAATCAATTGATATTAAAGATTAAATATAATTTAAAAATATTACAACGCTTTATATTTTAAACGATGAAATTCCCTACTTTTGGCCATCTGTTTCTACATTTGGCCATACATTTTCTCCACTTTAGGCCATTTAAAAATTATTAAAACGCGAAATACAATTTTTGCAAGTATAGGTACAAGCCTACATATTTATTGAAATACAAAGCTGTAGATGAAACAAAAATAAATTTCTGGTACAAATAGGTAAGTAATATAAGAGGAAAGTTTATAAACAACGTTTGTTACATTATATCTGTTCAGAAATGTCTACTTGACTTGGAAAAAATTGTCTTGCACTTTCTCCCCTTGTCTTCAACAGTGAGCTCGGGTAGTTTCCCTAAAATATCGCATTGATTTATGGTAGAAATGTCATTTTCTATAGGATAAAAAACAGTCTTCTCATCATTGGCAGTCTTATAACATTGTATTTTATATTCTTCTGATGATAAAATTTCTAGAATTTTAGCCACATATCTATACGTTGTCGTCGATCTTTTACCAGTTAGCTTGAATCTTACAAGTACAGAATCTCCCAAATTGAGATCTTTGGGTTCGAAGATTTCAATGTCTTCCTGTTCAAATACCGTGAAGTCAATATCGTCTCCACTGCTACCACTTTCCACCCAGACTTAAAGGTCTTGTGAGGAAGAGCCTGAATCTATGTCTTGTTTTTGATGTTTTGTTGGCTTCTGTTTAAGTTTTTCGCCTTTTTTTTAGCCATCATCTGTTTCTTACTCTCTCGAGCCTGTTTCCTTTCTTGCTGTTCTCGTTCTTTTTCCATTTTGAGCCTCTCGCATTCTTCGTGATACTCCACCCATTTATCAGATGAAATAACACTTGATGTGTATTCTTCTTTGAGTCAGTATTATTTTCTTTAGGATAAGGAAGTACATTATAAAATACTTTGAACATATTGTTTTTTGAGCGAAGCAAATATTACGTGTTACTTGTTCTACCCTATCTGGACGAGATGTAGTAGCCAATGCAGTATTACTATCATTTGATGTGGCCGAAACTTCTTTCGGTTTATCAACTGGGAGCATATCAGTTAAAATGCTAGCATCTAGAGGAGATACTGGAGGGGTTTGGAGATCATTTTCAAGTGCAGGATCCTCGCTCACTAACTTTGGTAGGCCTTCTACATCACTTGCAATTTGATGCCAAACATTGTACAAACTCTTAGTATTACCTTCCCATTCGTAGTTTTGTCTTTTTGTTTGCTTGAATTTATCTAGTAAAACCACATCAATCTTTGATTCTAGATACTTCAAACAATCTGCAGCTGCTGCGTCAATATCTCGGGTTTGCTATGTTTCGGGTTTCCTCAGAATAATTTTACTATAATCCACATTATTTGATGAAAAAGGATAAAGGCCTGTTGTTCTAAATCTTGATATTATATTTGATGTCATTTTTGGATCTTCAATCAACTGAGATCTCTTGACCATTGTTCTCTATCTTATATTTTCGCAGAATATTTCTCCACTTTTTGTTTAAAGCTGCAAACACAGCGACATCCAACGGTTGAAGGATGTGAGTAGCATTAGGGACCAGTGTTATTAATATTACTTCATTTTCTCTGCAGAACTTACTTAAATGGAGAGTCAGATGAGATGCGTGTCCATCTAAAAAGATGATAACGGGTAACTCGATTTGAGACTCCTTAAGGTATAGTACAAAGACGTTGGAGAAATATTCGTAGAAACATACTGCAGTCATCCAGCCTTTTTCACTTTTTCCAATCCCCCAACCTTTAGGAGCTGCTTTAGACACAGCAGATGGAATCCGGTCATATTTAAAGATTGTTAACAGAGGAACGAATTTTCCTGCTGCATTAACTGTGAACAGTGTTGTTACATTTTCCTTGTCTGATGATAGTCGTTCATCGTAGACATGTTTTCCTCGTAATCCAATAACAGTACCACTTTTTGAAGCTAAACAGAAACATGTTTCATCCATATTAAAAATCCTGTGTGGATTTTCTAATACACTGGTGGCATTAATTTCGCTTGAATCCCGTCAAACCACTTGCGGATTTTCTCTTCAGTTACTGCACCTCTTCCACCGTGAATGTATTCGGCTTTCTTTTGTGAAAATTGTTTGTGGCGATTAAGGAAGCTGTAATACCATTTTTTTCATGGACGATCGTTGACGACAAGAGTTTTAATATTTGCTTCTCGTACCAATTTTTGTACTGAAGTCAGTAACCCGTCTTTATCAATTGAAAATCCCATTTTCGCACAAGCAAGTATCCATTCAACCAACTGGTTTTCAGTATCCTTTCCCAAGTGAGACTCGAATCCGCAGTGCCTTGAATCTCTTAGATACTTTCCTGATACTTTATTACGCAAAGTAGTTCTTGGTATATCAAATTCACGACTTGCTTTGGCAACAGCCATTCCGTCATAAATGGCATTTAAAGCAAGATTAAGTTTTGTAGGAGAATACTGAAATTTTGCCTTTCCCAGCTTTTCTACTCGGCCTTTATGGGTTTTATTTAGTGCTTTTGGCATTTTAACTGAAATAAATATTACACATTTATGTAAATATATTACATTAGGTATTTATTTAAACAAAAAAGTAAACTGCTCAAAAGTAGTTTTTGCTTATCTACTTATGGCCAGCAGGATGGCCATAAGTGGGTAACTAGTGAATTATTGATTCCACTAGCGGCCATTGTCATTATACAAATATCATACTGTTAAGTGTAACAAACAATAAAAAATATTCAACAAAAAATATATGCTTACCTTAATTACAGACTTCAGTGCAGAAAAAAAACCGTTAGTAGGAGATTCAAAACGATGATTTAAGATCACTCGAACTGCTGCAATAAAGCTAAAATGCAGCTTAGATAAATTTCTGTCACTGTACCGACTTAATATTGACTGAAATGACATTTTAGCAGCTACAAGGTCATTGGTAGATAGACACCATGTTTATTATTCAACTAATTATAGTAGAGTGGCTATAAGCAATGGATATGTGGTGCCTCTACCCTACATTAATTGGAAAATTTTATTTATCGATCCGGACATTTAGCATGCAAAATTATTGTTACTATTACAAAAAAAATACGTTGAAATATTAAAATTATGTATTACTGCGATACAAGGGTTGATTTCTTGGAGTTAGGGTATTTTTTTTCTATAATCTTTCACCAACAAAAGCAAATATTGCTTTTGTTCTTCATCTGTGGTTAACAGTTTATTAAATTCCTCAATTAAAGCAACACCACGCTCAGCAATATCATTCACTACTCGCATAGAATGAACGATTTTCTTTGCCTCTCAAAATCAGCGTCTACAATCCAAGTTTCAACTTCTTTATTCAAAAACTCTGATGAGATCCACATGATCGTAAGGAATTGCTCGTCATAAAGTCTTCAGTTTTCTCTTCGCTTTTTCTTTTTGGGCAATCTTTTGTGCCTTTGATTTTTAGTGCATCTACCACTCGTTTCTTATCTTGAACTGAAAGTTTGTCGTCGAAAAATGCGAAAGACACCAGTTCTTCCGACAAATACCACAAATAACCCAGTATTTTCTATAGGGCAACAGTAGCAATTTCCGGGTTTATCCTATCAAAGTCTTTAAAGTCTTTCAATAATTGTATGTCGTTTCTCGGTGCTGACCATCCGGTAGGGGCTTGAAACCAGTATTTTATATAATCACCGTGAAAATGCATATTTCTCTCACAACTTTCTCTTCCTTTTTTCTCAGTTGAAACTGATGTTTAAATAAGAAAATTTTTAAGCAGTACAAAGCTTTTGCCATCCATCTAGCCCGGTGTAGCCCAGCTGGTCTCCTAAATGAAATACTTTTTTCGGGTACTCCTCCCAAGTTAATAATTGTGAGATGTAACAATTCTTTGTAGTCGTCTCGAGGTTGATGCACTTGGAGTTGTTTTTGCGCAAATGAAATCGTGTCAGCGACAACATTTTCCTCGATGTTTGAAGTAGTGTCATTAATTATTGTATTATAATATTTTTAGTATATGTTGTACAAATTGTTCTTTAAACCTTTTGAACAATCAGGACCACTAGACAGTCCGAGCGATTGATCCACTACAGCTGATAACATAATTTCTAAAATGTGATGGCGACAAGAAAGCCAAAACATATCTCTCTCCATTTTTATCTCCAATTGAACGCATGCTCCATTTTTCAAACCGGTGTTTACAGCTGTAGTGTCAAAACATAAACATTTTACTTTATCGGTCAAGCCCCATGAATTTATTGTTTCGCCAGAAGTTGATTAATCCCATTGCCAGATACCAAAATGGACAGACGATCTACAGTTTTATGCCCAGTAATATCTTCAATTAACTTTCCATCACAATAAATTGTTAATGGCAAATCATGTTTGAACTCGGTTTTCAGAGACTCTGCTACTGCTTTACGATTTTTCAAACGGTACCGACGAATTGAAGATCTGTTGACATTAAACTCTGATGGGTCACGTCCTGTACTTTTCAAAGCAGAGACGATGACCGTAGTCGCTTTTCTATCACTCAATTTACAGACATCAAGGCTGGAAGCTAATTGGCTATTAAAAATATCTTTTCGAGCTCGCTTTTGGGGTGGTTACGCTTGCGGAGATTCTGATGCGTCTTTGAAATCAGGTGCACTTGTTTCATCGCTACTGGAGAACTATGACGAAGAAAGGAAAGCCTTTTCTGTCAAAGCTGATATATTTTTGCTTTCACGTTCGCGCAGTTTTTTAATACGTCCTTCTTTTTCTTCCATTTTCTTCCATTTTATTAATTTTTTTCTGTCTACTGAACCAAATACACCCTGTCGTCCTTTTTTTCGTTGTCCTAATAAAAATTGCTTGTCCTCTTCAACAAGCATCACAATGAGCAATATCAAATAAATCTTCTAATTTTTGTTGCCAATCTTGTTCTTTGTTCTTTAATGCTTCGGAACGTTTCTTCTTGTTCTCTTAATTTTTTTTTCACATTCTGCCATTCCTTGAAGTGTTTTCTTATTTTACTAATTACATGTTTTTTCGATCTTATCGGTATACTAGCTTTTTCCCACAAACCTATCACTTCGCATGCAGTTACAGTCGCAGATTTAAGAATAGTTTTTCTTGCTTCGTTTTTGTAGTAAAAAAACAAACGTAATACTTTACTGATAGAAGACAACTTTGTCGAGTTTAGTTTAGGCAGTGATTGGCCGAACAGCCAAATGTTGGTTTTATTTCGAGTAACTACACTGACGCCGGTACTTGTGGATGCCATTGTAAATTAAAACAAGTTTATATGCTCTATAAGAAAACGCGCGCGTTCTTTCGTTAATGACTGAACTCTAACTGAAGTGTTGAGCAGGCTCACTGCTCAATCTCGACTCGCATGGACAGGAAAGTGGCGGGGAACCTTACTTAATGACGGTTTTCTACTTTAAATAATAATCAAAGATAAATATAGTTACAGGAATCAATTAGAGAGACTCATAGTTGAAGTGGACATACAATGTTTTTGTTAAAGTTTGGCTAGTGATAGCAATCCCTAAATCATGTCCAAAAATTCAAAAAAACGGTTTCATATTTTATGGTAGAGAATCGTATGGTAAGGTGCCGCGATAATATTTCAAAAGTCGAAAAATAAGGACCACACTAATATACATTATTTATAAAAGTATATATAAAGTAAAAAATTGATTATATATGTTTATAAAATTGTGTAAGTTGTAGGATGTAGGCATTCGCTTTGTAGTCGCGATACATTTTGAACTTGTAAAAACCTGCACATAATGATATACCAGTATCATCTTGTTACAAGCATACGCGCAGTCTCAGAGCTTCGCGAACTTGCACTGACTTCTTTAATTCGTCACTCTAGAAATACGAATGTGAGACAAATACGTTTATTCGTTTCCTGAATCTTGAAGAGGAAAGTGCTAAGAAAATATTTAAAAAAATATAAACTGGTAGTTGATCACACCAGTTATAGTGAATCAGTATTATTTTGTTTGAGCGTGCCGGAGAAAAGTAAGTACATTATTTTTATTAAATTTTAGTTTTGTGCTCGTAGTTAGCAAACAGATAAAATACACCAATGATGACTTCAGTTATTAGTAGTTTGATATTCAAATCATGCAAAATTACACGAGTACTCTTAATAGTTTCTTTTTCAAAGTATTAGCAATCGTTATTATAATTACAGTGCGATTTCCGTAATCCGAACTAATTGCTGCAAGGTGATGATCGGATTATGGAATGTTTTCGGAAATATCTAAAAAAAGACAACTGTACATACATATTACGTATGTATTTTATTATTAACATACAATACGTTACCACTTTGAAAGATAAATTAAGAAAAATATGAAATCCACAACTGTACAGCTGCGTGTTTTTTTAAGAATTTCCAATACACACTCTCATTTGTTTGTTTTTTTTTCATAGAATTTAAATGTTTACATATAGAAAACATATTTAAAAAAATTATTTTGGAATTAAACTACATATTTTGGCCGGTCACATAAATAAATATGTATGTGTGTCAACATTTACTTATTTACGACTTTGCTAGGCATTTATTATTCTTTCATAAATACATATATCTTACCAAATAACTTCACATACAAAGTAAAAAAAGTGTGCTTTTGTCCATTGGTCGTTACGATGTGGGCCAGTTCGGATTACTGGAATGTTCGGATTACGGAAGTTCGGATTACGGATATTGCACTGTATATACTTCTCTATATTAAAATTAAAATTTTGTATTATTGCTAAAGTAGAACCAGTGAATTTCTACACATGACAGTCGAATGTACGTAGAGATAAATCACATAAAAATTTGTTATTATTATTCGTTGTACAATATTTTGTTTTAACATTTTTTTCAAATTGTTCAAATTTCCTTAAAGTTCCATCATATCAAACCCTTAAGTAACATTCATAACATTCCCCTTCTCACATTCATTTATAATGGCTGTACGCCTATGCTTCTTCTTCTTCTTCTTCTTGTTGTAAGCCCTTGGCTTGTTCTACCTATTCTGCTCTGCTTCCTGAGATGTGGACGTCCAGCACTCTTTCCACCGTTTGGGGGTGGCGCCTTGGCAGACGTCTTGATAGTGGTTTTCCATTTCTGGCGATCTAAGCCAACCCGCTGTCATCCATCCTGGATACATGTTCGTTCCAACCGCGCCTTCTCGTTCGCATTCAACGTACTATATCCATGGCGTCGAATTCTTCTCTAATTTCGCTGCTTCTACGGTGGTCCAGTAATGTATTACTTGTTATTGTTCTTAGAATTTTCATTTCGTGTGTTCGATACATTCTTTTTGTTACTACCGTCTCTGCTCTTGTTCTATCTAACGCACGCTTTATATATTCAAGTTTTTGTATTTGTCGATATGCAATTATGTTTCCAGATGGTATGTCTTAAAGCATCCGCGATTCTAGATGCTTTATTAGCTTGTTGTCTTACAATGCTGTTTAAGTTCCCATAAGCTGAAATAGTAGTTCCCAAATAGTTAAATTGTTTGATAATTTTGTCATTAATCACTATTTTGCATCTCCGCGGCTCTCTTGCTATCGTCATAGTTTTGGTTTTTTTTATTGAGATTTGCATATTTACTTTTTTTGCTGCGGTGTTGAATGCTTGCGTCAGTCGTTGTAAGCCATCCTCAGTTTCAGCTAGGAGAATAGCATCATCTGCATAGCTCACAATTTTAACTTATTGTCCACCCATGCTGTAACCGTGATTCACCTTACGTACTTCTTCTATTAAATTGTCCATTAAAAGGTTGAATAGTAATGAACTAAGGCTGTCCCCTTGTCGTATGCCCGCCTTTACGTGTAAATGATCTAATGTTTGTGTGTTACTTTTAATTACTGTAGTGTTGTTACTGTTAAGTTGAACTATGGTTTCGATGATATTCGTATGTATATTGTGGCGTTGTAGTTCTTTTATAGCATCTGTAATCCGTGCCCTATCAAATGCTTTCGTTAGGTCAATGAAGCATAGAAAAGCAGGTTTATTGTACTCTATGGACTTTTTGGCAATCTGTCTAACGATAAAAATGGCATCGGCAGTAGAACGGTTTTTTCTGAAGCCTTGTTGTTCTTCGCTTATTTGGACTTTATTAGCAATATGTTGACTCAAGAGTTTGGTGAACAGCTTCAGCGAGCTATTTAGAAGCGTAATTCCGCGGTAGTTCTCCGGGTTACATAGGCTTCCCTTTTTGTGCAACGGTATAGTCGTACTGTCCCTCCAACTGGTTGGTATAGCTGTATTCTCTAATATGTTGTATAAGTCAGCAAGTTGACCTGCTAAGTTTTCACCTCCGTGTTTTAACAGCTCGTTGGATATGTTGTCCGCGCCAGGTGACTTTCCATTTTTCAATTTTCTCATCTCATCTGGTACTTTTTCGGTAGTTAGTACTACTAATCCATCGGTGTTCAATGGTGTCTTGCGCATAAGTTTTGGGATTGTTTTGCCTTCGCTTAATATATCGTTGCTCGAGTATAGTGTTCTGAAATGATCGGTCCATTCTTTTAAGGATATTTTGTCTGTTTGTACGGCTTCATTAACTTCTCTCTTTGACGCTCTCAATATCTTCCAGATTCGTTTTTGGGATCCATACATATCGTTCTCCATTTCTCTACTGAAGTTCTCCCAATACTCCCTCTTTATTTGTCGGATTCTGTCGTTTGCTCTGTTTCTAATTTTGACGTACTGAATGTAGTCTCGAGGTGTCTTGCTCAATTTATATCGGAGATGTGCTTTTTTCTTTTCTTGTGCCAATTCTTTAATTTTAGGTGTAAACCATGGTTTTCCATTCTTTCTATTGTTTGATTTTTTTAGAATGCGTATTCCAATTGCTTCTTTGGCTGCATTTGTTATATTAATTTTTAGTTTTTCCCACATGATGTCGGGGGATTCACCCTGGATAATTATGTTATTATCTAGATTTTGTTTGAGACGTCGTTGATACAGATCGATAGTGCTTTGGTTCCTGAATGATTCAATGTTGAACTTTTCTTGGTTTCCTAATTGACTATGTGTCTTTGGTGGTGGTTTCATCATAGTTACTTTTCCCAATATAAGGTTATGGTCTGAGCCTATGTTTGCCGATCTTAAGGCTCTTACATCTGTGATCTGCTCTGGTCTTATATTTCTATTAGTTATTATGTAATCTATAGTTGAGTTGGCTTTACTTCCACAGAATGACACTTTATGTTGACTTTTGTGCTCAAAAAAAGTATTGTTTATTCGTAACTCATTGTGGGTGCAAAAGTCAATAAGAATTTCACCTCGGTCATTCACATTTGCTTCATTGAATCTGTTTTTTATTCTTGGTATTATTGAATTACCTATACGAGCATTAAAGTCGCCTAATATTATGATAGGAGTCTGGTTTGAAACTCTGTCAACTGTTTGCTGAAGTTGGTCATAAAATTCATGCGCTTCTTGTTGTGATCTTTCCGTATCTGGGGTGTATACTGATATTATATGGAGCATATCTTTTACCAGTTTAATTTTGATTACAATTATTCTGTCGCTCCTGTAGCGACAATCGTCCGGTTAATCAGTACACCTACTCCGGAAGCTGCTCTTTCGTCTTTTGGTTTTCCAGAGTAAGCTAGTAGATAGTCTCCGTAATCTGTTGTCCCCTTCTCTTTCTTCTTCGTCTCAGATATAGCACAAATATCCATTCCATGTTCCACCAAATCTTCAATGATCTCTTGGTTCTTGCCATTGAATCATCTCACATTCCAACACCCTATCCGCAGCTACTTCTTCTTCCTTTTATTTCGCCATTTCCTTAATCGTGTCCTGTTCCTTGCGTGAGTCGTTGCCGTATTTCCATTCTGTTCCGAGGCAGTCTTCCTGGGTCTGTGAGCAGGTTTGTTTTTTTTTTACTCTCGGCAGGGAGCTAGCCTAACCTTGAAACCCTCCGCCTTTATCCGGGCTTGGGACCGGCACAACGACTCCTAAGCTGCTCAGTCCACCCAGGAGCCGTTGAGGCGGAGTTTACGCCTATGCCTGCCATAAAATCTAAGACCATACGATTTAAATTTGACTTTGATTTTTTTATATACAGCTGTTGGAATTTATGTCTTATTTAATAGTTAATTTTGCCCATAGATGACTGATGCCACGTCCGAATCTAAAAAGAAATGTAGACAGTACAGTGTTGATTATTTGAAATTTGGCTGCATTCCATCATTGTCGGACAAACAATTGCCTATATGCCTTTTATGCAACAAACTTTTGGGCAATGACGCTATGAAACCATCTAAGCTGCAGGATCCTCTGAGAAGATGTCACCCTGATAAAAAAGATAAAGATTTGAAATCATTTCAAACAATCAAAGATAAACTTTAGAAGAAACCCACGCTGGACAGAATGTTCGCTTCGACGTCACAAAGAAACGATGATGGTTTGCGGGCGTCTTACAATATCTCGCTGCTTATAGCAAAATTCGAAAAACCGCATACTTTTGGAGATAAGTTAATTTTGCCAGCCGTTGAAGAGGTTTTAAAAACTGTTTTACACAAACCTGCATCTGATATTCCGTTAAGCAACAATACTGTCGAAAGACATTTTTACATGGTAATGCAGCAATATCATTAGGATATGTTCGTTATATTATGAATCAAGAAATCTACGAAAAACTGCTCTTCGCCAGAACTTTGACAACCGACGCTAAAGGTGAATCAATATTTCATGTTTTGAACGATTACTTCATTGAAAAAGCAAAAAAAGATTGCATAAATTTCTTGAATTAGTCATTGATGCAGTAAACCGAATCCGAAGCAACGTGCGCAGTTGTGTGAAGAAAATGACGAACACTTTCATCAATGACTCCTTCACACTGATGTACGCTGGCTGTCGAAAGGCTTATGTTTGACAAGATTTTTTGCACTTTTTGAGACTATTTTAGAATTTCTGGATACTAAAGACAAAATTTTAAAAGACAATTTAATGAGGTGGAAAACAGACATCGCCTATTTAACAGATTTGTTTCCAAAATGTATTATGATTAATTTGCAGTTACAAGGCGACAGTCTAAATTTGATTAAAACAAAGTCCATCTTATCAGCGTTTCTTGCCAAGGTTAAACTAATGAAGCAAAATATTAGACGAGGCGAATTTTCTCTGTTCCTCAATTTGTCACAGACAAACTGCCAGAAAGACGACGTTTCAACCTACGTTCAACATTTAAATGCCCTCTATTCAGATTTTGAAACAGGGTTTGAAGATGTTTTCACTATAGTAATATCACCGTGGATAATTAACCCATATGGTGACATAGAAGAAACGAGTGTCATAATACAAGAGGAACTGACTGAACTAAGTACAAACTAAGAACTTAAGGTTCAGTTTAAAAACGGATATCAGCAATTCTAGCTGCAAAACAACATACCCGTTACTTATCCCGTATTATGGAATATAGCGAGGAAATTTTTAATTTCCTTTCCATCGTCATACTTAGTGGAAAGGAGGTTCAGCGCTGTTACCAATCTCCTAACGAAAAAAATAATATTATTCATTAGCAAATTGCAGTACACCAATTACATAAGATAAATTTAAATAAAATATTTTCACAAATGCAAAGGATTCTAAAAAGATACTTTAATAAAAACATGATTAAAACGTAATAGCGAAGGCTTCCACGGCCGGAATCTATACTAACATTAGAATGTCTTCCGGGTTTGGACCGTGTCATAGTTGCAACCGAAGCTGCCGACGTTTCGCCCACTTTCGTAAGGGGCTTCATCAGGGCGTGAGATAAATCGCAAAACTCAAACAAGCAATCGAAATCTAACTAAGAACTTCTCAAAAGTTAGGTTATCCACTTGTAAAACAAGCCATAACCTAAACTATGAAAAGGTAAGAAAGAAAACGATAACCTGAAAAAGCAAACGAAAAACTAACAAAGAACCACTACTGAGTTAGGTAATCAACTTGTGAACCAAGCCAGATTCTAAACTCCGTAGAAGTGACTTAAGAAGAAATAGTCTCCGTATTTAAAGGAAAGGATCGTCACGGGTGATTAAGCTCGACCCATGATTGGGTTACGGTTGCTAGGGGGCGTGTTTTTGATAAATGACTAATAACCGGGAACCAAAGAGGGGATATTTCGAAACCATGATCGCGATTGAAGTTATTAGGGTGTTTGATGATTTCTATGCTTTCTCGGAATTTCCTGTTGAAAAAGAATGGAGATTTGGCAATCAACGAAACCTTATCAAAATCTATCTTGTGACCTGTAGTAAAATGATGTTCAGCGACCGCAGACTTGGAAGTATACCTTTTCCTTATACAACGATCATGTTCTGAAATGCGAGTAATGACGGAACGACCGGTTTCACCAATGTAGACTAAACCACAAGAACAGGGAATTTGGTATACACCTTGAGATGAAAGTGTAGGAAATTTGTCTTTGGGAGAAGGAAGAATCTGAGAGATTTTACCTGTCGAGTTGAATATGGGTTTAATACCATTCTTACGAAGGAGTTTCCCTATTTGATCTGTAACCTTGTGAATGTAGGGTAAAAAGGCCAATTTCGGGTTAGATTCGGGAATAGAAATGTCCTTAGATAATCGAGTACGTGGATGTAAACGACGATTGATAACTCTATGAATATCTCGCTTAACATAACCATTGTTCACTAAGGTTCTAGTAACATTTTCGTTTGCTTTTTCAGGTTATCGTTTTCTTTCTTACCTTTTCATAGTTTAGGTTATGGCTTGTTTTACAAGTGGATAACCTAACTTTTGAGAAGTTCTTAGTTAGATTTCGATTGCTTGTTTGAGTTTTGCGATTTATCTCACGCCCTGATGAAGCCCCTTACGAAAGTGGGCGAAACGTCGGCAGCTTCGGTTGCAACTATGACACGGTCCAAACCCGGAAGACATTCTAATGTTAGTATGATTAAAACGTAAAATGAGAACAGACTTAAACAAAAGCAAAGTAGAAAATTTTAAGAAAAAAAGTCAGTTTCCTAGCGGGGTGATTGAGCTCGTAAATATTTTATACTAATTGTTAGTGAAGATGAATTAGAAAAAATCAAAGTAAATGTAGGATATGTATGAACTTGTAATCTGTTTTCAACATGGTTTTATTGTTTTCGATTAGCTTTGATTACGAAACACTTAAGTAACAGTATTTACACACTACAAAGTCATAAAACGGACACATAAATTAATAATGATTTTACGCTAAAATATTATTAAAAATTTTATAACGCAAATTAATTTACTCTATTGAAATTAGTAATAGTTTATTGAGTGTTTGTTTACTTTTGTAGTACTCCAATTTATAGCCTATTTAAAATTTAGCTTTAGTAAATAAATTTAAGTTTTGCTTATATTTGCTTTTCATACATTTTTATTCAATTTTTGTCATTATTTTATAACTAAAATCAGTGACACAGAATATTTTGTATTATGGTTACTATTTATGGTTTAAAGAAACACGCAAACGAACGAACGTTTTTGACTATTGGTTTCGATATACGTAAAACGTCTCTAAAAACAAGTTTAGATTCTTACTTTCCTTTAACTGAACTTTGTTAAAAAAAAATTTTAACTGAACTTTTGCTGTTAGAATCTTAACCTTTTGTAGTTATCTTGGTTACGATTATAAACGACTTTCGGCTTAGATCGCGTCGTAGTTGAACACCCAGACTTTTTAGGCTTGGTCGTAGTCTCTTCTTGCGTGAGGAAGTGTTTGTGCGCCAAAGAAAGAAAAGCTACTTACAGACCTAACATTTCTAAAAAGTTGCCGAGACCACAACGTATTGCCATCGTGTATGAGAATTAAACATCATCTTCTAAAATTTCATGCTAAGCGCAGCCAAGAATTCCTTATAACCATCTTTCAAAACTGTGACCGCAGATACGCGACCAAATTATCTAGTTTCAGACAATGATTTTGTCACCAATTTATCAGACCCCAAAAATTGTTTTATTGTATTCCAACGATACGTTGAAGAAAAAAAGAAATTGAAAATATTCTTAAAAAACTGATAAAAACTTGTGGTTTCTATATTGCACTGTGCCGCATGAACCACTATCGAATTTAGGGAGTGTAGTGCACAAGGTACAAAAAAGGTGTATTCTTCTTTTGCTTAAGTCTTGCTTGAAGAGCAAAGTATTGCCTCGCCATGTTAGAGGCGTTATTGTATCTTTGACCTCTACAGTTATTAACATCAATATCGTGCTTTTTTAGATATTTCTTAAATAATCTCTCTTGTGCTTCTCTATTGATGTGAACGTCAAGAATCTTTCAACGACATTTGCTTCCCTAACATATCGTATTATAAATATCATTTGATCTACATGTGTTAAATCGGGTGTAGAGTCAACACTAATTGAATATTATTTAGATTCCTTCACTTCAGCTATAATTTGATTTCGCACTTTCTTACCCATAACATTGATAACATCATGGCAAATATTTGCTGAGTGATATGATGTGTGACCTTTTTCTGGATTTCCGTATCTGTTCAAATGTTCTGCAATAAATGGATCAAACTGAGTAGTTCTAAGCATTCCAAATAATTTCTATCGCTAGGAGATCCAATTATTTGATTTGCTCCACGAAACGCAAGTCCTCTGGATGCCAAAAACTTAATAACAACTACGATTCTTCTTAGTACATCTTTCCAGTACTGATCTTCCTTTTCAAATTGAGAAACAATGGCTGTATCTACTCTACCAATAGACTTACTTCTAGCTTTGTAATGTATTATGGTTTGTCTATGTTCCATGTTATTTTCGTGATTCAATTCATATTTTTGAACGTGCTTCCAATCGTTACATCCATTGTGTTCACTAAATTTGGTTTCATTGGAAGAAAATATTCTACACGTAAAACAGAATAACGCATTTTTTGCAGGAGAATAGAGTAACCATTTTCTTCTAACCTTATCGCCATTCTTCAGTGTACAAATGAAAACAAATTTTGATAGAAGTTGCATTTTTATGTTGTCGCTTGTTTCCTTGTAGGGTCTGACAGTCTAACAATAACGAACGAATTTTTTCGTTGAAAACAAGCGGTCAATCACCAGGATCAGTTAAAAAAGATTATTCTATTTTGTCTTCTTCTTGTTCTGTTGTTGTTGGCACTGTTATCATACTCGGTTTTTCTGAAATAGGATTGGGAAAATCTAGTTGCGGAGTTTTTGAAAAACTCACTAAAACGTCAACAGCGGTTGAAGTTGAGGTAGATGGTTTTGAATTTTTTTCTTGCCTGACATTATATCGAGGGTGTTGATAATGGATAAAATGATGTAAGTTTTGGTAATTTATTAATGTCTTTTTTTCGGATTTGATTTTTTTCTTTTCTTGGCTCCATTGAGATATGTACGTTTAGACATGACGCTCTAAAAAGAAAGTCCGGGATATATATTTTTTCAATATTTATCTATTTCAATTACGTTTGCTGGAAGCTGGAAATCCGACTACCCAGCTTACTAAACAGTGCATGTTAAAATTAAAAATAAAAGCGACTTACAATTACGCTTTACGAAACTACATACATAATAAAGTAACTTATCTTCGTAACTTTGAAATGCTTATCAAAAAGAATAGAATATTTTAGATTCCGAAAGAAAAAAATATAAAAAGTATTTGGAGGAAGTTGGAGTCAGTTTTTCGAATGGAGTGTTAAGAAGCGTTACAGTGGTGTTAAGCGTTGGGTTGCAATCTTAAGGTGTAAATAAACAAAGAAGTGATTACTAGTACGTGCTCGCGTATGTTGGTTTATACAGTGTAATTATAATTGTTCCAGTTTGTTAAACTGGTGCAACTGTATATCTTATTAAAGTTTTTATTATTGTTATTAACTTATACCAGTAACTCGTTATCAAACAAAAATTCTCGAATCAATAAAAAATAATTAAAAACCGATGAATAAAAATATTGAAGAAAAATTGTTGGAAAATTCTAGTTTAAAAAAAGAAATATGAATTGAAAATCAAATAAAGATTATTAAGGAAAAAATACAAATTAGTATACAAAACCAAATTAAAATTGTTCAAGAAGATACTCAAGCAGATATGTTAAATTTAATAGTAAGTAAGTATGTAATAAACAATTCTATGAATGACAACATAGAATCAGACAGAATGAAACCGATAGAAAAAAAAATAAATCAGTTTAATTGTCACGGTGAAGGAAGCGTCACAAACGAAAATTTATTAATGGACCATCGGGAAGAAACCACTCACAAGTTTAAAGTTGTATTTCTAAGTTTTTATAGTAAAGTTCCATGGTCAACCTACCACAGGCAGTTTGAAGTTGGAGCAACAAACAGAAAGCGACGTATTTAATAATGACCTTACATGGAGAAGCGTTTGAAATTTTGAAGATTGTTCCTGATTACCTCCAAGAAAATTAAGAATAAAATTTCACGTTTATAAATGAGTTATAGAGATGCTCATCTTCAACAAATGTACTAAACCCAAATAAAAAGTCGAGTTCAGAAAACTGCTGAAAGCCTTCAAGAGTTTCAAGCTGACATCGGTAGATTGACACGGCCTGCATTTCCTACAGCACCAGATACGTTCTTGAAGCAATTAGCTATTCAAACTTTTGTAGACACCCTCCGATACAGCAAAACGCAGCATACTCTACAGTTAGCTTGATCTAAGACACTGGACGACGCTTTAGTGCATTGAGAAGGATTGCACCAAGAGGATCATAAACTACGTTGCGCTTCAGAAATACCCACGCAAACACTAGGAAGTATCAAGGAGATAGCGGGACGAATACTTCGAAAAATTGGAGTGACCACTTTGAACTACGGTAAAATGGGCCACGTACGACAACACCAAACTAAATCTAAGAACAAGACAAGAAGAGAACTTAAAAGACTAAAACGACCTAACCAAAAAAGAAAAAAGTTAATCTCATCTAGTCATGTACTCAAATGATATCGTCTATGGAGCAATTGCACGGCATTTATCTCAATGGCAAAATCAATGGACGAAGTGTTCATTATCTACAATTTACAATAACTTACATTTAAAAAGAAAAAACAGCAAAAAATGTAAACCAAAAAGAAAACTAATAGACCAACTTGCCGATGTTTCATACACTCAAAAACAACAAGAAACTGCATGGAAATCGATGACAGAAAAAAATCACTTAAGTATCAAAACAGCAAGAAGATTTCTGTCAAGAAAATAGATTGCAAGTGAATCAGTTGCATCATGAATATTTTCCGGCGTTTTCAAGCCCTAAGACTGATGACATCTGGAGTACAAACGAACATTCATTGGAAACGCTTTTTTTTCAATTTTATAAAAATTGATAGAAAACCATCAACTGTTGATGTCTCATCTAACAAGAAAACAAAGCATTTTTGGGACCAGAAAAAATAACATTATCTAATTATTTTAATGCGAAATAAGAGATTTCAGGAAGGGACTTAAATAAAAGGTAGAACACACAAAAATTAAAAATAAATCGTACAAATGTAAAGAAACTTTCTTCAAAGTTACCTGGTATTAGTATTAGTTTTAATTATGAAGGTAAAATAAGCATTTAACAGTCACAGACGAAACTACTGACACACCGGCAGTCGTAGACAGAGACTTTGTTATTCTAAATTTTGGTAAAGTATTGTCATTTTAAAGATGTAAAATCAGTCATATAAAGTTGTATAAAATTTAACAGTGACAAAGTAACAATAAATACTAACGTGTAAATACCTGTAAACCAGAGGTTTCCAAACTTTTTTGTGTCGTAGACCCTTTGGAATGTTTTTCAATCTAATATTGATTTTTTGTAATTTTCTAACTATAGTGAAGTTTCGCATGTTAAGTTTTATACATTTATTAATTGAATTTAAATTAAAACTACTCAATTTTGTATCTGTTATATAAAATATACGTAACATAAAATAAACATAAAATAAACTAAGCAATAAGTAAATGTTTTTAGTGAGAAGGATGAACCTGATGCTTTAATAATAAATTATCAACGTTTGGCGTCAATTTTGTAAGGTTTAATCTTAAATCTCCTCGGCTAATGATGTCCAGTCTGTTTCTTTTTTTCGTTAGGAGATTGGTAACAGCGCTGAACCCCCTTTCCACTAGGTATGACGATAGAAAAATTTCTTTGCTATATTCCATAATACGGGATAAGTAACGGATATGTTGTTTTTCAGCCAGAATTGCTGATATCCGTTTT
The DNA here is from genome assembly GCA_035610365.1 of Aquatica leii. NCBI lineage: Eukaryota > Metazoa > Arthropoda > Insecta > Coleoptera > Lampyridae > Aquatica > Aquatica leii. The sequence goes on from CM069432.1 coordinate 7,505,909, forward strand.
TAAACTAAATCTTAAGTTTTTCGTTTGTACTTAGTTCAGTCAGTTCCTCTTGTATTATGACATTCGTCTCTTCTATGTAACCATATGGGTTAATTGTCCACGGTGGTATGACCATAGTCAAAACATCCTCAAACTTAGTTTTAAAATCTGAATAGAGCGCATTTAAATGTTGAACGTAAGTTGAAACGTCGTCTTCCTGGCAGTTTGTGACAAATTGGAAAACTGGGAAAATTCGCCTTGTCCAATATTTTGCTTCATTAGTTTAACTCTGGCAAGAAACACTGATGAGATGGGCTTTGTTTGAATCAAATTTGGTTTACTGCATCAATGACTGATTGAAGAGATTCATGCAATCTAACACTCAAAATTTTAGCAACTAAATGTTGTCGATGGATGACTCAATGTATTGCTTTGAGTGTTTAAAAGTATTTCAAATCTGTATCTGTTTTATCAGGGTGACATCTTCTCACATGATCCTGCAGCTTAGATGGTTTCATAGCGTCATTGCTCAAAACTTTGTTGCATAAAAGGCAATTGTTTGCCTGACAATGATGGAATAAAACCAAATTTCAAATAATCAACACTGTACTGTCTACATTTTTTTTAGATTCGGACATGGCATCAGTCATCTGTAGCCAAAATTAATCTGTTTAAATAAGACATAAAGTCCAGCAGGTGTATATTAAAAAATCAAAGTCAAATTTAAATCGTATGGTCTTAGATTTGATAGCGGGCATAGGCGTACAGCCATTATAAATGAATGTGGAAAGGGAAATGTTATGAATGTTACCTAAGGTTTTGATATGATGGAACTTTAAGGAAATTTGAAATTAACATGACAAAAAATAATAATAACAAATTGTTATGCGATTTATCTCTACGTACATTCGACTATCATGTGTAAAAATTCACTGATTCCACTTTAACAATAATACAAAATTTTAATTTTAGTATAGAGAAGTATGTACAGTGCAATATCCGTAATCCGAACTTTCGTAATCCGAACATTTTAGTAATCCGAACTGGCCCACAGTGTAACGACCAATGGACAAAAGTACAACTTTTTTACTTTTTTTGTGAAGTTATTTGGTAAGATATATGTATTTATAAAAGAATAATAAATACCTAACAAGATCGTAAATAAGTAAATATTGACACACATACATATTTATTTATGTGACCGGTCAAAATATGTAGTTTAATTCCAAAATAATTTTTGTTAAATATATTTCCTATATGTCAACATTTAAATTCTATGAAAAAAAAACAAATGAGAGTGTGTATTGGAAATTCTTCAAAAACACGCAGCTGTACAGTTGTGGATTTCTTATTTTCTTAATTTATCTTTCAAAGTGGTAACCTATTGTATGTCAATAATAATATACATGCGTAATATGTATGTACAGTTGTCTTTTTTTAGATTTTTCCGAAAACATTCTATAATCCGAACATCTCCTTGCAGCAATTAGTTCGGATTACAGAGATTGCACTGTAATTATAATAACGATTGCTAAAACTTTGAAAAAGAAACTATTGAGGAGTACTCGTGTAATTTTGCATGATTTGAATATTAAACTACTAATAACTTAAGTCATGATTGACGTAGTTTATCTATTTTTGCTAACTACGAGTACAAAACTAAAATTTAATAAAAAATAATGTACTTACTTTTCTCCGGCCTCTCAAACAAAATAACACTGATTCACTATAATTTGTGTGATAAACTACCAGTTTATATTTTTTTAAATATTTTCTTAGCACTTCCCTTTTCAAGATTCAGGAAACGAATAAACGTATTTGTCTCACATTCGTATTCATAGAGTGACGAATTGAACAAGTCAGTGCAAGTTCGCGAAGATCTTAGACTGCGCGTATGCTTGTAACAAGATGGTACTGGTATATCATTATGTGCAGGTTATTACAAATTCAAAATGTATTGCGACCACAAAGTCAATGCCTACATCCTACAACATACACAATTTTATAAACATATATAATAAATTTTTTACTTTATAGGTACTTTTATAAATAATGTATATGTCTTTATATTATAAGATAGTATAATGTAAGTAAATAGGTACTATCACTGTATGTTGAGATAAATATAAACAAACCTAAAATTTTAAATTGATTGGTAAAATTGACAGATTTTACTAGTAATAAATGTAGTGCTTAAAAAATAATGTCGAAAGCCTCATAGCACAGCTCACTCTCATTCGTTATGCTATGCTTCACTTTTGACGCTAATGGCATCAATTGCTAATATATATTTTTTGTCAATCGACAAAGATTGCACAGGTGTTTGAATTTTGCTTATTTATTTTATTGGACTTACTATTTTTATTTTTTATTGGACTTACTTATTGTTTAGTATTACGTTTAAATTTGGCGGATTCCGCATTCTCGATAGAAGGGGTTATACCTAAAAGGGTACAATTGGTAGTATTTATAAGAAACTTCAATGCCGAATGTTGGCACGTTTCTATTCTTGTAAAAAATTGTAACTACTACAATAAATTTCTTACAATAAATTATCGAACATAAGTGTCTAAGCAACAATTTACAACATGGTCCTTCAAGCCGGATTGAAACGTATAAAAATTAAGAAAAATTAGAAAAAATCAGTTCGTTCATTTATCGAAGGGCAGCAACGACTTTGGGTACATACAGTCGGCCAGAATCAACGTTCAAGTATTGCTACCTGCGTCAGATACTAGAATTTCGCCTGCCTTCTCTCTTCGTGGTTGATGCCGGTGAGAACAGGATTCAGTACTTCGCTGAGCAGTTGCATTAATTGTAAGACCTTTTTATTCATTCCTTTATCTTAGAATTGTTTTACTTATTTAAGTATTGTACTGCGTGTAAGTTTATACGTTTCATATTTCAATTAACTTGTAGTTTTTAATTGCGTTAAATATGGAAACCGAATTGACGGTTTTACATAAAAATCGCGGAACTTTTCAACAAAGATTAACATTATTCGATAAGTACTTAAAGAAAACAGTGTCCGAATGCGGCGAGGACGGACTTTTAAAATGCACCGTTCAATTAGAAACGAGATTAACAACAATAACATCTATAATAAATGATTTTGAAGATATTCAATCCAAAATTGAATGTATTTCAAAAAATGAGACTGATGAATTTGTGCATCGCGAAGAACTTGAAAATTTATATTACGATGTCATTTCACGTGCTAAGTTATTAATCGATAAATCAAAACCTGTTATTGACGGTCAAAAAATTTCGCCGATTGACAATTTAAATTCTGTCAATTCAAATTACATTGAAAGCGTTAAGCTTCCAGTAATAAGCTTACCGACATTTCACGGATCTTATGAGAAGTGGTTAGAGTTTCATGGTACCTTTGAATCATTAATTCATAATAATTTAAAAATCAATGACATACAAAAGTTACATTATCTGAGGGCATCCCTGGGAGGCGATGCGGCTCAAGTAATTAGTTCGTTGGAGATTTCGTCAAGCAATTATGCTATTGCTTGGTCTCTACTTTGCGAAAGATATGCCAATACACGTCTCTTAGTACATAATCATACAAAATCTCTCTTTAATTTACGACAAATTCAAAAGGAATCTTCGGTTCAGTTAAGACAGCTTGTAGATAGCGTCTTAAAGCACACGCGTTCATTAGAATCATTAAATCAGCCTGTGCGGCATTGGGATACTTTGTTAATTTTTATTGTAGCAAGTAAACTTGACCCAATCACTGCACGAGAATGGGAGTCACATAAATTCGATGGCGAACTTCCTACATTCGAAAATATGATTGCGTTTCTCAAGCGAAGAGCTGATTTACTTGAAACACTTGGGTTAAGTAAACTTAGTTCAAAATTGTGTCTTTCCGATAAAGGCTTTTCATATAATGAGTCTCATCTTAAATCAAAATCGTTTCTTTCTGCAAACATAAAACGTTCCTTTTGCAAAAAGTCTCATAAAGTTTTCAATTGTCCAGAGTTTTTAAAACTTTCTACTGTTGCTAGAATCGATCATGCAAAGAATGCTAAGCTTTGCTCAAATTGTCTTCATGAAGGACATTTTAAGGTGCATTGCAAATACGGCAGCTGTAAGAAATGTAATTCAAAGCATCATACGTTGCTTCATATGACGGTACAACCTCAACAATCTTCAGATTCAGATGTTTCTTTAAATGCGTCTACTCACTCAGAAAGGCAATCAACTCTTTCTAGTTATACAAATTCAGTTCAAGGCCAAACTCTCTTATCAACGGCTATAATACAGATTGCGGATGTGTTTGGCAATCTTCATAATTGCAGAGCCCTTTTAGACTGCAGTTCACAATCAAATTTCATCACTTCAAATTTATGTCAAACGTTGGGTTTAAATCAAACTAACGTTAGTATTTCTATTGCGGGAATAAGTCAAGCAGTTTCACATATAAAAGCTAAATGTGTAACCGAAATTCATTCTCAGCATTATGCGTTTTCTACTTCAATTACATGTCTTGTAATACAAAATATTTGCGATTTCATGCCAACCTTCGAAATAGACTTTAAATGTCTCAACATCCCGAGTCATATTAAATTGGCAGATTCCGAGTTCTATATTCCGTCAAGAATAGATATACTTTTAGGTACTGATGTTTTCTAGCAACTTCTTTGCGTTGGTCAGTTTAGTTTAGGTCCGTCTGGTCCTGTGATGCAAAAGACTAAACTAGGTTGGATAGTTTCAGGAGGACTTAACGTTCCGTCAACTAATATAACACATTGCAATTATAATAGATTGCCTCACACTCAGAATACAGATTTAGATATTCAAGATCAAATCAAAAGGTTTTGGGAAATAGAAGAGTGTTTTGAAAGGTCGTATTCAGAAGAAGAACAAGCTTGCGAATCTCATTTTATTTCAACATTTAAAAGAAATTCTGATGGTCGATTTGTCATTTCCATTCCGTTGAAAGGAAAAATAGAAAAGTTAGGCGACACCAAACAACATGCTTTGAAGCGTTTCTACAGTTTTGAGCGTAAATTATCTAATAATTATGCATTAAAAATAAGTTATAATGAATTCATGCGTGAGTATATTGAGCTTGGTCATATGTCTAAGGTTAACGACCAAGAACCCAATTGTCAAATTGTTTACTATCTTCCTCATCACGGAGTACTTAAGGAGAACAGCATCACAACCAAGTTAAGGGTTGTCTTTAATGGCTCGTTTTTGTCTTCTTCTGGTATTTCGCTAAATGATCTTCAAATGGTAGGGCCTACAGTTCAAGATGACCTTTTATCGATTTTACTGCGTTTTAGACAACATACCTACGTTGTCAGAGCGGACATTACAAAAATGTACCGCCAAGTTCTTGTTTCTCTTGGGCAAATATCACTTCAACAAATTTTTTGGAGGTTTAAGTCAAATGATCCAGTTTGTACTTACCAATTAAATACAGTTACGTATGGGACTGCATCTGCAGCTTTTCAGGCAATACGTTGTTTAATTCAGTTGGCTAATGAAAATGAAACGGTTAATCCAGTAGCATCTCAAGTCATCAAACAAGACTTCTATGTTGACGATTTGCTAACAGGCGGTGACTGTGTGGAAACACTTTCGACTATTTGCAACAATGTCTCTAAAATTTTACGTCAAGGTGGTTTTGAACTCCGCAAGTGGGTATCAAATGACCCAGCAGTTTTATCCAACATTCAATATTCCGAATTATTATCACACTTTACGCCTATTGGAGATGTTCAAAATACGAAAACTTTAGGTCTCCATTGGAAACACCAAACCGACGTGCTTGTTTTCAATATCAGTTTATCTACCGCGACTAAAATTATTACGAAAAGAACAATTCTTGCTAGCATTGCGCAAATTTACGATCCGCTTGGTCTTTTAAGCGCGTGCACAATTACAGCAAAAATCATATTACAAAGGCTTTGGCAAGAAAGGTTGAGTTGGAACGAATCGGTTCCTCAAAATATTTTAACTCAGTGGCAACAATTTGTTCGCGAACTACCAGAGTTAAATCGTATCCAAATTTCTAGAAATGTAAAACTAAAAAATGCCGTTTCTTACGAAATGCACGGATTCTCTGATGCTAGTAATGCTGCGTATGGTGCCACTATTTATGTCAAAAGTCTAGATCAAAACGGAGATTCATCCATTCATTTATTATGCGCGAAATCAAAGGTCGCGCCGTTAAAAACTATTACCATACCAAGGCTTGAATTGTGTGGAGCTTTACTTTTGGCTCGTCTTGCAAACAAAGTACCCAAATCTTTAAATTCAAAATTCGATCATGTTTATTATTGGTGCGACTCCACCATCGTCCTAGGGTGGATAAATACGGAACCAAATCTGTTAAAAACTTTCGTTGGGAACCGAACTGCAGAAATTCAACGTAAGACTACTCAAGATATGTGGCATCATGTGGATTCAAAGGACAATCCTGCAGATCTGGTCTCACGAGATGTTAGCCCTAGAGTTCTTCTTAATTGTAACCTATGGTGGCATGGTCTTACCTGGTTGCAGAATGTCTTCCGTTTCTCAGATAATTGGGCACTTCCACAGGAATTGCCCGAAACACGCAAACCTAAGAATATTCTTGTCTTAACTAGTATTGAGGAAACACACGATTTCATGTTTAGGTTTTCTAACTTAAATAAGTTAAAGCGATGCTCTGCTTATATTCTTCGATTTGTGAACAATTGCAAAACCCCACAAAACAAACGCGTTTTTGGTCCACTTTCAGTACAAGAATTACGGAATTCATTGGTATGTCTTATAAAAATTACTCAAAGGCAACGTTTTACACGCGAAATTTGCAAATTGCAACAAAACAAAGATATTAATGCAAAAAGTAAAATTCTTTCTTTGCAACCATTTTTGGACATCGATGGTGTATTGCGTGTCGGGGGATGATTAAAAAATTCTTCTTTCAGTTTTGATAAGAAACACCCGATACTAATTCCATCCAATCATCATTTCTGTGAATTGATATTTCGTGCTTGGCATGAAAGGATGTTTCATGCCGGTCCACAATTACTGTTAGCATCTGTAAGAGGAGAGTTTTGGCCTATTCATGGTAGAAATGCTGCCAAAAGGGCAGTACGCACATGTGTGAAATGTAATAAAGCAGAACCTAAAATCTTCTCTATATTATGGGCGATTTGCCCAAAGATCGTGTTAATCCATCACCTCCATTCTATATCACTGGTGTTGACTACGCAGGAAATGTCTTTATTAAAGATAGGAAAGGACGTGGTTGCAAAATTTCAAAGGCATACGTATCCTTATTTATTTGTTTTACAACACGTGCTGTTCATTTAGAGTTGGTTACGGAATTAGGTACTGAAGCGTTTATGGCAGCTCTTAAAAGATTCATAAGCAGGAGAGGCATTCCTCTCAGGGTGTATTCAGATAATGGAACTAATTTTTTGGGCGCTAATAATGAGATGCAAAGTTTTGGCAAATTTATCATAAAACATAAAGGTGACATTCAAGAATCGTGTTCAAATCAAAATATAGATTGGCATTTTATACCGCCATACTCGCCACATTTCGGTGGCTTTTGGGAGGCCGGTGTAAAATCAATGAAATTTCATATTAAAAAAGTGATAGGCAATGCCTACCTTACGTACGAAGAATTTAGTACAATACTTACCCAAGTAGAATCAATCCTTAATTGTCATCCTTTATCACAACTTTCAACCGATCCTAACGATTTAAATCCACTAACTCCGGCGCATTTTCTCATCGGAAGACCATTTATGTCAATTCCTGAGCCAGACTTAAAGGATATTAATGAAAACCGTTTATGTCGTTACCAAAGGCTACAACAAATAGTCCAACACATATGGGCCAGGTGGTAGAAAGAATATATAGCTGAATTGCAGCAAAGACAAAAGTGGAAACAAACTACTGAAAATGTCACAGTAGGCACTCTAGTGCTCATTAAGGAGCCAAATTTACCACCATTAAAATGGCAGCTCGGTCGAATTGTCGTGCTTCACCCGGGTGCAGACAAAATCGTCAGTGTGGTAACAGTAAAAACATCCAAAGGACTAATCAGAAGAGCATCTGTCCACTACATCAATGAGTGGGTTTCGTTATTTTGCTGTGCGTGTTATTATTGAATTAATGTGATTTAGAATTGTTTATTACATTTAAGTAGGATATAAAATGGCATTTAGTTTATATTCCTTATTTTACACATATATTACTGTACGTTAGTTACACATCCTGTTAACTGTAATTCAAAATTATAAAATGTATTTATTTAAAGGGTTACCCTTTCAAGGCGGGCGGTCTGTTTAGTATTACGTTTTAAATTTGGCGGATTCCGCATTCTCGATAGAAGGGGTTATACCTAAAAGGGTACAATTGGCAGTATTATAAGAAACTTCAATGCCGAATGTTGGCACGTTTCTATTCTTGTAAAAAATTGTAACTACTACAATAAATTTCTTACAATAAATTATCGAACATAAGTGTCTAAGCAACAATTTACAACAGTTATTTTAAATCAACGAAAAAGCACAAAAGCTTGTTAGTGACAAATTTTATCAAAAATGCTTCCAACGTGTTTTTAAAAAAAATAAATTACTTTCTTAATTACATTATTTTTATTTTTTTAAATCTTAAAACTTTCCCATTAACTTGATTTTTTTTTGTTTTAATAAACACTATATTATTCGACTTCTGATCAATCGTCAGGCGTATACTATAAAATTAATATCTATAAAATTGAATCTTATTTTAAAAATGAACTTACTACAATAATATTGAACAATCAAACTTCAAATATTAAACTTTAAAAATTAAAAACAATATGGAATAATAATTTACTTTTTCTAAATTATTTTTTGTTTGATTGTTTCCATTATATTATTCTGTTTTATTAAGTTAATTTTGTAATTTTTCAAATTCGAAATTGTCAAACTTTAAATATTTAATTTGATTAGTAAATTTTGTGAAGTTTATTTTTATAATTTTCTGATTTTATTTTAATTTATATTATTTTTCAAATTTCTATATTTTTTTTATATAGATATATATATACAGTGTGTCCGAAAAGTATGGAATATATTATACAGGTCGATAAATATGCACTTTACACGAAAAAGTTGTAAATAAAAGTTGTTTATCACTTAGTTATCTACCACCTGGGAGATATCAATTGAAATTTTTGCTGTAAACAAAATCGCAACGAATAACACTTACATTTTTTTAAATGGCAAGGCACGTCTTTATTATACTCATTTGATAGAGTCTTTTTTTCTCTTTTCAACCATATGAAACTTGAATACCTTTACATCAAAAAATTTTCAAGAAAAACAAGGACATGTCTAACAAATTTATTTTACTGAGCAGTATTAATCAGGTACGTAATATGTAGTATTGAAACAATTGAATGCACTGTCACAATAGCAAATATTAAACTTTAAATATCTTTACATAAAATTGTTATAACAAAAAATGTATTTAAACTAAACTTACAATAAATGTTCAAAATGTAAACCATTCATAATTTGACAGTGGTAAATTCGATTTTTAAAACCATCGATTGCTTTTGAAATCATATCTCGAGTTATAGCTCTTATCTCAACTCTAATGCGATTTTTCAAATCTTCAACATTATCAGGTCTATTTACATAAATTTTGCTTTTAATATAGCCCCAAAGAAAAAAATCTAGTAGACTTAAATCCGGCGAGCGAGCAAGCCATTCTATCGTACCTCTTCTGCCTATCCATGTATTTTGAAAAGTATTATTAAGAAAGTGGCGGACATTAATTCCAAAATGTGGAGGTGTCCCGTCTTGTTGAAGCCATATTCTGTTATGAGGTATATCTGGATCTACTTCATGTGGAAATAACTCGGCCAAAGCAGGAACTCACTCAAATCTTAAGAAATCGAGATAAATATTCGCCGTTAAACTACCTTAAAAAAAATATGGCCCCAAAATTTGACTTCCAATCATTCCTACCCAGACGTTGACTTTCTGCTGGTATTGGGTGTGTCCTTCTAGATAGCAGTGAGGATTTTGTGAAGACCAGTAACGTGTGTTTTGTTTGTTAATTGTGCCGTTTAAACAAAACGTGGCCTCATCAGTAAAAAGGATATTTTTATGAAAATGTGCATCTCGTTCCAGTTTGTTTGTTATTGTTTCACAAAACTCCAGCCTTCTGTCCAAATCGTCTTCAAATAATTCTTGAACTACACAAGCTTTATAAGGATGAAATTTTTCTTTTTTTAAAACGTCATGTACAGCCGATTTGTTCAAATTATGGTCTCTAGCGATTTGCCGAACGGAAATTTGTGGATTTTCCTCAACAGACAAGAACACATTTTCTCGTTCCACATTACTTAATGACAAAGGTCTACCAGTTCTACTCGCATCTTTCACCGAGCCTGTCTCTTGAAATTTCCGTCAAATTTTGCTTACCGTGGACTGCGAAATGTTTAATTCTGGATGCAAGTTATTAAATAAATTACATACTTTGTCTTGGGTTCTTCTTCTATCTCCATATCCCAGAATCATTAAAATTTCAATTCTATGTTTCTCAGATAATTGAGCCATATTTCAAGCACTAACAAATAGCAAAGTGTGACAGTGTTCTAAAGTGCATTGAATTGTTTCAATGCTACATATTACGTACCTGATCAATACTGCTCAGTAAAATAAATTTGTTAGACATGTCCTTGTTTTTCTTAAAAATTTTTTGATGTAAAGGTATTCAAGTTTCATATGGTTGAAAAGAGAAAAAAAGACTCTATCAAATGAGTATAATAAAGACGTGCCTTGCCATTTAAAAAAATGTAAGTGTTATTCGTTGCGATTTTGTTTACAGCAAAAATTTAAATTGATATCTCCCAGGTGGTAGATAACTAAGTGATAAACAACTTTTATTTACAACTTTTTTGTGTAAAGTGCATATTTATCGACCTGTATAATATATTCCATACTTTTCGGACACACTGTATATATATTTTTTCTATTTTTAATTTTTAAAATCTAATATTTGAAGTTTGATTTTTTAATTTTAATGTAGTAAATTCATTTTTAAAATAAGATTTGGTTTTGTAGATATTAATTTTATAGTATACGCCTGAAAAAAAGTCGAAAGCGTTTATTAAAATAAGTTAATAGGAAAGGTTTTGAGATTTTTAAAAATAGAAATAAAATAATATAATACAAGCCAATTGAGAGTTTTTTATAAAAAATTAATAGAAAAGATAAACTTTACTTTCTTAATTACGTATATATTTACTAATTTTTTTTACAAATATTAAGGTTCAGTTTGTCATTATACTATAATTTATTTTGTTTTAAAATTTATAATAAATATGTTTAAATAAATTAAGCAATAAATAATTAGTATATTACGGTTACTTCAAAAATATTGCAACCTTCACTTAAAGACACGTATTAAAAAAAATTATTAGGTGATTAAGTGTAGGACGCAGAAGTGATTGGTTACATTTTTTATTTTTTTTTATTTAATCAAAGATCAACTAGGAAAATGGTACAAAATACCAACTCCTCGTACCTATAAGGATGTGTCAATTTGGTTAGAAATTAGTCTATGAAGGTGTAAAAATGAATGCATTCATAAATAAAAATATACACACGTTACGTAGGGATATGATACAAAAAAAGCAAACACGAAATCATTAGTCAGGTAACCAGAAATCAAACTACAATAAAAACAAACAAAAAATCTATAATTATTTTTAGAAAACTATTTAAAAAATAGCTCAACGTTTTAATCAAATAGATACAACAACCGGTTTCTTCTACTAAAAATAGTTCTGTCGGCATATTTCACTTTCGCTGACTACTTTCTTTAATACGTTAAACAATGTAGTAAATTTTTATTAATTAAATAATGTAATAGCGTGTCTATTTATATGGGTATATATATTAATGTTTATTTAAATGAATCTATAGATTCTATTAACCTTACTTAGTAATACAGATTAGTTTTGTTTTATTTAAAACACTGTAATTAAATTTTGTTTTAATTATAAATAACATAATAACAATACTAATGAACACTTATGAAAATTTTTCCTTTTAGGAAATTAATCATTTTTTTTTTAATAATTTTACTTTTTTTATCACAGCGACACATTTCTTCAAAATTAATTTTTTGAAAATTCTAAATTGTTTTAATGAAGTAATTGCATTTGTATAAAAATTAAAATTTACTATTATTTGACCTAGTACCTTTATAAAATTCTCTTTTCGTATTGGTTAGTTCTTGTTTTACAACGCTCTATGCACTTTTGAATGAATTTACTTGTATGCAGTTACAAAACAAACATTTATTACTTTCTAATAGTTTATAACGTTATATATCTTGCTGTAAAACGTTCTACTGCAGGTAAGATTTAATTTACATTACGTTTTTTAGAGAAACTGAATCTACTTATTAAAAAATGTTTTTTATTTGTTTCCGAATTACTTACGGACTAAATTTTATTTATTTCTCGTGGGAATATACAAAAAAAATTGTTTGTTAATTTTATTATGTTTTTGCAGTTGGATTTTTAAAAACGTTATTTCATATAAACCTATTACGAAATTTTAAGCATCGACTTATGTATGTATACAATTTTTTGTGTACATTAAAATTGTAAGAGATAGAATCTATAAACAAAATTATTTTTTTAAATACTTTAAGAAATTTGCAGTAATGTATTTTTTTTATTTCACGTTCGATTGGTCTTAGATGACAAATTTTGCTAATTGAACCTATTCTGTATATTTTGAAATAACTCAAAGAACGTGACCAAATCTTAAGCTAAATTTAAAAATAAATACAGAAATACTTAAGCATTCTGTGGGATTTAAAATAATTTGAATTTATATTAATTTTTAATTCAGCAAAGCTTTCTCTTTAATTAACTTTAGAAAATGAAGTTTTTCAACAATTTAAAATTTTGTATATTTTAAAAATATAGTGCAATTTACAGCTTTTATTCAATTTTTGATCAATATGCAACAGAGATAGGTCAACTTATATAATGCAAACTCAAAATTGGAATCGGAACAATTCACACTATTGTATCACTTCTAAAATTATATACAGTTGCTCACAGTGATGATTGGAACAAAAAACAAATAACTAACGTATCCTTTAGAAGAGTAGTATCCAAAGTGGTCTCTACGAACCCCCGGGGGACCCGAGATGATTCAGGGAGTTCGTGGAAAACTAAAATTGATTTGGAGGTCCCTGGGCAACGGGGAACCGCGCAAAGTAAATTATAAAATAAAAGAATTGTGACACATTTTTATTAATATGGAAGTTAAAGCCATCACAATGAATAAATTATTAGAGATTTTATGTTCTAAGTAAAATATAAATATAAACAAGTGCCTAAAATACAAGTAATAACTGGCATCGCGGTGAGTCAGGCATATACGTATATACAGGTTTAGATAAGAACGCAATAGAACAGATGCCTGCACGAACTAATCTATAATATGAATTATAAAAGAGTAGTGCATCTAATCTACAATTTAATTCTGTGTTATATGTGATGTGAAGTGCATACAACAAATTTTCCTAGTCTTGGACAAAAAGAAGTATAGTTTTTGGTATTGTTACGTATGTATATTTGAAGAAAATTGATCTCTTTTTAATTTAAGTTTATCAGTACAGTAATCTCTTAACATTTTTTAAAGATTTCTTTTTTATTAAAAACTTAAGAAAGAATTATTTTTTTAATACAGATGTGTTTCTAAAGAATATATTATTAATGATTCTGTAAAAGAAGTTAGACATATTGGGCAAAGGCGGCTGGTGTTAAAGGGTTCTAGGAGCCGGCCACCTTGTAATTTATTGTATTTTATAACTAATAGTAGAATGTTAGCTTTTACGGCCGTTGTTTAATGTAGCACTGTTTTCCGGGTGTTGCCGAATCACAATCATGCTGTCAGCTTCTTTAGAAGATTTCTAAAGACAGAACATCGTCTTGCGTTCTTTGTTATATACCATCTTTTGGCTCCGTTTCGCTGATCCGTGTCCGTTCTTGTCTGTTGAGTTGCGTTCATAGACGCCTGGTGACTTCTTCCACGTTCTTCACGCAGCGTAGATCTCTATTTGTTGCTTAATCTGTATCCATTCTCACGGTTACCGTTGTTAACATTTTTCATTATTTCCAGTGATTCGCTGCTGATAGTGTCTGCTTCTTGCTAATAGCTTTACGTTCCCGTAATTAATCCGGCGATCTCCATTCTCATGTAGATGTTCCGCCACTGCAGATTTGTCCGTGCGTCTGACTAGAGTGTCTCCTTGATGTTTTTTAACCCTGCACTGAATGCTCCTTTCTGTTTGGCCGATGTAACTCTTGCCGCACATACACTCTAATTTGTATTTACCCTTAGTGTGTAGTCTCGGAAGTTGATTTTTGCTAGGTGGTATGAGCTGATCTATTTTCTTCACTGTGTTATAACGTGTAGTGATGTTCTTCTTTCCTAGAACCCTCTTTAGTCTGTCAGTGACTTCGGCAACGTAGGGTAAGTAAGCATATGTTTCTGACGGTGTCTCCGCAGCAATCTCAGCTTGCTTCTCCTTCTTCTTATGTAGTTTTATTAATTTTTATTGAAGTAATTTGTTATAAGAGCGTCCTTGATGTGCTTGATTTCACAAGCCGAAGAAAATCAAGATAAAAACCTCTTCGGGGTTTGGAATGTGTTAATATTGTTACCGAAGTTGCTAACTTTTGTAAGAGGTTTGTCAGGGCGTCAAAGAAATTGAAGAACTCTAAAATTTAACTAAAAACTTTTAAAGAATTAGGTAATTGTAAACCACGCCAGCTTCTAACACAATAAGAAAGAAATCAATAAACTTGAAGGCAATCTAACAAAAAACTATTACAGAGTTATCAACTTGTATACAAAGCCAGATTCTAAACTAAGAAGTAATTTAAGAAAAAGTTAAAGAGCGTGTCTTTGATAAACGACTAGCAGGAATCAAAAAGAGGATAGTTTGAAACTGTGGTCACAAATGATTTGGGTATTTGATAAATTCTTTGATTTTTCGATTGCAGAAGAATGGATCAAAAATCAGTCGCGTTTACGAAAACGTCAAAAAATGAGAGAGAACCATTATTTTTGATTCTTACAGTAAATTTAATATCTAGGTGTTTGTTGCTTAGATGATCAAGAGACCTAGACAATTCGAAATGACCATGGGACCAAACAATAAACGTGTCGTCAGCATAAGTAAACCAGACTTTAGGTTTTAATATCCATGATTCCAATGCAATCGTTTCACAGAATTCCATAAAGATGGGGATAAAGAAGAACCCGTAGCGGCATCCGAAACTTGTTCATAAAACTTGTTATTAAATTAGAATCACTTATCAATAAGAAAAATCAAACTCAAATTTTGCCATGGTAAAACAAAATCTGTTAGATAACAAACGAATCGTTAATAGGAACCTTGGTGAAAAGTAAAATTACATCAAAATTCACAAGATCTTGGGTTATATTGTAAGTAAAACATTAGATAGTACTGACAAAAAGATTTTGGAAAGGCCGTATAAACGAGAATGGTTTAAATTAAATGGGGTAAGTCGACGTTTGGCTTTAGAAAGTACATTAGAAGTTCTGATGATTTGGATTACCTCACGTTCAACTTCGGTTACAACATTAACACGTAATACAAACTCTCATTATGGATAATTCCCGTGTTCTCGTTATCACACAAGTTGAGCTTTAGTCACATGTTGCTCTTTAGAGCCCCAAACAAACTAATTAATTTCGCCGCGAAGTCTAGCTTTTATACACCGGTTTCCGATCAATAAAACTAGTTTCCAAATCTCCGGTAAAAGAAAACTAAAATCTCGGTTAATGTTAGAATTTTTAATTATTTCAATAGATTCCTTAATTTTTCGCTAATAATAATTAGAAACAGCCGAAATCTTAGTGTGTTCAAACATAATTTGATGACTCATTTCTAGCACGTTTTCCGCCACCGCTGACTTCAAAGACTACATTTTTGATGCTCCTCAATACGGATTCCCACGCGTCTACCGGTTTCTCCTATGTATGCACAACCACAAGAGCAAGGAATGCTATAAACACCGTGAGATTATAATAATAATAATGTTGTGTTTAGACAACATTTTATCTAAGCTTAGTGTGGGGAAATTATACACGAGAATTATTCAGAATAGAAAATTGTATATTACAAAAGCAAGCCGTGGAAACCTGAATTCTGCTATAACATTAACACGGCTTAAAACCAGATGACGTTCTTATTTTAATATATTCTTCGGTCATGGAACTCTTTAATATTACAGTTAATTACACCATTACTACATCAATGTGTACACGTCTTCGACTTAGCTCAGACGAAGGTTTTCTTGTAATATTTAGTCAATTTAATGTCGCCAATCATATTTGTGTTGACTTATTACTTGACCAATAAAATGTTTGGTTGTCTTTTTTGTGATTTATTTCAGCAAAGTCCATTTTCCGATAGCAATTTCTCCTTTATCAACTTTATCGTTAAATGAGTAAGAATTAATATTACATTCATTGCGAGTAATCATCTCTGTCCCAAATGCAATTTTAGTTTTTCGCCGATTTAATTGTTTTTTGTTGTTTAACTGTTTGTAGTAAAAGATGTTGAAAAGAAACAAAATGATTTTTATTTCTTATTGTATTTAAATCAGACAAATTCCCAGAAGATGATGGGGTATTATTGTTTTTCTCATTTTGATTTGTACTTGGATTAGCAGACTCAGTGTTTGCTTTTAGCTTTTCGTGTTCTTTATCTACATTTTCTCTTATTTTCTTTTGTTCTGAGATGTCTGTTGTTTGGTCGTCGTCTGGCACTAAGCTCTTCAATAGGGTCGCGGCTGTCTCTTCCCAATTTCGGGTCTCTGGGTTATCGTCGGTTTTGATTGTATTTAGGAATCTTTTGGTTCCTTGATTTTTGGTTAATTTGTATATGATTCATCATGGTTCTGCGTTACCTATTTCGTTCACTAGTGTTTTTAAGCTTTCCTTTTTTCTTTTCCTGATTTCCTTATAGTATTTATTTCTGATTTCTTTATATTCAGATTTTAATGTCTCCCTGTCTTCTAGGTTTTGTTCATTTTGTGTTTTGTGTCTGGTTCTCATTGTTTCCTTTCTTAATACGTTGAGATTTTTGTCCCACCATTTTACTGGGCGTTTGACGATAGTTTTTTGTGGGATTGTTTCTTTACACGCTTTCTGGAGTTTGCGTGTGATGCTTTTTGCTAGTGCTTCTGTTTCCGTTTCATTTATCGATATGGTAGAGTAGTATTTTTGTTCCAGCTTTGTTATTTTTACGTTGAACTCATCCCAATTGGCCCTCTTTAGTGCGTACCTTTTTACTGTCTTCTTTGGAGGTTGTTCGTTTTCTCTGGTTTTTACAATCCAGCGTATAAGTCTGTGGTCACTGCTGGTTGCTTCTCTATCTACGGTCCAGTTGCTGATTCTTCTTGCGATGTTTGGTGTGAATAGCGTTACGTCTATATTTGTTTCGCCGTGGTGACTGTATGTGTGTGGTTGTCCTGGTCGGTTGTGCACCACCAGACGTGTTTGGGCTATAGTTTCCTTTAACTTTTTACCGCTCTCATCAGTAGTTTGACTGTGCCACAGTACTGATTTGGAGTTGGCATCCATACTTATTAGGGGTGATTGTTTCTATGATGTTTTGTATTTTTGTTAAATATTTTTCGATATTTTTTCCGAATCTGCAGTGTATGGATATCAGGTAAATACTTTTTTGGTTTGTTTTTAACTCCACGCATGCTGTGGTTTCATCGGAGAATTGGTTTAGTTTTGTCACTGTGTATTCCGGGTTATTAACAATGATTGCAGCGTATTTTTGGGCTTGAGGTTGGCCTCCGCAGATCACGGTATTGTGTTGGCCATAGCCCAGTATTTTTCCCTTATAATTATAAGGCTCTTGTATTAGAGCTACGTCTATGTTATTGTTTTCAATGTACGTTCTGAGTTCGTCTGTTGTCCTCCTCGCCTTTTAGAGGTTAAGTTGGACCATTTTGATCACTTTGTCGTACCCGGTTCGGTTTAGTCCTTTTGTGTTGGGTTTCCGCATGTGTCTGTGGTTGGACGTTTTTATATCTTTCGTTATTTGTTGTTTATCCATAATTAATTTTGTTTGGATGGGTTTCTATTGCGTGTTTATAGGCTGGGCAGTTTTCGCTTTGTGTACTATGCTCGTTATCACCCTTTTTTTGCAATCTTTGTAGGTATGCCCTGTCTCTGCACAGTGTCCGCATGTGTCCTGTGTTTCGCGACAGTATTTTGCTATGTGTTCATATCCCAGGCATTTAAAGCACTTTGTTATTTTTACATGGTCCCTAATTCGGCACCTTTGCCATGCTTAAGTAGTATCTCGCGTTCATTTGGGTTCATTTCGATTATCCAATGAGCATTGTCTCCTTGCTTGGGTCCGGTTTTATACCACCCTTGTATTATGTTTTGGTTTATCAATTCTATGGTTTCTTCGTCGCTGGTAGCTATGTTTTGTCTGATTATGACTTCTTTTATCTGTTGTTCATCGATAGTTCGTTTGACGTCGTATATGATTATCCTCGGGTTTTTCGGCTTTGGTTTCTCCGTAACTAGTCCCGCTTCTATTAGGTCTTTGTTTTTGATTAGTAGTTCCGCATCTTTCCCTGTTTTCGTCTCGATTAGCAGTCCTTTATTTTGTATAAGCCTGGTTCTTTTCATGCTAACCCCTGTTTTAGACGGCTTTATTAATTCCTCGAGTTTATTTTTTACGTCTTCGCTTGACTTATAGGTTTCTTTGTCGCTGGGTCTTATTATCGCGATTTCCTGTTTTTCCCACCTCATTTCTTCCATATTTGTGGGTCTTATTACTTTTGCCGCTTCAGAGTATGTCTTTGGTTTTGGCGCTTGACTTACTGGGGCATTCGGGGTCTGCTGTTTATCTCGCTTTAAGACGTTTATCGTGTCTTTTTGTTGATCTCTTTCCGTTTTGAGTTTTGCATACTTTATGCTGAGTGCCATTGCTTCATTTCTGACGTTTCTTATTCTCTGGTGTATTTCCATTACTTAAACTTTTGTGAGTTTTCTTGTGAATTCGGTCAGTGTATGATCTAGGTTGTCAATTTTTGTTAGCAATTTGTTTATTGTGACTGTGTCTATTTTTTCTCTTACTCTGCCGGTTTCGGTGTCATCTGTTTCATACGCTTCTTCTGATCCGCTTACTGGGTCAGAGTCAAAGTTGGTTTGTTTTAAGCTTGGTCGTCTGACCATTTTTGTGTTACTCCTAGTGGCTTGCTTGTCTTGTGTTACTGCTCGTCGTAACGGAGTAGTTCATTCACTACTTCCGGCACTACTATGGCTAGTTAATTGCACATTGTCTCTTATCGCACGTTTGTTCCTAGCACTTATATTTACAACACTTTTACTGGTTTCACTGAGTTCTATTGGGGGGGGGGGTCATTGTCTTTATTTCGATATAGTCTTATTTGGTTAATGAGTATTTTTGTCTTTTATGCACTGGCAGGTACTCAGCTGCCGTTAATCACTTTTGTTTACACACTGTATAACTTTCGCGCTGGCGCACTACAACGGGCAATACGATAATTGTTCCGTTGTCCCCGAAGGGCCATAGAGTGTAATTATGTTTAATTTATCATGCATATCAAATGTTAACTCAATTTTTAGGGTTTCCAAGACACAATCCCATTTAGTTAAATATTTTGCCGCTTTCTTCTTGAGTATACATTCCACTCCTCTTTTAGCTTTTTGTTATTTGTTTATTCCGTTCAAAATCATTATGTGTCCATTCTTTGGCTCTATAACTTCGTCTCCTTTCTTTCTAGCTTCCGCAATTGTCAATATATCTATATTAATTTGTTAAAAAAATTTATAACTTGATTTTCTTTACAATTAGGTCCTCTACTATTCCACGTAGCTAAGTTTAAACCTTTGTATTTTTTTTGTTTGTTTATTTTTGTTATCATTTCGTTACTCCTGCTCATTTCCTTAGTACAGTATATCTTCTTCTTTTTGTGATATTTTAGTGTTGGTATTTGTGTGGTATGTGCTTTGCGTTGTCTTACTTTTTATAAATATATAAATATAAATAAATTCGATAATACATAATTTAAACGCTATTTGGAGCCTAACGTAAAAACCACACATTTTTTACTTTAATATCAATGCATTATATTGTTGCGTATTTATTTATTAAAAACTAATTTATTTAAAACGACTAAAAATACGTTTACTTATTCTAGAAATATGTACACTTTTAAATTAACCGAACTAATAAAATCTAATAATATTTAATAAAAACACCTCACACTTGTTTACACTAAAAATCACGTACACGATTATTCTCGGTCAATTTATCTAGACACACGCGTGCTAACTATTTATTTCCACTTGATAATCTTCTTAACACTGATGTATTCGCATTTTAGCAATAACTGACCTACGATCCGCCTCGTCAGTATATATAGACATACGGAAATCCTTCTGGAGTGTTCCCTATTTTTGGGTATATCTTCTAGAAGACGGATAACAGCTTCTAGAAGGATCTTGCATTTCCAAATAATTTCTCGAACGTTTCAATATTTATGAGCTTCAAACATGTAAAAAACATTCTCGGATTAATACCAACTAACCAATTATTCTTCAAAAGTTTCATTTCAAGTTTTCATTAAATATTTGCTTTAAATTTCTTCAATTCAACTCAAATAATTTGTTTTTAATTCATTTGAAAATTTGTATAAATATTGCAATATATATTATAATATTTTCGTCTGAAATGGAAATTTTTAATTTAATTTAAATCTATCAAATTTAAAACAAAAAATAGTATCTGCGCTGCATTATTCAAGCACCCAAAGATTTAAATTTCAATTTTTCGCTTTACTCAAACAAACTCAAAACGTATAATAAATTTTCTTATATACCACCAGTCTAGAATTAAAATTAAAACTAAACAAACCACTGTAATGAGTCGTTTTTATTCAACTTTATCAGATTATCTTAGAATCTACCGTTAAGTTACTACTATTAAAATTATTTATATAATTATAACCGTGTATATTTTATTTGTTATCATACAATTATGATGTCATTTCCGAAGTTGATCACTATACACTATATTACCACTACCTTCCGTTTCTTACATAATATTACTATACTGTATCAATTGATGACTGTTTTACTAATATTGTATGCACTTTTTCTTTCATAATTTTTTTAAAATTAAGTAGGTAATAATGATTTTGTATTTTTATTCTATTATTTAATTTAGACAAGTTAATTGCTCAAAAATAAACCAAATTACGGTACTTACAAAAATCGTCAACAGACTAACATAAATAACTAATTTGATTAAAATGAAGAATGCTGTTGGTGTTATGTTTACTTCTAATATTTTTTGAAGAAATAACAATTACAGCAACAAAAAATGATAATATGTGTTGGCATTACGTTTTGCACCACTAGTGCTTTTTCAAAAATCTGTAAATACAATATATTTTAATAATTAGGTAACATTAAAAATTTTAGATTAAAATAAATATTAAGAATACATTTTGTTATTTACTAATTATATTTGTTTTGATGAATACTAAAATGGATTCCTAATAAAATTGCAAAACTACAAAAACAACTTACCAAATTTTCTAATTTAAATATTATTGAAAATTAGCTTAAAGGAGGGAATTCTCACCTCTAACAATGAATTTAACAGTTTAAAAAATTATTTTAATTTTTATTATATATAAAATTTAATTTATTAATAGGAATTACTGTTATAGGTTTTGAATCTTTTATGGATCTAACGTACCATGTGGAAATATAATGTTAAGAATGTGAATGGTGATAAGAATTTGTAAAAAGTATTTGAAAATAAATTTTGATTTTATAAGGAAGAAAGTAATAGTAAATTTTAAATGTTAATAAAAATGTTTTTTAATTTAATAATTTAAATGTTTTATGTATTTATGATTTTGCAGTAAATGTTACTTAAATTTATGATGTCATTACGGTAATTGATAGATTTATTGTTTTTTTTTAATTTCAAACATTTCTAGAAAAAATCTATTGTTTAAATTAGATTCATTATATAAAATTTTTTGGTTATTGAAGTCAAAAAAGTGGTTTTTATTAAACGAATGTTCCACTAATGCTGTTTTGTTATTGATTTGAGTTGTGTAGTAATTTTTTACAGAGTTTTTATGTTGTTGCATACGTTTTTTTAGTAACTGTTTAGTTTGTCCAATATACACATTCGGACAAGACAAGCATGATATACTGTAAATTACATTAGAATGAAAAAGTAAAGGGGTAGGATCTTTTAATTTTGTAAAAAATGTTGTTTTTAAAGTATTAGTGTTTTTAACTGAAATTGTAAAATTGTAATTATTGAGAGGTTTTTTTAATTTTTCTGAAAAATTTTTGACATATGGTAAACTAAGGTAAATTTTTTTGTTAACTAAATTGTTATTAAATTCATTTCCGAAACAATTAGGTTGTAAATTAATTGTTGTTTCTATGGATTGTTCTTTGATGTAATTAATTTTTTTTAGACGTGATTTTATGTTTTTGTTTATAAAATTAATTGGGTAATTGTTATTAATTAGTAATGTTTTTAATAATGTTAATATTACTAAGATGAAATTGTTTTGAGGATAAATTTATTGCACGGTCTACTAAATTATTTATTACTGATTTTTTATAAGAAATCGGTGTGCTAGAATTATAATTAATGTATCTATCTGTTTTGATCTCTCTTTATACCAACTGGTATCAATAGTTCCATTGGTATTATGGATTATTGTTAAATCTAGAAAATTTATTTTATTGTTTTTGTCTATTTCATATGTAAATTTTAATAATAGATGAATATTACTAAACATTTTTAGAACATTTAAAACTTCATTTTTATGTAATATGATTAAAATATCATCGACATATCTTTGATAAAAAGTAATATTACGAGAGTTATTAAGTATTATATTTTCTTGATCACCGATTACTAAATCCGCTATAGTTGAAGAAATTGGTTGACCCATTGCTAAACCTTGAATTTGTTTGTAAATTGAATTTTTATAAGTAAAAATAGTTGAGTTTAATATTAAGTTTATAGCTATAATAAAATAATTTTTTGGTATTAAAGTATGTTTTTCTATTTTTGTCTAGTTGTGATTGATAGAATTAATAACTAGGCTATGAGGTATGTTAGTATACATGGATACTATGTCAAAAGAACAAATAATATGCTGATTTGAATTTAAGTTGCTAATGTTATCTTTAGATAACCATGAATTTTTTATGTTGTATTTATTTTGAGTAGTTATATTTGAAATGATTTTTGAAAGAAATTTTGACTATTGGTATAAAGGACTGGTACACGTTGATACTATGGGACGTAGTGGGTTATTGTTTTTATGGAGTTTTGGTAGACCGTACATTCTTGAGGGTAAACCATTATTGCAAATTAGCTTTTTGTAAGTGATTATATCTATCCATTTATTGTTGAGCCAAGATTTTAAAATTGTGTTACATTTATTTTGTATTGAATCAATTTTTTTATAAATATTTGTGTTGAGAATGTTTGTCATTTTATTGTTATATTCTTTTTTATTGATAATTACAGTTTTTTGTGTTTTGTCAGCGGTGGTAATAATGATTTCAGGGTGTTGTTTTAGAAAAGTTTTTGTTTTATTTATTTGTGAAATGGATAGAGAATTAAATAAAGTTGAAAATAAGTCATTCGTATTATTTGAAGTAAATATTTTTTTTTTATTAATTTTTTCTTATGTTGCAAAATTGTATTACAAATGTCTGTACGAATTTTATTTTGTGTATCTGGTGTTAATTTTTTTATGTTTGTTTCAATGTTAGCTATTATTTGTTCTGTGGGAAACTTGTCTGGTGTTGTAATGGGTAGATTAAATTTTGGTCCATATTTTATGACTCCAATAACTTCTGTTGGTATATTAACATTAGTTAAATTGGCAATCCAATTTATGTTTTGGTAATTTTTGATAATTAAGTTTTGATTGACTGCATAAACATTTTCTTGTTTAATGGTTAGTAGGTTTTTTAGTTTTTTATTGTAAATATTAATAATACCATTTTTTAGTTTATAATTTTGAATTACTAAAATTGATAATAGATTGATAAATAATTGATAAAAACAATAACCCACTACGGCCCATAGTTTTAACGTGTACCAATCCTTTATACCAATTGTCAAATTTCTTTCAAAAATCATTTCAAATTTAACTACTCAAAATAAGTACAACATAAAAAATTCATGGTTGTTTAAAAATAACATTAGCAACTTAAAGATTCCAAATCAGCATATTATTTGTTCTTTTGACATAGTATCCATGTACACTAACATACCTCATAACCTAGTTATTCATTCTATCTATCAGAATTGGACAAAAATAGAAAAACATACTTTAATACCAAAAAATGAATTTATTACAGCTATAAACTTAGTATTAAACTTAACCATTTTTACTTATAAAAATTCAATTTACAAACAAATTCAAGGTTTAGCAATGGGTCAACCAATTTCTTCAACTATAGCGGATTTAGTAATAGGTGATCAAGAAAATATAATACTTCATAACTCTCGTAATATTACTTTTTATCAAAGATATGTCGATGATATTTTAATCATATTACATAAAAATGAAGTTTTAAATGTTCTAAAAATGTTTAATAATATTCATCTATTATTAAAATTTACATATGAAATAGACAAAAACAATAAAATAAATTTTCTAGATTTAACAATAATCCATAATACCAATGGAACTATTGATACCAGTTGGTATAAAGAGAGATCAAAACAGATAGATACATTAATTATAATTCTAGCACACCGATTTCTTATAAAAATCAGTAGTAAATAATTTAGTAGACCGTGCAATAAATTTATCCTCAAAACATTTTCATCTTAGTAATATTAACATTATTAAAAACATACTAATCAATAACAATTACCCAATTAATTTTATAAACAAAAACATAAAATCACGTCTAAAAAAAATTAATTACATCAAAGAACAATCCATAGAAACAACAATTAATTAGAACCTAATTGTTTAGGAAATGAATTTAATAACAATTTAGTTAACAAAAAAATTTACCCTAGTTTACCATATGTCAAAAATTTTTCAGAAAAATTAAAAAAACTTCTCAATAATTACAATCTTACAATTTCAGTTAAAAACACTAATACTTTAAAAACAACATTTTTTACAAAATTAAAAGATCCTACCCCTTTACTTTTTCATTCTAACGTAATTTACAGTATATCATGCTTGTCTTGTCCAAATGTGTATATTGGATAAACTAAACAGTTACTAAAAAAACGTATGCAACAACATAAAAACTCTGTAAAAAATTACTACACAACTCAAATCAATAACAAAACAGCATTAGTGGAACATTCGTTTAATAAAAACCACTTTTTTGACTTCAATAACCAAAAAATTTTATATAATGAATCTAATTTAAACAATAGACTTTTTCTAGAAATGTTTGCAATTAAAAAAAACAATAAATCTATCAATTTCCGTAATGACATCATAAATTTAAGTAACATTTACTGCAAAATCATAAATACATAAAACATCTAAATTATTAAATTTAAAAAACATTTTAATTAACATTTAAAATTTACTATTACTTTCTTCCTTATAAAATCAAAATTTATTCAAATATTTTTCACAAATTCTTATCACCATTCACATTCTTAATATTATATTTGTACATGCACGTTAGTTCCATAAAAGATTCAAAACCTATAATAGTTATTCCTATTAATAAATTAAATTTTATATATAATAAAAATTAAAATAATTTTTTAAACTGTTAAATTCATTGTTAGAGGTGAAAATTCCCTCCTTTAAGCTAATTTTCAATAATATTTAAATTAGAAAATTCGGTAAGTTGTTTTTGTAGTTTTGCGATTTTATTAGGAATCCATTTTAGTATTCATCAAAACAAAAACAAATATAACAAAACAAAACAAAAAGAAACAAATAAAAACATTTTAAAATGTTTTTGTTGCTAATTATTTTTAACATTCTAACCACGTGTACAGATGCTAGCTGTAGTGTTTGATTTATTTTTTAACATAGCCGGAGAAAATATACGACTGCTGTTAATACGCCTAATTTATGCTTAATTCGCTGACAAACTGAGGTTCAAATCAATTTGTACAAATAAAATAAAATACAAACATAACTTAAAAAGAAGTAAAAAAAGATTTAATGAATTACGAAACATATATGTAATAAACATCGCCAAAAAATAACATATAAAAAGGAACAAATAATGTCGAAGCTTCAAAATTATAAAACTTTTGTACTGACAAATATAAATTGAAAAACGGGCACTAACCAACACAATGTTGATAAATCGTAAGTCTCCAAAATTAAACAAAATTTTCAAACTAAAAGTGTGAATGAAATTTTTTTTATATAAACTGAAATGATTTTATGAGGCAGAAACCTTAAGATTTGTGACTATTAATCGCGCTTCGAAGAATGAACGATACATGGGTTTATAATCGTATAATTTCTTTACGACCATCCCGTAGTTAACTATAGCTCCGTTGCATGTACTGAATGAATAGGTGATTCGATTTAGTTCAATTTTCTGGAATGTCCTTAAAGTTAACTCTTCGAAAGATTGCACGTCTAATTTATTACCAATTTCGATACATAACCACTCATCCGTAAATTTTGCCTTCTTTTACATGACGTACTCTTTTTAAAAAAATTCTTTCGTATGAAGAAAATTCTTTGCGAATTTTCCAGCTTATCAATATACATACATACTTTTTAGAAAGATATTTTCAAATCTTGTAAAATTAATATTTTTTTAATGCAGTTTTTATATTATTTGAGAATTTAATCGGTGAAATTACTTATTTTACAATTGTACGTTGTGTAGATTCGTTTCTGCAAATTTCACTTGTCTGCAACATGAAAATACCGAGTTTGTAAACGTTAGCATTTAACAAAAGAAATTTAATGTAAAAGAGAACATTATTAAATCAAATAAAAATTGTGTGATTCAGTAGCGTAGTCAAAATTTGTCTTTATTTAAGTTTAAGCTAAAAGATAACGTATTATTTAAGGGTTAATAACAATTTTTTAAATTCTAATTTATTTATACACAAAATATTTACACGTTTATAACTACACGAACGAATGAAATCTAACGATATTTAAGAAAAACTCACTACTTTATACAGGGTGTTTAAAAAATATGCGGCAATATTAAAGGGGGTGATTACCCAGGTCATTTTATACAAAAAAGTTCCTATAAACATAGTTCCGCAAACGCTTCATTACCGATCTACAGCGTGTTGAAGTTTAATTTAAAAAAAAGAGTAAAAATTAGATTTTTCCAAAACGGCTTGAGATATCATAATGAAATTTTAGGCGTGTTAATGGGAGACACGAAGGAAACACAAAAGAAAGAAGGAGATTAATACCACACCTGAAAGAACCGCGAAAAAAAAGGGTTTAAGGCGCAGTTAAAATTCAATATGCTAGTTGTGAACGACCAAATATACAAGGTCGAAGATTTAAGAAAGGAAGAAAAATGGACAGAGGAAGATAGTTCAGAAGCAATTACCCTAAAGAGGAAGTAACAGAAAGGTCCCCGGAGGGAAGCACTTTGGATGAACAACTTCAGAAAATATCCCGTACCGGGAGAAAAAACTGGTAGAAAAAGATAGGATAGGAGAAAACGATGACAAAAAAGGCAATGAACAAGGAAATGCGCAAATGAGAATACATCAAAAACAAAAAAATAGGAAAGGAAATAAACAATACAACAAAGAAGAACCGAAGGAAATAAAACAAAAAAGAGACGTGATAAAAATTGGCACCTGGAATGTGAAAAGCATCATAGGGAAAGAAGATGAAATAATCGAGGAGATGCAAATGCAAAACATCGACTATTTAGGCATAACGGAAACTAAAAGAAAAGGGAAAGGAGAAATGGAACTGAACGAAGGACACTGGCTATATTGGTCAGGAGTAGAACAAGAAGAATGGGGAGCAAAAGGGGTACGGTTAATAGTAAAAGCCGATAAAGTAAAAAATATCAGGGAAGAAAGGTATATCAATGAAAAGCTGCTGGCACTAGACACCAAAATAGACAACGAGGAAGTGTGGACGATAATAGTAGCGTATGCGCCCAATCATAATGAGAGGAAGGAAATGAAAGATCAGTTTTATGAACTACTACAAATGGAAATTGATAGAGGAGAAAGAAACGTAATTATAATGGGAGATATGAATGGCAGAGTAGGCAATAACAATGAAGGCATAGAAAGGCACATGAGGCAGCAGGGCGAAAATACTAAAAATGATAAGTACAGAGTAAAGGATGTAAGGGTGAAAAGAAACGCCGAAATAGGAAGTTACCATTTCCTACTAAAAATGGAACTCTGGACAAACGCGAAAGATAAAGATGAGATAAAAAGGAAGATAATAGTAAAACAAAAAATTAAAAGTTATAGGCTAAAGGAGAGTGAAATACAAAAAAATTACCAAGAGAGTCTAGAGAAGAAAATTGCCCAAAATAAAAGAGAGGGCGAAGATATAGAAAGGAAATGGAGACACTTTAAAGACAATATTCTAGAAGCAGCAAGAACTAGCTGTGGAGTAAAGAAAATTGTGAACATATACAGGAAGTGAAGCAGATGGTGGTCAACCGAGATACAACAAAAAGTCAAAGAAAAGAAGGAAAAATGGAAAAAGTATATAATAACTGGATCGGAAGAAGACACATACAAGAAAATACGAACCGAAGTAAAGAAAAGCATAAGAGAAGCGAAGGAAAAAACATGGAAAGAGTTCAGAAACAGGATGAGAGTAAATTATTTAGAGAATTAAAAACTTTTCTATAATACATTAAAGCAATTAAAACAAAAGAAACTACCCAAACTAAGAAACATAAAAAATAAAAACGGGAAAGTGATAACCGAAGAGAGGGAAATAATGCAAAGATGGAAGGAATACTTTGAAGAACTAACAGAAGCAAGAAATAATGACGTAGAACAAGAGATAAAGGAAATAAGAACGGGAACTGGGGATACACAAAAGATACAAAGAATCACAAAAGAAGAAAGCGTTGAAGCATTCAAGAAACTTAAACTAAGGAAAGCACCAGGAGAAGATGAAATCACAGGCGAAATGTTTAGATATATGGGACAGATAGCTGTAGAGGAATGTGAATCGCTAAATAGTTTTTGGCGTTTTCTATAAATCTGCTGATGTATTATTTTAAAGAATATTTTTTACATGTGCCTTATTATGGTTTAATAGTCGCTACATTTTCGGGGATTGTTTACTTCTGATAACGTTACGAATGTAGATGTTAGTCATTCTTGTGGTATTTCTTCTGTTTCATAGATGTTATCGAACAGATTTATTATTATTTCTGTCTGTTTCATCTAACATTTTGATTATTTCTGTACTTAGTTCATCTGGTCGCACTTTTATGCCATTTCTATTGCATGTTTGATTTCTTCGACATATTCTAGGTCCATTGTTTCATCAAAATTTTGATCGTCTGTATCATGGAATAATTTTTCAATAGTTTTTTCAGGTTTGTAATTTTTGTTCTGTAGTACCTAAGTTGTTTTTTACCTGCAACGTTCATTACTAATCTACTGGTTTTTCTTCTATATGTTCCTGTAGCTTCTTTTATCTTCTTGTGCATGTATATATGTCGTCTTTTTTATCTAATTCTTCAATCTCTCGGTATTTGTCTATCATCCATTTTTGTTTTTCATAAAAATGCATCGGTCAACAAACATAACTTCCACTACTATGATGATGGAAATCAGACCAGTTGATAATTAGCACAGGTGGTCCGTAAGCGTTTGAAAAGGGATTGTAAGAATGAAGTTGGTCCACATTTTTGTGAAGAAAATTTAAATGGAGATTTTTACCTTGATCTTTCAAAATAATCTGGACGAGATTTTTTTGGACATTTACCAAAATATTTAGTTTCTCCAGCACACTATAGTGTCAGAGTACGGAAGTATCTAAACCAACAAATGGATTGGTCGTAAGAGTGGGATTCCCTGGCCACCAAGATCACTAAATCTTACAAAGTTAGATTACGTTTTGTAGGGTTTTATAAAAAACATCGTTTATCAAACGTCACCTACAACAGTAAAGAATATGAATTTACGAATAAAAGAAGCATTTAATCAGATCATACTGGAGATATTGGTGAATGTCTTTTGCCTGTTGTGTTCAATCGTTCAATTTCTTCCCGGGTCGAACCGTATCAATGTCAAAAATGTTTCCAATGTTTTGCTCGTTTTCGTAAAGACTATTATCAGATCGAGACAAAAATCGAGAAATTAAAAACAGGTTTTAAGCGAAATCGAGAGCTTTCCAGTAGTTATGTATGCAATTTTTAATCAAGGCAGATTATAAATTCTACTTTTTTGAAATTTGGAATGTCAAGTCGACCTTTCAAAAAATTTTTTTAAATTATTTTATTATTTTTTTACTCTATTTCATTTGGTGTGTGGTCTTTGGAAAAATGTATTTGTATTTGTTGCGTAGATACTCGTCAGTTATTCATAAATGAACTCAAAACATTTTGAACAACAACAATTAAACAAATTCAGAAATAGAATTTAAAAAGCAAAAAAAAATTACTAAACCTAAATTGTTGTAACAACAAAAAATGCGTGTAATTTGTATACGCAATCGAAGTAAAAGGTTTTTGGCGTTTGTGACAGATATTACTGAAAGAATTAATATTAAATAAAATGATTTCAGGTTGTTGATTTTCCTTTTAGTTTTATTTATTGATGAAAGAGTAAAATGGTCTTAGAACTCTGCCACTTTAAATTAGCTGAACACTGTATATTTTTTGCAGAATTTTGACTCAATTAAAATAATCGTAAATTTTAAAAACATTCAAAACAACGCTTAAACCATAATAAAAATTAAAACAAATCATGTCAGTCTTCTTCTTCAGGTGAATACTCTTCGGTGAAGAATGTTTGCAATCATCAGCCGGAATAATGCTGTTCGAAAGAGTTGGATTGATGTTAGATTATTATTATTATATAATCTTGTCAACCAAGATATGCGTTTTTGACCTGGTGGACGGCGTTCTTCTATCCGTTCTTGTAGAATTAACTATAAAGCAATATTTTGTGTTTCTTATTATATGTCCTAGATACTAAAGATTTTGTTTTTGAATAGTATCAACACATTCTGTTGTTTTTTGCATTAACTCCATAACCTTTTTGTTACTGATCTTTTGAATCCAGGAGATTTGCCACATTCTCTTATACGGCTGCATCTCAAAACTTTTAATTTTGCTGTTGGCCTCTTCGTTCAATGTCCATGTTTCTGCACCGTAGAATAAAACTGAGAAAACATAGCATATCAGCAGTCTAGTTTGTATTTTAATGTGTACATTGTCAGCACAGTGTTTGTTGGATGTTCTCAAAGGCTCTGTGTGCTGTTTTAATGGGGCATTTTATTTCTTAAAAGCAATTGCTTTAGTCATTTAGAAATGAGCCTAGGTGATACATTTTCTATGTTTTGGTTATTGCGTTGTGAAGCCATTTGAGGTCCATGGTGATTTCTAGTTATCATTATTGATTTTCTTTTTTTTGGTGTTTATTATGAGTCCGTATTTATTGCTGATGGCAGAGGTTCTGTTTAGCATATCTTCGATGATTCGAGTGTTTTGTCTTGAGTATATCAAAAAGTTCTTCGTGTTTAACCTTGTCGATGGCCTTCTTATAGTCAATAAGGAAAATAAATAAGTGCGTGTTTACATTTCTCTGAATCGAAATTGCTGTTCGGATAGTATTTCCCCACTTGAACGGTATTTTCTTTTGTTAATGATTTTAAGGAAGGCTGTGACTCATTAAACTGATGCTGCGGTAATCTTGACATCTTCTAGGATTTCGGATTTTTGGGAAAACTACAAATGTTAAGTGAAGTCATTCTTTTAAAAGTATTCCAGTTTGGTATATATTATTAAAAAGGTTTACTAACAGATATTGTCTTTATCAAACAGTTTTATAAATTTGATTGGTACCTCGTCCGGTCTCAGTGCTTTTTCCGATTTCGAATTTTTAATTGCATATCATATTTCGTGTTTTGGTATTGTTATAAAGTCGTCGTTGTTTACATTTATTGTTGGGAGCTCTGGTTCATCCCTAAAAAGGCCACAAATTTAGTTATTTCATTCTTTGAGTTTGTCTTCAGTATACTATAATATTTTGTTGCTAGCAATCAGTAGTATGTTTCCCTGATTTATGTGAGGTTTTTTATTTAGTTCCCGCACCTGCCCGTGTAGCTTTCGGACGTCATCGATATTCTGTACGTGTTCGATGTTCTCACATTTCTCTTTTAATCAATTATTTCTTGCCTTTTCTATTTTCTTTTTTATCTCTTTTTGCATGGTTTTATATTGCTCCGCTTTATATTCTATTCTTCTTTGTTTCATAATATTCGCAATGCCATGCGGCATCTAAGTGTTTTTTCTCTTTACCTTATCTGGTTTAAGCATTTCTGTTCATAAGTTTCTAGCACTGCTTTGGAACGCCGCCTATTTGCTTTGAATGTCTTCGTTATTGTGTTTTTTTCTCAGATCACTATTAAAATTGTTTTGTACTATATTGCAAAATTTTTCCTTCCCTAGTTTATCAACGTCTATTCGAGTGTTGTATGATTTTTGTGCTTTTTTAAGAGTCACTTGTATGTTTGCTACTAACGGATTGTGGTCAGAACCAATATCCGCACCGGGATAAGTCTTAACCACTTCAAAAGCGTTTCTTAAGCGTCTCCCATAGAGGAAAGTACCATAGGCCCAGGCTTGGTCCAGGCTTGGCCCAAGTCTGTACAAGCCTGGGCCAAGCCTATAGGCCAGGCTTGGGCCAGCTTTGGAAAAAGTCTGGAATGATAACCATGGCCCAGTCCTGGTCGCTAGGCCTGGGCCATGCTCAGTTGCCAGACCTGGGTCATGCTCAGTTGCCAGACCTAGGCCATGCTCAGTTGCCAGACCTGGACCATGCTTAGTTGCCAGTACTGGGCCACACTTAATTGCTAAAACTAGCTCAAAATTAAATGCCAAGAATTAAGCATTAATAAAACAATGGAATAAATAATTGTATGAACGTATTTACACTTTATTGTTATTACTTGTATTACGTACTATTTAAATTACATAAAGTTTTTTAATTACTATTTAGATCTCGTCTTAAATTATATTAACATTTAGCTAGTACAGTGATTATTCTCCATCACTAGTTCACATTCAAGTTCAACTCATTCTGACACCTTTTGCTTGATATTTTTTCGTTTTCTGTATCACTAGGGACATTAACGTCACTCGCACAGCTGATGTTTACACTTTGATTATTTAAACTTTGCCGGTTAACATCTAAATTAGTTTTTTTAATCAAAACTTTTTTGGTTTATTTAACGCACGCCATCTTTAAACTCTAAGGTAAGAATCAGACATAATTACTTTTAGTAGCCTCGCCTCGTGATAATTGCGGAGTAAACAAAAGAAATTATATTTGAAAGTTTTTTCCTTCTAGTTAAAA
Organism: Aquatica leii; assembly: GCA_035610365.1. Lineage (NCBI taxonomy): Eukaryota > Metazoa > Arthropoda > Insecta > Coleoptera > Lampyridae > Aquatica > Aquatica leii. The sequence continues at coordinate 7,539,527 of CM069432.1, forward strand.
CGTACTAACATTCAATGACTGTATAACTGAATCTCGGAGATTTGATTCATCACCTTTACTACTCTAGCAATGAGAAAAATCTTACATTTAACTAACAGATGATGTAAACAAGGATGGCGGCTGCACTAAACGAAAATACCCGAATCTCGCCATACGTAACCGAACGGCTCAAGTTTCAATTCTACACTTTCGATATTATCATAACTCAACTTATTAACCAATTTTTTAAAATTTTTAACATTGAAGAAAAAATATTATTGCTAGTTTCTTGGATAATCCAGCCTTGGCTAAGGCTGGGTCAACCAGTCTTGAACTAAGCTTGGGTCCCTATGGAATAGGAAGACTGGGTTATCCAGGCTTGGGCCAAACTTGGATTCTCATGGAATGGCCAAGGATGGGTTATACAAGCTTGGGCCAAGCTTGGCTAATAATTTGCATGGCCGAAGCTGGGTCAACCAGTCTTGGCCCAAGCTTGGGTTTCCATGGAATAGCCAAGGATGGGTTATGCAAGCTTGGGCCAAGCTTGGGTAAGAATTGGCATGGCCGAGGATGGGTCAACCAGTGTAGGACCAAGCTTGGGTCTCTATGGAATGGCCAAGGCTAGGTTATCCAAGCTTGGGCCAAACTTGGATTCTCATAGAATGGCCAAAAATGGGTTATCCAAGCTTGGGCCAAGTTTGGCTAATAATTTGCATGGCCGAAGCTGGGTCAACCAGTCTAGGCTCAAGCTTGGGTTCTCATGGAATGGCCAAGGCTGAGCAACCCAGTCCTGGGCCAAGTCCGGGCCAATACAGGTACGCCTACCTTAGGTTTCCCAGTACTGGCCCAGGTCTGGCCCCGTTGTCTAACTCTGGGGTTTCCTGTATGGGCTGTTCTTAATGGTATAATGTATTTGATTACGTATCATTATATATATGATTACATGAATCGGTTGGTGATCGCCATGTATATAAGCGCTTTTTGGGTAATTTGTACCAGGTGTTCATTATGGTCAGATTTTGTTATTGGCAGAATTCTATAAGTTTTTCTTTTTTTTTTCTTCTAAAGCCATAATCACCTATTCATATTTTTTGTTCATTTCAGATGATAGAACATTTGTATTTCTGTTTCGTCGCATGTTATAGTTGATGCGTAGGCTTGTATTATGTTAATTCTGATTTTTGAAATTTTCAATCGAAGCATGATAATACTACATGAGAACGACAAATAATTTTTTACGTATTGTCTAAAATTTAGGGAGACTAATACCGCTACTCAATTCTTGTTACTAGTGTCGTTGTTTCCTTAGTAGTATATTGTCGTACTCGTTTTGGTTGTTATTTGCCCGTTATTTGGCGAGTTTACTAGCTTGAAATAAGTTTCTAACGTTTCAAGGAACTATCCGAACAGGCTGAGAGATTCTCAGCAGTTTGTGGACATTTAAGTTTTGGCTGCCTTGCCGTTGTGTTTATGTTCCCTGCCATGATTATTCTTGGAAAAATAATGTATATGGTAGTTTTTCGTTGTTTTCTACGTATGCAGTTCTGTAGTCATTAAAGCCATTTTGACCATGCCATACAGATTTATCCGGTGGTACCTTTTCAATCGACTCAATATCCGCTATCACCGACTACCGACAAGCCTGCTGCCATTTGTTTGGTTTTGCCTTCTATTTTCTTGTAGGAAATTTGGCACTTTTGCCGGGTCCGCTGCACCAAAATCTTTCTTCTCCACCTTTTCCACCGTTGTAGTTTTTACCCTTTGACTTTGGCAGAGTGATTGGTTATACCCCGCAAGTCCTCAGTAAACCTTTGCCACCGTCTGATTTGGGACCGACCTTCCCCGCGCCTACTGAGATTTATCTAAGTGAGTTTAGAAAAGGTGTCTTTGGGCCTTCTTAGACCTGGTTAATATGTCAATAGAAACGTCAAAAATGTATATAAAAAATGCTAAAATGCTATGTTAGTTTGGACGTCGGCTGGCGTTTTGCACTTGCCTCAAAGAAGTTTGGGGTAACGACCAATTTTGATAACAGGTAGCAAACGCCATTGTTTTCATCGAGTGTTTGAGGTACATCATTACTCAGATTACCAAAAGTGAAGTGAATCATTTTTAATGGTTTTTTCAACATTTGTAGAAGTGGATGCTTCCTGTGATTCATTTTGCGTTTTTAGAGTTGGTAGTGAAAATCAATTTACTTCAGCTATTTTCTGCATCCAAATCAAATAGTGTAATTTTTGCGCGGTCACTTATTTCAAAGTTGTACGCCTACGATCTTTAAAAAAAACAAGTTTAAACCTCTACTCTTTAGAGGCGTTTCATTTTGTCGTGATCTGTGACCTCGAGTTGAAAATCGGAACCAACAAACTAAAAATTGAAAATTTGACAAGTGAATCTGAAAAACGTTAGTCCATTTAAAAGACAAACACGTCAACAAAAATATTTAATAATTTAGAAATAATCGGATATTAATTTATTAAATAAAAATAAGTAGTGATACGAGAAAATAAATTATAAGTTAGAAAAAATTTACCGCCGAATGTTTGTAAAACGGGTGGTAATAACATTTTGACATAAACCGATTACAGCGCTACAGTTCACGAGATCGACTAAAATTTTCACATTTTTCATGCTGAATCTTTTTAAATTTTTGTTTTGTTAGAAGGACCTCTTATATTCAAAATTGTGTAAGAAAATTTGTGTCCTGTCGGCAGGACTTTTTGTCTTTCCGGTAGGGTGCCTAGACGTTGTAAAATTAAATTTGTTTTTACTAGTTTTTTAAATGAAGGGCCTTGATTTACAATTTTATGTAATAAATAGATGTATTGTATATTATTATATACAGTGTGTCCGAAAAGTATGGAATATATTATACAGGTCGATAAATATGCACTTTACACGAAAAAGTTGTAAATAAAAGTTGTTTATCACTTAGTTATCTACCACCTGGGAGATATCAATTTAAATTTTTGCTGTAAACAAAATCGCAACGAATAACACTTACATTTTTTTAAATGGCAAGGCACGTCTTTATTATACTCATTTGATAGAGTCTTTTTTTCTCTTTTCAACCATATGAAACTTGAATACCTTTACATCAAAAAATTTTCAAGAAAAACAAGGACATGTCTAACAAATTTATTTTACTGAGCAGTATTAATCATGTACGTAATATGTAGCATTGAAACAATTGAATGCACTTTAGAGCACTGTCACACTTTGCTATTTGTTAGTGCTTGAAATATGGCTCAATTATCTGAGAAACATAGAATTGAAATTTTAATGATTCTGGGATATGGAGATAGAAGAAGAACCCAAGACAAAGTATGTAATTTATTTAATAACTTGCATACAGAATTAAACATTTCGCAGTCCACGGTAAGCAAAATTTAGCGGAAATTTCAAGAGACAGGTTCGGTGAAAGATGCGAGTAGAACTGGTAGACCTTTGTCATTAAGTAATGTGGAACGAGAAAATGTGTTCTTGTCTGTTGAGGAAAATCCACAAATTTCTGTTCGGCAAATTGCTAGAGACCATAATTTGAATAAATCGGCTGTACATGACGTTTTAAAAAAAGAAAAATTTCATCCTTATAAAGCTTGTGTAGTTCAAGAATTATTTGAAGACGATTTGGACAGAAGGCTGGAGTTTTGTGAAACAATAACAAACAAACTTGAACGAGATGAACATTTTCATAAAAATATCCTTTTTACTGATGAGGCCACGTTTTATTTAAACGGCACAATTAACAAACAAAACACACGTTACTGGTCTTCACAAAATCCTCACTGGTATCTAGAAGGACACACCCAATACCAGCAGAAAGTCAACGTCTGGGTAGGTATGATTGGAAGTCAAATTTTGGGGCCATATTTTTTTTAAGGTAGTTTAACGGCGAATATTTATCTCGATTTCTTAAGATTTGAGTTAGTTCCTGCTTTGGCCGAGTTATTTCCACATGAAGTAGATCCAGATATACCTCATAACAGAATATGGCTTTAACAAGACGGGGCACCTCCACATTTTGGAATTAATGTCCGCCACTTTCTTAATAATACTTTTCAAAATACATGGATAGGCAGAAGAGGTACGATAGAATGGCCTGCTCGCTCGCCGGATTTAAGTCCACTAGATTTTTTTCTTTAGGGCTATATTAAAAGCAAAATTTATGTAAATTGAAGATTTGAAAAATCGCATTAGAATTGAGATAAGAGCTATAACTCGAGATATGATTTCAAAAGCAATCGATGGTTTTAAAAATCGAATTTACCACTGTCAAATTATGAATGGTTTACATTTTGAACATTTATTGTAAGTTTAGTTTAAATACATTTTTTTGTTATAACAATTTTATGTAAAGATATTTAAAGTTTAATATTTGTGCTATTGTGACAGTGCATTCAATTGTTTCAATACTACATATTACGTACCTGATTAATACTGCTCAGTAAAATAAATTTGTTAGACATGTCCTTGTTTTTCTTGAAAATTTTTTGATGTAAAGGTATTCAAGTTTCATATGGTTGAAAAGAGAAAAAAAGACTCTATCAAATGAGTATAATAAAGACGTGCCTTGCCATTTAAAAAAATGTAAGTGTTATTCGTTGCGATTTTGTTTACAGCAAAAATTTAAATTGATATCTCCCAGGTGGTAGATAACTAAGTGATAAACAACTTTTATTTACAACTTTTTCGTGTAAAGTGCATATTTATCGACCTGTATAATATATTCTATACTTTTCGGACACACTGTATAGGTATTGTGATTTATGCAATGTTTAAAATTTTATTTTTCTCTTCGTTGTAAGTTACTCATAATGTCAAAGATACGAGATACGTAAACAAGTACATAACAACCATGATATGAATTTAGAAAGCGTTATGAAGTCATAACGCTTTCTCACAATGTCCTCTTTCAAAGATGATGTTTGCTTTTATATTTTTGTTTAGATTTTGATGGTAACAAGTTTTCTATTTGTTTTTGTGCATTTTTTTTTTTTTTTTAATATTTGAGCAGTTCTTAGAGATTCATTGTGATTTAAAAATCTATCTGAGAAGTATTTCGAGCTAGGGTGTACCTGTGCGAGCTCGGAGTACCTGAAATTCTTAGCCCAAACCGTACCAAAATCGCACCAATCTTACTCTATTTTTAGCACGAATGGTTATAGAGAGTCCTTCTGTGTTGATAAAGTTTTAAGAAGAAACGCAGCTGTATGATATAGTACATACAAATTGCTGTGTCGTTTGTAGCAAATAAAAGTGATTTATTTAGTGCTGTAAAGCGAAATGTCTGCTCTAGGCTGGATTAAAAAATGTAACATAGAAATGACTATTTATTTTGCCTACTATGGATGATTTCATTAGGTCGTTTCCTTATGCATCTGTGAAATGTAAGTCTTGAGTTGATCTTTGAGTTTCAAGTCCTGTAAAAAAGTACTAGTCCTTGTTTCAGTTTGGAGTAGGTTCCAATAAAACGATTTTTTGGAGAGTTCAATTGGTTTTTTTTGGGACTAAAATCAAATCTATTGTTGCCACGATATCATCAAATTTGGTTGAATCAACGCCATATTTTTCAATGACACAATTTTTACAAAAATAAACTCTATTGACGTCAAAATTGAGCCGCCTGCTAAGATATTTATTAAATGTAATAAAGCCGATCATTAATTGATTACCAGACACGTAAAACGTAAGTATCCATAAACATTAAACGAATTTATGAAAAGAACAATATATTTATCAGAAAAAAATTGAATTACAATAAAAATAATGGGTTTTGATTAAATATTGAATAATCTTGAAAGCATATTTTTATAGCGATTTTCTGAAACAAACAAACAAAACGATTACGAAAAGAAATAAACTAAATGATGAAGGATTTATAATAGGAAAATTTTTATTGTGACTCATTTATTGTTAACTAAACTATTTCACCACGTACTTGTAGTTAATTAATTCGACAAATATAATTTTCCGCGCTTTTCATAATTTCCTTGAATTATTCGTTTGCTTTTATAATTAAAGGTTGGAATTAATTATCATTTGATATGGTGAATCAATTGCGTTATAATTTCAATCTTTAAAGCCCTTAAAATTAATTACGACGTCGTTCTAATTTCATGGGAAATAAAAATTATTAATAGAGAAAGGAGGATACAATTGGAATGTAAGCACTTTTGGGAGTAATGAGGCATAAAATATTTTACGGTTATGAATTTTTACTTAACAAATGTTTTCGTATATACGTAGAATGTTTCAGAAATTAAATTTTGATGAATTATGGAACGTTTTCTAGACGTATTAAATTATTTAGTAATAATACTAATAATGGTATATGTAGCTTACTTTTGGAAAGTAAGAAAAGCTTTTCGAAGCACTTTACACTACAATTAATCAACCACCAAGTTAATTACCTTACTGAGAAAATCTTGTAGAATTGAACCTTACAAGTTTTGTTGTTAAAGTGTGATTTGTACAGAAATATATTTCCCACTTTCAAGGAATTAATCAACTTTGAGTCGTCTGTCATTACTTAATTATTTTTTTTTCTCTAAACGTATCACAGATCGCTAGGCTCAAGGTTAAGTGATTTTCCATAAAATAAATTAAATTGATTCACATTGCTGATGTTTTTCTGAAAGATATTTAAAGTTTCGTGATAATCAAAAATTTGCATAATTTCAGCAATAATTTAGTTTTTACAACATGGCAATTTTACAAATTTTAACAAACTTACAAAGACCTTTGTTACAGAAACTATCCGACAAGGTCTATTTTGTTCTCTAGTTTTACTATTAACATCTATTAAAATAAATTAACATTTGGCAACATTTCTAATTCGTTTGAAAATTGTGCGTGCCCAACTTGGCACAAAATTTACACATGTGGTTAATGATCTTGTGTTTGGAAAAATAAATTAATTTTTTTTCTTTCAACGTCAAAATCAGTGATACATCTAAATACTTTGTCATATTCTAAATGTTTTAAATTCAATCAATTTTTGAAACTTTGCCACACGGTTTGTATCTATAAACAAATATTAAAAAAAAATAGCAAATAATCCAAAAAAGTAAATATCATCTTTATAAGGTTTAATTAATGCAATCAGGAAACGATTTTGACCGAAGAACGCAGTTTTTTGAGCAGATAATTGAGATGGTCAAAACTTAGATTTTACCCGAAAGATTATTTTTCGGATGAGGCTACTCTTGTTTTAAATAGACGCGTGAACAAACAAAACTGCAGATACTGGGCAACTAAAAATCCTCGTTGGACACAAGTCTGTAATACAAAGTATCGTCGTTTGAGCAGAGAAAATCAAATTCTTGGACCTTATATTTTTGAAAAAACTTTAAATGGGAATTGCTACTCCTGATATTCCCCATAATAACATATGGCTTCAACATGGTTCTCATTTTGCAATTGCAGTTCGACAGTTTCTTAATTTAACTTTTCTTAATAAGTGGATTGAACCCCATTATTCCAAAACGCTCTAATTTTAGAGATGGTATATATCATACAAATATGTTCAAAATTTACCGTACAATTCAAAAATGGCATAATATACAGGGTGCTCCATTAAGAAAAATCAATGATAATTGCATATGTTCTTCTTGAGATACCTTGTATATAATTTTCTTGTCAAAAAAAACGCAACTAAAAATACTAATTGTTGTCTTAAAAAGTAAATAAAACAGAAATCGGTTCTTAAAAAATTTAAGCTAAATAAGAGTCGTAGATAACTGCATTATTCTAAGAAAAAATGAAGAAATCGTTAAAAATCAAAAATAATGCGTCGCATTAACGTTCGTTATGCTATCCTGCACTTTCCACGCTTGTTGCGTAAATTACAGTTGTTATGTTTATGATTATAAGCGTCTTAGGCTTGGTCCTAGTATCTTCTTGACAGCTAAAACAAGCAGTAGAACTTGGTCTTTGCCGTATTGTCGTTCGTGAACCCAAACAATCTGACGTTTCGCAAGACATTGCAGCTAGCATCTTCAGAGTAGTAAATGTCACTGAAAGAAAAAGTGTGAATGACGATATTTATACCAATAGCGATTAGCGTGATTAACGAACGTTATCTTTCCGTTACCGCTTGACTGACTTCGTTATTACTCGGAGTAAGTGTTTGTGTCCTTTCCAAAAAGGTCGATTTTTGTCTTAGAGGATATAATATTGCTAGCCAAGATTTGCTGAGTCTTAAACCGTCTTCTCGGTTCATATTACATGGATGTTTCTCTATTTCCACAGCTTCGGGGATTAGTTTGGGAAAGTAGAAAGGAGTTTTAGCCAACAGTTTAGTTTGGTCAAAGTTTAGCGTGTGTCCTTGGTTCCACGCGTGTTTTGCTTCTGCTGATTTAGTAGCTTTGCGGTGTTTGCAGTCAGCCATATTTTTTTTACTCTAACTTCAATAGAGCGTCCGATATAACTTGAACCACAGGAACAAGGAATTTTGTAAACTCCGTCATGTTTTAGAACCCCTTGTTTGTCTTTAGCAGATGTAAACCAAGTGTTCAGGGTATCCTTCGTCGTAAAGACAATTTTGATATTATGTTTCTTTAGCATTCTGCTTATTTTGTCTGTCGAACCCATACAGTATGGTAAATAAGCGGTGCTAGTAGGAGGTGATAAGTCTTCTTTGACTTTTGGATTTATTGCTCTTTTCCATACGTTTTGGATCTCTTTAAACCCGTATCCATTTTGTTGTAGGGAGTCCAACAGTGTTTCCTTTTCCTTTTGTAGATTTTCATTATGTGACACACGTATAACCCTTTTGACTAAAGTATGCAAAACAGTATTCTTCTATTCCGGCCGTGAAGGCTTTTACTATTACATTAACAATCTTTACGGGGAAAATATTTCTTCTAAAACCTCCGTATTTTCCAAACTTCGCCACAAACTCGTTAAACTTTTGTGCACTTTAACCTTTCCTAGACGCTGTCGTGACCATAACATCATTCCTGCATTCCTCAAAATCAAGTTCCACATTCAGACACGTTCTTCTAAAAACATCTTACACCATGCTAGTCTAGCGTTGATACGCGAACGAATTAAGCTAACTAGGCGATAGTTACACCATTTCGAAACAACTCTTTTATCTTCATCTTGAGTTTGCCAAAACTTTATCACCGGATGATTGGAATCTCTTCGATAACATTACTTACCAGCACTCTGATACCACTCTACGACTAACCACTGAAGGTCATCTCAAAAAGTTTCAATTATTGGAATCCAAGAATCGTCAAGTTTCATCCACTACTAACTGCTTAAAGACGCTTGTTAATTTATCTAGTTTGGTCCTAACTCCAGAACAGGAATCGGTGCTCTCCAAGGGTTTGAAATTTGCGGTTGCTCCAAAACGTATTCCTAAAGAAGATATTTTATGTGCTGTTGAGTCTTCTATAAGACATCTTCCTCGCCACATCTCAGATCCAATTTCAAACATTTCTAAGTCGGAAGATTCAGCTCTAAAAATTCTTTATAAGAACCCTGATATTATTGTTCTTCCTGTCGACAAAGGCAACGTTACTGTAGTTTTGAACCAAATCGATTATGTTGCGAAAATCTATTCTATTTTGTTTGAGGAAACTTACGCTCTTCTAACTTACAACCCCACCTCGAGGATTGAACGTGAGGTCAGCCAATTTATCAAATCTTCCTATCTACCTCCTGAAACTAAACGTCGACTTACCCCATCAGATTCTAAGCCACCTCGTCTATACGGACTTCCCAAAGTTCACAAACAAAGTATTCCTTTTCGACCTATCGTCAGTACTATCCAATCTCCTACTTACAAACTAGTTTACAAATAAATCCTCTTATCACATCCTCAACTCTCAGCATTTTATTCAACGTCTAAAAACTATAAAACTTGAACCCAAGATCTCGTGAGCTTTGACGTTACTTCACTTTTTACTAAAGTTCCTATTAAGGATTCGCTTATTATCATCAAAGAGATTCTGTCTCAACATGGCAAGGACTTCAGTTTGGTTTCTCTTGTGGAGTGTCTTTTCTCTACTTACTTTTAATTTGATAACAAGTTTTACGAACAGGTTTCTGGTGCTGCTATCTTCTCCTCTATCACCAGCTAACATTTTTATGGAATCCTTTGAAACGATTGCTTTAGAATCATCAATATTAAAACCTAAAGTGTGGTTTAGGTATGTTGACGACACGTTTATTGTTTGGCCTGATAGTCATCTCGATTTGTCTAAGTTTCTTGATCATCTTAACAATCAACATTTAGATATCAAATTTACTATGGAAATCGAAAGTAATGGTTCTCTTCCATTTCTTGACGTTCTTGTAACTCGTAAGCCCGACGGACTTCTGAACCATTCTGTTTATCGCAAACCCACCCATACGGACAGATACCTTCATGCTTCGTCTCATCATCATCCTGCACAGAAGCGTTCTGTTATTGAATTTTTGGTTCATCGTGCCTTTTCTATTTGCCAACCTGAGAATCTAGACTAGGAACTCCGTTATCTTACTAGAACCTTAGTGAACAATGGTTATGTGAAGCGAGATATTGCTAGAGTTATCAATCGTCGTCTACATCCACGTACTCGATTACCTAAGGTCATTTCTACTCCCGAATCCAATCCGAAACTAGCCTTTTTACCCTACATTCACAAGGTTACAGATCAAATAGGGAAACTTCTTCGTAAGCATAGTATTAAACCCATATTCGACTCGACAGGCAAAATCTCTCAGATTCTTCCTTCTCCCAAAGACAAATTTCCTACACTTTCATCTCAAGGTGTATACCAAATTCCTTGTTCATGTGGTTTAGTCTACATTGGTGAAACCGGTCGTTCGGTCATTACTCGCATTTCAGAACATGATCGTTGTATAAGGAAAAGGTATATTTTCAAGTCTGCGGTTGGTGAACATCATTTTACTACAGGTCACAAGATAGATTTTGATAATGTTTCGTTGATTGCTAAATCTCCATTCTTTTTCAACAGGAAATTCCGAGAAAGCATAGAAATCATCAAACACCCTAATAACTTCAATCGCTATCATAGTTTTGAGCTATCCCCTCTTTAAAACAGGCCCCTTAGCAAGCGTAACCCAATCAGAGTCGAGCTTAACCATCCGTGACGATCCTTCTCCTTTATATACTGAGACCATTTCTTCTTAAGTCACTTTGTTAGATTTTCGTTTGCTTTTTGAAGTTATCGTATTCTTTGTTACCTTTTCAGAGTTTAGATTATGGTTTGTTTCACAAGTGGATAACCTAACTTTTGAGAAGTTCTTAGTTAGATTTCGATTTTGTAGCAATTTATGGAACAGCTTGTTAACAATGTATAACGCTTAATACATTTAGAAACTAAATCTGTCAGTTTAGAATGTAATTAATTTTTACTACACTAATATAATGTTTAACTAACGATATTTAGGAAAAACAACTTAATTCATATACGACTACTACTGGATATTTATAAACACTGACCGCAGATTGGTTGCATTTTTGTTTATTTTAACACTTCTTTTCTATGCCACGTATTTATTTTTACTAGCACGCGCTTTTATTTATTTAAACCAACACAGTATTATTAACACTTTAAACTTCTCATCCGAGTAACTCCAACTTTTTTCGGATACTTTTTATATGCTTACGTTATCTGTTTCGGTCGCTTCCGGTAATCACCTCGAATCATCTTGAATGTTCTCGTAGCTTCTATGCGTTTCGCTAAGGTTATAGCTTATCCTTCTCGTCGCGTTTTTCAAATTATACAATTCTTCTTCGAAAAACTGGATTAAACAATTGCTGGCTGCTCCCCTTCGTCCCGCTAATTCGTACAGCACAATGTGATAAAATTTTTGTTTCAACCCTTTCATAATTTAATCATTTTTTTTGTTATTTAAAACTTGAAACAGCAGCGCTACTGTTCTCGCTTTTTTGAGCACACCTGCAGTTCCATTCTCTGTGCATCTCATCAAAAATCATGTTTTTGAAGAGATCAAAGCAAACATTATATTCTCAATAACACTTTTCTTGCAATATCTTAGCGATTCTACTGAGTTTTAATTGCACTGAACCATCACTTTTCTTCATGTTGTTTTCGAAATCTACTAAGTTTCTCTATTGAAGTACTTCCACTAAATACATATTTTTTTCCTCACAAAAAAAATCAAATATATTCTATGCTGAACGTTTTGTTTTTATTTGTATTGGAACGAGTTAAATTATCAAATATTTTTGAATATTTGAAAGAAAGTCACTACCGAAACGTGCCTTTTTTATTTTGTGACAAGTAAGAATTTTTTGGTTTTGGTAACATCTCATCATAACTATTTCGGGAACTAAGCTACTGTTTCTATCTTTTTCTGCAGCGTCAACTTCCTTTATTATCTACCTTTTAACTTTCGGATTACCAAGCAATTTTTGAGACGCCGGTTACCAAGTGGGGTCAGAGTTGACCCCAAGTTTTTTTTCTTATTTTGTAAAGAAAAACCGATTAATTTGTAATCGTAACCTTTATTAATATTTTAAATTAACATTAGGTTTCATATAAACTAATAAAAATATAAAAATAAAATGTAAACATAAATTAGCGAGGGCAACAACTATTACATATTGTAGTTTTTTTCTGGCAATGTTGTTTACATACAAAGAGTTTGCACTTTTCACATGTTTCTGAATAATTTTTGTCATTTGCTCTTGGACATATCGTACAACGACCTCTTTTTGGGCGAGCGATAGTTTCGTCTTGCGGTCCCACTTCCTCTGGTTCTGTGTCTGACAAAACTATCGCTATTACATTCTGCACATGTTTTGGTAATCCTTGAAGTGTACGTTTTTTGATATGTGGGTTTACTAATTCAAACCCAAGTTTTTGCAAAAATAATCTCCTTCGGGATGTTTTCCCTTTTTCAAAATTTCCAAATTTCGTAGTGTATAGAATAAATGCATTCATGGCAGCAATATCAAGGAAATTAAAAAATAGAACAAGAGGCCAGCTATTTCTATTTCTTCTCCATGAATATTCCTTCACCATTTTATCGACGCTGTCCACAGCTTCTTTGCAGCTATTATAGTCCAAGATAACTTGCGGTTTGTAACTGAGGTCTTCTCCGGACAATTCTAAATCTTGGTGTTGCGTTGAAAGTAGCATAACGCTTCTATATTTTTTAGGTACGTAAGATACTAAAATTGTGTCTTCTCCATATAGAATTTCGTTTGAGCATTCTGCTCGATTTCTTTTTGGCAAAAATTCTTTTGGTATTTCTTTACGTTTTGTTCCGGTCAAGGTTTTTGATTGCAGCAGTAGCTCCTTCGCTAAAGACATAGACGTAAAAAAATTATCTGTGGTAATACCATAACCCTCTCTCAAACCCTCAACCAAAACCAAAATTACCCGCTTCCCTAGAAATGAAATTTTATACTCGTTCATAAAACGATAAAATTGTGTTTTATCTTGTTCCCATTCTGGAGCGTTGTCTACCATTCCAGTATATATTTGAAAATTCCAGCAATATCTGTTACTAACATCGCATAAACCCCAGATTTTAATTTCGTATTAATCTGGCTTCGACTTCATATACACTCGAAAGGGACATTTTCCACGGAAAGGAACAAGTTGTTCATCAATACATACTTCAGCATTAGGGTTATTGGATTTTTTGCAATTTGCAGAGAGAATATCGTGAATGTTACGAATAACTGCTAATTTATCTGTTGCCCCTCGTTCTTCTCGGGTGTTCATATCGTCAAATCGAATGTATTTCAAAAGGTCTCTCATTCGATTACGAGACATTGCAGCACAAAAAATTGGTCTATTGAGAGACATGTATTTCGTACTTCACAGCTCCAATATTGGTTCTGGCTTCCACGTATCGCCTATAATTCTTCTAGCTCGAATGTTTTTTCTCTAAGTATTACGTCCATAATGTCTTCCGAGATAAATAAATGGAAAGTATCTAGGCATGTTGAAATATGTTCACTAAATTTTGTTAATCCTAGCGGTGTTTTTAGAATATTTCGCTGATTTCGTCTTCTAACATGAGGCTTATCTTTTTTCCATATGGAACCATCTTTACCCACCAGTATATCTTATCATTAGGCGAATTATCATCACTGTTATCGTCTTCCGAACTTTCAATCGGGTTTACATCAGGTACACTTACTTCTTCAAATTGGGCATCACTATCGTCAGATAAAATTTCCCATAAAAGAAAGTACCATGGGCCCAGGCTTGGCTCAGGCTGGGCCCAAGTTTGTACAAGCTTATAAGCCAAGCTTGGTCCAGCCTTAGTAAAAGTCTGGAATGATAATCATGGTCCAGTTCTGATCGCCAGCCCTAGGCCATGCTCAGTTGCCAAGACTAGGCCATGCTTGGTTGCCAAGACTGGGACATGTGTAATTGCCAGAACTGGGTCATGCTTAGTTGCCAGTACTGGGCCACGCTTAGTTGCTAGAACTAGCCCAAAATTAAATGCCAAGAATTAGACATTAATAAAACAATAGAATAAATAATTGTATTAACGTATTTACACTTTATTGTTATTACTCGTATTATGTACTATTTAAATTACATCAATTACTATCAAACGCAGCTTCCGCATCATTCTCAGTTTTACGATGTAGGGAACTAATACCCAGACTCTGAGCGACTTTCTTAGAATTTAATACGGTAATTTCACTATCTCTAAGCTTGCGATTCACTTTCAGGCCTCAGTGCCGCTCTCCAAATCATTTGTTTTGTACGGTTTTTTGAAGCGACGTAATCCTTGGGCATGATCCTCTGAAATGACAATAAATTATGTTACACAATTACAATAACACTAGGCATCATTACATCTATTGTTAGACTAAATTCAATTACACCTGTGAAAAAAATAAGTTGTACAATGTAATATGAAAAATCACACAGTTTAAAACTTACGAAAAATAAAATCCGAATTTGATAACTATTAAAAGGTTAATTACAAGATGGTACCTCGATATAACATTAATACTATAAATAAAGTTATTGATGTACGTAAATACTTACTAGCTTTACTAAGAACCTTGATTGGGTAATTATTCCACGCCTAGTAGGGTTTACATTCAAGTTCAACTGATTTTGGCACCTTTTGTTCGATATTTTTTGGTTTCCTGTATCACTAAGGTCATTAACGTCACTCACACAGCTGCTGTCAACACTTTTTTTTAAACTTTTGGTTTATTTAACGCACGCCATCTTTAAACTATAAGGTAAGAATCAGACATGATTACTTTTAGTAGCCTCGCCTCGTGATAATTGCAAAGTAAACGAATGAAATTATATTTGAAGGTTTTTTCCTTCTAGTTAAAAAGTACTAACATTGCATGACTGTATAACTAAAACTCGGAGATTTGATTCATCACCTTTACTGCTCTAGCAATGAGAAAAATTTTACATTTAATTAACAGATGATGTAAACAAGGACGGCGGCTGCGTTAAACGAAAATACCCGAATCTCGCCATACGTAACCGAACGGCTCAAATTTCAATTCTACACTTTCGATATTATTATAACTCAATTTATTAACCAATTTTTTAAAATTTTTAACGTCGAAACAAAATTCTTATTGCTATTTTCTTGGATAATCCAGCCTTGGCCGAGGCTGGGTCAACCAGTCTTGGCCGAAGCTTGGGTTTCCATGGAATAGCCAAGGATGGGTTATGCAAACTTGGTCCAAGCTTGGGTAAGAATGGGCTTGGCCAAGGATGGGTCAACCAGTCTTGGACCAAGTTTCGGTCCCCATGGAATGGCCAAGGCTGGGTTATCCAGGCTTGGGCCAAACTTGGATTCTCATGGAATGACCAAGGATGGGTTATCTAAGCTTGGGCCAAGCTTGGCTAATAATTTGCATGACCGAAGCTGGGTCAACCAGAATTGGCCCAAGCTTGGGTCCCCATGGAATGGCCGAGGCTGAGCTATCCAGCCCTGGGCCAAGTCTGGGTCAATACAGGTACTCCAAACTTAGATTTCTTAGTACTGGTCCAGGTCTGGCCCCGTTGTCTAACTCTGGGGTTTCCTGTATGGGTTCATCTTCAATTTTATTCAGGAAATTAATGATGCTAGCTATTTCTTTCACTTTACGCTGAGACAAATATTTTCTAGCCATAATTCAACAACAACTATTTCCAATCAAATGTAATAACACAGCAGACACACTTTTCAACTGATTCGAACAAACTCATCGAATGTAATAACTAAAGACGGAATGGTAGTAATCATGATTCAGACGAATAACACGTTGAAACAAGCAGATTAGATGACAAATGTAGACAAAATATTAGAATTACTTTTTAGAATGTCGGTTACCAATGTTTTTTTTACGTCGCAAAACAAATAACACTTGAAAAATTTGTTATATATTATTAAACATTATTGAAAGAAACTCAGCTAAAAAGATATTGGGACAGCTGTAAAAAAAACTTAAGAAAAGACAACAAAAACAATACGTCTGAGGTCAAAAAAGACCCCAATGGTAATCGGAAGGTTAAAGACCGTGCAATAACCGGATACAAAATGAAACTAAGATTTTAGACAATACGTTTACTTGCTACCATAGTTACGTTTCAAAACTCAAATGTAATCAAAGCAACATGCAACACTGGATTTGTTTCAAAAATTCTATTTATTTGAGAAGTATTTCATCTGTGCATAAAGTTTTGTATGTACCACGGGTATAAGTTGCTTTTATGGTCTTTGACGTATTCTTAGTCCTCGAGTGCCGCTTCTGTCTAAAAATTACTATTACTTTTGTGTTTGCGACCACCAAATAAATTCTATATTGAAAGTACTAAAGATTTACAATAAAATTTTTAAAAAATTAGAAAGAAACAGTTAGTCTTTTTAGCTGACAGCGCAAACAGTTCATGAAACCAACGAAAACTTTAACATTTTTAAATGCCTTATTGTTTTTTACCTTACACTGACATGATTAGTTTTTATGTACCACTTCTATTTTTTAGTTTTCAGCTTCGTTCAGGCACTGGCTTCAGAGCATGATTTTTTTTTGGTAAAAGTCTCTAAAACAAACCGTTCTCATTTGCTTTGTACACTTGGTAAAGAATTAGAGCAGATTTGTAAATCACTTTTTGGAACTTGGCTCGGCCGTCATAAACGCTATAATTCAAGCTAGCTCAGTTTTTAAAAGCTTATGTAATACATAGTTTTCTGTTTCTGTGTGATTTGATTTAGTCAAAACTCTTAACGTCAATAGTTTTAATTAATTTATTAATTGAGAATTCATTTGAATTATTAGAATGTTATAGTGATTTTGAAGTGACGTATATATTTTTATTTATATATTATATTATTATAAGAAAAGATGGTAAGGAGGAATTAAAAAAAAATAAATAATAGTAATAACAATAAATTAAAAAAAATTAATAAAAAAAAAATTTTTTAAAATTAAATAACTAAATCTAAAAAATATAATAATAAATAAATAAGTAATAAAAAAAAGGGGGAAAGGGATGAATAAAAGAGAGAGAGAGGAAGAGGAAAAAGAAAGGCAACAAATATTTGAAAGAGGAAAGAAAACAATAAGATCACCAGACATTAAAAAGATATTGGAGGAGAGCGAAGGAAAAACCTCAAGAACAGAAGGAGGAAGGAAAGAAATGGAAGAGTTAAAAAAATTAATGAGAGAAATGATGAAACAGATGGAAGAAAATATGCAAGGAATAAGCCAAGAAATCAAAGAAATGAAAAAGAAATGGGAGAAAGAGAAAAGAAGTGGGAGAAAGAAAAAGAGAAACTGGTGGAGAGAATAGAAAAACTGGAGAAAAAACCGGAAGACGAGGAAAGATGGAAAAGAAAGAATAATATTGTAATAAAGGGGTGAAGAAGTGAAAAACCACAAAAAGATTTAGCAGAGATGCTGGAAGAAAAATTAAATGTAAAAGTAGAGGTGAAAAAAGTGACAGTAATAAACAAAGAGAAGAAAAATGAGATGGTGGTGGCGGAAATCGGAGTATGGGAGGAAAAACAGAAGGTAATGGCGGAGAAGAAGAAATTAAAGAATACAAGAATATATATATAAGTCACGATTTGACATGGGAGGAAAGAAGAGTGCAAAGAGAAATAATGAACATAGCGGTGGAAAAAGAACGGAAGGAAAAAGAGTATGGGTAGGGTAAAGAAAAATGGAGGTAGACGGAGACAGATACATATGGAACGACAAGGATAGGGGACTGAGCAGAGAAAGAAGAGAGAAATTGGGGAACCAAAAGGCAAAAAACTAAAGGGCAAAGGGGGGGTGGTAAAGGAGAAAAAGTTGACGAAATGGCAAAGAAAAGGAATAATGAGAGATGGAAATGGAAAAGAAAAAGAAGGAAGAAAAAAAGAAAGTAAGGAAGAAGCACGGGGGGAGGTGAGTGAGCTGAGAGTATTGTTCTGGAACGTAGCGGGAATAAAAAACAAGGAACATGATTTCTGGAAGTACATCAAGGAACAGGATGTAGTGGGATTACAGGAAACATGGATGGAAGAAAAAGAATGGGAGTGGTGGGAAAAAGAGTTGCCGGAGGAATTTGAGTGGGTGGTGCAACATGCAGAAAGAGAAAAGAAAAAAAGGAGAGCAAAGGGGGTATAATAACGGGAATAAGAAAAAATGGTTGAACCAGGAAAAAGAAAGAGAAAGTGCAACAGAGAAGAGGAGTTGTAGAAAGGAACATGCAGTGGGGAAAAACAAAAATAAAAGTAGTGACGGTTTATAGCAGTAGAATGAAAGAGACAAGGAAAAACATAGAAGAGATGCTGGAAGGGAGGGAAGAGGGAATGATAATAGTAGGAGGAGACTTCAACGGAAGAATAGGGAAGAGGGGGAATACAAGAAAGAAAAGGGACGGGAAAGAGACAAACAAAGGACAAGGTGATAAATAAAGAGGGAGAAGAACTGCTGGAATTGTGCAACGAAAAAGGGTGGGAAATAATGAACGGGAACAGAGAAGAAGATGGAAAGGGGGAATTTACATGTACATAGGAGGAAGGGGAGAATCAATAATAGATTTTGTAATGACAAATGAAGAGGCCGCAGAAAAGGTAAAGACATTTAAGGTGGGAGAAAGGGTAGAGTCAGACCATCAACCACTGGAATTGACAATGGAAGGAAGGGAAAGAGAAGAGAAAGAGGAAGAAGAGAAGTACATAACTAAAAAAGTGGACAGAAGAGAGTATAAAAGATATAAAGAGAGAATAGGGAAAACGGTATGGATAGGGAAGGAATTACAAGAAAGTGTAGAGGAAATGAGAGAGATGATGGAGAAAGCAACAGAGAGAGTCAGATTTAGAAAATGGAAGGGGAGAAACCTGGATGGAAGAAATGGTGGGATAAGGAATGCAAGGAAGCAAAGAAAAATGCAAGAAGAGCATTAAGACAGTGGAAAAAGGGAAGAAAGAAAAAGAAGAATACAAAGAAGCAGTAAAAATATACAAAAAAACATGCGACAGAAAGAAGGAAGAAAACAAAAAGAAACAAGAGGAGCAGATTAAAGGAATAAAAACGGAAGAAGATGTATGGAAGTACCTAAAAAAGCTGAGGGAAAAAAACAGGACGACAAAGGGAATAAAAATTAAAGAATGGGAGATATATTTTCAGAACCTGTTGGGAGGGGAAGAACAAAAGCAGAAAAAAGAAGAAAGAAAAGACGCGGTAGTAAGACAAGAAGGAGGAGATAGGGATAGAATAAGTGAAGAAGAAGTAATAGAAGCGATAAAGAATATAAAAAAAGGAAAGGCGACAGGAGAAGATGGGATACAAGGAGAAGAGTGGATATACGGGGGAGAAAGTGTAGCAAAAAGGATGACGGAAATACTAAACAAAATATGGAAAGGGGAAGGATTTCCAGAGAGATGGAGAGAGGGAATAATATGCCCAATACATAAAAAAGGCGAAAAAAATAAAGTCGAGAATTATAGAGGGGTAACATTATTGAGCACGGCATACAAATTGTACGCGACAATACTGCAAGAAAGACTACAGAAGAAAATAGAGGAAAGAAGTTTGGTACCAGACGGACAAGCGGGATTCAGAAAAGGAAGAAGGGCAATAGACAACATATATATACTGAAACACTTAGCAAATAAAGAACTAGAAAAAAAAGAGGGAAACTGGTGGCGCTATTCGTAGATCTAAAAGCTGCTTTTGACAAAGTGAATCGGGAAAAGCTGTGGGAATATATGAAAAGAAAAAAAATCAATGAAAGATTAGTACAAAGAATAGAGGAAATCTACGAAGAAACGAGGAGCAGGGTTAAAGTGAATGGGGAAGAGAGTGAGAAATTCATAACAAAGAGAGGGTTGAGGCAGGGATGTCCACTAAGCCCAAGCCTGTTCTCAGTATATACGGGGGATCTGGAAGAGACAATGAGAGGACAACAGACAGGAGGGATAGTGGTAGGGAAAGCTAAGGTATGGTCGTTGGCGTATGCGGATGACATAGTGCTGGTGGCTAAAAAGGAAAAGGAAATGAAAGAGATGATGAAAACGCTAGAAAAATATATGAAAAAAAAAGAAATGGAAGTAAACACGGAGAAAACAAAGATAATGATATTTAGAAAAGGAGGGGGAAAAGAAAAAGAGAGGAGTGGAGATGGAGTGATGAGAAAGTGCAACAAGTGAAGCAATTTACATACCTGGGCTACACGATGAAACAGGATAATAAAGAGGGAGAACACATAAAGGAAAGGGTGAAGAAAGGAAACAGGCTAATAGGACAAGTCTGGGGTGTGGGGGAAAGAGTATTCAAGATGGATATAAAAAAAGAAAATTGTTGTTCGAAACATTAATAAAGGAGGTGGTAATGTATGGAGCGGAAATATGGCGCTGGAAGGAGTGGAGGGAGGTAGAGGGGCTACAGGAAAAATACTGGAGATGGGTGTTAGGATTGGACAGGGATACACCGGCGTATATTGTGAGAGAGGACGTACAGATAGAAAAAATAAGGGTAGAGACAGGAAAAAGAGCAATAAAATACGAGGAAGAAATGAGGGAAAGAACAGATTGCAAAATTCTGCAAGAATGTTGGAAAGAGATAAAGGGAGGGAAAGTGAAGTACGTGCAGGAGGGCAGAGAAGAGTATTACAAAAGAAACGGGTACGCGAGTGAAGAAGTGGAGAGATTAAGAGAAGAGAGGGTAGGGACAAGGGAAGAAATAATAAGGAGAGATAGAGACATCGAAAAACAAGAAAGATTGACAAAGATAAAAGAGAGCAGATATAATAGGAATTATAAAGATATCAAGGGTGAAGGGGTGCCGGAATATTTAAAAGACAGTGAGATTAAAAGCAACAAAAGGAAAAAAATGGTGGCAAGGTTCAGATGTGGCAACGAGGAGTTAGGGAACAAATATTGGAAGGAAGAACCAGAAAAGTTGTGCAGGCTATGTGGAGAAGAAATGGAAGATCTGAACCACATGAGAAAGAGATGCAGGGAACTAAGAGAAGAGGTGATGAAAATAGAGGAAATCTTAGATGAAAATGGAAAAGGAGCGGAATGGATGGAGGAAGTATGGAGCAGGAGGAAAAAGTTAAGGGGGGAGAAGGGATAAGAAAATGTATTATATATGTATATATAACACGATCAAATTTGTAAGCCAAATGGCAACGAATAAAGATAAACTTATATATATATAGTGATTTTGGACAAACTCTTCTAAAATGTTTAAGAAGAAATGGTAAAAGCGTCATCTTCAACCTGTATTATTCAGATTAAAAATTAAATACATTTTCTCAGTTTGCATGTAATTAAAAAAAACTGCATTTGTCATATTTTTATGATTTTTGCCACCAAAGAAACAGTTTTTGATTTACTAAAATGACTGTTACTTATTCCAAATTATTTCTTAAACTGCATTGCTGCAACTAGTATCAATAACATTTTAGTAACAAACCGTTGGATTTAAATTAATTTGGTTGGTACACTTCTTGGTTCAAAACAGGTGTGCGAAAAACTATTGCTACTTTCTTCTTTTTGTATCAACTTACTTAATAATTTCGTCAGATAAATACTGTATTATTAGTTTATGGAAAATACGATTTCTTTACAATTTTGATATGAGTAAAGAAATGATAAAGATTGCATAATTTGTATTTACACAAACCTTATGTCAATATGTACATTAGCGGTGAGAAAACGCTCCAATTTGGGACAATACGTATAGTACGATAAAATTTTATCATAGTTCCGGTTTCAATGCCGTCGCGTGATTCCATTCATACAAGCAAATATATCCGGAATGTGCTGAATTTATAATACCAATTACAATTTTTGTTCAATTAACAGAGTAAAAGAATTCGAAAGGAATTACTCGTTCCTTCATTACTTAACAGGCGACAAATTCTTTTAATTAATACCAAGGGTAAATAAATAAAGAGCGTTTTACATTTTTTTAAAAAGGAATTTATAAAAAAAAATGTATAAGAAAAACTAAACGTGACTTTTCACATACGTACAATTAGCAAAAAAATTAAAATAAGTCCCCATGACGTAGAGGCTACCGCATAAATCCTTCTGGAATTTCTTAAAGTAATTATAACAATTTATAACGTGATGAAATATTTAAAATAAGTATGCCCATACAGCATTTTCTATTAAACCAGTACAATCATCCTAATTACAAGAACTCGGATTGTGATGTACTGCAAAATTCTATGCTTGATTTCACTAGACTTTTCTAAGAAGATTAAAGTGTACATCTGTTTCAGTGATACAAATTACAGATAAAATAAATTAGTATTGCATCATAGTGAAGTTTTTTTTTATTCTTGATTAACCATTGCAGGGAGGGGCTGAAAAATTCAGAAACTGAGAAAATAACCGCCGAAGGTTAAACTTGATTTGCGCACTAAATACGAAAAAAAAGTACAAAGAACAAAAATGTCTCTGTATAAAAATTGATAAAATACATATTAATTAAAATTGATAAACATTTAAATTTTTATTTGTGTTATTTTCATTAAAAATAGAAAATCGACGCAAATGTTTTCGTAGTTAATTATCATGACAAAGCGAACAAATAAAACAAGAATTTTTTTCTTGAAAGTCTTTATTTACTTTGAAACTTTGATTGTGTATAAAATTAAAGTATTTTTATGTTGTAATGATATTATGTATTTTTTTATTGTCGTGTAATTTTCATAGAAACATACATTCAAGTCATGATATCGTTCGTGTTGTTATACACATGAAAAACGCCACTGACGTACTACATTATCTCAAATTAATTAATTTACAAATTTTTATCGTGATTAATTATTTATAAGGTCGAGCTAATTAGTCTGCTCCTAAATTTAAAAATGATGAAGAGGCATGTTTCTTAAGCTTTTTATTTTATTCAGTTATAACCCCGATCTTATTAGTTTTATTTGGTCAGTTGCAATTGGTTGCCACTAACATTTTTGGCGAATACGAATTATTTTTTATTTTTAATCCGACTGGTGAGTAACTTCTATAATCTCTATTGCCTTTTTTTTATTTAAGGCGTAATTCCGCGATTTTTTCAACTATGCGCCAACGGTTGTTTGCGAATAACATTTTGTACGCTTGTGTTTTTAATCATTTCAATGTTAATATAATATAAATTACAAATCTTTTGTACATTCTTTGATAAGGTATTTCATGAATATTGTAATGTTACGAATACTCGAAGAATCCTCCTTACTTACTATGTTTTAACATACTGAAAATCCTGGACTCAATCTGTTACGTTTGAGCCGCCATCTTGCTCCAATTCGGTTTTTCGTGAATATCTCTGAAACCGTTGATTTTATCGGAATAATTTGTTCATACAAAAAATGAAGTTTATTAAATTCTCTATAAAAAAGGTAGAATACATTTTTCCGGGTTTTTCGCGGTATATGAATGCCGAATATGCCAATAATCATTATTTTCGATCCGGGTTCCCTTCACTGAAAAAAATCTTTGTCATAATATTAATGAATGGCTTTCATCAGTTTGATTTACATTGGTTTAATGAGGTTTTCATTATTGCTATGTAAAAAAAAATATCAAATATACTTGTTTAAAGACAGTTATCATAAATATAATGTATCAGGTTTTATTGAGTGATGAATCTGACCAACATTAAATTTGTTTTAAAAATTCTTTAGTATTATAACTGCATTTCATTATCTCAATGAAAATTATGTTGGATTTATCGGTGTTAACATTAATGTTGATGATGTATGAACAACATTTCTTTCAAAGTAAGCACTTTATAATCTTAATAGCAGAGATATCATTCTTAACGAAGAAATTCGTTTTATCAATGTATGAAACTGTGGAGGACTTGCACAGCTAAATTTTGTAGTTATGTATAAGTATAAAGGTTATATTGATCTAAATGTCTGCTAGTGGACGCCAAGTTGACGCGTTTGCATATCTGCACGTTTTTAGTGTTTTTTATATCGATAAACCATAATACAATTTCAGTAGATTTATACCGTGTGCCACAAGAGTGTAAAAATTACTTACTGAACAGGTAAGATTTATTTCTTATTAATTTACTGTTGTTTTATTCCTAATGTAAGTGTGTGTGTTTTTTTATAGCGGCTATAATACTGTGCATTAGGTCGCTCAAATTTGACAACTTGTCAACCAAAAAATTTGACACTTATTGGAAGGCATGTCGACAGTTTCGTATGGCGGAGATTAAAACCATGAATAGTACAGCGTCAACTTTGGATAAATGGCCTTTTTATAAAACCCCTTCTGGATTTAGACTGGTAAAAAATTATTCAGAATACTTATTAAACTTGCTTGATGTCATTTTTATACTATTATTTTTATATTTAATTAATGAAACGTAAATTAAAAAGTCTCAATTCTAAACAAATATTCTTAATTAAAAATTAGTGGTAGGTATTTGCTACAGGTATTTTATTTCATTTTAATTTTTTCGTATTAGATCGATATGGATTTTGATGCCCTTTATACTACTGTAGATGGTTTGTTGACTAAATGGGAAAATAAGAGAGTACATATACCACAGTTTTTGACGTCCGAAAATAATGTTAAAGGTGTCTTGGACTATACACAAAAATATGAAGTAGATGAAAGTAAGTTAGTTGTTTATTCTATTGACTGATTTCGCATTTCTAATACGTATTTTAATTAATACTTCTTTTTGTAATATGATTTTGTAATTTATTTTTAATTTATTAGTTAGTTAAATTAGTTGTATTAAATTCTCAAGAAACTTGTCTTTTTAGCTAAATGTTGTCAAGCTTTAGAAGAACATTTAACCGATTTGCAGACAAGAAAAACAAGCGTGCAACCTTTTCTTTTACTTGTTGGTGACGACTTAACAGCAGTAAAAGAAATTTTGTATATTTTGACAACATAAAATACTCTTACAAATTTCTTACGTGCAGTTGTAATTTGTTTTAAATTTTTTTTGTGTTTAATCTTATATTTTCCAAAGCTTCATTAATATTCTGGACATTTATTGAAAAGGTTTTATAATTTGGATTCAATTAATTCTTACTCTAAATTATATATTTTATGTAACGCAATTGCGTCTGACTAATACATATTCGTATCGTCATATATTTGTGTTGAAATTTTATAAATTTAGTTTTGAAAAAATAAATATTGAAAGTTTTCTAAACCATCTAATATTAGGAAATTTGAAACGAGCACGTGGGCTTATATCTTAAAATTTCAACAGAAAACCAATTTTATCAGTACTTTACTAATAAGTTTTTATTTAGAATACTTAGTCATTATCGTAACTTGTAGGTAATCAGTTGTTCCTCTGTAATTTAACAATTAATAGTATATGTTTTTTTATCTTTGTAGGTAGAAAGGATTAAAAACAAAAACTATTAATTACCTTGTTAATGTTTCTTTTAATAAATATGTTGAAATTAGTTGAAAATTTGATTCATTAACCTAATAGTTTTGCTTCATTAATTTAATAATCTATTTTCATCAATATAAAGAATATATGTAATTCTTTAAAAATCTGGTATTAACAATAATGAAACCAAAACATTGTCGTTAGTATAAATGCTTTAATATGAAGAAAAGTATACGTTAAAGTAATGTAAAAGATTCTTCAATTAATAAAAGACCTACATTGAAACTATGAACAATTTCATTGCCACAAGGAAAATCGTCGTTATAACCAGTTATGAACCTGTTCATATAAACAATGATTCTAGTGATCGATTAAAGTATTTTTCTTACTTCAATGTTGTTAAATTCATTGTAACAATGATGTAATACTTTGGACCAATTTTGATGAATTTTTCATTGAAACAATGTTTATTTTCTTTCTATTTATGCTACTATTTGGTTGAGTGTTAGAATTTTGTTTTTGGCAGTATAGTTACTGAAAAACATCATTAAACAAAAAATTTGTATATAGTAG
This sequence comes from Aquatica leii, assembly GCA_035610365.1. Taxonomy (NCBI): domain Eukaryota; kingdom Metazoa; phylum Arthropoda; class Insecta; order Coleoptera; family Lampyridae; genus Aquatica; species Aquatica leii. The sequence continues at coordinate 7,565,871 of CM069432.1, forward strand.
AATAGTATAGTAGCATAGTAGTAGTAATAAAAATGTGATACGTTGGCAATATTAAATATTAAAAAAAAGGAAAATTTCGATAATCTTACCAATAAAAATCGTAGCACGCGACTCATACTAGGACTGATATCATTTGGGGCCTTAGGTTCTCGTTCTCTGGCATCATCGGGATCTACATCATCTTCTTCAATTTGTTGTTGCGCATTTCAGCCCTGCTTTTCTGCATCCGAACTGCTTTTTTTGCAATGGCTCGATACCAGGTTAAGCAGGGAATCTGGAGCGGGTGGGTTCAATGTCACCACAGGTTTGAGGAAATCTTACTGTCATCAGTTGTTGTTCGCAGTTCGGGCGATTTCGGCGACCAAGACATACTCCGCATTACCTATAATAGATTCTTCTTTTACCTTAGAGTAACTCTACATTTAGACCTTGCTTGGAATAGACGTAAAACGTCATTTCGGTTCAGACAATTTAGACCAAAGGTCATCGTGACTCTGGCAGCTACATCCTAACTTGGGAAAATCTTACAATTTATTATTGAAGTATTTTGTATAAAAAGTTTAAAGTACAGAATTTAGAAGCCAGAAAAGACAAGCTCGGTAATGCCACGGAAAGTGCCACTATCTGGAGCTCAGAAGAGAAAAGCCTTTAAAGAAAGGAATGAGAAAAATGCTGCTGTCTTGGCAAAAACACAACGCCTTATAGAATTTTTCTCTGCAACAAAACTGGAAAGCATAGAAATTAATGAACAACCAGCGCCATATATCCCTTCTGAAGAACCACCGTCACTACCATGTGCATCTGCAGAAAACGAAAGTAACATATCAAATCAAGATATTAAAAGTGTTGGTTCATCACCTCTTTCAGATACTTTAGACATGGATAGTCAATCATTATCATATGCTCCAGATCCATCTACTTGGTTTCCTATTGGAGTAAAGCTTGTGTCTTTTTGGTCAAAATCTGCTATGATGCATCAAAACAGAAGTGACTCTGATTCCTATCCAGAATCTCGACGTCATTATCAGGTCAAAGTCAGGACAAGTTGCACGGGCATTATCGTTATTTCAAAAATTCAATGTTTTACACTAACCATGACAACGGAGAACAGCATTTGAGAAAGTGACTCATTTACAGCTCATCAAACGGCACAGTTTACTGTTTTTATTATATGTTGATGTCCAGCAGATCTGACAGATTTTCCAGAGAGGACGGCTTTAATGACTGGAAAAAGGCAGAGAAAAAAATGAAGACTCACGAACGAAGCCAAGGCCACCGAGATTCCGTGCTGAAGTTTAATTTTCGATGTAGAGAATCTTCTCATGTTGACAAAGTGTTTGAAAAGCAAGAAATACTGGACTGAAATATTGCGTCGCGTTGTAGCCGAGACAATCTTTCTAGCTGAGAGAGGCTTGACATTTAGGGGTAGTCAAGAGATCATAGGATCTAAACATAATGGAAATTTTATAGGTATTATGGAACTTATTGCACAATTTGATCCGTTTCTGATGGGTCACCTTAAAGAATTTGGCAATCCTGGAAATGGTAAGCAATCATACTTATCACCAACCATCTATGAAGAAATTATTTTGCTGATGGCAAAACAAGTTAAGAATTATATTGTGAAAGAACTTAAAACTGCCAAGTACTTTTCAGTTTCCGTTGATTCAACACCAGACCTGGCTCATGTCGACCACTTAACAGTCATTGTGCGATATGTTGTTTCTGGGAAGCCCGTAGAAAGGTTTTTAATTTTCCTGCAGGCGGGCTCTCACAAAGCCTACATGTCTTCTGGAATTTCTAGAAAAAGAAGGTATTGATTTTGACAACTGCACAGGACAGTCATACGAGAATGCCAACAATATGTCTGGACGCTACACAGGAATGCAAGCCAGACTTAAGGATAAAAACCCAGTAGCAGTTTTCATTCCCTGTGCAGCTCACTCATTGAATCTTGTTGGACAGGCTGCTGCCTCTTGCTGTGTTGAAACTGTCAGTTATTTTGGCTTCATACAGAGGTTATACACCTTTTTTTTGCGTCAACACACAGATGGGCAATTTTAACGAAATCTTTAGAAGGGAATAAAAGAATTCTAACTGTGAAGTCATTGTCTGACACTCGTTGGTCAGCAAGAGTTGATGCTACTGAAGCCCTTGTATGTAGGATACAACCAAATTCAAAATGCCTTCAGAGATATTGAAAGTGACTTGGAGCAAACACCTGAAGCAAAATATGAAGCCCGGACATTAGCAGATAAAATGGACAACCTCGAAACTGCTCTGGTGGCCAAAATTTGGAATTTAATTCTGGTGCGTTTTAACAGCACAAATAAAGCTTTTCAAGGAGTTGAAATTGATCTAAAGAAAGTGGTAGATTTAATTGATTCTCTGGAAAGGTTTCTAGAATTACTTCGTATTAGATACGAAGAGCTGGAATTAGATGCCAGGAGATTTTGTAAAAACACAGATTACAAAGCCGCTACAAGCAGACCAAGGAAGATAAACAAACGTAATGATGCGATGCTAACATCAACATCAAAAGTTGCACTCTCTCTTCGAGAAAAATTCAGATGTGGAACTTTCAATATCATTATAGATCAGCTGTCTGTGGTCTTACAAGAACGTAGAGTAGCATGCCAATCAGTATATGACAAATTCAAAGTAATCATTAACTTATGTAGTCTATCCGATGCAGAGTTACGAAGTGAAGCTGAAAAACTTACAACTGCTTTCTCTCGTGATTTCAGTTATGTGTTCATAGAAAAAATAGTTCAGTTTGCAGCCTTTGCCAAACTTAGGTCGTGTCTTACGCCGTCTGAACAGGCAGTATTACTCCATGATGAAAGACTTGCTGATATCTTTCCTGGTGTTAATGTAGCTCTTAGAATATATTTGAGCATGATGGTCACTAATTGTTCAGGAGAGAGATCGTTCAGAAAACTGGCGTTAATAAAGAATTATTTGAGAACCACGATGACCCATGAACGATTAACTGCTCTTTACCTACTGGATGTAGAAAGCAGTGTTCTAAAGATAAACGTATAAGTTTGGCTTGGGCTTAAAAATCAAGTTTTTTAGAAATTAAAAAAAAAACTTAAACAAGTTTTCTTGTACCGTCAAATATAAATTTTTCCTGGTTTGGTCTAAAGTGATATTTGCAATTAAAGTCTATTTAAATAAGTGAAAATTGACTTTTGATTTGACCATGTGGTAAACGCTGTGAGATTTGGATTGTGAAACGTCTTTATGTATAGCTTTAATTATAGTTCTTTTTATTTATCTGTCATCAACAAAATGAATTGTTAGTAGAATAATTACAGCAAATACTAATCTTTATTTCTTTGTATTTACACTGATCCAACTTAACAAAATGTACTTGTGTACTCGATTATGCCTATCTGCGGTTGTAATCAAAACAAGACATTAGCTAAATTAAAAAAAAATTGCAATGTAGAAATTATTCATTATAAATTTAGGTTTTTTAGAACTCAGTTCGATAACTCGCTTAATTTCTGTTTTGATTTCTTCAGTTGACGCTGTTTGCTAAAGTGATTTGTGTAAATTGCCTTTCATAAACTTTATTTTGTGGTATAAATTTTACATCAATGTAATAGTATTTTTAAGAAGCTGAAAGCTTGGTATAAGGTTGAAAACTGTACCTGTAAAAGCTTGACTCGGCTAATATTGAACTTGAGTTGATTATTTAAAAACTTGCTTGCTTTTTCGAAAGGTTTACTTGATTTCACGCCAATATCGCATATAACGTTTTATTTACTTTTTGGTACATGTGGCCACTGTTGGAAGCATGTGCCAACACTGCCCACCCACAGTCCCAACATTGGTCACAACTCTTAATTTAAAAATAACATGAGAAAAAACACATTTGTTAATTAAAACTGAGGAAAAAACAATTAAACTCTAAGAAATAACAACAAAATACATTTTGATGCATGGTTAATTGACGTTAAAAAGTCCTGTAAACAAGAAACATTTTACAGTTCTTGCTATTCTACCAGTATTCACAGGATCTTGCGGATGTATAATTATGTCCTTTTTGTAAACAGTCGATGTATCCTCCACATTTGGAAAAACAAACTTGTTTCTAGTATGCTTTCTCAAAAAAGATATGGTAAATTCATCATTAGGCAGGATTTCCATTATTTTACCAACAAAATATAACTAACACAAAGCTATTATCTTTCTTATATTTTTCAGATTATTAAAATTTTCGTGATCTTTAAAATCTTCGGATAGAGTAGATGACGCAAATGACAGGTCTAACAGGTCTTCTTCATTTTCCATTGATAAACTTGATTCAGCTATCTTTTGACTGTGTAGCTTTCGTTTAACGGCAACTTTTAGTTTTGCATCTCGTCCATTTTGAAGTTTTAGTCAAAATCTCTGGTGATTTTTTGTTTCTACCGCCTTTAGAATTTTCAATTGGCTTCTTTGCCTTGGGAAGCGGAATAATCTTTCGGGAGAAAAATACAAAGTTTTGTTTGCATTATTATCGTTCTCACTTATTTCACGATCTACTAGGAGGAAACTTCATTAGCTGGAAGAGTAACTGATGTGGTGAATTTAGATGGTAGCGGAGTTGTGCTGGATGTAGACGGTATCAGAGTATTGGTGGATGTGGAGGATGGCAAAGTTGCGGTAGATGTAGATGTTAATTCATTTATATTTTCCTTCTCTAAGGAGATATCCGTAACTGAAGCTGCCAAAAACTCATCATCACCAAAGCAGGTGCGATCTAAGAGATAAATTCCGGTGCGCTTGAAGCCCGACATAATATTTTTGGAACAGAAAGCTAACTCATAAGATTGACCCAATAATTCGGCGAAGTTGTAAGTGTCTATTCTCTTTCCCGGATTAGTAATCAGCCAGCTCTTACATGTCTTATTGTAACAATTTTTTAGTGCGGCATAAATAGATTTGTCCAGGAGTTGCACTTTATGGCTCGTGTGAGAAGGGCAATATTGTTTTTCTTAGCAGTTTCTATCACTTCCAAGTTAATATGGGTCTCGTGGTTATCCATAATGAGAAACACTGGACAATTCTCAGTTGGAGCTGCATGTTTAATAAAATGCGTTAGCCACTGTACGAATATCTCCTTTGTGATCCACCCAGATGGATTGGCGGCACCTATACTTCCCGCTGGGGCTCCACGAATCATATGATCTTTGAAAAATTTAAGAGGGAATATCAACAAAGGCTGAACCGAATTTCCTAAAGCGATTATTGTGCCTACCATAGTTACTAGAGTGCCTCGTTCAGTAGAAGTTATCTGACCAACTTGCTTTTGTCCGCAAGGAGCAACGACTTTATTTGTGCCCTGAACAGTGCTTAACACTGTCTCGTCGACATTATAAATTTGTTCTGGTCCAAATTTGTAACGAGAGTAGACATTGGTCAAGTTATTGAAAAACTTTTGGACTACTGGCTTATTAAAGCCCATGGCTCGAGTCAAAAAAGTGGCTTCTGCCAGTCCCAATGACAGCTTTTTGTTTCTTTTCATGTACCCAGTGAATCACTTGGGCCCTGCACTCTCGTCTCTCTTCCAAGCACCAAGAATTTTTTTCTTATAGTGCATAGCAAATTGGTACGCAAATTGACGAACTTGTGTGGGATTTAGGCCATAGTGTAACTTGGCCAAAACCTTCAAATGAGAAGCCATTTTTTCTTCTTCGGAAGATGCGAAGATACGATTGATCTCATAATTAAGAGTTGCTTCCAAGAAATTTAAAGTAGTTTTAGCGATCTTGCATTTTGTGACGTATCTCCTTAGAGTCGTTCTTGATATTTGATATTCTAAAGCTGTTTTCTTTGTTGACCACCCACCATTAAAAATTTTATCAAGAGCAGCTCGCATTACGTGTTCGGGAGTCTGTCCTATTCTGGTTCTTGTTAGCTTTGCTCTTTTGGGCATTATGATCTATAAATAAAGCACTTCATTATAAAAAGAAAATGTTAACCAACAGTGGCCATTCTTAATTAGATTTTAAAAGCAGTGGCCATTGTTGCCTTGTCCAACCATGGCCAATGTTTGCTTGGTCACGTGTTTTAGAAAGATTGAAATAAAACTATTAAACGCAAATTTGGAAACTAAAGAGACAACAGTGGTCAAAGAAAATGAACTAAACATGATAAAATATAATTTGGTTTACACATAAATTAATTTGAAAGTAATAAAAAAGCACATATTTGGACGTAGGTGGGGGCATTTTGCGGGAAATAATTCGAAAATATTTGCAAGTGATCACAGTTGGATTGTGGCCACTGTTGGATGGTCTTCCCTAAATGTTGTTGATGGATGACGCAATGTATTGCTAACACCCCTGACACATTTTTATTTTTGTTTTAATTAGCTTATAAATCTACGATAACGTCCATCCATGGCAGGTGCTCCATCTGTAGCTACTGATATTATATTTGATAAAGGGATTGCTTTTTCAATGAATTAATCCTTCAAATCATGAAATATTGATTCACCTTTAGTGTCGGTTGTCAAAGTTCTTGCGAAGAGCAGTTCTTCGTAGATTTCTTGATTAATAATAAAACGAACATATGCCAATAATAATGCTGCATTACCAGGTAAAGTTGACTCGTCCAGTTGTATAGAGAAACGGGTCGTTTGCAAATAATTACATAAGAAGCTTTCAATATCAGAACTCATTTCATCAATACGTCTTTCAGCAGTATTGTTGCTTAAGGGAATTCTTTTAATGATATCAGATGTAGGTTTGTGTAAAACAGTTTTTAAAACCTCTTCAACGGCTGGCAAAATTAACTTCTCTCCGATAGTATGCGGTTTTCCGAAACGAACATTTTGTCCAGCGTGGGTCTCTTCTGAAGTTTATCTTTGAGTGTTTGAAAGTATTTCAAATCTTTATCTGTTTTATCAGGGTGACATCTTCTCAGATGATCTTGCAGCTTAGATGGTTTCATAGCATCATTGCCCAAAACCTTGTTGCATAAAAGGCACATAGGCAATTGTTTGTCCGACAATGATGGAATGAAGCCAAATTTTAAATAATCAACGCTGTACTGTTTACATTTCTTTTTAGATTCGGACATGGCATCAGTCATCTGTTGGCAAAATAATCTATTTAAATAAGACATAAAGTCCAGCAGCTGTATATTAAAAAATCAAAGTCAAATTTAAATCGTATGGTTTTAGATTTTATGGCAGGCATAGGCGTGCAGGCATTATAAATGAATGTGAGAAGGGGAATATTATGAATGTTACTTAAGGTTTTGATATGATGAAACTTTAAGGAAATTTAGAAGTAACATGACAAAAAATGTTAAAATAAAATATTATACAACGAATAATAATAACAAATTGTTATGCGATTTATCTCTACGTACATTAGACTGTCGACTGTCATGTGTAAAAATTCACTAGTTCCACTTTAGCAATAATACAAAATTTTAATTTTAATATAGAAAAGTATGTACACTGCAATATCCATAATCCGAACTTCCGTAATCCGAACATTCCAGTAATCCGAACTGGTCCACAGTGTAAAGTACTTTTTTTGTGAAGTTATTTGATAAGATATATGTATTTATACAAGAATAATAAATGCCTAGCAAGGTCGTATAAAGTAAATATTGATACACATACATATTTATTTATGTGACCGGCCGAAATATGTAGTTTAATTCCAAAATAATTTCCTATATGTAAATATTTAAATTCTATGAAAAAAAAAACAAACAAATGAGAGTGTGTATTGGAAATTCTTCAAAAAACACAAAGCTGTACAGTTTTGGATTTCTTAATTTCTTAATTTATCTTTCAAAGTGGTAACATATTGTATGTTAATAATAAAATACATACATCTCTTTGCAGCAATTAGTTCGGATTACGGAGATTGCACTGTAATTATAATAACGATTGCTAAAACTTTGAAAAAGAAACTATTGAGGAGTAGGGAAAGGTGGGGTAGGATCGGACATGGGGCACCTCCGGACAATTCAAATTTACTGCCTTGCAGTGTTATCACACTGTCGTATTGACAGTACAATATACTTCTATAGTAGTATATCTATGATACGTAAATGTTGACCGCCATCAATTACTTCCAAAATATTTATTTGAGAAAATTGAAAAACAGTGCTGCTTTTATAATTTTTTTTAGAGTTATTGTAAGCTTTATCAGCTTAAAAAGAACAGTGAGGTAAGTTTTATCCTATTTACCGTAGATATTAATATGTTGTGCGATATGTAACCTCATCAAAAGGAATGTGAATCGCGCGGGAATTTCTATTCAGCCATTTTCTTGCTTTAATTTGTAAATGGGGCACATTCGGACAAATCGAGTGGGGCAGTTTCGGACTGTCCGAATCTGCCCCTCTTCACAAATAAAGTCATAGCTACACTGATAAAAGAAAACATCAAGAAAACACATTTTGATTGATTTTACTTTTTAGGATGGTGCGTAACTACTTCAAAAAGAGAAATCGCCCTGATATTCCAAAAGATGATTTAAAAAAATCTATTAAAGCTGTGCTCAATCGCCAAATGTCGATTTGCAAGCACTTTCAATATCCCAAAATCAACTCTTTATGACCGTCTTAAGAAACTCAAAAGTAAGAAGAATTTAATTGACTCGGGAAATGAAAGCAGTAGCTCAAATGAGGATGCGCCTCCTTTATCAAAATATGCTACCCGTCAAATATTCTCTCCAGGAGACGAAGAGGAGTTGGAAATTTACTTACAGCAATCTTCCAAGATATTTTATGGGTTGACCTACAAGTCTACGCGGTAGTTGGCATATGAATATGCAAGTATGTTATGTAAAAAAATTCCAGACACATGGAACAAAAATAAAATAGCTGGGGTAGAATGGATGAGATCATTCATAAGTCCTCATCAGTGACTTTCCTATCGGAAAGCAGAAAATACCAGCATTGCACAAGCAGCGGTTTTCAACAAAACCAATGTTACTTCGTTTTTGAAGTATTATGCAGAAGTTCAACAAAAATACAATTTTTCTCCTAATCGTATTTGGAATACTAACGAAACTGGCGTGACAACCGTTCTTCAGGCTCCAAAAGTTATTGCCGAAACAGGGACAAAAGTAGTGGGCCAGTGCATTTCAGCTGAAAGGGGCGTATTAGTTACAATGTGCGGCTTCATTTCTGCTGTGGGAAATACAATTCCTCCGGGATATGTATTCCCTCGTGTACGTATAAAGGAGCAGTGTATGTATGGTTCCGTACCTGGGGCAATAGGCTTTGCCGAGAAGTCAGGGTGGGTGTCTTCAAAAATTTTTCTCCAGTTGTTGGAGCATATTCAAAAACATACTGGTTGTATTCAAGCAAATCCAATTCTTTTGTTGCTTGATAACCATGAAACACACACTTCACTTGAAGCGATAAACTATTGTCGTGAAAATGGCATAGTTCTACCATCATTTCCATTCCATTGCACCCACAAGATGCAACCTCTAGATAGGTGGATTTATGACCCATTTAAGACGAGATGTAAGGCTGCCTTTAATGACTTCATAATTTCAAATCCTGGAAAACCAATTGGAATTTATGACATCGCTAAACTCACAGCAGATCCTTATCTGCAAAGTTTTACACCAAAAAACATTATCAGCAGTTTCTCTAGTACCGGCTTGTGGCCTATTAATTCTATGATTTTTAATGATGACGATTTTATGGGGTCATTCGTCGCAGATCGGGCAGATCCTGAAGTTCAAATGAAACAGTGTGAATTGCCATCAACTTCTATTACATATAACAATTCGTTTATTCCGTCCATCAGCGTGAGTACTAGCAATGTGGCCGATTCCAAAATTGATGAAGTGACTATGACGATAAGAATGTTATTAAATGACTTAAAAATCGCGTTACAAAACCAAAAGCTAAAATATTATCCGTCCTCAGCGTCAGACCATTACCAAAGGCAGGCCCGAGGAAAACAAATGGAAAGTCTCGACTAAGTAAATCCAGAATTTATACGAGTACACCGGAGAAGGAAAGAATTCAAGAATGGGAAACTATGAGAAAACAAAAGTTGGATCGAAAAAACACTAAGAGGAATATATTACAAAGTGGAGGTGAAGTGAACAAAAAAGGGCAAAGGGAAGGCACCAAAGAAAAAGTTGAAGAAAATAGAAAGTGACTCCTCAGATGCTTATGTGGATTTGCCACAGAATATTGTTCATGAGACAAAATTTTTTGACGATTTGTCCGATTCCCTGGATAAGTTTGAAGACAATGATGCTATTGGATGACGACGTAATCAATTGTAATGATTATTTGCTTGTCAAATTTCCGACCAACAAAAGGGCATTGCATTACATTGGCAGAGTGGAATCTTGCAATAATGATGGCTCTTATACAGTAAATTTTTTACGAAAATATAAAAGTGGTTTTTGCTTTCCAGACTTGCAAGATATTTCGACTGTTTCCAGAGAAAATATCGTTTCAAAAATACCTAACCCTGTGGAATCACCAGGAACTTCCAGGATGTGCTCGCTCATAAAATTTTATTTCAATTTTGACGGTTATAATGTGAATAAACTATTTTTATTATGTATGTCTTTTTCTTAAAAATGAATGAATTCTGAATTTTATTAGACCAGTCCGAATGTACCCCACTACTTGTCTAAATGTGGCCCACTATGGGGCAGATTTGGACAAATGCATCTTTCGGGGAAAAATATAACTAAAGGAAAACAACTGCATTTTTTTGATTGAGATAGTTGCTAAAATGTTGGAAATAGTCTAAGGTACCCATAGCACCAGAAATATCTCAAAAATTTTCTCTTATTTTTGCAATATTAATTTTTGAAAAAACGTGTCTGAACCTACCCCACCTTACCCTACTCGTGTAATTTTGCATGATTTGAATATTAAGCTAGTAATAACTGAAGTCATGATTGGCGTAATTTATCTATCTTTGCTAACTACGAGTACAAAACTAAAATTTAATAAAAAATAATGTACTTACTTTTCTCCGGCACTCTCAAACAAAATAACACTGATTCACTATAATTTGTGTGATAAACTACCAGTTTATATTTTTTTAAATATTTTCTTATCACTTTCCTTTTCAAGATTCAGGAAACGAATAAACGTATTTGTGTCACATTGTAGTTCAAAATGTATTGCGATCACAAAGCGAATGCCTACATTCTACAACTTCCACAATTTTATAAACATATATAATAATTTTTTTACTTCATAGGTACTTTTATAAATAATGTAAATGTCTTTATGTCTTTATATTATAAGATAGTATAATGTAAGTAAATAGGTACTATCAGTATATGTTGAAATCCACTATCATGGACCCCCATTTTCATTTCATGGACCCCCAAATTTTTTTTTCGCTGACGTAGACCTCTTGCAGGTTGTCATAGACCAGTGTTTCCCAACCTTTTTTACCTCACGGCACATTTACTGAAAATCATATTCACTCACGGCACACTTGCCTAATTACCTCTTATCTATGACCTATATACCTACCTATAGAATTATAGATAGACCTATATCCATAACAAGACACTTTCATTTTAATATAGTTTTATTACATTTAGGAAAGATACAAAACTGGAAATTAGTAATACATAAATAAATACATAAAAAAAACCTAGTGGGAAATTTGCGCCTAGTGCCCTTTCATTAAAAGTTTCTTCCTAGGTCGACTGGTCGACAAGCATACTCTCATGTCGTGTTCCACACTCTGTAGTTGAGAGCGATTGTTTGTCTTGATGGCGTTCAGTGACGAAAATGCAGCTTCATATATATACGATGTAAATGCTTTCATGGCTTTCTTTGAGATCAAAGGATACTCGCCCAACAGAGGAATCCAAAAGGATCCGATGTCAACATTCACTTTTGATTTTTTTACTTTTGACTCTGCCTCAGCATCTTCAGCTAATTTTGCGTACTGTAGTTTGAGACCACGGTCATTTCTCAGATCAATCAGTTCACTTTCTTCATCAGTAGTGAACAATGCGGTCTTATAGGCAGAATCGATAAAAGGATTTATCACCCAGTCCATTGATGAAACATCAAGAGATGGAAAATATTTTTTAGTATTTTCCTCAAGCAGTCGTAGACTTCTTAAAATTAGGTTTGAAAGCGTTGAGTCAATGTGGCAAATTTTGGTCACATCAAACATATCCCAGGTTGCATGTTTTTTAATTTTTGTTATCGACAGTGATAACTTCTGCTGGAAAGAGTTTATTTTGTCTGTCGATGTGAGAACGTTTTTTTTTGCTTTCCTTGCATGCTTTTGTTCAAAAAATACAGTTTTCCAAATATATCTGCCAAAAAGGCAACTTTGCTACACCAGGAGTCCGTTGATTCTTCACAAGTAAAAAATATCAATAACTCTTTCCTAAGTTCATAAAATCTTTCAAGGACACGTCCTCGAGACAGCCATCTTACTTCGGTATGTAACAATAGCTGGATATGCTTAGCATCTATAGCAGAACACAAACTTTCAAATAATCTCGACTTTAAAGGCCTACGTTTAATGAAGTTTACCATTTTTACAACAGTTTGTAAAACATCATTGAGCTCGGGTACCAAAGACTTTACTGCAAGAGTCTCTCTGTGAAGAAAGCAGTGAGTAAAAATAATATCTTAATTTTCTTTCTTAACCAAGGCCAGAAAACCTGTCAAATGACCTACCATTGCAGGACATCCATCTGTACAAACGCTCAAACAAGACTGCCATGACAAACTAGCAACAATTGTTCACTAATTGGAAAATGTCCAGCCCGGTTGTGGTTGTAGGAAGGTGTTTGACAAATAAAAACTGTTCAATTAACTTACTTTCGCAAATAAATCTAACACAAGTTAAAACCTGAGGTTTTCTAGTTATGTCTGTGGACTCATCCAATTGAAGAGCAGAAAAATCTACTGCTTTAAGTTTTTCATTCACTTGGATTTCAACATCTTTTGACATGTCTTTAATGCGCCTATTTATTGTATTATTAGATAACGGGGTTTTTATAACCTCTTTTTCACATTCTTCACCAAACATAATTTTTACTATTTCACAACATGCCGGTAAAATTATTGACTCGGCTGTTGTGTGGGATTTCATTTTCTGTGCAACGAGCTCAGCCACAGTGTAACTGGCTTCCTGTGCTTTTTCTGATATAGACGATAGTTTTGTAAATGTTGAAGTCTGGGTAGATTGATTTAACAATAGTTTTTTAAAATATTCAACAGGTTTTTCAGCCACAAATGCATGTTTTTTAAGTAGGTGTCTTTTTAATTTACTCGGCACCATTGCTTCGTTAGACAACTGTTCGTTGCAAATTAGGCATCGAGGTTTGGGCTGTTCTCCACCAGACGACGTGAAACCGAACGATAAGTAGCTGTCATGGTACTGACAAAACCTTCCTGAGTCACCACACTTCTTTTCGTTTCATAGGCCTACTTGCCAACACAGTGTTCTTTTCACTTACACTATCACCAACGCCACCGGTATTCGTATGTTCACTAGAACTCGTACTTTGTTGAACAACACAGTGTTACTAACTGCGCGTGGCTGAAAACTCAGTAGTGAGTTGTAGCGCTAAAGTGGGGCATGCGTAGTAGCAAAACAGAATTTTTTTCGCGGCACACCTACACAGGCCTCGTGGCACAGTGGTGTGCCGCGGCACCCCGGTTGGGAAACGCTGGGGGTCGATATAGACCACTTTGGGAATCACTGATTTATACAATCAATTTTTCTTAAGAATTGGGTTGAAGAAGAAACGTCGCTTTGGAAAAAAATAGTTTACAAACTATGAGAGTTTCTGATTATCATAACATAGTTAATATTACATAACATTAGCACAAGATGGTAACTTTGTTATTTGTACCTTATAATTTACTTTGAAACTGCATTACACTAAAGAATCTTATTTGGTTAACAAAAATAATTATTCAAAGTAAATTTTTTAAATAAAATCTCAACAGTGCTAATTCATACAATTTTACTATTGTCCGGTTTCATACAGCAAAATTAACTATGTTGTTAGCTGACGGTGTTGTAATTGACGATGATGTCAAATAATTAACGTGTTGCATAGAGCTATTAATTTAACAACGTCGTCAGCAAAACCGAATTATTTAAGCATCCCTTAATGACGCGATCGCTTAGTTAGTGCTTTATGTAACTGGGCTTGTGACCTTTATTTTAGTATTACGTAACATGCAATTGATACGATCAAAATCGAATTCTTCAAAGCAGTTCTCGATCAATTTAAACTATTTGATACTAATTCAACTGAGGGGCTCGCCCATGACGTACTTTTCGAACTACGCCAAAACTGTATCTTATAAATCGCATTACGCTGATTTAAAAAAAAATGTATTCTTTCATTAATCATTTTGTGTTAGCGGTAAAAACTATGGTAAACAAATTATACTTAATGTGAATAAGGTCGAAGATAGTTATGCTACCGCTCAACTATTTAAAATTTTGATCATCAATTAGTATAAACACGACTTGCTTCACGTCACATTGTGACGTCTTAGGCACATTCCTACAAGCCACTACGTCATGTTGAATACAAAATGTTTATCGCAGCAACATAACGCTAAAACTTATTGAGACTGATTTTTTCAATTTAAATCTATTAATTAATAGAATTTATTTGTTTATTGCGATTTGATTTTGTACGTACGTGTGGAAAGAACCTTATTTGTCTTGCAAAACATGTTTTTGAGCCCAGTATGTAAATACAAATAAAGAACCTGCGTAAGAACTATCATACTAAACATGATTTTTTTTATAATCTTTGTGCTACATATTTTTATAAAATTTTTGTTGGGTAATAAAAAGTACGGTTATTTAATAGTGTACCAAAAAAAGTACGTGTTTTTGTTATTCCACAAACAAGCCTAGGTACTACTCACTGACAGGCTTAAAAGAACAAATCCAAAACAGTGCCAGTTTCTAAAGCACAACCACATTTGTAGATAATGATCTGCAAAATTAAAACTTTGAACAAAAAGATTAGAGAAATGAAGGCGTGAGTGGAAGAGGTCAAGGTTTATAGCGGACTATAGTGTAATGGTGCGTGTTTGTATGTTTTTGAGCAAGACCATGAACGTTTATAAATAACCCAATCATTTAAGTCTGCCTCTTGTCTGTAAAGGTCAAAAGACACTTGACCGACATATCACTAACTTTTGACAAATACATCCAGTTGTTTACTATACATTTTGGCAAAGCTATAAAATGAAAGAATAAACGGTCACGAATAGTCATTAAACGAAGAAGAAACCAGTTTAAACTTCACGCATAATCAAACAATTTTCGGAATAGCTCACAGGTTACTCAATTAATGACGTACTGATTAACACGTTTCATTTTGTTACTAAAAATAAAATCAATTTCCGAAAAAGATATTTCTCAGCTAAATTTAACATTGTTATCAGAAGAAGGGTTAAAGATTAAGTTATAAATAAATTATGAATGAATTTTAAAATTATTCTTTAAACGTCAATGGCTATTAAATAGACGTAATTAAGAAAAAAAGTGCCAATAACTTTTAAAAAACTATTATCATTTCCCACATTTGAATTTTATCAAGTCTCAAGTCCAGATTATTAATAACACAATGTGGTTTCTAAATAAGCGACAACCAAGTTTTCAGAATTTGATTTTATTCATGCGTTTTATATGAAAACGACGCATTTGGAAACTACTACAATACGAAAATTATTTCGGGTGTAAAAAAGTCCCTTTTGGAAATCAAAAAATGTGATGATTACTCCAAATTTAAAAAAATTCGTCAAAAGTTACTACACACACCTTAGCACAAGAGATTAAAATTATATTGGCACGTATTTGTTACTTTAATTATTATCAATGTTAAGTTTGAGTTTTTTGGCAACTGCCAAATTTTTAAATTATGATTGATGGTTAAGGTTTATTTCGCACACATCTCTTTATAGGGTTTACCAAAATTAGGATTACTTTTGGTACCTGTTGAGTCATTTCTTGCGCCATCGCTTTCCTTTCACAGAAAAAATGTCACGTATTCTAAATAAAAATGAAGGTTACTTTCTGTCCCCAAGCCTAATTTAATATATTTTTTGCTAATTGTTACTAAAAATAGAACGAATCGGGTTTTGTCCAAATTAATTCTGGCTATTTTTGTTTGTGCGATGACTAAAAAAGTAACTATTTATTTACTGGTAAAGCAAAACAGTGAAAAAGGAAGTGTTGTACTCGAGCGTGTAGTAAAAGAATGTGAATACGAAGGGCGAAGGGTGATAATTATAGATAAAATTTGTCGTCGCTCAGGAAATGATGTAACAGTTACACGTTTTCGTCATTTTTTTTTTTTTCAATTTTTGTTTAGCCATCAAAAATTTGGAACCATTTTTTTTTAATTTAGTAGATTAAAAATTTTGATAAAAATGAGTTAAGGGTAATTTATAAATAAATTTTCTAAATTATGAAGATTTGACAATTTTAGTAGTTATTTATTGGACCGTTTTATTAGCAAAAAATAAATAACTAAGTAGGTTAATATTAAT
Organism: Aquatica leii; assembly: GCA_035610365.1. Taxonomy (NCBI): domain Eukaryota; kingdom Metazoa; phylum Arthropoda; class Insecta; order Coleoptera; family Lampyridae; genus Aquatica; species Aquatica leii. The sequence goes on from CM069432.1 coordinate 7,582,392, forward strand.
GTATGAACATAAAAATTCGAAAATCATTAATAATCTATTACGTGGGAAGCTCAAAAAAAATCATAGCGACACTTAAACCACCCTAAGTAATGGTGTATTAAAAGTACATAAAATTGATAAATTAATTAAAACACAATTTCCATCCCCACTTCCGTAACTAACATACGTACATATTTCCAGCCTCAGAAGCTGATCTGTCAATGTGTTTTCACATGTTCTACTGAATGAACGACGCCTTCATCAGCTTTTATTTAATTCGATTACACTAAAAAAAATAGTAACAACAACCAAAGTGCTACAAGTGTATAAATCAAAAATAAAGTTTCACCGGAAATATAATTTAAAGTTGCATCAGTGCCAAATTTTCGTGAACTTTGGTGTACTTTAATTATTCACTTACAAGTGACTAAATTAAGTGATTTTTTAGCCCACTAAGAAAGTAAGTTGCATTTTCTTCATTTTCATTTCGGTAAGAATTTTACAGCATCTGCTGTAGTTTTTTTCTTAATTTAATCGATTCGTAAAGTTTACCGAAGGAATTAGGACAGATATAATTCTTGGAAAGGGCCAAGAAACTCAGGTAAATACGCCTAAGTAGTCATTTTAAGCGTTCTGAAGAGTTTTTGGTTCTGGTACTTTTATTCGTTTTTGAAATTATTTACATATACGAATCGAAATTAATTTTCTTGTCACGCGCACCTTAAAAAGTTTTCTATTTTCTTTTACATAAAGGTAAATTTAAATTTAATGTAGGAAAATTTTTATGAATGAATTTGAGTTATTGATTTGAGATTTGATACGACCGAGATTTGATACAGTTCAAGACATAAAGATAATTGCCAATTTTTTAGTCTGGAAAAAACGAATTTAATCTATAAATACGTATAATTTAACGCGTATTTTAATCCAACTGGTCCTATTTATAATTACTCTCAGTCAGATAAATCGTATCTATTTTTAACGTAAAACGTGAACCGGAAAAATAAATAATTGTATCCGAAATTTATTAAAATTACGAAGAGTAAACATTGGCAAAAGCGCCGGCTGGTATTTTGCACAATTTCGAAATGTTTATTAACACCTCGCGCGATGACGGTTTTACAATAGATAGACTTTAATAATTCTGGGTGCCAGAATTGATAAAGAAGGAAAATTCTTCTAAAAATACTTAATAAGAAAATATAAACTTGGCAAAAGATTTGTTTCGTCTGGAAACTTAACACTTTCAAGTCTGCGAACGCACTTTTCGCAAGTCATTTTCAATTAATCTAACTTAGAGAAAAATTTTAAATAGGACATGGAAAATTTTACAGTTTCAACTTTGATAGTGTCATTGCCAGACAACCAGATCTATCTGGTTGACAAGATATTCGATGCGTGACCAATTGCGTTCGCTGCAAAAGCAGCGCCATGCTGTCTGCTAAAGTCCTCCTTGTACATGTTCTTATTATAACTGTTGGCCTTCACGGTTAAACTACAATTTATAAGAATGAGAATGTTTACAGGTAATAAAACCATTCACTTCGATTCTTACGCGGTGTTACTTTTCATTTATCTGGAGCATTTAAGACTTCATTAACGCAGCAGCGTTTTCAAATTATGATTATCAAAAACGAATCAAGAGGTCATAGTTTTATGAGTGTGTGAGGTCTCACAAGTGGTTAAGGCTATATAGCTGTCAGCAAGTGCAACTGATACAGCTGTTGCAACAGACTTTAGCATGGCATTAACTTTCATGATTTCAATCTTCAGTTTTATTAATGCGATAGAACGAGATGGGCTTATGGTTGTAAATAAAATGTCCGAGAGTTAATGTCATGTTTACGCATACGACAATGTCATAACTCAATTAGTATACTAGATGCATTCTTGTCAGACCACCAGCATAATAAAACATTCGTCCGCGCATAATTTCGAAAAATTTTTGTTTGGTTACAGCTAAATAGATCAAAGGTTCTTTCAAATACACTTTCTTAAATTGAGAAAAATTTTATTTTAATTAACGGGATTTTACAACTTACAGTGTTTACAATCGCAGACTCTTACGTCCTATGGTAACGAGCTGGTACCATCTTTTACGAAAATGATTCAGACGCATTGAAAAACCGTTAGTCAGACATTAGTCAACTGAATCGACAAAATGAATTTTTTCTACAAGATGGACAATGTTGAACTTTATGGTTATTCGATAATTTTAAAACCCACCGGTACAAAATCAACTAGCACAGTTTATGATATTTCATCCCACATTGGATCACTTTTCTCAGTTTCTTCCGCCGTTCGAACACGAATTTATTGGCGTTTATCTTTATTCGATACGACCAATACGATTTATGTTATATACCTGAATTTTCTTTTCCAATAAAACATTTTCTTAAAAAGCTCATTTGTCACAATAACAAAAACATAACGTTCAATTTTATCGATGACATGTTTAATAAAATCCGCAGAAAACTGGAAACAATTTAAAAAAAAAATCTCTATATTTGGAAATTATTACATTATCGTAATCAATTCAAAGAACGAAACGATATAAAAAAAATGTAATATTTATAAACTATTTTACGTAATGAATAAATAAATCGTGAACTAGAAGCAATGGGTCAATAAGATATTTACATTTATTTGCGCAGATATTTATGCATTTCGTATGCATGTGTTTGTACGAGGTCCGTTCGAGAAAAAATGTAAAAATTGTTGGAAACAGGTGTTGGCGCGCACATTAATTTATAGATAAGTAATAAAAGCAATAAGAAAATAATAAAACATGGAGTTTCTCGCCGCACGGCTGTTCTAGAAATATCGCACGCATTCAAAGTAACGCGTTTATTGACTTGTTTATTAATAAACCTCATTATAAGTTTTCTTGGCACCTTTACTTTGTACAAGTTAATGACTTTATTTTGTACTTCTCGCCGATTTACCTACGAAATAATTTAATTTGCAAACTTAATTATCGTTCTTACGTTTGTGTAAAAGAGCTTGCGCGACAAGATAAGAATGTTAAAAAGTCAGTAGCGTCATAGTTAAAAATAACTTATCAAATTTAATAAATATTAACGATGTTTTTAACGGTCTTAAATGGTTGCGATTATCGAGTGTATCTGAAATTGATAACGCAAAACATTTTGATTGCAAAGCGTTTTAAATAATTTATATAGACAAAGTCAATAGGTTATCAAAAGCAATTAGTTTAATGTTCAGAACATCGCCATTAAATAGATAAAGTTTTAAACAACTTAAGAAATTATTGAAATATTACTGAAACTACATAAAAACTGGTCGCACTTTTTCTCTCCAACATTTAATATCAAGTTTATTTAGTCTTTCTCTATCTATTATTGCACACCTGTTGTACTACCTAACAGAACCAGGAGATCATGCCATATACATCTATCTTTATTTACTATCACAGTTGGCAGATCTTTAAACTGGTTCTATTTTTAGTGAAATTGTCAAGCGAAGACATTGTTAACCGATTTTTACGATTATCTTACAAAAAAAAAATCAATGTTTCCTCAATAAACGAGCCGCAAAATTAAGATATACCTTGGAAGGCCTTCGGCCATCAACGGCCTTGCTTTAATGAAAAAGCGCAAATTGTAAAAGAACCACCGCAATCGGCCACACAACAAGATCAAGTTACCTCCGGCTGCGGATTTCTTATTCTTTTTAATTCGACGCAAACGAGATTTTCTCGCCCGCGACCGACATCAGTTATGCATAATAAAAACGCGTCCCGGTCCAAGCACCTCCAGGTGGCATCATTATGAAATCCATTTTGAAACGTATAAAATAAAAAAACTCCCACGGTTTCACGTCATGTATGATTCGCACAATCGCACACAGAGTGTAATCTGCAAAATCTCAAGCTTGTTAGCGGCTGGTGGTCTTTTGCTAAACCGCGATGAAGTCATAACTTTACTTTTTGCTTTTTCAAAAGACTATGATTATACCCCATCATTTATTCTTTAACAAGCCGCCTTTGAAAACTTTTACTCCCGGTGAAAACATCTATACAGGTGATTTTAATAAAAAAATATTAAATTAAATTGCGCCGGACGTCTTTTTTTTTGTTTTGATTCATGCGAGTGTCATAAATTATCAACCTAATTACATTTATACCAACGACGTTGATCCGAAACTCTAATTTCGCGTGTCTACGATAATCAAATGCTTCTATCAACATATGAACTTTGATAATAGAACTTAAATTAATTTCAGCACAATAAAGCATAAAATTAAATCAGATGATCAATTATCATTGACCTTTTATGTCTTACGTACTACAATTTTTACTTGATCTATCTATTTCGTAATTACCATATAATTGCATACGCTAGCGCCATTTTTAAGCAGCAAATACAATTACAATATAAAACAGACGCTAATTTTAACACCTGGCTGTTTTTTTAATTGAGCCCAGCTAATCGTTTATTCGGGACACGCAAAATCAACCGTTTTGTACGATCGCAATTTTTTTAAATGTAATTTGCAAAATGGTTGTCAATAAAACAAATGAAATACGTGATAACCTCATCATGCCAAATATTTGTATTATGACGCACATTTCTTACTATGAAATACATTTTTATATATTATTTTTGACCTTCGTGTGGTCATTAATTAGTGCCAACTTTGATTACGATGTTCACAACGGACATAATTAAATTTGCATTACACAATCGTCTCTACCGACTCAAATTTATTTGATCTTTTCGAAACGCCAACTTTCCGGTGCAATCCTGATTCAATTAGTCTACGAGATCAGTTTATATATGGCAATTATTATCTATCAAACTATTTTTAAATATACATAATACATGCTGCAACAATAATAATAAATATGTGACGTATGTGCGTGCACATTCCCTATTGGTTATTTAGCTTATAAACAAAACGCATGGGCGTATTTATCGTTTTGTATAAACTTTAATTGGCAGCAACTAAAGAATCGGAAATCTCGCTTATTTTTAATTGGCAATTTCGCATTCGATTAAATAGAAAAATTAATTTTCAGATGCATCGCAGATCTTCAACGTCCTTAAACACCAAAGGAGTGTGGGTGTGCATGGCACTTACACTGGTATTCCAGTTAACACAAAGTACCCCAACGCAAAGATCGCGACCTTTACTCTCTCATCACCTCACCAAAAGAGCTTTTGCTGATCAACAATGCAAAGGAGTTTACGATAAAAGTATATACGCCCGCCTAGATAGAATTTGCGAAGACTGCTACAACCTCTTCAGAGAACCAGAAATCCACGGTCTTTGCAAGTGAGTACCAGCAAAAACAAATAAAAACGCATGAAATTTCCATTTAAACGATTAAAAAACAAAGTTCCTTGAAAAATATCCGGAGAATTTCCGGGGTTATGCGAGATTCAGCGTTATAAGAATATCGTGACATTCCACAGCGTGATTCAGAAGTTTTATCGTAGTACTATTTTGCTTTAGTCTGGAGGTTCACACGAATTATTCATTGATAGTAGAATATTCATCCGGTTCCGTTTCGGCCAACTAATTAACTGTAAATAAACGATAACAAATTTTGCAATGTTGACGTTTTTTAAATTTTCGATAATGCACAAATTAAAATAAATGCGCGTTACGTAATTTTGCAACCGTTACGTCAGTATTAATCCGCTTTATTAAGCTTTGTGCACTGCTTTCCTAACCCGTTTTATTTTTCTTTTCTTTCACTTAGCATGTATATGTATCTTACAGGAAAAATTGTTTCAAAACGCCTAATTTCCAAGCCTGCATAGACGCTTTCAACTTAGGAGACGACGAGAAAAAAAATTTTTATTCGTTGGTTAAACAAGTCAACCGACGTCGATTATAGGTTGTCATCGATGCACTTCTCTTCTTTTTATTTATAAGCACTATTTAATATAACCGATGGGTGGAGGTGATCTACCTTTACCGAATAGAACCAACAATGAATATTGTAACACTCGAAACATTTACTATTGTTGGTTCAACCGAAGCTTTTGTACATAGAGCATGTGTAACTTAGTTACCAGAACACGCACTTAATTTTTTCTTTAGTTTTAATCGCTTGTCTTTTAGTACTTAATGTTGCATTGGTTATGGTTTTTTGTATTATAGTTTTATTTAATTGCTACTTATGTACGTAAATTAAGTTTCCTTCTAATCTTACCTGACCGCTTTATTATGTAGAAAATATTTTAAATAAAAATCAGTACGTAAAAGTTGTTTGTTAAGAAACTGTAAATGTAAATATTTTATCTAGCGCATTGATCAACATAGAAAAGGTAAAAGAAAATGATTATTAATGATGCATAATACTGTGATGATTGAATATTGTCATTGTCTTTCAGAGAGGAATGTTTTACAAATGACTACTTCAAAGCGTGCTTGGATACGCTTCAGCTGCAGGACGAGATAGAACAAATCCAAATATGGATAAAACAATTACATGGGGCCGAACCGGGGGTTTAGGTACACTTACACCTTTTTATTTTTATTTTAACCTACTAACTTTAATTTAAGTTCATTTTGTTTATTAACACCTTAACCTTTTTCATCCAATCTACTTATTCATTTTTTTTTATCCAATAATGATATTGGTATACATTTTTACACGTTTTTTATGCGTTTCTTACAATTTTTGGGGGGAACTAGAAACGCATTTTTTCAACTTACAGGTGTCCAGCACGTTTTTGGATTTTGCTGTGACTACTTGTTCGTGTTTTTTTGAATAATCATTTGTGCGATTTCGCTTTATGTCTGAATCTAATATGTTTGGTTATTTTTAGGTCTCAATGTTTTTCTACACAATTTTTCACGGGTTGCTTAGAGGCTCTACTTTTATCTGAAGAAACTGAAAAATACAATCAAATGATTGAGTATCTTAAAGGAAAAAGGAAATGAGCCAATTGAAACATCAGCAACCAAACTTGTCCTATTATTCTAGTCCAATGGAATCTCGCAAGCGATTTGATGTATTATTTAATATAAGTATTTTAATGATTTTTTGTGGTGTACCCTTTTAGTAAAACGAAAGGAATTGGTCACTTTTCTTCTTTTAGTATAATTGACAATTAGGCAAAACGCTTAGAAGTTTGATTTAAGTATTAAGAAAAATTCGGTGCTTTAAGTTTCGTATTTTACGGTATTAATTTAAAATAAGAAAATAACAAGAAGGATAGTGACTGAATTATAAATCGATTGTTTGGACATTGTATGTGCAAAATAATCGATGCAACACATCACCTGTATAATGATATTATTTATTATCGTTATCTAACATAACTATGAGTATTAAAAAACAAATTTTATTAGCGGTAATTTGTGCATAGTTTTTTTTACGGTATAGAATTTTAATATTTGTAAATATATCAGTACATTGTATACGTTATTTCCATTATTTATTATTTTATTTAAAGCATCTTTATTTAGTCATTCTTTTTTCATTTAGGCTGGTTCGTTGTAGATCATTTTCATGCTGATATATTTATGAAATTAGTAAAAGTTTGTAGATTTTTAAATATTTATGTTCTTGTTAGACCGTTTCTCTATAAATTATTTTTAAAGTATAAATTTCGGCCAAAGAATAAGAGCCCCATTATACATTCCACTATCAGTATTTTTTGTATAGAAGTTGTCGATGCTTCAAAATAATTTCCCAATGTCAATTAATTACTGTTTGAAATGTAATGTATTTAAATGCAGAACGCGTTAAAAGTTTTATTAATTTTTGTTTATGATAATGATATTCAAATTGCGATCATTGTACAACGCGTCTGTATAATCTATTTTTTACCAGAAAAGATTTTAAATTGTAAAATGGCAGCTTCGAATATAAAATAAAGTACATTTCCAGACCAAATAGTTGTTTTTTTACTTATTTGTATTTTTATAATAACCATCAACTTAAGACGCCAGGAATGCATCAACCTGAAGATAAACAAAATTATTCAAACTTGTTTTTGGAAAAATTATTAGCACACGATTAGTAAGCCGCATTTAATATAAATAAACTAAGCCATTCATTAAATTGTGTGGGTTTTATTAAGAGTATAAACGTTGACTGAAGAAATGTATAAAGACTCGCAAGGCTCATGTTAAAAATCGTACCGTATTACTATCTCACTTTTGTGGCTCTCTGCACCCCGCTGCCTACAAACTTCACTCTTGGACAGTCGCGACACTGTTGTTTTCAACGCAAACTAAAAAGATAACAGTGGAATGCTTGGAAAGTAATATGATAACTCTTCAAAATAATCGTTTGTTGTATTTACTAGATACCGTTGACTGATATAAAATGTTTTGAGTAAACGGTATGTAATTTGACAAGTTGAATTTTTTTCTTCAATCTATACGTTTGCCAGAGTTTGGTTTTGTTTTTCTCTGCTGTTTTAATTTACTTTACAATATTTTATACTTTTTTTTCAAAAAAGCTTTGGAAGGAGATTCTATTTATAAAATTCGATAACTTAGTTCTATATTATAAATAGTGGTGGGCGATACGATACATCGAATCGAATATCGATACGTATCGATATATCGAAGTATCGATACGTATCGGAGTATCGATATGGATCGGAGTATCGCTACGATCGAAATATCAGTACGTATCGAAATATCGATACCTATCGAAATATCGACATTTCGATACGTATCGAAATATCGATACGTATCGATATATCGATAGACGACCCAGGCCTAATATAAAGTAGGAATGGTGATTTAAATCATTAAAAATCGATTTTTGTACTCTAATAAAGCGATTTTTACAATCGATTTTTCTAGCCAATTTTTTTTAATTAATTGATTCAAAAATGGAATCGATCGAACATAGCTTTATGGAACTATAATTATTCTGCAATCAACAAAAATGTAAAAACAAAAAACTCATAAGTAAATAATCAAATCGCCAAGTGAACAATAATTTAAAATAGCAGATTACAAATTCAAAACCGCCGGCGGTAATTTGATACTTGCACAAGAAGCAAAACAGAATTTTTGTTATGTTTATAAATGTATATAACTGTTTTATCGTGTTTTGCAGTTGATAATATTCTTTAAAAGGTGACTACAAAAGCGATTACCAAATCGGTTTTCCGTTCAATTAAAACTTTTTAACTTGATTTGCTAATAAAGGTTACACCAATTTTCAATAAAATTGTGAATTTGAAACGGCGTTTTAGTTTTTTTTATTAGGTGTAGCACACCGATACATCGCAAGTTGGTCCCCTAATTCATAAAAAATAAACTAGAATTCCCATCATTAACGGTATATCTCTTGGTAGATGTTTGGGTAAACCCGATTTATTTAAATCGTTTGTTAAATCATCGTCCTTTGAACTGCAAAGAGAGCGGTATGACTAAGCGTAGCCACTGCTCGATACGTATACATACGATGCAAACACTACAACTTCTAGCAATGAACTAAAATCTCGGATCCTAAATATACGGTGGCGCCCCCTATATCTCGGATCCTGCGGTGACTACGATTTTTACCATAAGGTTGCGAGTCTTTATACATTTCTTCAGTCAACGGTATAAATTAGTTTATTAAATTTCAAACAAGAGAAGATATGAGTGACACGTTGAACTTCTACGTAAGAAAGTAGGTAAAAACCTGGAAGTTTTGGTACCGACTTTCAACATCATATAGAAATAATTCTAAAAGGTCAATATCCTTGCTAAAAACTAAATTTGATTTAACAAAAAGTACAATTGTCTACAAAGAAAAAAATTTTCACAGAAAAAAAATCTCTAAACCCTCCGTGACGTAGTTTGTTAAACGCTTTCACACTACGCGAACGAGCCGGGGTTCAAATCCCGGTAATGTCTATAATTTTTAACTACAACGTAGATCTCATCTGATTATAATCTCTTTTATTTTGAAGAAATAATTTAATTGTGTTCACATAATGCAACAATAAAAGTGGGCATGCAACTAGATATCCGCGCTAGAGACTAGTTTATAATCATTTTTCTTGAGCCTCGTCCTTCTCAACAAAAATGGTGAGGTCTCGAGGGTGTTTGTTGTTACGCTGGTTCACTCGTAACAAAAAAAAGAAGGTGACGCTAACAAAGTTGTTCTCGGAGAGCGGGTTACAGGCTTTGTGATGCAAGATTATAAACTAAATCTAAAAAGGCGCCAAAACGATGAAAAACTAAATTAGGGAGATATCGTTTAAACCTACCTGTAGCTGAAAAAGAACAAATAACACAACAGAAGTGATAACACAGAATATATTTTATTTTATCACAGACAGTAGTCAGAGAGAACGAAGAAGGTACATAAGTATAATTATATAAGTTTTCCAGACACTAGTACATGGGTTGATATCAGAGGCCAAGTATAAGTTACGCCTTCGACTGGGCAATACGTCATACAGCAAAGTCACTTAGTCGGTCTATTAAAGAAGAAGGGACTTTACATTCTTAAATTAAAGTACAAGAGTACGAAAATCGTAGGTCTACAGAATCAAAGCGCACCAGATAATAATATGACACAAAAAAAGATTTTAACATTAATTGTGATTACAACCTAGTATGTACGTATAGTCAATTGACCGCGAAACTATTAAAAATTAAAGAAAAAAATATAATACTTATAGTTATGTTTTATCCAGTAGGGGATTAGCTAATTTTATACTAGTATTACCTCAAACTCAATTGAAACCTAACACAAAAGAAAACTTACATACGGCGTTATCACAAGTAAATCCCGTCTTTAATTCATACGATGATTGAAATAGGAGAACACGTCGAGCTTCTCTCTAATTAACTTCGCAACTTGGGTAACTATTTCCTCCAATAATAATTGTATTCAACCCCTTGAACTTCAGCGACGTGACATAATGAAAATTTATTAGTTTCACAGATAAGGAACATAGGTGAAGCTGTGGAGACCCGTTAAAGAATCAATTTAAACTCTCAATACAAAGAAAATCAAACTACTTACCCCGAATAAGCTTTCAATCAAATAGACACAAAATGTTACCGCATATTTACGTGGAATTGCGTAAAATAACTTAATAATGAAAGCCTTGTTGGGCGTAGACACCGCTAAACGAAAATGACCTACCTTACTGCCCAACCAACCGCTCAAGAAGCGAACCACAAAGAGAATTCATAAAGAAAGACAAATAGTTGACACAAAAAAATAGATAGGTCCAAGAAGAAATCAATGAAAAGTAGAAAAGATAAGAGATAGAGAAAGACGGATAAAGATAAAACAAGATGTAAGTGTCTAATTCGTTCTTCATCTTGTAAAAAAACAAAAAGAGAAACCACCCTCAACCGCTCAAATAGAAAAAAAAAGAAAAAAAAAGATATCAGTTAGTCATAGAACGAAAGCGTACCAACTGCTGTTTCCAAATTGGAAAGTTTACTCTAAGACTTAAATGCCGACAAGCGGAATATGAAACTCAAAAAAGAAAAAACCTAAACTAAAACCAAAGTGAGAGTTCTACTAGTAACTTACCAATCTCAAAATTGCTGACTGAGCGGATATAACTATGTACAAACAGGTAGTCCGTTCCGAAGTAAGATGGTTAAGAAGAAACTTTAGTATAGCAAGCTAGAAAAAATATAATTGGGTAACATCCCAGCTATAACCACCAAAAACCGTCAACATAGTCAAAGAACTAAATCAAACAGTGTACAAACAAAAACCAAAAGAATCACCAAAAGTCGAAATCCTGGAGCCACACAAAACAAATTAGTACTTACGACGCTTGAGACGCCGGTGCAAAAAAAAAGGAACGGTTAATAGAAGGAGACAACAAAGCACAACCAGAAATGTCAAAACGAAAAAGTGTTAAAAAGAAAGAACTAGCTTTCGCATCCGTAGAACGACTACAAACTTTAGAAAGTTTGCAAAAGTTTGTCGAGCTACTCCAGAAGGAATAGACGATGTAAAGTAACACGATCCCATCGATGATCCAAACCAGGCACTTTGAGCGACCGACAAACCGGACAATAACAAACGTACTCCGCTACTTTAGGTCTCATATGGGGCCAATAAAAACGACGCCAAAGAAAAAGTAACGTCTTGGTAACACTACGATGACCAGAAGTGGAGTGGACGTAATAATAATAGTGAATAATTAGCTTACGTTGGTCGTTCGGAACGACCAGCTTCCACAAATGCTTAGGAGAAACCCGTATTTGTTTCCACAAAAAACCTTGAACCACTAACCAACAAGAAAATTGACGAGGAGACGCTGACACCTTACCCACTAACAGGTTATTCCATTAGTCTTTAGTAGGGCAGGTAATCCTCGAAACTTGAGAAGGCGTAGGTGGTTTACACTCGTCTATGGAAGCCTTAGATTGAGCGAGCTCACTCACTCACTCACATTAGCTCATCACTAATTCTTCAAAAGTATAAATCGACATTAACGCAAACTTTGACTGATAAAACGGAATTAGATTACTACGAACGATATTGAGTTGTGTGTGATAAGAGACCGGTTTTAACAGTTGTAAGAAGAGGTGGTAACGTACATTATACTAGATTCGTTAGCTCCCATCCTACGCTTACGAATTGTCTCCATTAAGCGATCATCATAATCTGCCGGAAGCAATTACGATTTCAACAACGCAGTTCGGTCTGTGCTAAAAGAAAGAAGAGCTTTGCTAGATAAAACTTCAAAAGCTGAGAGGAAAAGTTGATGCTGTGAAACACTTCGAAACAAACACAATTCATCAATCCGAAGAAGAAATTCCATAAGCAAAGAAGGATCTTCACTAGAAAAAGTAAGATTCCAACCTGCTAATTTAATTTCCGAATCAGAGTCCGATGAAGTAAGAAGTTGTGGTTCTTCGTCTGAATAATACATATCTAAAACAATAAAAATTAAAACAAGAAACTAATCAAAGCAGTAAACCAATTTGAAAATCTGCTAACACATGTCCGACTAAAAATCAAATCGTAGCAAGGTAAGTCGATAACTAATGTAAAGTCAAGTCAATATACTAAAAACAAAAAATTAAGTTAGTAAAGTAAATTCGACGTCAGTCTTGCAACAATACCTGAATAAAACTAGCAGGAATTATAACCGTATCGTGTATCGAACCCAGACAGTTGAGAGCCAAATTTGTAACAACAAAAAAGATGGTGACGGCCAACACAGTTGTTCTCGGAGAAGGGGTCGCAGGCTTGGTGATGCAAAATTATAAACTATCTAAAAAGGCGCCAAAACGATGAAAAACTAAATTAGGGAGATATCGTTTAAATCTATGCGCAGGTAAAAAAGAACAAATAACACAACAGAAGTGATAACGCAGAATATATATTTATTTTATCGATTGGGCAACACGTCGTTCAGCAAAGTGACCTAGCCGGTCTAACTTTTACACGTAAAGAAGAAGTGATTTTACATTCTTAAATTAAATTACAAGTACGAAAATCAAAGTTCTAGAGAATCAAAGCGCACCAGATAATAATATTAGACAGAAAAAGCTTTTAACATTAAATGCGATTACAACCTAAAATGAACCTATAGTCGACTGACCGCCAAACTATTGAGAATTAAAGATAAAAATGTAATATTTACGGTTATGTTTCATCCAGTAGGGAATTAGCTAATTCTGTACTAGTATTACCTAAAACTCAATTGAAACCTAACACAAAAAAACGTACTTACGGCGTTATCACAAGTAAATCTTGTCTTTAATTCATACGATCATTGAAATAAGCGAATGCGCCGATCTTCCCTCTAATTAACTTCGCAACTTGGGTAATTATTTCCTCTCATAATAATTGTATTCAACCCCTTGAACTTCAGCGACGTGACATAATGATAATTTATTAGTTTCACAGATAAGGAACATAGGTGAAGCTGTGGAGACCCGCAGCGATTAAAACACACATCGAATGAACAGTTATAGGTGAATCGGCCATTAGTGAACGTTCCAATGTAGCTATCAACACTTTGAACCTATTTATAAAGACTGCTTCCATAACAAGTTTATGGAAACTTAAAGCGCTAGGAATCAAGAAACCTTGATAAAAGGACCAAGGATAAAACAGTCATGACAGCTAAGAAGCTTTTTTTCCAAACCGTGAATGTTAATAAAAATGGGTTTTATGAGGTTTGTCTTTTGCATTGTTAGAGGGTCACTCTCCTCTCACGACTAACTACAAATTGCCTTAAAAGAGGTCCGAAGACTGAAGAATGATTACCTGCTTGAGCAGTACAAGCAGATTTATTGTAAGTGAGAAACAGAGATAATCGTCGAACAAATGAACACTACAATATGTGAACGAAGGTTATTATCTCCTTCATAAACCGGTTGTTAAGGGAAACTGGAATAATTTGACCTTAACCCATTTCTTGAAGAAAGAGTTCAACTTTGGTGGAAAGTTTAGAGAAAATAAAATAAGTGTTGTATCCGACTTAAGAAAAGCGTTCTAACAAATCAGCATCAACGAAAAAGACCGAAAGTTTTTTTGTAGATCCATTGTAAGGTCATGTTCCGTCACTAGCGTGTGGTCTTCGGCTTGGTTAGTAGCTCATTTCTGCTAAAGACAATATTGCATTACCATATATCTCGGTACTTAAACAAGATGCAGTGAGACTAGAACGGTTTATTCCAAAGATACTGTAGAAAGGCTGAGTCGTAGTAGCTGTTTATTATATCTAGTTGATAATTGCGTGACTAGACTGGTAGATGAAGATTCACCCGCATGATTTGTCAAAGAGTGTGTTGCTATTATGGTCCAGGGTAAATTTGAGCTGAGAGGGTGTTAGTGCATCTAGAGTTTAAAAGCAGATACGGTTGTTCTGTCTTTCGTTTAAATTGGTGCTCATGGAAAGATATTTTGATTATAAATTTAAACCTTTTGGAAAAGGATCTTTACATTGATAATATGACAGATTATTTCTATAGTAGAGAAAGTTTTCAATCACATTAAATATAGATGCCTAGTTACTTTACTATCTAAGCTGATTCTACTACCTAGAATCAGCCAGTGGATGATATCAAGACTCAATCATTCAAAAGTTGGATGAAAGATTTGCATTACTTATCGAAGATTGAGCTATCTCGCTGTATATTGGTACTAAGGCTTAAAAGAAGACCAGAAGAGCGCCCGGAAAACTAGAGCAGGTCGGCCGAATGGGGCGAAAGTCGACCTCAACAAGCCATGCCCTAGAAGTAGCCATTCAAATGGCGTCGCCTATAAAGCAATTGCACAGTATTTATCTCGCTGGCAAGATCAATGAAAGAAGTGTTCATTAACTGGTTGACATAAAAGCGACAAATACCATCATTCGTCCGGACATATTACGGGAAAATGAGAAGACATCACCAGTAACAGTACAACTTTGAACGGCGACGGGCGAAGAATTACCTACTCACGGACAAGTACAAGTGACCATTGGTTTGGGAAATAGAGTATTCGACCATCAAGTACTGGTAGCCGACATCTTGGAAGATGTTATGCTGGAATGGAAGTTATAAAGAAGTATGGGTTCCTTTTGGATATAAAAAACTATGCTCGGAAGATCGACAGTGAAGAAATGCGAAGCTTATTGAGAGAAGACGTAACTCTGCCTGTAAGGACCGAAATTGTGGTGATAGCACGCCTGGATGAAAATCTTCGGAAACGCTACATTTGTGGTAATGAACCAATGGAAGGCGACTTAGTTGAAAAAAGGCTACTCGTTGGAAGAACATTAGTACGAGTAAAAAACACGATGCCAGCAAGAATATTGAATGACAACTCGGATCCAGTGATGTTAAACAAAGAAGACCGTGGTAGGCCAATGCACGCCAGTAGCTCAAATTGTGAGATGCGTACATTTTAGTGAAGCTACGTCGCCGAAGAAATGCCCACAACATCTATTAGACATTCTTACCTCTAAGTGCCAAAAGCTCAGTCAAGACCATCTGGCTAAAGTTAAAGTGTTGATTTAGAAGCATCAAGATGTGTTTGCGCTGGAGAGTACTTTCAAAGGAAGAACTAACATGGTAAACACAAAATTAATACCGGAACGCTCGGCCGATAAAACAACTTCTACGCCGACTTTCTTCGGCAAAACGAGAAGTTGAAGAAATAATTACGGATATGGAGAGAAAAGTTCTAATATGATACTGAACACCGTGCCGAAAGCAGTCATCGAAACGCTGATGCTTTGTCCAGAAAACCATGTCCGGCATACTGCAGCCATTGTTCGCGGCTTGAAGAGAAGATCGGATACATTCGGAGAACTGCTATGGTTGATGACGAGTAGGAACCTGAGCAGTTTCTTTGCGAACAAGAAAACGGTACCGAAATAAAAGTAATCTTGAACGGAAAAGCAAACGACCGACGACCAACCTGGGAAGAAGTGAGTGCTTTGGGCAAAAACATACTGGGCACAATGGAACTATTTGAGAGAGGAAGACAGTCTTGTTAAACGATCCCAAGAAAGTGTCAAGGGCACGAAAAACAGACTGCAATTGGTAGTGCCAAAGAGTCGAGTGGTAGATGTGTTGCAGCATGGTACAACAGGAGGACACTTTGTCGTGAAAAAAAAACATTAGGCAACGTTCAAAAAAGATTCTACTGAGTAAACTGCATAGAAGACGTTATGGTATGGTGCGCGGTCTGCGCATCAGAAAATGATAAAGCGAAAAGTTACAAAACACCGAAAAGACGGTATAACGCGAGAAGCCCTTTAGAAAGAGTAGCGATTAACATCTCTGGGTCGTTTCTTGAATCCGATTAAGAAAACAAATGCATCCTGGTAACAATACATTATTTTACAAAATGGACGGAGGCTTACGCCATACCCAATCAAGAAGCAGCTACAGTCGCCGACATTTTAATGAAAGGGTTTTTTTGCCGCTAAATACGATTACCATGTGACCTCCAATTTGAACAAAGGTCGGAAGTGGAAGTCGCTGGAGAAGATTACGTCAGCAAGTTGATGAAGACTGAACGAAGTAAAAACCTAAAACGGTCCGTAAAAACACACAAATCGCCAGCGACAGAATCAAGACCAGATATGACGTCAAAGCAGAAAACGGTGAGTTTTAACCGGGCAGCATGGTTTGGTTGTATAATCTCTAAAAAAACGTGGTTTGTTGCCAAAGCTGCAGAGGCAATGGGAGGGCCCTTATGAAGTTGTCAGCGTATTAATGATGTCATATATCGCATCCTAAAACCACTCAAAGGCAAGCCAAAAGTTTAGTTCCTTTTGCGGGAGATAACAACATTACCCACGACCAGGTCCGAACCAGAGTAATAACTTGCAGAACCAAAATCAAGTCAAAGGAATGGACTTGGATAAGTTTATGGGCATGGCGTTATGGACTAATGAAATAATACTATAAACTATAATACACATACAAATATGTTACTATGTAACGTGTAAATTCGTAATTGAGCGAAAATCCGCCTGATTAGGCAACTTACCTTTAAAAAAAGTGGGGAATGCTTGACCTCGAGTTATAATTGTCAAGTTATGTTCGCAGAGGGCGCTCGAGAGTAGTCGGCCATCTACAAAATTCATTTTTATTTGTCGTTTTGCTGTGTAAGGGACGTGACAAAGTCGGATGGGTAAGAAACATGAGGTTTCTCTTTCATCGATTAATATCTAATACAACGACGTTTTATTTTAGAAATCACTAATGAATCCGATTAAACGTCCGATGCATCCAACAAAATATCTATGTATTTTGATGCAAAAATCGTAAAGTAGGTTAGTATTTCGCACGTGGTTAAAAGTGGAGGCGTATCAACTAATATTCGCTATTTTAGCTCTTTCGTCTTTCTTGCTTTTGGTTTCTCAATATCTGTTGTAATTTTCTTCCGAGCTATGTCGAAGCTGTCGGACTGAGTTATTGTGGAATCGCTGTACTTAGGCAGTAATCGAAGTCGCAGAGTAAAGGATCCCAGGGGATTGATGGCGCTGTGCTACAGGTTGGGGGATTGAAGTAAACGAGGTATTTATAGTATCGTTAAGCATGGAACCGCGAGGGCCCACCAGACCTCGACTCATCGCGTCCACGCGTTTCAGGGTCATGGCTGCTGCTATCGCTACATACGCTGCGATTTGATGTAAATGCATTTTTTGTCGAACTTTGTCTTTGTACATCTTGTACGCCTATTCTACTACATTTACTTCTGTTTTAATTAAAAACTGTTGGACATGCGTAATTATGTGGAATAATTTTTAACGTCAATTGTACTATAATTCAAATAGGGTTAATTACGAGGTTCAACAGACGCCTTAATGTAACGGTTGATCTATTTAATGATTATTTAACGTAACTTACACTTTTTTTTTAGTTGTTAACATAAAAGAAAATTTCAATTGTCAAGGGTAGAGTTTTGGGAGCTCAAGACGTTTTGTCGTAAACCAATTTGAATGACACTTTTACTACCGGTCGTGATGAACTTGACGTCAAGGACCACGGGCGGTGTTGCTTTGTTTTAACGCGGGTAGTTTATGCTACGGGTTACGGTAGCCGCGGAGATATCCTTTAAATATTAGCGCTTTACTTATTGCTTCCAGAGTCTATTCTGGACCTGTTTTAATCTTAAATTTATATGTTACAGATTTTGTTGTGTGTTATGTAAGGTAATTGATTCTCTGATCATACCAGTGGCGTAACCATCAATTGACTCTTTCCGTTCCGGAATTGGCTATTTAATAGATAGATAATCAATAAATGGTTATTGTTGCTTTGTCCTATATTTTTTTTGGGGGACCTCGGGTCTAGGATCTTCTTTTCTCCTACCTAGACTATTTATCTACGACAAAAATTCGAGAAGAGGTGGCGCACTCGGGCATTTCGCTTACCTAAAGAAGACTTTGTGTCTTGCGATTTTCTTTTACCCGACGACCATCTACGGTGAGACTAGCCGAAAGGTAAGCATGACATCTTGGTAATTAATTTAAATAATTTGTTCTTTCTTTTTTTCTCCATCTCCCCCATTGAAACATAACAACTAGCAAGAAAAACTGCTTGGTAACTTATAGATCACTCAAAAGTTTCTAAATAAATATTTTTTCAACGAATGAAAAAACGAGAATACAAGTTTCGACCTTAAAATTACAGGGTTCTAACTGACATTTCAGTAAATCAGTAAAAATTGTTATTTTTAACGTATCTTGCTTCAAGATATTGAAACGTTCAGTTTCGAAAGCATTCAGAAAGCTACTATCCACGTCTAGAACGTTCACGAAAGAATATAGAAAGGTATCGACAGATGGCTAAATTATATAAAAGCGACACAAGTAAATCATAGAGAGTTATTCCAGCAATTCGAAGACGGTGTTAAGAAGATTATTCAAGGTTAAATAAATAAGTAATTAACGCGTGTGTTCGAGATAAATACATGGAGTGCAACCTTGTACGCGACTTTAAAATAAATAATAAGTTATCCGCAAACTTTATCTTCGTGTAAGTGATAATGCTATATATAAATTAATGTAAGTCTTTTTATTAAATATCATTAGATTCAATTAGTTCGGTTAGTTATAAACGTGTACATGTAATAATAAACGTTACAATATGAAATTTTTTTCTAAAAAAATCGTCGCAGGCTGGATTCGAACCTAGATTATATTTGTGAATTCATTTTAAATTAAAAATTAAATATCTAATAAACTGTTAGTTAGAAATATTTTTTATTTGAATGAATTGTTAAGAAAAATTATTTCTATGGGATACTGTAAAAATAATTCGAATAATTTAGATGCGTACAAAATTAAATAAAAAAACTTTCCTTATACGAAAATAAATTAATAAACCGTTAATATAAACGTTTGCCATTGCAGTCTTTTTTATATCGTTGTTGTTCATCTTAACTTCATACTGAAATTAATTTTTAAATAATAAATATAAACAAAAATGTACTAAACGTATGAGATACTTTAAAGATTGAAGTCGTGGCAAAAAAAGCTCTATTATTAAACTCTTACTAAAATAAGATTTTGTAGAATATTTCTCTGAGGAATAGTCACAAATTGGTCAAATTTAAGTTTATAACTAATATTATAATGATGTTTTGCAATTAAACTTAACATCTAATTTGATTTACAAATATAAAGTTACTGTTAGAATTGTAGAATTTAATATGATTTGTTTTAAGACTTTGATTAAATGCGTTTTACTTTTAAAAGCGCTGAATTATACGAAAGCTTCTTTAACTTAAAATTTGCGAATTAAATTAAATATTGCAAAGTTTTGTTTTGATATTGTTTTTTTTTAAATATAACATTAAAATTCAGGGATTATGTCAAGGCTTTCGTTTATCGCGAATTATTATTCAACAAAGAAACATGTACTATTATTATCGCAATTAATTTAGTTGTGACTAAATATGCACTTGACCTTAAGTTTATTTTAAAACGACTGTATACGTGCTGCCAAAAAGTGGACTCACCAAAACGCCAAAAACGATATATAACCGCAACCTCAAAGATATTGATAAAAAGTAATTATTTATGTACAGCTGAAAAAAGCTTAGAAAACTAATGAAAACGTCGAATTAAATATATAAAAGCTGTTAACACATAACAGATTTTCTCAAAGAAGAGTGTTTAAAAAAAATTGATTAATTAATTTGCGATCACTGTCTAATTTTTATACATTTATTCATATAAGTGGACAAAAATACAATCGAAAATAACAGATATAATATGAGGAGCAATATAATCTTAAAAATAAAATTTAAAAAAAACTACAAAAGTCAACTATTATTTAAAACATTAACACCAAAAATAAAATAGCGCAAGAATCAAAATTTTTTTTACCACCACAGTTATGGAATTTTGAGTTTTAATTTACTGTAGCTTATCGTGCTGTATTCGTACGGACTTGTGCCAAAGACTCGAGAGAAAATATGTAACAGTTGCAAAAATAAATAAAAAGCTATGAGTCCCGCAATTGAATTTTTTTCTAGATAAATGACAACTTGTTTTATATTGAACCACACCACCAAAAAACAACGAATATAGTTGAGCGCAACTGTAAAATGAACGGAAATATAAAAATACGTAGAGTTTAAAAAAGCTAAACTAGTAAATTGAAAACTTTTTAGGACAAAATCTGCTCAACTCGATGTTTTTTGTAGTGTAACTCTTATAGAATATAGGTAGTAAAACGTTCGAGAAGTTATTCTAAACTTCGAGAGCATATGCAAGGTTTTTGTACATTTCCAGAACATATACCGAAAGATATGGAACATTCAAGAAGGATTTCCAAATTGTATAAATGTGGCCTAAACAAATCAGAGGTCAGTTATTTCCAGTAATTCGAAGACGGCAGTGTTAAGAAGATTACTCAAATTTAAATAAATAAGTGATTAACGCGTGTGAGATAAATAACCTGGTACGTGACTTTAACGTAAACAATAAGTGTTAAACAAGTGTGTGAAGTTATCCGCGGACTTTATCTTTCAGTGAGTGTACTATATAAATTAGTGTAGGTGTTTTTATTAAATATCCTTAGATTTAATTAGTTCGGTTAGTAATAATAAACGTGTACATATTTTTAGTATGAATGAATTAGTTTAATAATAATCGTTACAGTGGTCTCAGGTGTGGGGTTCGCAATTTTTAGTATAAATACCATTAAGTAATTTAATATCGCTCACGTAATAAAAACATTGATTGCGTAAATAAATAAAACTTTAGTTCGCGTGTTTGTTTATAGCATTTAATCTTAGCTGTTCCATTTCGTTAAACCAGTGCCGGGCTTTATTAAAATTCAGTGTTATTAATTTTTTTTTAAATTATTATTCGTGGTTAAATTTATGCCGGTGACGCGTTCACAAGCAGTTAAAATAGATTCAAAAATATTTGAATTTCTAGAATCAATCAAAAATGGTCAAGAATCGATGAATAGAAAAGTGGAAGAAAATTCTAATAAAATTAAAAAAAAACTATTTGAAAATACCCAGAAAATAGAAAAAAAAATTGATGAAAAATTCTTAGAAGTTTAAAAGAAGAAATACGAACGAGCATAGAAAATCAAATTAAAAGTGTTCAAGAAGAAACCCAAACAGATATGTTAAATTTAAATGAAGAAATTTGCGAATCTATGAATGAGAAACTAGAAGCAATAGAGGACAAATTAGAAGACAGATAGAAACTTTTTAAAGAAAGAATAAATCAAATAAATTGTCATGGTGAATGAAGCGTCACCGGTGAAGATTTATTAATGGACCACCGGAAAGAAGCCACTCACAAGTTTAAAGTTGTGCCGCCAAATTTTGATAGTAAAGTTCCATGGTCAACCTACTACAAGCAGTTTGAAACCGCAACTGCAGCTAATGATTGGACCAACAAGCAGAAAGCGTCGTCTTTAATAGTATCCTTACGTGGAGAAGCTCTTGGAATCTTGCAAACTGTTCCTGACCACCTACAAGAAAATTACGAATTTTTAATTTCACGTTTAGAAATGAGATAGGGAGATACTCATCTTCAACAAGTGTATCAAGCTCAAATTAAAAGTCGGGTTCAGAAAGCTACCGAAAGTCTTCAAGAGTTTGAGGCTGACATCGCCAGATTAACACGGCTTGCGCAGCACCTTCTTGGAGCAGTTGGCTATTCAAACTTTTGTAGACGGCCTCCGAGACAACAAAACGCAGCAGACTCTCCGGTTAGCTCGACCGAAAACATTGGATGAAGCTTTAACCCATGCTTTGGAGTTTGAGGCGGCGAAACTAGCGTCACACCGAAGCAGCCAAAAACTTTACTGTGCTACTCGCGCAGACACTGGAAAGCATGGAGGAGATAGCGCGACGAATACTTCGAGAAAGAGAAGTTACGACTTTGAACTGCGGTGAAATAAGCCACGTATGACGGCATCGTATTAAACCTAAGAAGAGAACAAGAAAAGCGCTCGAAAATCTGGAACGATGTGACCAAAAGAGACAAAAGGTAATCTCGTCTAGTCAGGCTTCGAAAATTACAATTCAAATGGCATTACCGATGGAGCAATTGCATAGCATTTATCTATGTGGCAACATCAATTGAAGAAGTGTTCAGTTACTGGTTGACACGGGAGCGACGAAGACCGTCATTCGTCCTGACTTGTTGTTGGAAAACGAGAAGACATCACCAGTAACAGCGCGACTTCGAACGGCGACGGGCGATGAAATACCTACTCACGGGCAAGTCAAAGTAACCATTGGTTTGGGAAATGGAGTACTCGACCATTAAGTACTGGTAGCCGACATCGCGAATATGATAATATATTACAACGAAGAAATAATGACAATAAATGAACTAGGACTAACTGTACAATGGGCTTAAAACTACATGTACTATCTACGAGGTCACTGTCACTACACTCGTGGACGGCGGTGAACTACCAACAACGGAAGGCGGCGGTGGCGTCGTCACGGAAACCATAGCGGAACGGCGTGACGCGGCTGATCGTAGGTCTGTAGCTGCGGCGAAGGATGGTGGTGGTCGACGGCTACAGCGCGTGCTGGGACGGCAACGGCGGCCTCAGGGTGCGAACACTGCTGTAGGCGGCGTACGACGCGAACGGCGGTTCCCAGGCAGGCTACGACTACGCAGAACAGACCAACGGCGGCGCAAATGGCGGTACGTCCGGAGACGTGGATCTGGTTGCGATCAGCGATGTGGTCGTCACGGGTGTGACGTTGAGGCAGCGGCGAGCAAAGGAAGCGGGAGCTGAGCACCCAGTCTCAAGTGTCCATTAAGCAATTTATACTTTTGCGGCTCCCGCCTCCTCGCGTAGTCAGCGAGGTGACTTTGACTCTGCTCCAAAAGAGAGTGATTTCTTCAGCTCGAGAATCTTCTTTTAAGTCCTCTAATTGCCCTCGGGTGTTGTAGAGGTGGTAACGGTAGTAGGGCGTCGGTTTTTATTGTCTGAAGTAGCGTAGGTAGTGATACAATCGTCTGGAGAAGTGGCAACGGTAACATCCATGTTACCGTTGCCTAGGTAAGGATTTAGCGAGCGGGGTGGCGACGTTGGAGGTGGCGATGGTGGTGGCGGCGTTGGTGGTGGCGGCGTTGGTGGTGACCGGTAAACGCGACGAAAATAATAGATCGGCGTGGTTTAAATAATATATTTAAAGAACTACTTATATACAATGAATATAATACATATGACGTATATAACACGATTGAGGTTTTCTGTCGTTTGGTGGGCACCCAGACTCAGGTGTTCATTAATCGAAGGAGTCTTGCGAGCCTAACGACTATTGACTATTGCAGCTCCGTGGTTCGTTTATAAAGCCTCAGTTATTGCCGGAGGCCACGAGATTGGATGTGGAGGGTGCAGCGTGATAGGGGTCGGGTAACAGTCCCCCCTGGTCAAGAGTGGTCTCCGGGGTGGCTGAGGTTGATCGTGGTTGAGCCGGAGCGGCTGGTGCTGATGGCGGTCAAGCCGGGGCGGCCCGCAAGTCGTGAACGTGAATTTTTGCCCATTCCAAGTTTGCCCGCTCGATCCAGTACGCATTCACTCCTGCTGATTGAATGATTTTGCATGGTCCGCTCCATTTTGCCGGAAATTTTCCTTTCCCTGATTCTTGGTGCGTTCTTTCCATTACCCAGTCTCCTTCTTTGTACTGCGTTTTCGGCGGCGTGTAGTCGGCATAACGGGATCTGTAACGATGCTGGTTTCGGTGGATTTTGGTGATGCGCTGTTGTGGATTGTCGTCTCTGGATGTAGTTGGAAGTTCCCAGTCTCCTGGTCGTTGAAGTCGTTGACCTAGTAACGCTTCTCCAGGTGTGGTTCCGGTGGCTGCGTTCTTCCGCGTTCTTAGTTGGTATAGAATGGTGGGAAGGACTTCGTTCCACGTTGCTGGATCCTTCTGATATAACTGGATCCGTAACCCCTTTTTCATCTCTTGGTTCCTCCTTTCCACTGGTTTGACCTGTGGGTGCCATATGGGTGTTGTCCAATGGTATGACCCCCACTTGCGAAGAGCCGCATCCCAGGCGACTGAAAGGAACTGGCCTCCGTTGTCGGTAACGATGGCCTTTGGGTAGCCAAATCGCTGAAATACTTCCCGCTCTAGCACTTCGACGACGGCCGGGCTTGTGATCGTCTTCATCGGAAATGCTTCTACCCAGCGGCTGAATAAATCCGTTACTACAAGGATCCATTTCTGTGCGAGTTTTGTTGGCGTATATGGTCCCATCAGGTCAACGGACACTACCTCCCACGGCAGTTACGGGTCTCTTGGCCGGTTAGCGGCGCGTTCTTGAAGCGGTCCTCTTTTTACGGCTGCGCAAACCCAGCATGATTTGACGTAGGTGAGGACGTCGTTTCGTATTCGTGGCCACCAAAACCTTTCGACGATTGCTCGAAGCGTCTCTTCTGCTCCTGGGTGTCCGGCGTAGTGACTGTCGTGGTATGCGTACATGACTCGGTGGGCACGAAGAGCGTAAGGATTTCTTCGGTCACGTGGTACAAGTAGCCCTCGTGTACCCTATATTCATTGTGTGTGTCGGCTTTGTCTTCGGGGCCGGGGCCGTTGGCTTGGACTCTTTCCCAGGCAGCAATGATCCGTTGGATTCTTGGTGAGGTTTGTTGCGTGTCTTGTATTTCGCGCACAAGATTAGAGACCGGAGTTAGCTGCATCACCATTGGTTTCTCTACGGCATTGCTGCTCGAAGACGGCGGCAACAACCGTTCCCAGTGAGTCTCGATGGATTCTTCCGAAGTTGGGTTTCGGGAAAGGTGGTCCGGTAGCTCGTTCTTTTCTCCCGAGCAGTGTTCCACGTCAAAGTTAAATTCTTGGAGGAGCAGAGACCACCTCATTAACTTGCTTTTGACTTCTTTAGCGCGATCAAGCCAGGTAAGCGCTCGGCTGTCCGTCCTGAGAGTGAACCGCTTATCCTCTAGGTACGGTCGGTACTTCTTTATGGCCCACACGGCTGCCAAACAGTCTTGCTCGTTCACGTGGTATTTCTGTTCGGGTGGTCGTAATTTTGCGCTTGCATAGCTGATGATTTTCTTCTGACCCTGGGGTTCTTGGTAGAGAACGGCGGCTATTCCTACCCCGCTGGCATCCGTTTGCAAGAAGAATGGCTCTTCGAAATCTGGTCGACTTAGTTCTAAGGGCTGTACACTGCTTTGTTTAATTTGTTGGAACGCTTCTTCGGCTTTTTCGTCCCAGCGGAATTTTTGCGACGGCTTTAACAAATCATGGAGTGGTGCTTGAAGCTGTGCACAGTTTGGTATGTAGTCGCGCAACCAGTTGGACAATCCTAGGAAGCGGCGAAGTTGCGTGCGATTAGTCGGTCGTTCAGATGCCGCAATGGTTTCGACGTGTTCCGGTAATGGCACGTTTCCCGTGGAAGTGATAACGTGACCGAGGTACCTGATGCTATCGACCCCAAACTTGCATTTGTTTAGCGCTACCCTTAGCTGGTGTTGTTGTAGGCGCTCGAACGTTAATCGCAGGTGTTGTAAGTGTTCTTCCACCGAGTTCGAGTATACCACAATATCGTCTAAGTACACCAATAGAAATTTCCGCAAATATCCGGGAAACACTTCGTTGGTCATAAATTTCTGGAAGCTCGCCGGTGCGTTCTTAAGGCCAAAAGGCATCACCCGAAATTGGTAGGTGGCTCCGTCGGGAGTCGAGAAGGCCGTGTATGGTCGTGATGATTCGTCCAAAGGCACCTGCCAGTACCCACTCTTCAGGTCAATAGTGGAAAATACCGTGGGGGTTCCGAGGTCGCGGAGCGTTTCATGTATTACCGGTAAGTTGGAAGTTTCATCATGGGTTAACTCATTTAGTTTCCGGTAATCTACACAGAACCTTGGCGTGCCATCTTTCTTGTCGACTACTACTATGGGTGACGAGTAGTCAGAATGAGATGCCTCTATGATACCGGTCGCTAGCATGTTTTCTACTTCTCGGGTAATCACAGTTTTCTTGGCGGGTGAGTACCGGTAGGTCGGTAAACGGAATGGTCTGTCTTCCTTCAGGCGAATCTTGTGGTTGGTGGTTCTCGTGGTTGTTTGCGGACCATCAGTCGAGAACACGGGTTGGAAGTCGTCTAGTAAAGAGACTAGTTGGGGTTGATGCTCGTCGGAGAATTCTTGGTTTATTTCGAGAGGATCGATCGGTCGGACGCGTCTGACGGTCGTGTCCCGGTGCCAGAATAGCGTTTGTCGCTGGTTTTTTCCAAAGTGGATGCAGTGCCGGTTAAAGTCGATAACTGCTTCTTGGTCCAGTAGCCATTCTTGTCCTAGTATTACAGGCACCGTAAGGTCTTCAACGACGAGAAATTTAACGTTTACCTCTTCCGATAATAATTCGCATTTTTCGACGGTTTCCCCAAGTATGTTTAGCCGAGATCCTTGAGCGGCTATGGCGTAGTCAAACGATGGGGGATGCACGGCGGTAAGGGCGCCGCATCTTTTTATGAAGTTGTGCGTCGCTCCTGTGTCGAACAGGACTTGTAAGTCGTGCTCGTTTATTCTGATGCGCGCGATGGGTCGTAGTCCTTCGACGTTTAGTTGGTTGAGGGCCGGTCTGGGTTGTTGCCGGCCCGTCCCCCGTTTCCCGAACTTGGTTCCGATCGTTGCTGAGTGGGACAATCTCGATTGAAATGTCTTCCTGGGCAAAAATGACAAGGTGGTAACGGAGGCGTGTATTTCAGTGTTGCTGCCTTGACAGTAGTAGGTTTCGGTTCTGCGGTTGCGATGGGTTTCAGAGCGGATTCTAGTAATTTTGCTTTCTTAAGGAGTGCCAGCACGGAAGTGGGTGTCGTATCGATAAAATGTATTTGTAACGTCGGTAGAAGTTGCGTAATAAGAAGCGGAATATGTTCGCTTATCTCTATGTTTAGTCGATCGGCCAGTTTCTTTTTCTTTTGTAGAAATTCGGCTGCGCCTTCTGAGGTCGTTTGTTTTCTGCCGTAGAATTGTGCAGTAAGTTGACTTCTTATGGTAATGTTGTGGAATTCTTCCCGTAGCAAACCCGCGAATTCTTCGAACGTGTTTACAAAAACTTCGTACGTTTTCCACCACTTGGCGGCGTTGTCTTCTAAACACTTGGCCGTGATTTCTAGTTGTGCCGTTGGATTCGCGATTTCGTTGTTTTCGAAATGCTTTTGTAGAGCATCGATAAGTACTTCCGGGTTTTCAAGCGATTCGCCTTTGAATTGTGCTGGTTTCTCGTTATTAGTTAGCTTAGCCGTGATAAGGGCGAGTGCGAGTTTTGTATCTTCGTCGTTTTGTTGGGCGCCACTGGATGTATTGGACCCGGCATCCAGTCCGGAGGTTTTTGTCGATCTTGTTTCAGGCATCTTGTGCTGCGGTTGCTCGTCGGTAGGTCGTCGTGGGTTGGAAGCGCGTTGCTTTCTAGTGAGCCCCACGTGCTGGGCGCCAATTGTTACCGTTGCCTAGGTAATGATGTAGCGAGCGGGTGGCGACGTTGGAGGTGGCGATGGTGGTGGCGGCGTTGGTGGTGGCGGCGTTGGTGGTGACCGGTAAACGCGACACGAAAATAATAGATCGGCGTGGTTTAAATAATATATTTAAAGAACTACTATATACAATGAATATAATACATATAACATATATAACGCGATTGAGGGTTTCGGTCGTTTGGTGGAAGGAGTCTTGCGAGCCAAACGACTATTGACTGTTGCAGCTCCGTGGTTCGTTTATAAAGCCTCAGTTATTGCCGGAGGCCACGAGATTGGATGTGGAGGGTGCAGCGTGGTAGGGGTCGGGTGACATGCATGTTACTGGGGAGGTGGCCGGTTTTTACGATGGTCCGCGCGACACTAAGTCCACACAATAGTTACACTGTGACGCGCACGGTCCACACAATAACACAGTAAAATAAAAAAAAAGATAAACAAACGTATATTTTAACTAAACTAACTATCCTAATTTTTATACAGGCTAACTGATATATATATATACAAGAAAAAGTAGCAAAACAATAGTAAAATTACTGACTAAGGCTAAAAGCAATAATAACGTTGTAGTGTGCGTGCGAAAGGCTTCCGTGCAAGCTAGCCGGATCCCCAGTCTCAGGGACCCATTAAGTGAGGGTGACTTTTACAGCTAAGCTTCCAGACAGAAGTGACGTTTGGTTGCCGGGTGTCTCGTATTTATTTGGTTTGCCGGCCGCTAATCCTCTAATCCGCTGTCAGCACAGGCTCCGCCTCCTGGCTGCGCAAGGCCGCGGTGACAGTTCCCCCCTGTTCAGAAGGGTTGGCGGCCGGTGCTGTTTGTTGTCGTCCGGGAAGCCGTTGTTTGCGCCGTGAGCGTGGAGGGATTCTTCGAAGTAGCGGGTGGTCTTCTCCTGGTGCCGCTGGGACGTTTTCATTCCGTCTTCCTGGCGCTGGCCGGAGGTCGTGCACGTGCACTTTAGCCAGTTCCCCGTCTCGCCTTCGAATCCAGTAGGCATTGGTGCCTGCCGTTGCTGCGATCACGTGTGGTCCCGTCCATTTTGGGTGAAAATCGCCTGCTGTTTGTAGCCTGGAGCGTTCTAGCACGAGTTGACCGTCTTGATACTGAACTCGAGCGGGTCCAAAATTGGCATAACGTGCCCGAAATCGGTGCTGATTTCGGTGTACCATACGAATCCGCTCCTCTCGCGGTTCGCCTTGATTAATTGCTTGGGGTTGTGTCTTGTTTCGCCACTCTCCTGGTCGTGGTAACTCGTAACCAAGAAGAGCGTGGCTTGGTGTTGTGCCAGTGGCGGCGTTCCTTCGCGTCCTTAGGGTAAATAGTATTATCGGTAACACCCGATCCCAAAGGTCAAGGGATCTTCCTTCCAGGTGTATTCGTAGTCCCTTCTTGATTTCTTGATTTCGTCTTTCCACAGGGTTTGCTTGCGGGTGCGCGACGGGCGTGGTCCAGTGCATACAACCCCAATGAGTTAGCGCGGCGTCCCAGTCTGCCGACGTGAATTGCGGTCCGTTGTCGCTAATAATTGCTTTTGGGAATCCGTATCTTCCAAACACTTCATTTTCTAGCTTTTCCCGTATAGCTGCAGTAGGTGCGGTGACTAAAGGGAAGCCTTCTACCCACATGCTGAAAAGGTCGGTTACTACCAGAAGTTGTCGGAAGTTCGTGTCTCTGGTAGGCGTGTAGGGCCCCATAAGGTCGACTGAAATAACTTCCCATGGCCTGGTAGGCTGTCGGGGCCGGACCGTCGCATCTTGTATTGGGCCTCGTTTTTCCGTTGCGCAGACCCAGCACGTCCGGACGTATTCTTTGACATCAACCTCCAGCCTTGGCCAGTAGTATTGGTTGCTGATGGCTCTGGTGGTCTCTTCGGCTCCGGGGTGCCCTGCGGTTGGTAAATCATGATACGCTCGCATGACCTTTTCTTGTACGTCGGCCGGAACTACCAGTAGGTTGCCTCGGTTGCTTTGGCGGTACAGGTGGCCGTTGTGGACCGTGTATTCCTTAAGCAGGCGTCGTTGTCCTGGAGTTCTTGCCCCTTCTTGTTGAATTTCTTCCCAAGTCTGTAGTAAATTGATAGCGTGGTTGTTAGCCTGTTGGCGTTCCGTGACGTGTCGAACTAGTTCGGCTATTTCGATATGTGCAATGGTGGGTTGTAGTGTTGGCGTTTGCGTGATGTTTTGCTCAGGTGGTAGAAAACGTTCAGCGTCTAAGTGTTCGTTGTGAACAGGTACTGGCGCAGGATGTCGCGATAGGTGATCCGGTAACTCGTTGGAGGCTCCCGGGCAATGTTCCACCTTAAACGAATATTCTTGCAGCATCAAAGCCCAGCGGGTCAGCTTACTCTTCTCGTCCTTAATTCGATCGAGCCATGTCAAAGCTCTGCTGTCGGTGCGGAGCGTGAAGAGCTTATCTTCTAAATACGGACGGTATTTCTTAATGGCCCATGTGACGGCGAGACATTCTTGTTCGTTCACATGGTACCGACTTTGAGCCTCGTTTAGCTTCGCACTGGCATAACTAATAATGTGTCGTTGACCCGGTTCCGGTTCCTGGTACAGCACGGCGGCGATGCCTCTACCACTGGCGTCGGTTTGGAGCACAAACGGCAACTCAAAATTTGACCGATGAAGTTTTAATGGCTGACTGATCGCGGTCTTTAGGCGTTCGAAGGCGTCTTAAGCCTCCCTAGTCCATACAAATCGTCTATTTGTCTTTAACATATCGTTTAAGGGCGCCTGCATCTGGGCACAATTAGGGACGTAATCTCGAACCCAATTACTTAGCCCCAAAAAGCTTCTCAGTTGTTTGCGAGTTTTGGGCTGTTCGGCCGCTTGCAGGGCTTCGATGTGTTCAGGTCGAGGTTCGTTACCATCGGCGGTTATGGTGTGTCCCAAGTACGTTAACCTGGTCAGCCCGAAGTGGCATTTGTCCAGCGACAGACGTAGTTGGTGGTTTTGTAGACGCTCCATGACTAGCTGCAAGTGATGTAAGTGATCTTCCCAACTGTTGCTATAGACTATGATGTCGTCTAAATACACCAAAACAAAGTTTCTAAGGTAGCCGGGAAACACTTCCTGCGTCATCAGTTTTTGGAACGTAGACGGGGCGTTTTTTAGGCCAAAAGGCATGACGCGAAATTGGTAAGCAGCCCCATCTGGGGTGGCAAACGCGGTGAGTTTCTTGGAGTCTTCGTCCATGGGGACTTGCCAATAGCCGGATTTCAGGTCCAACGTCGAAAAGATCTTTGCTTGACCGAGATCGCGTAAAGTTTCGTGGATCACCGGCAAGGTCGAACTTTCATCTTTTGTGACAGAGTTAAGGCGTCGGTAGTCGACGCAAAAACGTGGTCGTCCATCCTTTTTGGTCACCACGACGATGGGTGAGCTGTAGTCGGACGTGCTTGGCTCGATAATGTGGTCGGCTAGTATACTCTCGACTTCACGAGCAATCAGACTTTTCTTGGCTGGTGAGTAGCGATATGGTGGCAGCCTAAATGGTACGTTTTCTCGAAGTCGGATGGTGTGTGTAGTGGATAAGGTGGTGGTGGGCGAGAGTTGTCCTAAGGTCCCATGGAAGTCGTCTAAGATATTTTTCAATCGGTGTAATAGTTCCTCCGGGAACCCGTGATTAAGGTTTTCGTAGTCGGGAGGTTGTGATGTAACCGCCGCCGAAGGTTTTGCCCAGTGGATGGTCTGTCTTGTTCGTTCTCCCAGGTGGATACATCCATGACAGCTTTTCGCGTTTTTAACCATTGTTGGCCAAAGATGACAGGTGCCACTAGGTCAGGTGCTGCTAACACTTCGTCCTTATACGGTTGTCTTCCCAGGTAGTAGGTAATAGTAGCCCTACCGGTGATGTTCAGTTTCATCGTTGGATCGGCGAGGTTGGCGTGGGTAATAGGATGTCGTTCAAGTTGATCCATTAGATCGGCTCGTATGAAATTATGCGTTGAGCCCGAGTCTAAGAGGGCTGCGTACGTCTGTCCACCAAATCGAATGTTTATCTTTGGCAGACCGTCTTCCGTGTGGTTGGCTTGAACGACGGTGATTTGCGTTTCTACGGCCGGGGCTCGGCTCCGGCCGCCGGGGCGTTTCCCGGAACAGGTGCGTGACGTGCTTCTAGTATTGGACAGTCTCGGTGGAAATTGCGTTCGGGACAATAACGGCACTGTGGTAGCGTTGAGCCTTGGGTCGACGGTGGTTGTGGCGAGCTGTTAGCTGCGTTGTATTGTCGGTTGCTCAGACTCAATAGCGATTTCACCTTTGGCTCGAGTTCGTCTAGGTATATCGAGAATTCCATCATGGAGGTTGGTTCGCGGTCCATGATAAACGGTCTAAAGCGTGGATGTACCAATTCCTTAATTAAGGAAAAGCAGTCTTGAATCGGGATCTTCAATCGCTTCGCCAGTCGTTGCTTCCTGTTCAGGAATTCGGAGTTACTTTCGGATTTTTGCTCCTTCGTGTAAAATTCAGCTTGCATTTTTGCGCGTATCGTGGCATTGTCGTATTTTTGTATGACAAGCTGCCGCATTTCCTTGTAGGTGGGTTCAAAAACGGAATAGTTTTTCCACCATGATGCAGCCCCGTCGCGAAGCTGTTCGGCTGTGGTTTTTGGCTGTTGCTCGGGATTGATGTTCCGTTCTTCAAAGTGAGTTTGTAAGGCTTTGAAAAATTCTTCTGGGTCTTCCAGTGCATCGCCCGAAAAGGTTGGTAGCTGGTCGGTGGTGGTAGTGTGCTTGGTTAGCAGGTCTGCTAAGTTCTTCATTAGGTCTTGATCGGATGATTGCGTGTTGCTGGGTTCTCCGGCTGTTTGGACGGAAGCGGTGGCTCGAGTGGTAGGCATGATTGGAATGTCAAAAGTAGATCCGTAGAAGAGACGTTTCTTCTGGAATGCCACACGTTAGTTGGGCGCCAATTGTTACTGGGGAGGTGGCCGGTTTTTACGATGGTCCGCGCGACACTAAGTCCACACAATAGTTACACTGTGACGCGCACGGTCCACACAATAACACAGTAAAATAAAAAAAAGATAAACAAACGTATATTTTAACTAAACTAACTATCCTAATTTTTATACAGGCTAACTGATATATATATATATACAAGAAAAAGTAGCAAAACAATAGTAAAAGTACTGACTAAGGCTAAAAGCAATAATAACGTTGTAGTGTGCGTGCGAAAGGCTTCCGTGCAAGCTAGCCGGATCCCCAGTCTCAGGGACCCATTAAGTGAGGGTGACTTTTACAGCTAAGCTTCCAGACAGAAGTGACGTTTGGTTGCCGGGTGTCTCGTATTTATTTGGTTTGCCGGCCGCTAATCCTCTAATCCGCTGTCGGCACAGGCTCCGCCTCCTGGCTGCGCAAGGCCGCGGTGACATCCAAGTGTTTTACTCGGCGGTGCGTGTGTATCTAATATACTCAAGCCGCCGTTATTAGCTGCTGAAATCTGATTGGTCCATCTGAAGGCCGTCGTCAGAGGGATGCCGCATTACGACTCGTCGATCGACGACGCCGCCGCTTACCTGAGTCGCCAAGGTATGGATGTTATTAAAATAACAAGAATGATTTCAGGACGTTCCAAGCGACCTACGCCGCTCCTTTTAGTCCAGGTTCGAAGGACTCCGCAGGCGAAGGCGATCTTTGATATTACCCATATCGGAGTCGTCGACGTCTGCGTGGACTCCCCACTCCAGAGGCGACATCGGGCAGTGCTACCGGTGCCAGCGCTTCGGCCACTACGCGAGAGGATGCCGAGGGACCTCTCGATGCGTGAAGTGTCTGGAGTTTCACTTCAGCTACGAGTGTCCGAAAAAGCGTTGTTACGTGCGAAATTTTCATAACGTAATACCAGGGTATTACATCGAATTAAAATTAGATTCTGGTTTTGACGCCCTCTGCCGATCTTTTTGGTTACTGACAGGTTGCGGATTCATTTTGAAGCTGTCAACTACGTGAGACGGTCTGTGTCGTAAATTTGACCTAATTCCAAAGATTTTAAGTGCATTCACTGTGTTGGACAGGAAATTATAAATTAATTACGAATTTATCGTAATCTATTCGGCACAGGGTAAGATATTTGCATCCGGTTTATTAGGATTCCTTTGTAATTTCTGTATTAATTTGATAGCCGTTTCGCCACGCTGTGATCACATGTTCGATTCAATAAAAGAACAATGAAGAATTAATACTATTGATAAATACCGTTACCGAACGCTTAAGATTTCGGAAGGCATATTATCCACAACGAAAACAAAGTCTCGACCAGCATTTACCCCACTTCTATACAACATCTTCACCGCAGACGTTCCAAAAATCGACGGATTCACTTACACTTTTTAAGCCGACGTCACCGCCGTTTTGGCAACATCCCGCTCGCCCGCTCAAAGCGAGAGAAATCTTCAAATGGCTCTCACCTCCCTCGACAACTGGTAGGACGGCAGGCGAATAAAAGTTAATCCGACGAAAAGCGCCGCCGTCCTCTTCAACCGAAGAAACATCGAACCCGCAAGCCGCCTCCACATCAAAGGCAACGACGTCCCCTGGGTGAACGAGACCAAATATCTCGGCCTCACCCTTGGAGGAGAAGGAGGAGGAGGAGAACGAGGAGGAGGATGTTGACCGCCAAACCACCCGAATTTGCTTGGTACAAGTTCATCACAAAATGGGGTAGGTAAGAAAAGAACATTTTTCATTTAAAGGAAGTCTGATTAAGACTAAGTTTGATGAGCTAAGGTAACGTACGTGCTTTGAGAGCACGCGGTTCAACGAGGCACCTGCCTTTCGGCTTATCCCCGTTTTTAAGGCATAAAACCAAGTAGGTGAGAAAAAGACTTTTGAGAATTTTGAGCATGAACTAAGAGAGGCAGATTAGTTAAGTAGCTACGGCGAAAAAGAAACTAAAAGGGTTATTTAAAATAAAAATACTGAAATAAATGACTCTAAAATAAAATACATGCTATTAATGTTAATAAAAACTAAATACCTACTTTGCCGTAGCGTACTTATAAGAAAATAAACGAAACCATGCAAAATTCGTTAGAAAATATAACCTTATTCTTATTGTAAACTCTAGTCTCTCTTTGCAAAACGTCTATAAATGTCTACATCAGGCACCAGTTTGAGGATGGCTTGAGGGGAATCGGGATACGGTCTAACAATGGATGACAGGGCACTCCGATTCTCATCGAATTCGCGACAAGCGAGAATCTGATGCGCTGTAGTGTCAGGAACGCCACACGACGGATACCTGTCATCATCCAAAACGCTAATTCGCTTTAGGTGACAACGAAATCCGCCGTGTGAAAACAGGATTTGGACGGCCTCTCGTCCAGGGACGTGGGGCATTCTGACCCAGGTAAGGATATCCGGGATAAGAGAATAGGCATTACGCCCTTTATGGGAAGTGTCCCTCAGCCGCTGCCATTCATCCAAGATCAAGACCTTTAAGTGACGCTTGGCCGCTGAAAAGGACGGAAAATTGTCGTTTGTAACGTGCTGGTCAAGAAAATTGCACGAGCCAGCCTTGCGAAAAGAACTTTGGTGCAGTAAATTTCCTGTTGTTGTTTAGAAATAACACAGAGGGTATCTACGGGAACGGTGCGATACGCCCCTAGGATAGTTCTTAGGAACAAGGATCGCAACGAGGCCAGTTTCTTGACCACGTGGGAATGTCGAAGTCTGTGGTACCAAATGTCTAAGCCATAAGTGAGCATGGGAATGACTGCATTGTCGAAGATATTTGCAAGATGTTTTTTGTGAAGGTGTCATTTCAAACGTGAGTATTTGTAGAACAAGTGCAAGACACTCTTACACTTGTCAACCACGAAAGCGCAATGTTTAACAAAACTCAGCTTGTCGTCTAGCAACAGTCCGAGGTACTTGAATTCGAAGACTCTACGGACAGGAGTATCGAGGAGGCGCAGTAAAGGATCTCGTCTTAGTGTAGAGCCAAAAACCATGTACTTAGTCTTGTTTGCGGAAATACTTAGTTTATTTCTGCCAGCCCAGCCAGTCACAATATTTAGGCACGTGTTAGATTTTGCCTCGTCGAGAATTTGCGGACACTGTGACGGTTATGTCGTCCGCATAAGCGAAAATGTCGCAGTCTGCTGGTAAGTCTTTGTCCAGGAGATCATTGACAACCAAGTTCCACGAAGTCGGCCCAAAAACCAAGCCTTGTGGACAGCCCTTCGTCAATCGTTTCGTGAAAGTTGAACGTGAAACGTTCGCAGAATAAGTTATCGATCTATTCGACAAATAACTACAAATGATGCGCGTAGCATCTGCAGGTACTCTCTTAACGACGAGAGCTTCGATTATAGAGGGCGTACGTTGTTGAACGCTCCAGAGATGTCTATGAAAATAACTAGTCTGTACTTAGAAACGTTCGATTGTACAATTGTCATTAATCGACGGGCGGTGTCAGTCGTCGTTTTGCCAGGAACGAAGCCATATTGACTAGGATGGAATAAAACGTTAGGCGGAATGTCGTCGTATATCTTTTTAAGAAGTGTCCTTTCGAAAAGTTTGCCTAGTTCGGATAACAAAGTTATCGGGCGGTACGAGTTGGGGTTGGCGAGATCCTTTTTTCCGGGCTTGGGAATAGTGATTAGTCTACCAGCTTAAAACTGGTAGAAAAATAACCAATTTTTATACATGTGTTGAACAGGTCAACGATCGTTGATGAGAGAGAATCTAGAACAACCGTTCGCAAATCATTACAATGTATTCCGTCAAGTCCAGGAGCTTTGTTAGGGATTTTGCTAGCCACCGCGGCTAAATCGTCGCTAGTGACTACCCAGTCCTGTCGGGAATTACTTTGCAAAAGAGATCAGGATCTTATTTGGGCATGATAGGCGTTGTCCCTCGAGGAATCGTCGTCCGGGAATAATGTGGAAACTATTACTCTGATGGTGTCTAATTCTGAGATGGTGCATCTGTCGCCGTCTTTGACATTGGAGCACGGTTGGATCTACTTACGGGAGGATAACCTGTAAAGTAACCCCCATGGACTCGTTGCCAAGCTTTTTTCCAAAAAACTTTGCCATGAGCTATATTTCGCTGTCTTCACTGCCAGTTTGTACTGGTGAAGCGCGGCCTTATAAAAGGCAAGCGATTGATGTTTTAGATCTGCAGGGGCTTTTTGGTAGTGTTATCTTAAACAACGCACCGCTCGCTTTAACCTGTCTAACTTAGGACTCCACCAAGGTACACCAGCTCTAGATTTTAAGCGTATGCTATTCAAGCCATTTTGACAAGAATCGAGGATCATCCTGGTCAACTTATCAATAAAGGCGTCCACGGAATTAGGATCGTGGCATAAAGCACCACGTGGAAGATAAGTAAGAATTAAATTTACTATATCCTCATTTAGGCGAATGGGATCAATGCGTTTAAAATCAAGGACTCTTTTAGGGATCGGTACTTGGTTAGGAGCCTTGACGGTTAATTCAAACCTTATCAGTCGGTGGACACTTTCACTTTCAATTACATCTGGAATGTTTGATATTTTTCTGGCTAAACAAGGAGAAGCTAATTGACGTCTATATAAGTTGAACCTAGATGGCTAGCGAAAGTAAAAGGATGATATGGTTCATTAACAACACAGAGGTCGCGTTCACCCACGAGGTTCTCTACACATCGTCCTCGTTCGTCGGTCACCGGGGACTGCCAAAGCGGCGATTTCGAGTTGAAGTCACCTGCTATGATAATAGGAGTGCCTCTTAGTTGGAGATGAATACGAACATCCTCACTCGGCGGCCAATAAACGCCGACGATTGCCAAGGAGATGTTTCCAACCGTAACCATAGTTACCGCATTGCAGTCATTAGTTAAATGGCTGAGTGTTACCACTCCGACGGGCTTCAAACTATTGAAAACAATAGCCGAGTAATACCGCACAGAAGAGGATGCGGCAATCCTGTTGAAAGGTACAGCCGCACCAGCGAGCTTTTACCCTGAGCCTGAACTGAACACTTGAGTCAGTAATACGTCAATGTCGTTGTCGGATGAGAAACTCATCGCTTCGAAAGTCGCAAGACGTGAATTGCGAAGATTCACTTGCGCAAACCTCAAAGTTAATTGAGTGTCCTCAAAGTCCATAATCAGTATTTGAAATCTTGGCGTCGAGCCGTTTTAAATACGCCGGGCAGGTGTTAGAGGTCGCCTTATGTTTGACGACTCTCCTTTATGGCCAAAGCGACGCAGTTAGCGAACGTCGGGTCTCGATCCGGATTAGGGCATGTTTTAGTCTCGTGCTTTTCAGCAGAATGGCCGCACTGTATGTCGCTCTTGCAGTTCGTCGAATGGTGGCCGTATTTTTGGCAGTTAAAACAACGTGTGACCCGGATATGGTCATTGACCCGGCATGCATTCCAGGCGACGTACACTCGACGCGATGCCAAAAGGTGTCGTCGAACTTATCCAGTTACAATTTGCCTCTTCTCTATTGCCGAAGCGAAACAGTACTTTTAAGTGCTCATTTGCCAGATGAAGCACCTGATCTGAGGCATCGTGGAAGTTCTGAGAGACCAAAGCCTCTTTCACCTGCTCGGGGGACAGGTTTCTAGGAACGTCTAGGATAGAAATGCGAGGAAACGATTTGCCTTGGGACTTAATCACAAGGCCAGCTTGCTCTAGGATGGCCGCAGGAATTTTTGTCAAATCTGATTTCTCAGATTCCAGTCTGATAGAGCTTTTCCCCGTTTTCGTCACACGGTTTAGTCATATCTTTTGCGGATCCAAAACTTTCATGAGGGTCGTCTTGGTTTCGTCAGCGGTCTTGAGAAGACTATCGGGTTTTGGAACAATTACGACTGTCGACCTGGGAACTGGTGCGACGGATTTGTCGGAATAAGGTACCTTGACCTTTTCAACTAGTTTGGTTCGGGCCGCTTGAGCATAGAAGACTGGGGCTGGATGTGCAGCATCGGTTGTGGACAACTTGGCTGTAACCGATTGCACGGCTGTTTGGACATCAGCCAATGCATAAGCAATGTCAGCAGTTTGCTGCGAGACACGACGGTTGATTAAGGACTTCCTGAAAGTCGCTTGAAGTCTGCTGACTATGTCAATCATTTCTGATTGACGAGAAGTGGTAATCTTGCAGGCAGAGATTACCTTGGTAAGACGAGTGATGTCGGCATCAAAGGAAGTTTCAATGCTGTCTAGGGAGGTTTCATCAGAAAGAATGACATCGTCGTCTTCACGATGACGCTTGATGGACGCGGACTCAGCCTCCATGGCGGAAAGAGAGAAACAAACTGTTACCTGATAACCCTTTTAGCCATACACAGGATCTTATTGCCAGAAAACGGTTGGACTTTCGTTGCCCACCTTTAACAACGTAGAGGTAAGGGTCTAAAGCACCGTAGAGAGGAAGAACCTTATCACAAAATAACAGTATAATTACAAAATTACTATCGGCCTTATTCACCGATTTCGCTTGATTTGCTCACAATTAAATAATCTATTCCTTATGCTTTAGTAAAGGTAAAAGATTTATTCGCAATCTGAAGAGAAACCAGAGTGGCTTCACCATAGACAAGAAATTGCTATGGAAATCCCACATCACCCAGAAGCTTGCCTCTTCGAACGGCCTACTGGTTAAGTTATATCCAATGTTGTGCCGCCTCAGCATCGACAACAAACTTCTCATCTATAAGACGATCATCCGCCCTGCCACGACATACGCAGCACAAGTATGGTTTTACGCTGCCAAAATCCACACCACCCGGATCCAAATCTTCTAAAAACAAGATCCTCAGAATGATTGCTGACGCCCCCTGGTTCGTCCGAGCAGACCGGCTCCATCAAGAACTCAACATCCCGAAGATTGCAGATTTCGTCCGCCAATCCGCAGCTGCGCTCCATGCAGACCTCGCAGCCCATTACAATCCCCTCCTCCGGCGGCTTTGGGACTACGACAGAGATGACATGCCTAGGCACAAGCGGCCTAAGTATGTCATCCTAGATTAAGTGCAGAATAAAATGTACAACCCAGCGGAAAAGTTTGAAACCAAAGAGGCAACTCGGAAGTAGAAAACCGATCCAACGGGGCTATTTAAGCATATTGTTATCACTTAGGATTAAGCTACAAAAATTGTAAAATTGAAGTAGCAAACAAGCATGTAAGAAATCTGAATCCGAATTTAAACAATAAAAGTCAATTCGTTCAAGTATTTATTTATTAATTTTAATGCAACAAAAATCGATGCCTAAAGCTAATCTATACACACTTGTGTTAATGATTTATTAAAATCAAATACATTTGTGAATTTTTTGGGAAAATAAAAAAATGACAGGAACAATTAAAAACGTGTGATATTTTTATAAATATTTAGTTTCAATAGTTTTTCTTACTCGCTAAAAATACTTAATTATTTATAATAAATAGGTACAAATATTTTTTTAATTGATCACAGATACTAATGTAAATACAATTTTCACATTCATTCGACGTTTTACGATTTTTTCGCTTTTTTTTGGTTCATACAAAAAACAATTTCTAACTAATACATACGTAAAATTTTATTTCGCCAAAAACATTTCGCGTTTGATATTAATCCAGTCGAATAACTTTTGAGTTAAACGTCTATTCTCGCACAACACCTTTCCAGCTTCTTGAAACTTATCCTCATTTCGTCTAAGGTACATAAGCGCATCTCTTTCCAATTGTTCTAATTTTTTGGGATTAATTTCGGATAAACCTATCATTTCGGTTAGGTAAGGATTAAAGCGGTAATAAACGTTGCCAGGTAATAAATCGTTTAACATTGTATGAACAGCTTCGGTATCGGTAGCACTGTCCAAAATTTTTAAGAACTTCGTTTTC
Source organism: Aquatica leii (assembly GCA_035610365.1). Classification (NCBI taxonomy): domain Eukaryota; kingdom Metazoa; phylum Arthropoda; class Insecta; order Coleoptera; family Lampyridae; genus Aquatica; species Aquatica leii. The sequence goes on from CM069432.1 coordinate 7,623,575, forward strand.
CACGAAGAACTGTTACTTATTTGAATATTACTTATGTCTAAATGTCCGGGTATGCTTCGACCCGTTCCAAAAGATACAACGCACTGAATTGGGCTATTGGGCCATATCTGTTTGGCTTCGTGAATGGCAACCGCAGTTGGATTATTCACTAAAATACCACCATCCTGATGCAGTAAATTTCCCAATTTACATTCTTCGAAATAGGTCGGAGCTGCAGCCGACGCTCTAACAGCTTCCCATATTTTATGATTGTGACTACCCATATACTGAGACTGTACTTTCCACGGTAACGAATAATTTCTGAATACATACGGCGAGATTGTCGTTTGGTTTACTATTGCAGATAAAACTGCCACCTTTAACGTAAAATTGAGTATGTATCACACAACACAAAGATGCCTTACCTTAGGGCACTTCGAATCCCTGGCAGATTGTATTAACTCTTCTTGTCCAAAATATTCTTTGAGGTGCTTTTCCCAAAGGGCTGTGTCGTAGTAAGAATGACTCCACACTAAGTTTCCCGTACCCCATATCGCAGATTGATTAAATACTTTTGTACTTATACCTCTATAAAGAGACGTGAGCGAGTCCAAATCTCTTTTGAACATACCTATAAATTAGATGTTAAATATTACTAATTTACAAAAAAAACTTGCAGACAAAATTGACTTACCTACAGAGCAGGCGATAATGGCACCAGTACTAACGCCACAGACAAAATCAAACATATCATGAATTCGTTTCCCAGTCATCTCCTCCAGCTTCCTCAGCATTTCGATAACTAACAGACCTCTAGTTCCACCTCCATCAATCGATAAAATCCTTATACCACGACCTGGCAACGGTTTGCTATACCCCAACAAAGCAAACGTTTCGTTTAACACGCCGTGCACTTCAGGATCAGCAGTCCTCTGTTGTATTTTTAAAAGCATTCTTAAAACACCTTCCTAAAATGATCAAAACACACTTCAACGTACAAAACTCATACTAAAACACTACCTTCATAACTTGTCGTTTTACTTGAGGATGCTCCTTAATATGTGCAACTAATTCCTGAATGCATCCTGCTTTGTATTCGTTACTAGCATTTTCCACTAACGTCATAACATAACTCGTTTTAGCTGTGATAGAATTCTAAAATAAATTAGTGTTAGATATTTACTTGTAACAAGTCGCTGTTTTTACATTTAATACAGGAGACGTCTGAGTTTTCCATTTTGGAAGAATATCTTTAGGTTCGTTATCCGCATTTTTTTTAATTTTAAGTCCCTCTAATACTTTGGGTAAACTATAACCTGGGTCTTTGTTATTCGTAGCCTCAGCTTCTGTAGACTTTTTTACATCAGTCGTAGTAGAAGTAGTGTTAGATTCGATAAATCTAACGACTTCATTGCCATAAACTGATGGTTGCAATTTTTGAAGTATTTGAGTAATTTCTTTATTTATTACGTTTTGAAGCTTTTTGTTGTTTGAGATTTTATTTATATACATTCGTAAATACCTTAATACTTTCCATTGAGTCAAAGACATTACTTTGGTATGCATTTTCGAGACGTTAAGGGAGTTTCCTGTATGGTATTGTCTGTAAATAATGATTTTAAATGTTAATGAGTTTCAGTAACAATTGAGTTATGTTGCATTTAACCCATCTTGCAAACTGAAAATATTTAGATTTTACATTGTAGTGTTTGAAAGTACTAGAATTTCAAAATAAACAAACATGAAAATGAGAATTGTCAATTATCATATGTTTTATTTTCCAACGTTAAAAAGATAAAAGTTACTAGAACAGTTATATACAGGTGCGGCTTTAATCTTTTACTTCAAAATTTTCAATAAACCAGGAAATAAAATAAAAAGTAATTAGGAATAAATAGTTTTTTTAATGATGTAATTCGCAATAAATTGTAGTTGAATCCGATTTAATAATAATAATAATCCAGTATTTTGGTTTTTCTATGCTTACACCTTACACTAAATGCTTGCAATTACTTATTTTTTACAACTTGTTGCACTTACAATTACAAAAAGTACCGAGCAGAACATAAAATATTTAAAATATGGGTTACTAGTTAAAATCCAAAACTTTTTAGGCCTTAAAAAAACTGTTGTTTACATTTTAAACTTAAACCTAAATGCTAAATTTTTAAACTCATTCTGATGTAAACTGCTCAAAATTTAAAACATGACGTTTTAAAGATTACTTGTATTTCATAAAAAAATGTTTAAAATCGAACTACACAGTATTTAAATTCAAAGCAAAACACATTGGTTGACGGCTATAAGCAATAATTTGTAGAATCTTTTAGCATCATAGATTCAAACTAACGTCGATATCAAAGCCAGATTTTTATTAACAGCTAAAAAAGAAAACTACGTTTACTCCTTCATTTGTGAAGAAGTTATGTTACTCGTTAAGTATGCGCTCTGTTCTCTTTTTACATTTTTTATGTTGAATAAACGTTTACTTTGGGTTCAAATTAATGACATTTAGTTAATCCTGACATGTCGACAAAATCGACAATTCCGAAGTGGGATGGTAACGTAATAAAGTGTTAGAATTTGTGAACGGTAAAAGATGATGGAACCACGAGAACTGAACGAAACCATCTTTAACTTCAACGAGCAGACGAGTACGAATGCGGCGCAGGCGTGTGCAAAATCCAGAAAAGCACAATCAGCAGCGTCCAGCAAATGTTTTATGAGACGTTACGGAACGTGTCCCGTAATAACGAGCAATCCTTAAGAGAACCACGACCGTAGGTAATAATGACGGACCTAAGTAAGACAATCTCTAACTTCAACGGTACAAGCGGCCGAGAAGCCATGGAGTGGTTGGAAAAGGTAAATACCAGCGCGACTCTACACAATTGGTCGGAGGAGATCAAGCTAGAAACCGCGCAAATTCACCTAATGGCTGCTGCACGAGATTGGTACCACGTGCGAAGGAATAGGATTCAAACTTGGGAAGAGTTTGAATACGAATTCAAAACAACATTCGATTTACGTGAGAGCGTGACAGCGTCCTGAAGACGCATGGAAAAGCGTACTCAGCAGTTGCGCGAGGATGTGGAGGTGTAGGTATTTTCATGAAAAACTACGATTGTGCAATATTTTAAAATTGAAATTTACTGAGAGCAAGGAGCAAATAGTGTCCGGGTTGTGGCAAAAGACATTGATACCGGGGTTAATGGTGAAAGAGCATCATGACGCGAATGACTTATTGCACGACATTATGGCATTACAAAGAGTGACGCGAACGGGAGAAGTACTTTATCGAAATCGTTCCGTCAGGAATAGTTCGAGCAAGATACGCGAGACGCGACGCCAATAAAAACAGAGAATACGAGTGGCAAACCAAGACAGAGTGTACGTTGTTTTAACTGTTCTTCGGAGGGACATTACGCCAGTGAGTGCCCGCCACCTAGAGATTATAAAGCATGCTTCAGGTGTAAACAACCGGGTCACACCAGAGAGAATTGTACCAAGCGAAACGAGAACACCTAAAAATGAGCAACCAGCTGATGGGAGCGGACAAAGCAACAGCCCTGTCAGCAGAAACAGTGTGATATATATTTGTGTACCTCAGACGCGAGATACAGTAAATAAATTCCTGCGAAAAATCACAATAAACAGCTAAACAGTAAACGCTATTATCGATACAGGCAGTTCGATCTGTACAGCGCAATCGACGGTGTTTAACAAACCTTTTGGCCCTTCTGAGATTACTGCGTCCAACCAAGAAATATACGAGTTTGGAAAGGAGAGTCCAGCGATATGCTGCAATCGTAAGGCTAACGCAACGATCGAGATCGACGGTGCACGCGTACCTGGAGTTGAAGTGTTCGAGGTACCGCAAGAGGCACAACCCATTGGAGTGTTAGTGGGTAGAAGCTTCACGGAAGATACCAACATCGCCTATGCCAAAATCGACGATAAGTTAGTGTTCGGAGAGCGAAACGAGTTTTCATTCAAGGATTTAAAAACAGAAGAAACTACCCAGCGCGTGAGGATAACCACAAAGAAAACCGCCGTGTTGATTGCCAACAGCGCCAACCTGGTGAGAGCAGTGTGCGAGGACTTGCAGATAATGGTTCCTGTGATGAACGCAACAAACAGAGACGTGGAAGTTTGAGCCGGTGCAACGGTAGGGTACCTGAAATGCGAAAATAAACCCAGAGACGAGGAATGGGTCGTAGAACCGGTGGAGATCACGATGGACATGCTAAACGTAGATAACGAGTGGATGTAGGAGTGAAAAGAGAATTTACACAAGTTGTACACCGAATTTCGCGATTGCTTCGCTTTTAATTTGCGTCAATTGGGGTGTACAGATTTGATGACGGCGACAATCAAGGACAAGGGCGTTCCAGTGCGGTCAAAGTCCTATCGTGCCAGTTTGCCCGAAAGTGAGACAATAAACAAAATTGTTAATAAGTGGAAGACGGGCGGAATAGTGACAAAGACAAATTCAGATTATGCGAACCCAGTGTTGTTAATTGCGAAGAAAAGTGGCGAACGGTCAAAAGTAACTTTCCGATTGCAACACTCGATGAGCAAATGAAAATTTGAGCGAGAGTAGATTGTTTACAACGTTGAACCTAGCGCACGGTTACCTTCAAATGCCGTTGAGTGAAGAGTCGAAGCCAAAAACTGCGTTTATTACTCCAAACGGAACAGGTCAGTTTGAACGTTTTATTTTTGGTCTAACAAACGCGCCGTACGAGTTTAGCAAACTCATCAACATGATGCTGGGACCCTTGAGAAACAAAGTAGCGATGTCCTACTTGGACGACATTATGATTCCAGCACGAGATTCGGATCTTATGCTACGGTTGGTGTTTGAAGCCTTGCGACGAGCCAAAGTTACATTGAAATTACGCAAGTGCCATTTTGGTAGTAAGAAAGTTGATTATTTGGGATACATAATTAGCGCAAGCGGGGTACGACCGGGGCATAACAAAACAGTCGCGATAACAAAGTTTCCCCGACCGACAAATGTGCATGAGGTGCGATGCTTCCTTGGATTGACTTCGTACTTCCGACGTTTTATCTAAAATTGCGCAACGAGAGCGAGATACCTTAGCGATTTGACACGCAAAGCGACCAAGTTTAAATGGAGTTTCGAGGAGGATGCAGCCTTCGAGGATTTGAAAAGAGCCCTAGTGAGCCCCTCCATCTTGTAACTGTATGATCGGAATGCAAACGTGACTGCGCTGTTTACGGATGCATCGTCCGCCGGATTAGCAGAAATATTGATGCAGAGCGAAGACGAGAAGGAATTACATGCCGTGTACTACGTCAGCAAAAAGACAAGCGAGGTCGAGAAAAATTATCACTCGTCTAAGTTAGAACTGATGGCGATAGTGTATTGCGTGAATAAGTTACGTAATTTCCTAATCGGGGTAAAATTTGTAGTGTACACAGACTGTCAAGCTTTAGTGTATCTTGACGCGCAAAAAACAAAAAATTCCCAAATTGCGAGGTGGTATTACCTGCTGGGTGAGTTCAATTTAGAACTTAGATATAGACCTAGTGCAAAAATGATGCATGCGGATACGTTGTTTCAAGCGCTTGTTGAAGAAAATACGGACACAATGCCGACCTTGTGCGACAAGGTAGAAGTGTTACAAACAATTGACAAAAGTGATCATATAATTATGATACAGATAAGTGATAGGGACCTAGTGAATAAAATCAAATTATTACAAAAGAACGAGGTAGATTAACAGCTGGAGCAAAAGAACAAATTCAAGGACGCGACAAACAGCTGTATGTGATACCACGTGCGCTGTGCAAGAGTGTCGTTGTGAAGAATCATGATCTATTAGGACATGGCGGAGTAGATCGCACGTGTGCCAGCATTAGAACGCTGTATTGGTTTCCGCAAATGAAACGTTACGTTAGACAACATATAAATATTTGCGCCGAGTGTTTATTGAGTAAAGTGCCAGGAGGAAAGCGGCCGGGTGAATTGAATCCGATTGAACCACCGAGGCGACCATTCTCGCGGCTGCACATCGATCATCTGGGCCCCTTCGTTAAAAGTGACCAGGGAAATAGTTATTTGTTGGTAGTGGTGGATGCGCTAACCAAATATGTCTAGATCTAGAGGAATTTGAATGTCGTGCCAAATAAAACGACTTGTGAATCGCCTTTCGAAGTACTACACGAATATCTTGCAAGATTTGTGGACAGTCCACTGTCCTCGTACGTAGAGGACGAGGACACTGAGTGGACGCCATCGGAAAACATCCAGAAGGAGATTCGAGAAACAATCCTGCACGAGCAATAAAAATACAAATCGCGCTACGATGTGAAACGATTCAAAGGGGTTACTTACAACATCAGAGATATCGTGATGCTGCGACGAGTACCTACTGCGACAGGTGAGAGCACAAAATTACAGCCAAAGTACAGAGACATTGACATTGAGTTAATCATGACATGTCGACAGAATCGACAACAGTTATTTCTTTAACACGTCATTTTGAGCGCTAATTGAAAAACTTTAGTACTGATAGCAGTGGCACCTAGTGCATAAGGTCTCTAGGGCGCGAGCCCGCCTCCAGACGTTTATTAAAACAAAAAAAGCCGTACAAATTACTGTAAATCAAAATATTTAAACATATTTATAAGATTTAAGTATCATCTACTTTTTATTACTTTGAAACATTAATTTAATATGGTCGTCATTCTCAGAAACGTATATTAAATAGCTGTTCCTTTATGTACGGGCTGCAATTATTTGAACCCACGCCTGTTTATGTTGCAGAGCATTGTAACGCGACGTTCAAGATTTTCATATGCAGTTTTAACGTTCAAAAGGGCTCGCGCTGTTATAACCCGCGGTTCAGTAGTGATTAATCGGTAGAACGTGTACGACATGTTCTAAGTGAAACGGTGTATTTGTCATACGTGATTTTCGTAAAATGCAAAAAAATAGTGTAAAAACTATTTTTTAAAATGAATTTGTAAGACAGTTGTTAAAAGAAAAAATTTTGTAGAATCACGAAACCAGGACAAATCACGTATTTTTAAACAGCAAACGCAGACACTTTTTTAACATATTATTATAATGTAAATTCAATCATGGCAAATTTAAATTATTTAACACAATGTACTGTTATAACTATGTCAAAAAAATGTCTTAAACAAATAGCTAAAAAGTATATGTGTTTATTATTTTTGTATTTATTATTAACAATACACAAATGTATCATGTATATACATATATATTGTAAGTAACTTAAAGATAGTTTTAAAGTAAGAAATTTAATCTATTAAAAGCAAATAACAAACTGTAAACCAGAAATCTTTCTAGATTAGTATATAAAAACACAATAACGAAACCAGGCTTCACACACGTAAGAATTGGATTATTCTTACACAGATTTTAGTGTAATTATTACTATATTTCAAACATCTTTCCTGTCAAGCGAAAAAGTCTAAAAATTGACACGATTAAAGTGATTAGTAGTAGTATTCTCTTGATAAATCACTAAGGACTAAGCCAAGAAAAGGTTGAAATAAAATCTCTTGGAAGACTTACTCCAATTTTGGAACTAAATTAAGCAACACGTAATTTTACACGGTTTTTTTCTAGTGCAGTTTATAATAAAAATAAATGGGCATATGGATGTGATACGATAAATGTCTTATTTTTTCCCATGTTTATTGTTTTATTCCGATGGAGTTGATAAAACTATGGGCAATGTTAAGATGTAGATAAAGACGTAAAACATTTAAATAAACGCCATATACATTCGCTCAACGAAATTTATTACAAAACATTTAGGTAGGTGACCTCACGAGTCGCCACTGACTAATTTTTGCTTAGCAATGACTATAATGTATCAAAATTTGTAAATAATGAAATTTGTTTTATATTTTACAATATTAGGTCATTAAATGAATGTTTTTTTTTCTATTTTAGCCATTTTACTTTCTTTTTGTCTTTGGATGTGCCACGATAACTCTCGAGCCAAAAATCCTAGTAAATTAAAATTTGGTATGGAGCTGGCTTTTTATATTTTCTCGGTTCTATCAAAATATGGGTCTGACAAAGAAACCGAAAGCGGGTGTATCCGCTATTTTTAACAATCTTTTTTATATAATTTTGTACGTATGTAAATTAGTCGAACTATTTTTACAGTTTCTTACAGATATAATTTTTCCTAACAATTTATTTAAATAAAAAAAATTTATAACACTAACAGTTTATTAGATATTTTATTTCTAATTTAAAATGAATTCACAAATATAATCTAGCTTGGAATCCTGCGTGCGACGATTTTTTTTAGAAAAAAATCTTGAAGGGAAAGCAAGATACGTTAAAAATAATCATTTTTACTGATTTATTAAAAGGGATAGCAATATCGAGGCGCACAAATATAGGGTCGATATGACAACATAAACAAAGAGGTTCGTGGGCTATAAAAAGACGTTTATGACATAAATTTGTGTATAATTGTCAATTTATGATACATCCGTGCATAAATTCTATTTACATTTATGAAATGAGTAAAAGTTAACTGTGCCAGCTTAAATGTTGGCTCGTATTCATATATAAATATTTTTAAATTTTCCATAAAATTTCTTTATATAAAAATTCTTAACCGAAGCTTGTTAACATCCAATAGAAAAAATCCTGTGCATCTAAAATTACTTTGATCTAGTTTATTATTTTGAACTTATAATTGTGGGATTACTTTATAATCTTAATCTATATTTAACAATCATACAACATCATGCATTATCTGCAAATAAGCAACGGTGGTAAACGTTGTAAGTTGATTTTACACCCGCGTATTTCAAAATAGTTTTGAATAAAACTGCGGGATAAACCACAACGTAAAGGACATTCGGGGTAAAGCAATGTCAATACAATTGTGTAAACGCCACCAGAGTGAACTACTATACGACCGTTTTGCCCTTTTAGGACTCTTCAGCAGTAAGAGAATACTCTGATGTAATTCCCACAATTACATCGACAAGCTCGATAGCTTAAAATCCTTCATCCAACTTTTGAATAAAACCATAAGTTAAAAGCGGCTTAAATCACCTTAGAACATAAGTTCTTTGCCTCGGGATTAAGACTAAAATACGCCAGTCAATTCATCCTACATCTCAATTTATACATTATAAGATTATCTTCTCTTGCAAACATATATTTGTTAAAATCGTATTTTTTTTTTGTAATTAATTAAAATGGCACACTGCAGAAGAGTGGAGTGCAAGTAATAAAATTGCGAAACAACCATAATCTTAGATCAAAACTGTGACGACTCTGGTGAGCATTCAGAAACAAGACAGACTAGCACCTTTAGAGAACTGGAAAACGTTATACATAAGCTACGAAAATTTTACTTGCCTGAAGAGAAACTGACAAACAGTTAATGCCTATTAGGAAAACGGTGCCATTCAAACAATACTTGCCAAGTAAACCTGACAAGTACAGCATACAGATATGAAATAATAAGACAAAAGTTACCCGTTAACGTCTGTATGTATTTTTTGCTGCATCTACTCGATGTAAAGTACTTAAAACGTTATATTTCATCTTTAACTATTTAACCTATGAGTGATACTCGCTGCTCAAGAAGGATGACTCCAATCAGGTACCAGATACCACAAGTTCATGATGCGTTATTTGAAATTACTGAAGATTGAACCCTCAAAGGCTCTTCTGGTATTATGGCTAAGGTTGAAGCTGACGGTGTCCTCAACAGCATTTCTTCATTTAAGTTTGTTGTCACATGGTACAAAATATTATTTCAAATTAATTTGACTAGTAAACTGCTGCAAGAGAAGCGCTTTACTATTGAGAAAACAGTAAATCAGTTAAAAATACACAGGAGTATTTAAAAAACCTGAGGGGTGAAGCGGAATTTGAAAGAGTTTTGATCGATGCTTAAAAGTTAGCTGAAAAAATTAATAGTAATAATTTTTCAAGCAGAAGTACAAAAGACAAAAAGGAAATTGTTCAGTTATGGATTAGAAGATGAACCTTATCTGATATCAAACAGAAGTTCTGAGTATTTTGCAGTAATGAACACATCACTAGTTCTGTAAAAGAGCAGTTTACACAGTTAAATGAAATAACAAAATGATTTGGCTTTTTATACAATATACAATAACGGGTAGCGGAGAATTGCTCGAATGCAATTGCTCGAAGTAAAATTGCTCGAAATGAATTGCTCGAAAAATAGTTTCTCGAATGGACAGTTCCTCGAAAGTCTAGTTGCTCGAATAAGAGTTTCTCGAAAAGAAAATTGCTCGAAAAAAATATAAGTTAAACAAAATTTATCAAATTTATGCATTATACAAAATCATAAAATGTGTCCTTAAATACCTATTATCTTGAAATAATCTTCTCATTAACTTTCTTGCTAATGGTCATTTCCTGAAAGGAGGTTATTACAATACAGTGTAGACAATAGACATGCCAACTTTAACACATACAATGAAATATCTTCTCTTGAAGTAATCCTCTAATTACCTTTCTTGGTAATGATATTTTATAATAAGAAGTTCTTATAAATAACACAAAGATTTCCGAAATTTTTAGTTTATTACAGTCATCGGTACGGTAACGGTAACAACATGGATTTTATTAAAAGTGAAAAAGGTAAAAACAAATTATTAATCGAAGGCTATTTGTTTATTAAAGACAACATTGATCGTAATAAAGTGTATTGGAAATGTGAAGTTTCAAAAAAATTGAAGTGCTCCGCTCGGGTGGTAACAATCGACGGTAATGCAACAAAAATAAATAATGTGCACAATCACATAGCTGATGCTGCAAGTGTAGGCGCTGCTCGAGTATATAATACCATCAAAGAAAATGCAAAATCTACTAGAGACACGCCACAGTTTCTCATATCTTCTGCATTAGAAAATGTAGGTCAAGCAGTAGCAGCAAGGTTGCCTGCAGTAAGTTCTATAAAAAAAACTGTAAGAAAAATTCGAGCAAGTGAACATTTGGGTCCCGCAGTTCCAAACCGTCGGCAAGACATTCAATTTCCACTAGAGTTTACGATCACTGCAAATGGAGAAGATTTCTTATTATATGATAAAGGGCAAGTGGAAGATCGGCTAATTATTTTTTCTACTAGAAGAAATTTACGTCTGCTGGAATTATCCGCACATTGGTATGCTGATGGAACCTTCAAAACTACTCCACTTCTTTTTGGGCAATTGTATACCGTGCATTGTTTACAAGGCAATAATGCTGTGCCACTAATTTACGCGCTTCTCCCAAATAAAGGCGAGGAAACTTATTCTGAATTTTTTCGCAAAATTAAAGAATTTATACCTAATGCAAATCCACAAACTATAATGACCGATTTTGAAAGTGCGGTAATTAATGTCGTACATGATGTATATCCCGAAACAAGACACAGGGGATGTTTTTTCCATTTCTGTCAGGCAATTTTCCGACATATTCAATCGAATGGTTTAAAAAACAGATATGAAATAGATGCGGATTTTGCACTAAAAATGAAAATGCTCCCTGCATTAGCTTTTGTACCTGAACAACATGTAATTGAATATTTTGAAACATGTTGCGACGAAAATGGGTTCCCTGAAGAAGCACAACCCGTAATTGATTATTTTGAGGACACTTGGATTGGTCGCCTAAATCGAAATCGAAGGGGTCGCCGTCCACCGCGTTTTCCTTTAAGTATGTGGAATTGTTACGAAGGTACTCTTGAAGGTGAACCAAAAACGAACAACAGTGTCGAAGGTTGGCATAGAGGTTTCCAGGACTTACTTTCGACGAATCACCCTAGCATATGGAAATTTATAGATGCTATTAGACGACAACAAAACCTTAACGAGTTGAAAATTGAACAATTTTTGTCTGGTGTTGAACCTCCAATGGGTAGCCGTAAATATCGCGATTGTGCGGGAAGAATAATGCGCATAGTGCAAAATTTTCAGTACAACGTAGATATCGAAGGATAGATATGTTCGCGGTCTTGCTCACAACATTGGTTATTAAGTGTGCATGTATAATATACGTATTTGTGAATGTTAAGTACATTAATTTTTGGTGTGTGTTACCAACTTTTCTAGTGATATTTTGTATTTGTATAAATTTAATAAATTATCTTATTCTAATATTTCGAGCAATTTTCTTTTCGAGTAATTCTTATTCGAGCAACTAGACTTTCGAGAAACTGTCCATTCGAGAAACTATTTTTTCGAGCAATTCATTTCGAGCAATTTTACTTCGAGCAATTGTTTTCGAGCAATTTTCACCAAACCTACAATAACTTTAGTACGAACACTTCCACAGAACTCATGGAATTGTGTATCAAATTATAATTAACTCTAACCCCACGTAGTTCTGGTCTTCTGGAGAAAATTTTTCTCCTTAAAAGACTATTGTTGCGGCAGCTCTTTGTACTGAACTTTCAGAATAAGTCACAAAGTTTTATATTCAAAATTCATAAAACAAACTAATTTATTTTATTAAATCACCTTTTTAAAGTTGGTTTTTGCTTTGTAACCGTCGTTTGAGTTGACCTTAACGCGAAACATCCAGACTGGCACAGCAGGAAATCGAACTGCAGCGGTCGACACAATCCACTCTCACAACGGACTCCCCGACTTCATCGGCATAGCCATTTTCAATAACATCAGGCTGCTTCACGATTCAACTACCGTTTCCGACCTTAGTTCCGACCACAAGCCCGTACACTTACAACTCGGTGATCAATCAGAAACCGATAACCTTCAGTTTGAAACGAACATCACCATGTGGCCAACTTTCCAATTCGAGGTCAGTAAACTTTTCACTCAAGTCCCGGTCATAAATAATATCGCCTGACTTGAAGTCGCAGTCGGCAATTTCACAGACCTTGTCAAAAGATGCATTTCTAAAGCCACAAAAACTATTACAAAAACCAAGTCCGATCCGCTCCAACTCCCAGTTCATATTCGTAACCAGATCACCGAGAAAAATCGACTAAGACGCAGATGGCAACGCACTCGTCATCCAAACGATAAAAAAGCTTTTAACGCAGCTCAAAACGATATTCGAACCCAGATCGAACAACATCGGATTCTCCTTTTCAATGACAAACTTCAGTAGCGACATAAGACCTAAGCGTCCGGCAAATGATCAAAACCCTTAAAAACAGGAGTAATCCTCCCATGCCCGCCATTCACGGTCCCCGAGGTCTGGTCTTCACAGATCTAGACAAAGCCGAAGCTTTCGCTGACACGCTCGAACTCCAATTCAGAGCAAACCATCTAGACGGCGAAGACTTCCGTCGCACGAACGCCATCCACCGCGAAGTCAGAAGCATCTTGACAGCAAATTCAAACGAGCCCATCAGGCACACCTCCCCCAAAGAAATCGAAGCGGAAATCAAAAATCTCTAACCGCGCAAGGCTCCCAGAAACGACTTCTTCCGAAAAAAGGTATAGCCACCTTAACCGCGATTTTCAACGCTTGCCTAAGACTCCGTTATTTTCCACATCAGTGGAAAACCGCGGACGTCATAGTCATTCCCAAACCCGGAAAAGATCACGTCATGCCGCAAAACTACCGTCTAATTAGCTTTCTTCCGACGCTTGGTAAGCTATTGGAAAGAATAATCCTAACCCGATTACAGGAACAGGTCGACATTAACCAAATTATCCCACAAGAACCGTTCGTCACCGGCGGTGTTTTTCTCGACATCGAGAAAGCGTTCGACAAGGTCTGGCATCACGGTCTGCTGTACAAGATGCATCGTCTAAGCATCGACGTTCCCATGGTACAACTCATCGGCTCCATCCTAAATCGATGCTCGTTTGCGATCAAACTTCGCACCGCCAAATCCACTCCACGTCACATAGAAACCGGCGTCCCTCAAGGATCTACGCTATCCCCACTTCTATACAACATCTTCACCGCAGACGTTCCAAAAATCGACGGACTCACTTACACTTTTTACGCCGACGACACCGCCGTTTTGGCAACATCCCGCTCGCTGTCACCTCGGTCAACAACTGGTACGATGACTGGCGAATAAAATTTAATCCGACGAAAAGCGCCGCCGTCCTCTTTAACCGAAGAAACATCGAACCCGCAAATCGCCTCCACATCAAAGGCAACGACGTCCCCTGGGTGAACGAGACCAAATATCTCGGCCTCACCCTAGACAAGAAATTATAATTAACTCTAACCCCACGTAGTTCTGGTCTTCTGGAGAAAAATTTTTCTCCTTAAAAGACTATTGTTGCGGCAGCTCTTTGTACTGAACTTTCAGAATAAGTCATCAAGTACAAAGCAATGCAAAACCTAAAGATGTGATGAACTATCTGTGTCAAAATATATAAATTAGAAGCAGCTCTGGCGTGTAAAACAAAGTTTTATATTCAAAATTCATAAAACAAACTAATTTATTTTATTAAATCACCTTTTTAAAGTTGGTTTTTGCTTTGTAACCGTCGTTTGAGTTTGTGTGATTTCTTTCGTGAAAGACCCGGTATTTGAATTGATTTTATTCGTTTCATGTACTTTAGGATTGCCTGGTTTAATTTCACATTAATTTAAAGAAGTTATTTTACGTTTTTTTTAAATTCATCTTTGTCAATCAAAAGTGTAAGTAAATTTTTGTATTCTATTCATTCCAAAAAGATTACGTTGCATATACATCCGTATTCTGCATTTACGTTAATTTGGCATTTTCTTTGTCCTGTTAAAATTCCAGTTATGTTTCTTTTTTGAGATAGTATTGTAAGTAAATATATTTTAGCAGTTTGTTTATTTTAAGTTTGTTTAAAAGTTCATTGTATTAAGTACGTTCTTAGTGCTTTCGCACACTTGATTCATTGGTGTTAGTTTTATTGAATTACATTTGGAGTCTAATTTTTTTTATTTATTACTCCCTACAGATAACTTTATGATTCAGGTTTCAACAGGTTCATCTTTTGACCGTAATTAAATCTTTTGATATTTTTGTTGTCGTTGCAGTTCTCACAATGAGAAAGTTGGTCTTCGAACTCTATTAAATCCGTTTGCATCTTCTTTCCACGTCTTTATTTTACGGTTTTTCTTCACAAAGATTTCGATCACAGTCTTTATGAAAGTGGTAGCAGATTGAGTTGATAGATATAAGTGGTTTCGGTTTGGAAAAAAAGGTTGGTTGGCAGTCGTTCGAAATGCCTCAAATAACGGAATGTAGTTGGTTAGGTGGTAAACTCACCACCTTTAGATGAAGAATGACCGCGAAAATAGAACAGTGAGTAGTTAGATTATAGCGGGAAAAACTTTCCAGTTTCGTAAAGCAATTACGGCTTATTGAATTTCACTGAATTCCGGTTTGGTTTTCTATTAGCGTACCGTAGATTTGTGCGTTAAGTTTGTCCTTCGCAATCTAATTTTTGCCTTGGTGGCGGTTTATTGAAAATCTTTCGACGGTAATTTGTCAAATGGTTGGGGTTACCGATCGAATTTCCTGGCGACGTCAACTGGCTTAAAGCTTACCAGAAGTCCGTCTACGTACACAATTTCAAGGTATTTATTAATTACAGATTAAGCTATTTATTCGCGAGTACAGTGAATAAAAAGCTTTGAAATTAATTATGTTGAGAGTTCATTGATAGTTATCGAATCTTTCCATTATTTACCGAACATTTTGTGGTGTTCGTTTGTGCAAATTTTAATTTTATTTATTATGCAACTACCAACATAAAAGACAGTATGTAACCAACGTTTAAAATGTTTTATCGACGTTATACCAGAAAAATTTATTAATTACGTATCATAGTATTAAGATTTTCGATTTTGTTTTAATTTATACATTTACGAAATTTATTTTATTTTGTTATTAGGGGAAGGTTGCCCAATTCGTACCACTTTTGTCGTTTCATTCAATATTTTCCTCACTTTAGTGAATATTTAAATGTTTTAGTGACGAATCGAAATCTTTATTTATTCAGTTCTTTCTCACCCAACCGGCAAAATGTAC
Source organism: Aquatica leii (assembly GCA_035610365.1). NCBI lineage: Eukaryota > Metazoa > Arthropoda > Insecta > Coleoptera > Lampyridae > Aquatica > Aquatica leii. Next base: position 7,639,546 of record CM069432.1, read on the forward strand.
CTCTTTAAAATTTCTTGGAATTAATAAAATGGACAAGCACTGCGTTAGGTACGATTTAGGAACCTGTGTTCCTAAATCGTACCAACCTGTTTTCTAAATCGGACCTAACAAAATAAATGGGCTGAACATACCAAACAAGTTTTATTGAAAAAAATTGATAAACTGGTCATTATAAGGAGTTGATGTTAATTTTACGGCTTGTTGTGCTCCTCTTTAGTTTTTAGGAATTACTGGTTCAGGTGGTGTTAAATCTTTAGATGTTGATGGTAAATTATTATTTAAATTCTCCGGGGAGCCTATAGTGCCCTCAATTGCAATGGACGTATTTGTGCTTTCAGAAGTATCATTTGCTATGGCAGAGACATCAGGGTTTGGTATTGGTACTGGTCGACGTAATAAATATTCTGAAGCTGCGAACGCGTCGTCTCCAAATATACTTCGATCAACAGGCCAGCATCCTGTACTTTTAAAGCATTTTTCAGCAATAGCCACGGTTGCTGATTTTCCATAGGCCTCGGCAAGAAGTTTTGACATTTGAAATTGAGTTATACGATTAGCTCTCAACCAAGTTTCAGCGGCCTGAATAAAAAAAGAACTCAAAAGTTTAAAAAAAACACACATCTAAAGGTTAAAGCCTGTGTGTTGTGTGGCCAGGTAATTGTAACATTATTATTCCAGATTTTTTGGCTAAATCTAGCGCTTCCAGATTTTTGGAATGGGTAGTATGCCCATTTGGGAGTAACAATATTTTATGCTCCGGATCTGGTTTTGTATAGGAAATGAAGTGCTGTAACCATTTTATAAACAATTCCGAGTTAATATAACCACTTTCAGAAATTTCCACCAAACTACCAAGTGGTGCGCCATTTGCTAGTTCTGGAATATGCCTCATTCTTTTAAAAATAATCATTGGCGGTATATAAACCCCAGCTGCACTTACGCAACAAACCATAGTCGTATTGACTCCTCGTTCACCACTTGATATGGTACCGACTTGGTGTTTACCTAGAATTTTTTGTGGCTTTTTTTGTACAATAGTAAATCCACTTTCATCAACGTTAAAAATTGTCTCAGGTTTAATGTTGTGTTTATCTACTAGATTTTCGAGCAATGTGAAGAATCTCATTACATTTTCCCTGTTGAAACCTCTAGCCCTGGCCATTGAGGTTGCTTCTAGTTGTCGAAGAGAAATTTGGGGATGTCGTTTTATGAATCCGTAGTACCATTTTTTTCCTGCCATTTGTGTCTCTACATTAAACTTGTGTTTAATATTATGCTTCTAAGCAAGATCAGATGCAATTCTTCTAACGTCTTTAGTTGTAACGCCAAAAAGGAGTGCCTCCATTCGTAGTACGTAAGCACCTATGGAGTCTTCGAAATCATTCCCTAGTGTTATGAGACGTCCACGATGAATTACATTATCGTTAGCGACAATATTTTATTTTCCAAATGCCTTTTTAACGTGGGTTTAGAAATGCCATACCTTCTGCTACATTCATTTAAACCACAAATTCCTTGTCTGTAAGCCGCTAAAGCTCTGTTTAAGTCCTTTTGCGACCACTTTGCCATAATTCTATGAAACCGTAACAGTTCTGCTTTAAATACGAAGGTGGCGTTAGGAGTTCTAAATTAAGAGAAATTAAAGAGGTACAATTTAGGATGTGGTACGAATTGGGCCACCTTCCCCTATGTATTTTATTTTCTATTAGTGCGAACACGGCCATGTGTTATATATATTTATTTCTTTTTTAAAAATGTGATTAAGTTTTTTTTTTAATTATTTTTATTCAATTTTGTTTTAATTTAAATTTTCATTTGCATTAACTTGATTCAAATGTTTTAAATGTAAATTCCTGTTTTACTTGCTTGTCTTTTTTTTATTGCAATTTATGTAATAAATGTTAAATTATTATATGTAACAAAGCTTTCATTCAGTCGGCGTTATGTGTATTTCAAAATTACTCTACTGGAGCGGGCTTGTGGTTGGCAAGGGCCAGAAGTCCTTCCTGGCGCCCTTTGATTTTGAGTTTGTTTTCGTTTACTTTAAGTTTTCCAAACGGTCACGGAATTTTGAATACAATCCACGCCCTTCTTCACTGAGCGACGACAAAATTTCGTTTATATTACTTCAATTCAAGCAAGTTTTATTGTTCCAACTTTTTGCACGTAACAGCTTTTATAAGATGTCACAATATAAATTTTGAAAAAATAAGAAACAAACAAAATTATTACGATAATCTATAATATTAAGTTGGTTTATTTATTTTGGTTTGTTTACTTTTAAATATATTTAAATGGAGCTTGAAAATAAAAAGGAAAACGAAAAAACGCACAGAGATTCGATAGTCAAACCCGTGGAAATGTAAGCATAATAGTACAAAAAAAAACACAGAAATGTAATAGAAAGCGTAAATATGCGGATCCAATAATAAATTATGAATTAAAATCATATATACATACTGAGGACAGAACGGAAAAAAATATTGCGACTGAGTACCTATTTAGTTGAAAAGATCAAGGCAAAAATCAAATCGTGACATTATCAACGTAATTTATTTATACCTTCATTAATCAACAAATCTTTACGATAGTCCCCTGACTACATAATGATATACGTAGAAAGTTACAAAATTGTATGAAGATTTGCACTTTCTTTGCGTGATTTTTGACAAATAAATTTTAAACAATTCGATACCTATCGTTTTTGCGTACTTACAAACCAATTATTAACGTAAACAATTCATCAACTAAATTGCATCAAAACAACCTTGGTGACACAATTTTTGCACTGTTTTTCGACCCTGAGAAGGTTGTTGACTATGACGTAGTTGCACGTGTCAGGACACACCCCCGTTAATAACGAATGTAAACAATAAATTTAGTAGCGGTAATAAATGACTACTTAAATAGGTCGCAATAAAAATAGTTAACCTTAATAAAAAGTAAGTGCAAATAAAACGTCAGTTCTAAACTTAAAATCATAGAGGTATTACCCCAATAGACGTTTTCTTTTGTTTTAGGTATGGTAGTATAAAGTTTCTAAAGCCGTCCCTGTATAATAAAGTCGCGCGTGTTAAACTTTGCGCAATACGCTCGTACAAAAAATTATTAATTAGAACAAATTACTTACTTTAAATAGGTTGATTTGCGTCTGAAATGCCGTATGTTTCTACTTAACGACATGGTCCTTTAAATAACAATAACACAATTAAAACTAATTTTTTCGCGACACTTACGTAACGTGAAAGTTCCGTAACAGATCAAGCAGTTTGTGACTAGAACGTTGATATTCAAATAAAATTATCGTAAACAATTACGTATATTTTATAAGCGTTTCGTAAAAATTTTTCATTACTAGAACAAAAACATTACGAGTGTGGAACGTCGGCCAAGGGAAACGTGGTTCGATTTTCGCTCCGCCTTGAAAATCACCTCATTGCTCGAATCGCTACTTTTCCGTCGTTTTTTCCAACCTTCAGGTGCTTTATTTATTTAAAAAAAAATGCTGTTTTTGCATTCGTTGTTATGCGTAAACAAAATATTATGGAGATAAACTCCTTGTTTATCAGGAGCAACGTACGCGCTTTTCATTCGTGCCAAGTGCACACATTTCCTTGTTTACGAAGGCTTCACGTGATTTAAGGCAATTATGTTTTTATCATTTATTTAAAGATTAAGTTAACCACAATCTATCTCGGTCATCAATATTCTTTCTTCTAATCGACTTTATCTTTATCTTTTTACTATAAAAAAACGCCAAACGTCATTCTGTGCTAATTTCCCTAAAACCTTGCCTCGCGAACGGCTGTAGCTCGATTTAGCACAAAAATCTTTTTACAATTACTCTGGTAGTTTTCATGTTTTAAAAATAATTTACAAATATCAAAATGTATGAAAGTACAATAAAAGGTTTCTAAAATCAGAAAAAAAATGTTTAGACTTGTGTTTTTGTTAATTGTTGTTATAAGATAACTAATGTTCTTGATTTTTTGTTTAGGAAAGTTAATGTTTATTATCGACCACGTGGTTTTAATTTTATAATTAGACGACATTATTTGATTGTTAAGATAAGTTGTTTTAGTTAATTATAAGTGTTTTTAAAATACCATCACATCCAATCAACAAGGAAATGTTTTTTAATTGTTTTTTCAACGTTTTACAAAATATATATTTACATTTTTAAAAACATTGCAAATTACGTTGCAAAATCAATTCTAAAAATTCAAAAACATTCTAAAAATGTTTAAAAAACATTATATATATATAAATTTAGTAATGTAACATAAATGTATAAGAATATATAATTGTACAATTATAGTAGTAGTATAAACATAAGTTTAGTTATACTTACTTTAATTTTATATACTGACTTATTTAGTTGTTAAGTAGTTTTATTTATGTTAACCAATAATATGACAACATTTTGCAATCAAACTAAGTAACTAAACTGACATTTATACCATGATTGTAGAACCAGCCCTAAAATGTTTACAAATAGTAGACAATACAGTCTTTGTCTACACGGAGAGAAAATTGTATATAAGTTTAACTTTATTCATTGCCATTTGGCTTACAAATTTGGTCGTGTTGTCTATACATATATACTACATTTTCTTATCCCTTCTCCCCGCTTAACTTTTTCCTCCTGCTCCATACTTCCTCCATCCATTCCGCTCCTTTTCCGTTTTCATCTAAGATTTCCTCTATTTTCATCACCTCATCTCTTAGTTCCCTGCATCTCTTTCTCATGTGGTTCAGATCTTTCGTTTCTTCTCCACATAGCCTGCACAACTTTTCTGGTTCTTCTTTCCAATATTTGTTCCCTAACTCCTCGTTGCCACATCTGAACCTTGCCACCATTTTTTTCCTTTTGTTGCTTTTAATCTCACTGTCTTTTAAATATTCCGGCACCCCTTCACCCTTGATATCTTTATAATTCCTATTATATCTGCTCTCTTTTATCTTTGTCCATCTTTCTTGTTTTTCGATGTCTCTATATCTCCTTATTATTTCTTCTCTTGTCCCTACCCCCTCTTCTCTTAATCTCTCCACTTTTTTACTCGCGTACCCGTTTCTTTTGTAATACTCTTCTCTGCCCTCCTGCCCGTACTTCACTTTCCCTCCCTTTATCTCTTTCCAACATTCTTGCAGAATTTTGCAATCTGTTCTTTCCCTCATTTCTTCCTCGTATTTTATTGCTCTTTTTCCTGTCTCAATCCTTATTTTTTCTATCTGAACCTCCTCTCTCACAATATACCCCGGTGTATCCCTGTCCAATCCTAACACCCATCTCCAGTATTTTTCCTGTAGCCACTCTATCTCCCTCCACTTCTTCCAGCCCCATATTTCCGCTCCATACATTACCACCCCCTTTATTAATTTTTCGAACAGCAATTTTCTTTTTTTTATATCCATCTTGAATACTGGTTTCCCCCACACCCCAGACTTGTCCTATTAGCCTGTTTCCTTTCTTCACCCTTTCCTTTATGTGTTCTCCCTCTTTATTATCCTGTTTCATCGTGTAGCCCAGGTATGTAAATTGTTTCACTTGTTGCACTTTCTCATCACTCCATCTCCACTCCTCTCTTTTTCTTTTCCCCCCTCCTTTTCTAAATATCATTATCTTTGTTTTCTCCGTGTTTACTTCCAATTCTTTTTTTCATATATTTTTCTAGCGTTTTCATCATCTCTTTCATTTCCTTTTCCTCCTTAGCCACCAGCACTATGTCATCCGCATACGCCAACGACCATACCTTAGCTTTCCCTACCACTATCCCTCCTGTCTGTTGTCCTCTAATTGTCTCTTCCAGATTCCCTGTATATACCGAGAACAGGCTTGGGCTCAGTAGACATCCCTGCCTCAACCCTCTCTTTGTTATGAATTTTTCACTCTCTTCCCCATTCACTTTAACCGTGCTTCTCGTTTCTTCGTATAATTCCTCTATTCTTTGTATTAATCTTTCATTGATTTTTTTTCTTTTAATATATTCCCACAGCTTTTCCCTATTCACTTTGTCAAAAGCAGCTTTTAGGTCTACGAATAGTGCTACTATTTTCCCTCTTTTTTTTCTAGTTCTTTATTTGCTTAGTGTTTCATTATATATATGTTGTCTATCGCCCTTCTTCCTTTTCTGAATCCCGCTTGTCCGTCTGGTACCAAACTTCTTTCCTCTATTTCCTTCTGTAGTCTTTCTTATAGTATTGTCGCGTACAATTTGTATGCCGAGCTCAGTAATGTTACCCCTCTATAATTCTCGACTTTATTTTTTTCGCTTTTTTTATGTATTGGGCATATTATTCCTTCTCTCCATCTCTCTGGGAATCCTTCCCCTTTCCATATTTTGTTTATTATTTCCGTCATCCTTTTTGCTACATTTTCTCCCCCGTATATCCACTCTTCTCCTTGTATCCCATCTTCTCCTGTCGCCTTTCCTTTTTTTATATTCTTTATCGCCTCTATTACTTCTTCCTCCCTTATTCTATCCCTATCTCCTTCTTCTTGTCTTACTACCGCGTCTTTCCTTTTTTCTTTTTCCTGCTTTTGTTCTTCCCCTCCCAACAGGTTCCGAAAATATATCTCCCATTCTTTAATTTTTATTCCCTTTGTCGTCCTGTTTTTTTTCCTCTGCTTCTTTAGGTACTTCCATACATCTTCTTCCGTTTTTATTCCTTTAATCTGCTCCTCTTGTTTCTTTTTGTTTTCCTCCTTCTTTCTGTCGCATGTTTTTTTGTATATTTTTACTGCTTCTTTGTATTCTTCTTTTTCTTTCTTCCCTTTTTTCCACTGTCTTAATGCTCTTCTTGCATTTTTCTTTGCTTCCTTGCATTCCTTATCCCACCATTTCTTCCATCCAGTTTTCTCCCCCTTCCATTTTCTAAATCTGACTCTCTCTGTTGCTTTCTCCATCATCTCTCTCATTTCCTCTACACTTTCTTGTAATTCCTTCCCTATCCATACCGTTTTCCCTATTCTCTCTTTATATCTTTTTATACTCTCTTCTGTCCACTTTTTTTTAGTTATGTACTTCTCCTCTTCCTCTCTCTCTTCTCTTTTCCTTCCTTCCATTGTTAATTCCAGTGGTTGATGGTCTGACTCTACCCTTTCTCCCACCTTAAATGTCTTTACCTTTTCTGCGGCCTCTTCATTTGTCATTACAAAATCTATTATTGATTCTCTCCTTCCTCCTATGTACGTAAATTCCCCCTTTCCATCTTCTTCTCTGTTCCCGTTCATTATTTCCCACCCTTTTTCGTTGCACAATTCCAGCAGTTCCTCTCTCTCTTTATTTATCACCTTGTCCTTTGTTTGTCTCTTTCCCGTCCCTTTTCTTTCTTGTGTTCCCCCCTCTTCTCCTATTCTTGCGTTGAAGTCCCCTCCTACTATTATCAATCCCTCTTCCCTCTCTTCTATCATCTCTTCTATGTTTTTTTTGTCTCTTTCATTCTACTGCTATAAACCGTCACTACTTTTATTTTTGTTTTTCCCCACTGCATGTTCCTTTCTACAACTCCTCTTCTCTGTTGCACTTTCTCCTTCTTTTCCTAGTTCAACCATTTTTCTTTTCTTGCATGTTGCACCACCCACTCAAATTCCTCCGGCAACTCTTTTTCCCACCACTCCCATTCTTTTTCTTCCATCCATGTTTCCTGTAATCCCACTACATCCTGTTCCTTGATGTACTTCCAGAAATCAAGTTCCTTGTTTTTTATTCCTTCCATGTTTTCAAAACAATACTCTCAGCTCACTCACCTCCCCCCGTGCTTCTTCCTCACTTTCTTTTTTTCTCCCTTCTTTTTCTTTTCCATTTCCATCTCTCATTATTCCTTTTCTTTGCCGTTTCGTCAACTTTCTCTCCTTTACCACCCCCCTTTTGCCCTTTAGTTTTTTTCCTTTTGGTTCCCCACTTTCTCTTCTCTTTCTCTGCACGGTCCCCTATCCTTGTCGTTCCATATGTATCTGTCTCCGTCTATCTCCATTTTTCTGTACCCTACCCATACTCTTTTTCCTTCCGCTCTTCTTTCCACCGCTATGTTCATTATTTCTCTTTGCACTCTTCTTTCCTCCCATGTCAAATCGTGCCTTATATATATTCTTGTATTCTTTAATTTCTTCTTCTCCTCCATTACCTTCTGTTTTTCCTCCCATCCTCCCATTTCCGCCCCCACCATCTCATTTTTCTTCTCTTTGTTTATTACTGTCACTTTTTCACTTCTACTTTTACATTTAATTTTTCTTCCAGCATCACTGCTAAATCTTTTGTGGTTTTTCACTTCTCCACCCCTTTATCACAATATTATTCTTTCTTTTCCATCTTTCCTCGTCTTCCGCTTTTTCTCCAGTTTTTCTATTCACTCCACCAGTTTCTCTTTTTCTTTCTCCCACTTCTTTTCTCTTTCTCCCATTTCTTTTTCATTTCTTTGATTTCTTGTCTTATTCCTTGCATATTTTCTTCCATCTGTTTCATTATTTCTCTCATTAATTCTTTTTAACTCCTCCATTTCTTTCCTTCCTCCTTCTGTTCTTGAGGTTTTTCCTTCTGTTCTCCTCCGAAATCTTTTTAATGTCTGGTCTTATTGTTTTCTTTCCTCTTTCAAATATTTGTTGCCTTTCTTTTTCCTCTTCCTCTCTCTCTCTTTTTTTCATCCCTTTCCCCCTTTTGTTATTACTTATTATTTATTTTTTATTTATTTTTTTTTTAAATCTAGTTATTTATTTAATTTTTTTTTCTTTATTAATTTTTAAATTTATGGTTACTATGATTCTTTCTAACTGTATTTAATTAACGCCCGCCACAAATATTAGAAAAGTAATCTGTAATCACTAGTTATGAATAATATGTTCATAAATTGCACATTTAATAAAATTTATAAAATATGAATTATATTACACAATACTTTCCTAAGAGTGCAGTTTGTATGCGTTAGGTATATTCATGTATTATGAATATGGTTTATAAATGTAATCAAGTTATGAATTGTTTTCATATTTTACTAGTTATCACTATAGTTATAATTAGATCTTAAGTTATGAACAAACCTTCTTATATTATGATAAATGAGCAAAACCAGCAGAACGTTTTACACGCAGTTAGTGTGTGTATTGCATCATCTATAGCAGTGATTTTATCAACTGGTAAAAAGGTAAGCAAAATGTAATACTGTCATATATTTCTGTTTTTTGAGTTCTAATGTTCTAAGATACAAATATTAGTACTTATAACACATTCACAAACATATTTAAAATTCTTGCGAAAATATATTACATGATGAAGTATTTGTATGAGGTGTACAAAATTAATTTATCGTTTATCTCAATGCGTGCATGCAATGCGTTTTTATTTTAGCTTGAATTAGAATTAGATATCCAAGATGTTCAAAGTTATTTGTTTATTATTGCTATTTTCAATAATATTAAAGCTACGAATTAAGTTAAATTAGTTGAAACACTTTTTGTGGATTAGGACAGTGCAACCAAAAAAACAATTGAAACTCAAATTTTATCAATATTCATAAAAATATAATTATTTTAATGGGACGCTATATATGTTTAGCTGTTTTAAAAATTTATAAACTTCTGAATAACAAATGTACGCACCAATACTTGAAATGAAAAAATAAACAAATGATATGCGTTTCAAGTTTTAATATTATACATTTAAAATTCAAATTTAGTGCCTACTTCAAATTGTAACAAAATAAAAGACAAAAGACACAGTTCAGCTAATTTAACAAATTTTCAATAAAGTTGCTTTGCTTGTGAAAACATGTTCGTCCCAAACAGGAAACCCCAGTGTTAGACAACAGGGCCAGACCTAGGCCAGTACTGGGCTCAGCCTCGGCCATTCCATGGGGACCCACACTTGAGCCAAGACTGGTTGACCCAGCTTCGGCCATGTAAATTATTAGCCAAGCTAGACCGAAACTTGGATAACCCATCCTTAGTCATTCTATGAGAAACCATATTTGACCGAAGCCAGGATAACCCAGCCTTGACCATTCCATGGGAACCCAAGCTTGATCCAACACTAGTTGACCCATCCTCGGCTATGCCAATTCTTACCCAAGCTTGGCCCAAGCTTGCATAACCTATCCTTGACTATTTCATGGAAACCCAAGCTTGGGCCAAGCCTAGTTGACCCAGCTTCGGCCATGCAAATTATTAACCAAGCTTGGCCCAAGCCAACCCATCTTAGGCCATTCCATGAGAATCCAAGTTTGACCCAAGCCTGGATAACGAAACTTTCCTATTTCATGGAGACCCAAGCTTGGTTCAGGACTGGTTGACCCAGCTTCGGCCAAGGCTGAATTATCCAAAAAAATAGCAATAAAAATCTTTTTTCAACGTTAAAAGTAGCACGTAGAATGGTTCTTCCCCAAATACGTTGTATAATTTCTCTGATTTTGTTTTGAAGTTTTAAAACATTACGGTATTGCTGCTTATACACTTCGTTTTTTGCAAAAAAAATTAGTGGCCTTAGGTCCGGAGAACGTGTAAGTCAACGTATTGTTGCGTTTGTGCTTATCCAATTTATATCAAAAGTCTGAATCTGTGAAGCAGCAAAAATTAATTATGGAAATCGCTTAAGATTTTTGATAGTAAATGGACATAAAGCTTTCCGGCTACACTACCCTGATAGAACACTGGTCCAAGAACTCGCAAACCTGTTACATCTCACCAAATGTTGAGACTACATTCATTTTTAAGAATTTGCAGATTTACTATAAGAGGATTTTCTCTACTCCAATGATTTTTTGTCACACATGCCTGAATGCAAAAAAAATATTAACTTAATTAGAAAAAGATTTCTCTGTCTATAGAACAAATTTAATTTTATCCTGTTTTAAAAACAGTTTCATAGTTTTAAGTTATCTATATAACCTTAAAAAGTACAACGTATGTGACTTCATGACTAGATTGTAGAAAGTTCTTCACTAGGAGGGACAATTAAACCACTTAAGATTTTATTATGGCGACGTTTCGTGCGCAAGGCGTGCACTTCTTCAGGCCACTGAAATATATTGTAAGCTAACAATTTCTTTTTTTTTATATAACAAATAATACATTTTATGTACAAACAACGTAGAAACTTACACTAAAAGGTTAGAGTGGAATACTCCTTAACTCCAAACGACATAAAACTATTACACAATAATAAATAAATTTAACATGAATGATTGTTAAAATATTTCTAAAAAATTTAATAAATTAAAATAGTTGTAAATGAAATGACTTTTTAGAAATATAAGTAATAAACATTTTAAATTCACGTTAAATAAATTGTGTTATCAAAAACTTTTCGGAACACATATTCCGTAACAAATTGAACGTTTATTACTTTTGAATTTGATATCAATTAATAGTTAGTTATAAGATTTTTTGCTTTTTATTTATCACCAATTTAAAGGTGATTAGCGCCCAAATATTGTTTTAATCCAAATAATGTTCATTTTTTTCTTTAATCTAAATAGTTAGTGTATTATGTTATAGTTGCAAATAAATTAAAGGAATTCACGCCTGTGTATTTTACTTACATTCAGGCTCACACCCAGAGGTCTGTGTTTCTGCCGTGGTAAAATAAGTATTTTTGCTTTCAATAAATATATTTTTATATTTTGAACGTTTATTATTATTTTTATTGTGTTTGTATTTTTTATTACACTGGCGCCCAACGTGGGGCTGAATTTTGAATGAAATAATGTAAATTTCCTAAATTTTAAATTTTGATCACTTTTGTACTTTGTATTTTTATTTGTGTTGTGTATTTTAAGTTAAGATTTATTCTTGAATTTGATTTTATTTTATTGAGATTTTCTTCTGTTTGGTTACGAATATGATTTGTTAGAAATTCGAAGTGAAACACACAATCAAAAGTGTGAAACAGAAGAATTCCAAACAAATATAATGGTTGAACAACATTGTGCAGTAGTGTAGTAGTGTCTGGTGATTTTATTTCTTTCGCATAGGAACCAATATTGTGGTGCTGTTAATTCGTGACAGCGTTAAGACTAATTGAATTTCTGAAGCCATATGACAATTATGTAATATTTTATAACACTAACTTAACAATTATACAATTAGAACGCGATTTTGTAAAGCGAAATTATTTTCAAGTCCGAGAACTTTCGCAAGGTTTTTGTACATTTCCAGAACGTGGAACATTCGTGAACGTTTCCCCAAATGCAGGATGCAGTCCGAAACGAAAACTGAGATCGCCGAGCATGGAAAGCGAAGCTCGAGTCGCTAAATCCTGAGGACGGCATCGCCTGGAAGATGGTAAAAGCGCTGAAAAACTCCGGTCAGAACTGTTCGCAGACACGTTGGAGGAGCAGGAGCACGCACGATAACATCGAACCGGCAAGGATTCAACGCGTCAATAGACTAGGTTGGAATCGATTATCAGAGGCTGCTACCAAGCAAATCGAACACACGACGCCGAAAGAAACAAAACAATTATTTCCAGGTTAAAGAAAAGGTAATCACCCGGACCAGACGGCATCAGCAACCGAGCGATCCGAATCCTCCCACTGAGGGGGGTCGGCATTCTCACCACGATTTTTAAAGCCTCTTGCAGACTCTGCCTGTAATTGCAATTAGATTGCATAGAGAAGTCGACGCCAACGAGGTGATTCCCAACGAACAATTTGGCTTTCGAAAATCACACTCGACGACGCAGCAGGCTTTGTGAGTTGCCGAGAAGATCGACACGGGATTTGAAAGAAAAATCCACACCGGTGTGGTTTTTCTCGACATTCAAAAGGCGTTCGATAAGGTGTGGCATCAGGAACTTCTACTGAAACTGTACTACAACAGCATCTTGCAACCGATAGTGCAACTCATCCGCTCATATCTTATCAACCGTACGTTTAGAGCGAAGTTAAACACATCCAAGTCCGGCCCGAGAAGAATTCAAGCTGGGGTCTCACAAGGATCAGTCCTGAGTCCTCTACTCTATAACATCTTCACTTCCGATATCCCAAAGCATCCACAAGCGGAGTACGCGCTATACGAAGCAAAGTACCTAGGCCTCCTTCTCGACAGACGCCTATCGTGGAAGAAACATCTTTACAGCGTAACAGCTAGAGCAGCCGCAGATTATGTGGAGAAACAGCGTCCTATCCGTGGACAACAAGCTGTTACTCTACATGTCAGTGATACGGCCCACCATAACCTACGCTTCGCCAACGTGGTCTCACGCGGCGAAAACGCACATCGAGAAGATCCAGCGGACCCAAAACAATGCTTACGCCACCCACCGTGGTTCGTGAGAAACAACCAGCTTCATCGGTATTTACAGATGCCCAGCATAAAGGAGCTACTTCGCGAGGCGGCACAGAAGATGGTCGAAGAAATACTGACGCATCCCAACGAGGAAGTCAGAAAAATATGAGGATACGAGTCGAAGATCATGCGTAGGTACAGGAGATTCGTATTTTGAAAGCGGTTGAGTAAGGACGTGGTTATTATTGTTATTAGCGAGTTCAGATAAAGTGTGCGAATGCGATAGCGAGTATCGTGACTAGTGTAAAAGTCAAGCGCGCGTTTTTGTTATCAGTACATTACAGACTTTTATTTTTATTTATTCATAGACAATTTTAATTTGGTTTTTTTTTTAATATTTGTGGCTTGTTTTAATTAAACATAATTAGTAATAATTATGTCAGAATCTGAATCGACAGGATCGGAAAGGAAAAACAAAAGACAAGAAATGATGCAAGAAGCTTTTGCAAGGAGTAAGCGAACAAAAAGAAGCCCGAGAAAGGAGGAAAGTGATAAGGAAGAGCAGGGAGTAATGGAGATGTGTAGGGAAATGATTAGAGAAATAAAGCAGGTGAGGGAAGAGAACAATAAAATAAGATTCTAATCAGGTAAAGATCGCGAAGGAGTTAAAAAAAAGCGAAGAACGAAGAGAAATATGCGATATGTGGGAAAAAATAAGAGCATGTAAGAGAAAATCGAAAATTTAGAAAGAAAAGTGGAAGTAATAGAAAGAAAGAAGAGAAGGAACAATTTAGTTATCAGAGGAATGGAAGGTCAAGAGGGAAGAGAAGAGCGTAAAAAGCAACTTATTTAAAAATGAATTGAGACTGGAAAAATGTATAAGAGACGCAATTAAAATAGCGAGAGGGTTAATACTGGTAAAATTGGATTCAGTAGAAGATAAACTAGAAATATTAAAGAAAAAAGGAAGGATATTCACAGATGAAGATATGATTCCAGTGGAAAGACAGGTACAAAAAAAATATAAGGATGGAAGGAAGAAGACTAAAGGAAGAAGGAAAAAGAACAAAAATAGAGTTCATGCAATTATAGGTTGAGGGAGAGGAGATGCACGGGAACGTAAAACAATATAAATTAGAGAGAAGGAGGCCAAAAGCTTTTGGAAGCTTTTTGGAACGTTGCAGGGGTTAAAAATAAAGGAGTTGATTTTTGAAAGTATATAGAAGGGTTTGACATTGTGGGTTTAGTAGAAACGTGGCTGGAGGAGAAAGATTGGGAAAAATGGAAAGTAAATTTACCAGAGGGATATAATGCGAAAATAAAATGCAAGAGCAAGGAATAGTAGTAAATCAAATATTAAGGGTAGATGAAGATAGATAACAGTATACGGTCAAGAAATGAAACAAACAATAAGAAAATTGAAACAGCTACTGATGGAAGAGGAGAGAGGAAAATTAATAATAGGTGGAGATTTTAACGCGAGAATTGGTGAAGGTGGGGGTATGATAGTGAATGGGGAGGAAATAAAAAGAATAACGATGGATAAGACATTAAACAAACAAGGTAGAGAACTATTAGAGTTATGAAAGGGGAAGAAGTGGACTATACTCAATGGAAATATGGAGGAAGGGGATAGAGGAGAATATACATATATAAGTGAGAATCTATAATAGATTATGTAATGGTTAGTGGGGAGGTTTTGGAGGAAATAGAAAGTTTTAAAATAGGGAATGAGATTGATTCTGACCATCAGCCATTAGAAGTAAAGCTAAAATGTTGGAAGAGAGAAAGAAAAAATTCAGACACAGTTTGGAGGGAGACAAAGGTATGGACAGATGAAATTATTGAGGTTTATAAGAAAAAATTAGAGGAAGAACAATGGGTGGAGGAAGGGCTGAAAGAAATTAATCAGTAAAGTGGATAAAGCAGTTGAAAGAAAAAATACTGGAAAAAAGATAAAGGAGTATAAAGAAAAGAGGTGGTGGAATAAGAAATGCAGGGGAGCCAGGAAGGAGGTAAGAAGAGGTAAAAGAAGGTGGAAAAAAGAAATAATTGATATTCAGGAATATAAAAAATTAAGGTCGCAATATAGAAAAGGGTAAGAGAAAAGAAGAATATAAAAAAGAGTTGGAGGAATTGATATGAAAAAATGGAGAGAACATTGCGTAGAGGTCTTAGAGAGGGAAGAAGAGAGAAAGGGTGAATTAGAAATAGAAAGGATAACAAGAGGAGTGAGCAGTACTACCACAGATTATAATGTCCTACGGACAGATGTATCAGTAAGACGAAGAAACGAATATACAATAAGGATGCAAGACATAACTGATTTAAAGGGACCGCATGCAAAGCGCATGCGTTCCCGAACAGCTGTGCGAAAACAATCCGCATTTTGTTTTTAATATTTTTATGGCGTTTTGGGTTGACTCTTATTGAAACAATCATTAATGCTTTGGAATTTTTAGTGTTTGTTTTTATTGTATATATTAGTGGTTTAGCGTGTTTAAATAATAGTAGTTAATTAATATGAGTAACGAAAAGACTGGCGGAGTTTATTATATTTATAAAAATTGTAAGAACATTTTTCACAAATCTCGGGGCTGTGGAATCAAATTTTTAAGAGTGCCAAAGGATGAAACAATCTAAATACCTTCCTTTCTCTTTGTTGTTACTTTTCTTTTACTTATAAAATTCTTTCAGTATTGGAGTAAAAAGTTTACGCTTTTGGCAAATTCATATTTGTTATTTTAATAATATATAATAAAAAAAAATTACATAGGTATATACCTATCTAAAACATTGACAAAAGCCTTTGCAATATATTTTCAAGTAAAGGTAAAAGGTAATATTGCGTTGGACAAAAAAAATAAAGTCTGGCAACGTTACATATAACCCGTTTAAATGTCCGAGGTCACCGCGGCGTTTCGAACAAGATCAAAAGAGTAGTACATCTGTACATTATAATCTGTGGTACTACTATACAAAAAGAAGAAATAGAAGAAGCATTAAGAAAAATAAAAAAAGAAAGGTAGAAGGGACGGATGGGACGCAAGGAGAACAATGGAAATATATAGGAGAGAGAACGAAAGAAAGAATAGGGAAAATTTTAAATAAGATATGGTCAGGTGATGGGTTTCCGGATGATTGGAAAGAAGCAATAATATGCCCAGTTTACAAAGGAGGAGACAGAAGAGAGGTGAAAAACTATAGAGGTATAAGTGTGGCAAATGTGGGATATAAAATTTATATGACAATTTTGCAAAAAAGACTGGAAAGAGAAATTGAGGAAAAAAAGATCTTACCAGACTGGCAGACAGGATTTAGAAGAAGGAGAAGGGCATTAGATAATGTATACATATTAAAACAGATAGTAAACAAAGAATTAGAAGCGAAGAGAAGGAAAGTATTTATGAGAGACAGGAGGAGCAAGAATACGAGAGGGAAAATATAATGAGATATATACAAATATAGTAATAGATAATATTCCAAGGTACATAAAGGGCAAAAAAAGCTTTGGATTAAAAAGAATGGTAGCAAGGTTTAGATGCGAGAATGAACCCAGGCAACACACTGACGTCATATGTCGACATTGTCACGTCTCATACGTAATTTTGACGTGAATAAAACGTAATGTGTTGCCTGGGAAGAGCAAGAGAATAAGTACTGGAAAGAAGATAAAGATTGAGATGTAGATTATTTGGGTAGGAGTGGGAAAATATAGAGCACGTTATAGGAATGTATAGAGCTAAGAGAAGAGGAGAGTGGAATGTTGGAGATATTGGGAGAAAGAGTGGGATGGATGGAAGAAGTTATAAAAAGGAGAAAAAGACTACAAGTCGTGTAATAAATGTATATAGAGAATTGAGCGGTGGAGGGTTTAGGATTATTTTTTTTTACTTTCATTTTGTTTTTATTTGTTCTATGTAGTAGAATTTTTGTATTTAGTTTATAATACGAATTCTTTGTCAAAAAAATTCTTTTTTACGACAAATAAAGGCTATTTGATTTGATTTGCGTAGGTACAGGAGACCTAAACACGTACTCCAATAAATAAGTACGAAAACCGTTCTCGGGTAACAGAAAACGGCCAAGTAAGTACCCAGGCAGCACATTACGTTTTATTAACGTCAAAGTTACGTACTAGACGTCAATAAGACGTGTCAATGTCGTCATGTGACGTCAGTATGCTGCCTGGGATATGACGTATCAGATTTAATATAATAGTTAATGTAACTGAAATATTAACGCCACTTATGTCCACAGAAATCATTTTACAGTAAATTGAACACATCTTTTGATGCGAACGATGTCGTTTTTTTTAAATCAAGAATCCAGACAACGCGTATTCGTAGGACACTCATAATAGACCCAAAAAATACATAAAATTTAAGAAAATAGACTTCCAAATCTAAAGCAGATAAAACGATAGTTGAAGCTTCGTATGAAAAATTATGGCAAGGTTTTAGAATTTTTCTATGCAAATTACTAGACTTTGTAATACTGAAAAGATAGTAACGAAAATGTATGGTTTACTTATCTATTAAATCAGTTTATTTTTAACCTTAGAAACAAATGACGCACGATTAAAAAAATGTTTATAACTTTTATTGAACTGATATACACTAACAATTATTGTATAATTATTATACATAAGATATTTTTAAGTGCAAAGTACATATTAAAAATAGTTTTCAATATAAACATTATATTATAACAACCAATCTGTTTAAAAAGAAACCCGTTTGTAAAAAAAATGTTTAATAAACTTAAGAAATTATAATTTTGGTGCATTTTTAAGAAGAGGCCCCAATTTTTGAGCCAACATAATGTTACCCGTAACCTTGAGTTTGCCTTTCATAAATGCTTGTTGGGGGTTTAGTTTACCAACAGCTAAATCTACAAAATCTTCATCGGAAATGGTTAGAGTCGTATTTGGTTTACCCTCTTTGACGGTTCCTTCATAGATTGAAGCTGACTTTAAATCCATCGCTTCAAAGATAATTAATTCAATTATTAAAATAGTGTAGTTACGAAAACTTACTCCATTCCTTGACCATTTTTCCATTTTTGGTAATTTTGCAAAGGAAAATTGCGTTCACTTGTTTCGCTTTTTCCGGTTGGGCTTTAAGCTGGCTAGTGATAAATTCAAACACCGCATCACTTTTTAAGTCTTGTGCAGACAATTTGTTCTGTACCGGTTGCATTTTAATTGATTTTAACTCGACGTAAGCACCTACAAGTTTAAATAGATTCAATAAAATGCAAAAGTGAGGTTATACTAGGAGCGATGTAATTGTGAAGAACAACGATGTTCGCTACTTAATACATTTTTTCTAGTACTTAATGGTTGCGTAATCGCTTTATCAATGATGAGGCAGTAAATTTTTGCTTACATTAATCAAATCAATTATTTCTTTATAATCAGTCTAAACTTTGAACTTTCATCTATGTACAGGGCTTCAATAAAAAGTTTTGTTACTTTTACAACTTAAAATCATGGTAATACTGTTCTAAACTTATATTATTACGTTATTACAGCCGAAATAAGTTTCATTAGTAGTGTACGTGCAGTGTCAAGAAAATGACCGAATCCATTCCACATTTATCAAAGGAAACAGACAAGATGAATACCAGCGCGAAAGTCGAACGTGTCGATATACAAGTTGCACCCTTTTGGCCAGAAGACCCAATGCTCTGGTTTATGCAACTGGAAGGCGACTTTCAAATGAAAGGGATTAAAGCAGACTTAACAAAATTTTGGACTGCCGTATCAGCTCTAGGACATAGGTATTCAAATGAGGTCGCAGATATTCTGATAAATCCGCTTGCCCAAGAAAAATACACAGAACTAAAAACAAAACTAATAATAAGACTATCGACTTCAGAAAACTCTCAAATAAAACAATTCTTGGGGCATGAGGAGATGGGTGACCGTTCAGCTTCTCAATTCTTAAGACATTGCAAACTTTGGCTGGCGCATTAATCCCAGGCTCTTTGCTACGGACAATTTGGATAGGACCACTGCCTGCCCCCATACCCACACTACTCACGACGCAGCCTGATCAATCTGTTGACAACCTAGCAGAAATTGCAGACAAAATTAGAGATGCAACGATCCAACACACAGAGATATCAGCAATTAAAACGCAAACTTACAACCAAACTCCATCACAAACAGAGATGCCCAGAAGCCAACAATAGTCAAGCAAATGACACTACCGTCTCAAGAGATTGGTGAGTTACAACGAGACCGTGGCAGATTACAATCCCGAAGCCGCTACAACAATCAATATCGTGTCAGATCTGCATCATCGAAGAAAAAATATGAAAACTGTTGGTACCAACACCGATGGAGAAACGCTGTCAGACAATGTGTACCACCTTGTGCGTTCAAGCAAAAAAACGAGGACAACCAACAGTGAGTGTGGCCCACACGGACGGTCCTTTTCGTAATGGACAGTCATACAAAGTGACAATTTTTAATAGACACCGGTGCTGAGATAAGTGTATACCCTCGCTGTTTTGTAAAAAGTTCCCCCGCGAAAAAAGACTATGCGTGCGCACCCAAACGGGACCGCCTCAGATCGTTTGCGTCCTCGCAAATGCAGATTACTAGTACATTATTAACAAGCAAATGATTACTCTACAGATTTCAAAACAAAGATACTAATTACTACTTATCTAACATAGTCTTCAAACTTTCGCGGCACTTTTCGTACACGTTTACCAAGCACAGGTGGATCGGGTTCAACCCTCTCCGGTTCACTATCACTTTCACTTTTCTCTTGCTCCAGGTTCGTCCTCGGTGGTCGACTCGAGTTCTCTGTCTGGATGTTTTCCGATGGCGTCCACTCAGCATCCTCGTCCTCTACGTACGATGACAGTGGACCGTCCACAAATCTTGGAAGATATCCGTGTAGTACTCGAAAGGCGATTTACCTGTCGTTTTATTTGGCACGACATTCAAATTCCTCTCGACCTCCCGCAAATTGTTATCCCATCTCGTTTCATCTTCCATCGCTACCATTATCACTGGTATAATTGTGCGGTTGGCTCGTTCCACTTGGCCACTGGGTCGCATTGAGAGTGCGTCGAATTCCATACTTGGCAACAAAGTCCGCAAGCTTCGATGAGGTAAAGCTCGTCCCTCGGTCACTTACGATTCGATGGGGAATCGCGTACTCGCTCATTAAATTATCAAGCGCGTTTATTGTTGCCTCCGTTTTCGTGTTCGGCATTGCAAATATTTTAACAAATTTGGTTAGCGCATCCACCAGTTCTAACAAATAACTATTTCCCTGGTCACTTTTAACGAAGGGGCCCAGATGATCGATGTGCAGCCGCGAAAATGGTCGCCTCGGTGGTTCAATCGGATTCAATTCACCCGGCCGCTTTCCTCCTGGCACTTTACTCGATAAACACTCGGCACAAATATTTATATGTTGTCTAACGTTTCATTCGCGGAAACTAATACAGCGTTCTAATACTGGCACACGTGCGATCTACTCCGCCATGTCCTAATAGATCATGATTCTTCACAACGACACTCTTGCGCAGCGCATGTGGTATCACATACAGCTGTTTGTCGCGTCCTTGAATTTGTTCTTTTTCTCCAGCTGTACCTCGCTCTTTTGTAATAATTCGATTTTATTCACTAGGTCCCTATCACTTCTCTGTATCATAATTATATGATCACTTTCGCCCATTGTTTGTAACACTTCTACCTTGTCGCACAAGGTCGGCATCGTGTCCCTATTTTCTTCAACGGACGTTCGAGATAACGCATCCGCATGCATCATTTTCGCACTAGGTCTATATCTAAGTTCCAGATCGAACTCATTCAGCAAGTAATACCACCTCGCGATTTGGGAATTTTTTGTCTTTTGCGCGTCAAGATACACTAAAGCTCGACAGTCTGTGTACACTACAAATTTTACCCCGATTAGGAAATTACGTAACTTATTCACACAATACACTATCGCCATCAGTTCTAACTTGCACGAGTGATAATTTTTCTCGACCTCGCTTGTCTTTTTCCTGATGTAGTACACGGCATGTAATTCCTTCTAGTCTTCGCCCTGCATCAATATTCCTGCTAATCCGGCGGACTATGCATCCGTAAACATCGCAGTCACGTTTGCATTCCGATAACACAGCTTCAAGATGGAGGGGCTCACTAGGGCTCTTTTCAAATCCTCGAAGGCTGCATCCTCCTCTCGTTGCGTAATTTTGGATATAACGTCGGAAGTACGAAGTCAATCCAAGGAATCCTCCTTCACGTTTGTCGGTCGGGGAAACTTTGTTATCGCGACCGTTTTGTTATGCTCCGGTCGTACGCCGCTTGCGCTAACTATGTATCCCAAATAATCCACTTCCTTACGACCAAAATGGCACTTGCGTAATTTCAATGTAAGTTTGGCTTGTCGCAAGGCTTCAAACACCAACCGTAATCTCCGTAGCATAACATCCCAATCTCGTGCTGGAATCATAATGTCGTCCAGGTAGGACATCGCTACTTTGTTTCTCAAGGGTCCCAGCATCATGTTGATGAGTTTGCGACTCCTCGCTCATCGGCATTTGAAGGTAACCGTGCGCTAGGTCCAACGTTGTAAACAATCTATTCCCGCTCAAATTTTCCATTTGCTCATGGAGTGTTGCAATCTGAAAGTTACTTTTGACCCTATTTCTATTTAAGGCTCGGTAGCCACTACTAAACGCGGTTCGCCACTTTTCTTCGCAATTAACAACACTGAGCTCGCATAATCTGAATTTGTCACTGTCACTATTCCGCACGCCTTCCACTCATTAACAATTTTGTTTATTGTCTCATGTTCGGGTAAACGCACACGATAGGGCTTTGACCGCACTGGAACGCCCTTGTCCTTGATTGTCGCCGTCATCAAATCGGTACACCCCACTTCACGCAAATTAAAAGCGAAGCAATCCCGAAATTTGGTGCACAACCTGTGTAGTTCTCTTTTCACTCCTACATTCACGTCGTTATCTACGTTCAGCATGTCCATTGTGATCTCCACGGTCTCTGCTACCCATTTCTCGTCTCTGGGTTTATTTTCGCATTTCAGGTACCTTACCGTTGCACCGGCTCGAACTTCCACGTCTTTGTCCGTTACAATCATCACAGGAACCATTATCTGTACGTCCTCGCACACTGCTCTCACCAGGTTGACGCTGTTGACAATCAACACGTCGGTTTCCTTTGTGGTTATCCTCACGCGCTGGGTAGTTTCTTCTATTTCTAAATCCTTGAATGGAAACTCGTTTCGCTCTCCGAACACTAACTTGTCGTCGATTCTGGCATAGGCGATGTTGGCATCCTCCGTGAAGCTTCTAGCCACTAACACTCCAATGGGTTGTGCCTCGTTCGTTCGGTACCTCGAATACTTCCAGGTACGCGTGCACCGTCGATCTCGATCATTGCGTTAGCCTTACGATTGCAGCATATTGCTGAACTCTCCTTTCCAAACCCGTATATTTCTTGGTTGGTCGCAGTAATCTCAGAGGGGTCAAAAAGTTTGTTAAACACTGTAACGAACCGTTACTTAGATTAAGTTGAATTATAGAACGTTATGTTTGATTTATTTTTTTGGTTATTATTTAGGAAACCGTTGGTTAATTTTATATTATTAAGAATTGTATATTATTAATTAAGTCTCCGTATCCGTGTAAATACATGTAAACAAGGGATTTCCGCTAGTATCGAACGCGCAACTAAGCCCGCGCTATACCCGCTTACCGGCGCTTCAGCCGTCAGAGCGCATGCGATCCCCGCTTGAACCATTCTCCCACTTCCGGAGTCACAAATAAAAGCGGAACCCCGACGCAGGAACGCCAGTTCCAGTTGGAGCTCGCATCGAAGAAGATTCCGGGGTTCCTGTGTACCAGCTGGACTTTAGGGTAAACCGTTTTGCTTTTATTAACCGGACCTCCGGGGAGATACCGCTTCCCTCCTTGTCTGCTCTTCCTTACTCTATCCTTTACCGGGCGTCGAATTCGTAGTGTTTGGCTTTGGCCTGCGAATACGCCGTCACCACGTCGTATCCGTAGTGTTTGGCTTTGGCCAGCGGGTACGCCTTCCAGTACCGTGTCCAAATCCCTTCTCCTCTCTCTCAAGTACAAACCCGAGTAAACCCCGTCTACCGATCCAACCAACGGAGGTTGCTACCCTAGTGCATGCTTGCTCGCTTAGTCACCGACGTCACCGCTTGTCGAACACACGCTAATCACTCATTGGTTTATAGATCACCTTCCGCTTGTTGGTTGTGGCCGCCGCTTCTGTACCGTTCGTTGTTGATTTTAAGAATAAATAAAGTTATTTTTATTTACTATTGTGTATTTTATTTCCGTCGCCTCGCTCCGCTCTTAGGTCCGTTTGAAGTCTTGGACAACCGTGTCTTCACTGTAGTTACCCGGACAGTGCCGTCGAACAGGAGAGTAAACTCCTCGAACAAATCTGGCGTCCGAGAACTGTTCCGTACATTATCTTTTTATTACAGCTAAGCAGTGCAATCCGGAGTAAGCGTCACAACACCGTCGCTTGCGCTGTACAGATAGAACTGCCTGTATCCACCATAGCGTTTACTGTTTCGCCGTTGATTGTGATTTCTCGCAGGAATTTTCTTACCGTATCTCACGTCTGAGGTACACAAATATTCATCACACTGTTACTGCTGGCAGGGCTGTTGCTTTATCCGCCCCGATCCGCTGGTCGATCATTTCTAGGTGTGCTCGTTACCGGTTCATTTCGCTTGGTACAATTCTCTCTGGTGTGAGCCGGTTGTTTACACCTGAAGCATGCTTTATAATCTCTAGGTCGAAGGCACTCACTGGCGTAATGTCCCTCTGAAGCACAGTTAAAACAACGTACACTCTGTCTTGGTTTTCTACTCGTATTCTCTGTTTTTATTGGCGTCGCGTCTCGCGTATCTTGCTCGAACTATTCCCGTCGGAACGATTTCGATAAAGCACTTCTCCCGTTCGCATCACTCTTTGTAATGCCATAATTCGCGTCATGATGCTCTTTCACCATTAACCCCGGTATTAATGTTTTCTGCCACAACCCTTACTCTCACTAAAGGTCAATTTTAAAATATTGCACAACCGTAGTTTTTCATGAAAATACACCTCCACATCCTCGCGCATCTGTTGAGTACGCTTTTCCATGCGTCTCCAGGATACTGTCACGCTCTCACGTAAATCGAATGTTGCTTTAAATTCGTATTCAAACTCTTCCCAAGTTTGGATCCTATTCCTCCGCACATGGTACCAATCTCGTGCAGCAGCCACTAGGTGAATTCGCGCGGTTTCTAGCTTGATTTCCTCCGACCAATTGTGTAGAGTTGCGCTGGTATTTACCTTTTCCAACCACCAACACCAATAAGCAGTTTCCAAACATCAGACGAAAGGTTCGAGCATGTGCACTTGGACATTGTGGGACCATTGCCCTATTCAAAAGGATATCCCTACATATGGAAATGCATCGACCGCTTCACAAGGTGGCCTGAAGCTATCCCAATAACAGACATAACTGCTGAAACCATAGCTGCAAGTTTTACTCTACATTCGATAGCACGTTTTGGAGTTCCACTGCGAATAACAACGAACCCATGACGGCAGTTTGAGTCAGTATTGTTTGGTTCACTCGCTACGCTCACAGGCGTGCACCATTTAAAAACACCATACCACCCACATTCAAATTTAATTATGGAAAGATTCCATCGACAGCCAAAGTTGGACTTAAATGCCATAACAACCCTACATGGACGAATGTGTTGCTAGTTGTTGTACATGGAATACGTTCCTCCCTAAAAGAAGACTTGAAAACCACAGCAACTAGGTGAATTCTATCAATCATCCCAACAACAGGATGCACATTAATTTGCCAACGATTTGCAAGAACACTTCAAGCAAACAAAACTCGAACCAACAAGTGCTCATGGTACGAAACCAATTTTCATATTCAAAGATTTATATTTTTCAAGCCACGTTTGCATTCGTCGTCATGCTGTACAAAAACCACTCCAACCAACTTATGATGGCCCATTTGTAGTTGTCAATAGAAACCAAAAAGTATTCATGGTAAATGTCAACGGTAAACATACAGCAATTTCAATTGACAGACTTAAACCAGCATTTTTAGACCTTGAATATACAAAGAAAAATATTCAAGCAGAACATAATTATGCTCAACGTTTACAATAACTCCATGAAGACCACACATATAACAAAAAAGTAACATGCGCTCCCGAGGTAACTTTTTTTTACCTCAACGACATTCACTGGAAGGAGGGTAATGTGGCAACCCTGCAGTAAGCGTCATCACGGTGAAGTGAGAAAATTGCAGGATATAAAAAGGTGTTCCGGCGGCTCGGCCTCGCGTCGCTTTCACGTTATGGTATGCTTTGCTTTCAACGCTTGTTACGTAAATTATGATTTTACATATTATAGTAAAACAATTAATAGAACTTTAGTGATAATAGTGATAGTCGGAGTTATTCACTGTCTTAATTTCCCGTGCGCCACACATTCGTCAGGGCGCAATCTCCTTAGCGTTAAACATAAACAATACCCCCTCCACCCCTAGTCTTAAAGATCGTTCCAACGAGAAACTAGACTGATTGACTTCTATCAAAGTCTTCGTCTGACGTTGACCTCGATGCGACGGCGCAACTCATTCAAGGGCGACCGGATACATAAGTTCTCAAAGGAAATAACCGATTGCTGGGACTAGCAACCTCATAGATGACGGGTGACGACGTCTAGTAATTATATATCTTAGAAGCATCGCTTAGTTTCGAAACATGTACAATGGATGTCTGAATCAAACCAGCTGGCTTTTGATTAGTTGCCCTATACCTTTGACAATCCGTACAGATTTTATGCAGTCAGCAATAATTGAAAAAAAGTATCGTTTTTCAATGCGTTGGTAAGTGCGCTAAACACTATAGTGCGACGCCAAAGAATTCACGCAATACTTCTTTTTCTTACATTGGTACAACCATTTATGCCTCTTCGACATTTTCTGACGAATATTTATGACAAAACTCCTAAAGATATTACATAACCTCTTTCGGCCCATTGGATAAAGAAATCCTTCTCATCATTATAATTCGAAACAATTTTCCAAAGATAAGAATCTTCTAACTGGGTTTGGCGTATCTCCCCGCCACTTCTATTGGGAAGATTGTTATGTTAAAAGTATTTTGGTATAGTTTGCGTGCTGTATGAATTTTGTCCCAAAATGCAAATGTAATTTCGCTTATGGATGAATCAACTTCGATTTGTATGTGTTAAGTGTGAAAGTTTCGCTGGGGTAAGAATTCAGTTCTATCTTACGACGCGATTTATTTTTCTCGTATTATCACAGAGAGGTTGGATTGCCTTCCTTCCTTTGGAGCTGTTCAATGTTTTGCAAGTATCTCTCTTTCGAGCCGATACATTGGAATACGTACGGCTGCAACAATTAAACACAAACACCAGTTTTAAAATTTGACGTTAAGTTGATGAAATATTTTAAGAGGGACAGATCTGTTTGTGTCATTACAGACACCGCACGTAGTCCATTTGATAAAGATGTCGTTCTCACCATCTTCAAAACTGTAATCTATAATTTTTAAAAACATGCAAATCGTAGTAATCATAAATCGGTAGTCACTGCGCATGTTTGTCAACAGAAAAGCCAGTCAACTAGTAACTAGCGAAGTAAAAAATAGAAAAGTTACTACCATCTGATATGAACATGTTCAACAAATATCAATCGATGCGATTCCATAGCAATCGAAGAATCGCGAGTTGAATGTACCTATAAAGTTCAATTTGCGACGTTGCGATATAGAATTATTGATTATAAATTTTGATTGGTTGGAAGTAATCAGTACTAGACTCTGGTAGCCAATATCAAGTTAATTCCGAGTTTTTCCGTTATACTATGATTGGATGTACTACTTTTAAACTTACCTGCAATCGCAACAGCATCTGTCTCAACAACAACGGTCTCAAAATGAATACGATTACCATCTCTCCACATATCTACACGTAAGGTTTGGCCAGGCAACACGGCTTTAGAGAACCGTGCCTAAACAAAACACTTAACAAATGACATACTCATTAATTAGCACTCACCTTCACTGCTTTAAACAAGCTATGGTCATATTCGGCAAAAACTTTTAAAACTAATCGTACCGAAATTCCCAACGAACATAAACCATGTAAAATTGGTTTTTCGAAACCAAGTAATACAGCCATGTTAGGGTCAATATGCAGCGGATTAAGGTCACCACATAATCTGTACAAAGCAGCTTGATCATTACTGGTTTTATAAGACATAGAAATGTCTGGTTTTCGATTAGGTTTCGGTAGACACGGTTTTATGTAAGATCCAGTTCGTGGTCCACCAAAACCTCCCGCTCCAACGGCAAAAGCAACCGATTGATTTCTTGTTGTCAGTAATCCTAGTTCGTTGTAAGTTTCAGCTAGAAATTAGCAATGTAAGTATAACATAAGCTGTACAATATCAAGTTCGTGCGGATTTATCAACGTTTCGGATATTACTATACCTCGACGCAGTAGGGTCTGTTGGTAACAACGACGTCACCACGGCTAGTCGACATGTCGGTGAGTGGACGTGGTTGAGAATGCTATACTAAATCAAGAAGTATAATAGGCGCCACTCCGGGTGTACCGGAGAGAGATCTTCGAGACAGAAAAGTATCCCAATTTCAACCATGACGGCTACAAAATTAGCAACACCTGGAGAAACTTGTTCGAAGTTCTGCCACAGTCGATATAGCACAACAGCCACGCACCGGTTAATCAACGACATATATAAGAAGGAATAACTACACAGATAATCACTCTGATAGCAGATCCTGAAGAAGCTGGCAGCATGGACCGCGAAACGTTGAAGCAAACTACTACTACACGGCGAAGTGCATTGAAGGAGATTTACGCAAACGTGGACAAAATTCTAATAGCTTTGATTATTTCGGTTTTGAATTTAATTTTTTGTGTCGTATCTACTACATATATATACGTTATTTTTCAAAAACGCCGCACGAACTTATGGAACAACTTAATAAAACAAAAAAACTTACTATCGACAACGATTGCAGCTCCAGAACCTTTATCCAAAACTTCAGCCACTTTCGATTTGCTGAGCAGTGTACCAGACTCCGGTAGATTACTAAAAACTTCAAAATAATGTTCTCCATGAAGTATTTGATCGAAAGTGACGCTTTTTCCTGGTATCGCATTTTCAGCAATGCCTGACAACATCGTTGATAAAAGACCCGGAATGATGTAGTATGTTGGTAGTGGAGCGAAGTCTTCATGGTTTTCATATAAGAACTTTAATTCGGCTGGTTCATGCACAGATGCACCAACTGGTAGAAGAAATCAATAATTTTATTATACTTATACGTTTATTAGAAATTACCTCCGAGAGCATATAAAATGAGATCCTTAGAAGCGAACGTGAATATATCTCCTTCTCTCGACATGCTAAGGGCTTGTTCGGAACCATTTTTAAGAAATTCTAGAGACTCCATTAGCGTACCCGTTGCTTCCCTTATCGAATCGCATCCCTGCGACCCTTTCATATTAATAATTTCAGGCCAAGAGTCTCTAACATTTTCGATCGAAACACCGTCTGTGATTTTTTGTCGTAACAGTGTACCATTACTTCTAAATACTTGTATCTTTCCAGCCCACCCAGCTGCCGTTTCAATTATAGCGCCACTTTCTTCGCAACTGTCATGACATAAATACGCCTAAAAAATCTGTTGAAGATTTTGTCAAATTACTGGTATGAATACATACAACAACTGGAGCTATTAACTCAGGTTTTAATTCATCAAAAAGTTCGGGTGGTAAGACATCCTGAGTCAATCTGCTGGCAGCGGTGGGAACAATTACGTTACAATGAATGTTTTTAGTTGAACCTTCTATTGAAATTACGTTAGATAAACCGATGACTCCCATTTTTGCTGCGGCATAGTTAGCTTGACCGAAATTCCCTATAACACATTTTTAACTATGATAATATAAGTACACTCAACTAAACAAAAAACGGGACACCTTATACCATAACTTGAATTTCTCGAATAACATCACCAACGGCTACGAGTGATTGCCGATCGCAATCGCTAACAAGACTACTTTACACCGCTAACTATTTCAACCGAACCAACCAAGGTGTTCCGTTTTTTGTTTAGTTGAGTGTACATAGCAAGATAACAGTCAATCTTATTTAAAATGAGAAGAAAGTAATGATACTGTGGTACCGTCATAACCTTGCATCATGTAAATTAAGTAGAAGAAACCTCAGATAATGCGGTGAGCTTAAAGCATGAAATTAAAAAAACCTAAATAGTGATAAACAAAAACGAAAAAAATATTGCAGTAAAAAGTGACAAAAAAGAAGGCGGAGAAAAAACGTCAATTTAGAATGTATAATTGCTTTAGAAAGCATAAGAAAACAATTGAATTTAACCGCACAAGAACTTTTGCGAGTACATCTAACGTTAGGACACGATCACAATGAACAAGGCAACCAAAATAACGGAAATGTTACCAAAAGTGCAGAAGAAGTTCAGCAAATTAGACGGAGCCCAAATCCAGAAAGAATAATATCCAGGACATCGAGACCACAGTTAGAGCACTCCCAGCGCACCTTAAAAATGAAATAAGGATCTAGAAGGTGGACATACTGAAGAAGTCCTGACCACCGTAATTCAACATATATGGCCTTCCTAAGATCCACAAACCTGGAATACCTCTTCGACCGATGTAACAGCATCGGCCACCCATAGATAGCAACAATCTCTAGAAGCTCGTCGAAAAATCAGACATTAAGAACTCAACCCATTTTATCAACAAGATACGGACTCTAAGACTGCAATCCATCGAAATCCTGGAAGGTTTTCCCTCTTCAGCAAAATCCCCATGAACCAAACAATAACTGGACCAGAACCATGTTCCTCCGATGGGGAGTACGCCTATTCAGTGCGGAACCAGTCAAAATACACTTAGAATTGTCTAGCCATAAGCAGAGTTAGTTAAATAACATATTCAGAAAGAAAAAAACAAACAAACGATCATTATACAGGAGAAGTTTAATAGAAGTGACTAGAGAAACGCATAACGTACCAGAACAAGTCCGAATAGAACGCTGGAGAGAAGAGTTGCCTCTCCTCAGTTGAACATTTACTACCTGGCGAGAACTTACCATTGACTCTTTGGACAACATTGACTAAAGGATTAAGAGCGACAAAGACAAATGAGACGATGAGAATTTATATTCCGGCGAGATTCAAACTGACCTGTTGCGGGGCAAACTAGTACCGTCAGAGTGCACAAAACAACTACTGAAAAAGCCATAGACATAGCAACCTACCGCCTCACACAGAAGATTGGACCACTACTATTCAACAGTTGCAAATAACAATAATTTCCGCTTATAGTCCAAGCTGATAGAAAGTAAGTATTTGATAACAACACTATCTAATGTGTATAGGGTTGTACGAACAGCGAGGAAACAAAGGAATCCATTTTGCAGAATGGAGGAAGCTGCAATGGAAACTCGAAACGTGACGCGGCAGCAACACGAGTATCCGAAGAAGATCGAGAGCCCCGCTATGCGGTGCTGGCCCCTTACTAGCTTAGAAACTGGACTCAGGCACAGGTTGGACGAGGACTTATTCCGTCGTGTGAGATTAGAATCGCTTAGTAAGGGAGCCTAAGCACTCTATCACAGCCTCAGCAGGCACTCCCACCTCCCATACCAAACGAGCAAAATTGACTAGAAATAAAAAGTTAGAAAGGATGATAATATATCGTGTAACGGAAACCGAGGTGCGCGAGCCAGGAACTAATATTTGCGTAGAACTACAATCCGGTCGTGTAAAATACCCTCCAGTGCGGTCGTAATAATGACTATGATAAGTCTAAAAAAAGTCGACTAAAGTTTATTATGGTCTGGTCATACATAAAAATTATGACTCGGCAGAGGACTATGAGCACTACATCAAAAAATAAAAATCTAAAACATGAGTTCTGCCCAGCGGAAGATGTGCTAGTATATTTACTCAAAATAACAAAGGTGATAATCGATTCGTGCAGTACCTTTGGACGTAGAAAGTCGTACGGAGAAATAAAAGAGAGAAAAGAATGAACAAAAGAGAGAGAAATAGGAAACGCACAGACAACAAATAGATGGTAAAAGGAAGAAAACAATATCACCGGATCTTAAAAAGATAACGGAGGAAAACGAAGGAGCTCAATAATAGAAAGAGGAAGGAGAAAAAACAGAAAGAAATGGAGGAACTAAACGCATTAATGAGAGAGATAATGAAACAGATGGAAGAAAACATACAAGGAATAACAACTGGAAGAAAGAAAAGAGCAACTGGTAGAGAGAATAAAACTGGAAAAAAAGCGAAAGATGGAAAAACAAGAATAATATTGTAATAAAGGGACGGAGAAGTAAAAAGCCTCAAAAGGAATTAGTATTGATGCTAGAAAAAAAAATTAAACGTGATACTAGAAGTTAAAAAGGAGACAGTGATAAATATAGAGAAATTGAGACGGTGGTAGTGGTGACGTAAATGAGAGGATAGGAGGAAAAGCAGAAGGTGATAGCGGAGAAGAGGAAATTAAACAACAGAAAAATGTACATCAATCACGACTTGACATGGGAAGAAAGGAGAGTACAAAAAGAAATAATGAACAGCGGTGAAAAAACAGCGGAAATGAAAACAGTATGGGCAGGATAGAAGAAAATGGAGATAGACGGAGAAAGATACATATGGAACGAGAGAGACAGGAAATTGAGAGAAAAGGGGTAGTCAAAAAGCAAAAACTAAAAGAGAGAAAGGGGGAGGTAAAAACGGAAAGAATAATAACGAAATGGCAAAGAAATAATGAATAAGAGAAAGAGAAAAGATCAAGAAAGAGGAATAAAGAAACTAAGAATATTGTTTTGGAACGTAGCGGGAATAAAGAACAAGGAACAGGATGTTTGGGAGTACATCAGACAGGGTGTAGTGGGATTACAAGAGACATAGATGAAAGGAAAAAAATGGAAGTGGTGGGAAAAATAGTTGCCGGTGAAAGTTTAGTGGGTGGTGCAACATGCAGAAAGAGAGAAGAGTGAAGGGAGAGCAAAGAGGGGTATAATAACGGGAATAAGAAGAAAATGGTTGAGCCAGGAAGAGCAAGTGCAACATAGGAGAGGAATTGTAGAAAAGACCATACAGTGGCGAACAACAAAAATAAAAATTGCGACGGTTTATATCAACAGAATGAAAGAGACAAGAAAGAACATAAACGAGATGATAGACGAGATAAAGGAGGGATTGATATTATAAAGAATGGATTTTAAGCGAGAATA
This sequence comes from Aquatica leii, assembly GCA_035610365.1. Lineage (NCBI taxonomy): Eukaryota > Metazoa > Arthropoda > Insecta > Coleoptera > Lampyridae > Aquatica > Aquatica leii. The sequence continues at coordinate 7,672,167 of CM069432.1, forward strand.
GGGGAAGAAGGGGGAATACAAGAAAGGAAAGGGACTAGAAAGAGACAAACAAAGGACAAAATGAAAAAAAAGAGGGAGAAGAATTGCTAGAAATGTGCAACGAAAGGGGGTGGGAAATAATAAATGGGAACAAAGAAGAAAGAGGAATGGGAGAATATACGTACATAGGATGAAAGGAAGAATCAATAATAGATTTCGTAATGACGAATGAAGAGGCTGGAGAAAAGGTAAAGACATTTACGGTGGAAGAAAGAGTGGATTCAGACCACCAACCACTGGAATTGACAATGTAAGGAAGGGAAAGAGAAGAAAGAAAAAATATAAGGAATTAATAACGAAAAAAAGGTGAACAGACCAGGGTATAAACAGATACAAAGAAAGAATAGCGAAAACGGTATGGGTAGGCAGCAACAGAGTAAGTCAGATTTAGAAAGTGGAAGAAAGCGAAAACAGGATAGAAGAGATGGTGGGATAGAGAATGAATGATAGGAGGCAAAGAAAAAAGCAAGAAGAGCATTAAAACAGTGGAAAAAAAAGGAAGAAACAAAAAGAAGAATATAAAGAAGCAGTAAAAATCTACAACAAAACATGCGAGAGAAAGAAAGAATACAACAAAAAAACAAGAGAATCACATCAAAGAAATAAAAACAGAAGTTGTATGGAAATACCTAAAGAAAGAAAGGAAGAGAAAAGGGAATACAAATAAAAGAATGGGAGAGATATTTTAAGAGCCTGCTAAGGAGAGGAGGGACAAATCAAAAAGAAAAAAGTAATAGTAAGACGGGAAGAAGGAGATGGACTAAACGAAGACGAAGTAATAGAAGCAATAAAGAAGGTAAAAAAAGGGAAGGCGGCAGTATAAGGTGGGATACAAGGCGAAGAGTGGGTATACCGGGAAGAAAATGTAGCAAAAAGGATGACAAAAATAGTAAATAAAATAGAGAAAAGAGAAGGATTCCCGGAGAAATGGGGAGAGGAAACAATATACCTGATACACAAAAAAGAAGACAGAAAGGAAGTGAAGAATTACAAAGCGGTGACATTATTAAGCACGGCATACAAATTATATGCGACAGTGCTACAAGGAAGACTACAGAAGAACATAGAGAAAACGAGTTGGATACCAAACGGACAAGCAGGATTCAGAAATGAAAGAAGAATGATAAACAGCATATATATGTTAAAACACTTGGCGAATAGAAAGCTAGAGAAAAAAAGGGGCGAAATGGAGGCACTGTTCGTAGATTTAAAAGCCGCTTTTGACAGAGTGAACAGGGAAAGACTGCGAATACATGAAAGAAGGAAAGGAGAGGGTTGAGACTGAGATGCCCACGGAGCCCAAGTCTGTTTGCAGTATACACGGAGAATTTGGAGGACAATGAGAGGACTACAGATAGGAGGGATAGTAGTAGGGAAAGTGAAGGTTTGGATGACATAGTGTTGGTAACTAAAGACGAAAAGAAAAAGAAAATAGTGGAAATAGGGGGAAAAGGAAGTGCAGCAGGTGAAAGAATTCACATATCTGGGTTACACGATGAAGCTGGATAATAAGGAGGGGAACACATAAAGGAAAGAGTGAGGAAATAAAACAAGTTGATAGGACAAGTGTGGAGTGCGAGGGAAAGGTTGTTTGGGGTTGGACATAGAAAGAAAAAGGCTGCTGTTTGAGAAGCTAATAAAAAGTGTGGTGATATATGGGGGTGGAAAGAGTATTCAGAGGTAGAAGGGATACAAGAATAACTCTGGGTATTAGGGCTAGATAGAGAAACACTGGGGTATATTATAAGAGAGGAAGTGCAGACAGAAAAAATAAGAGTAGAAACAGGAAAAAGGACTATAAAATACGAGGAAGAACTGAGAGAAAGAACCGAATGCAAAATACTACAGAGATGTTAGAAAGAGATAAAGGGAGGACGAGTGAAGTACGGACAGGATGGCAGAGAAGAATATTATAAAAGAAAAGAGAAGAAGTAGAGATTAAGAGAGAAAATAATATAGAGAGATAGGGACATAGAAAATACGAACAAAGATAAAAGAGGCCAGTTATTATGCGAATTATAATAATATCAAGGGAGATGGGGTTCCAGAATATTTAAAGGGGGAAGGGAACAAAAGCAAGAAGAAAAATTATAGCAAGGTTCAGATGTGAGAACGAAGAGTTAGGAAATAAATACTCGAGTAAAGAGGAAGAAAGGATGCGCAGACTATGTGTAGAAGAAATGGAGGACCTTAAGCACATGAGGAATGAATGCAGGAAGGTACAAGAAGTTAAGAAAGTAGATGAAATTTAGAAAAAAATTGAAAAGGGGCAAACTGGATAGAAAAAGCAGAAGTCATAGATTTCTCAGAGAAACGAAACCTACCATAAACTCCAGCACCTGATGAAGTCATAATAATTCTGCCGTAGCCCTGTTTTTTCATATGAGGAAAAGCCGCTTGTGTAGTTTTAAAGCTTCCTTTTAAATGAACATCGTGAATGATGTCCCAATCATGCTCCGAAATCCTGGGAAAGCTTTTATCTCGTAATATACCAGCATTATTGATTAAAATATCAACACGACCAAAATTTTCTAATGCAGTTTGAATAATTTTTTCTCCTTCGGTTACAGAATTGTAATCGGCAACAGCAATTCCACCTACAACATACAATCAATATATTTTGAATGTAAATGAATAATACATACCAGCGTGTTTGATTTCATTAACAACAACATCGGCTGCATTCTGTCCTTTTCCAGCGCCATGTCGATCACCACCTAAGTCGTTCACAACTACTTTTGCACCTCGGGATGCAAATAACAATGCATAGGTTCTACCTAAGCCTGCACCTGCCCCAGTTATCACAGCTACTTTATTATCAAATCTTAAGTTTTCCATTCTGTAAGTGAATTATACCACGTAGTTATAGACTTTTACAGACTGTTAAATTATAATCAGTTATTTATTTATTACAGTAACAAGTCAGGGCACTGATCAGTGCAATGTTCAAAGTTCGTTTTTTCTTCGCAAAATAAGAGAAAGTTAACTATCTGATGTCCTAATTAAAAACAACTATTAAAAAAATAAAAAATCTACCAAGCATTTTTGTATTGTATTATAAAATGATTATAAAGTAAACCATTATATTCAAATTCATTCAAATTAGAGGTTAGTGTTTGTTTTTTATATACAAGGTGACTTATAAAAGTGTTTTGGTTGCCATTTTATTTTCTTTCGAATTCGTTTACGATTGATAAAAAGATGGTCTAAGTTCATTCAGCAACATTCTTAATAGTAGCTGAAGTGTTTGTTTTCTTTTACAACCTGTCTCAAACTTTTTCTAGTTTTTCTAAAAATTTTTATTTTATTTCTTTCGCAGATTTTGCATTTTTATAATTTGTATTTAAGTACTCTTTTTGTTGTGTTTTTATTTTTTTTTGAACACTAAAAACTCGGTAAGTATTAAAGTCGAAGAAGAACAATTAGAAGGATAAGGAAGATTTAGACAAAGACACTCCACTATGAACAATATCATAATATATCCTTGGTGCTTTTGTGCACGTTCGTTTTATTACTTTCTTAGCAGTTCTGTTTTGTCAATAAAGTTCAAAAGCTGATCTGAACAGGCTTTTTTCAACTCATCATCGGTTTAGTTTGGATTTGTCGAGAATCCTTGTGCGTTGCGTTTGATACGTTTCGCATCTACATAGCAGATGCTACTTTGCAGTCTGCATGTGTTTGTTATGGCAACAGTGCCCTGGTATTAGTTCCGTGAGTTTCCTTAGCCTTTGTCGACTCATGATTGATAGTGCATTTTGAGTGTTTGTTTGTGGTTCTGTAAGGAAGAGTTTTGTATGCTTTATCCAGTGGCGCATTTAGGTCTTAGTCAGTCATGGGGAGGACACAACAAACAACTACTAATGTTTTGACTATTGGTTATACCTAAGAACATAAGAAAAAAGTACTTGTAAGATGAAAACACCAAACTACTTTTGGAAAACTATTTTTACCGCACATAAATCACAAAATATCTAACAGTGCGCTGTTTTCGAATTTACAATATAAAATCCAATGTTCTTTTTAGGATAGTTAATACTTCATTGGTATCTATTTGTATGCCTCCACAAATATCCCACCAAACACAAGGATGTCCCAAGGATGTCCTGGGACATGATTTTGCGGATCACTGAATGTCCCAAAGTCAGACCAGTTTGGGTCTGTGTACGTCCTAGGGACATTCTCGGGACGTTCTTTTTGTCACAAGTGTGTGCATTCCTACGATGTCCTTATATGACATCCTTGCGTATCCGCAACGGGACGTGTTAATTTCTATTGTTCTTTTATTCAGTAAGGTGACTTAACGTATACTCCTCTGCGACTTGACGTAATGAATAAAATTAACTTTATCAAATAAAATATAAATTATTATTACATAAAACTATAATTTTAAATAATAATCCAAATTATATTCAATTAAAATAAATTTAGATTATTTCATATTTTTATCTTCTCGATCCCGGCGTTCTTTGGTCCTCCTTAGCGAGTTTTTTATACTTTCTTCCAGATTTTTTTAAGTGGCGCCTGAAACAATGCAACTATAAAGAGATAGTAATCGTCATGTAGAGTCGATAAAAAAGTTAATACAAAAAGCTTATTTTGGTATTTCTATGTAATCAGAATTTACATTTTTCTAAATTAAAGAATTGATAAAGTGATACTTCTTTTGTAGAATTATTGATTGATCTTTTTGACGATTCTATTATTGATTAAATCATAAGAGATGATCGATTATAACCAGTTAAAAATTGTTTAAATCGTTTTTTAAAAAAAATTGTAAACGCGTCAGTTTTGCAAATTCATTAAGAATTTTTATACGTTTCGCATTTACATTTCATCAGAGGAATGTGGTAAAAACAAAATTATTTCTAGACGTATTTTTAACTACCTAACTAATTATTGTGGAAATAGTAATACAATACGAGAAATACGCACACTAATCATAACTATGAATACCAAGAACGCGATAACGTTATAGTTTCTTAGTTAGATTAGCGTATTTGTGCCTTATCGGTCATGTTGACATTTTTGGATGACTTATTGTGAATCGCAACGATAAAAGTCGTGAGATAACGTCACACTTTTAAGTCTTTAATACAAAGAAAACATTTTTTAAATAATTTTTTGAGTAAAAAATATTTTCAATTCACCGCATAAGTATGCGCGCGAGATGGGGTTTTAAATCACCATTATTAATAATTGTGATCTTTTAATTTTAATAAACCTCTATTAATTTTTAGTAATTTAAAATAATAATTATAAATGATGATTTTTATACATTAATTAAGGTACCAAAAACTTACCAAATAAATTTGTTTATGCACTAAAACACCCAAAAAACGTTAGATAATAAAAAGTACAGATAAATAAAGTAGTCAGAACACCAACAAAAACAGATACAGAGTGCAAACGGTGCAAACAGAGTGTACCACTTTGATATACCAAAGGAGCGTACGGGTGTTGAGTAGGCACCAGAGAACAAAAAGGAAAGTGGGCACGCGCACTAAGTTTGCATTTGTTTTTTTGCGCATAGGACATCCCATCGTACGTTCTTCATTGACATCCTGAGGACGCCCTATTAAAGACATCCTATACAGGTCCGTTTTAAAACCCGGGATGTAAAAATATCATTTGGACATAAAACGAACGTCCCTGGGACGTCGTGTGTTTACTGGGATTTAAATTAGCCAGACCATTTAGCCAGTTTTCGTTCATAGTATTTCTTAAACACAATTTAATTCTGCGCAACGTTGACAACGACATTTCCACTGTACGTGTGGAGACGGGTATTGAAAATGTTAAAATAAGTAGCATTGTAAGCATTTATAGCAAGAATTGCGCTTTTTGAAATAGGAAAATCGTCATCAATTTTAATAAATTTTTGGCACCAGAGATAAAGTTCACCTTCCAAGATTTGTTTAATGAACAATTGTATGTCTTGATAGGACACCAAGGTATGTGTGTGTGTGCATGCGTGTGCGTGAGTGCGTGCATGCGTGCGTGTGCGTGTGTGTGTGTGTGTACCCACGATAACTCTCGAACCAAAAGTCCTATGACATAAAATTTGATGAAGCTGGCTTTTCATACTTTCTCGATTCTATCAAAAAATGGTCTGATAAAGAAACCAGAAGTGGGTGTATCCGTCATTTTTAACAGTTTTTCTTATATAATTTCGTTCGTATGTAAATTATTCGAATTATTTTTTCAAGTTTCTTATAGAGTTAATTCTTCCTGATAATTTCATTAAATACATTTTTTTTTCTAACATTAACAGTTTATTAGATATTCGATTTATAATTGAAAGTCAATTGCATATATGATCTTAGGTTCGAATCCTGATGCATACGACGATTTAAAAAAAAATTCCATATCTTGAAAGGAAAGCAAAATACGTTAAAAAATAACAATTTTTCTCTCAATTCTTTTGACTTGTTTATATACGGAGTGTTGCATCTTATTAAAATTATCTTTGGATGTAACCACGATAGTTCTGGAACCAAAAGTCCTAATTACTTAAAGTTCGGCATCGAGCTGGTTTCGCATATTCTCTCGGTTCTATCAAAAGATGAGTTTGATAAAGCAACCGAAAGTGGGTGTATCCGCCATTTTTAACAGTTTTTCTTATATAATTTTGTACGTATGTAAATTATTTGAATTATTTTTACAGTTTCTTATAGAGTTAATTCTTTCTAATAATTTATTCCAATAAAAAAAAATTCTAAAATTAACAGTTTATTAGATATTTGACTTGTTTATATACGGAGTGCTGCATATTATTTAAATTATCTTTAGAGGTACCCACGATAACTCTCGAATCAAAAGTCCTAGTAACTTGAAATTTGGTGTAGAGCTGGCTTTTTATATTTTCTCGGTTCTATCAAAAGAAACCGGAAGTGGGTCCGACATTTTGAACAGTTTTTCTTATATAATTTTGTACGTATGTAAATTATTCGAATTATTTATACAGTGTCTTTAATCGTGTACATATCACTTCAAAATGGTTTTATGACAACATAACCTAAAAAAATATATAGATATTTCTTCATCATTAATTATAGGAAAGTCGTGTGGCGACCACACCAGTTTAAAAAAAAAATCTACCCACGACAAAAATATTAATACCTGCTAATATTTAACGCAACTTTTAATACGTATGTTACTTCGATTTATTTGATGAGCTGTTATTCTGGACACTTTGATATCAATGTCAAACATTTCAGCATGCTTAGCTCCGTCAAAAATTGTGATAAACTCATCAGCAGCATTTTCACGTAATTTATTTACAGACGAGATAACATCTATAGCATTTCTTATTACTAATGCGAAATCAAGATTTTTGCATGCAGAATGCCCAAACTGGAAACCATATTTTTCCATGCTGATATTTTCTGAAGTGAAGTATAAACAGATTTCTACAATTAAACCATGATCATTACTGCGTCATACATTTTTATCCATCTGGTTGGACACACGCCTGCTGTGTCCATCTGGTAGTAAGTATTAAATATTCTTGTTTAATACGATTTTTTTTAAGAGTATTTAAATAACGTATAGTTCTTCAATAATTGTCTTCATCCTTAAGCACTTTCTTCTATTTGTAAAAAAATAGGTTTCTATTGTTTTTATTTATTTATCAAAATATAAAAAAAAATAGGAAGTTTGGGTAGAAGGGGAAATTATGTTTTTAGAAATATTTCTTACTTTGTTCTGGAATAGCTTCATTTAATTTACTTTGTATACTTAATTTTATTTAACGCTTCTATGCCTCTATGTTACTTATTAACGAATGTTGTACTTTGTATTGAAAACTCAAATAAAAACAAAATTTAATTTTTTTTTTATTTTAAAGATGGTTTTTATTTTTTTTAAACTAAAATTTGTGATCGACTTTATACTCCACCTGGTTAAAATAGATTTTTACGTAAAATTATTAGCTGATCCATTTCACCCCATAATACGGGGTAAAGTGGATCGTACTTTAACAAAAAAAAATTTACATATTGCAAACTGTAACTTAATGCTAAGAGATTCTACGTTAATTGTTTAATTATTAATTATGAATGGATCAACAAAAAAATTAAAAAGCGTAAATTTGAAGATCAAAAAAATTTACTGTTTTTCAATTTCATTTAATATTTTTATTCAAACTTCATTTTATTTAAATGTTAAAATTGCAGACGTGTTTACTTCATTATATACAAACAAATTAAAGACTGAAAGATAACAAACGCTGAATTACAAAATCAATCCGCTCATTATTGTCTTAATCTTAATCTTTTGTTTGTCAATAATTAGCAAAAAAAAAACATCAAAATACAAAAAGAATATTAGTTAATGTCTGTATTAATTTAAGGATTTTGAAAATATTTAATGTTAGCACTCGTATTATTTCAAGCCAAACCTCTAGTCTATTTATTGCATTATTAAAAGCAAATTAACTAACCATCATTTTTTGGTTTTACTTTTAAAATATATACATAAATTTGAAAAATGTAATCTAATCAAGCGTATGTTTTTTGGTTGTGTCTATATAGATACACTGTTAGTGTGTAAACTGTGATAATATTTATAGAATGTAATTCTTTAGATTGCTGTATATTTATTTGAAACAAATTTAATAATTATATTAAACAAATTTGAATACTGTCAATATATCTAATTTAAGGACATGGAAAGTACTTAAAAATTTAGCGAAAATTTTAAATTATGCTACTAAGTTTGTGCTATCATTAGATATATACATAAATACAAATTAATTAATTATTACTTAGTTAAGCACAAAATGCAAACATTTTTATGGTGCCCAAAAAAATTTTCCAACATGTAATTAAAAAAAAATTTCTTTTACAAGCTACTTCTAACAAATAAAAATCAAAATAAATTTATCTTAATTTGTTATGTCGTATAATGCGTCATATATTTCTGGTAAATTTTTAAACAGTGGCATTATAGCATCAATTCTGCTAATCTAATAATATAAAATTACAAAGGCTTTGGCAAGAAAGCTCGAGTTGGGACAAATCGGTTCCACAACGTATTCTAACGGCAACAATTTGTTCGCGAGTTAAATCGTATCCAAATTTCAAAGGATAATCCTGTATATCTTGTCTCACGAAGTGTTAGCCCTACAGTTCTTCTTAATTGTAACCTATCGTGGCATGGTCCTACCTAAAATTGAACACATTGATATAGAGAAAGTCTTGAATCAAGAAATGTTGCAACATCCGCTGATGGTACTCCTGTGAATGTTCATCCCACAAGAAAGTGTCCAGGAGTGACAGAAAGAAAATTGGCAAGATCGGAAGACATTGAGGTAAGAGTCATCATTTGTTCAAACGTTAAACGCGCATAACCAGCAATTCGTTTGAGATGCAACTTGGCAGACTTTACCGCCGCCCCCCATAAACTTCCAAAATACGGAGAGTTAACCGGTATAAGCTTCCAAAGTATTCCTTCAGTAATTCCCGCTCGCGCTAACGTTTCACCATTGTCTTTTAAAAATTTATATAATTTGCGGTTTACCACGCCGTGACGTAAACCTTCTTAAAGGTAAAATAAAACATTCAGTTGACAATTGAGTTATCAGTTCCAAATGCATCACTTTAGTGGCAGAACACACGAATAAACAGATAACCTCCACCTGGTCGTTTTTTTTAATAATGAAATGGATAAGATGGGCTTACTCGAGAAGAAGGCAAATGACCCATAAGAGGTTCCACAATTTTGGCAGATACCTTAAAACATGTTATGCAGTGTTGTGTAATTTCATTAGCTAAACTTCTTCTTGAAGTTATCCAATACGTATTCCTAACAGAAAAGAGAAGATGCTGCGCACCAGAATGCAGCAGCCTGACATGCTCTCTGGTCATAATGAGATGTGATAACCTCTGTTTTCCTGACAGAAGAGTGGGATGTGTCCTTTCAGGCGAGTATTGTGAATTGGCTAAACGACCGCCAACTCTTATAATGCCATGATCCTCTAGAAATGGATTTAAGCGAACTATGCGGCCACACATTTTCACAGGTTGATTGCGTGACAATAGTTTGAATTCCTAAGGAAACGACTCTTGTGGTGCCTGTTTAATTAGGTGCAAGTGAGGCGCATTAATTTCATTTATGGTAAGACTTCCAAAAGTGCGTTTTTCATAAGAAGACCGACTATTTCGTGTAAAGCGTATACAATAGGACAATGAACGTTCTAACAAAGGTTTGAGTGCTTTTCAAAAGAGATCTAAACTGTGTTGGTAGTAAAGCATTATACTAGTCCTTTTACTTTAGCCAATGGACTACAATGAATTTTAGACTTAGGCCAAAGATTTTGACTTTCGTGCAACCATTTTGAACCTTGCCACCAAGCATTCAATATAATTAAATTGGAAGGCGTAACTTCTCTAGAGAGCAAGTCCGCAGGATTTGAGTTTGTGGGAACGAATGACCATTGACAATTTTCAGTCAGTTCCTGTATCCCGACTACTTGATTACAAACAAATGATTGGAAAATGACAGCGTTGGTTTTTACCCAACCTAAAACAATAGTAGAGTCGGTCTAACAAAACACTTAACATATTTGAATATTTAGGATTCTGTAGCAGTGACTTATTAACCTAGCCAAGATTGTTGCTCCACACAATTCGAAACGCGGAATTGTTGTTTTCTTAATAGGAGCAACTTTAACCTTTGAAATTAAAATATGAACAGCAACGTGTCCTAATTTATCTAAACTCCGAACTAACCTTTCTATCCCGGCGTAGAAGCATCACAAAAACCATGCAGCTGTGTGTCAAGAAGGTTTGCGGAACCTTTAAACTGTTGAGAGATGACAATTCTTTGCCAAACGATAACCATCGTTTGTACAACTCAGGGGGCACTATTTCATCCCATGATATTTTTGTTCATGACCTTGCTTTGACCATATTAGTCCTAAGATTTTCGTATGCTGATTTCACCCTATTTCTAATTCATGTGGATGAATATTTGAAGAATGCATTTGACTCAAAACCGAAAGATAATTTGACATCCACTTTTTCAAATTAAAACCTTCAGAAGATAAAAGGTTTTTTAGTGCTATTACAATAGATTGAGCTTCTTTTAACGTCTCTGTTGCAGTGAAAACGTCATCAACATAAAAGTCTTGTAGTATTACTCTGGACAATTCCGGAAATGATGATTCACAGTCTATATCCAATGGAAATAAAGAATGTATGGCCAAAAATGATGCGTAAGTGGTGCCATAAGTTACCGTATTGATTTGATACGTCTGAATAGAATCGCGTTCATTATCTCGCCATAAAATTTTTTGTAAATTTCGTTGCTTGGGATCCACTAACACTTGTCTGTACATCAACTTAATATCAGCAGACTTTGCGTACCTGTATTTACGAAAACGAAGAAGAATGGAAATTAGATCTTGTTGCAAGATTGCCCAGTCATGTGAAGAGAATTCAATGAGTGACCAATACTTGAAGGCAATTAGCCGTTGAACACCACACGAAGTTTCGTGCTAACACTCTCTTTCTTTAAAACTCCATGATAGAGTAAGAAAAAAGACAATTTGTCGGAATCGGGTTTAGCTATTGACATATGTTTCCATTAGATATAGGTTTTCATGAATTTAGTGTAAAGTAACTTAAATTCTTCATCAGCTTGAAACCGTTTTTCGAGCGACATAAGACGTTGTTCTGAGACGTGACGAGAGCCTCCAAACAACGAAATGGGTTGCTTTAACGGAATCGAAACTACAAATCTTCCCTCGTTAGTGCTCTTAGTAATTTGTTGAAAGTAAATTTCGCATGAGTTCTCTTCTATAGTGAGTGATTTATTAAATAGAAATTGCTTGGTTTCTCAAAAACGTGCCAATTGAGACTACACATCTGTTGTCTTCGTGAAATAACAATGGATAGGTCGATCATGCATAATAAGAGTATTTGCAGAGACTATCCATCTTAACCGTGTCTTATGCAAAATTAGAAGATAACACCAAGAAGATTAAAGAGGGAAAGCCGGGTGACAATTGGTTTTTGGGGTTCCGTAAAAGCCACAATCTCTCCATCAAGAAACCACAACCAGTCGAATTTGCAAGAAAAACATGTATGGATCTTTTTATTATCAATGAATATTTTAAAATTCTTCAAAAGCAACTAGATGACTTGGACTTTTGAGAGAAGCCGGAACAGATCTGGAACCTCGATAAAACTGATTTTTGCTCAACCCCTCGAAAACAAAAATGGTCAGCAAGAATGGTGCGGTTTCGTCTAGAACAACAGCTGGTAGCGACCGCGAAAATATTACTGTTTTGGTAGCTGTGAATTCTGCTGGGTATAAAGCTCCGCCTTTGATAGTTTTCAAAGAAAAAAAATATTTGGACTGAGTGAGTAGCATCTCCAGATGAATGCTATCCTGGCACGATCTATGCGGCTACCACTAATGGGTGGATAGAGTCTGAAGTATTTAAAAAAAAAACATTACTAGAAGCATTTGGACCTAGAAGACCAGTTCTGCTGGTATACGATAGGTACGTGTCCCACGTAGACATCAAATTGATTACTATGGCCAACAGACCAACAAGATTCTTTTCCTGATTCATGTAGTTTTGAAAAACTATTGGTTAACTGTAAAGCAAGTGAAACCGGTAGAACTACAAAAGCAAAGAGAAAAGTCGCTAGTGGTGCCGAAGTTATCACTGTAGAAGAAATGCTAGATCGCATAAAAGAAAAGAATTCTAAAGCTCTAAAGTTTCCGAAGATAAAGAAACGTTCGAGAAATTATTTTCAAGTTCCAGAGATTTTACGAAGTTGTTATCTATTTTCCAGATCGTTTCCCGAAATTTATGGAATATTCGCGAAGGCTTTCCAAAAGGTGTATAAATGCGGTTCAAACAAATCAGAGGTCAGTTATTTTCCGTGATTCGAAGACGGCAGATTATCCAAATAAATAAGTGATTAACGCGTGTGCAATAAATATACGGTGTATAACCTTGTACGTGACTTTAATATAAACAAGCGATAGTGTTTAAATAAATAGAAGTTATCCGCGAACTTCATCTTCCTGTAAGTGATAGTGCTATACATAAATTATAGTGTAAGTGTTTTTATTTAATGTCCTTATATTTAATTAGTTCGGTTAGTTATAAACGTGTACATATTTTTAGTATAAATAAATTAGTAGTAATAATAAACTTTACATTGGTGACAGGTGCGTGGTTTCGAATCGAATAAATAAACAATTGTTTAGCTCGCGATTTTAGTGTAAATATCATTAAGTAATTTAATATCGCTCCCGTAATCAAAACATTGGTTGCGCAAATAACTGTTTAGTTCGCGATACGCGTGATTATTTATAAAGTATAATCATAGCTATTTCAGTTCGTTAAAGTAGTGCATTTAAACTTTTTATTCGTGTTATATATAATTTATACCGGTGACGCGTTTGCAAGCAATTAAAATGGATTCAAAAATATATAAAATTCTCGAATCGATAAATATGAATGAATATGGAAAAAAATAATAGAAAAATGGGCGAAAATTGTCAGAAAATTAAAGAAAAACTATCCGAACATTCTCAAAAATAGAAGAAAATTCTAGAAAAATTGAAATAAAGATTTGCGAAAATTCTTAGAAAATTGAAGAAAAATTACTTAAAAATACCCAGAAGAAGAAAAATTGATGGAAAATTCTAGACGTTCAAAAGAAGAAATACAAACGAGCATAGAAAATTAAAATAAAATTGTTGAAATTGAGGAAACCCAAACAGATATGTTAAATTTAAAAGAATAAATTTTCGAGTCTATGAATGACAAAATAAAAGCAGTAGGGGATAGAATGAAACTGCTTGAAGAAATAATGAACCAAATGATTTACCATGGTGAAAGAAGCGTCACGAGCGAAGATTTAATAATGAACCATCGGGAAGAAACCACTCACAAGTTGTACCACCGAATTTTGATGGTAAAGTTCCATGGTCAACCTACTACAAGTAGTTTGAAGTCGCAGCTACAGCTAATGGTTAGAGTAACAAGCAGAAAGCGACGTCTTTAATAGTGTCCTTACGTGGAGAAGCGCTTTGAATTTTACAAACTGTTCCTGACCACTTACAAGAAAATTACGAATTCTTAATATCACGATTAGAAATGACATATAGAGATGCTCATCTTCAACAAGTCTATTAAGCTCAAATTAAAAGTCGGGTTTAGAACGCTGCCGAAAGCCTTCAAGAGTTTGAGGCTAACATTGCCAGATTAGCACGGCTTGCGTATTCTACAGCACCAGATAACTTCTTGGAGCAGTTGGCTATTCAAACCTTTGTAGATGGCCTCCGAGACGACGAAACGCAGCAGACTCTCCGGTTAGCTCGACCAAAGACATTGGATGACGCTTTGGTGCATGCTTCGGAGTTTGAAGCAGCAAAACAAGCATCGCAACGAGTCGGTCATAAACTTTGCTGTGCTGCATAAGTACCCGCGCAGACACTAGAAAGCATCGAAAAGATAGCGCGACGAATACTTCGGGAAAGAAGAGTGACGACTTTGAACTGCGGTGAAATAGGCCACGTACTACGGCATCGTACTAAACCTAAAAAGAGGACAAGAAGAGCGCTCAAAAATTTGGAACGATGTGACCAAAAGAGACAAAAAATAATCTCATCTAGTCAGGTTCCGGAGATTACCATTCAAATGGCATCGCCTAGGGAGCTAGTGCATAGCATTTATCTCGATGGCAAGATCAATGGAAGAAGCTTTCAGTTACTGGTTGACACGAAAGCGACGAAGACCATCATTCGTCCTGACATCTTATTGGAAAACGAGAAGACATCACCAGTAACAGTACGACTTCGAACGGCGACGGGCGAAAAAATAGCTACTCACGGACAAGTCAAAGTAACCATTAGCTTGGGAAATGGAGTACTCGATCATCAAGTACTGGTAGCCGACATCACGGAAGAAAGTTATCCTGGGAATGGACGTGATAAAGAAAGTTCCATTTGGATGTGAAGAAGGATGTCCTGAAGATTGACAATAAAAAAAATATTTTTCATTCGTCAGAGAAGGCAGCCGTGCGAGTCTTATTGTTTGAAGACGTGACTCTGCCTGCAAGGACTGAAAGTGTGATGATGGCGCGCTTGGATGGAATTTTCCGCGAAGGTTACATACGCGCGATTGAACCAATGGAGGGCGGCTTAGTTGAAAAGGGACTACTCGTTGGTAGAACTTTAGTACGAATAAAAAACACGATGCCAGTAAGGATCTTAAACATCGACTCAGATCCTGTAACGTTGAAAAAGAAGACCGTGGTAGGTCAATGCACGCCAGTATTTCAAATTGTGAGATGCGTGAAGTCTAACGAAGATACGTCGCCAAAGAAGTGTCCACAACATCTATTGGACATTCTTACCACCAAATGCCAAAACCTTAGCCAAGACCAGCTGACTAAAATTAAAGTGTTGATCTAAGAGTATCAAGATGTGTTCGCGCTGGAGAGTGGTTCCAAAGGAAGAACTAACGTGGTGAAACATAAAATTAATACTGGAGACGCTCGGCCGATACGATAACATTCACACAGACTTCTTTTGGCGAAAACAGAAGAAGTCTAACAAATAATTACAGTTATGGAGAGAGAAAGCGTGAGTGAACCATCAAGTATCCCATTGGCATCCCCAGTGGTACTCGTAAATAAGAATTATGGATCAACGAGGTTTTGCGTAGACTACAGACAGCTAAACGACGTGACCAAAAAGGACAGCTACCTTTTACCCAGAATTGACGATACGTTAGACACCCGGTCAGGATCCCAGTGATTTTCTATGTTAGACACTAAAGAGTGGTCATTGACAGGTAGAATTGGAATCCAAGGATCGTGAAAAAACAGCTTTTACGATTGGAACTGGTTTGTGGCAGTTCACCGTAATGCCCTTCGGCCTGTGAAACGTTCCTGCATCGTTCGTGCGTTTGATGGAGACCATCTTGCGCAGACTGTCTTGGAAGACGTGCTTGGTAGCCCTTTAGAAAGAGTAGCGATTGACGTCGCAGGGCCGTTCCCAGAATTTGATTTGGGAAACAAATACATCCTGGTGGCGATGGATTATTTTACGAAATGAACGGAGGCTTACGCCATACCCAATCAAGAAGCAGCTACAGTCGCAAACGTATTAGTAAAAGGGGTTTTCTGCAGGTTTGGAGTTCCGTTGGAATTACACTCCGATCAAGGCCGCAACTTTGAGTCTGGGCTGTTTCAAGAAGTTTGCCGGCTGTTGGGAATTAAGAAAACTAGGACGACGCCTCTTCATATCCTCAATCTGATGGCATGGTTGAGCGGATGAATCGAACTATGGAAAAATACCTAGCCAAAGTAGTTTCCGAACACCAAAAAGACTTGGATCAGTACTTGCATCTTTTCCTAATGGCATACAGATCATCCGTTCACGAAAGCACAGGCCAAACACCACCCTGTGTGATGCTCGATCGCGAAATACGACTGCTATGCGACTTCTAATTTGGACGGAGACATCAGGAAGAAGAAGTTGCTGGAGAAGATTACGTCAGCAAGCTGACCAAGAGGCTAAACGAAGTACATGAAAAGGTCTGTAAAAACACACAAATTGCCTGTGACAGGATGAAGACTAGATATGACGTCAAGGCACAAAATAGTGGGTTTCAACCTGGCGACATAGTCTGGTTGTATAATTCCCAAAGAAGACGTGGTTTGTCGCCGTTGCTGCAAAGGCAATGGGAGGGCCCCTATAAAGTCGTGCAGCGTATTAATGACGTTATATATCGCATCCGAAAACCATCCAGAGGCAAACCAAAAGTGGTCCACGTCAATCGTCTAGCCCCGTTTGCTGGCGATAACCACAATACACAAGTTCAGGTCCAAACCAGAGTAATAAGCAACAGAACCAGGAATCAAATCGAAGGAATGGATTTCGAATAGTTTATGAGCTTATAGGGAGATTCTGGAAATACAAGATCTGGAGTTACCACCGAGAAACAACAAGACCTGTTCCAAACACAAAAAGATTACGTCATTGCACATTGCGTGAGCGAGGATCTTGACATGTTCAGAGGGGTTGCAGTCGTATTTAAAAAGAAGTTTGGGCAGCTAGATGAACTACGAAGACAGCAACCGGCAGTCGGAAAAGTTTTAAGACTACGTGGTGACAGACGCTTTGTTTTCTATCTAGTCACCAAGAAATACTCACGAACCAAGCCGTTATACGAAAATCTGTGGCAAACATGATGGAATCTCAAAAGAGAAATGGAGTTCCACCACGTTAAGGAATTGGCAGTACCCAAGCTGGGTTGTGGCTTAGATCAACTGAATTGGAGGACAGTAAAAAACATGTTAGAAGTCGTCTTCCAAGGTTCAAGACGTTCAAGTGTTGATCTGTCGTTACCAACCAAGAAGAATATCGGGTCAGAAAAAGTCCATTGTCTGTTACTTTTATGATCAAGGAAGTTGCCGAAATAGAGAAAGCTGTCGCTATCGCCACGATCCTTTCTACCGGTGTCGCATCCAGTCTCCTGTTCTGCAACAGAACAGTCCTAAGAAAGGGGTAGTGAAACGTTCGAGAAATTATTCTCAAGTTTTTTTTAGCGAATGCGTTTTTTCACACCGCAGATTTCCAGATGCGATGCAAGACGAAGTAATTGTGGTTGCCTAATACGTTACATTTAATAATACAGTTCTTAATTTTTTGAGTTTTAACACAACATAATTTGAATAATATAGAGTATAGGCAATCCTTCCTAAGCGATACGCTATCTGGTGGCGTTTTTGATAAACAGAAATAATGACATACGAACAGAACCTCATTTTAAACTTTAATAAAAATTATTTTGCAACGATTCTTAATTACTACTTCTATGGAAGATAAATGATAACTGCATCGTTGCCATCAATTGACTGACATTATTTAACATTAAATTACATTTTACGTCTGTCATTCATTTTTTTGTAAAAATTTGAAGTTGCTACAATATGACGTTGAATACTGCAATAATCGTTTACTTATTGTTGTGTTACATGCACATTTGCACTCAGTGGCGGATTTAGGATCGTCGGGGCCCTAGGCGGCAGGGCCACTTTGGGGCCCCTAGGTAGTCAAACCAAACTAGAAACCCAGTTTTGGAACGCTATCTAATAATAATATTACACATCAAGTAAAATTTTTGTGCTTTTGGTCTCTTTGGGGCCCCCACGCAAATTCGGGGCCCTAAGCGGCCGCCTACTCCGCCTAGCTTTTAAGACGCCACTGTTTGCACTAGACCATGTACATTTTAAATCGGTTTACGGTAACTAATCCAAATTTAATATTGCTCCTGAAACAAACAGCAACCGACACTTGATTCTAAAAACCTTAACATTTCAGAGGATAGACATACTTTTCATTCATCTAACACTAAAATACTAATAAATTTGAAACTGTATGTCATTAAATCAGGTTTTTATTTACACCACAGTGGCGCTGCGCTCTTAATCGAGATTACCTATAAGAGATATAACGTGAGACTCTTTGTATAATTACTTTTTAAATTACATTATGTTTTATTTCTTCTGAATATGATGTTTTTGGATTACGATTGTAATGGTTTGTATTTCAACGATTTGTACTTGACAGACAAACAGAATAAATCGATTTGCAAATTTCTTTTTGAAAGATGTTGGACAAAGTTTTGATTTTGTGAATTAGCACCTGCAGTAGTAATATTGCAAATTTCTAACTGAAATGGCTTATACGACCTCATAACTGATTCATATATTGCAATTTTTGATTAAGTGTACACCCTGTACTTTTCGTATTTAAATTTCTGTAAACAGTGTATAAAATAATGTTTAGTAGATGGCGGTGCGATCGCTTGTTATTTTTAAAAGTTCACCAAAACATATGATGATTGTTTATCTCGTAGTCAAGAATATTATCAGTTTATCAACAAAATAAAAGTGATTTGTAAAGTCGAACGGAAATATCCAAGTATTTTTTAGGCACCTATTTAATTTCCTGGTAAGAGAATTTCGTTTTTTTATGAATTTTGTTTAAACTAAGGCGCGAATGACGTTATCGTTCTTCCGCATTGTCCCCCCTTTTTGGCCTCGGACAAGTACACGTGCAAAATGCATTTTGTGGGAATTATTAGCAGTTTTCCTGACATACGGATAAGAAGGTGGGTCTAAATTCATCATTGTACACATTTACGACTGTTATCTCGAGCGTGTTAATTCACGTAACAGATTGGTGAGATTTTAGCAACTTTTACTTTTTGTTTACTTAATTGTACGAATATTTTTATTTATTGGGCGGGTCTACGTTAAATTGGCCACGTGTTTTGTTACTCCAAATTATCAAATACACATTCTTGATATAGATAATTTTTTTTGCCTTTGTTCCATCAGATAAAGCACCAAAATGGTACAAAACGAAGAAATAGCCTTAGAAGACAACGTTAAAATAGTACCCCGTGCACCGAAAGGAGTACCCGACGGTGACTACAAACTAATCGGATGGGGCATCGACACTACAGGACGTCGTCTAATCGACGAAATATGTCAAATAGCGGCATACTCGACAACATCACAATTTTCACAACACATAATGCCTTTCGCAGATCTAAACCCTGGATCGAGACGTCGTCACAACTTACGCATCATCAACATCGGACGTTATCGCATGTTAAAAAACCTCAAGACAAATAAATTCGTCAAGACAAAAAGTGAGATTTCGGCACTAATCGATTTTTTAAATTGGCTCGAAGCTAATCGTGGCGACGCCAAGGACGGGATTATTTTAGTTTATCACGAGTTTCGTAAAACGTCGCCAGGCATGCTACTCGAAGCACTTAGACGCTATAATTTAATTGACCGTTTCTCCAAGGTCGTTAAAGGCTTTGCTAACGGCTTTAACATAGCAGCCGTTAAATGTAAAAACAGTACGAAATCGTTTAGTTTACGGGTAATGAGTCGCATGCTATTAAATAAAGAAGACGATTTTGGAAATGCCGTTGATCGGGCACAAGCGTCTTTCGATGTCGTCGTTTATTTAGGACAAGGCGAAAGGCCCGATTTAAATGGTTCTGAGACACAAACTGTAAATGGCAACGAGAGTCACATTAACACGTTTATTAGTCAATTCGTCAACCCCGTATCTGCCGAAGAAGAAGAAATAGCTAGCTTTAAGGTATGGTCGTTAAATCGTTGTACATTTTAATTTTAATCTACAAATAGGTATTGTTGGAGAGACAAAACACATTTAGACCTGTATTTGGTGCACTTATGAAAGCCACACTGCCTGAAAGACGTCACGCTAGTCATTTACGACGCCTACTCGCCGAAAACAACATTGATTATGACAAACTTAAGACTGCATACGAAAACAGTGCTAAAACTGGTTTAGAAGACATTCTAAAAAATGAGGTATTTGTTCGTTTAATTAAGTACGTAGAAAGTATTTGTTTTAATTGTAGGTGCCAAATGCTAAAGAAAAGGATCTTACCGAACTCTTAGAAATCTTAGACTGCTTTTTCGACCCACAAAAGAAAGCCGTACAACCGAAACCACGATTCTTTGCCAATCAGAATCGCCGTCCTAAAGTAACAAGACAAACACTAAATAAGGAAAATGACTCCAGTTTGAATAATAACACAACCGAAACTAGTAGTAATACGGCAAGTAGCGATGCTACTCCTCGAAGCGAAACTGGTCCAATTCAACAAATCGAGGCCACACCGACGATTGTGCAATAGCCTTTGTGCCTTATTGTTAAAAAAAGAAGTGCATTTATACATTGTTACCATGGTATTCAGAGTTTATAATTTTTCTTTCTTAACCAGCTGGAATTGGTAGTTGAGTTTTAAACAATTACTGAATTGTTTCTATATTAAAAGGAAAACTAATATTGCTTTTTATCATATATTTTCGATTGTTATAATGGTTATGTTGCGATTTTTTTAAATTTGTTAAAATATTTTTGTTAAGGGAAAGCAATTGCTTTAATATTGTTTTGTGATAAGCAGTGAATTATTTTTATTATAATTGTTTAATAAATTTATCAAAAAAAAGTTAATTTTATTAAATTACTGTAATAAACTTGTATAATCAGTTAGTAAATTAACGAAAGCTATATGATTTTCTCAAGATTTTCTTTAACAAAATAAAAATTGTCGTAAATTTCATACACGTAACTTGGCAACCTACTGTGAGGCTGCACATATCTGGAGTTTGGTCCTCTGTACTGCGACCTTCAGAGAGTTAAACTAAAGGATCCATAATGCAATCAGTCCTGAGAACTTTAAAAAAGGACTTAACTCCAGTAATTCCTCAAGATGGCACCACTAGTCGACGTTTTTGTGTATTTCTAGATCGATAGATGGCGTAGAATTTATATAGCTGTTTTAAAAAAAACTAGAAAGCCCAAATAAGCTTTTTTAATTGTGTACGTGTACGTACTTCGTATGTTTATCGCACTGGAATAATCTTAACACTGCCGTCTTTGAATTACGGAAATAACTCACCCACGATTTGTTTGTACCGTATTTATACACATTTTGGAACTTCTTCTCGAATGTTCTATACCTTTCGGTATACGTTCTAGAACATGGATAACAACTTCGGGAAGGCTCTTGAGTTTGAGAACATTTTACTGTCCTCTCCTTAAGACTGTTCTGTTGCAGAACAGGAGACTGGATGCGACACCGGTAGAAAGGATCGTGGCGATAGCGGCAGCTTCCTCCATTTCGGCAAATTCTATGGCTATAAAAGTAACAGTCAATGGACTTTTCCTGACCCGATATTCTTCTTGGTTGGTAACTACAGACCAATACTTAAACGCCTGCTCCTCGGAAGACGACCTCCAACATGTTTCGAACTGTCCTCCAATTCAGTTGATCTAAGCCACAACAAAGCTTGGGTACTGCCAATTTCTTAACATGGTGTAACTCCATTTCCCTCTTGAGATTCCATGATCTTCGACACAGATTTTTGTATAACGGCTTGAAAACTTTTCCGACTGCCGGTTGCTGTTTTCGTAATTCTTCTAGCTGCCCAAACTTCTTTTTAAACACGATTGCAACCTCTCTGGACATGTCCAGATCCTTGCTCACGCAATGTGCGATGGAGTAATCTTTTTGTGCTTGGAACAGGTCTTGTTTTTGCTCGGTGGTAACTCCGAACCTAGCTTTTTCAGAACCTCCGTATTTCATAAACTTCTCGAACTTCATTCCTTCGATTTGATTCCTGGTTCTGCTGATTATTACTCTGGTTCGGACATAAACTTGTGTATTGTGGTTATCGCCAGCAAACGGGGATAGACGATCGATGTGGACCACTTTTGGTTTGCCTCTGGGTGGTTTTCAGATGCGATATATAACGTCATTAGTACGCTGCACGACTTCATAAGGGCCCTCCCATTGCTTTTGCAGCTTCGGTGACATCTCCTTTGAGGATTATACAACCAGACCATGTCGCCAGATTGAAACCTACCATTCTGTGCCTTGACGTCATATCTAGTCTCCATCCTGTCGCTGGCAATTTGTGTTTTTACGAACTTCTTCATGTACTTCGTCTAGCTTCTTGGTCAGCTTGCTGACGTAATCTAGTCCAGCAACTTCTTTTTCCGGTCTTCGCCCAAATTCGAGATCGCATGGCAATCGTATTTCGAGACCGAGCATCACACAGGATGGTGTTTGACCTGTGCTTTCGTGAACGGATGATCGATATGCCATTAGGAAAAGGTGCATGTGCTTATCCCAGTCTATTTGGTGTTCGGACACTACCTTAGCTAAATACTTGCCCATTGTTTGATTCATCTGCTCAACCATGCCATCAAATTGAGGATGGAGAGGCGTCGTCCTAGTTTTCGTAATTCCCAACAGTCGGCAAACTTCTTGAAACAACCCAGACTCAAAATTGCGGCCTTAATCGGAGTGTAATTCCAACGGAACTCCAAACCGGCAGAAAAACTATTTTACTAATACGTCTGCGACTGTAGCTGCTTCTTGATTGGGTGTGGCGTAAGCCTCCGTCCATTTCGTGAAATAATCCATCGCCACCAAGATGTATTTATTTCCCGAATCGAATTCTGGGAACGGGTCTGCGATGTCAATCGCTATTCTTTCCAAAAGGCTTCCTACATTGTATTGCTTCATGAGTGCTATGCGCTTTCTCGCTGGACCATTTCCTGATGCGCAGTTCGTCCATTTAAGGCACCATATCATTACGTCTTCTTTGCAGTTTATCTAGCAGAATCGTTCTCGAACTTTTCCCAATGTCTTCTTATTGCCAAAGTGTTCTCCTGATGTACCAACGTGGAGATGCTTCAACACTTCTAAGACCCGGCTGTTTGGCACTACCAACTGTAGCCTGTTTCCCGTGCTCTCGACACTTTCTAAGGTTCGCTTTAGAAGACCGTCTTCTATTATCAAAGAGTCCCACTGCGCCCAGTACGTTTTGATGTTTCTGCCCAAAGCACTCACTTCTTCCCAGGTTGGTCGTCGGCCGCTTTCTTTCCAGTCCAGGAATAGTCTTATTTCAGGATCGTGTTCTTGTTCGCGACGTAACTGCTCAGGTTCCCACTCATTATCAACCATAGCAGTTCTCCGGAGGCATTACACTTTTTCTTAAAGTCGCGAACAATTGCTGCAGTCCGCCGGACATCGTCTTCTGGACAAGGCATCAGCGTTCCGATGACTGCTTCCGGCACGGTGGTCTGTGTTATAGTCATACTCTTGCAGTCTCCCGACCCATCTTGCCACTTGTCCTTCGGGGTTACGGAACTGCAGTAGCCATTTTAAAGCGGCGTGGTCTGTTCTCAGTAAAAATTTTCGTCCATACAAATACTTGTAGAAATGTTCGATGGACTTAACGACTGCTAACAGCTCCCTCCTAATCACGCAATAATTCCTTTCTGGCCTGGACAAAACCTTGCTAAAGTACGCGATAACTTTTTCTTGTCTATCTTGAACCTGCGAAAGGACCGCGCCTACGGCCAGATTGTTTGCGTCGGTATTCAAACTAATTTTCCATTTTCTCTTGAATAACTCAAAATCCGCAAAGTGACTAGGGCCTGTTTTATTTGATGGAAAGAATTTTCGCAGTATTCATTCCATCTAAATCTAAATTCTGCTCGTTCTTCCGTCAATTTCGTCAAAGGTTTGGCAATATTGGAAAACCCGGGTACAAATCGTCTATAATAGGTGCACAACCCAAGGAAACTTCGAACCTGATGTTTGTTGATTGGTTTTGGCCATGGTTGCACTGCTCGAATTTTGTCTGGGTCAGCCTTTACTCCATCGCTAGATACGACGTGGTCAAGGTATTGCACTTCCTTCTTAAATACGTGGCACTTCTTCGGGCTCAGTTTGAGGTTAGCCCCACGTAGTCGCTGGAACACTTCCTTCAAGTTGTTTAAGTGTTCTTCAAACGACCTTGCAACCACGATCAGGTCGTCCAGGTGAACCAAGCACGTCTTCCAAAACAATCCGCGCAAGATGGTCTCCATCAAACGGTCGAACGTTGCAGGAACGTTACACAAGCCGAAGGGCATCACAGTGAACTTCCACAAATCAGTTCCAATCGTAAAAGCGGTTTTTTCACGATCCTTGGGATCCAATTCTACCTGCCAGTAACCACTCTTTAAATCTGACGTGGAAAACCACTAGGATCCTGACAGTGTGTCTAACGTATCGTCAATTCTGGGTAAAGGGTAGTTATCCTTTTTGGTCACGTCGTTTAGCTGTCTGTAGTCTACGCAAAACCGCGTTGATCCATCCGACTTCTTTACGAGTACCACTGGGGATGCCCATGGGCTACTTGAAGGTTCAATCTCTCCATATTCGTAATTATTTGTTCGGCTTCTTCTCTTTTCGCCAAAAGAAGTCTGCGTGGATGTTGTCGTATCGGCCGAGCGTCTCCGGTATTAATGTTATGTTTCACCACGTTAGTTCTTCCTTTGGAGCCACTCTCCAGCGCGAACACATCTTGGTACTCTTGGATCAACACTTTAACTTTAGCCAGCTGGTCTTGACTGAGGTTTTGGCATTTAGTGGTAAGAATGTCCAATAGATGTTGAGGACACTTCTTCGGCGACCTATCTTCATTAGATTTCACGCATCTCACAGTTTGAGATACTGGCGTGCATTGACCTACCACGGTCTTCTTTTTCAACGTTACAGAATCTGAGTTGATGTTTAAGATTCTGACTGGCATCGTGTTTTACTGTATACTAAGTTTATCTATACATTCATTATTACAATGTTCGTACAACGTTAATTGTTTTATTTGGTAGTGTTTGCGTCGGCCACGTCTGCCGTTGTTGTCTATGTCGTTGGCGTTGTTGTCAAACTGTCATTTAATCATACATTCCATGTTTTATACTCGTACTAAAGTTCTGCCAACGAGTAGTCCCTTTTCAACTAAGCCGCCCTCCATTGGTTCAATCGCGCGTATGTAGCCTTCCCGGAGATTTCCATCCAGGCGTGCCATCACCACACTTTCAGTCCATACAGGCAGAGTCGCTTCTTCACTCAATAACTTTCACACGACTGCCTTCTCTGACGAATGAAAATAAATTTCTTCATTGTCGATCTTCAAGACATCGTTCTTCATATCCAAATGTAACCCATACTTCATTATCACGTCCATTCCAGGATAACTTTTTTGATGTCGGTTACCAGTACTTGATTGTCAAGTGTTCCATTTCTCAAACCAATGGTTACTTTGACTTGTCCGTGAGTAGGTATTTCTTCGCCCGTCGCCGTTCGAAGTCGCACCGTTACTGGTGATGTCTTCTCGTTTCCAACATGTCAGGACGAATAATGGTCTTCGTCGCTCCCGTGTCAACTAGTAACTGAACACTTCTTACATTGATCTTGCTATCGAGATAAATGCTATGCAATTGCTTCATTGCACTTGTTTTAGTTTTCCGGACGATCTTCTGGTCATCTTTTGGGCTTAGTACATCGTCGTCGTACGTGACCCACTTCTCCGCAGTTCCATAATTATCTGTTTTATTATATTGTAACGTTTATTAATATTAAAACTAATTTATTTATACTACAAATATATATACACGTTTATAACTAACCGAATTAATTAAATCTAAAGATATTTAATAAAAACACTTACACTAATTTCTATTGCACTATCACTTACACGAAGTCCTCGGATAACTTCTATTTATCTAAACACTTACACTTATTTACTTTAAAGTCACGTATAAGGTATATTTATCTCAAATACACGCGTTGATTACTTATTTATTTAAACTTGAATGTTCTTAACACTGCCGTCTTCACATTACGAGAATAACTGACCTATGATTTGTTTGCACCGCTTAGAATCCTGTGGTCTTCAGGGTTCCTGGTGCGTTGCCATCTGCGAAGTTGTCGATTTTTAGCGCGGATCATCTCTCTAATACGTAGCGATAGTTGTTGCGGGTCGGTGCTGTCCTTTGTGACGGATTTCGATGCGGCTTCGACGGCACTTCGAATAGCTAGCGTCAGATCGCTTACGGCTTGTTCCAGTTGTGCTTCGCAAGCAATGATTAGAACCTTAAGCAACAAACGCTCTATCTCGTAGGCTGGCCATACGATGAAGTTGTACTCTTCGGGTTGAATGACAGTCGGTTCGCCAAGTTGCAGCAACACAGGGTTGTGATCCAAACTCAGCTCTTGCACCCTCCACATCTCGTGATTTAGCCTGCAGTTCTGCATAACCACGATATCCAGTACGTCCGGTCTGTGGTTTACTTGAGTGGGATGGTAAATCGGCTCAATTGCTCCGTCTGCAATAACGTTGTGGCGTAGACTAGCGTAATTAAACAAAGTCAGTCCGTTTGGGTTAGTGCGTTAGTGCGACTGTTTCAAGATGGATGTTTCGATTGAGGTCTCCAACAATGATCGTTGCGATGTTTTTGTCGAAAACGGCATTGAAATCCGCTTCACGTAACGAGCTTCCTGGTACATTGCAAAGTCCGGTTCATCTTGCGTTGTTGGCGTGGCTGTTGTGGTTGCTGCCACTGGAATTAGTGCCGGGATACTCTGCGAGGCGGTAGCTCTAGCGAAGCTAATTCCTTATCTGACTTGTTTTAGAGGGGCTGCTGACCTGTGTTTCGGGTGCGCCGAGAATCCCATGTAGTTGGCCGGATGTGCTTCCTTCAAATGCAGCACGTTGCCGGGCCGTCTCCGCGCGTCATTTTTGCAGACGGATGTGAAATGTTCTTGTCCACATTTTACACATCTCAGAATTGCTCTGCAGCAATTTTGGGCGTGGCCAAAACGTTGGTACTTGTGGCATTGCCTAAAGCAGCATTGACGGCCTTACGCCATGCTTTTGGTATAAATAGGCCCGTACACAAAATTTTTCGCTTTTCTTATGAACAAGGCGATCGCGAACCGGCAGACATATTTGTAACTAACGCTAGGGCTTTACTTTTGCGCTTACCTGCACAACCTATTCTTCATGACGGTCACAAATTAGACGGCAAAGAATATAGCGTGACGAAATCACATCTTTTAACAACCTAATAGAACACGCCCGATCTCTTGAAAAATCGAGAATATAAACCTCAACCTGATTTGAAACCAAGGCTAAGATGTAATTTTTGCAAACACTTTGACCATAATCAGTCTGAGTGTAGGAAGATACGAAAAACCAACACAGAATCTCCTAAAACTTTTAGTGCACCAACCGCTGAGGTTGTATACCAATCGTCGTCGGCTATAAAGGGTTTCGGTTGCAGCAGCTTGGACTTTGTTAGGTCTAATTGTCCGACTTGTCGACACAAAAACTCATCAACCGCACGGATAACTGTAAATGATGCGGCGTCGATTGAACTTATGTTAACGGATGCAGGAGCAGCCAATACGAGACCTCTTCTCGCCATAACTGTGAGTGGTTTAAGAAGCTTAGCATACATTGATACCAGAGCAAAATGCAGTATTACCGGTCATCGATTGTACAAACATTAGATGGAATAAAGGATTCCTTACTCTGTAAGTAACATACAAAACGTCCTTGCGGATGGGGAACCAAAAAAACGCAGTACCACATTTTTTTACCTGCGATGTTATAGTAAAAGATCGTTGTGTAAAGACTACGTTTGTGGCGATATCCGAGCCTACGACTGATAAAACAATTTAGGCGTAGATTTTAGTGCCACAGCAAATATGATTATTGAGATTGCACGGATGCAATAGTCTTTTGCAGATAATCGTTTAGAATTATATGATTTCTTGGATGAACCTCACTCCCGGGAAGTGTCGATTTATTTGGAGCCACTTTACGTCCAGACGAGGGGACTTGTAGTTGGTTTCAAAGATTTATACCAGACTTCGCCAGTGTTTAACGTCCTTTCAGCTCCCTAACGCGAAAAAAATTTCACTTTTGTGTGGGAACGCGAACGACAGGACACTTTCGATATTCTGATGAAACGGTTGCTAACTTGTGGCCCAATTTTGCGTCAAGCTTACTATTAGCTGCCGTATATTTTGAAGACAGACGCAAGCTCATATGCTATTGGTGCATGTCTTCTCCAGCAGGAGGGACCGGTAGAATATGCGAGTAGACTTCTCTCGTCAGCCCAGCGTAACTATAGTACCACAGAGCACGAAGCGTTAGCAGTTGTCTATGTCTTTCCGTTTACCGAGCGACCGGTTAGCTAAGTGGGCGTTAACTTTACAAATATACGAACTTCAGATAGAATACCTACCAGGCAAACATAACGTTGTGGCTGATATGTTATCTCGACCGCCGTGCACCGAGGCAACAAATGTTTCCTGTGGAATATGTCATGTAACTGTTATGATGCCGCGCACATCACCTCAAGACCTCCGAGAAAAGCAATTGGAAGATCCAAGCGCACGGCAGATTATTCGGGGGTCAAAGTAGGAGCGTTCTCGTCGCGACCCCTGTCAGATCTTTAATCTGCAAATCCTACTACTCACCTTAACCAAACAGCGTTACTATGCCTACCAGCACAGTGCATCAGTGTCACCCCAAAGGGCCCTTTCCAGGGCTGGCACTGACTGTCATCTCTGCTAACTTCGAGGGGCTCACAGGAGCCAAACAAGACATTATGGCAAAAATCTGCACAGACCACAAATGTCATGTGCTCTGTCTGCAAGAGACCCACCGAGGCCAAAACAACAACCGCCCACGGATCCCTGGTATGAAGCTAATATTAGAGTGCCAGCACGAGAAATACGGTAGCGCCATCTTCACGAAGAGCGATCTCATCGTCAAGACGGCCAACATGTCTCAAGCCAACAACATCGAAATCCTGACAGTGGAACTGGACAGCATCTCTATCACCTCGGTCTATAAGCCACCCGGGAACGGTTTGACTTCGCTAAACCGCTAAACTTCGATCGGAACAAGACTCACATCATCATCGGTGACTTTAACAGTCACCACGTCAACTGGGACTACGCCAAAACAGATGAAAATGGCGACTTGGTTGAGACGTGGAGCGATGCAAACCACCTCAGTCTAATCCACGACCCCAAACTCCCGAAGTCCTTCAACAGTTCTAGATGGAAACGGGGGTACAACCCAGACCTAGCCTTCGTAAGCAACAACATCGCTGACCTCTGCAGTAAAGCCGTGCTGGAACCCATACCACACACACAGCACAGGCCGATATCCATTAGCGCATCACCAGCAGTCACACCAATCACGGCCCCATTCCGCCGCCGTTTCAACTTCAAAAAAGCAGACTGGACAGGATTTGCAGAGGACCTGGACACGAAAGTGGCAAACATCGAACCGTCACAGACCAACTACAACCTGTTCGTTGACGCCGTACGTACTGCATCCAGAAAGAACATACCACGAGGATGTAGAACCAGCTGCGTGCCAGGACTCTCCCATGAGATGATAGACGAATATCAGAAGTACCAACAGCTATTCCAAGCAAATCCGTTCTCGGATAGCACCATTGTATCTGGTACAGAACTAGCACTAAAGATACAGGAAGAAAGACAGAAGTCATGGCAAAACATGATTGAAAGTGTGGACATGACCCACAGCAGTAGGAAAGCCTGGCTCACCATCAAGAAGCTAAGCAACGACCCCAAAAAGGCTGAACAACACCATAATGTCACTGCAAACCAGGTTGCAAGCCAACTCCTTCTAAACGGGAAAGCACCAACTAAACAACCTAAGATGAGGATCAAGCGACAACCTGGCAAAGAAAACAACAGCTTCAATACCACCTTCACCATGGAAGAGCATCTACATACATCTGTATTAAGAACCTGAAAAATGGTAAAGCGGCTGGAATGGACGACATTTGCTCAGAACAAATAAAACACTTCGGACCAAGGACAAGAGAGTGGATATTAGAGCTGTTTAAGAACTGCTCTTCTTCATATAACATCCCGAAGCTATGGCGGCAGGCACGCGTCATTGCCCTTCTAAAACCGGGCAAAAACGCCTCGGACCCCAAAAACTTCAGACCAATATCACTTCTCTGCCACCTCCACAAACTCTATGAACGTCTCATCCTGAACCATCTGTCTCCCCTGATCGAAGAACACCTAATCCCAGAACAAGCTGGCTTCCGCCCGGGCAAATCCTGCACGGGACAGACACTCAACCTCACCCAGCACATAGAAGATGGTTTTGAAAAAGGGAAAATCACAGGCGCAGTATTTGTAGATCTCTCAGCTGCATACGATACTGTGAACCATAGGATGCTCCTCTAGAAGATCTACGACATGACACACGACTACCATCTAGTGCAAGTCATCAAATCGCTATTGGAAAACAGACGATTCTATGTAGAACTCTGCAAGCAGAAGAGCCGGCAACAGAACGGCCTCCCTCAGGGAAGTGTGCTAGCACCGACCCTCTTCAATATCTACACCAACGATCAGCCCATCCACTCTAATTGCAGGAGTTTCTTATATGCTGACGATCTGTGCGTCACAGCACAGGAGAAAGAGTTCACCACCATCGAGAGAGTCCTTACATCTGCTTTATCGAACCTCTCAACCTACTACAGCAAGAACTACCTGAGACCAAATCCGACCAAAACACAGGTAACTGCTTTCCATCTGCGCCATCGGGAAGCAAACTGGAAGTTACGCATCACCTGGAATGGTACGGAAATAGAACACCACCAGAACCCAGTGTACCTCGGAGTCGTCCTCGACCGGACCCTGACTTATAGGGCCCACGTGGAAAAGACGAAGGGGAAAGTCAGCGCTCGGAACAATATCCTCAGAAAACTGGCCAACACCAAGTGGGGCGCCAACCCGACCACCCTGCGCTCTACTGCACTCGCACTCCACAGCAGAATTTGCGTGCCCAGTTTGGGAGCGGTCATCTCATGCCAAAAAACTCGACCCGGTGCTCAACGAGAGCTGTCGCTACATCACGGGATGCCTGAAACCGACACCCATCAACAGCCTCTACCTATTAGCCGCTATTGCTCCACCAGACATAAGAAGAAATGTAGCGAGTAAGCGGGAAAAACTGAGACAACTAGAGGACCCCAGACATCCATTGTACGGCCATACCAACGTCGACAAACGCCTAAAATCCCGAAAAAGCTTCATACCCGAGAAACCCCTGGACTCAACAGCTAAAGCAGCGAGGTTGGATTCATGGCGCGAACGCGTTAAAAACACCGACGCAATCGACGGTACCAGCCTAGAAGTGGGAGAACACCTACCCGCTGGCGGTGATCTGGACTGGACTACGTGGAAAAGCCTAAACCGCCTACGCGCTAAAACTGGCAGATCCAAAGTCAACATGACCAAGTGGGGGTACTCTAGCGACAGCGTTTTATGCGACTGCGGGGAAAGACAGACCATGGAACATCTTCCGATCTGCCGACTCCTCGACGAAAAATGCACCATGGAGGACCTCACCGCAGCTACCGACAGGGCCATAGCCTGTGCCCGCCACTGGAAGGACATATGAAACTTTTGGTTTAAGGACTCGAGAAGAAGAAGAAGGCAGATTATCAAGTGTTTCGAATCTCAAAAGGCAGACACCGCTGATTATTCTCGATGCACGGGTCGAGGATATGTTATGACGCAGGGCGTCCTCTATAGATACTTATCTGATGGTGAAACCGAAGAAGCACAGTTAGTCATACCTAACTCAAGCGGATGCCGGACATTATGGTGGTGATAAAACCATCGCTAAAGTTAGTGCTAGGTATTACTGGCGTACACTGAGGCGTGACATAGCCAACCATGTTCGGAAATGTTTGGAACGTCAAAGATTTAAGCCAAGCAATCTGAAACCGGCAGGACTGCTACAAACCCTAGTGCTTGCCCAAAGGTTCGAGAAGCTTGCTATAGATCTGTTTGGGCCTTTGTCGAATGGTGAACATAGAGAAGGTTGTAGATACCGGAACTAAATGAATGGAGTTATTCGCTTTGAAACAGGCCACCGTCCAGATCTATGCCCGAGTACTGATCGATGAAATATTTCTCCGATATGGTACTCTTAGACGTATAATCAGTGATAATAGTGTTCAATTCATTGGTGACGCGATGCAAAAGGTTACCTATTGTTTGCGTATAAAACGAAACCTGATTCCTCTTTATCATCCATCTTCGAAACCAGAGAAATTACGAAACAAGGATTTGAAGACGTAATTATCAATATTAGTACACGAAGGTCACACAAGATGACCCCAGTGTACCTATCCTTTGCAAGCTAAATGCGTACTCCGATGAACGTGCATCATGACCTTCGCACTATCGTCGATAATCAAAACGTAGAAGTAGATATAACGCCGTATCTCCGTAAGTTAGCTGGTACTCTCTGTACTGCCCGTGAGACAAATGAACTACGACAAGACGCGTCTAAGCGGTGTTCAGGCTTACGGCATAGGATAGTCGCTTCTTATGAATCTGGTGACAAAGTTCTCGTGGACGTGCACGCGTTATGTGACGCCGCGAAAGGATATACATCGAAGTTCGCACCTCGCCGAGATGGACCGTATCTCATAAAGACTCAGTGTTCGCCGACCACGTATAAAATCGCGAGTGTCAGCAACCCAAACGAGATAATTGGATCTTATTATGTGTCCACGCTTCGACCTTTGGAAGACGACAACAACAATGAAGTATTTGCTCCTATTTGTCCAATCAGAAGTCGAGGACGACCCAAGATTCATCAAAAAGTTGTCATCAAACAGTGACAGCAACTCCAGAAGTAGTCACGACGGTGAAGTCACTCAGTAAGGAACGTTTTGTCCGCCGACGACAACCAAAATGTGTAGGGGAATGTTGTCGTACATCAACAATAAACCTAATTTCGTTCGATTTGTCGAGGGGCACTACCACGAAACAAAATTTGGATGTCGTCCGGGACAGTAATTCCATCCAAAGACGGGAGGATGTAGCAACCCTTTTCCGGGTGCGTCACTGGAAAACATAAAACGATCATATACAGACCGCATCATGATTCGGCAGTCATGTAACAACCAAATTGCGCTACGGTTCGTTACGTACGCGAGTACCTGTTCTTCGTGCATTGCAACGGATCTTCACCGTTCGACGTTTAAATTTGGCCTGATGAAGTGGTCACATTGAGACCACGAAACGTCACCGTAACCACAAGAAAACGGTTTTTTTTAAACAAACATAACAGCTACACCTATTTTGAAGGCTCTTCTACTAAGAGAAGAAAAATAAAGAAATATTACAAGTGTGGAATACTAAATTCAAAGAAAATAATGATGTCAGAATTAAAGTGGTTTACGTCTCCCCCAATATAAAGAGGAACCACTTCTTGGACATTATCAACGAGTAGGAAGCAAAGATAGGCAGAAAGGAGCCAGTGATATTGGCAAGATACGTAAACTCCAAGCACGTCATTTGGCGATCGACGTTTACAGATTGGAGGGGAGAAGTCGTCGTGGAATTAGCAGCGTGCCGTGGACGTGCACTAACGTTCGTAAGGGGAAACCAGCAATCAGGAATTGACGTTACTCTGGTGAGTGAAAGATGGATCAATGAGGTGATGCAAGAAGGAACGTTAAGTAGTCATAACGTTGGGTATGACATAAGGGTAATAAAGGTGACTGTAAATGTAGGAATGAAGGTAACACATTGAGAACGAATGAGGAAGCTTCAGAAAAAGCTAGAAAAAAGAATGGAAGTATTCAGATGGAATGTGGGAGGGGACGAATTGGGAGCGAAAGAGCGGACAAGCATCTTGTGATCTGAGGACGGATAATTTTGGGAAGAGAAAAAATCGGCCGAGATTTCGGAGATCATGAAAAAGATAGTAGAAATAGTACCCATAAGGGTCTACCAGGTGAGGAGCAGAAGGAGCTGGTTTTAGTTGGTATGCTCGTGTACATATCCTGGGAAAAAAGGCGTTGATTGCAATGTCGTTGAACCTCGGAGATTTCAGTGAAGATTGTTAAGAGACACTGGAAGGTTAGCAGCATTGGGAATAAAGCATTGATAAAAATTGACGTAGTTGTTTAGCGGTTTCAGTTTTTGAAGACTTGCCGAAGAGTCTCCATTAACATTTTGCACAATGTTGGGGTTACCTGGCAAATAGCAACTAGTTTTATTAAATTGCCAATAATAACCCAGTGGATTGTAAAACACATAAGTGGTTCAATTGACCCCAACAGGTAGACGAACCTAAGTAAAAAGACCCAATAATACACAAACTATAACAAAGATTATATTCAAAATACATCACAAAATTATTAACTGAACTGGCACTTTGATATTATAAACCATTAGTCTTCTCTTACAAATTTAATCTTATAAAAATTACAGTTACAAAAATATAAACCACATCACGTGGCTAATTACTCTTATAAAATATATGTAACTCTTAATATTATTTTAAACAAAAATTATTCTTTAGCATCACCAATTCCATCAGCATTTATAGCAAACATAGCTTCTGCTTCCGGAAGACAAGGAGAATCATATATTTTGCAAACGCGAGTCTCGCCCCTTCCTTTACGTAGAAATAACCTAGTAGTTGAGGCATGTGCTATGATATTACCCCCAATAGGTTTCTTAGGATCTGCGTTGAACATGGATGCACCATCTACTTGAGCAACCACTTGGTTCGTAATTACAACACCAATACCAAACTAACGATATATGTTAAGTTTAAATGAAATGGAAAAGATTAACTACTTTACCTCATCGGCTAGACGCAACAACATCCTTAAGAAACGTGCTAAATGCATTTGACGAGCAGATAATTCACCTCTACCAGAGTAATCAGTACGATATAAAGAAGTGGCACTATCAACAATAAGTAATGCATATCTAGATTCGGTCATCATTGCTGATGCTTGGATAAGTAATTGGGTTTGATGATCTGTATTATAAGCACGTGCATATGCAACATTATCTAAAACTGTTTGTCCAGGTATTTTAAACCTTTCGGCATTTGCTATAAGTCGCTCAGGTCTAAATGTACCCTCCGTGTCGATGTATAAGCATTTTCCCTCACCACCGGATTGTTCCATTGACAACTACAACGACCTCGCCTTATCAAAGCAATTTACCTATAAAATATTTACCTGACATGTTACAGCAAGCGTATGACATAGCTGTGTTTTACCCGTTCTAAATTCTCCAAATATTTCAGTAATTGAACCCGTTTCTATTCCACCTCCCAATAAACGATCCAATTCTTTAGAACCAGTTGTGAGTACTATGATTTCAGACCTTTTACGATGAAAATCAGTTGCAGTCGTAAATCCCATAGGAACAAGTTTCGAAGCCTCATCTATCATTTTATCTGCTTTAGCTTCGGAAATACCTTTGATGGTCATTAAAAACTTTTTCGGAGCAAATGCTACCGATTCAACAGTGTGATAACCAGCATCCTCTAATTTTTTTATATCGGTCGCCGTTATGCCATTTCCCTGAAAATGTATGTTACTTACGATGATCAATTACAATGCATACATACTTCTAAGCGTGAAACAAGTTGAGGTCCTCCATCGACACAGTCATTATCTACAGTGGCCGTAGAATCTATTGCGCTTACATTCATTTCAAATTTCTAGTTGGACAAATACTTAAGACACTGTTTTTAATCAAATTCATATGCATGTATATTATTAAAGATTTCCACTTAAATTAAAGAATATAAGAAACTTTATAAATTTTATAATGAAACAATTTTCTTCTTAAAAAAAACTTTATATTAACTTTAGTTTATACTACTCGTTTTCAAAATATTCGTTAACATGAAAATGGCATCAATAAATCAACGGTACCAACCAAACGACCAAACCAAAGTTACCAACACCAAAAAAAGTTAATCCCTAAACTACATTTTATCAAATATTCGTAATTAATCATTGTCTCTTATTTAGGATTATTTATAATTTGAATCAGAGAACCTTGTACCACTAAAACCTTATTTGATAGATTTCTTTTGCTAAAATGTATTTCGAAATTTTAAAATCAATGGCCGCATTCAGGTAGACTCAGCCACTGATAGCGGTTGAGAAAAAGCATAGGACGCTCAAATATCTATTAAATTATCAATAGAATAATTATTAAAACCTGTTGTTTTTTAAAGTATGTAGCATTTAAAAAAAAATTATTTGTATCGATCGCCTAGAAAAAAATTATAGAATTTTAAAAGCGCTGAGAAAGTAAGCGGACCAAAATTTTGTGAAAAATATTTAAATGAACCAAAATTTAAAGAAAAACAATCGAATCAAACAAACGAAATTACCAAATATACAATAACAGTACGACTTTCTAACTATAAGATGTTTCGATCTTTAAAAAAAATGGTATATAAGTTTAACTTTATTCATTGCCATTTGGCTTACAAATTTGGTCATGTTGTCTATACATATATATTACATTTTCTTATCCCTTCTCCCCCCTTAACTTTTTCCTCCTGCTCCATACTTCCTCCATCCATTCCGCTCCTTTTCCGTTTTCATCTAAGATATCCACTGTTTTCATCACCTCTTCTCTTAGTTCCCTGCATCTCTTTCTCATGTGGTTCAGATCTTCCATTTCTTCTCCACATAGCCTGCACAACTTTTCTGGTTCTTCCTTCCAATATTTGTTCCCTAACTCCTCGTTGCCACATCTGAACCTTGCCTCTCTTTTTTACTTTTGTTGTTTTTAATGTCACTGTCTTTTAAATATTCCGGCACCCCTTCACCCTTGATATCTTTATAATTCCTATTATATCTGCTCTCTTTTATCTTTGTCCATCTTTCTTGTTTTTTTATGTCTCTATCTCTCCTTATTATTTCTTCTCTTGTCCCTACCCCCTCTTCTCTTAATCTCTCCACTTCTTCACTCGCGTACCCGTTTCTTTTGTAATACTCTTCTCTGCCCTCCTGTCCGTACTTCACTTTCCCTCCCTTTATCTCTTTCCAACAGTCTTGCAGAATTTTGCAATCTGTTCTTTCCCTCATTTCTTCCTCGTATTTTATTGCTCTTTTTCCTGTCTCAATCCTTATTTTTTCTATCTGAACCTCCTCTCTCACAATATACCCCGGTGTATCCCTGTCCAATCCTAACACCCATCTCCAGTATTTTTCCTGTAGCCCCTCTACCTCCCTCCACTCCTTCCAGCCCCATATTTCCGCTCCATACATTACCACCCACTTTATTAATTTTCGAACAGCAATTTTCTTTTTATATCCATCTTGAAAATTCTTTCCCCCACACCCCATACTTGTCCTATTAGCCTGTTTCCTTTCTTCACCCTTTCCTTTATGTGTTCTTCCTCTTTATTATCCTGTTTCATCGTGTAGCCCAGGTATGTAAATTCCTTCACTTGTTGCACTTTCTCATCACTCCATCTCCACTCCTCTCTTTTTCTTTTCTCCCCTCCTTTTCTAAATATCATTATCTTTGTTTTCTCCGTGTTTACTTCCAATTCTTTTTTTTTT
Source organism: Aquatica leii (assembly GCA_035610365.1). Classification (NCBI taxonomy): domain Eukaryota; kingdom Metazoa; phylum Arthropoda; class Insecta; order Coleoptera; family Lampyridae; genus Aquatica; species Aquatica leii. The sequence goes on from CM069432.1 coordinate 7,710,063, forward strand.
TCATATATTTTTCTAGCGTTTTCATCATCTCTTTCATTTCCTTTTCCTCCTTAGCCACCAGCACTATGTCATCCGCATACGCCAACGACCATACCTTAGCTTTCCCTACCACTATCCCTCCTGTCTGTTGTCCTCTCATTGTCTCTTCCAGATCCCCCGTATATACCGAGAACAGGCTTGGGCTCAGTGGACATCCCTGCCTCAACCCTCTCTTTGTTATGAATTTCTTACTCTCTTCCCCATTCACTTTAATCCTGCTTCTCGTTTCATCGTATATTTCCTCTATTCTTTGTATTAATCTTTCATTGATTTTTTTTCTTTTCATATATTCCCACAGCTTTTCCCTATTCACTTTGTCAAAAGCAGCTTTTAGGTCTACGAATAGTGCTACCATTTTCCCTCTTTTTTTCTAGTTCTTTATTTGCTAAGTGTTTCATTATATATATGTTGTCTATCGCCCTTCTTCCTTTTCTGTATCCCGCTTGTCCGTCTGGTACCAAAAATTCTTTCCTCTATTTCCTTCTGTAATCTTTCTTGCAGTATTGTTGCGTACAATTTGTATGCCGAGCTCAGTAATGTTACCCCTCTATAATTCTCGACTTTCTTTTTTTCGCCTTTGTGATGTATTGGGCATATTATTCCCTCTCTCCATGTCTGTGGGAATCCTTCCTTTTTCCATATTTTCTTTATTATTTCCGTCATGCTTTTTGCTACATTTTCTCCCCCGTATATCCACTCTTCTCCTTGTATCCCATCTTCTCCTGTCGCCTTTCCTTTTTTTATATTCTTTATCGCCTCTATTACTTCTTCCTCCCTTATTCTATCCCTATCTCCTTCTTCTTGTCTTACTACCGCGTCTTTCCTTTTTCTTTTTCCTGCTTTTGTTCTTCCCCTCCCAACAGGTTCCGAAAATATATCTCCCATTCTTTAATTTTTATTTCCTTTGTCGTCCTGTTTTTTCCTCTGCTTCTTTAGGTACTTCCATACATCTTCTTCCGTTTTTATTCCTTTAATCTGCTCCTCTTGTTTCTTTTTGTTTTCCTCCTTCTTTCTATCGCATGTTTTTGTATATTTTTACTGCTTCTTTGTATTCTTTTTTTCTTTCTTCCCTTTTTCCACTGTCTTAATGCCCATCTTGCCTTTTTCTTTGCTTCCTTGCATTCTTTATCCCACCATTTCTTCCATCCAGTTTTCTCCCCCTTCCATTTTCTAAATCTGACTCTCTCTGTTGCTTTCTCCATCATCTCTCTCATTTCCTCTACACTTTCTTGTACTTCCTTCCCTATCCATACCGTTTTCCCTATTCTCTCTTTATATCTTTTTATACTCTCTTCTGTCCACTTTTTTTTAGTTATGTACTTCTCCTCATCCTCTCTCTCTTCTCTTTCCCTTCCTTCCATTGTCAATTCCAGTGGTTGATGGTCTGACTCTACTCTTTCTCCCACCTTAAATGTTTTTACCTTTTCTGCGGCCTCTTTATTTGTCATTACAAAATCTATTATTGATTCTCCCCTTCCTCCTATGTGCGTAAATTCCCCCTTTCCATCATCTTCTCTGTTCCCGTTCATTATTTCCCACCCTTTTTCGTTGCACAATTCCAGCAGTTCCTCTCCCTCTTTATTTATCACCTTGTCCTTTGTTTGTCTCTTTTCCGTCCCTTTTCTTTCTTGTATTCCCCCCTCTTCCTCTATTCTTGCGTTGAAGTCCCCTCCTACTATTATAAATCCTTCTTCCCTCTCATCTATCATCTCTTCTAAGTTTTTCCTTGTCTCTTTCATTCTACTGCTATAAACCGTCACCACTTTTATTTTTGTTTTTCCCCACTGCATGTTCCTTTCTACAACTCCTCTTCTCTGTTGCACTTTCTCCTTCTTTTCCTGGTTCAACCATTTTTTTCTTATTCCCGTTATTATACCCCTCTTTGCTCTCCCTTTTTCTTTTTCTCTTTCTGCATGTTGCACCACCCACTCAAATTCCTCTGGCAACTCTTTTTCCCACCACTCCCATTCTTTTTCTTCCATCCATGTTTCCTGTAATCCCACTACATCCTGTTCTTTGATGTACTTCTAGAAATCATGTTCCTTGTTTTTTATTCCTGCTACGTTCCAAAACAATACTCTTAGCTCACTCACCTCCCCCCGTGCTTCTTCCTTACTTTCCTTTTTTCTCCCCTCTTTTTCTTTTCCATTTCCATCTCTCATTATTCCTTTTCTTTGCCGTTTCGTCAACTTTCTCTCCTTTACCACCCCCCCTTGCCCTTTAGTTTTTTGCCTAAAGAAAAACAATCGAACCAAACCAACCAAATTACCAAATATACAATAACAGTACGACTTTCTAACTATAAGATGTTTCGATCTTTAAAAAAAATGGTATGTTAAACTCATTTAACGAACCCCAAAATTTTCAAGTCAGACTTTTGTTCTTCTGAAAATTAACGTAGAAAAGCTAAACTGCTCAAGCGTAGAAACTCAGATTTAACACATATCGTAGTTAAGTTTAGTTATGTCGTAACTGTAGCTTTGCAAAATTTCAGAACCAAAAATTTGACTAGAGTAATTTCGATTAATTTGGGAAGAATTTCCTATGAAAACAGTAATATTTTGTGCAAATAATAAAAAAAAAGCTAAATACAAAGATCCAAGTCAACCAGATTGTGTTGTTATTACATCACTTTTATGTTATTTAAGTAACGTATATTTTATATGTAAGTTTTTAGTTTCATTTAATAATTTGTTAAAACTTACATTTACACGCAAATACGGAACGATAGTAACACAAAATAGCGGATTGGAAAGAGAAGAAATTAAAAAGGAATGAATGCTTACGAGAATTTTAAAGATACCTGAAAAATTGCACCATTTATGTACAGCCTGAAATAATGTCAGCAAAACAGACAAGAATGTGGAGACTTTCATTGAAAAATTGCGCCTCTGGGAGAAGATCAGCTGAACGCAAACAAACTATACAAAAAAAACTCAAATCCAATGGGTGGCCGTTTAAGAATCCCAGTCAAAATCAGTCAGAAAAGTCAAACATGGAATGTTTTAAATGTGGAAAAGGCACACAAAAAAATTCTGCAGAAGGAAGCCGTGCGCTAAGTACACGCATTGCAAGGAAAATTGTCCCTGTTAATACTTGTAAGCCAAAAGGAATCGCCGAGCGGAAATAAAAACGAATGAACAATAAATTGGAAACGCGCAAAATAGTAAAGTTTTGATAACTATGATCGATTTTGTCAAATTTGAGGATCTAGTCACTATTGCTATTGGCGATGCTACTGAATTACAAAGAGACTGAAAAAGGGAGGCTGAGTTAGAGAAATTTTTTGTTTGTCCCGAAGGTGACCTTCAATCTATTCTTCGTTGCACGAATTCAAAACCTCAGATGGAACGGAAACTATCGCAGTTGCCGAACGTGTTGGACTACTATCCAAGATGAGGTTTTGCACATCCGAATGTGTGCTAAATGACTACTTTTATCAAGACCTGATTTCATCTACGTCGATCTGTGCGAAATGAATCTATTGTCCTAGGGAAGAAAAATGATTTCTCTCAGTTCGGAACCGCATACTTCTTGAAGACGAAAGATATGAAAGATATCTTTAAAATTGAAAGTTTACTTACACATGATTGGAAACTAAGAATCAAATGCTAGAAGTCAGATAATGAAACAGAAATAAAAACCACCAACATTGAACAAGAATTTGGTATCCGTCATGAAAAGTCAGTGGTGTACTCTCCACAACAGAATGACAAGATCGAAAAAGAGATGAGTACAGTCGTAGAATTAGCTCGTTGTGCCATTGATGCACGAGGTCTGGAAGAAGATGTATAAGGTGAATCCGTTAACTCTACCGTATTTGCACTAAATCAGACTGAAACTAGCACGGTGCAGAGCATAATACGTCCTGCAGATCTGTGGTTTTGACAACAAACTCTACAATTTTTGGTGTCGATGAAGACGACGTTCGCCATTTGTAAGTTAATGATAAAAGTACAAACGAATCTCTCTCATAGACTTTTCAGGAACGTTCAACAAAACGTGGGTGCTCGATCACTTATTCCACCAACGTTTCTGGTTCTAACTATACAAAACAACTGATGAAGAGTTGTCTCCAAGAATTAGTTTTTGGGCCGACTTTGTGGAACGTAGTTATTGGTTCTTTACTCAAACGAGACTTACCTGATAACTGTGACATTTTATGCGAACGTTATCACTATCACAGTGTCCGCAGACTACAGGCAAAATCAAAGTAGTACCTAGACATTTTGACTTGCTGAGTTGTCAACAACAAATTGACACTCTCAGCTGACAAGATTAAATACAAGGTTTTTGACTCCTTTGTTGAAAAAGCATCTCTCACTTATGTTATCCCATAGTTAAGACGCTCTCATAAAAAATGGGTCCAACAAAAAATCCACCCAAACAGCAATGTAAGCTTGTATCAAGATTGCACCAAACTTGTCGTGACAACTATAAAACTTGCAGCAATATTGTCGTGACAAGTTTGGAGACTTGCAGCAAGTTTGCAGCAAGCTACTCAAATTTCGTGTGTCGTCAAAGTTGCCAATATTACCAATATTGCTGTAAACTTGCAGCAAGATTTGTAAACTTGGCAAGGAAAAAGCAAGCTAAAAGCAAACTTGCTGTAAGTTTACATGCTATCTGGGCATACACGGACCGCAGAAGAAGGAGAAACAAGCTGAGGCTGCAACATACGTTTACTTAAATTACTTTGTCGGAGTAACTAATATTAAAGACGCTTTCATAAAAAATGGCTAGTACATAAAACTTGATACACCTACTGCAGAAAAAGAGAAAACAAGCTGAGTTTGCAACATACGCTTACTTACCATACGTTGCCGGAGTAACTGATAAACTAAGGAAAATCCAAACTGATTATGGCATGCATAAACAGTCTGAAAATATTGACAAATCGCCAACCAGTGCAGCTCATCTGGATACCAAAAGACCAAAATGTAAAGGGTAACCTAATGGCGGACGCACTAGCAAAAAATGGCATAACAGGGACATATATCGGACCTGAACCCGTTTTCGGAATCGCATACGAGACCTGAAAAGAAATAATTCGTAGCAAACTTGCAGGGGAGCATAAACAACTATGGAAAAACTCTTCAGGAATGAGGCACACAAAACTGTTCTTTACAGAGCCACAATTAAACAATTAACAAACATATGCACAAAATGAGACTGCAAAGTAGACCTCTATGCCGCGGATGCTTGAATGAAAAACGACGAAACTCCACAGTATCTGCTGTGCAAATGCGAAATGAGTTGGAAAAAGCCCCTTGGAATAAACTTCTGGACTTCATTGACGAAACAGAACTGATGAGGGGTAATAAACCAAAGGTGCCAAAAGGGCCTAGGAGTCTACAATGCAAAGGCGCTAGACGAACCACCTCTTAAATTAAATTAAAAAAAAGGAAAACTCTAGCAACAAAAAAGATCGATACACAACACTGTGTGGAAGATAGAGCCTCATACCACTTAATAAAAAGATCCCAACACTACACACCAAGAATATTTACAAACTAGAGGGCATGTGCGGTAAAAGTTATATCGACCAAACGCAAAGAAGTATTCCGAGTAGCTGAACGAAGTCGGTGAAAGGAATTTTTGTAGGATACAACGTGGACTAATATCTAGTTACAAGATTTGCATTCCACGTAAAAGAGATATTGTCAGTTTCGAAAACGTAATCTTCAACGGAAGGTATGGAACTGTTTCTTCGATGCAAATCGTGACAAGTGCTGCAAGTCGATCAAATGAAAATCCAGAGGAAAAACTCGATACAATCGAATTACTTGAAAACGACAGCAGTGGCACTGATGAAAGGTATGAAACAATTTGAAGTTGAGATGATCTAGTCATGTCTGATAAACAGAAGTTGGTTGAACAGCAGTCACAACGAACGGACCACCAGTAGCACACAAACCACGCAGGTTAGCACCAGACAGGCTGGAAGCGACACGAAAAGAGTTCCAAGCCATGCTACAACTGGGAATCGCACGACCCTCCTCCAGTCCGTGGGCATCGCCACTACACCTAGTTCCCAAAAAAACTAGCGAATGGAGACGATGCTGTGACTACAGGGCACTTAACGCGAGGACAATCTTAGACTGGTACCCCATCCCACACATCGAAGATTTCTCCCATGACCTGGCAGGAAAGACCATATTTTCGACGATAGACCTAGCCAAAGCATACCACCAGATACCCGTGGCCAAAAAGGATATACCCAAAACGGCAATTACAACTCCATTCGGGTTATTCGAATTTCCGTATATGACCTTTCGCCTACGAAACGCCGCGCAGACGTTCCAACGATTTATGGACGACATACTGAGAGACTACGACTTCTGCTATGCCTACATAGACGACGTGTTACGACGTGACACGACCTACTAAAAGAGAAGTTAAAAGGGAACCAACCCCTGCAGTGGACCAACGAAGCCGACGAGTCTTTTAACGAAAGCAACCGACAAATCGCTGAATCAACCATAATCCACCACCCAGTTGTAAACGCACTGGGAGGCATCATACAACAAATGGTCCACGAAGAATGGCAACCACTCGCGTTCTTCTCAAAAAAACTCTCACCCGCCGAGATTAAATACGAAGCGTACGACCGTGAATTACTTGCTATCTACAAAACCATCAAACACTACCGACACATGCTAGAGGAACGAAACTTCACGATATACACGGACCACAAACCCATCACCTATGCTTTCCAGCAAGAGCCAGAGAAGTGTTCCCCCAGGCAGTTCCGATACCTCGATTATATAAGTCAATTCTCCACGGACATCCGACACATCGCCGGAAAAGAAAACATAGTCGCAGACGCACTATCAAGGATTGACCAGGTATCAAAGGGAGTAGATTTGGGACACGACCAAGCGCACGACCCAGAGCTAAGTCAATTACTCCACGACAACACAGGCCTCCAACTACGAAAAATACAGTTCCAGAACGGCACGGTTTACTGCGACATATCACAGGAGACAGCAAGACCGTTCATAACGACAAAGTTCGGGAGGACGGCTTACGACAGCCTGTACCAGTTGTTACATCCAGGTGCACGAGCAACGACCAAGCTAATATCAAGCAAATTTGTATGGCCCGGAATGCGCAAAGACTGCAGTAACTGGACCAAGCAGTGCGACCAATGTCAACGAGCGAAGGTATCAAGGCACAACAAACCAGCGACGACAAGTTTCCCCCCAACAAGCAGTCGGTTTGAGCATATACATATAGATATAGTCGGACCACTGCCCGCAAGCCAGAGATACAAATACATCCTTACGTGCGTCGATAGATACACACGATGAGTCGAAGCCACACCGATGCCAAACATGGAGACAGAAACGATCGCCAAAGAATTCGTCAACATATCGATCTCTCGTTTCAGAGTTCCACTGAGAGTAACGCACAACTGCTTACCACCCACAAGCGAACGGAATGGTAGAGCGTTTCCACCGACAACTAAAAGCATTACTCCGCTGCCACAACGCAGAGCAATGGACAGACGCTCTTCCCATAGTACTCCTCGGGATACGGAGCGCATGAAAAGAGGACATCAAAGCAACAACAGCCGAGATGGTATACGGTCAAGGGTTGCGCTTACAAAGCAAGTTCCTGTAAAACGAGCAACAGGAGCAGCAACTGGAAGCCGAGACCTACGTCACGCAATTACGGAAACACATCTAAGACATGCGACCAACGCCAGCAAGCAACCACGCACGCCAAAAACACGTTCAAACTAAAACACATCGACACAGCCACGCATGTGTATGTGACATTTGACGCAGCCAAGCGATCACTCCAGGCACCATACGAAGGCCCCTGCCGAATAGTCAAACGCAACAAAAAACTGATAACGGTCGACAGAAAGGGAACAGAAAGAACGATAACATGCGACCGAGTAAAAGCGGCTTTTCTAGAAGCGGACAGCGCAGCACCCCAAAAGCAGCACAACGAGCAAACAACGAACAAACCCACGCTGAGCGACCCGAGAGGAAACGATACCAGCAAGGATGACACATTACCGACAGACAGCCTCAAAAAAATTTCGACGCAAACTCGCAGCGGAAGAATCTGCAAACCGAAGGTACGTTTCCAAATCAAATGAACACGACTCCGTCGCCAGCAAGGGGGTATATGTGGTGTACTTCGGTAATGCGGTACCCGGAACAGGTGACCACGTCAGCAGTACGCTGACCACAGCCAGCCCCACCACGCGCGCTCACAACGCGCACATCCCCACGCGCGCCTACCAATCAGAGGCGCTCGTCAGCCTTTATAACCGAGGCACTTGCGCAGAAAAAGGCAGAGTTCTTCTGCTCTCAATAACGAAGGATCTCCCAGTCTGCTCGTATAGTGACACCCTGTCTGCTCACATAGCGACACTCGGTTTGCTTGTATACCGACCCTGCGTACGAAGCTTCCGCCGCTGAACAATACTGCAGGCAGCTCCAGGAAGTACGTGGTGCCGATGTTTTCGACACCACCGAGAGAGCGCAACCATCGTCGAAACGTGTTACGTCGTTTCCGGAACCGCACGCCTCCAGTCCGATCATTAACGCCGTTACCAGACTCGCCGATCATAACGCCGTCAGCCACGCCCACACGCGCTTGGGAACTACGACCGCTGAACCACCGTGTACTTCCAGAAAGGAACTAATCTGATACGTAATCGTCCTTTCTGGAAGTGGTCACCGCGAACTTGCAATGATTGGAGACGACATTTAGGAGTGTACGGTAAGAGAAACACTGAAAGGCTCAGGATGGCGACAAGGTTTACAAGACTTGACTTTCTCAAAAATATGGAAGTGTGAACACTTGTGAAACCACCGACAGACGCCATAAAAATGAGTTGTGGCTGGTAGCAAGTTTCTCAAGACACTCGTATTTGAAAATACTAACTACGAACCCTGCAATTACTATAACGAGAATCGAAGTATGTTTGTGGATAACGCGACGGTTTTATTATTGCAATGGAGAGAAGTAGTATGGTTTGAGTACTAAAAGAAATCAACAGAAAATTTGAGATGTTTAAGACAAAATCTTAAAGCTTGATAAACTACATTGGAATGAAAATCGAAATGAAACCTGGTGAAATATTTGTCAGTTAACCAAATTATGCAGAAACGGTTCTGCAACGTTTCGGTAACGTCAAGATATTTTGAGTGCTTTTAAGGCACCACTTGGGGTGTTGAGTTTGCTTGGGTGTTCTTTGTTAATTTAGTTGAAGAGGTTTAGACTACATAGCGTTTATTTTTCATTATTTACAGTATGTACATTACATTTGACGTTTTTGCGTGCTTAGTTCTTCTGGCGGATGCGGGGACGTGTCACGTGTCGGCGTGGGTCTCAAAGCGTAGCGATGTTGGCTGGCAGACCATCGTACGTCACTACACGGAGAGTCAGCGGTTGTAGTTCCCAAGCGCGTGTGGGCGTGGCTGACGACGTTTTCATCGGCGAGTCTGGTAACGGCGTTACTGGTCGGACTGGAGGCGTGCGGTTCCGGAAACGACGTAACACGTTTCGACGGTGCTTGCGCTCTTTCGGTAGTGTTGAAGGTATCGGCACCACGTGCTTTCTGGGGCTGCCCGCGATATCTTTCAGCGGCGGGAGCTTCGTACTCAGGGTCGCTATACAAGCAGACCGGGTGTCGCTATACGAGCAGACTGGGAGATCCTTCGCTATTGAGAGCAGAAGAACTCTGCCTCTTTCTGCGCGAGGGTTTCGGTTATAAAAGCTGACGAGCGCGTCTGATGGGCGCGCGTGGAGATGTGCGCGTGGTGGGGCTGCCTGGGGCCAGCATACTGCTGATGTGCGTCACCTGTTCCGGGTAGCGCATTACCGAAGTACACCACAGTATCATCAACGCCAATGGTGACCGATGACTTAAACCATATCAATGACAAATCGTTAACGAAAAATCAGGCATACCAAAAAGCAATCTGTAGTCTTTTCTACTTGACTAGCATATCTCGGCCAGATATCAGTCTTTCCGTAAACTGTTTAAGCAAATTTTGTCAAAATCTATGATATGTCAAAGAGACTGTTCGGTGTCGTATCTTTTTCGACAGAGAAGAAAACCTTGTAGTATATTCTAAGTCGGAATTTATTACAAAGAAAGTACTCGTATCTATGTGGGGTACGTTACAAAGATACTCTAATAACGTAAAAGTGATGTAATAAACACGCAATCTGCTTTTGTTTAGAGTATACAAAGAAATAACAAAGTACTCGATGTTACAACGTTAAGTTTACATTAAAAACTGTTTAACCGGTCAAAAGTTTGGCAAATCAATTTAGTTCAACAAATCGGTTTGTTAAACCGGTTTTCAAATCTACTTAGCAAACCGGTTTGTTAAGTCAGTTTAAAAACCGTCTTAATTGACTAAGCGGTTAATCAGTTATTTGGCAAACCGATTTTCTTAAAAACAGGTCACGGGTTTCATATTTTTGGCAAATATATAGGGTAAGTCATAACTCGAGAGACAAACGAAAGACATGCTTCATCAAATTTTAATATGCAACCGTGAAGCCAAGCTTTTCGCAATTTTGTTTTGTTATATTTATTGCTCTATGTTGAGATGCAATGTAAACCAAATAAGATAATTTAGAATTGTTACTTAATTTGCAATTAAAAGTTTACACCATTATTGATGAACCAATATTTAAAAAAATAGAATTCAACAAAGAAAAATGAACAAAACAATAAAAAAAGTAGTTAAAAGTAGTTTGTTTTTAACAAAGCAAAATTTTAAAAATAATTATTTTACAATTTAATCTTAGAATTCGACGTAAAATACGAGCTTTTTTGTCCTAAGTTATGACTCACCCTGTAAACTATAAATTTTTTAATTCTAATAGAAAGTCTTTCTAAAAAGTAGTTTGTTAATTATATATAAAATTTGTTTAAAAGTATTTGAAATTTCAACCTTTTTACTTTTAAAACTTTTAAAACATTTTTATTACACATATCTAACATTTGGAGAATTATTTTTGCACTAAACTGTACGTTTTTAATTCATTCGAAACAAACTCTGTGAATTTAATTTTTTGTCACACTCTGTATAATGTTTTTTCATTTTTATCTAAACACTCAAAAAATATCTTAAATTATAATGAGATTAAAATTGTTTTCTTAAAAACTTTTATTTAACACACTAATCTGGGCAATATTTGAATTTAAATTTACTAAAATTTATCGAAACATTCAAAGTTAAAATGAGTTATCGGCCAAAGGGACGTTCTATTTCCAGTGAAAAAGAAATTCCTTTTTATGTTATGGATTTAGAGAAAGAGGGCAAAGACTCAAAGAAAAGTATTCATAATTTATCACCGTTAATTGGTTTCGTTTTTATTGCTATTATATTTGGCTTTTACGGATGTGTTTATCTTATCGATGGTATATTACCGACAGCATTAAAACTAGAAGATGAGGTGAGAAAAATCAATGATTTACAATAAAGTATCACATTTAATTAATAGAGGAAGTTTCCGAATGATTTTATCGGTGAAAGGGCACAAATGCATTTACAATCGTTAACTAATATAGGACCACGAATTGCTGGTACACCTGAAAATGAAATACAAGCCGTGGAATTCTTGAACAATGCGATTAGCAAAATACAGAAGTTGGCACATTCGGAACAGAAGATTGAAGTTGATCTACAAACTGTTTCGGGTTCTTTTCACCTTGATTATAAGCCACATGGTGCTATTACTGCTTATAATGACGTTCAAAACGTAGTTGTGAAGTTACATTCTAGGAGCCCTTCGAATGTCAGTGTACTCATCAATGCTCATTTTGATTCAGTTCCTACTAGTCCAGGTAAATATGTTTAAGATTGTTTCTTTAAGAAATCCAACAGAAAATACAATAATTTCTTTGATCCAAATTTTCAAAAACTTTTCTACCGGTTTTTGTATCTTCATTCAAAAATATTGAAGATCAAGATGAAGTAAATTTAATCGCGTAAAACCAGGAACAATTCATTGCAGCAATTAAAAATTTATGAGACAATTCTCTCTCTAGAAAGAATTAATTAATAAGTGTTAATTGAATATAAATGCTCAATTATCCAGTTTTTGAGCTCACTTGCAAATTGACAATTGACAATCTGTTATAGCCATAGTAAATCCGATTTTAGTTAAACATATATCCACTCGTCTATGCACATAATATAAACATCCTGTGGATGACCAGTATTGTACGTCTTATGAATTACCGTTAGATTCGAGGTTACATCACATCTGGTGGCAAAGGGACATCCTGTGGACGATCATACGATGTTACAGGTTCAGTAATGGACGTCTAGCGAATGTACTAAGTACGGTTAACGTACATTCTATGTACATCCAACGGTTGTACTAAGTACGGTTTACGTACATCTTGTGGACGTCCGTGGAATGTCTGTGCTATGTGGGTTACAATTACTTTTTTATGTTATAAAAATTATGTTTGCCTTAGCTTAAAATTAACCTAAACTTACTAAACTAAACTAATCTAAACCTATTAACCAGGTCTAGCACATAGAATAGAAACTAGCAGTAAGCTTTGCTTGGTACTTGATATTGGCGCGACGAATTTCTTCCTTAACTGAAGGAATCGCTAGATCTTGTTGAGGTAGCTAAATAGAGACAAAATTTCCGCATTGGAATGGCTAGCAGACTCGCATAACTAAATTCCATAAGAAGTTTATATTAGTTTCAAAATTAATACAACAGTATTTTGTTTCGAAGCTTTCTTCCGGGACAATTTACGAAGTTGTAACCCAAGAAGTGATCTTTTCCTTATTTTCATTATGTGTCTTTCAGGTCAAGCGTCTGTTTAAATTAATTCTTCGATAATTTACACTGTCTTTTTGTAACTGCTGTACAACTTTCTTTGATTTATTTACACATATTCGACATAGAGCCATTTTTCCGTTTTTCTGAGGATTTATTGAAGCATCTGTAATGCTGTTTGTTGATCGTGATCCAAGGATTGCAGCATCAACTACATATGTAGCTATCAACGTTTGAGCTGTTGTTGGCAAGTCCGTTGTTTATAGGCGTTATAGGACAGGATCTAGAATGCTGCCCTGGGGAACACCTGCGTGAATTGGTTTTATAGACGATGTTTTTAGCAGTTAATTGTATTGTGGTGGTGATGCCTTCTTTATTTTGCATAAGAAGCCGGTATGCCAGACCTTGTCAAAGGCTTAGCTGATATCTATAAATACCGACGAGCAGTATGTTACGTAAATTTAACCGTAACCGTAAAGATAATTAAAAGAGCGCCAAAACGGTAGAAAGTTTAACTACAGATCCCGTTTACATCTGTCGAACACTGAAGGTAAACAAATTGCAAAACCCAATTATAACAACAAATATGTTTATTTCACTGAAGGAGGAAAGAGGTAAAAAAAGACGCTACGCAGATATCATCGATTAAGAGTTCGTCAATGAATGTCACAGACAATAATGTTGATGCAGGCTTAGGTTGGACACACTTCGTACATATAATTATCGTATACAATATGAAAGTTTAACATGTAATTGCACAAACAAATCTGCATGCATTAATCGTGACAACATCTATATCTATGTCATTCGTCTTTAGGTCCGACAACAATACAAACGAATAAATAATAAAAAGAGATTTCACTCACGTTTATCCAGACATATGCTATTAGCTAATGGCATACCCGCAACGTTGTCTAAAATTGCTAAAAATGTAAGGAAGAAAACAATTTGATATATGATATTACAAGTAAATCGCTCAATCAATCAATTAATTTTATAAACCGAATGCGTCAAGCTTCCACATGACTCACTATTAATATCGCAGCTTTATCTTCAAGTTTAATTATCTATCACACAAGTTCATCAACAGCTTGACCCCAACCTACTTCTTGAAATTGGTGTTAGTAACCAATGACCACATTCGGCCCGAAGTTATCGAATTAAAAGAGATGTCCTTAAGAGACATGTATAATTCCAACCGGCGGTAGTCCAAGTCGCTATGATAATAGAATTAAATCGCGTCGTAAAAATAGAAGTTAATTCTTTCCTCAGCGAACCTCTCACAAGCAGCACATACGTAACGAAATCAAAACTCCCATTTATTACGCGGATGATATCCAAATTTTTAAAAATGTAGGTCTCACTGAGCGCATCGTTAGATATCACGTACAGTCCTTGTTACATCAAGAATGGGAATGGCCTTTTACCAGGTTTTATAGTTTGAGAGTCGTTAGACTGGTTGAGAGTTTATTTTTTGTTTCTTCGTTTGTCTAGTAGGTTCTGTCATGTGGTCGAATGATTTACGAAAGTGCTAGCCTCCTTGTGCTTGTTCAAGTGTGTCAATTTAGATGAATGAAACTAATATTAAATCATAGCAAATTTTACATTTATATACACAACTTCGAGACGATAACCGAAATTCTCGACACAGATAACAGAAATATATAAAAAGTATTCAAAGGAAGCTAAAGTTTAGTTTTTCGAAGTCGGAAGTTAAGAAGACTGTCGGTTTAACACCTTAAGTGCGCATGTCGGCTTTGGCCGACACATGTATGTATCATTTATATTTGGTATAAGAAATTAGGGACGCATATTTTTCAAATGCTGGTACAAAATTCATATTTGCTGTACAAAAATACTACTAAATCTAACATGCCACTATATGAGTTTAGGATCCAAATAATTGACGGGTTAGTTCCAGAAACACAGGCACCATTATTGACTCTCACACAGAAACAGCATATGTTTCAACAAAAAATGCTATAGGCTCTAAGGGAAGGCACTATCCAAAAGATGCACTTGGTGTCACAACCACAATAAGAAGAGAACTGAAACTAGCTACCATTGTGCTGCTTGTACTAATAAACCAAATTTGTATTTGAAAAAATGTTTTGCATCATACCACGAAAATCTATAGACTAAATGAATTATGTGTTATTACTCCTTAGTATGTATTTTGGTTCTTATAGCTTATAGTTATCACAATGTATTATTTTTTCATGTAAATCTGTAGTTTCATTTCAAAATTAAGTATGACGGCCATAGTCGACATCAGCATTAGCCACGGGTATTCAATGGGTAGTGCGCATGACGGCTTTGGCCGTCATGTTCATTTTGACTCAACTTTTCGGATTACTAATTTCATTAAGGTTACAACAATCAACTTCGAGAGCACATTGAAATGCAGGTAAAAAAATATCGTCAGCATCAGGGTACCTAGTCTGATACTCTAGTAGCAGTCAAAGTGTTAAATAAATAAGTGATTAACGTGTGTGCTAAGATAAATAGATAAAGTGCCCGTGATAGTGAAAAATAAATATAGCGGCGTATAAGCGTACGTGCTTTTAATGCAAACAAATACCGATTTAGAAGTTCTCCGCGGGCAGTGATAGTAATATATAAATTAGTGTAAGTGTTTTTCTTAAACATCGTTAGATTTAATTAGTTACGTGTAGTTCTAATCGTGTAATGTAATTATTTGTTTATAAATAAATTGGTTTAAAAATTCATTACAATATGTGTCTCAAATTATGCATGTAGGTTATAATTTAGACAAATTGTTTATGATTCAATAATAACTTTTAAACGAATTCGAGTTTTTAAGAAACTAATATTAAATCATCACAAATTAAAGTAGATTTATATACACAGAAATTTATGAAACTAGAATGCAACTAACTCAATCTTACGACTGACTCGATCTTACACGAATATCCAACTTCAAATTTTACGATCACCCCCGAGTATCAATGAAACTAGTGACTCCAAACTTTACAAACATCTAAATCCGAATGCATGCTCGAAACGTGCTCGCCGCAAATCGAAATTTCACGATTTTGACCGATTTAAATTTCACGATCTCTCACCGATCTTATCCGAAATTTAAATTCAAACTATAACTTGGAAAAACTCAATGATCTCTCACCGATCTTAGCCGAGGGCGCCACGGATCTTACTCGAAATTCAATCCAAACAGGACAGGAAATCCGATCTTACCCGATCTTATCCGAAATACCAATTTGAAAAAAAAACGCTGGAAATTTGAGCCAAAACCTCGAGAACTAACTATACTATTACTATACTACTGTCGTGTTTTCTAGTGGGTGGAATGATGTATTTAGTTTCCCAGAGTAATAGTGTTCTCCGTAGCAGTTCGGTTTGTTAAGTATTTTTGCACTCAGGTTGAAAACTTGTTTCCCTATGCTTGACTTTCATGGTTTCTCACACGTATTCGATGGGATTAGTATCAGGCGACTGAGAAGGTCAATTCAGTGTCGCAATGCCAATGTTTTGGGTAGTTATTATCTGGGCCAAGCATCTTAATTGAGTACAAAATATAGAACTTACACCAAGCTTAAGTATTAAGCTACATCTATAATATTCTTTAAACTAGCGATGATTGTAAGCTTACATTCATCGACGTGTGTACTTAACAATTGTTCAAGTACGAATAAAACTAAAGGCGTTATAATCCACACGACTGAAAGTAAACTATCGTTTGTGGGATATGATTCAAATAATTGTGAAGTGGTGCATCTTTCCACCTTTCGTGAAATAGGAATGTATCTTTATTATGTTTGCTACAAAACGTTAAATTTTAACGAAAAGAATGATGATGGAATATCGATTTACGTCGAATTAATCAACCATTTGTGTCAGCGTACATGGTAAAATTTAATGAACTTATGATGTTTTGAATAACTAATAAGTAACGACACGTAACAGAATGTTAAACAAATCTAACATGTACGTCGATTTAATTCTAGGCAGTTTTTTTCTTCGTTGTGATAAATTTTATTAGGTATATAAGTTTAACTTTATTTGTTGCTTACGCTTACAAATTATTTCGTGCTTCTCCTATTTACAATTACCTTACATTCTATTTACAATTTAATTGTTTTTCGATGTCCCTATCTCTCCTTATTATTTCTTCCCTTACCCCTACTCACTCTTTTCTTAATCTCTCCATTTCTTCTCTCGCGTACCCGTTTCTTTTGTAATACTCTTCTCTGCCCTCCTGCCCGTACTTAACTTTTCCTCCCTTTATCTCTTTCCAACATTCTTGCAGTATTTTGCATTTTGTTTTTTTGCCTCAGTTCTTCCTCGTATTTTATTGCTCTTTTCCTGTCCCAATCCTTATTTTTCCTATCCGAACCTCCTCTCTCACAATAAACCCCGGTGTATCCCTGTCCAACCCTAACAACCATCCCCAGTACTTTTCCTGTAGCCCCTCTACCTCCCTCCACTCCTTCCAGCCCCATATTTCCGCTCCATACATTACCACCCCGTTATTAACTTTTCAAACAACAATTTTCTTTTTCTATATCCATCTCGAATACTCTTTCCCCCACACTTGCCCTATTAACCTGTTTCCTTTCCTCACTCTTTCCTTTATGTGTTCTCCCTCTTTATTATCCTGTTTCATCGTGTAGCCCAGGTATGTAGATTCCTTCACTTGTTGCACTTTCTCATCACTCCATTTCCACTCCTCTCTTTTTATTTTCCCCACTCCTTTTCTAAATACCATTAAATTTGTTTTCTCCGTGTTTACTTCCATTTCTTTTTTTTTTTATGTATTTTTCCAGCGTTTTCATCATCTCTTTCATTTCCTTTTCCTCCTTAGCCACCAGCACTATGTCATCCGCATCCGCCAACGACCATACCTTCGCTTTCCCTACTACTATCCCTCCTGTCTGTTGTCCTCTCATTGTCTCTTCCAGATCTCCCGTATATACTGAGAACAGGCTTAGGCTCAGTGGGCATCTCTGTCTCAACCCTCTCTTTGTGATGAATTTCTCGCTCTCTTCCCCATTCACTTTAACCCTGCTCCTCGTTTCTTCGTAGATTTCCTCTATTCTTTGTGTTAATCTTTCATTGATTTTTTTCTCTTCATGTAATCCCACAGTTTTTCCCTATTCACTTTGTCAAAAGCAGCTTTTAGATCTACGAATAGTGCCACCATTTTCCCTCTTTTTTTTCTCGTTCTTTATTTGCCAAGTGTTTTAGTATATATATATGTTGTCTATTGCTCTTCTTCCTTTTCTAAATCCCGCTTGTCCGTCTGATACCAAACTTCTTTCCTCTGTTTCCTTCTGTAGTCTTCCTTGTAGTACTGTCGCATATAATTTGTATGTCGTGCCTAATAATGTTTCCCCTCTGTAATTCTTGATTTTATTTTTTTCTCTTTTTTATGGATTAGGCATATTGTTCCCTCTCTTCATCTCTCCGGGAATCCTTTCCCTTTTCCATATTTTGTTTAGTATTTCCGTCATCCTTTTTGCTACATTTTCTTTTCCGTATACCCACTCTTCGCCTTATATCCCATCTTCTCCTGCCGCCTTTCATTTTTTTATCTTCTTTATTGCCTCTATTACTTCGTCTTCATTTATTCTATCCCTATCTTCTTCTTCCCGTCTTACTACTGCTTCTTTTCTTTTTTCTGATTTGGTTCTTCCCCTCCCAGCAGGTTCCTAAAATATATCTCCCATTCTTAAATTTGTATTTCTTCTGTCGTCGTATTTTTCTTCCTTTCTTTCTTTAGGTATTTCCATACATCTTCTTCCGTTTTTATTCCTTTGATCTGCTCCTCTTGTTTCTTTTTGTTTTCTTCCTTCTTTCTCTCGCATGCTTCTTTGTATTCTTCTTTTTCTTTCCTCTTTTTTATCCACTGTCTTAAAGCTCTCCTTGCATTTTTCTTTGCTTTCTTGCATTCTTTATCCCACCATTTCTTCCATCCTGTTTTCTCTCCTTTCCACTTTCTAAATCTGACTCTCTGTTGCTTTCTCCATCAACTGTCTTATTTCCTCCACATTCTCTATTAATCCCTTTCCTACCCATACGGTTGTCCCTATTCTCTCTTTATATCTTTTTATACCCTCTTCTGTCCACCTTTTTTTCTTTATGTACTCCTCATCTTCTTCTCTCTCTTCGCTTTCTCTTCCTTTCATTGTCCATTCCAGTGGTTGGTGGTCTGACTCTACCCTTTCTCCCACTTTAAATGTCTTCACCTTTTCTCCAGCCTCTTCATTTGTCATTACAAAATCTATTATTGATTCTCCCCTTCCTCCTATGTACGTATATTCCCCCATTCCTTCTTCTTCTCTGTTCCCATTCATTATTTATCACCCTTTTTCGTTGCACATATTCAGCAGTTCTTCTCCCTCTTTATTTAACACTTTGTCTTTTTTTTGTCTCTTTCCCGTCCCTTTTCTTTTTTTTATTCCTCCTTTTTCCTTATTCTTGCGTTGAAGTTCCTTCCTACTATTACCAATCCCTCCTCCCTCTCTTCTATAATTTCTTCGATGTTTTTTCTTGTCTCTTTCATTCTACTGCTATAAACTGTCACTACTTTAATTTTTGTTTTTCCATACTGTATGTTGCACTTTCTCTTTCTTTCCCTGACTCGTCCAATTTTTTTTATTCCCGTTATTATCCCCCCCTTTGCTCTCCCTTTTTTTTCTCTCTTTTCCCACCATTCCCATTCTTTTTCTTCCATCCATGTTTCCTGTAATCTCACTACATCCTGTTCCTTGATGTACTTCTAAAAATCCTGTTCCTTGTTTTTTATTCCCGCTACGTTCCAAAATAATACTCTTAGCTCACTCATCTCCCCCTGTGCTTCTTCCTTACTTTCTTTTTTTCTTCCTTTTTCTTTTTCATCACTTATTATTCCTTTTCTTTGCCCTTTCGTCAACTTTCTTTCCTTTATCGCCCCCCCTTCGCCCTTTAGTTTTTTGCCTTTTGGTTACCCATTTTCTCTCCCCTTTCTCTACTCAGGCCCCTATCCCTGTCGTTCCATATGTATCTGTCTCCGTCTATCTCTATTTTCCTGTATCCTACCTATACTCTTTTCCCTTCCGCTCTTTTTTCCACCGCTATGTTCATTATTTCTTTTTGTACTCTTATTTCTTCCCATGTCAAATCGTGACTTATATATATTCTTGTATTCCTCAATTTCTTCTTCTCCACCATCACCTTCTGCTTGTCCTCCCATCCTCCCATTTTCGCCACAACCATCTCATTTTTCTTCTCTTTGTTTATTACTGTCACTTTTTTCACTTCCACTTTTACATTTAATTTTTCTTCCAGCATGATTGCTAAATTTTTGTGGTTCTTCACTTGTCCACCCCTTTATCACAATATTATTCTTCCTTTTCCATCTTGCCTCATCTTTCGCTTTTTTCTCCAGTTTTTTTATTCTTTCCACCAGTTCCTCTTTTTCTTTCTTCCACTTCTTTTCCTTTTCTCCTATTTCTTTTTCCCTGCCTTATTTCTTTGATTTCCTGCCTTATTCTTTGCATATTTTCTTCCATCTGTTTCATCATTTCTCTCATTAGTTCCTTCAACTCCTCCGATTCTTGCCTTCCTCCTTCTGTTCTTGAAGTTTTTTCTTCGATTTCCTCCGTTATCTTTTTAATGTCCGGGGATCTTGTTTTTTTTCCAATATTTGTTGTCTTTTCTTTTCCTCTTCATCTCTCTCTCTTTTATTCATTTCTTTTCCCTTTTTTTTATTTTATTTAAAAAAAAATTTTTTTGGCATTCCATAAACGTTTCTGTTGGTAATTAGCAGGAGATAGTGTTTGCTTCTATCTCTTCTTGAGTGCACTTTACATATTTTAATGTCGTGTATGACAACAGATTATGTAACACACTTTCATGTTACAAGGTGTGACTGTTTATACAGTAATGAAACGAAAGCACTGGTATAGTGTCTTAACGAGTATATGTCGTTACTTACAGGGTATTAAGGAATAAACAAGTATTATTGGTAATTTTAGGTGGCAGCGACGATGGCATAAATTGCGCAGTAATGTTAGAGATACTCCAGAAACTATCACAAACATCACAACCTCTTCATCACAACGTAATATTTCTATTCAACGGTGCTGAAGAGACACCGTTACAAGCTTCTCACGGATTTATCACGCAACATAAATGGGCCAAAGAAGTTAAAGTTGTTGTAAACTTAGAAGCAGCGGGAGTTGGCGGCAAAGAAATTTTATTTCAATCGGGTCCTAAAAGCCCTTGGTTGCTTAAGTACTACAAAAAAGTACCAAGACCTAATGGACAAGCTGCCGGCGAAGAATTATTCCAAAGTGGTTTAATACCCTCGGATACTGATTTTAGAATATTTAGAGATTTTGGAAATACTGTTGGTAATTGTTGTGTAGTTACTTCTTGAAAAACTTTTAGAATTGATGTAATGCAGGACTGGATTTTGCTTTTAATCGTAACGGATATAGGTACCATACAAAATATGATGAATTCGATGCGATACCCAGTGGTTCATACCAGCATGTTGGTGACAATACTTTGGCTTTGGTTAGAGGTCTGGCGAATGCATCGGAATTAACAAATCTTGACGAAGAAACTCCAGAACCGGTTGTTTATTTTGATTTTATGACGTTATTTATGATTTCTTATTCTGGTTCGATGATTATTGTTATTAACGTTATTGTACTAATTGTATCTATCGGTGTGGCTGTTAAGGCGCTATACGGATTTGGTAACGGTAAGTTATAAACGATTTTTGTGCCGTAATTTTTTTGTTTATTTTCTTTTAGTATTGAGTTATACTGTATGGTGTGTTTTCGTAATGTTGTTGGCTGTTGTTATAACCGGGTTGTATGTACTGCTTCAAGCCGTAGTGATCGATGCATTGAACTATAGTATGAGTTGGTACAACAATACTTGGATCATTCTGGGATTATACGTTCTACCTATCGTTATTATATCTTTCGCAGTTATTGGTTTTTTCAATTCTACGAATGCAAAGGTGAAAGGAAACTGTTGTTGGACTTAAGTTAATTAATATTTTTAGAATAACTGGAGTGTTAGTATTCAGGCCCAAGTTCAACTACACGTTATTAGAGTGATATGGTCAATAGTTATATTGATTGGTACCGCTTTCGGAATTCGAGCGGTTTATGCAATTATGGTGCCAGTGCTATTTCACACTGTCTCATTTCTTATTATAGAAATTTTTCGCTTGCAACATTCAGGTAGTTAACTATGAGGAGGTTATGGGAATTTATATTAATTCTGAACGTTTCAGTAAAGAAATGGTTGATAATCTATGTAACGGGAACTATAATTCCTACTATGTTTTTGATGAGAGCTGCTTTGGAAGTGATTTCTGTGATTGCACCTATATGTGGCCGAATTTCTTCAACCAAGAATCCCGAATTATTTATTGGGTTTCTGACTTTATTTCTTACTGTTTTAATTTCATCAGCTTATGTAAGTATGTTTTGAAATTGACAACAAAGATCTTTGATAATTATGCGTCATTTTCCATGAGATATTAATAAACCTCTACATTAAAATTAATTCACACGTATTGAAATATAATCTTTATAATCGAATGGCATTCAGCAAAAGGGAGGAGTTCCATGTCGTTATTTTGTATTTTTATTTATTCTAAATTAAAATTAACGACTGCACTGGTTATCCGCTGCTACTGGTTGTCAATTCACTTTAGGGCCGTGGATAAAAGCGATACTAACGCCCATTTTATTCGCTTTTTACGTTTTTGAAGCCGCTGCGAACGTTCGTGTATCTACTATGCAGTCGCTAAATAAGTCGACAATGATAATAATGAATTGCAAAAAAAAGTAAAATATGAGCACAAAAACTTACCCAACTGACAATTCTTCGTCAACAGTAGTAATTTCTACTACTTCCTTTTATTTGATTTAAAAATGAAAATATGCGTGGTATATAAGCTACGATTGTTAATGTTATTGTGCGAGTAAAATGTCCGTTAAATGCTGTATCGCGTTTATCCCCACTCGTAAAGTAAATTGACAATCGGTAGCGGAGTATAAGCAGTGGAGCCGTTAGTTTTAATTTAAAATAAATGTTTTTAAAAAATTACTAAATAACTAAATAACGACATGTAACAACAGATCCAATTGTTCCTTATTTGTAAGAAATAAAAAAAAATTGTTGCTAAAATACATACTTATATAAAGATATAACCAATGAATATGTTTTATTTCAGTCTCCGCTTATTACACTAGTATACAAACCCCAAATTCTAATGGTGGCACTATCGACCATTTACTTTATCTTTCTTATAATCGTTTTTACGCCACTAGGATTTCCTTATAGCGCTAATGAGAAATTTCCTGCACCACAACGTTTTTGGATTTATGTAAGTAATACATTTTTAGTTTTTCTAATATCTACTATCTTACAAACATGAAATCAATCTGCTGTTTTATTATTTATTAACATTCTTATTGAAATAAAACTTCTTTAGGCGCGACTTGGTAGTAACTTCTGACGGAAGTAATGCTAACGTAGTTTCCGCTATCTAAAAACAGTAACGAAGCATTTTTTTTAAATTTACATTTTTGACGTTTGTATTCAATTCTTTAACAACCGGAGTTCACCCTTTCCACTACACATCGCACACTACACATCGCACGGCTATCGATCATATGACAGGGATGCATTTCATTCAAAACAAAATAAACAATTTTCAACATGCTCCTGGACGTTGAAAATTACTTTCAAATAAAATAAACACAAGTTATACAAAATAAGCAGATTCAACAAGCCTTTTTTTAAAATTGAAACTATCAAATACAAACAGTAAATCAAACAATAGTTCACTGCACTGGTAGAGGACACAGTCCATCCTTTGAATTCCATTTTGTATGGCGTTGCATCTCAATTAAATATTACTTCGTTCATTTTTGCCAAAATTGCTTTTGACTTTGTTTTGTATGGCAACCCAACTAACGGTTGTCCAACAAGGACAAAAATAATACAAGTCTTGTTGATCGGATGAAAGCGGTGTTAACGGGCGTGAGTTCAAAATTGCTTCAATTTTTCAAACTAGCAAGGTATGTTAATAAA
Organism: Aquatica leii; assembly: GCA_035610365.1. Classification (NCBI taxonomy): domain Eukaryota; kingdom Metazoa; phylum Arthropoda; class Insecta; order Coleoptera; family Lampyridae; genus Aquatica; species Aquatica leii. The sequence continues at coordinate 7,733,973 of CM069432.1, forward strand.
CAGTCATTAATAATCCTTTTTAATAGTAATTTGCACGATTTTACTCCTGCCTCCACAAGCCACCCAAATGTGGAGTAAACAGATATGCCATCATTTGATGCAATTTTAGTTATAGTTTCGTTAGTCATTAAAAAAGTTTTTCTGTTCTGCCACATTAAAATTTCGGCCATTGTCGGAAAATATTTTATTTGGTATTTCTCTACTTGCAACAAAGCGCCGCATACATATAATAAATGTTTTTGCAGTCAGATCACTAACAATCTCTAAATATAAAGTTTTGGTCGGGAAACTACGTGGATTTACTCGTAAGGCAAGCGATGGGCTCAATATTCCGAGGAGAGGGTCGCAGATTATTCTTGGTGTGCTAATTATAAATCATCAAAAAAAAAGGCGCCAAAACGAGGAAATATTATTAACTATAGATCTCGTTTAAATCTGTCGAACACTAAAAGAGCAAACACAGTTTATAACAAGAATATATTTATTTCAAACACGAGAATAAGAGTTAAAAAACGAGGTAGAACAATAGTAATTAAATAGCGATTCGAGATTCGTCGACAAATGTCACAATTTATAATATTGATGCAGGTCTTTTAGGCGAGGCAACTTTTCGTATAGCTAATTGTATTCAATGCTAACATGCGCTACATATAATTTATTCTAATAATAAATAATAATAAATTGACAATCGACAATTATAATGAATAGCAAAGAAAAACTATGAGTGCTAAACTTACCCCACCAAAAGTTCTTTGTCAAAAGTAGCAACGATTGCTAATTCTTATATGTTTAAGGACAAAATTATGCGTACTATAAGCTTACGTACGACGAATCTGTACCTAACTTTAGCTTTGATTACATTCAAAATTATCGAAGAAACTTGCGAAATTGCGTTACATAAGGTTAAAGATGATTTAAAGATTACGACTGAAAGTAAAATGAATTAGAATGATCTACACTTTGATTATTTAATCAATGATTTCTTACAGATTTATATCCTCGAGATAGCCGTGTAACGTGACGACGCCATTTTAGAATTTCATTTTATACTTGAGTACGTCACGCAATTAACAAATTGATTAAATCGAGTAGTACTTTAAACAATTCTTCCTCAGCACATTCGCTAAAAGTGTAATAGAAATAATCAACGAGAAAAATTAAGTAAAAAGAAGAATTACTTACAAAGTCCTCAAGTACGTAAAAGTATGAAAATTGACCATGGAAGTAGCAACAACTTTTTTGACTCAAACCAATGAGTTTACTTTCGTTTTCATAAAAACCAAGGACGATTTCACTTTGGGAATTTTGGTAATACACAAATTATTATGCAACTTTCAAACAATTGTGTCATCACTGTACACTAAGCCATAGATAATAGAGATAGTATAATCACCAACAAATCCTTTTAATTGTAGTTTTCTGTTTGGAATATGGAAGAAAATTCTAGATAAATGGAAGAAAATACTAGAAAAATGGAAGAAAAAATTGCCGAAGATTCTCAGAAAGTGGAATAAAATAAAAATACAAAGAAGAAGAGAAGCTGTAGAAGACACAATAGAAGAAGTAGAAGATATATTAGAACAGAAGTTAGAAGAAAATTCAAGAACCATAGAAGACAAACTAGAGCAAAAATTAGGAGCAAGAAGAAGAAAGAAGGAACCAAATGAATTGTCACGGTGAAGTGTCACGTGTGAAGATTTAATGGACCATCGAAAAGAAACCACGCATAAGTTTTTTTACCTCCAAATTTTGATCGTAAAGTTCAATGGTCAACCTACCACAAACATTTTGAAGCCGCAGCTGTAGCTAATGCTGGAGCCTTCGAGACAACGAAAAGCGGCAAACTCTACGGTTAGATCGACCTAAGACATTGGATGACGCTTTAGTGCATGTCCTGGAGTTTGAAGCAGCAAAACAAGCATAGCACCGAGACAGTCATAAACAATGGAAAAAGTGTTCAATTACTGGTTGACACGAGAGCGACGAAGACCATCATTCGTCCGGACATGTTACGGGAAAATGACATCACTAGTAACAGTACGACTTCGAACGGCGACGGACAAAGAAATAGTATACTCACAGATCAGTGCCAGTGGCCATTAGTTTAGGAAATGGAGCACTCGAGCAAGTACTGGTAGCCGACATCATGGAAGATGTTATCCTGGGAATGGACGTTATAAAAAAGTATGTTTTGCGTAGACTACAGACAACTTAACGACGTGATCAAAAACGGCAGCTACTACTGGACGCGGGGGTCGTGTTTTGAAGGTGATTGAGTGAGGACGTGTTTAATAGTTTAATAGTAGTACGGAGTTTGGTGTAACTTAAGGTGATTTTCAGTAATTAATTTACGTGTGCGTGTTGAGGAATGTGAAGGTGGCTCAGATAACGTATGCGAAGGCGAGCGGATATCGCGGACTAGATTAAAGGTCAATTGTGATAACAGGGAAATACAAACTTTTATTTATATACTTTTTCGAATATTTGTGGTGGGCGTTAATTAAATACAATTAGAAGAATCATAGTAACAATAAATTTAAAAAATATTAATAAAGAAAAAAAAATTAAATCAATAACTAAATTTGAAAAAAATAAATAAATAATAAGTAATAACAAAAGGGGGAAAGGGATGAATAAAAGAGAGAGAGAGAGGAAGAGGAAAGAGAAAGGCAACAAATATTTGAAAGAGGAAAGAAAACAATAAGATCACCAGACGTGAAAAGATATCGGAGGAGAACGAAGAAAAAACCTCAAAAACAGAAGGAGGAAGGAAAGAAATGGAGGAGTTAAAAGAATTAATGAGAGAAATGATGAAACAGATGGAAGAAAATGTGCAAGGAATAAGACAAGAAATCAAAGAAATGAAAAAAGAAATGGGAGAAAGAGAAAAGAAGTGGGAGAAAGAAAAAGAGAAACTGGTGGAGAGAATAGAAAAACTGGAGAAAAAGCGGAAGACGAGGAAAGATGGAAAAGAAAAAATAATATCGTGATAAAGGGGTGGAGAAGTGAAAAACCACAAAAAGATTTAGCAGTGATGCTGGAAGAAAAATTAAATGTAAAAGTAGAGGTGAAAAAAGTGAACAAAGAGAAGAAAAATGAGATGGTGGTGGCGGAATTCGGAGGATGGGAGGAAAAACAGAAGGTAATGGAGGAGAAGAAGAAATTAAAGAATACAAGAATATATATAAGTCACGATTTAACATGGGAGGAAAGAAGAGTGCAAAGAGAAATAATGAACATAGCGATGGAAAGAAGAGCGGAAGGAAAAGAAGTATGGGTAGGGTACAGAAAAATGGAGATAGACGGAGACAGATACATATGGAACGACAAGGATAGGGGACTGTGCAGAGAAAGAGAAGAGAAAGTGGGGAACCAAAAGGCAAAAAACTAAGGACAAAGGGGGGGTGGTAAAGGAGGGAAAGTTGACGAAACGGCAAAGAAAAGGAATAATGAGAGATGGAAATGGAAAAGAAAAAGAAGGGAGAAAAAAAGAAAGTAAGGAAGAAGCACGGGGGGGAGGTGAGTGAGCTGAGAGTATTGTTTTGGAACGTAACAGGAATAAAAAACAAGGAACATGATTTCTGGAAGTACATCAAGGAACAGGATGTAGTGGAATTACAGGAAACATGGATGGAAGAAAAAGAATGGGAGTGGTGGGAAAAAGAGTTGCCGGAGGAATTTGAGTGGGTGGTGCAACATGCAGAAAGAGAAAAGAAAAAAGGGAGAGCAAAGGGGGGTATAATAACGGGAATAAGAAAAAAATGGTTGAACCAGGAAAAGAAGGAGAAAGTGGTGACGGTTTATAGCAGTAGAATGAAAGAGACAAGGAAAAACTTAGAAGAGATGATAGATGAGAGGGAAGAGGGATTGATAATAGTAGGAGGGGACTTCAACGCAAGAATAGGGGGGAATACAAGAAAGAAAAGGGACGGGAAAGAGACAAACAAAGGACAAGGTGATAAATAAAGAGGGAGAGGAACTGCTGGAATTGTGCAACGAAAAAGGGTGGGAAATAATGAACGGGAACAGAGAAGATGATGGAAAGGGGGAATTTACGTACATAGGAGGAAGGGGAGAATCAATAATAGATTTTGTAATGACAAATGAAGAGGCCGCAGAAAAGGTAAAGACATTTAAGGTGGGAGAAAGAGTAGAGTCAGACGATCAACCACTGGAATTGACAATGGAAGGAAGGGAAAGAGAAGAGAGAGAGGAAGAGGAGAAGTACATAACTAAAAAAAAGTGGACAGAAGAGAGTATAAAAATATATAAAGAGAGAATAGTGAAAACGGTATGGATAGAGAAGGAAGTACAAGAAAGTGTAGAGGAAATGAGAGAGATGATGGAGAAAGCAACAGAGAGAGTCAGATTTAGAAAATGGAAGGGGGAGAAAACTGAATGGAAGAAATGGTGGGATAAGGAATGCAAGGAAGCAAAGAAAAAAGCAAGAAGAGCATTAAGACAGTGGAAAAAGGGAAGAAAGAAAAAGAAGAATACAAAGAAGCAGTAAAAATATACAAAAAAACATGCGATAGAAAGAAGGAGGAAAACAAAAAGAAACAAGAGGAGCAGATTAAAGGAATAAAAACGGAAGAAGATGTATGGAAGTACCTAAAGAAGCAGAGGAAAAAAAAACAGGACGACAAAGGGAATAAAAATTAAAGAATGGGAGATATATTTTCGGAACCTGTTGGGAGGGGAAGAACAAAAGCAGGAAAAAGAAAAAGGAAAGACGCGGTAGTAAGACAAGAAGAAGGAGATAGGGATAGAATAAGGGAGGAAGAAGTAATAGAGGCGATAAAGAATATAAAAAAGGAAAGGCGACAGGAGAAGATGGGATACAAGGAGAAGAGTGGATATACGGGGAGAAAATGTAGCAATAAGGATGACGGAAATAATAAACAAAATATGGAAAGGGGAAGGATTCCCAGAGAGATGGAGAGAGGGAATAATATGCCCAATACATAAAAAGGCGAAAAAAAGAAAGTCGAGAATTATAGAGGGGTAACATTACTGAGCTCGGCATATAAATTGTACGCGACAATACTGCAAGAAAGATTACAGAAGGAAATAGAGGAAAGAAGTTTGGTACCAGACGGACAAGCGGGATTCAGAAAAGGAAGAAGGGCGATAGACAACATATATATAATGAAACACTTAGCAAATAAAGAACTAGAAAAAAAAAAGAGGGAAAATGGTAGCACTATTCGTAGACCTAAAAGCTGCTTTTGACAAAGTGAATAGGGAAAAGCTGTGGGAATATATGAAAAGAAAAAAAATAATTGAAAGATTAATACAAAGAATAGAGGAAATATACGAAGAAACGAGAAGCAGGGTTAAAGTGAATGGGGAAGAGAGTGAGAAATTCATAACAAAGAGTTGAGGCAGGGATGTCCACTGCAGGCGCGGCTTCAGAGGGGGGGCCGGGGGGGCTATGGCCCCCCCCGACATTGAAAATAATACTGAACTTTTTCTCAGTTTGTATGTAATACATTCGCTTTTTTTATAGTTGTATAATTTATGATGCTTTACCGCTTGCAAGTAAAAGCTTGGTGCATAACGAAGTGTTATTCAATTTTATATTAACGCCATATTCAATACATTATTATTAAAAAATGCTATGAGCACCCCCCCCCCCGCTTTAAACTGATGGAGCCCCCACCGAAATAAACTGCTGGAGCCGCGCCTGGTCCACTGAGCCCAAGCCTGTTCTCGGTATATACGGGGGATCTGGAAGAGACAATGAGAGGACAACAGACAGGAGGGATAGTGGTAGGGAAAGCTGAGGTATGGTCGTTGGCGTATGCGGATGACATAGTGCTGGTGGCTAAGGAGGAAAAGGAAATGAAAGAGATGATGAAAACGCTAGAAAAATATATGAAAAAAAAGAATTGAAGTAAACACGGAGAAAACAAAGATAATGATATTTAGAAAAGGAGGGGGAAAAGAAAAAGAGAGGAGTGGAGATGGAGTGATGAGAAAGTGCAACAAGTGAAGGAATTTACATACCTGGACTGCACGATGAAACAGGATAATAAAGAGGGAGAACACATAAAGGAAAGGGTGAAGAAAGGAAACAGGCTAATAGGACAAGTATGGGGTGTGGGGGAAAGAATATTCAAGATGGATATAAAAAAAAGAAAATTGCTGTTCGAAAAATTAACAAAGGGGGTGGTAATGTATGGAGCGGAAATATGGGGCTGGAAGGAGTGGAGGGAGGTAGAGGGGCTACAGGAAAAATACTGGAGATGGGTGTTAGGATTGGACAGGGATACACCGGGGTATATTGTGAGAGAGGAGGTTCAGATAGAAAAAATAAGGATCGAGACAGGAAAAAGAGCAATAAAATACGAGGAAGAAATGAGGGAAAGAACAGATTGCAAAATTCTGCAAGAATGTTGGAAAGAGATAAAGGGAGGGAAAGTGAAGTACGGGCAGGAGGGCAGAGAAGAGTATTACAAAAGAAACGGGTACGCGAGTGAAGAAGTGGAGAGATTAAGAGAAGAGGGGGTAGGGACAAGAGAAGAAATAATAAGGAGAGATAGAGACATCGAAAAACAAGAAAGATGGACAAAGATAAAAGAGAGCAGATATAAGAGGAATTATAAAGATATCAAGGGTGAAGGGGTGCCGGAATATTTAAAAGACAGTGAGATTAAAAGCAACAAAAGGAAAAAAATGGTGGCAAGGTTCAGATGTGGCAACGAGGAGTTAGGGAACAAATATTGAAAGGAAGAAACAGAAAAGTTGTGCAGGCTATGTGGAGAAGAAACGGAAGATCCGAACCACATGAGAAAGAGATGCAGGGAACTAAGAGAAGAGGTGATGAAAATAGTGGATATCTTAGATGAAAACGGAAAAGGAGCGGAATGGATGGAGGAAGTATGGAGCAGGAGGAAAAAGTTAAGGGGGGAGAAGGGATAAGAAAATGTAGTATATATGTAGAGACAACACGACCAAATTTGTAAGCCAAATGGCAATGAATAAAGTTAAACTTATATACTACTGGACGCAGTGGGACTCTTTGAGAGTCGAAGACGGTCTTCTTAAGTAACAGACTGCAGTTTAGGAAAGCACATGGCTAAACACCATCCTGTGTCATGCTCGGTCGCGGAATACGACTGCCACGCGACCTCTAATTTGGACGAAAAATGGAAGAAAAAGTTGTTGGAAAAGACTACGTCAGCAAGCTGACGAAGAGGCTAGACGAAGTACATGACACGGTCCGTAAAAACACACATGAAGATCAGATATAACATCAAGACACAAAATGGTGAATTTTAACCTGGCGTCACGGTGTGGTTATATAACCTCCAAAGAAGACGTAGTTTGTCGGTTTGTCGCCGAAGCTGCAGAGGCAAGGGGAGAGCATCGATCGTCTAGCCCCGTTTGCTGGCGATAACAACGTTACCCAAGTTCAGATCCGAACCAGAGTAATAATTAGCAGAACCAGAAATCAAGTCGAAGTAATAGACTTCTACAAGTTTATGAACGTGTACGGAATTTCTGGAAAGGCTAGGTTCGGAGTTACCGAAGAACAACAAGACCTGTTCCAAACAAGAAAAGATTACGCCATCGCACACTGCATAAGCGAGCATCTTCAATGTCCAGAAGGGTTGCAGTCGTATTTAAGAAGAAGTTTAGACGGTTAGATAAACTACGAAGACAGCAATAGGCGGTCGGAAAGGTTTTGAAACTATGCGATGACATTTTCTAGCGGGTGACCAAAAAGTACTCATGTGCAAAGCAGTCATACGAAAAGCTGTAGCGAGCATTATGGAATCTCAGGAGAGAAATGGAGTTCCACAATATTAAGAAGTTGGCAGTACCCTAGCTTGGTTGTAGCTTAGATCAACTGAATCGGAGGACAGTTCGAAATATGTTCGCGGCCGTCTTCCGAGGAACAGACGTTCAAGTGTTGGTCTGCAGTTACTATTCAAGTACAATATCGGGACAGGAAAAGTTTATTGATTGCTGCTTTTATGCTACAGAAATGGACCGGTGTCGCATCCAGTGTCCTGTTCTTGGACAAAACAGTCTTAAGAAGGGGTCAGTGAAACGTTCTCAAAGTTATTGTCAACTTTGAGACAACGGCCAAATGATATTGAACATTCTAGACACAGATAACAGAAATATATAAAAGCTATTCAAAGGAAGCTGAAGAAGAAGAAGAAGATTTTTGTCGGTTTAAATAAATGATAAATGCACACAGCTAAGATAAATAGATAAAGTGGCAGTGCCAGTAAAAAATAAATATAACGGCGTATAAGCGTACGCGCTTTTAATGTAAACAAATACTGGTTTAGATAAACAAAGGTTATCCGCGGACATTATTTTTTGTGTGATAGTAATATACAAATTAGTTTAAATGTTTTTTCTTCAATATCATAAATATTGCGTTTATAAATAAACCAATTTTAAAATTCGTTACAATACAATATTCTGTAAGCATCCTTCGTCATCAGTCAGTCTTTGAAACATGGTTTCCCGAAACTCTAACCGAATGCCAGTTTTCTAACTAAATATTTTAAGACGGAGCTTCGAACCATTTCGTTGTTTGCTGCCACTTGGCAGATAAATAAATGGGGATTTTCTTGAAACTCAAGTAAAACATCTTTCTGGACTATTGGACCACCCATTTGAGGGTGTTCTCTTAGATTGCCTACTCAAACATTTTTCATTTTTTGACCTAAACAGCTGACCATTTTCAAATAGTTTAGATAAAAAAAATTAATTTGAAATACTATTAAGCAATGATTAATCAGAAAAATACAACATAAACTTTTGAGGAACAAGTGCAAAACTCTAACAACTGTCAAAATCGTTTGTTTTTTCAGCGTTTCCTTAATAATTGATCTTATCGCGTTAACTTTTACTTACATTTTTAAAAATTTGGAACCGAATATCTCGGAGGCTTTCCTCTTTATCACACTGTTTGACATTTTCGTACTCAGAAACATGAACTCTATCGAAATCCGTTTAGAATATATGGGTAGTCATTTAAAAAAAAAATGTCGACGACGTCATAGCTCGGAAACAAAACACGAGTGACGTTTAAACAAACAAAATCGACGTGTCCGAGGAGATTCCTCAAACTTTACCATACCTATATATGTATTATTTAACAAATATATTCATTACATTATTAATTTCAGCATATGACCAAAAGGTTTCACGATGATAATCATAACATTTATAAAAATAATTCTGGGTATTTTCTGCTGAATTTGGACCGCAATTCTCCGGATAGTATTCGAAAGCACGTTCAAGAATTAAAAAATGAAAGCGTCGATTGTGATGGAATTTTTTGTGGATATCCTATCGCCAGTAGTAGAATGGTTCCCATTCTGTAAGTACCAAAATTTTTTTTCAGTATGGTGTCTGTAATATGGGGTGCTCGTTTTTTGATCCAGGTGTTTTTAGGTTTGAATTTCTTCTCTTCAGTATGTTTTTGCAGTTTGAGGTTTATCCAGATTTAAAAGTTTTTTTTGTATCTAAAATATATTTACTAGTTTTTGTTGTGATTAAATGGAAATGGTTAATTGGATACGTTTTAGGTCTGCAAGCACATGGATACCAACAGTTGAACCGAATTTACCCAATTCAATCGGACTACAACTGAATTCAAAGGATGTTGTGGATTTTAATAAAACTGTTTTTAATTTTACTATTTTTGGTAGTATACTTCTATGTTACAAAATAATATTAATATCCGAGTATTTTAGGCACTAATTATATGAACGTTTATGTATCTTCTAAAAATAACGCGACCGTAACGGCCATCAGTTTAGTCGAGCATTTACCTCAGCCGATTATTTGGAATAATCATTCTGTGTATCTCATCTTGTATCTTTGTGCCAAGGAAAAATCCCCATTAACATTTTCGATCGAAGTGGATAAAATTGGAGATGAGAAGATGCTAGACATTGCCGTTGTTGGAAGATTTATGTACGACAAGGAAAATGTAAAAACGCCAGAATATACTCGTTTCTTAAGCCAATTTCCTGATTGGGCTGATGTATACTCGTGGTTGGGTGTTTATGAATCGTGGGTTTATTAGCGTTGAATTACGTGACTTTGAATTAGACTGAAACTGATGTAATTTTTGCACTCTTATATTTATGAAATTGAAATAAATTGATTTTGATTTACAAATTGTTTTTTTTTATACACCCACTTCCGGTTTCTTTGTCAGACCTATTTTTTGATAGAACCGAGAGAATATAGGGGTTAGTTGATATGACAACATAAGCTCAATTGACCATATTTCAGTTATATCTTAATGAAATTGAGGAGAAAATTTTCACAAAAAGTATAGCATGCTAGGAAGTCAATACAAACGTGTACATATCACTTCAAAGTGGTTTTATGACAACATAACCTTTGAAAAAATATGTACACATTCCTTCATCATTTTTTATAGGACTTATGGTGACCACACCAGTTTTTTTAATAAGCTCGAATTCTCTATGAAATTATCATAAATTTCCTCCATCACGGATATAGAACACTAATGTGACCGGTGTTTCCTGCGTTCACAGAAATGAAAGAGTTCTCAGAAGGACAAGAAACAAGTTTGGAAAATGACGTCCGCCGAGAGGGGTCAAAACGTCACTGTTACGATTTGCATGAATGTCACGGAACTTATATTCTTCCGCTACATACTGTGGTAATATCATGTTTAATAAAAGTCAATCATCGGATTCTTTTGTTGTACTACATTTTTATTTTGGCGTAATAATAACCTGAATACATTGTGTATATATCTCATACTGGACAAAAATCATACTTGAATAAAATATATATACTAATTTCTAACAGCCAAGTATGGAGGAACACTACATTCTCTCCCGCTTATTGGAATGTTTAATTTTTTTAAATTTAAAAAAAAATAGTGAAAAAACAATTTAAACTTACCTACTTATCTAACTTATTTGAAAAACGAACAAGATTAAAAAAAACAAAGAAAATGAAATACATAATACTCATGAAAACAATAGTTAGATATTCATTTTATAATCACAAAATCTAGCTGGTAACCGCCTTTCCGTCTGGGGGCGCTGGACTCTCGCAGGAGGAACTGGAAACTTAGGTGCTCCTTGAATCGGCTATGTCCTATAATATCAGATAGTGTAATTTTCCTAGTAATTTTCGTACTTCTCCAAATTTCCAAGCACTTTTGTCATCAAGTCGGACCTGAACCCCCTACCCCACTTAAAGAACACGTACCGGGTTTGAGGATACCTGTGAAGTTTTTGGTCGGTATGAAAAAATTGGATTTAGTCGAATTCGTATTATTCGGTGTAAATATAGTTCATATTTTCTATGGAAATATTTTCATTTGATGCTGCTTTAAGTCTGTGCTCTTTAAAGTCTGGACATTTCGTTCAGCGAGTTCGTTCGTAGCTGAGTGTCCTAGTGCAATAAATTTTTGAAAAATTCCGTTTTTTCCACAATACATTCGAAACTCTTCGTTCTGAAAAATTGAAGCGTTATCCGACACAATCACTTGTGGATATCCATTATGTATAAAAATTGATTCTAAAAGTAGTAGTTGAGCTAGTAGGTGCTTCTTTTAAAATTTTGACTTCAGCCCATTTAGATTTTCCATCAACACACACCAGAAAATAACAGTTCTCAAACGGACCGGCGTAGTCTATATGAACTCTATCTCAATTATTTTCAGGTTGTTACCAGGAATTGATGGAACCTTTGGAGAACTTGTTCTTACCAGTGCGCAGTTTTCACAGGCCTTAACTAGTCTTTCTATATCACGATCTATTCCAGAGCAGTATACGTAACGACGTGCTAATTGTTTCATTTTTGTAATAGATACCTATGTGTGTCTCGTGGAGTTCTTCAAGTATGCTGGAACGTAATGAAGCTGGAATGATTACTGTATCCCTTAAAAACAGTATACCATCAATCAGCGTATGCTGAGAGTCTCCTGACTGATTTTTCAGGTTGTCGAGTAGTTTACTAAGTTCTGGATCGTTTTTAGTTTAATTTTTGATAGTCATAGCAGTTACTTTATAGTTTGAAATTGTCTGAGCACATATTTGATTTACTTCTCCAATTGGTTCATCTACTGACGTCTCAGTTTGTTTAACTGAAGCTCGTGAGAGACAGTCAACGTTTTGATTATCGTAATTCACTACAAAAACGTTTGCAAACGCCTCCCGGTCAAGTTGGTTGTAATTTCTTTCAGATTCGGTAAGTGACAGTAGACTATTGGTCTTTCCTCTCCTCTCACGGCGTGACTGCAATGCCTGTAGGACTTGCGTCGGTAGTGAAGATCAGTGGTAAGTTAGGATTAAACGCAACATTGATTCTATTATTTACTTACTGTTTCTAATTTACTTATTTTATATGTATAGTCAGGATTAGTGTCATTATTGAATTTAGGAGTTGTAGCATTTATATTAGAAACATTTGATTTGTTGCTTTGCATTTTCATTAAGGTCGTGATACAAGCTTTGGCAACATGACCTTCTTTTTAGCAAGCTTCGCATTTAAGTTTGCTTCTATCGACACGACAGTCTGTAATCTTGTGATTATTTCTTTTACAACGAATACACAAATTTTCAATACCAAGGTCCTGTATTTTTGGTTGACGATTTCTGTAATTGTATTTTGAATAACCTGGACCTGGTGATTTACCTTTTAATCTATGGTTGGAATGATTTATGGAACAGTTTCTTGCACTTAAACGATGTCTTGAAATGTTAATGGTTTTATCAACGTCGCCAAAATTGGAATGACTTGAATTGAAACGCTGTGTTAATTCTTTACTTTCATTTTTTGAGGCTTCAAAGACAGTTGCTTTTGACCAAATATCTTCAAATTTAATAGCATTAGATTGTAGAGTTTGTTCTCTTAACCAACTAGGCTCTTAGAAAAACGTTTGCTGCTGATGCTGCTTTATTACATCCACATTTGACTGAAAATTTGCATTCCACAATATCACGTTGTAAGGCTGCTACGTACCTATTCAGCAATTGATTGACGTTCTAGTGATACAATACAATATCTGGTTCAGTATCAAGTGGGCCTACTTGTTTAGACATCCTAAGAACCGGTGGATCAATTTGTTTTTAAGTGCTCGGAACTGGCAAGTGAACTTATTTTGATGTGCTGGGAATCGTGCTAGCAGTTGCGAGAGATTCATTGCAGTCTTGGATTGCAATAGTTTCAGATTAATTAGCAGCATTTCTTATAGAAGAACCACCATCAACAAGCTTTTTCCAGGCTAACAGAAGACCACTTGTCCTGACTCGTACGTAAAAATGACGTAATTCAACATGCACAGTTGCGGGTAATGGGAGTCACCTGACTCTCATTTCCCGCAATTACACTAATTAGAAAAATAATTAAATAAAAAAAAACTTTAAAACACTGACATAAGTCTGTTTAAAAGTCAATCTCATACTGCAAAATATTTGACACTTCTAATTTGTATTGACGTAAAATTACATCAGCGGAGCACAAAAACAAAACACTGGCGTATCTCAATGGCGCGGGCGCTGACTTGCGCGAGCCGTTCCAGGCGGCGCTGGGTGGCCAGCCCGGGGGTAGGAACGCCATTTACTGTTTCGTAGATGTGATGGTGACTCCCATTACCCAGTGACTGTCATTACCCTACTCTCCCCTACTACAAAATAGTATAGATTATTAAAAATATAGTTAATACTACATTCAATTATAAAAGAGCATAAAAACAAAAAGATAAAATTAGAATTTAGGACCAAGAAGAGAAGAAGTGCTTACCTATATCAAGAAGTTCATTAAGATACGTATAGAAGAATTATTAGAAAGACGATGAATTTCTAAAATTTCAAGATTGCAAAATGAAGAAATTTAATATTAAGATCAGGAGAAAAAGGATGACTAGTAGACAAAATGTTCATAAAATAAATTAAAACAATTTGTGGAGAAGATTTTACGTCAAAATAATTTTACTGTACCTATTTATTGTGCATATTTAGAAGCATAAAATAAATGATTTTTACTGCATGCTGCGTGCATATACTGGGGGGTTTTTGATGCATTTTTTTAACGTGTTGGGTGAAATTGTACGTAACTAGGTAGGTACCTATATATACATTGCTTTGGCAATCATTTAGCTACTTAAAAATATTTTTATTAATGCCCTCAAGCTTCTGAATTTAAAGGTTTATATAAATAATTGGGTAGTTGCAAAAGGATCATTTTGTACAAGGGTTTGGGTAAAATGATCCCACACTTATAAATTCACAAAAAATTATATTGGATGAACAAAAATTACAAAAAATACTAAATCATCAATATTCTAATTGACGTTTAGATGAATTAGCGTTATGAAATGAATGTGATAGACAATAGTCGCAAATGAAGTCATCCCAGGCGTTTTCATCTATTCCTGCACAAGCATCATGGGCCCAGTGATCACACCGTGAGCAAACTGCTCCACCTTTCCCCTTCGACAGAATTTCCATAGGGTTCAGAACAGTATATAAATACAGAGCGCGTCATTGTTTTGTTCTGATTCTTCGCTGCTACTTTCTACAAGCTTTTTAGGATACACTTTCTTTGGTTTTTTTGGGTTGGATTTTCCTTTCTTGTTTTTTTTTGTTTCTTCCTTAGCAGCTTTTTGTTTTTTTTTCTTCTAAATTATCTTTATAAGGTGTACTGGTTAACACTACGGTACCTACAGATTTCTTTTTCTTCTGTGTTCGGTGTCCACTTATTTTTGGTTAGGACCGAAGTGTGGCAGGACCGGCTTTTGTAAACGACGTATCGTGAGTCTCATCATCAGTTTCATCATCTCCAGTCTTCCTATTTTGCCTACTGGTACCTACTGGGTTCACCTAAATCAGTGGCATTTGCTTCAACGCCATTTCAGTTGGTTCTTTTTCGTCCGTGGTTTCAGCCGCTATAAAATCTAAATTATTAAAAATGCCACTGTTGTAACGCAGAATTTCTGTTTTCTTAAATGCATTAATCGCATTGGCTGGAGTACAAGCCAATCTCTCACAAAAAATTTTGTTTATTTGAAAAGTTGTTATAGCCATCTTTTAAGAGCATGATCTACGGCTGTACTAAGTGGAAACATAATTCCCACATCAAGTGGCTGGAGCATAATGAGTACAGTGTGGAGGTAAACATAAGATAGAAACACAATTTTCCTTTGCTTTAATTATGACATTTACATTTTTTGTATGGGGCAGATGCCCATCTAAAATTAAAAGAACTGGATCTTCTGCCGAAGGTTTTGCAAAAGACAAAAAATGATCAAACCATAAGGAAAACACTTTTTCTTTCATCCAGCCAGTTTCATTGCTTGCAAAGATGGTACCTAGAGAAGTTCCATCTTTTAACTCGGGTTTCATTCTCTTTCTACTGAAAATAATCATTGGCGGAACAAAAATGCCACTAGCTGACATACATAGCACTGCAGTTGATGATTGTCCACGTTCTGCGGAAGTAACACGGCCAACTTGTTTCCGTCCTTTTTTTGCAAATGTTTTTGAATTGCGTCCGGGAACGGTGGACATTGATGTCTCGTCCACATTGAATATTCTATAAGCTGGATAGTTGTGCTCCTCGTATGCAGCTTTTAATAAATCAAAGAATTTTGAAACAACTGGTTTATTAAAAGCTTTAGCTCGGGTAACCGATGTTGCTTCTGGGACACGCAAGGATAATCCTGGATGTCTCTTTTGGAAACCAAATAACCAGTCTTGACCAGCAATTTCTTTAAGTGAAAATGGGTGATTAGCAAGTTCATTTCCTTCAGCAAGTTGATATGCTAAACTTCGAACATCATGGGTAGTTAAACCGTACATTCTCACTTCCTTTTCCAGAAAAGACTGTCTTTCTGCTGCCCACTCTCACGTTTATTTTAGTTTTTATAGGTTAAGTTTGCGAACAAATGTAATAATATTGCAACAGATCAACAGTTTACAAGATACTATAATCACGAATGCATGCGATTTAACAACTACGTCACAGGAAGTGTACTTACAATGGTAACAAAAGCCGGTTCACCTTATATCAAAGTCACAAAAATTAAATACTTGAATCTGGTGACATGCGTGCTAGCTTTGGAACAATACTGGGTGCCCTGACTACGACGGCTTCTGTAAGTGATGTTGCAAGCAATTTCCGCCAGATTGCGGTAAACATAATGTCGTCAATGGC
Source organism: Aquatica leii (assembly GCA_035610365.1). Classification (NCBI taxonomy): domain Eukaryota; kingdom Metazoa; phylum Arthropoda; class Insecta; order Coleoptera; family Lampyridae; genus Aquatica; species Aquatica leii. The sequence continues at coordinate 7,750,152 of CM069432.1, forward strand.
ACGGATCATTTCACCTGATGGGATCATTTTACCTCTCTCTCCCCTACATAAGGGCAAAGTCGTGTGGTTCACGACGGCGTGAGGCGACAAAGTAAAAAAAAAGACAAAGCAACAAACAACATTGTCAAAACAAAATTTATAATGATAAAAAACCCAGTAAAAAATTGCTAGCTATTATACATTGTTTTTTATTTTTACTTTTTGAGACGAGGGAACCGAATTACTTCTCGAAAATAATATATTTTCCAAATGAGAGTACGCAATAATAGCATTTATTTGATTGAATACGTAACAAGATAACATGAATTGTGTGAACTCAAACAAATCCGATTTTAGTCATGCTTGAGCTTGAAATTTGGCTTGTAACAAGCCAACGAGCGAACAAACGTTTTTTTTCCTGTCTGAGCTTACAATGTACAAAACTTTGTACCTATATTTAAGCGCTGCATCGGTTGCGATTGCATTTGTTGCCTGATGCCCGATCGATAATTAACTTAGCAAAGTAAAAAGGTGCATGGGGTAAAAGATATCTGCTTTTGAAACTTTATTTTTTTGTGTTTGTGAATTAAGGTGAGTTTATCTAAAATTTATTTTTTATTTTCGATTTATTAAAACATTAAAAGTCAAAAACTTGCATGTCAAAAATCCTTTTATATTTAATTATATACTTAAACATCATTGTTATTTGAAGTAAATTCAAACAGAATAATCGATAAGCACTAATAATGCTATTTAAAAAAATTATAAATTTTGAAATAACTTGAAATAAGCAATGCTGAGAAAATACTTTCGAGTTTGAGTTTGAGACGTCGAAACATTTTCATTTTTCATGAATAATTTGTCAATTTGTTTACTTACGTATTAATTTCTTCACAGAAAATGTCAGAAAAAAAGAAGAAATTGCCTGGATACCAAAAGAGAGAGGAAGAACTAGGAAACCATGTCAAAATTACCCATTTTTTTTAAAAACCCAAGTCTAATTTGCCACATTGGTATTTACTTTAATAGTTACGCGGAGTTAAACGTCTCTGTCACACATCTGTCCTTTGCGCGCATATAATTCAGTTTTATTTACCATTTTACAGTTAAAATGGCTAATAAAAAGCAGAACCCTCAATTAAGATCGACGCTTATCAAAGCAAACGACCTAATTGAAAGATTGGATTTATTTAATAATTATTTGCAAAATGCAGCTGTGTTCGAGTTGTCAGACATTGTAAAACGGAAAATTCAAACGAATTTAACTGTTTTCAAGCCTCTTCTTGACGAGTATAAGTTAGTTTGGCAAGAGTTTCAAAATTACGATTTAGATCGTAAAGATTTCGACATCATACCATACGCTCAAGTACAAGGCAAGTACATCTATACAATTGTCAGTGCCGAAACGTTATTAGATCGTTTTAATATTGTCACAGCTTCAGGTTCAGAAGTTGATACCGGTCCATATACATCACCTAATAATTCCGAGAGTACCTATTCAAGTACGATTACCGACTATTTCTTTGCCAACATTCGACGGTAACCACCAAAACTTTCGGAGTTTTTTCGAAACATTTAACGCATTAATAGAATCAAACGAAAGATTGTCTGACGTTCAGATCTTGCAAGAACTTAAAAATGAAGCTGCAAGTTATGAATTAGCTATTAAATTGTTAAAAGATAGGTTCACTAATGAAAAATTATTGCTATTTTTTCATTTAGATAGCTTGTTTGAATCTCCACGTTTAGTTATGGAATCAAATCTAAGAAGCCTTAATGATAAACTATTAAAACATACCAGATCAATTGATAACGAAAATATTTCAAATGCTACATATAAGGCTAGCGTTATTGCTTATATTATCAAAAATAAAGCCGACCCCAAAACTTCGGAAGAATTCGCAAAAAGTTTTCCCAAAAAAATTCGTTCTTTAGAGGAAAGTTTAAATTTTATTGCTAATAGATGCAATGTTCTTGACAATGTAAAAAATTGCAAAATTAATCAAATTACTTTTCAGTCTTCAATTCGTAAGTTTAATACTGAACATCATCAAAATAAAGGCAAAGTGTTTTTGCAAACTGAACGACCATGTCATGTTTGCAAAGGATCACATAGCCTTATTACTTGTCAAAAGTTTATAGGATTATCTGTTAACATACGATTTTCTAAAGTTCGTTCTTTTAGGATTTGTAAAGTATGCCTTAGTCACGACATGGGTTTTAAATGCAGTTCTTCTGTAAACTGCAAACATCGCCAACAGCCGCATAATCATCTGCTGTGTTTTAAAAATGAACGGCTGGCATTGCAAAATTCTGCACCTTCTGTTCAACAAGTTGTAAATAATTTTCAAAATGACGAATTACAACCAAAAGTTAGTAACAACAATTGTGCTGTATCAGATACAAATACTGGTGCATCTTCAGTTTGCAACCTGGCTTGCAATTCTGAAATACTCCTTTCAACTGCAAAGGTTACGGCATGTCATGGTAATGTAACTATAACCGTTAGAGCAATTTTAGATTGCGACGCTCAATCTAATTTTGTTTCTGAAAAGCTATGCTCAAAGTAAAAAATTTAAATATTAAGCCAGCTCATGTTGAGATTTCTGGCGTTAACGGTATGACTTCTCTTTGTACGAAAGTTGTATCGCTTCGAATCTGTTCTCAGACAGGAAATTTTATGTCGGATATTTCATGCTTGGTAGTTCCAAAAGTCACTGATTCATTACCCCATGTAAGTTTCAATAAGAATAATTTAAATACTCCTGTAAACGTACGCTTAGCAGACGACAGTTTTAATATATCTGGGAATATAGATATATTGATCGGTTCTCTTGTCTTCTATCGCTTGATCTTACCTAACCAAATTTCATTAGGCAGATCTATGCCCCTCCTACAGAAAACTTTACTTGGTTGAATCGTAACTGGAAATTTGCCCAAGTCTATCTTAGCAATGACTAAATCTCACAGAATATCCATGAAACATGTAACTACCTCATCAATCCTTCAATCTTCAGTTAATTTAGATCAAACACTTCAGTTCTGGCAAATTGAAGATGTTAGTCCAATATCAAAGTTATCGTTACTGTCTCCAGCCGAAAAATATTGCGAAGAACGTTTTGTGAAAACTGTACGAAAAGGTCAGGATGGTAAAATTGAAGTTTCAATTCCTTTTAACAAGGGTATACAATTCTTAGGCAAATCTCAAACTAAAGCCGAAAGTCAGTTTCTTAAATTAGAAAAACGTCTTCAAAACGATCCTCTACTTCGAGAGCAATATTGTAAATTTATGCGTGAGTATGAGAGCATGCGTCATATGACAAAGGTATCTAACCTTAAATTTCAATATGATGCTGCGGTATCTACATTTGTCTAGACAAGTATCGGTTTCGTAAACATATGTAATATCCCTCCTCATTTTTTTTTCACCATGCCGTAATAAAAGCAACATCATTAACTATTAAAACTCGTGTAATGTTCAACGCTACTTTTCCTACTTCTACGAATATTTCTGTAAACGATACCCAAATTATTGGTCCACAAGTTTAGGATAACTTATACCATATTTTACTTCGGTTTAGGCGATTTGAATTTGCACTTTGCGGTGACATAGCAAAGATGTATCGCATGTTTAACATTCGTTTAGAGAAAAGAAAATTTCAAAATATTTTATGGAGAGAAGATTCATCACAACCTCTTGAAGTTTACGCTTTAAATACTGTTACTTATGGTACTGCTTCTGCAAGTTATCTTGCAACTCGTTGCCTTGCTTATCTTGCTGACGAAAATAAGGTAACATTTCCTGAAGCTGCCCAAATTATTTCTAGCGACTTTTATATAGACGACCTTCTCTTCAGTACAAATTCAATTGAACATCTTTTAAAGATGAAGAACGATGTGTCTTTTATTTTAGCTTCGGCAGGGCTTATTATTAGAAGGTTTATATCTAATAGTTGCGAGTTTTTAAAAACATTTGACTCCCTATCAGAATTTTCAACAATACCTCTAGGCGAGCGATCCAGCGCAAAGACCTTAGGATTACATTGGAATTCCGTTGAGGACGAACTGTTCTGCAGAGTAGACACAATTGCTGAATGCTCTATTTTTACAAAACGAATTATTTTTTCTTCTATTGCTAAAATTTACGATTCACTTGGTCTAATTTCTCCATTGATCGTTAGAGGCAAGTTAATAATGCAAAGAATGTGGTTCTCGCATTGATTGGGACGAACCAGTTCCAATCGATATTCAAAAAGACTGGATCGATTTGTTATCTGAGTTTTCTAGTTTACCCGAATTGCGCATAACGAGATGCATAATTCCATCTACATATTTGACAATCCAACTTCATGGATTTGCCGATGCTAGTTGTCTCGCATATGGTTCTTGTTTCTACGTGCGTTGTGTCTTATCAGACGGTCGCATAACTTCGACTTTGTTGACTTCAAAAACGCGAGTAGCTCATCCTCTACATCCCATAACAATTCCTCGACTAGAGCTTTGTGCAGCAACGATGCTTGCACAGCTTATCAAAGAATACTCAACATTATGAAAATTAAATTTAATAACGTTTTTTACTGGACCGATTCATCAATTGTCCTCAAATGGATTAATTCAGTTGCAAATAAATATAAACTTTTTGTAGCAAATCGAATTGCATTAATACAGGAATCTTCCAATGTTTCCAGCTGGCGTCATGTACGCAGTGAAGACAATCCCGCAGACTTACTATCTCGCGGTACTACCTGTTCCAATTTGAAAAAATGTTCTCTTTGGTTTTATGGTTCAAACTTTTTACGACAACCGCAAGACGAATGGCAGATTTCTAACATTCCTATTAGTGTAGTCGATAATATTGAATTTAAAATTTCTAAAGCTAACCCAGAACTGGTTTTGTATTGTAAGGTTAGAAATACTTGGAGTAGTGATTTATTTGAAAGGTTTTCTTCTCTTGGTAAATTACAACGCGTATTCGCTTATGTGCTACGATTTATTTCAAATACGAAATGCAAAAACTGTGCTAAAGAAAAGCTATCAGTTTCTGAGCTTGATCATGCTTTGACTATTTTAACTTATCTATGCCAGCAGCAAACATTAGCTCTGAAATAAGTCTATTAAAAATTAAAGAAAATTTAAAATCTAATAGCCTGCAATTTTTAAGTCCTTTTATTGACAAGCAAGGATGCATTCGCGTCAGCGGTCGACTAATGACTTCAGACTTTGACTATCAAAAGAAATTTCCTCTTTTGTTACCAAAAAATCATCCATTTACTAATTTGGTAATGGAAACATTTCATATAGATCTTTTACACTGTGGTGCTCAACAACTATTAGCTGCTGTACGAGAGGTATTTTGGCCTATAGCTGGTAGGATTGCTGCCAAAAATATTGTACACAAATGTGTAAAATGTTTTAGAGCAAAACCACGTCTAGTTCAACCCATAATGGGAAACCTTCCCAAAAAGCGTTTAACTCATCATGAGTTTCCGTTTTACAATGTAGGGCTTCATTATGCCGGACCAGTTCTTATTAAGGACAAGCGTACACGGGGCGCTAAACTAATAAAAAGGTACATTTGCGTTTTGGTCTGTTTGACAACACGCGCTATTCATCTCGAATTAGTTTCGTCATTGACAACAGAAGCATTTATTAACTGTTTAAAAAGATTTATTGCTCATCGTGGTCTGTCGAGCTCAATCTCTAGTGACAATGCAACTAACTTTCGCGGAGCGCACCGAGAATTAAAGTTACTTTACGATCTGATTGTTCAGAATGGAGCAATTTCTGATTATTTATCGACACGTTCTGTCAATTGGGAGTTTACATGCTCACGGACCCCTCATGAAGGAGGAATTTGGGAAGGCGCAGTAAAATTCGTAAAAAACCATTTCAAGTGAGTTGTTGCATTTTCAATTAGTAGTGTTTTCTTTAAAACTCTCGTTGTTGCAGTATTAAAAAATAGAAGCAAACATTTATACAGTCCACTTTTTAAACTAAATTGATTGGACTCTATTTTGGAACATTAACAGGTATAAACGAATATTTTTAATGTTTTAAATATTTTTTTTATTTCTTGTGCTTTTGTATCATAGGTATATTACAACTTTATAGTTATGTTATGTACCTCAATGAAAAAATACTTGTATGGCTTGTATCTACTTGTAAAATAAAAAAATGAAAATAAATTTATGAAAATAATTTCTAAAATTATTTTTCAATATTGGATAATAATACCCATATGAACGTAATACAAATTTGGGGCATTATTTTAAGGGCGCCAAAAGTGCTAGGCCTATGCGATACAGAAAAACAACGGTTTTGGAAACTGTCAAGAAAAACAAAAGTAATAGCGTCCAAACAAGAGACGTGTACAAGACCCCACGACAAATCATTATTGGTAGGAAGTTTGAGACCTAAGAGAACTTTCATTGGCTGCACAATGTTTTGTACCTGCGGCCATTTTGTGTTGTGGCTCCACGCGTCAACACTATTGGTTTGTATTTGACCCAACTCTGTATGAATGCAATATTCTCCCCTTGATTTATAAACGCAAAAAATCCACTGTTACTGCTCTGCTTTTTTTTTATAAGAGTACGGCGGCGCATCCTCTACAACTCTTTCATTGATACTTACATTAAGTGATATTATAAGTATTATTCTCGTTAACAAATAAAGTTGAAAATTAAAAAGAAAAACAACTAGTAACTGTTTCGTTAAAGCTCCAGGTGATATATCTAGTTTCTGAAAACAAAGAACGGTAAACTCGTGTTTCAATTATAACTAATTAACTTTTTAACCCTAAAGCACGACGCGACCATGCTTTTGTTACTGCACTGTGAGTGTGTCGATATGTACACTCGCGTTTAATTAAAATGAACATATTTAGGTAGAAATAGAAGTACGTGGTCATAGTCTAAGACAAAAAAGTACCATGACGCTCTGAGGTAAAAAAATTCATTGAAAACTGAATTATTTTAATTATTTATATAAGGTAGGTAATATAGGTATATTCTACTTCGTAAACAATTAGATACTTATATAAATAGTTACAAAAAATTATCTAAAAAAAACTAATAAAAGTGCTAATTGTCAAGTGATTTATTGTTATTTAAAAAAAATTTACAATTTTAACAATTAATAAATGAAATATTTATATTCCTTCTTTTACGTTTTATTTAGGAGTATTAACTTTTACCTAATAAATTCGTAATCATAAAAAGTGCCCAAAATCTTACGAAGCAAATATGAACAATTTTATTTAACAATTTTAATTACTTAGTCCATTTGTCAAAAAGTCAATATCCTAAATATATATGTATCTTTCTTTTAATCATATTTCCTGCACACACAGTAATTAAGAGATTTTCTAATTTTCTGATTTATAAGACAATACAAGAGCAAGACAATAGTATCGATTAAGGCAATATATGTAATTTGTCATGAAGAGGGTTTAGTAGGAAAACCTTCAATTTAAAAATCGTCAATTATAATTTAGTAGTGATTTACCCGTCGAAAGTAGGTATTGTGTTTAAAGTGTTTCCGTCATTTAATTTTGTAATTAAATCAAAAATGCCCAGAAGACCAAATCAGGGGGATTCTTCTTTAGTAATTCGTAGCCGTAGGTATAGTAGCTCTAGCTGAAATTGGTTGGTTCATTACAAAAATTTCTCATTTCTCAAGATAATGGTCTTACTGTAACTGTTTATATTTTATTTTATCTATAAATTCCTGCAATTAGACTTGTTGATTAAGGTTTTTTTAATTAGTAAGCAAAAAAAAATACTTTGAGGTGTGGCATGTATCCTTATTACCCCGATCCATTAAATTGCTTTTATTACTGTAATATTAATTTACTTATTCTTTTTATTAATTTTTATACAATACTTACCTAATATTAAAATTAAAATTTTGTATTATTGCTAAAGTGGAACCAGTAAATTTTTACACATGACATTCGAATGTAGTATGTATAGAGATAAATCGCATATTAATTTGTTATTATTATTCATTGTATAATATTTTATTTTAACATTTGTTGTCATGTTACTTTCAAATTTCCTTAAAGTTTCATCATATCAAAACCTTAAGTAACATTTATAACATTCCCCTTCTCACATTCATTTATAATGGCTGTATACGCCTATGGCTGCCATAAAATCTAAGAACATACGATTTAAATTTGACTTTGATTTTTTAATATACATAGCTGCTGGACTTTATGTCTTATTTAAATAGATTAATTTTACCCACAGATGACTGATGCCATGTCCGAATCTAAAAAGAACTGTAGACAGTACAGTGTTGATTATTTAAAACAAACAATTGCCTATGTGCCTTTTATGCAAAAAGATTTTGGGCAATGACGCAATGAAACTATCTGCAGGATCATCTGAGAAGATGTCACCCTGATAAAACAGATAAAAATTTGAAATACTTTCAAACTCTCAAAGATAAACTTCAGAAGAGACCCACGCTGGACAGAATGTTCGCTTCGACGTCACAAAGAAACGATGACGGTTTGCGTTTTACAATATCTCACTACTTATAGCAAAATCCGGAAAACCGCCTATTATCGGAGAGAAGTTAATTTTGCCAGCCGTTGAAGAGGTTTTAAAAACAGTTTTACACAAACCTCTATCTGATATCATTAAAAGAATTCCCTTAAGCAACAATAAGTACCTACTGTTAAAAGACGTATTGATGAAATGAGTTCTGATATTGAAAGCTTCTTGTGTAATTATTTGCAAACGACGCATTTCTCTATACAACGGGACGAGTCAACTTTACCTGGTAATACAGCATTATTATTGACATATGTTCGTTTTATTATGAATCAAGTAATCTACGAAGAACTGCTCTTCGTAAGAACTTTGACAACCGACACTAAAGGTGAATCAATATTTCATGTTTTGAAGGATTACTTCCTTAAAAAGGCAATCCCTTTATCAAATATAATATCCGTAGCTACGGATGAAAAACCTGCCATGGTTGAACGTTATCGTGGATTTATAAACTATTTAAAACAAAATGTGCCAGGGGTGTTAGCAATACATTGCGTCATCCATCGACAACATTTAGTTGCTAAAAATTTGAGTGTTAGATTGGATGAATCTCTTTAATTAGTCATTGATGCAGTAAACCGAATCCGAAGCAACGCGTTGAATACGCGGATATTTGCGCAGTTATGTGAAGAAAATGACGAACACTTTCAACAATTACTCCTTCACGCGCTGGCTGTCGAAAGGCTTATCTTTGACAGGACTTTTTGCACTTTTTGAGACTATTTTAGAATTTTTGGATACTGAAGCTAAAATTTTAAAAGACAATTTAATGAAGTGGAAAACAAACATCGCCTATTTAACAGATTCGTTTGCAAAATTTAATATGGTTAATTTGCAGTTACAAGGCGACACTCTAAATTTGATTAAAACAAAGTCCATCTTATCAGATGAAGCAAAATATTGAACGGGGCGAATTTTCCCATAGTTCCCCAAATTGTCATAGACAAACTGCCAGGAAAAAGACGTTTTAACCTACGTTGAACATTTAAATGCCCTCTATTCAGATTTTGAAATTAGGTTTGAAGATGTTTTGACTATGGTAATACCACCGTAGATAAGTAACCCATATGGTCACATAGAAGAAACGAATGTCATAATACACGAGGAACTGACTGAACTAAGTACAAACGAAGAACTTAAGGTTGAGTTTAAAAACGGATATTAGCAATTCTGGCTGCCAAACAACATACCCGTTACTTATCCCGTATTATGGAATATATCGAGGAAATTTTTAATTTCCTTTCCATCGTCATATATAGTGGAAAGGGGGTTCAGCGTTGTTACCAATCTCCTAACGAAAAAAAGAAACAGACTGGACTTCATTAGCCGAGGAAATTTAAGATTAAACTTTACAAAATTGAGGCCAAACGTTGATAATTTAGAATTAAAGCATCGGGTTCATCCTTCTCACTAAAAAAATTTACTTATTGCTTAGTTTATTTTATGTTTATTTTATGTTACGTATTTTTTATATAACAGATACAAAATTTTATTTTTACTGTTTTAATTTAAATTCAATGAATAAATGTATAAAACTTAACATGTGTTTTTACTTTAAGCTTTTAACACTAAACTTCACTACAGTTAAAAATTTACAAAAAATCAATATCAAGTAAGTAGGGGGTCTACCCAAAACCGAAAAACATGGCAAGGGGTCTACACAAAGTTTGGGAACCTCTTGCATCTATTCTACTGGAAACTAAACCATCGAATATCCGATAAAGGTTTTAAAGTTAAATTTGTTACATTACATTTCAGAATTGACCAACGTTTAGTAGAAGCTGAAAAAATACAAACAGTTCTTGAACTAAAGAAAAAAATTGCGGCATCATTGACGACTAAATTTAGGGCATGATTGCAACAAGGAACAAAGAAAGCTCGCGGGTTGAAATCCAATTTTTTTTGTAGACTATTATGCCTACCGTGCATATTTGCCCGTTGATATTTAAGCCTTCTTTCTCTAACGTCGACAAAAGAAATTTTGTCAAGCCTACACCCGACACATCATCTATAGGACAAAACAATAAAAAATGTTCTTCTATACTAATTCCCGTGCTCTTTAAATTAACAAATCTTATACAAACTAAAATTTATTCTTGCTGACTCGAGTCAGGAGTGCAGTTTAATAATATCGAATAATATTTTGCCTTTTTAGTCAGTTCTAAAATTTTGGATTTGATATTTTCACCGATCAAGTTGATTACTTCATCTTGTATTTTATCCCCGAGATAGTTTTTGGGATCTTTTATTTTAAAGCGTTTTGTATGTTCTGACATAACCGGGTCGAATTTGGAAATCATTTCTATGCGTTTTAATTTTATTTATTTTCTCAAACAACTTATTACTACTTCTATACGAAAAGCTAAATTTTGCTGACTTAAAAACTGAATCACGTAGAAAATTGTTTCTATAACAGCTTGCCAGTCTTTAGTTTCTCTGTTTATTACATTTACATTATTACATTATTTCATTTTTATTAGAACGGTTAGAAAGATCTAGCAATTTTAGAAAATATTCGATATGTAACTTGCTCTTTTCATGAATGTTTAAATGTTCACTTAAATGCTGCCAGTCATTGTAACCAGATTCATCACTAAGACAAACAGATTTGAAAGTAGTAAAGTGAATTTTTTGTTTCAGAATACAACAACCAAAAACGCTCAATTTTTTCTTTGTTCGCTAAATTCTAAAGAAGTAACTATTGGAAAACTTACGCCCCGACTTCGAACTATCTCTCGGATAAATATCATTTTTGTTTTGATAATGAGCAGGGCCACGTTCTACTAATTCTTGAATATTATTAAGACGTAATTTCTTTGGCCATAGTTTTAATAATAATAATAATAATAATATTTATTAATGTTTTTGTACAAATGTACTTACACACGTCAAACATTACAAAAATTGTGTATATAACATATAAAAACTATATGGTAACATTGAAATATATAATCACAGTTTAAAATTTGCAGTACAAGTATAAAATTCATTAAAATTGTAAAATGCCTTATTTATTAAATATTGTTTTACTGTATTTTTAAAACACTGTAAAGGTAAGGATCTAATGTTATCTGGCAATTGATTAAAAAATAGTTGAGATTGAAGTTTAGGCCCTTTTTGTGTTTTGCTCAATCTACAGTAATCAGACCTGATATTATGTTTAAATTTGGTTTCATAGTGATGATAACTCGATTGGGATAAGTGGTTTTTTGCGAAACATAAGCTTTCAAAAATATATATTGAAGGAAACGTCAATATTTTAAGAGTTTTAAATGTGTCTCGACAATCTTCTCTGTAATCTAATCCAGCTACTATACGAATGGCTTTACGTTGTAAGCGAAACAATGCATGCCCGTGTGTTGATTGTCCCCAAGCCAAAATGGCGTAAGACAAATTGCAATGAAACGAAGCATAATAAGCTGTTTTAATTATATTTTTTGATGTGCAGTTGGCTAGTCTTCTTAATAAAAAGATAGAACGGTTTAATTTTAAATATAATTGATCACAATGTACTCTAAAATTAAGTTTAGTGTCTATACAGCAACCAAGAAACTTGGTAAAATAAACATCATTTTTTTCAATTGTAGGACGTAGAGTTAACACTAAATTTACTGTTTTTTCTGTATTTAGTGTAAGCTTATTTTGCTTGGCCCAATCTTTTATAAGGTCTGTTGCTTTTTCTGACTTACGTGTTGTAATATTCATATTGTAATCTTTGCAAATTAAGGTAGCGTCATCAGCATATAAAATACAAAATATATCTTGATCAAGTTTAGAAGGTAAATCGTTTATATAAATCAGAAACAGTAATGGCCCAAGCATTGATCCTTGAGGCACCCCAGTAGACACAGGTAGCTTTTCTGAAATTTTATTATTATAAAAAACATATTGAAATCTATTTTCAAGATAGGATTTTATTAAAGTTATACTTGACTGATCAAAATTATATAAACGACTTAACTTCATTAGAAGAATATCGTGTGATACACGATCAAACGCTTTAGTAAAATCGATGAAAGTTGCAATTGAATACATGCCCTTCTCAAAACAATCTAAGATTTTTGAAACAAATAGAGTTATAGCATCACTTGTGTTTTTATTTTTACGAAAACCAAATTGATTTTGATAAAACAAATTGTTTGATTCAAAGTAATTTCTAATTTGACAATCCAGAACTTTTTCTATTACCTTTGATAATACAGGTAATAACGATATCGGTCTGTAATTATTTAGATCCTTTATATCTCCTTTCTTATGAATAGGCACAATAAGTGACAATTTTAACGGATCGGGAAATACTCCTGTTCTAATTGATGAATTTATTAAAACTGTTAACGAGCTAGTTAGAAAACCTATAATGTGTTTTAAGATTTTTGTACTCATTCCATAAATGTCTTTAGAGTTGCTCTTTTTGAGTGAATGTAATATATCTCTAACTGTTACTTCAGAGACGGCATGAAATTTAAAACTAACGTTGTTTAGGTTTTTTAATGGGATAGATTGTAAAGAATCGACATTACAGTTTGATACATTTTTAGTCTGGTTACCAGCAAAATATTTGTTGAAATCATCAGCCGTTAGATCAAGATTAATGTTATTATTACAAACTGATTTGTGCGAATTAATTATGTCCCACATAGCTTTAATGCTATTGCCAGAATTATTAATTAAATTATCGTTTGCTTTAATTTTTGCTTTCTTTATTTCCTTTTTATATTTGTATCTAAGAGATACATATGTTTTTTGCAAATTAGTTGTTTGATACTGTTTAAATAACTCATGTACAAGTTGAACCGTATTTCTTAACTTTTTCAGATAATCATTAAACCAACTAACTTTGATATCACGAGATCTGATTTGTACAGTTTTGCTTGGAAAAGCCGTTAAAAATGCGGTATGTATTTTTTGAAAATAAGCCGAAAATTGATCATTGATTGATTGATTATCGTTGTTTAGATCGTGACGCCAATTAGTATTTTGTAATATATTAAAGATTATATTCATTCCTTTTTTTGTTATAGGTCTAACTATCCTACAGTAATAAGGTTCTGTACGGGAAAAATCATCACAATGTAATTGTATTAATTGTCCATAATGATCAGATAAACCAGTTTCAAAAACGTTTGTTTTAAAATTTGTCTGTGAGAAATTAATAAACATATTATCGATACAATATTTCCCACGAGTAGGAGAAAATATTGTTTTTATGAAACCATACGTTTCTAACAAGAAACATAATGTCTGTGCATTGCAGTCATCTTTGCAGAAGTGAACATTGAAGTCTCCAGAAAGTATAATTTGGTATTGAGTCGACAATTTTTCTAAAATTAATTGTAAATTTTCGATAAACAATTCGAAATCACCATGAAGAGACCGATACACTGCTAACACTACTGTCTTACAGTTATATAACACAGCACTAACTTCACAATGTAGCTCAATCGCCATGCTGTTAATTTTTTCTAAAGGTGATGTCTGCAGGTTACTTTTTTTAAGGATCATTACGCCTCCATGTTTTTGATTAGATCGACAATAAAAATTTGCTGTAGTAAACCCACCAATCTTAAGATTTTTTAAATTATCAGGATTGCTGAACCAGTGTTCAGTTAAACAAACAAAATCGTAGTTTTTGTCAGTGACGAAACACTCGAGTTCATTTAGCTTGTTTGTTAAACATTGTATATTTAAGTGGAAAACAGATAGATTATATTTAACGGTTAAAATTTGAGTTTGGTTTTGATTATCGGTTATTTGTTGTAGAGGCGCGTCTTTTTGCGGTGAAAAAAACGATTTACACACGTACCTTTCGGCCAAAATGTCGGTTTCATGGCATTTTCAAGATTGTCAATTTTGATTGTTACTTTAAAAGATGAATAGATTTCAGGTTGCATAGATCTTAGTTGTTCACATTCCGCTTCGGGAAATGATCGTCTTAGATAGGATAATAAATCTTCTGGTTTCGTACTAGGATGTAGTTTGTACACATGTAGATAAGCAGATTTTTTAATTGCTTTTAAATTAATATTATCACTTGGGCTTGTTTCGCCAACTATAGGCAGCATCTTTCGAAAGTTGACTCATCTTTTCTGGTAATTTAAGATGTTGATTTCTTATTATCAGCGGAACTGAACTTGAAGATGTTGATGAATTGCTTTCTAGAAGATCAGTTTCTTGTCTGCTGCTGATACTTGTGTCAAGTACCTACAGATTAATTAATATTTGGCAAAGTAGACTCGGGTTTTGAAAAAAAAAATGCGTAATTTTGACATGGTTTTCCAGTTTTTCCTCTCTCTTTTATTCGGCAAAATTTGGTATCCAGACAATTTCTTCTTTTTTTTTGACATCCTGTATACTGCAAAGAAATTAATACGTAAGTAAACAAATTGACAAGTTATTCATGAAAAATGGAAATGTTTCGACGTCTCAAACTCAAACTCAAAAGTATTTTTTCAACATTACTTATTTCAAGTTATTTCAAAATTTATAAATGTTGATAAATAGTAATATTAGTGCTTATCAATTATTCTGTTTAAGTTTATATCAATTAACAATGATGTTTATATAATCAAATATAAAAGTATTTTTCAGATGCAAGTTTTTGGCTTTTAATATTTTATTAAATCTAAAATAAAAAGTAAATTTTAGATGAATTCATCTTAATTCACAACACAAAACACATTACTATAAAGTCTATAAAACTACAAAAAACTAAAGGTTCAAAAACAGATATCTTTTACCCCATGCACCTTTTTTATTATCGATCGGGCATCAGGCAACAAATGAAATCGCATCCAATGCAGCGCTTAAATATATAAAGTTTCGTACATTGCAAGCTCAGACAAGCAAAAAAGGCTTACTCTCATTTGAAAAATATATTATTTTTGAGAACTAATTTGGTTCCCTCGTCTCAAAGAGTAAAAATAAACAAATAAAAAACAATGTAATAACTAGCAATTCCATACTGGTTTTTGTTTCATTATAAATTTTTTTTGAAAATGTTTTATCTTTTTTTTTACTTTTGAGTTTTGAGGCGCCTCGGCGCCGTCGTGCACCACTCTACTTTGCCCTTATGTACGGCGCGGGACTGCACTTACGTTTCAAAGATTTACCGCTGGGAAGTTTTTAATGCCAATTACGGTTTGGAACATCCAGGAGAGCGAGTTACAAGTCGTCTCATCGAACATCGCTAATTTTGGTCATCGATCGAAGCTGATTGCAGAAAATGCACGCAAAGATGTACCTACTGTGCCAATTCTAAGTTACATGACACACAACCGCTTCCACAGGAACAATCCAAATTCCAACCGCTCGTTTCAAACTTGTTCATTTAGACATTGTAGGACCACTTCTTATTTCATGTAACAACAAATAATGGTCGACAATTTGAATCTTTTTTATTTAATCAATTTGTTTAATTTATGAGTACTAAACACCCACAAACAACAGCTTACTGTCCACAAGCAATTGGCATGGAAGAACGTTTCCACCGAGCTCAAATTTGGCTATCAATTTTACTTGGGCATTCGTGTCGCTTGGCGCGACGATCTTGTCTTTCGCAACTGAACTCGTTTATGCTGAACCTATCCGTCTTACTGGTGAATTTCTTACACCAGGTAAAACTAAATCAAGCAATTGAAAATATGCTTAAACACCTAATGCGAGCGCAATGCATTCGAAAACTAGTTAACTTGCCCGAGGGCCAAGGAGAAGAAAATTGACCGCCAGCCGCCACTAATCTATACCTACGTAACGTGAAAATAAAAAAAAACAAAAAGTAGAAATTGTTAATTGTACAAACAGAAAACTGTTATCGAAGAACACTTTCTAGTGTTCTTAAAATTCAATTCTTAAAAATTTCGTTATTTGTCAAATTGATGTTTAACTTAGATTCAAATTCTTGTCGAACTATTTTAAACCCTTATTAATGAATGTCATCCTCATTTATTAGCACGGTTGCAACACCAATTAAATTGAAAGATTTAAATTTTTTTGCAAATGAACAAAAATTTTGAAATATTTTTAATCAATTTTAAGTGTGTAAATCATAATCTATAAAGAATTTTATTTTCTTTTTTGGGGTTGCTGAATAGCTTTTTGTTAAATTTGATCTGTGCTTTGATACGACCGCTGTGCACGTAAATTATCTACAAATAGCTTCAATATCAGTATCAGTCATTGTTAGCAACTAAGTCGGAATAAATACAAAGAAAAATATAAATGCAAAGAAGTTCAATGGACCTTTATGTAGTACATGCCGACTTGATAACATTGTTAAAAGTTAAAGTGCCGGTTGTCTTACTGTAGTACCGGCCACAATTTTACAGGTTCGGACTGGTGTAATCGCACTCTTAATAATAGTTTGCAAACTGTTTTAAATTATATTGAACTTAATCCATTGACTTAGAGCTTTTAATTATTTTTAAAAATAATTCTTACTCGAATTTAATTACTCCGAAGTTTGCAAGAAAAAGTAACACTTAATTTATATGCGTTTTTCTTCGCTCTTGTGCAGTTACTAATTTTTTTCTTTATATTATACCTTACAAGACTTTTTCAATGACACCTCATTCAGGCCGTTTTAAGCTAAAGTCGTATTAGATACGTACCAAATTTATGTCTAAGTTTCGGGGTCAAAGCTTGCTGAATATTCACAGTCCAGCTAACCTGTGTTTCGTTATTTAAGTTTTCAGTATTTGAATACATTTTTACAAAAGTGAATAGTGAGTTTAAGTACCTGCTTGATGTTTTCGATTAAACTGTATAGAAATGAGCAATTTGTTCATGAATTGAGTCAAAACTCACAAAACAAGAACGGTAGCTTCTCTCTTCTTTATTCATCGGCTGAATTATATCTGTAGGCGTCCTTTACTAGGTACTCACTTAACTCAGAACTCACCTCACGATCTTTTATAAAAACTTAGAAAACTTTGACTTTTGATTTTAACTCTCATAGGAGTGAAATGAGACCTGCTCAATGATCTAACAAAGTGAGGAGAATTTAAATCAATTTACTGAGTCACTGGGTCGTAAAAAGAACTGACTAACTTCACTGAGTGAGTCGGTTCCGCTCTGATCTCTGTGGTAAATCACTAGAACTGTCTTTGGTTAGAAGTTAGAAAAGCCTTAATCTAACTAGTTTGAAAATCTGTATATACAATTGGCAACTTTTAAACAACCAATAAAAGATGAGCAAATTTGATGATGTTTTTACATACCTAAACTGAAATCCAAAATACCTGAAGTAAAACTGTTTAAATGATTCACACTGTCAACCAGTTATATAATAATAGAATGAATTCACTGATTCGTTAACAGTTAAGAGTCGAAGAGAAGAATCACTTTTCAGTGCACGATTTAATTAGGTTTTATTATTATTATTATTCATTTAGGTTAGGTTTTTAGCTTTAAGCTTATTGTGCCTCATTACTTATAAGTTCTATTTTCTTAAACAAATTACAGTAAAATTTATGAGCTTATTTGCTGTTATTTTCAGTTTATGCACTTAGCCCAAACTGTAAACATATAGTGCTGTACATTCGCCTAGTAATCTTTTTCTCTAGACATTCTACAATCAGGATTGTCTTTCAACTTTTATATGTAAAAGTAAAAAACTGAAAAAAAAATCAAAAACGTAAAATAAAAATAAAAAAATGTGGTCGAAGAAAAGCAGTTAGTTGGCAAAAACCGGTAAAAAACAACTTTTTAATTTCTTCTTGTATTAAAAAATAAAAGAAATAAATCAAAATGACTTACTTCACTGAGTGAGTCGGTTCCGCCCTGATCTTTGTAGTGAATCACTTTTTCCATCATTAGAACAGTCTTAGGGTACACAGTTAGAAAAGCTTTAATCTAACCAGTTGAGTCTTTATATACATTATGCAACTTTTATACAACGAATAGAAGAGGAGCAAATTTGACTTATGGTGTTTTTACATATTTAAACTGAAACGTAAAATATCTAAAGAAAAAGTGTTTAAATGATTCACACCGCCAACCGGTTATATGTAATAATAGAATACATTCACTGATTCGTTAACAGTCAAGAATTGAAACAGTAAAAATAGCTAAAGAATAAGAAGAATCACTTCTCAGTGCACGATTCAATTAGTTTTTATTAATATTCATTTAAGTTTTTAGTTGTAAACTTTTTGTGCCTTATAGATTTTTAACTCACGTTCTATTTTCTCAAAAAAAATTATAGTAAAACTTATGTGCTTATTTGCTATTATTTTTGGTTTTATGCACTTAGCCCAATGCGTAAACATCAAGTTTTATATGTAGTAGTGAAATACTAAAAAAAGAAAAAACAAAAAAGTAAAAAAACAAGGAAAAATAAAAATATTTGTAGTTGAAGAGAAGCAGCTAGTGGTTAAAAACCGGTAAAAAATGACTTCGTAATTTCTTTTTGATCTAAAAAATATATTAAATGAATTAAATTGACTTAATTCACTGAGTAAGTCGGTTCCGCTCTGATTTTTGTGGCGAATCACTTTTTTTATCACTAGAAATGTCTTTGAGTACATAGTTAGAAAAGCTTTAACGCAATAAGTTTAAATCTTTACATAGGGTAAATCGAGGAGTGATGGACTAGTAGGAGAGACGGACCACCTGCGGTATCTGCTCTTCTGTGGCAACAATGTATGTGCAATTTGTCACGAGTTACCAAGAAATTTCGTTATGTCTTGTCGGTGAATATTTACAAGGTGTTTTCCTTTGAAGAGTTATTACATTAAAGGTAAGTTTTTAGTAGATTTTCAAAATCGTAATGAACAAATTAGTAACGTGGCGTGCGACTAATCTCTAAATTGTTGCTTCCATGTGACTAATAGTTTGAGAATTGCCTGGTCCGTCTATTCTCCACTTTTAGTTGAGACAGACCAGTATAGTATAGGAGAGATAGACCTATGTTTTGTTGTTACAGAATAATGCCAAATCAGTACGTTCGTAAGCGAAATGTCGTTAAAAGAGGTTCCTGGTCTGCAGAAAATTAATCTTCTGCCATTAATGCAGTGGCGTTTGGCAAAATGGGTGTAAATGAAGCTGCAAAGTCATTTGGCATTCCAAAAACAACGTTCAAACGCAGACTTGCATCTAGCAATTTTGAGAAAACTGATTGTTTAGGTCCTGAAAGCATGTTTGGTAGAGAAGTAGAGACGAAGCTTGCCACTGATATCAAAACATTACAAAAAAGGGGCTTTGCACCAACAAGACAAGAGGTACGAATAATGACCTACAATTTAGAAGAACGTCTGGGAATTAAACACAAATTTAATCGAGAACATGGTGAGTAAATTAACTCTTGCTAGTTGAAGGCATCGTTCTAATAATTATCTGAATTTTCAGGTAAAGCTGGTAATGTGTAGCTGCTCCAGTTCTTAAGAGGAAATTACAGTTCGCAAAGCTGAGAATGTCTCAGTTGGTAGAGCATTGGGAATGTCTAAAAATGTTGTAGACAAATATTTTAAAGAACTTGTAAAAGTACTCGCTGAGAATGATTTGTTTGGAAAACGTGGTAACATTTGCAATACAGATGAGACAAGTCTACAACTAACACGCAAGCTGAGCAGGTGCTGGCTGAAAAAGGATCTAAATGAGTACCTTTCATTAGCCCAGGCGAAAAGGGTGAAACAATCACAGCAATTGCCTACTGTAACGCAGAAGGAGTTTATTTACCTCCTTACTGTGTGTTTAAGGGCAAAAATGCAAAAGCAGAATGGGCTGATGGAATGCCACTTAGCTCACGTGTAGGCATGTCAGATAATTTGGCATACGTAACATCAGAAATATTCCTGGACTGGCTACAAAATCATTTCTACCCAGAAAAGCACCCGGAAAGGTGTTGCTAATAGTAGACGGTCACACATCTCACACAACTAATCTTGACACATTACAATTCGCTGAGGACAATGATATTATTTTATTTTCTTTGCCAAGTCACACTACGCATTACTTACAACCGCTTGATCGGGCCTTCTTCAAGAGCCTTAACTGGCATTATTACGATTCTTGCAGGAGGATGATCAGATGTAACCCCAACAGAAAGTTGAATCGGTTGCAATTTGGCAAGCTTCTAGGAGAGGGCTGGGGCAAAGCGGCTACAGTACAATCCAAATGAAATACCTGAACATGCTTTTCTAACGCAGCCGCCGAATGAGGTCAAAATGCATCAAATGCAACAAACTGGCTCCATAGAAGTAACTGTTCTGCAAGAAGAAGAAACTCTTCAACGCGAATGCAGCTCACCACAACCAGGTCCTTCTAGAACACAGCTGGGAGATGTAGTAGAATCTAATAAAGAAAATAATGTTACACCTGGGAAACTACTTCAGAAGCTTTCTCCTGTACCTCAGGTAACACCAGCAATAAGAAAAGCTCGTTTCAACCTAACGGGCGAATTAAGTTCACCGAGTTACATAAGTCGAATTCGTATAAAAAAAGAAACGCAGAATCAGGCGCCTAAACCAAAGAGGCAGAAGAAAAACGAACCTTCCAAAAATAAATTAACGAAATCCACTAAGAGAGTGTTGCAAAAGAAACCCAGACACGATTCTACTTCTTCGGAATCCGATGAACACGTAATCTTGGATGATTCCTCTAGTGGCAAAGAGAACTTTGATGACATTGAAAATCAGTGCGTCGGTTGTCTCGAAGACTATCGCTTAACAAAAAGCAAAGACAACTGGTTACAATGCATTTTCTGTTCGAGATGGTTGCATGAAGGTTGTACAACTTATACCAACACGTGCCAACCATGTCGTGCCGCTCCTACTATGAAAAAGGGAGAGGAAAAATCTAATTAGTGTACGGCCCATCTCTCCTACAAGGTATAGGAGAGATGGGCCGATTTCGATTTTCAGTTTTTTGAATTTTATAATTGATATTTAAGTTGTATTTTTGTTCAGACTGTGCTAAATATATAATCAAAGTTCATGTTCATGATGTACTTTTTTGGAGACCTTAATTTACATGCATACAGAATTTATTAAAAGTTTTCCAAAAGGTGGTCCATCTCTCCTCCATTTAGCCTACATTATGCAACTTTTAAACAACGAATAGAAAACGAACAAATTTGATTTAAAGTTTTTTTACATACATAAACTAAAACCTAAGATATTTAAAGTAAAAGTAAATAAATGATTCACACCGTCAACTAGTTATATAATAATAGAATTGATTCGTTAACAGTCAAGAGTCGAAAGAAGAAAAAAAGCTAAAGAATGAGAAGAATCACTTCTAAGTTAGGTTTTATTAACTCGTTCTGGATGAAAAGTCCATAAACATTTTTGACTGATTTAGTCTAGAATCTGCCAAAAGTGTTATCAAATGTTCTCTTTATATCTAAAAAGGCTTTTGGTGCAATCTTTTAGTTGCTTAAACAATACTTTCAACTCTTTGTGAGACTCCATTCACTCACGATTTACGAGTTTCGTGAGCGTATTGGTGTCGAGCGATTTGTTATTTTTTTAATAGCCTTGAGACAAAAATATTTTGCCTAAATGTATGGTTCTAAGGATGCTTTAGAGATAAAAATACTTGAACGCGTCGTAGTAAAACATCTAGACTTAGGCTTGGTCTTAGTCTCTTCTTGAGAGCCGAAACAAGAAGTAGAACTTGGCCTTTGCTGTATTGTCGTTCATGAACCCAAATAAACTGACGTTTCGCAAGACATTGCAGCTTGCATCTTCAGAGTGGTAAATGTCTTTGAAAGAAAAAGTGTAAATGACGATATTTATATCAATAGCGATTAGCGTGATTAACGGACCTTATCTTTCGGTTACCGCTTGACTGACTTCGTTATTACTCGGAGTAAGTGTTTGTGTCCTTTTTAAGAAGGTCGATCTTTGTCTTAGAGGATATAATACTGGTAGCCAAGATTTGCTGAGTCTTAAACTTTACAAACTGGATCTTTAGATCGTTTGCGCCAAAAGAAAGAAAAGTTACTTACAGACCCAGCATTTCTAAAACGTTGCCGAGACCATAACGTATTGCCATCGTGTTAGAATTTAAGATGTTTTTCCAAATTCTCATACTGAGCGAATTTTTCGCAAAGCTAACTTCGAACTGTTACGTTCGGAAATTCACAATAAACGCAAAGTACTAGATTCTGTTTACATCCTTCACAGCCTAAGAAAATTTTAGACTATCATAAAGTAATTGTTAACTTAACAGACACGTTTTGGATGCGCAGATCACATCCTTGCTGAAGAAGGGTTTTAACTACGTTATTACACCTAAGACAACTCCGATAGAAGATATAGTATGTGGAGTAGAAGCTGCAATACGCACTCTACTTAAGGAGAACTCTGAAACTATTCGACAAGATGTTTGCAATATTGTAAGAAAAGCAAAACCGCCACGCTCTACTATTAACAGACATGAGAGAGATGCAGCTAAGCGGTTACGTGAGAATAAGGACATTTTAGTATTGAGAGCAGATAAAGGAAACGCTACAGTCGTTATGAACATACAAGATTACAACGACAAATTGACGAACTTACTCTTAGAAGATTGCTACATACGTCTACAGAGAAACCCTCTAAACTCCTTATGCACTAAGGTAAACTCCGCCATCAAAAACTCCACTATAGATATTAACATGAAACAAACTTTGATTGTCAAAAATCCAGTTATGTCACGAATCTACGGTCTTCCTAAGATACACAAAGGAGTCTCCCTTCGACCGATAGTGAGCACCATCAATTCACCAACCCAATCGTTAGCGCGTTATCTAGCTGCAAAACTCTTGCCGTTGACAGGAAATACAGAAACTCACATTAAAGATTCTACAAACTTTGTAGAGAAAATTAAGAACTTGCGTTCTAGTCAGCTTTGACGTGGTATCTCTTTTTACTAAAGTCCCGATCGACGAAGTGTTGTTTTTGCTCAAGGAGAGAATTACTGAAGAAGAAGTTCTGCTCATCGAACTTTGCTTTAAAAACACTTATTTCAGTTATAACAACTTGTTTAAATAAGTAGAAGGAGCGGTCATGGGTTCACCGCTTTCTCCAGCTATAGCCAATGTTTACATGAAATATTTTGAAACTGAAATTATGAAAAATGTTGAGGTTAAACCAAAAACTTGGTTCAGATATGTCGATGATACGTTTGTTGTATGGCCTCATGGCAAAGATAAACTAAATCAGTTCTTCCAACATCTAAACTCTGCACATAACAGCATTAAATTTACTATGGAGTTAGAACATAACAGCAGTCTAGCCTTTCTTGATGTACTGGTGATAAAGAAAAATAACGGAAAATTGGGGTATTCCGTTTATAGAAAGAAAACGCACATTAATAGATACTTAAACGCCGAATCTCACTACCATCCAGTACAGGATAATACTGTTTTGCATACTTTAGCCAAAAGAGCTATACGACTTATCACCTCCTACTAGCACCGCTTATTTACCTTCCTGTATGAATTCGACAGACAAAATAAGCAGGGTGCTAAACAAACATAATATTAAAACTGTCTTTACGACTAAGGATACCCTGAACACCTGGTTTACATCTGCTTAAGACAAGCAAGGTTCTCTAAAACATGCCGGAGTTTACAAAATTCCTAGTTTCTGTGGATCAAGTTATATAGGACAGACGGGACGCTCTATTGAAGTTAGAGTAAAAGAACATATGGCTGACTGCAAACATCGCAGAGTTACTAAATCAGCAGTGGCAGAACACGTGTGGAACCAAGGACACACGCTGAACTTTGACCAAAGCCCTTTCTACTTTCCCAGACTAATCCGTGAAGCTGTGGAAATAGAAAAACATCCATGTAATATGAACCGAGAAAACGGTTTAAGACTCAGCAAATCTTGGCTACCAGTATTATATCATCTAAGACAAAGATCGACCTTCTTGAAAAGGACACAAACACTGACTCCGAGTAATAAGGAAGTCAGTCAAGTGGTAACGGAAAGATAAGGTCCGTTAATCACGCTAATCGCTATTAGTATAATTATCGTCATTTACACTTTTTCTTTCAGTGACATTTAGCATTCTGAAGATGCAAGCTGCAATGTCTTGCGAAACGTCAGTTTGTTTGGGTTCACGAACGACAATACGGCAAAAGTCAAGTTCTACTTCTTGTTGTGGCTCTCAAAAAGAGACTATGATCAAGTCTAAGTCTTAGATAAAAATACTTGTACTTTACTCCATTTGTTTGGCTGTAACTTAGAACTAGGTATACTAAATTATGTACATAAAGGCAAAACCATTATTATTGGGACTTATATGCATTTATTCTAGAGCTTCCTCTTTAAATAAATTGTAATCTCTCTTTGTTTTAGAGTATCATTAGATCTAATAATCATTATTTTACAGATTCTATTTAAAAAAAAACTTATTGAGGATTTGAGGTTCTAATGAAGAAAAATCTCACGTTGAAATGTATATGTTGTAAATCAGATAGAACAAACCTCGGAGGAAATTTGTCTCAAAAATTCTCCCGACTTGAATAATTTAAATACAACGTCGAGCAGCAATCAGAGTGGGCACAGAAAACTGAAACGTTTTGTTGGAAGCGAATCTAAACCATATGCTTTTGAAGGACATCATTATCCAGAACCTATTAAAATTAAAAACATAAAGAAGAATTACGTAGTTGGTATATCTTCACAGAAGTGGAGAATAGAAAAATCAAAAAAGTCCAAAGAAAAAAAAGTAAATAAAAACAAGGAGAAATAAGAATATTTGTGGTCGAAGAGAAGCAGTCAGTGGTCGCAAACAGGTAAAAAATGACTTTTTAATTTCTTCTTGTCTTAAAAAAATTATCAACTAAAACAACATAGTGTAATAGTGATAGTAGAATTACTTTCTGTGTTCTTTAAGAAAAAAGTTACTTTAATTGTTTAAACGAAGCAATCAAGTGGTGATATCTTCTAAAAAAATTTAACCAAAAAAAAACATCGTAAAGGTTCAATGACTCTTATTTTGCGAAGATAATTGTGTTATAAGTGCAAAAAGATGGTTTATCAACTTTTGTACCTACTAATACGTTAATTTAATTTCGTTTCCCCTATACAAAAATTTTTTGCCGGACCGATCGTCATATATTTTTACGCTTCAGGTTCAGTGTGCTTAGGTCGCGATCGAGTTAAACATCGTATACGCGTATCTGATTTTTATTTAGTTTTTGTCTAAAGTAATTGCAATAATTTCGAATATTTAGTGCGTGGTGTAATTACAGTGAATGCTTTTTATTTAAAATCATTCGATAATGTGTATTTTCTTAAGTAGCTGATGGGGATGGATACAGTTTTAAGAGTTTACGAAAACGCTAAGGGGTGAGTTTGACTAACAATTTAAATCCGTGGTGCGCGATCGTGTATTTTAAGCAAATTCGATTAATTTTTGGCAATTTTAATTAATACGGCATTGAAGAACAATAACCGTTGAAACTGAAGAAACAATGGCGGCTTAGCGTAGGATGTGTCGTATAGATAACAGTTAGATGTTTTCATTTATTAATTTTCGAATGCAAATAATTACTAATGCTGTCGTGTAATAAGAAAGATCATTGTAATAAATTAATTCTGTCGTTGTTGCGTATTATCATCGCGCGTTTTTAAATTAAATTATTCGTTTTAAGTGTTGGGGTTGAGATTATAAGTAGGTGCAATGACATTTCCCTTAAATAGCCTCGTCACAAAAATTGTAATGGTTCATAGCTGCCAGGGGTAAGTTTTTGTATATTTTTTTACAGTTTACTGCGGGTTAAATTAATTTTGTTAAGTGTTATCGGACGTTTTTAAATTAATTTGTCTTTTGACGTTAGGGTGTAGAGGCTATAAAAAATGGAGCGTTTACCCAAGATTCCTTACATAGCCTCGCCAGAAAAAAATTTAGTAATAGATGCGCGATCGTGTAGCGAGGGAAGGTTTTCTTAAAATTTCTCTGAAATAAATTAATTTTGTCTAATATTATCACGCGTTTTGAGATTTTGCTATTCGTTTTTAAACGTTGCGGTTTAAGGTTGTAATTTAGGTACATGCCGTTTATTTTTGCAGTTTCACATCGCCAGAAAAATCTTAGTGGCTTATGGATAATCAGTGCATTTCTACAACGTTTAGTTTAACTAATTCATTCGGTCGCATATTATCGACATCGCAATTCATTTTAGGTGTTGAGGTCGAGATTACAAGCAGATGCAATGGCGTTTCCCCTAAATAACCTCGTCACAAATTTCGTAATGGTTTATAGCAGCCAGGGGTAAGTTTTTGCATATTAACTTAACATTAGTTTTTGTAATTTTGGAAAGTTTACTGCGGGTTAAATTAATTTTGTTAATCGCACGTTTTTAAATTAATTTGTCTTTTGACGTTAGGGTGTCGAGGCTATAAAAAATGGCGCGTTTACCCAAGATTCCTTACATAGCCTCGCTACAAAAAAATTTAGTAATGGACGCGCGATTGTGTAGTGAGAGCGGGTTTTCTTAAAATTTCACTGAAGCAGATTAATTTTCTCACATATTATCATGCGTTTTAAGATTTAGCTATTCGTTTTTAAACGTTGAGGATTGAGGTTGTAATTTAGGTATCTACATGACGTTCATTTTTGCAATTTAGTGTCGTCAGAAAAATCTTAATGGTTTATGGAGAGCATTTCTTCAACGTTTCATTTAACTAATTAATTCTGTCGTGTATTATTGATATCGTGCGTTCTTAAATTAAATTACCTATTTGTTTTAAGCATTCGGGACCGAGATTATAAGTACAATGACTTTTCGCATAAATAGCCTCGTCACAAAAATTGTAATAGTTCATAACTGCCAAGGGTAAGTTTTTGCATGATTAGTTTTTGTATTTTTTAAAAGTTTACTGCGGGATAAGTTAATTTTGTTCAGTTTTATCGGACGTTTTTAAATTAAATTATAAGTCTTTGAACGTTAGGGTGTAGAGGCTATAAAAATGGCGTCACAAAAAAATTTAGTAATAAGTAGATGCGCGATCGTGTAGCGAGTGAGTTTTTTTAAAATTTCTCTGAAATAAATTAATTTTGTCTCATATTATGCGTTTTGAGATTTAGCTATTCGTTTTTAAACGTTGAGGTTTAAGGTTGTAATTAACATGACGTTCATTTTTATAATTTAGTCTAGTCAGAAAAATCTTAGTGGTTTTTAACTTTGGTAAATTATTCGTCTTTAAACGTTGGGGGTTGAAATTACTTATATTTAAAAATGTTTTTGCATTTTAACTAAGTTTATTGGGATAAATTAATTCTGTTGCGTGTTATACGGTTTTAAAGTAATTCATGTTTAATTGTTACAAGTCGAAGAGATCAGAAAATTTTGGCGAGAGTTGTAGATATGGTAACCGAGGTGAGTTTTTGCATTTTTAAGTTTATTGTCAATCAACCATTATGTTGTTTCTTGGTAAAACTAAGAAAAGTAATCTCTTCAAGTTTATATAACAGTCTTTTTGCTAGAAAAATTTAAAACTATATTTTATTTTTTGTTACTACACTTGCGAAAAAGAAAATTATTAAATTCAATAACACTCAAATTCAATTGCAATTATTTGAAATAATCAATTTGCTTATTAATTATTACGAAACATTTTGGTGTAACCTTTTTCTTTTTATAAACCCGTACCTATACATTACTTCTCTTGCACTGTGTAAATGCGGTTTAATAAAAAATACAATAGGTATCTACCTATTTTATCTTTATCTTTACAACTGACAAATGCTATTGTGCACTCTGTCAGCATTTTAGTTTAAAAGAGGGCTTTTGTAGAAAGCGGTTCTACTTTCAGATATGCGTAATAAGTGCTACAAAACCAAAGACATTTTCGTCTTCTCCTCTACAATTGTTAAATAGTTAAAATTGTAACAAAGCACGTAGGCTTTCGCGTTAATGTGAATTTAATCTAATTACAGATTTTAGTGTGATACACTCTGATAAGGTAAGTCCATTTAGAGTGTATCCAACGGGAGCAGGCTTGCGGATGGCAAGAGCCAGAAGTCCTTTTGAGCTATACACTTTCATGGCGGTCTTTAATTTTGACGTTTATTTTCTCGTTTTTGAGTTTTCCAAAATCAATCACGAATATTCGAATTTAACTCGCGAACCCATCTTCATTGAGCACCTATACCACGTTTATGTTACTTTCGTTCAGACAATATACTGATTATTTATAATTTTTGTCAAAAATATAACAACTTGTCAAGATTTTGGTGACAGTATATTTTAGAAATAATCACTTGTTACGTTTTTGAATTGCTTTGTATCTCTCTCACGGTGTAAAATCAAGAAGGAACATAAATAATCAACCATAATAAATTAGAGAATATTACTACCACTTCGAAACAAACAATCTACATATGAATACAGATAGCAGAAATAGAGAAGATAGAAAGAATGTTGTATTTCTGTCATTATTTACTTCAAAATCTACGATATATATTTAATCTTATATTTACCATCTTTTTTTTTCAACGTCAACGATATTTCCCCATATTTACCCATAATTTTATTGACCACATACTGCATTTCTGTCATTATTTACTTCAAAATCTACGATATATATTTAATCTTATATTTACCATCTTCTCTTTTCAACGTCAACGATATTTCCCCATATTTACCCATAATTTTAATGACCACATACTGTATTTCTGTCATTATTTACTTCAAAATCTACGATATATATTTAATCTTATATTTACCATCTTTTTTTTTCAACGTCAACGATATTTCCCCATATTTACCCATAATTTTATTGACCACATACTGTATTTCTGTCATTATTTACTTCAAAATCTACGATATATATTTAATCTTATATTTACCAGTTTTTTTCAACGTCAACGATATTTCCCCACATTTACCCATAATCTTACTGACCACATACTGTATTTCTCCCATTATTTACTTCAAACTCTACGATATATATTTTATCTTATATTTAACATTTTTTTTCAACGTCAACGATATTTCCCCATATTTACATATAATTTTATTGACCACATACTGTATTTCTGTCATTATTTACTTCAAAATCTACGATATATATTTAATCTTATATTTACCATCTTTTTTCTTCAACGTCAACGATATTTCCCCATATTTACCCATAATTTTATTGACCACATACTGTATTTCTGTCATTATTTACTTCAAAATCTACGATATATATTTAATCTTATATTTACCATCTTTTTTTTTCAACGTCAACGATATTTCCCCATATTTACCCATAATTTTATTGACCACATACTGTATTTCTGTCATTATTTACTTCAAAATCTACGATATATATTTAATCTTATATTTACCATCTGTTTTCAACGTCACCGATATTTCCCCATATTTACCCATAATTTTATTGACCACATACTGTATTTCTGTCATTATTTACTTCAAAATCTACGATATATATTTAATCTTATATTTACCATCTTTTTTTTCAACGTCAACGATATTTCCCCATATTTACCCATAATTTTATTGACCACATACTGTATTTCTGTCATTATTTACTTCAAAATCTACGATATATATTTAATCTTATATTTACCATCTTTTTTTTTTCAACGTCAACGATATTTCCCCATATTTACCCATAATTTTATTGACCACATACTGTATTTCTGTCATTATTTACTTCAAAATCTACGATATATATTTAATCTTATATTTACCATCTGTTTTTTTCAACGTCAACGATATTTGCCCATATTTACCCATAATTTTATTGACCACATACTGTATTTCTGTCATTATTTACTTCAAAATCTACGATATATATTTAATCTTATATTTACCATCTTTTTTTTTCAACGTCAACGATATTTCCCCATATTTACCCATAATTTTATTGACCACATACTGTATTTCTGTCATTATTTACTTCAAAATCTACGATATATATTTAATCTTATATTTACCATCTTTTTTCAACGTCAACGATATTTCCCCATATTTACCCATAATTTTATTGACCACATACTGTATTTCTGTCATTATTTACTTCAAAATCTACGATATATATTTAATCTTATATTTCCCATCTTTTCTCTTTCAACGTCAACGATATTTCCCCATATTTACCCATAATTTTATTGACCACATACTGTATTTCTGTCATTATTTACTTCAAAATCTACGATATATATTTAATCTTATATTTACCATCTTTTTCATTCAACGTCAACGATATTTCCCCATATTTACCCATAATTTTATTGACCACATACTGTATTTCTGTCATTATTTACTTCAAAATCTACGATATATATTTAATCTTATATTTACCATCTTTTTCATTCAACGTCAACGATATTTCCCCATATTTACCCATAATTTTATTGACCACATACTGTATTTCTGTCATTATTTACTTCAAAATCTACGATATATATTTAATCTTATATTTACCATCTTTTTTCAACGTCCACCATATTTCCCCATATTTACCCATAATTTTATTGACCACATACTGTATTTCTGTCATTATTTACTTCAAAATCTACGATATATATTTAATCTTATATTTACCATCCTTTTCATTCAACGTCAACGATATTTCCCCATATTTACCCATAATTTTATTGACCACATACTGTATTTCTGTCATTATTTACTTCAAAATCTACGATATATATTTAATCTTATATTTACCATCTTTTTTTTCAACGTCAACGATATTTCCCCATATTTACCCATAATTTTATTGACCACATACTGTATTTCTGTCATTATTTACTTCAAAATCTACGATATATATTTAATCTTATATTTACCATCTTTTTTTTCAACGTCAACGATATTTCCCCATATTTACCCATAATTTTATTGACCACATACTGTATTTCTGTCATTATTTACTTCAAAATCTACGATATATATTTAATCTTATATTTACCATCCTTTTTTTTCAACGTCAACGATATTTCCCCATATTTACCCATAATTTTATTGACCACATACTGTATTTCTGTCATTATTTACTTCAAAATCTACGATATATATTTAATCTTATATTTACCATCTTATTTCAACGTCAACGATATTTCCCCATATTTACCCATAATTTTATTGACCACATACTGTATTTCTGTCATTATTTACTTCAAAATCTACGATATATATTTAATCTTATATTTACCATCTTTTTTCAACGTCAACGATATTTCCCCATATTTACCCATAATTTTATTGACCACATACTGTATTTCTGTCATTATTTACTTCAAAATCTACGATATATATTTAATCTTATATTTACCATCTTTTTTTTCAACGTCAACGATATTTCCCCATATTTACCCATAATTTTATTGACCACATACTGTATTTCTGTCATTATTTACTTCAAAATCTACGATATATATTTAATCTTATATTTACCATCTTTTTTCAACGTCAACGATATTTCCACATAATTTTATTGACCACATACTGTATTTCTGTCATTATTTACTTCAAAATCTACGATATATATTTAATCTTATATTTACCATCTTTTTTCAACGTCAACGATATTTCCCCATATTTACCCATAATTTTAATGACCACATACTGTATTTCTGTCATTATTTACTTCAAAATCTACGATATATATTTAATCTTAAATTTACCATCTTTTTTCAACGTCAACGATATTTCCCCATATTTACCCATAATTTTATTGACCACATACTGTATTTCTGTCATTATTTACTTCAAAATCTACGATATATATTTAATCTTATATTTACCATCTTTTTTCAACGTCAACGATATTTCCCCATATTTACCCATAATTTTATTGACCACATACTGTATTTCTGTCATTATTTACTTCAAAATCTACGATATATATTTAATCTTATATTTACCATCTTTTTTTTCAACGTCAACGATATTTCCCCATATTTACCCATAATTTTATTGACCACATACTGTATTTCTGTCATTATTTACTTCAAAATCTACGATATATATTTAATCTTATATTTACCATCTTTTTCATTCAACGTCAACGATATTTCCCCATATTTACCCATAATTTTATTGACCACATACTGTATTTTTGTCATTATTTACTTCAAAATCTACGATATATATTTAATCTTATATTTACCATCTTTTTTTTCAACGTCAACGATATTTCCCCATATTTACCCATAATTTTATTGACCACATACTGTATTTCTGTCATTATTTACTTCAAAATCTACGATATATATTTAATCTTATATTTACCATCTTTTTTTTTCAACGTCAACGATATTTCCCCATATTTACCCATAATTTTATTGACCACATACTGTATTTCTGTCATTATTTACTTCAAACTCTACGATATATATTTAATCTTATATTTACCATCTTTTTTTTTCAACGTCAACGATATTTCCCCATATTTACCCATAATTTTATTGACCACATACTGTATTTCTGTCATTATTTACTTCAAAATCTACGATATATATTTAATCTTATATTTACCATCTTTTTTTTTCAACGTCAACGATATTTCCCCATATTTACCCATAATTTTATTGACCACATACTGTATTTCTGTCATTATTTACTTCAAAATCTACGATATATATTTAATCTTATATTTACCATCCTTTTTTTTCAACGTCAACGATATTTCCCCATATTTACCCATAATCTTATTGACCACATACTGTATTTCTGTCATTATTTACTTCAAATTCTACGATATATATTTAATCTTATATTTTCCATTTTTTTTCAACGTCAACGATATTTCCCCATATTTACCCATAATTTTATTGACCACATACTGTATTTCTGTCATTATTTACTTCAAACTCTACGATATATATTTAATCTTATATTTACCATCTTTTTTTTCAACGTCAACGATATTTCCCCATATTTACCCATAATTTTATTGACCACATACTGTATTTCTGTCATTATTTACTTCAAAATCTACGATATATATTTAATCTTATATTTACCATGTTTTTTTTTCAACGTCAACGATATTTGCCCATATTTACCCATAATTTTATTGACCACATACTGTATTTCTGTCATTATTTACTTCAAAATCTACGATATATATTTAATCTTATATTTACCATCTTTTTTTTTCAACGTCAACGATATTTCCCCATATTTACCCATAATTTTATTGACCACATACTGTATTTCTGTCATTATTTACTTCAAACTCTGGGATATATATTTAATCTTATATTTACCATCTTTTTTTTTCAACGTCAACGATATTTCCCCATATTTACCCATAATTTTATTGACCACATACTGTATTTCTGTCATTATTTACTTCAAACTCTACGATATATAATTAATCTTATATTTAACATTTTTTTTCAACGTCAACGATATTTCCCCATATTTACCCATAATTTTATTGACCACATACTGTATTTCTGTCATTATTTACTTCAAAATCTACGATATATATTTTATCTTATATTTACCATTTTTTTTCAACGTCAACGATATTTCCCCATATTTACCCATAATTTTATTGACCACATACTGTATTTCTGTCATTATTTACTTCAAACTCTACGATATATATTTAATCTTATATTTACCATCTTTTTTTTCAACGTCAACGATATTTCCCCATATTTACCCATAATTTTATTGACCACATACTGTATTTCTGTCATTATTTACTTCAAAATCTACGATATATATTTAATCTTATATTTACCATCTTCTTTTTTCAACGTCAACGATATTTCCCCATATTTACCCATAATTTTATTGACCACATACTGTATTTCTGTCATTATTTACTTCAAACTCTACGATATATATTTAATCTTATATTTACCATCTTTTTTTTTCAACGTCAACGATATTTCCCCATATTTACCCATAATTTTATTGACCACATACTGTATTTCTGTCATTATTTACTTCAAAATCTACGATATATATTTAATCTTATATTTACCATCTTTTTTTTCAACGTCAACGATATTTCCCCATATTTACAAATAATTTTATTGACCACATACTGTATTTCTGTCATTATTTACTTCAAAATCTACGATATATATTTAATCTTATATTTACCATGTTTTTTCAACGTCAACGATATTTCCCCATATTTACCCATAATTTTATTGACCACATACTGTATTTCTGTCATTATTTACTTCAAACTCTACGATATATATTTAATCTTATATTTACCATCTTTTTTCAACGTCAACGATATTTCCCCATATTTACCCATAATTTTATTGACCACATACTGTATTTCTGTCATTATTTACTTCAAACTCTACGATATATATTTAATCTTATATTTACCATCTTTTTTCAACGTCAACGATATTTCCCCATATTTACCCATAATTTTATTGACCACATACTGTATTTCTGTCATTATTTACTTCAAACTCTACGATATATATTTAATCTTATATTCACCGTCTTTTTTTTCAACGTCAACGATATTTCCCCATATTTACCCATAATTTTATTGACCACATACTGTATTTCTGTCATTATTTACTTCAAACTCTACGATATATATTTAATCTTATATTTACCATCTTCTTTTTTCAACGTCAACGATATTTCCCCATATTTACCCATAATTTTATTGACCACATACTGTATTTCTGTCATTATTTACTTCAAACTCTACGATATATATTTAATCTTATATTTACCATCTTTTTTTTCAACGTCAACGATATTTCCCCATATTTACCCATAATTTTATTGACCACATACTGTATTTCTGTCATTATTTACTTCAAACTCTACGATATATATTTAATCCTATATTTACCATCTTTTTTTTCAACGTCAACGATATTTCCCCATATTTACCCATAATTTTATTGACCACATACTGTATTTCTGTCATTATTTACTTCAAACTCTACGATATATATTTAATCTTATATTTACCATCTTTTTTTCAACGTCAACGATATTTCCCCATATTTACCCATAATTTTATTGACCACATACTGTATTTCTGTCATTATTTACTTCAAACTCTACGATATATATTTAATCTTATATTTACCATCTTTTTTCAACGTCAACGATATTTCCCCATATTTACCCATAATTTTATTGACCACATACTGTATTTCTGTCATTATTTACTTCAAACTCTACGATATATATTTAATCTTATATTTACCGTCTTTTTTCAACGTCAACGATATTTCCCCATATTTACCCATAATTTTATTGACCACATACTGTACTTCTGTCATTATTTACTTCAAAATCTACGATATATATTTAATCTTATATTTACCATCTTTTTTTTCAACGTCAACGATATTTCCCCATATTTACCCATAATTTTATTGACCACATACTGTATTTCTGTCATTATTTACTTCAAACTCTACGATATATATTTAATCTTATATTTACCATCTTTTTTTTTCAACGTCAACGATATTTCCCCAAATTTACCCATAATTTTATTGACCACATACTGTATTTCTGTCATTATTTACTTCAAACTCTACGATATATATTTAATCTTATATTTACCATCTTTTTTTTTCAACGTCAACGATATTTCCCCAAATTTACCCATAATTTTATTGACCACATACTGTATTTCTGTCATTATTTACTTCAAACTCTACGATATATATTTAATCTTATATTTACCATCTTTTTTTTCACCGTCAACGATATTTCCCCATATTTACCCATAATTTTATTGACCACATACTGTATTTCTGTCATTATTTACTTCAAACTCTACGATATATATTTAATCTTATATTTACCATCTTTTTTTTCAACGTCAACGATATTTCCCCATATTTACCCATAATTTTATTGACCACATACTGTATTTCTGTCATTATTTACTTCAAACTCTACGATATATATTTAATCTTATATTTACCATCTTTTTTTTCAACGTCAACGATATTTCCCCATATTTACCCATAATTTTATTGACCACATACTGTATTTCTGTCATTATTTACTTCAAACTCTACGATATATATTTAATCTTATATTTACCATCTTTTTTCAACGTCAACGATATTTCCCCATATTTACCCATAATTTTATTGACCACATACTGTATTTCTGTCATTATTTACTTCAAACTCTACGATATATATTTAATCTTATATTTACCATCTTTTTTCAACGTCAACGATATTTCCCCATATTTACCCATAATTTTATTGACCACATACTGTATTTCTGTCATTATTTACTTCAAACTCTACGATATATATTTAATCTTATATTTACCATCTTTTTTTTCAACGTCAACGATATTTCCCCATATTTACCCATAATTTTATTGACCACATACTGTATTTCTGTCATTATTTACTTCAAACTCTACGATATATATTTAATCTTATATTTACCATCTTTTTTTTTCAACGTCAACGATATTTCCCCATATTTACCCATAATTTTATTGACCACATACTGTATTTCTGTCATTATTTACTTCAAACTCTACGATATGTATTTAATCTTATATTTACCATCTTTTTTTTTCAACGTCAACGATATTTCCCCATATTTACCCATAATTTTATTGACCACATACTGTATTTCTGTCATTATTTACTTCAAACTCTACGATATATATTTAATCTTATATTTACCATCTTTTTTTTCAACGTCAACGATATTTCCCCATATTTATTTCCCCATATTTATTGATAGAGGTTAGAGGTTCGACGGGTCGAC
Organism: Aquatica leii; assembly: GCA_035610365.1. NCBI lineage: Eukaryota > Metazoa > Arthropoda > Insecta > Coleoptera > Lampyridae > Aquatica > Aquatica leii. Next base: position 7,787,349 of record CM069432.1, read on the forward strand.
CGGCCCCTAACCTCTCACGGTGTAAAATCAAGAAGGAACATAAATAATCAACCATAATAAATTAGAGAATATTACTACCACTTCGAAACAAACAATCTACATATGAATACAGATAGCAGAAATAGAGAAGATAGAAAGAATGTTGTATTTCTGTCATTATTTACTTCAAAATCTACGATATATATTTAATCTTATATTTACCATCTTTTTTTTTTCAACGTCAACGATATTTCCCCATATTTACCCATAATTTTATTGACCACATACTGTATTTCTGTCATTATTTACTTCAAACTCTACGATATATATTTAATCTTATATTTACCATCTTTTTTCAACGTCAACGATATTTCCCCATATTTACCCATAATTTTATTGACCACATACTGTATTTCTGTCATTATTTACTTCAAACTCTACGATATATATTTAATCTTATATTTACCATCTTTTTTTTTCAACGTCAACGATATTTCCCCATATTTACCCATAATTTTATTGACCACATACTGTATTTCTGTCATTATTTACTTCAAACTCTACGATATATATTTAATCTTATATTTACCATTTTTTTTTCAACGTCAACGATATTTCCCCATATTTATTTTCCCATATTTATGGATAGAGGTTAGAGGTTCGACGGGTCGACCGGCCCCTAACCTCTCACGGTGTAAAATCAAGAAGGAACATAAATAATCAACCATAATAAATTAGAGAATATTACTACCACTTCGAAACAAACAATCTACATATGAATACAGATAGCAGAAATAGAGAAGATAGAAAGAATGTTGTATTTCTGTCATTATTTACTTCAAAATCTACGATATATATTTAATCTTATATTTACCATCTTTTTTTTTCAACGTCAACGATATTTCCCCATATTTACCCATAATTTTATTGACCACATACTGTATTTCTGTCATTATTTACTTCAAACTCTACGATATATATTTAATCTTATATTTACCATCTTTTTTTTTCAACGTCAACGATATTTCCCTATATTTACCCATAATTTTATTGACCACATACGGTATTTCTGTCATTATTTACTTCAAACTCTACGATATATATTTAATCTTATATTTACCATCTTTTTTCAACGTCAACGATATTTCCCCATATGTACCCATAATTTTATTGACCACATACTGTATTTGTGTCATTATTTACTTCAAACTCTACGACATATATTTAATCTTATATTTACCATCTTTTTTCAACGTCAACGATATTTCCCCATATTTACCCATAATTTTATTGACCACATACTGTATTTCTGTCATTATTTACTTCAAGCTCTACGATATATATTTAATCTTATATTTACCATCTTTTTTCAACGTCAACGATATTTCCCCATATTTGCCCATAATTTTATTGTCCACATACTGTATTTCTGTCATTATTTACTTCAAACTCTACGATATATATTTAATCTTATATTTACCATCTTTTTTTTCAACCTCAACGATATTTCCCCATATTTACGCATAATTTTATTGACCACATACTGTATTTCTGTGATTATTTACTTCAAACGCTACGATATATATTTAATCTTATATTTACCATCTTTTTTCAACGTCAACGATATTTCCCCATATTTACCCATAATTTTATTGACCACATACTGTATTTCTGTCATTATTTACTTCAAACTCTACGATATATATTTAATCTTATATTTACCATCTTTTTTTCAACGTCAACGATATTTCCCCATATTTACCCATAATTTTATTGACCACATACTGTATTTCTGTCATTATTTACTTCAAACTCTACGATATATATTTAATCTTATATTTACCATCTTTTTTCAACGTCAACGATATTTCCCCATATTTACCCATAATTTTATTGACCACATACTGTATTTCTGTCATTATTTACTTCAAACTCTACGATATATATTTAATCTTATATTTACCATCTTTTTTTTCAACGTCAACGATATTTCCCCATATTTACCCATAATTTTATTGACCACATACTGTATTTCTGTCATTATTTACTTCAAACTCTACGATATATATTTAATCTTATATTTACCATCTTTTTTCAACGTCAACGATATTTCCCCATATTTACCCATAATTTTATTGACCACATACTGTATTTCTGTCATTATTTACTGCAAACTCTACGATATATAGTTAATCTTATATTAACCATGTTTTTTTTCAACGTCAACGATATTTCCCATATTTACCCATAATTTTATTGACCACATACTGTATTTCTGTCATTATTTACTTCAAACTCTACGATATATATTTAATCCTATATTTACCATCTTTTTTTTCAACGTCAACGATATTTCCCCATATTTACCCATAATTTTATTGAGCACATACTGTATTTCTGTCATTATTTACTTCAAACTATACGATATATATTAAATCTTATATTTACCATCTTTTTTTCAACGTCAACGATATTTCCCCATATTTACCCATAAGTTTATTGACCACATACTGTATTTCTGGCATTATTTACTTGAAACTCTACGATATATATTTAATCTTATATTTACCATCTTTTTTTCAACGTCAACGATATTTCCCATATTTACCCATAATTTTCTTGACCTCATTCTGTATTTCTGTCATTATTTACTTCAAACTCTACGATATATACTTAATCTTATATTTACCATCTTTTTTCAACGTCAACGATATTTCCCCATATTTACCCATAATTTTATTGACCACATACTGTATTTCTGTCATTATTTACTTCAAACTCTACGATATATATTTAATCTTATATTTACCATCTTTTTTCAACGTCAACGATATTTCCCCATATTTACCCATAATTTTATTGACCACATACTGTATTTCTGTCATTATTTACTTCAAACTCTACGATATATATTTAATCTTATATTTACCATCTTTTTTCAACGTCAACGATATTTCCCCATATTTACCCATAATTTTATTTACCACATACTGTATTTCTGGCATTATGTACTTCAAACTCTACGATATATATTTAATCTTATATTTACCATCTTTTTTTTTCAACGTCAACGATATTTCCCCATATTTACCCATAATTTTATTGACCACATACTGTATTTCTGTCATTATTTACTTCAAACTCTACGATATATATTTAATCGTATATTTACCATCTTTTTTTTTCAACGTCAACGATATTTCCCCATATTTACCCATAATTTTATTGACCACATACTGTATTTCTGTCATTATTTACTTCAAACTCTACGATATATATTTAATCGTATATTTACCATCTTATTTCAACGTCAACGATATTTCTCCATATTTACCCATAATTTTATTGACCACATACTGTATTTCTGTCATTATTTACTTCAAACTCTACGATATATATTTAATCTTATTTTTAGCATCTTTTTTTTCAACGTCCACGATATTTCCCCATATTTACCCATAATTTTATTGAGCACATACTGTATTTCTGTCATTATTTACTTCAAACTCTACGATATATATTTAATCTTATATTTACCATCTCTTTTTTTCAACGTCAACGATATTTCCCCATATTTACCCATAATTTTATTGACCACATACTGTATTTTTGTCATTATTTACTTCAAAATCTACGATATATATTTAATCTTATATTTACCATCTTTTTTTTCAACGTCAACGATATTTGCCCATATTTACCCATAATTTTATTGACCACATACTGTATTTCTGTCATTATTTACTTCAAAATCTACGATATATATTTAATCTTATATTTACCATCTTTTTTTTCAACGTCAACGATATTTCCCCATATTTACAAATAATTTTATTGACCACATACTGTATTTCTGTCATTATTTACTTCAAACTCTACGATATATATTTAATCTTACATTTACCATCTTTTTTCAACGTCAACGATATTTCCGCATATTTACCCATAATTTTATTGACCACATACTGTATTTCTGTCATTATTTACTTCAAACTCTACGATATATATTTAATCTTATATTTACCATCTTTTTTTTCAACGTCAACGATATTTCCCCATATTTACCCATAATTTTATTGACCACATACTGTATTTCTGTCATTATTTACTTCAAACTCTACGATATATATTTAATCTTATATTTATCATCTTTTTTTTCAACGTCAACGATATTTCCCCATATTTACCCATAATTTTATTGACCACATACTGTATTTCTGTCATTATTTACTTCAAACTCTACGATATATATTTAATCTTATATTTACCATCTTTTTTCAACGTCAACGATATTTCCCCATATTTACCCATAATTTTATTGACCACATACTGTATTTCTGTCATTATTTACTTCAAACTCTACGATATATATTTAATCTTATATTTACCATCTTTTTTCAACGTCAACGATATTTCCCCATATTTACCCATAATTTTATTGACCACATACTGTATTTCTGTCATTATTTACTTCAAACTCTACGATATATATTTAATCTTATATTTACCATCTTTTTTTTCAACGTCAACGATATTTCCCATATTTACCCATAATTTTATTGACCACATACTGTATTTCTGTCATTATTTACTTCAAACTCTACGATATATATTTAATCTTATATTTACCATCTTTTTTTCAACGTCAACGATATTTCCCCATATTTACCCATAATTTTATTGACCACATACTGTATTTCTGTCATTATTTACTTCAAACTCTACGATATGTATTGAATCTTATATTTATCATGTTTTTTTTCAACGTCAACGATATTTCCCCATATTTACCCATAATTTTATTGACCACATACTGTATTTCTGTCATTATTTACTTCAAACTCTACGATATATATTTAATCTTATATTTGCCATCTTTTTTCAACGTCAACGATATTTCCCCATCTTTCCCCATAATTTTATTGACCACATACTGTATTTCTGTCATTATTTACTTCAAACTCTACGATATATATTTAATCTTATATTTACCATCTTTTTTCAACGTCAACGATATTTCCCCATATTTACCCATAATTTTATTGACCACATACTGTATTTCTGTCATTATTTACTTCAAACTCTACGATATATATTTAATCTTATATTTACCATCTTTTTTTCAACGTCAACGATATTTCCCCATATTTATTGATAGAGGTTAGAGGTTCGACGGGTCGACCGGCCCTAACCTCTCACGGTGTAAAATCAAGAAGGAACATAAATAATCAACCATAATAAATTAGAGAATATTACTACCACTTCGAAACAAACAATCTACATATGAATACAGATAGCAGAAATAGAGAAGATAGAAAGAATGTTGTATTTCTGTCATTATTTACTTCAAAATCTACGATATATATTTAATCTTATATTTACCATCTTTTTTTCAACGTCAACGATATTTCCCCATATTTAGCCATAATTTTATTGACCACATACTGTATTTCTGTCATTATTTACTTCATACTCTACGATATATATTTAATCTTATATTTACCATGTTTTTTTTTCAACGTCAACGATATTTGCCCATATTTACCCATAATTTTATTGGCCACATACTGTATTTCTGTCATTATTTACTTCAAACTTTACGATATAAATTTAATCTTATATTTACCATCTTTTTTTTTCAACTTCAACGGTATTTCCCCATATTTACCCATAATTTTATTGGCCACATACTGTATTTCTGTCATTATTTACTTCAAACTCTACGATATATATTTAATCTTATATTTACCATCTTTTTTCAACGTCAACGATATTTCCCCATATTTACCCATAATTTTATTGACCACATACTGTATTTCTGTCATTATTTACTTCAAACTCTACGATATATATTTAATCTTATATTTACCATCTTTTTTTTTCAACGTCAACGATATTTCCCCATATTTACCCATAATTTTATTGACCACATACTGTATTTCTGTCATTATTTACTTCAAACTCTACGATATATATTTAATCTTATATTTACCATCTTTTTTTTTTCAACGTCAACGATATTTCCCCATATTTACCCATAATTTTATTGACCACATACTGTATTTCTGTCATTATTTACTTCAAAATCTACGATATATATTTAATCTTATATTTACCGTCTTTTTTTTTCAACGTCAACGATATTTCATAATAATTTTATTGACCACATACTGTATTTCTGTCATTATTTACTTCAAACTCTACGATATATATTTAATCTTATATTTACCATCTTTTTTTTTCAACGTCAACGATATTTCCCCATATTTACCCATAATTTTATTGACCACATACTGTATTTCTGTCATTATTTACTTCAAAATCTACGATATATATTTAATCTTATATTTACCGTCTTTTTTTTTCAACGTCAACGATAATATCCCCATATTTATTTCCCCATATTTATTGATAGAGGTTAGAGGTTCGACGGGTCGACCGGCCCCTAACCTCTCACGGTGTAAAATCAAGAAGGAACATAAATAATCAACCATAATAAATTAGAGAATATTACTACCACTTCGAAACAAACAATCTACATATGAATACAGATAGCAGAAATAGAGAAGATAGAAAGAATGTTGTATTTCTGTCATTATTTACTTCAAAATCTACGATATATATTTAATCTTATATTTACCATCTTTTTTTTTCAACGTCAACGATATTTCCCCATATTTACCCATAATTTTATTGACCACATACTGTATTTCTGTCATTATTTACTTCAAACTCTACGATATATATTTAATCTTATATTTATCATCTTTTTTCAACGTCAACGATATTTCCCATATTTACCCATAATTTTATTGACCACATACTGTATTTCTGTCATTATTTACTTCAAACTCTACGATATATATTTAATCTTATATTTACCATCTTTTTTCAGCGTCAACGATATTTCCCCATATTTACCCATAATTTTATTGACCACATACTGTATTTCTGTCATTATTTACTTCAAACTCTACGATATATATTTAATCTTATATTTACCATCTTTTTTTTTCAACGTCAACGATATTTCCCCATATTTACCATAATTTTATTGACCACATACTGTATTTCTGTCATTATTTACTTCAAACTCTACGATATATATTTAATCTTATATTTACCATCTTTTTTTTTCAACGTCAACGATATTTCCCCATATTTACCCATAATTTTATTGACCACATACTGTATTTCTGTCATTGTTTACTTCAAACTCTACGATATATATTTAATCTTATATTTACCATCTTTTTTTTTCAACGTCAACGATATTTCCCCATATCTACCCAAAATTTTATTGACCACATACTGTATTTCTGTCATTATTTACTTCAAACTCTACGATATATAATTAATCTTATATTTACCGTCTTTTTTTTCAACGTCAACGATATTTCCCCATATTTACCCATAATTTTATTGACCACATACTGTATTTCTGTCATTATTTACTTCAAACTCTACGATATATATTTAATCTTATATTTACCATCTTTTTTCAACGTCAACGATATTTCCCCATATTTACCCATAATTTTATTGACCACATACTGTATTTCTGTCATTATTTACTTCAAACTCTACGATATATATTTAATCTTATATTTACCATCTTTTTTTTCAACGTCAACGATATTTCCCCATATTTACCCATAATTTTATTGACCACATACTGTATTTCTGTCATTATTTACTTCAAACTCTACGATATATATTTAATCTTATATTTACCATCTTTTTTCAACGTCAACGATATTTCCCCATATTTACCCATAATTTTATTGACCACATACTGTATTTCTGTCATTATTTACTTCAAACTCTACGATATATATTTAATCTTATATTTACTATCTTTTTTTTTCAACGTCAACGATATTTCCCCATATCTACCCATAATTTTATTGACCACATACTGTATTTCTGTCATTATTTACTTCAAACTCTACGATATATGTTTAATCTTATATTTACCATCTTTTTTTCAACGTCAACGATATTTCCCATTATTTCCCCATAATTTTATTGACCACATACTGTCTTTCTGTCATTATTTACTTCAAACTCTACGATATATATTTAATCTTATATTTACCATCTTTTTTTTCAACGTCAACGATATTTCCTCATATTTACCCATAATTTTATTGACCACATACTGTATTTCTGTCATTATTTACTTCAAACTCTACGATATATATTTAATCTTATATTTACCATCTTTTTTCAACGTCAACGATATTTCGCCATATTTACCCATAATTCTATTGACCACATACTGTATTTCTGTCATTATTTACTTCAAACTCTACGATATATATTTAATCTTATATTTACCATCTTTTTTCAACGTCAACGATATTTCCCCATATTTACCCATAATTTTATTGACCACATACTGTATTTCTGTCATTATTTACTTCAAACTCTACGATATATATTTAATCTTATATTTACCATCTTTTCTTTCAACGTCAACGATATTTCCCCATATTTACCCATAATTTTATTGACCACATACTGTATTTCTGTCATTATTTACTTCAAACTCTACGATATATATTTAATCTTATATTTACCATCTTTTTTTTCAACGTCAACGATATTTCCCCATATTTACCCATAATTTTATTGACCACATACTGTATTTCTGTCATTATTTACTTCAAACTCTACGATATATATTTAATCTTATATTTACCATCTTTTTTCAACGTCAACGAGATTTCCCCATATTTACCCATAATTTTATTGACCACATACTGTATTTCTGTCATTATTTACTTCAAACTCTACGATATATATTTAATCTTATATTTACCATCTTTTTTTTCAACGTCAACGATATTTCCCCATATTTACCCATAATTTTATTGACCACATACTGTATTTCTGTCATTATTTACTTCAAACTCTACGATATATATTTAATCTTATATTTACCATCTTTTTTTCAACGTCAACGATATTTCCCCATATTTACCCATAATTTTATTGACCACATACTGTATTTCTGTCATTATTTACTTCAAACTCTACGATATATATTTAATCTTATATTTACCATCTTTTTTCAACTTCAACGATATTTCCCCATATTTACCCATAATTTTTTTGACCACATACTGTATTTCTTTCATTATTTACTTCAAACTCTACTATATATATTTAATCTTATATTTACCTTCTTTTTTCAACGTCAATGATATCTCCCCATGTTTACGCATAATTTTATTGACCACATACTGTATTTCTGTCATTATTTACTTCAAACTCTACGATATATAATTAATCTTATATTTACCGTCTTTTTTTTCAACGTCAACGATATTTCCCCATATTTATTGATAGAGGTTCGACGGGTCGACCGGCCCCTAACCTCTCACGGTGTAAAATCAAGAAGGAACATAAATAATCAACCATAATAAATTAGAGAATATTACTACCACTTCGAAACAAACAATCTACATATGAATACAGATAGCAGAAATAGAGAAGATAGAAAGAATGTTGTATTTCTGTCATTATTTACTTCAAAATCTACGATATATATTTAATCTTATATTTACCATCTTTTTTTTTTCAACGTCAACGATATTTCCCCATATTTATTTCCCCATATTTATTGATAGAGGTTAGAGGTTCGACGGGTCGACCGGCCCCTAACCTCTCACGGTGTAAAATCAAGAAGGAACATAAATAATCAACCATAATAAATTAGAGAATATTACTACCACTTCGAAACAAACAATCTACATATGAATACAGATAGCAGAAATAGAGAAGATAGAAAGAATGTTGTATTTCTGTCATTATTTACTTCAAAATCTACGATATATATTTAATCTTATATTTACCATCTTTTTTTTTCAACGTCAACGATATTTCCCCATATTTACCCATAATTTTATTGACCACATACTGTATTTCTGTCATTATTTACTTCAAACTCTACGATATATATTTAATCTTATATTTACCATCTTTTTTTTCAACGTCAACGATATTTCCCCATATTTACCCATAATTTTATTGACCACATACTGTATTTCTGTCATTATTTACTTCAAACTCTACGATATATATTTAATCTTATATTTACCATCTTTTTTCAACGTCAACGATATTTCCCCATATTTACCCATAATTTTATTGACCACATACTGTATTTCTGTCATTATTTACTTCAAACTCTACGATATATATTTAATCTTATATTTACCATCTTTTTTTTCAACGTCAACGATATTTCCCCATATTTACCCATAATTTTATTGACCACATACTGTATTTCTGCCATTATTTACTTCAAACTCTACGATATATATTTAATCTTATATTTACCATCTTTTTTCAACGTCAACGATATTTCCCCATATTTACCCATAATTTTATTGACCACATACTGTATTTCTGTCATTATTTACTTCAAACTCTACGATATATATTTTATCTTATATTTACCATCTTTTTTCAACGTCAACGATATTTCCCCATATTTACCCATAATTTTATTGACCACATACTGTATTTCTGTCATTATTTACTTCAAACTCTACGATATATATTTAATCTTATATTTACCATCTTTTTTCAACGTCAACGATATTTCCCCATATTTACCCATAATTTTATTGACCACATACTGTATTTCTGTCATTATTTACTTCAAACTCTACGATATATATTTAATCTTATATTTACCATCTTTTTTCAACGTCAACGATATTTCCCATATTTACCCATAATTTTATTGACCACATACTGTATTTCTGTCATTATTTACTTCAAACTCTACGATATATATTTAATCTTATATTTACCATCTTTTTTTTCAACGTCAACGATATTTCCCCATATTTACCCATAATTTTATTGACCACATACTGTATTTCTGTCATTATTTACTTCAAACTCTACGATATATATTTAATCTTATATTTACCATCTTTTTTTTTTCAACGTCAACGATATTTCCCCATATTTACCCATAATTTTATTGACCACATACTGTATTTCTGTCATTATTTACTTCAAACTCTACGATATATATTTAATCTTATATTTACCATCTTTTTTTTTAACGTCAACGATATTTCCCCATATTTACCCATAATTTTATTGACCACATACTGTATTTCTGTCATTATTTACTTCAAACTCTACGATATATATTTAATCTTATATTTACCATCTTTTTTCAACGTCAACGATATTTCCCCATATTTACCCATAATTTTATTGACCACATACTGTATTTCTGTCATTATTTACTTCAAACTCTACGATATATATTTAATCTTATATATACCATGTTTTTTTCAACGTCAACGATATTTTGCCATATTTACCCATAATTTTATTGACCACATACTGTATTTCTGTCATTATTTACTTCAAACTCTACGATATATATTTAATCTTATATTTACCATCTTTTTTTTTCAACGTCAACGATATTTCCCAATATTTACCCATAATTTTATTGACCACATACTGTATTTCTGTCATTATTTACTTCAAACTCTACGATATATATTTAATCGTGTATTTACCATCTTTTTTCAACGTCAACGAAATTTCCCCATATTTCCCCATATTTTTACTCACCACATACTGTATTTCTGTCATTATTTACTTCAAACTCTACGATATATATTTAATCTTATATTTACCATCTTTTTTTTTCAACGTCAACGATATTTCCCCATATTTATTGATAGAGGTTAGAGGTTCGACGGGTCGACCGGCCCCTAACCTCTCACGGTGTAAAATCAAGAAGGAACATAAATAATCAACCATAATAAATTAGAGAATATTACTACCACTTCGAAACAAACAATCTACATATGAATACAGATAGCAGAAATAGAGAAGATAGAAAGAATGTTGTATTTCTGTCATTATTTACTTCAAAATCTACGATATATATTTTATCTTATATTTACCTTTTTTTTTTCAACGTCAACGATATTTCCCCATATTTATTTCCCCATATTTATTGATAGAGGTTAGAGGTTCGACGGGTCGACCGGCCCCTAACCTCTCACGGTGTAAAATCAAGAAGGAACATAAATAATCAACCATAATAAATTAGAGAATATTACTACCACTTCGAAACAAACAATCTACATATGAATACAGATAGCAGAAATAGAGAAGATAGAAAGAATGTTGTATTTCTGTCATTATTTACTTCAAAATCTACGATATATATTTAATCTTATATTTACCGTCCTTTTTTCAACGTCAACGATATTTCCCCATATTTACCCATAATTTTATTGACCACATACTGTATTTCTGTCATTATTTACTTCAAACTCTACGATATATATTTAATCTTATATTTACCATCTTTTTTTTTTCAACGTCAACGATATTTCCCCATATTTACCCATAATTTTATTGACCACATACTGTATTTCTGTCATTATTTACTTCAAACTCTACGATATATATTTAATCTTATATTTACCATCTTTTTTCAACGTCAACGATATTTGCCCATATTTACCCATAATTTTATTGACCACAAACTGTATTCCTGTCATTATTTCCTTCAAACTCTACGATATATATTTTATCTTATATTTACCATTTTTTTTTCAACGTCAACGATATTTCCCCATATTTACCCATAATTTTATTGACCACATACTGTATTTCTGTCATTATTTACTTCAAACTCTACGATATATATTTAATCTTATATTTACCATCTTTTTTTTCAACGTCAACGATATTTCCCCATATTTACCCATAATTTTATTGACCACATACTGTATTTCTGTCATTATTTACTTCAAACTTTACGATATATATTTAATCTTATATTTACCATCTTTTTTTTCAACGTCAACGATATTTCCCCATATTTACCCATAATTTTATTGACCACATACTGTATTTCTGTCATTATTTACTTCAAACTCTACGATATATATTTAATCCTATATTTACCATCTTTTTTCAACGTCAACGATATTTCCCCATATTTACCCATAATTTTATTGACCACATACTGTATTTCTGTCATTATTTACTTCAAACTCTACGATATATATTTAATCTTATATTTACCATCTTTTTTTTTCAACGTCAACGATATTTCCCCATATTTACCCATAATTTTATTGACCACATACTGTATTTCTGTCATTATTTACTTCAAACTCTACGATATATATTTAATCTTATATTTACCATCTTTTTTTTTCAACGTCAACGATATTTCCCCATATTTACCCATAATTTTATTGACCACATACTGTATTTCTGTCATTATTTACTTCAAACTCTACGATATATATTTAATCTTATATTTACCATCTTTTTTTTCAACGTCAACGATATTTCCCCATATTTACCCATAATTTTATTGACCACATACTGTATTTCTGTCATTATTTACTTCAAACTCTACGATATATATTTAATCTTATATTTACCATCTTTTTTTTCAACGTCAACGATATTTCCCCATATTTATTGATAGAGGTTAGAGGTTCGACGGGTCGACCGGCCCCTAACCTCTCACGGTGTAAAATCAAGAAGGAACATAAATAATCAACCATAATAAATTAGAGAATATTACTACCACTTCGAAACAAACAATCTACATATGAATACAGATAGCAGAAATAGAGAAGATAGAAAGAATGTTGTATTTCTGTCATTATTTACTTCAAAATCTACGATATATATTTAATCTTATATTTACCATCTTTTTTTTTCAACGTCAACGATATTTCCCCATATTTACCCATAATTTTATTGACCACATACTGTATTTCTGTCATTATTTACTTCAAACTCTACGATATATATTTAATCTTATATTTACCATCTTTTTTTTTTCAACGTCAACGATATTTGCCCATATTTACCCATAATTTTATTGACCACAAACTGTATTTCTGTCATTATTTACTTCAAACTCTACGATATATATTTTATCTTATATTTACCATTTTTTTTTCAACGTCAACGATATTTCCCCATATTTATTTCCCCATATTTATTGATAGAGGTTAGAGGTTCGACGGGTCGACCGGCCCCTAACCTCTCACGGTGTAAAATCAAGAAGGAACATAAATAATCAACCATAATAAATTAGAGAATATTACTACCACTTCGAAACAAACAATCTACATATGAATACAGATAGCAGAAATAGAGAAGATAGAAAGAATGTTGTATTTCTGTCATTATTTACTTCAAAATCTACGATATATATTTAATCTTATATTTACCATCTTTTTTTTTCAACGTCAACGATATTTCCCCATATTTACCCATAATTTTATTGACCACATACTGTATTTCTGTCATTATTTACTTCAAACTCTACGATATATATTTAATCTTATATTTACCATCTTTTTTCAACGTCAACGATATTTCCCCATATTTACCCATAATTTTATTGACCACATACTGTATTTCTGTCATTATTTACTTCAAACTCTACGATATATATTTAATCTTATTTTTACCATCTTTTTCAACGTCAACGATATTTCCCTATATTTACCCATAACTTTATTGACCACATACTGTATTTCTGTCATTATTTACTTCAAACTCTACGATATATATTTAATCTTATATTTATTTTTCAACGTCAACGATATTTTCCCATATTTACCCATAATTTTATTGACCACATACTGTATTTCTGTCATTATTTACTTCAAACTCTACGATATATATTTAATCTTATATTTACCATCTTTTTTCAACGTCAACGATATTTCCCCATATTTACCCATAATTTTATTGACCACATACTGTATTTCTGTCATTATTTACTTCAAACTCTACGATATATATTTAATCTTATATTTACCATCTTTTTTCAACGTCAACGATATTTCCCCATATTTACCCATAATTTTATCGACCACATACTGTATTTCTGTCATTATTTACTTCAAACTCTACGATATATATTTAATCTTATATTTACCATCTTTTTTTTCAACGTCAACGATATTTCCCCATATTTACCCATAATTTTATTGACCACATACTGTATTTCTGTCATTATTTACTTCAAACTCTACGATATATATTTAATCTTATATTTACCATCTTTTTTTTCAACGTCAACGATATTTCCCCATATTTACCCATAATTTTATTGACCACATACTGTATTTCTGTCATTATTTACTTCAAACTCTACGATATATATTTAATCTTATATTTACCATCTTTTTTCAACGTCAACGATATTTCCCCATATTTACCCATAATTTTATTGACCACATACTGTATTTCTGTCATGATTTACTTCAAACTCTACGATATATAATTAATCTTATATTTACCATCTTTTTTCAACGTCAACGATATTTCCCCATATTTACCCATAATTTTATTGACCACATACTGTACTTCTGTCATTATTTACTTCAAACTCTCCGATATATATTTAATCTTATATTTACCATCTTTTTCAACGTCAACGATATTTCCCCATATTTACCCATAATTTTATTGACCACATACTGTATTTCTGTCATTATTTACTTCAAACTCTATGATATATATTTAATCTTATATTTACCATCTTTTTTCAACGTCAACGATATTTCCCCATATTTACCCATAATTTTATTGACCACATACTGTATTTCTGTCATTATTTACTTCAAACTCTACGATATATATTTAATCTTATATTTACCATCTTTTTTCATCGTCAGCGATATTTCCCCATATTTACCCATAATTTTATTGACCACATCCTGTATTTCTGTCATTATTTACTTCAAACTCTACGATATATATTTAATCTTATATTTACCATCTTTTTTCAACGTCAACGATATTTCCCCATATTTACCCATAATTTTATTGACCACATACTGTATTTCTGTCATTATTTACTTCAAACTCTACGATATATATTTAATCTTTTATTTACCATCTTTTTTCAACGTCAACGATATTTCCCCATATTTACCCATAATTTTATTGACCACATACTGTATTTCTGTCATTATTTACTTCAAACTCTACGATATATATTTAATCTTATATTTACCATCTTTTTTCAACGTCAACGAAATTTCCCCATATTTACCCATAATTTTATTGACCACATACTGTATTTCTGTCATTATTTACTTCAAACTCTACGATACATATATAATCTTATATTTACCATCTTTTTTCAACGTCAACGATATTTCCCCATATTTACCCATAATTTTATTGACCACATACTGTATTTCTGTCATTATTTACTTCAAACTCTACGATATATATTTAATCTTATATTTACCATCTTTTTTTTTCAACGTCAACGATATTTCCCCATATTTACCCATAATTTTATTGACCACATACTGTATTTCTGTCATTATTTACTTCAAACTCTACGATATATATTTAATCTTATATTTACCATCTTTTTTTTTCAACGTCAACGATATTTCCCCATATTTACCCATAATTTTATTGACCACATACTGTTTTTCTGTCATTATTTCCTTCAAACTCTACGATATATATTTAATCTTATATTTACCATCTTTTTTTTTCAACGTCAACGATATTTCCCCATATTTACCCATAATTTTATTGACCACATACTGTATTTCTGTCATTATTTACTTCAACCTCTACGATATATATTTTATCTTATATTTCCCATTGTTTTTCAACGTCAACGATATTTCCCCATATTTATTTCCCCATATTTATTGATAGAGGTTAGAGGTTCGACGGGTCGACTGGCCTAACCTCTCACGGTGTAAAATCAAGAAGGAACATAAATAATCAACCATAATAAATTAGAGAATATTACTACCACTTCGAAACAAACAATCTACATATGAATACAGATAGCAGAAATAGAGAAGATAGAAAGAATGTTGTATTTCTGTCATTATTTACTTCAAAATCTACGATATATATTTAATCTTATATTTACCATCTTTTTTTTCAACGTCAACGATATTTCCCCATATTTACCCATAATTTTATTGACCACATACTGTATTTCTGTCATTATTTACTTCAAACTCTACGATATATATTTAATCTTATATTTACCATCTTATTTTTTCAACGTCAACGATATTTCCCCATATTTACCCATAATTTTATTGACCACATACTGTATTTCTGTCATTATTTACTTCAAACTCTACGATATATATTTAATCTTATATTTACCATCTTTTTTTTTCAACGTCAACGATATTTCCCCATATTTACCCATAATTTTATTGACCACATACTGTATTTCTGTCATTATTTACTTCAAACTCTACGATATATATTTAATCTTATATTTACCATCTTTTTTTTTCAACGTCAACGATATTTCCCCATATTTATTTCCCCATATTTATTGATAGAGGTTAGAGGTTCGACGGGTCGACCGGCCCCTAACCTCTCACGGTGTAAAATCAAGAAGGAACATAAATAATCAACCATAATAAATTAGAGAATATTACTACCACTTCGAAACAAACAATCTACATATGAATACAGATAGCAGAAATAGAGAAGATAGAAAGAATGTTGTATTTCTGTCATTATTTACTTCAAAATCTACGATATATATTTAATCTTATATTTACCATCTTTTTTTTTCAACGTCAACGATATTTCCCCATATTTACCCATAATTTTATTGACCACATACTGTATTTCTGTCATTATTTACTTCAAACTCTACGATATATATTTTATCTTATATTTACCATTTTTTTTCAACGTCAACGATATTTCCCCATATTTATTTCCCCATATTTATTGATAGAGGTTAGAGGTTCGACGGGTCGACCGGCCCCTAACCTCTCACGGTGTAAAATCAAGAAGGAACATAAATAATCAACCATAATAAATTAGAGAATATTACTACCACTTCGAAACAAACAATCTACATATGAATACAGATAGCAGAAATAGAGAAGATAGAAAGAATGTTGTATTTCTGTCATTATTTACTTCAAAATCTACGATATATATTTAATCTTATATTTACCATCTTTTTTCAACGTCAACGATATTTCCCCATATTTACCCATAATTTTATTGACCACATACTGTATTTCTGTCATTATTTACTTCAAACTCTACGATATATATTTAATCTTATATTTACCATCTTTTTTTCAACGTCAACGATATTTCCCCATATTTACCCATAATTTTATTGACCACATACTGTATTTCTGTCATTATTTACTTCAAACTCTACGATATATATTTAATCTTATATTTACCATCTTTTTTCAACGTCAACGATATTTCCCCATATTTACCCATAATTTTATTGACCACATACTGGATGTCTGTCATTATTTACTTCAAACTCTACGATATATATTTAATCTTATATTTACCATCTTTTTTCAACGTCAACGATATTTCCCCATATTTACCCATAATTTTATTGACCACATACTGTATTTCTGTCATTATTTACTTCAAACTCTACGATATATATTTAATCTTATATTTACCATCTTTTTCAACGTCAACGATATTTCCCCATATTTACCCATAATTTTATTGACCACATACTGTATTTCTGTCATTATTTACTTCAAACTCTAGGATATATATTTAATCGTATATTTACCATCTTTTTTCAACGTCAACGATATTTCCCCATATTTACCCATAATTTTATTGACCACATACTGTATTTCTGTCATTATTTACTTCAAACTCTACGATATATATTTAATCTTATATTTACCATCTTTTTTTTCAACGTCAACGATATTTCCCATATTTACCCATAATTTTATTGACCACATACTGCATTTCTGTCGTTATTTACTTCAAACTCTACGATATATATTTAATCTTATATTTACCATCTTTTTTTTCAACGTCAACGATATTTCCCCATATTTACCCATAATTTTATTGACCACATACTGTATTTCTGTCATTATTTACTTCAAACTCTACGATATATATTTAATCTTATATTTACCATCTTTTTTTTCAACGTCAACGATATTTCCCCATATTTACCCATAATTTTATTGACCACATACTGTATTTCTGTCATTATTTACTTCAAACTCTACGATATATATTTAATCTTATATTTACCATCTTTTTTTTCAACGTCAACGATATTTCCCCATATTTACCCATAATTTTATTGACCACATACTGTATTTCTGTCATTATTTACTTCAAACTCTACGATATATATTTAATCTTATATTTACCATCTTTTTTTTCAACGTCAACGATATTTCCCCATATTTACCCATAATTTTATTGACCACATACTGTATTTCTGTCATTATTTACTTCAAACTCTACGATATATATTTAATCTTATATTTACCATCTTTTTTTCAACGTCAACGATATTTCCCCATATTTACCCATAATTTTATTGACCACATACTGTATTTCTGTCATTATTTACTTCAAACTCTACGATATATATTTAATCTTATATTTACCATCTTTTTTTTCAACGTCAACGATATTTCCCCATATTTACCCATAATTTTATTGACCACATACTGTATTTCTGTCATTATTTACTTCAAACTCTACGATATATATTTAATCTTATATTTACCATCTTTTTTTTTCAACGTCAACGATATTTCCCCATATTTACCCATAATTTTATTGACCACATACTGTATTTCTGTCATTATTTACTTCAAACTCTACGATATATATTTAATCTTATATTTACCATCTTTTTTTCAACGTCAACGATATTTCCCCATATTTACCCATAATTTTATTGACCACATACTGTATTTCTGTCATTATTTACTTCAAACTCTACGATATATATTTAATCTTATATTTACCATCTTTTTTCAACGTCATCGATATTTCCCCATATTTACCCATAATTTTATTGACCACATACTGTATTTCTGTCATTATTTACTTCAAACTCTACGATATATATTTAATCTTATATTTACCATCTTTTTTCAACGTCAACGATATTTCCCCATATTTACCCATAATTTTATTGACCACATACTGTATTTCTGTCATTATTTACTTCAAACTCTACGATATATATTTAATCTTATATTTACCATCTTTTTTTTCAACGTCAACGATATTTCCCCATATTTACCCATAATTTTATTGACCACATACTGTATTTCTGTCATTATTTACTTCAAACTCTACGATATATATTTAATCTTATATTTACCATCTTTTTTTTTCAACGTCAACGATATTTCCCCATATTTACCCATAATTTTATTGACCACATACTGTATTTCTGTCATTATTTACTTCAAACTCTACGATATATATTTAATCTTATATTTACCATCTTTTTTCAACGTCAACGATATTTCCCATATTTACCCATAATTTTATTGACCACATGCTGTATTTCTGTCATTATTTACTTCAAACTCTACGATATATATTTAATCTTATATTTACCATCTTTTTTCAACGTCAACGATATTTCCCCATATTTACCCATAATTTTATTGACCACATACTGTATTTCTGTCATTATTTACTTCAAACTCTACGATATATATTTAATCTTATATTTACCATCTTTTTTCTTCAACGTCAACGATATTTCCCCATATTTACCCATAATTTTATTGACCACATACTGTATTTCTGTCATTATTTACTTCAAACTCTACGATATATATTTAATCTTATATTTACCATCTTTTTTTTCAACGTCAACGATATTTCCCCATATTTACCCATAATTTTATTGACCACATACTGTATTTCTGTCATTATTTACTTCAAACTCTACGATATATATTTAATCTTATATTTACCATCTTTTTTTTTTCAACGTCAACGATATTTCCCCATATTTATTGATAGAGGTTAGAGGTTCGACGGGTCGACCGGCCCCTAACCTCTCACGGTGTAAAATCAAGAAGGAACATAAATAATCAACCATAATAAATTAGAGAATATTACTACCACTTCGAAACAAACAATCTACATATGAATACAGATAGCAGAAATAGAGAAGATAGAAAGAATGTTGTATTTCTGTCATTATTTACTTCAAAATCTACGATATATATTTAATCTTATATTTACCATCTTTTTTTTTCAACGTCAACGATATTTCCCCATATTTATTTCCCCATATTTATTGATAGAGGTTAGAGGTTCGACGGGTCGACCGGCCCCTAACCTCTCACGGTGTAAAATCAAGAAGGAACATAAATAATCAACCATAATAAATTAGAGAATATTACTACCACTTCGAAACAAACAATCTACATATGAATACAGATAGCAGAAATAGAGAAGATAGAAAGAATGTTGTATTTCTGTCATTATTTACTTCAAAATCTACGATATATATTTAATCTTATATTTACCATCTTTTTCAACGTCAACGATATTTCCCCATATTTACCCATAATTTTATTGACCACATACTGTATTTCTGTCATTATTTACTTCAAACTCTACGATATATATTTAATCTTATATTTACCATCTTTTTTCAACGTCAACGATATTTCCCCATATTTAGCCATAATTTTATTGACCACATACTGTATTTCTGTCATTATTTACTTCAAACTCTACGATATATATTTAATCTTATATTTACCATCTTTTTTTCAACGTCAACGATATTTCCCCATATTTCCCCATAATTTTATTGACCACATACTGTATTTCTGTCATTATTTACTTTAAACTCTACGATATATATTTAATCTTATATTTACCATCTTTTTCAACGTCAACGATATTTCCCCATATTTATTTCCCCATATTTATTGATAGAGGTTAGAGGTTCGACGGGTCGACTGGCCCTAACCTCTCACGGTGTAAAATCAAGAAGGAACATAAATAATCAACCATAATAAATTAGAGAATATTACTACCACTTCGAAACAAACAATCTACATATGAATACAGATAGCAGAAATAGAGAAGATAGAAAGAATGTTGTATTTCTGTCATTATTTACTTCAAAATCTACGATATATATTTAATCTTATATTTACCATCTTTTTTTTTTCAACGTCAACGATATTTGCCCATATTTACCCATAATTTTATTGACCACATACTGTACTTCTGTCATTATTTACTTCAAACTCTACGATATATATTTAATCTTATATTTACCATCTTTTTTTTTCAACGTCAACGATATTTCCCCATATTTACCCATAATTTTATTGACCACATACTGTATTTCTGTCATTATTTACTTCAAACTCTACGATATATATTTAATCTTATATTTACCATCTTTTTTTTTCAACGTCAACGATATTTCCCCATATTTACCCATAATTTTATTGACCACATACTGTATTTCTGTCATTATTTACTTCAAACTCTACGATATATATTTAATCTTATATTTACCATCTTTTTTTTCAACGTCAACGATATTTCCCCATATTTACCCATAATTTTATTGACCACATACTGTATTTCTGTCATTATTTACTTCAAACTCTACGATATATATTTAATCTTATATTTACCATCTTTTTTTTCAACGTCAACGATATTTCCCCATATTTACCCATAATTTTATTGACCACATACTGTATTTCTGTCATTATTTACTTCAAACTCTACGATATATATTTAATCTTATATTTACCATCTTTTTTCAACGTCAACGATATTTCCCCATATTTACCCATAATTTTCTTGACCACATACTGTATTCCTGTCATTATTTACTTCACACTCTACGATATATATTTAATTTTATATTTACCATCTTTTTTTCAACGTCAACGATATTCCCCCATATTTACCCATAATTTTATTGACCACATACTGTATTTCTGTCATTATTTACTTCAAACTCTACGATATATATTTAATCTTATATTTACCATCTTTTTTTTTCAACGTCAACGATATTTCCCCATATTTACCCATAATTTTATTGACCACATACTGTATTTCTGTCATTATTTACTTCAAACTCTACGATATATATTTAATCTTATATTTACCATCTTTTTTTTTTCAACGTCAACGATATTTTCCCATATTTACCCATAATTTTATTGACCACATACTGTATTTCTGTCATTATTTACTTCAAACTCTACGATATATATTTAATCTTATATTTACCATCTTTTTTTTTCAACGTCAACGATATTTCCCCATATTTACCCATAATTTTATTGACCACATACTGTATTTCTGTCATTATTTACTTCAAACTCTACGATATATATTTAATCTTATATTTACCATCTTTCTTTCAACGTCAACGTTGTCTCCCCATATTTACCCATAATTTTATTGACCACATACTGTATTTCTGTCATTATTTACTTCAAACTCTACGATATTAATTTAATGTTATATTTAGGACCTTGTATTTTCAACGTCAACGATATTTCCCCATATTTACCCATAATTTTATTGACCACATACTGTATTTCTGTCCTTATTTACTTCAAACTCTACGATATATATTTAATCTTATATTTACCATCTTTTTTTTCAACGTCAACGATATTTCCCCATATTTACCCATAATTTTATTGACCACATACTGTATTTCTGTCATTATTTACTTCAAACTCTACGATATATATTTAATCTTATATTTACCATCTTTTTTCAACGTCAACGATATTTCCCCATATTTACCCATAATTTTATTGACCACATACTGTATTTCTGTCATTATTTACTTCAAACTCTACGATATATATTTAATCTTATATTTACCATCTTTTTTTTCAACGTCAACGATATTTCCCCATATTTACCCATAATTTTATTGACCACATACTGTATTTCTGTCATTATTTACTTCAAACTCTACGATATATATTTAATCTTATATTTACCATCTTTTTTTTAACGTCAACGATATTTCCCCATATTTACCCATAATTTTATTGACCACATACTGTATTTCTGTCATTATTTACTTCAAACTCTACGATATATATTTAATCTTATATTTACCATCTTTTTTTTTCAACGTCAACGATATTTCCCCATATTTACCCATAATTTTATTGACCACATACTGTATTTCTGTCATTATTTACTTCAAACTCTACGATATATATTTAATCTTATATTTACCATCTTTTTTTTCAACGTCAACGATATTTCCCCATATTTACCCATAATTTTATTGACCACATACTGTATTTCTGTCATTATTTACTTCAAACTCTACGATATATATTTAATCTTATATTTACCATCTTTTTTCAACGTCAACGATATTTCCCCATATTTACCCATAATTTTATTGACCACATACTGTATTTCTGTCATTATTTACTTCAAACTCTACGATATATATTTAATCTTATATTTACCATCTTTCCTTTTCAACGTCAACGATATTTCCCCATATTTACCCATAATTTTATTGACCACATACTGTATTTCTGTCATTATTTACTTCAAACTCTACGATATATATTTAATCTTATATTTACCATCTTTTTTTTTTCAACGTCAACGATATTTCCCCATATTTACCCATAATTTTATTGACCACATACTGTATTTCTGTCATTATTTACTTCAAACTCTACGATATATATTTAATCTTATATTTACCATCTTTTTCAACGTCAACGCTATTTCCCCATATTTACCCATAATTTTATTGACCACATACTGTATTTCTGTCATTATTTCCTTCAAACTCTACGATATATATTTAATCTTATATTTACCATCTTTTTTCAACGTCAACGATATTTCCCCATATTTACCCATAATTTTATTGACCACATACTGTATTTCTGTCATTATTTACTTCAAACTCTACGATATATATTTAATCTTATATTTACCATCTTTTTTCAACGTCCACGCTATTTACCCATATTTACCCATAATTTTATTGACCACATACTGTATTTCTGTCATTATTTACTTCAAACTCTACGATATATATTTAATCTTATATTTACCATCTTTTTTTTCAACGTCAACGATATTTCCCCATATTTACCCATAATTTTATTGACCACCTACTGTATTTCTGTCATTACTTACTTCAAACTCTACGATATATATTTAATCTTATATTTACCATCTTTTTTCAACGTCAACGATATTTCCCCATATTTACCGATATTTTTATTGCCCACATACTGTATTTCTGTCATTATTTACTTGAAACTCTACGATATATATTTAATCTTATATTTACCATCTTTTTTTTCAACGTCAACGATATTTCCCATATTTACCCATAATTTTATTGACCACATACTGTATTTCTGTCTTTATTTACTTCAAACTCTACGATATATATTTAATCTTATATTTACCATCTTTTTTCAACGTCAACGATATTTCCCCATATTTACCCATAATTTTATTGACCACATACTGTATTTCTGTCATTATTTACTTCAAACTCTACGATATATATTTAATCTTATATTTACCATCTTTTTTCAACGTCAACGATATTTCCCCATATTTACCCATAATTTTATTGACCACATACTGTTTTTCTGTCATTATTTACTTCAAAATCTACGATATATATTTAATCTTATATTTACCATGTTTTTTTTCAACGTCAACGATATTTCCCCATATTTACCCATAATTTTATTGACCACATACTGTATTTCTGTCATTATTTACTTCAAACTCTACGATATATATTTAATCTTATATTTACCATCTTTTTTTTTTCAACGTCAACGATATTTCCCCATATTTACCCATAATTTTATTGACCACATACTGTATTTCTGTCATTATTTACTTCAAACTCTACGATATATATTTAATCTTATATTTACCATCTTTTTTTTTCAACGTCAACGATATTTCCCCATATTTACCCATAATTTTATTGACCACATACTGTATTTCTGTCATTATTTACTTCAAACTCTACGATATATATTTAATCTTATATTTACCATCTTTTTTTTTCAACGTCAACGATATTTCCCCATGTTTACCCATAATTTTATTGACCACATACTGTTTTTCTGTCATTATTTACTTCAAAATCTACGATATATATTTAATCTTATATTTACCGTCTTTTTTTTCAACGTCAACGATATTTCCCCATATTTATTGATAGAGGTTAGAGGTTCGACGGGTCGACCGGCCCCTAACCTCTCACGGTGTAAAATCAAGAAGGAACATAAATAATCAACCATAATAAATTAGAGAATATTACTACCACTTCGAAACAAACAATCTACATATGAATACAGATAGCAGAAATAGAGAAGATAGAAAGAATGTTGTATTTCTGTCATTATTTACTTCAAAATCTACGATATATATTTAATCTTATATTTACCATCTTTTTTCAACGTCAACGATATTTCCCCATATTTACCCATAATTTTATTGACCACATACTGTATTTCTGTCATTATTTACTTCAAACTCTACGATATATATTTAATCTTATATTTACCATCTTTTTCAACGTCAACGATATTTCCCCATATTTACCCATAATTTTATTGACCACATACTGTATTTCTGCCATTATTTACTTCAAACTCTACGATATATATTTAATCTTATATTTACCATCTTTTTTTCAACGTCAACGCTATTTTCCCATATTTACCCATAATTTTATTGACCACATACTGTATTTCTGTCATTATTTACTTCAAACTCTACGATATATATTTAATCTTATACTTATATTTCAACGTCAACGATATTTCCCCATATTTACACATAATTTTATTGAGCTCATACTGTATTTCTGTCATTATTTACTTCAAACTCTACGATATATATTTAATCTTATATTTACCATCTTTTTTTTCAACGTCAACGATATTTCCCCATATTTATTTCCCCATATTTATTGATACAGGTTAGAGGTTCTGACGGGTCGACCGGCCCCTAACCTCTCACGGTGTAAAATCAAGAAGGAACATAAATAATCAACCATAATAAATTAGAGAATATTACTACCACTTCGAAACAAACAATCTACATATGAATACAGATAGCAGAAATAGAGAAGATAGAAAGAATGTTGTATTTCTGTCATTATTTACTTCAAAATCTACGATATATATTTAATCTTATATTTACCATCTTGTTTTTTCAACGTCAACCATATTTCCCCATATTTACCCATAACTTTATTGACCACATACTATATTTCTGTCATTATTTACTTCAAACTCTACGATATATATTTAATCTTTTATTCACCTTGTTTTTTTTCAACGTCAACGATATTTCCCCATATTTACCCATAATTTTATTGACCACATACTGTATTTCTGTCATTATTTACTTCAAACTCTACGATATATATTTAATCTTATATTTACCATCTTTTTTCAACGTCAACGATATTTCCCCATATTTACCCATAATTTTATTGACCACATACTGTATTTCTGTCATTATTTACTTCAAACTCTACGATATATATTTAATCTTATATTTACCATCTTTTTTTTTCAACGTCAACGATATTTCCCCATATTTACCCATAATTTTATTGACCACATACTGTATTTCTGTCATTATTTACTTCAAACTCTACGATATATATTTAATCTTATATTTACCATCTTTTTTTTCAACGTCAACGATATTTCCATATATTTACCCATAATTTTATTGACCACATACTGTATTTTTGTCATTATTTACTTCAAACTCTACGATATATAATTAATCTTATACTTATATTTCAACGTCAACGATATTTCCCCATATTTACCCATAATTTTATTGACCACATACTGTATTTCTGTCATTATTTACTTCAAACTCTACGATATATATTTAATCTTATATTTACCATCTTTTTTTTTCAACGTCAACGATATTTCCCCATATTTACCCATAATTTTATTGACCACATACTGTATTTCTGTCATTATTTACTTCAAACTCTACGATATATATTTAATCTTATATTTACCATCTTTTTTTTTTCAACGTCAACGATATTTCCCCATATTTACCCATAATTTTATTGACCACATACTGTATTTCTGTCATTATTTACTTCAAACTCTACGATATATATTTAATCTTATATTTACCATCTTTTTTTTTTCAACGTCAACGATATTTCCCCATATTTACCCATAATTTTATTGACCACATACTGTATTTCTGTCATTATTTACTTCAAACTCTACGATATATATTTAATCTTATATTTACCATCTTTTTTTTCAACGTCAACGATATTTCCCCATATTTATTTCCCCATATTTATTGATAGAGGTTAGAGGTTCGACGGGTCGACCGGCCCCTAACCTCTCACGGTGTAAAATCAAGAAGGAACATAAATAATCAACCATAATAAATTAGAGAATATTACTACCACTTCGAAACAAACAATCTACATATGAATACAGATAGCAGAAATAGAGAAGATAGAAAGAATGTTGTATTTCTGTCATTATTTACTTCAAAATCTACGATATATATTTAATCTTATATTTACCATCTTTTTTCAACGTCAACGATATTTCCCCATATTTACCCATAATTTTATTGACCACATACTGTATTTCTGTCATTATTTACTTCAAACTCTACGATATATATTTAATCTTATATTTACCATCTTTTTTCAACGTCAACGATATTTCCCCATATTTACCCATAATTTTATTGACCACATACTGTATTTCTGTCATTATTTACTTCAAACTCTACGATATATATTTAATCTTATATTTACCATCTTTTTTTTTCAACGTCAACGATATTTCCCCATATTTACCCATAATTTTATTGACCACATACTGTATTTCTGTCATTATTTACTTCAAAATCTACGATATATATTTAATCTTATATTTACCATCTTTTTTTTTTTCAACGTCAACGATATTTGCCCATATTTACCCATAATTTTATTGACCACAAACTGTATTTCTGTCTTTATTTACTTCAAACTCTACGATATATATTTTATCTTATATTTACCATTTTTTTTTCAACGTCAACGATATTTCCCCATATTTACCCATAATTTTATTGACCACATACTGTATTTCTGTCATTATTTACTTCAAACTCTACGATATATATTTAATCTTATATTTACCATCTTTTTTCAACGTCAACGATATTTCCCCATATTTACCCATAATTTTATTGACCACATACTGTATTTCTGTCATTATTTACTTCAAACTCTACGATATATATTTAATCTTATATTTACCATCTTTTTTCAACGTCAACGATATTTCCCCATATTTACCCATAATTTTATTGACCACATACTGTATTTCTGTCATTAATTACTTCAAACTCTACGATATATATTTAATCTTATATTTACCATCTTTTTTCAACGTCAACGATATTTCCCGATGTTTACCCATAATTTTGTTGACCACATACTGTATTTCTGTCATTATTTACTTCAAACTCTACGATATATATTTAATCTTATATTTACCATCTTTTTCAACGTCAACGATATTTCCCCATATTTACCCATAATTTTATTGACCACATACTGTATTTCTGTCATTATTTACTTCAAACTCTACGATATATATTTAATCTTATATTTACCATCTTTTTTCAACGTCAACGATATTTCCCCATATTTACCCATAATTTTATTGACCACATACTGTATTTCTGTCATTATTTACTTCAAACTCTACGATATATATTTAATCTTATATTTACCATCTTTTTCAACGTCAACGATATTTCCCCATATTTACCCATAATTTTATTGACCACATACTGTATTTCTGTCATTATTTACTTCAAACTCTACGATATATATTTAATCTTATATTTACCATCTTTTTTCAACGTCAACGATATTTCCCCATATTTACCCATAATTTTATTGACCACATACTGTATTTCTGTCATTATTTACTTCAAACTCTACGATATATATTTAATCTTATATTTACCATCTTTTTTCAACGTCAACGATATTTCCCCATATTTACCCATAATTTTATTGACCACATACTGTATTTCTGTCATTATTTACTTCAAACTCTACGATATATATTTAATCTTATATTTACCATCTTTTTTCAACGTCAACGATATTTCCCCATATTTACCCATAATTTTATTGACCACATACTGTATTTCTGTCATTATTTACTTCAAACTCTACGATATATATTTAATCTTATATTTACCATCTTTTTTCAACGTCAACGATATTTCCCCATATTTACCCATAATTTTATTGACCACATACTGTATTTCTGTCATTATTTACTTCAAACTCTACGATATATATTTAATCTTATATTTACCATCTTTTTTCAACGTCAACGATATTTCCCCATATTTACCCATAATTTTATTGACCACATACTGTATTTCTGTCATTATTTACTTCAAACTCTACGATATATATTTAATCTTATATTTACCATCTTTTTTCAACGTCAACGATATTTCCCCATATATACCCAAAATTTTATTGACCACGTACTGTATTTCTGTCATTATTTACTTCAAACTCTACTATATATATTTAATCTTATATTTACCATCTTTTTTCAACGTCAACGATATTTCCCCATATTTACCCATAATTTTATTGACCACATACTGTATTTCTGTCATTATTTACTTCAAACTCTACGATATATATTTAATCTTATATTTACCATCTTTTTTCAACGTCAACGATATTTCCCCATATTTACCCATAATTTTATTGACCACATACTGTATTTCTGTCATTATTTACTTCAAACTCTACGATATATATTTAATCTTATATTTACCATCTTTTTTCAACGTCAACGATATTTCCCCATATTTACCCATAATTTTATTGACCACATACTGTATTTCTGTCATTATTTACTTCAAACTCTACGATATATATTTAATCTTATATTTACCATTTTTTTTTCAACGTCAACGATATTTCCCCATATTTACCCATAATTTTATTGACCACATACTGTATTTCTGTCATTATTTACTTCAAACTCTACGATATATATTTAATCTTATATTTACCATCTTTTTTCAACTTCAACGATATTTCCCCATATTTACCCATAATTTTATTGACCACATACTGTATTTCTGTCATTATTTACTTCAAACTCTACGATATATATTTAATCTTATATTTACCATGTTTTTTTTCAACGTCAACGATATTTGCCCATATTTACCCATAATTTTATTGACCACATACTGTATTTCTGTCATTATTTACTTCAAACTCTACGATATATATTTAATCTTATATTTACCATCTTTTTTCAACGTCAACGATATTTCCCCATATTTACCCATAATTTTATTGACCACATACTGTATTTCTGTCATTATTTACTTCAAACTCTACGATATATATTTAATCTTATATTTACCATCTTTTTTCAACGTCAACGATATTTCGTCATATTTACCCATAATTTTATTGACCACATACTGTTTTTCTGTCATTATTTACTTCAAAATCTACGATATATATTTAATCTTATATTTACCGTCTTTTTTCAACGTCAACGATATTTCCCCATATTTACCCATATTTATTGATAGAGGTTAGAGGTTCGACGGGTCGACTGTCCCTAACCTCTCACGGTGTAAAATCAAGAAGGAACATAAATAATCAACCATAATAAATTAGAGAATATTACTACCACTTCGAAACAAACAATCTACATATGAATACAGATAGCAGAAATAGAGAAGATAGAAAGAATGTTGTATTTCTGTCATTATTTACTTCAAACTCTACGATATATATTTAATCTTATATTTACCATCTTTTTTTTTCAACGTCAACGATATTTCCCCATATTTACCCATAATTTTATTGACCACATACTGTATTTCTGTCATTATTTACTTCAAACTCTACGATATATATTTAATCTTATATTTACCATGTCTTTTCAACCTCAACGATATTTCCCCATATTTACCCATAATTTTATTGACCACATACTGTATTTCTGTGATTATTTACTTCAAACTCTACGATATATATTTAATCTTATATTTACCATCTTTTTTCAACGTCAACGATATTTCCCCATATTTACCCATAATTTTATTGACCACATACTGTATTACTGTCATTATTTACTTCAAACTCTACGATATATATTTAATCTTATATTTACCATCTTTTTTCAACGTCAACGATATTTCCCCATATTTACCCATAATTTTATTGACCACATACTGTATTTCTGTCATTATTTACTTCAAACTCTACGATATATATTTAATCTTATATTTACCATCTTTTTTTTCAAGGTCACCGATATTTCCCCATATTTACCCATAATTTTATTGACCACATACTGTATTTCTGTCATTATTTACTTCAAACTCTACGATATATATTTAATCTTATATTTACCATCTTTTTTTTTTTCAACGTCAACGATATTTCCCCATATTTACCCATAATTTTATTGACCACATACTGTATTTCTGTCATTATTTATTTCAAACTCTACGATATATATTTAATCTTATATTTACCATCTTTTTTCAACGTCAACGATATTTCCCAATATTTACCCATAATTTTATTGACCACATACTGTATTTCTGTCATTATTTACTTCAAACTCTACGATATATATTTAATCTTATATTTACCATCTTTTTTTTTTTCAACGTCAACGATATTTCCCCATATTTACCCATAATTTTATTGACCACATACTGTATTTCTGTCATTATTTACTTCAAACTCTACGATATATATTTAATCTTATATTTACCATCTTTTTTTTTCAACGTCAACGATATTTTCCCATATTTACCCATAATTTTATTGACCACATACTGTATTTCTGTCATTATTTACTTCAAACTCTACGATATATATTTAATCTTATATTTACCATCTTTTTTTTCCCACGTCAACGATACTTCCCCATATTTCCGCATAATTTTATTGACCACATACTGTATTTCTGTCATTATTTACTTCAAACTCTACGATATATATTTAATCTTATATTTACCATCTTTTTTTCAACGTCAACGATATTTCCCCATATTTACCCATAATTTTATTGACCACATACTGTATTTCTGTCATTATTTACTTCAAACTCTACGATATATATTTAATCTTATATTTACCATCTTTTTTTCAACGTCAACGATATTTCCCCATATTTACCCATAATTTTATTGACCACATACTGTATTTCTGTCATTATTTACTTCAAACTCTACGATATATATTTAATCTTATATTTACCATCTTTTTTCAACGTCAACGATATTACCCAATATCTACCCATAATTTTATTGACCTCATACTGTATTTCTGTCATTATTTACTTCAAACTCTACGATATATATTTAATCTTATATTTACCATCTTTTTTTTCAACGTCAACGATATTTCCCCATATTTACCCATAATTTTATTGACCACATACTGTATTTCTGTCATTATTTACTTCAAACTCTACGATATATATTTAATCTTATATTTACCATCTTTTTTTTCAACGTCAACGATATTTCCCCATATTTACCCATAATTTTATTGACCACATACTGTATTTCTGTCATTATTTACTTCAAACTCTACGATATATATTTAATCTTATATTTACCGTCTTTTTTCAACGTCAACGATATTTCCCCATATTTATTGATAGAGGTTAGAGGTTCGACGGGTCGACCGGCCCCTAACCTCTCACGGTGTAAAATCAAGAAGGAACATAAATAATCAACCATAATAAATTAGAGAATATTACTACCACTTCGAAACAAACAATCTACATATGAATACAGATAGCAGAAATAGAGAAGATAGAAAGAATGTTGTATTTCTGTCATTATTTACTTCAAAATCTACGATATATATTTAATCTTATATTTACCATCTTTTTTTTCAACGTCAACGATATTTCCCCATATTTACCCATAATTTTATTGACCACATACTGTATTTCTGTCATTATTTACTTCAAAATCTACGATATATATTTAATCTTATATTTACCATCTTTTTTCAACGTCAACGATATTTGCCCATATTTACCCATAATTTTATTGACCACATACTGTATTTCTGTCATTATTTACTTCAAACTCTACGATATATATTTAATCTTATATTTACCATCTTTTTTTTTTCAACGTCAACGATATTTCCCCATATTTACCCATAATTTTATTGACCACATACTGTATTTCTGTCATTATTTACTTCAAACTCTACGATATATATTTAATCTTATATTTACCATCTTTTTTCAACGTCAACGATATTTCCCCATATTTACCCATAATTTTATTGACCACATACTGTATTTCTGTCATTATTTACTTCAAACTCTACGATATATATTTAATCTTATATTTACCATCTTTTTTCAACGTCAACGATATTTCCCCATATTTACCCATAATTTTATTGACCACATACTGTATTGCTGTCATTATTTACTTCAAACTCTACGATATATATTTAATCTTATATTTACCATCTTTTTTTCAACGTCAACGATATTTCCCCATATTTACCCATAATTTTATTGACCACATACTGTATTTCTGTCATTATTTACTTCAAACTCTACGATATATATTTAATCTTATATTTACCATCTTTTTTTTTTCAACGTCAACGATATTTCCCCATATTTACCCATAATTTTATTGACCACATACTGTATTTCTGTCATTATTTACTTCAAACTCTACGATATATATTTAATCTTATATTTACCATTTTTTTTTCGACGTTAACGATATCTCCCCTTATTTACGCATAATTTTATTGCACACATACTGTATTTCTGTCATTATTTACTTCAAACTCTACGATATATATTTAATCTTATATTTACCATCTTTTTCAACGTCAACGATATTTCCCCATATTTATTGATAGAGGTTAGAGGTTCGACGGGTCGACCGGCCCCTAACCTCTCACGGTGTAAAATCAAGAAGGAACATAAATAATCAACCATAATAAATTAGAGAATATTACTACCACTTCGAAACAAACAATCTACATATGAATACAGATAGCAGAAATAGAGAAGATAGAAAGAATGTTGTATTTCTGTCATTATTTACTTCAAAATCTACGATATATATTTAATCTTATATTTACCATCTTTTTTCAACGTCAACGATATTTCCCCATATTTACCAATAATTTTATTGACCACATACTGTATTACTGTCATTATTTCCTTCAAACTCTACGATATATATTTAATCTTATATTTACCATCTTTTTTCAACGTCAACGATATTTCCCCATATTTACCCATAATTTTATTGACCACATACTGTATTTCTGTCATTATTTACTTCAAACTCTACGATATATATTTAATCTTATATTTACCATCTTTTTTTTTTCAACGTCAACGATATTTCCCCATATTTACCCATAATTTTATTGACCACATACTGTATTTCTGTCATTATTTACTTCAAACTCTACGATATATATTTAATCTTATATTTACCATCTTTTTTCAACGTCAACGATATTTCCCCATATTTACCCATAATTTTATTGACCACATACTGTATTTCTGTCATTATTTACTTCAAACTCTACGATATATATTTAATCTTATATTTACCATCTTTTTTCAACGTCAACGATATTTCCCCATATTTACCCATAATTTTATTGACCACATACTGTATTTCTGTCATTATTTACTTCAAACTCTACGATATATATTTAATCTTATATTTACCATCTTTTTTCAACGTCAACGATATTTCCCCATATTTACCCATAATTTTATTGACCACATACTGTATTTCTGTCATTATTTACTTCAAACTCTACGATATATATTTAATCTTATATTTACCATCTTTTTTCAACGTCAACGATATTTCCCCATATTTACCCATAATTTTATTGACCACATACTGTATTTCTGTCATTATTTACTTCAAACTCTACGATATATATTTAATCTTATATTTACCATCTTTTTTCAACGTCAACGATATTTCCCCATATTTACCCATAATTTTATTGACCACATACTGTATTTCTGTCATTATTTACTTCAAACTCTACGATATATATTTAATCTTATATTTACCATCTTTTTCAACGTCAACGATATTTCCCCATATTTACCCATAATTTTATTGACCACATACTGTATTTCTGTCATTATTTACTTCAAACTCTACGATATATATTTAATCTTATATTTACCATCTTTTTTTCAACGTCAACGATATTTCCCCATATTTACCCATAATTTTATTGACCACATACTGTATTTCTGTCATTATTTACTTCAAACTCTACGATATATATTTAATCTTATATTTACCATCTTTTTTCAACGTCAACGATATTTCCCCATATTTACCCATAATTTTATTGACCACATACTGTATTTCTGTCATTATTTACTTCAAACTCTACGATATATATTTAATCTTATATTTACCATCTTTTTTCAACGTCAACGATATTTCCCCATATTTACCCATAATTTTATTGACCACATACTGTATTTCTGTCATTATTTACTTCAAACTCTACGATATATATTTTATCTTATATTTACCATTTTTTTTCAACGTCAACGATATTTCCCCATATTTATTTCCCCATATTTATTGATAGAGGTTAGAGGTTCGACGGGTCGACCGGCCCCTAACCTCTCACGGTGTAAAATCAAGAAGGAACATAAATAATCAACCATAATAAATTAGAGAATATTACTACCACTTCGAAACAAACAATCTACATATGAATACAGATAGCAGAAATAGAGAAGATAGAAAGAATGTTGTATTTCTGTCATTATTTACTTCAAAATCTACGATATATATTTAATCTTATATTTACCATCTTTTTTTTTTCAACGTCAACGATATTTCCCCATATTTACCCATAATTTTATTGACCACATACTGTATTTCTGTCATTATTTACTTCAAACTCTACGATATATATTTAATCTTATATTTACCATCTTTTTTTTCAACGTCAACGATATTTCCCCATATTTATTGATAGAGGTTAGAGGTTCGACGGGTCGACCGGCCCCTAACCTCTCACGGTGTAAAATCAAGAAGGAACATAAATAATCAACCATAATAAATTAGAGAATATTACTACCACTTCGAAACAAACAATCTACATATGAATACAGATAGCAGAAATAGAGAAGATAGAAAGAATGTTGTATTACTGTCATTATTTACTTCAAAATCTACGACATATATTTAATCTTATATTTACCATCTTTTTTTGTCAACACGATATTTCCAAATATTTACCCATAATTTTATTGACCACATACTGTATTTCTGTCATTATTTACTTCAAACTCTACGATATATATTTAATCTTATATTTACCATCTCTTTCAACGTCAACGATATTTCCCCATATTTATTGATAGAGGTTAGAGGTTCGACGGGTCGACTGGCCCCTAACCTCTCACGGTGTAAAATCAAGAAGGAACATAAATAATCAACCATAATAAATTAGAGAATATTACTACCACTTCGAAACAAACAATCTACATATGAATACAGATAGCAGAAATAGAGAAGATAGAAAGAATGTTGTATTTCTGTCATTATTTACTTCAAAATCTACGATATATATTTAATCTTATATTTACCATCTTTTTTTTCAACGTCAACGATATTTCCCCATATTTACCCATAATTTTATTGACCACATACTGTATTTCTGTCATTATTTACTTCAAACTCTACGATATATATTTAATCTTATACTTACCATGTTTTTTCAACGTCAACGATATTTCCCCATATTTACCCATAATTTTATTGACCACATACTGTATTTCTGTCATTATTTACTTCAAACTCTACGATATATATTTAATCTTATATATACCATCTTTTTTCAACGTCAACGATATTTCCCCATATTTATTGATAGAGGTTAGAGGTTCGACGGGTCGACTGGCCCCTAACCTCTCACGGTGTAAAATCAAGAAGGAACATAAATAATCAACCATAATAAATTAGAGAATATTACTACCACTTCGAAACAAACAATCTACATATGAATACAGATAGCAGAAATAGAGAAGATAGAAAGAATGTTGTATTTCTGTCATTATTTACTTCAAAATCTACGATATATATTTAATCTTATATTTACCACCTTTTTTTCAACGTCAACGATATTTCCCCATATTTACCCATAATTTTATTGACCACATACTGTATTTCTGTCATTATTTACTTCCAACTCTACGATATATATTTAATCTTATATTTACCATCTTTTTTTTCAACGTCAACGATATTTCCCCATATTTACCCATAATTTTATTGACCACATACTGTATTTCTGTCATTATTTACTTCAAACTCTACGATATATATTTAATCTTATATTTACCATCTTTTTTTTTCAACGTCAACGATATTTCCCCATATTTATTGATAGAGGTTAGAGGTTCGACGGGTCGACCCGCCCCTAACCTCTCACGGTGTAAAATCAAGAAGGAACATAAATAATCAACCATAATAAATTAGAGAATATTACTACCACTTCGAAACAAACAATCTACATATGAATACAGATAGCAGAAATAGAGAAGATAGAAAGAATGTTGTATTTCTGTCATTATTTACTTCAAAATCTACGATATATATTTAATCTTATATTTACCATCTTTTTTTTTTCAACGTCAACGATATTTCCCCATATTTACCCATAATTTTATTGACCACATACTGTATTTCTGTCATTATTTACTTCAAACTCTACGATATATATTTAATCTTATATTTACCATCTTTTTTCAACGTCAACTATATTTCCTCATATTTACCCATAATTTTATTGACCACATACTGTATTTCTGTCATTATTTACTTCAAACTCGACGATATATATTTAATCTTATAATTACCATCTTTTTTTTAACGTCAACGATATTTCCCCATATTTATTGATAGAGGTTAGAGGTTCGACGGGTCGACCGGCCCCTAACCTCTCACGGTGTAAAATCAAGAAGGAACATAAATAATCAACCATAATAAATTAGAGAATATTACTACCACTTCGAAACAAACAATCTACATATGAATACAGATAGCAGAAATAGAGAAGATAGAAAGAATGTTGTATTTCTGTCATTATTTACTTCAAAATCTACGATATATATTTAATCTTATATTTACCATCTTTTTTTTTCAACGTCAACGATATTTCCCCATATTTACCCATAATTTTATTGACCACATACTGTATTTCTGTCATTATTTACTTCAAAATCTACGATATATATTTAATCTTATATTTACCATCCTTTTTTTTCAACGTCAACGATATTTCCCCATATTTATTTCCCCATATTTATTGATAGAGGTTAGAAGTTCGATGGGTCGACCGGCCCCTAACCTCTCACGGTGTAAAATCAAGAAGGAACATAAATAATCAACTATAATAAATTAGAGAATATTACTACCACTTCGAAACAAACAATCTACATATGAATACAGATAGCAGAAATAGAGAAGATAGAAAGAATGTTGTATTTCTGTCATTATTTACTTCAAAATCTACGATATATATTTAATCTTATATTTACCATCTTTTTTTTAACGTCAACGATATTTCCCAATATTTACCCATAATTTTATTGACCACATACTGTATTTCTGTCATTATTTACTTCAAAATCTACGATATATATTTAATCTTATATTTACCATCTTTTTTTTTCAACGTCAACGATATTTCCCCATATTTACCCATAATTTTATTGACCACATACTGTACTTCTGTCATTATTTACTTCAAACTCTACGATATATATTTAATCTTATCCTTATATTTCAACGTCAACGATATTTCCCCATATTTACCCATAATTTTATTGACCACATACTGTATTTCTGTCATTATTTACTTCAAACTCTACGATATATATTTAATCTTATATTTACCATCTTTTTTCAACGTCAACGATATTTCCCCATATTTACCCATAATTTTATTGACCACATACTGTATTTCTGTCATTATTTACTTCAAACTCTACGATATATATTTAATCTTATATTTACCATCTTTTTTTTTTCAACGTCAACGATATTTCCCCATATTTACCCATAATTTTATTGACCACATACTGTATTTCTGTCATTATTTACTTCAAACTCTACGATATATATTTAATCTTATATTTACCATCTTTTTTTTCAACGCCAACGATATTTCCCCATATTTATTTCCCCATATTTATTGATAGAGGTTAGAGGTTCGACGGGTCGACCGGCCCCTAACCTCTCACGGTGTAAAATCAAGAAGGAACATAAATAAT
The DNA here is from genome assembly GCA_035610365.1 of Aquatica leii. Taxonomy (NCBI): domain Eukaryota; kingdom Metazoa; phylum Arthropoda; class Insecta; order Coleoptera; family Lampyridae; genus Aquatica; species Aquatica leii. The sequence continues at coordinate 7,827,587 of CM069432.1, forward strand.
CAACCATAATAAATTAGAGAATATTACTACCACTTCGAAACAAACAATCTACATATGAATACAGATAGCAGAAATAGAGAAGATAGAAAGAATGTTGTATTTCTGTCATTATTTACTTCAAAATCTACGATATATATTTAATCTTATATTTACCATCTTTTTTTTTTAACGTCAACGATATTTCCCCATATTTACCCATAATTTTATTGACCACATACTGTATTTCTGTCATTATTTACTTCAAACTCTACGATATATATTTAATCTTATATTTACCATCTTTTTTTTCAACGTCAACGATATTTCCCCATATTTATTTCCCCATATTTATTGATAGAGGTTAGAGGTTCGACGGGTCGACCGGCCCCTAACCTCTCACGGTGTAAAATCAAGAAGGAACATAAATAATCAACCATAATAAATTAGAGAATATTACTACCACTTCGAAACAAACAATCTACATATGAATACAGATAGCAGAAATAGAGAAGATAGAAAGAATGTCGTATTTCTGTCATTATTTACTTCAAAATCTACGATATATATTTAATCTTATATTTATCAAGTTTTTTTTTCAACGTCAACGATATTTGCCCATATTTACCCATAATTTTATTGACCACATACTGCATTTCTGTCATTATTTACTTCAAAATCTACGATATATCGTTAATCTTATATTTACCATCTTTTTTTTCAACGTCAACGATATTTCCCCATATTTATTTCCCCATATTTATTGATAGAGGTTAGAGGTTCGACGGGTCGACCGGCCCCTAACCTCTCACGGTGTAAAATCAAGAAGGAACATAAATAATCAACCATAATAAATTAGAGAATATTACTACCACTTCGAAACAAACAATCTACATATGAATACAGATAGCAGAAATAGAGAAGATAGAAAGAATGTTGTATTTCTGTCATTATTTACTTCAAAATCTACGATATATATTTAATCTTATATTTACCATCTTTTTTTTCAACGTCAACGATATTTCCCCATATTTACCCATAATTTTATTGACCACATACTGTATTTCTGTCATTATTTACTTCAAACTCTACGATATATATTTAATCTTATATTTACCATCTTTTTTTTTTCAACGTCAACGATATTTCCCCATATTTACCCATAATTTTATTGACCACATACTGTATTTCTGTCATTATTTACTTCAAACTCTACGATATATATTTAATCTTATATTTACCGTCTTTTTTTTTCAACGTCAACGATATTTCCCCATATTTATTGATAGAGGTTAGAGGTTCGACGGGTCGACCGGCCCCTAACCTCTCACGGTGTAAAATCAAGAAGGAACATAAATAATCAACCATAATAAATTAGAGAATATTACTACCACTTCGAAACAAACAATCTACATATGAATACAGATAGCAGAAATAGAGAAGATAGAAAGAATGTTGTATTTCTGTCATTATTTACTTCAAAATCTACGATATATATTTAATCTTATATTTACCATCTTTTTTCAACGTCAACGATATTTCCCCATATTTACCCATAATTTTATTGACCACATACTGTATTTCTGTCATTATTTACTTCAAACTCTACGATATATATTTTATCTTATATTTACCATTTTTTTTCAACGTCAACGATATTTCCCCATATTTATTTCCCCATATTTATTGATAGAGGTTAGAGGTTCGACGGGTCGACCGGCCCCTAACCTCTCACGGTGTAAAATCAAGAAGGAACATAAATAATCAACCATAATAAATTAGAGAATATTACTACCACTTCGAAACAAACAATCTACATATGAATACAGATAGCAGAAATAGAGAAGATAGAAAGAATGTTGTATTTCTGTCATTATTTACTTCAAAATCTACGATATATATTTAATCTTATATTTACCATCTTTTTTTTCAACGTCAACGATATTTCCCCATATTTACCCATAATTTTATTGACCACATACTGTATTTCTGTCATTATTTACTTCAAACTCTACGATATATATTTAATCTTATATTTATCATCTTTTTTTTCAACGTCAACGATATTTCCCCATATTTACCCATAATTTTATTGACCACATACTGTATTTCTGTCATTATTTACTTCAAACTCTACGATATATATTTAATCTTATATTTACCGTCTTTTTTTCAACGTCAACGATATTTCCCCATATTTACCCATAATTTTATTGACCACATACTGTATTTCTGTCATTATTTACTTCAAACTCTACGATATATATTTAATCTTATATTTACCATCTTTTTTTTTCAACGTCAACGATATTTCCCCATATTTATTTCCCCATATTTATTGATAGAGGTTAGAGGTTCGACGGGTCGACCGGCCCCTAACCTCTCACGGTGTAAAATCAAGAAGGAACATAAATAATCAACCATAATAAATTAGAGAATATTACTACCACTTCGAAACAAACAATCTACATATGAATACAGATAGCAGAAATAGAGAAGATAGAAAGAATGTTGTATTTCTGTCATTATTTACTTCAAAATCTACGATATATATTTAATCTTATATTTACCATCTTTTTTTTTCAACGTCAACGATATTTCCCCATATTTACCCATAATTTTATTGACCACATACTGTACTTCTGTCATTATTTACTTCAAACTCTACGATATATATTTTATCTTATATTTACCATTTTTTTTCAACGTCAACGATATTTCCCCATATTTATTTCCCCATATTTATTGATAGAGGTTAGAGGTTCGACGGGTCGACCGGCCCCTAACCTCTCACGGTGTAAAATCAAGAAGGAACATAAATAATCAACCATAATAAATTAGAGAATATTACTACCACTTCGAAACAAACAATCTACATATGAATACAGATAGCAGAAATAGAGAAGATAGAAAGAATGTTGTATTTCTGTCATTATTTACTTCAAAATCTACGATATATATTTAATCTTATATTTACCATCTTTTTTCAAAGTCAATGATATTTCCCCATATTTACCCATAATTTTATTGACCACATACTGTATTTCTGTCATTATTTACTTCAAACTCTACGATATATATTTAATCTTATATTTACCATCTTTTTTTTTTCAACGTCAACGATATTTCCCCATATTTACCCATAATTTTATTGACCACATACTGTATTTCTGTCATTATTTACTTCAAACTCTACGATATATATTTAATCTTATATTTACCATTTTTTTTTCAACGTCTAGGATATTTCTCGATATTTATTGATAGAGGTTAGAGGTTCGACGGGTCGACAGGCCTCTAACCTCTCACGGTGTAAAATCAAGAAGGAACATAAATAATCAACCATAATAAATTAGAGAATATTACTACCACTTCGAAACAAACAATCTACATATGAATACAGATAGCAGAAATAGAGAAGATAGAAAGAATGTTGTATTTCTGTCATTATTTACTTCAAAATCTACGATATATATTTAATCTTATATTTACCATCTTTTTTTTAACGTCAACGATAATTCCCAATATTTACACATAATTTTATTGACCACATACTGTATTTCTGTCATTATTTACTTCAAACTCTACGATATATATTTAATCTTATATTTACCATCTTTTTTCAACGTCAACGATATTTCCCCATATTTACCCATAATTTTATTAACCACATACTGTATTTCTGTCATTATTTACTTCTAACTCTACGATATATATTTAATCTTATATTTACCATCTTTTTCAACGTCAACGATATTTCCCCATATTTATTGATAGAGGTTAGAGGTTCGACGGGTCGACTGGCCCCTAACCTCTCACGGTGTAAAATCAAGAAGGAACATAAATAATCAACCATAATAAATTAGAGAATATTACTACCACTTCGAAACAAACAATCTACATATGAATACAGATAGCAGAAATAGAGAAGATAGAAAGAATGTTGTATTTCTGTCATTATTTACTTCAAAATCTACGATATATATTTAATCTTATATTTACCATCTTTTTTTCAACGTCAACGATATTTCCCCATATTTACCCATAATTTTATTGACCACATACTGTACTTCTGTCATTATTTACTTCAAACTCTACGATATATATTTAATCTTATATTTACCATCTTTTTTTCAACGTCAACGATATTTCCCCATATTTACCCATAATTTTATTGACCACATACTGTACTTCTGTCATTATTTACTTCAAACTCTACGATATATATTTAATCTTATATTTACCATCTTTTTTCATCGTCAACGATACTTCCCCATATTTACCCATAATTTTATTGACCACATACTGTATTTCTGTCATTATTTACTTCAAACTCTACGATATATATTTAATCTTATATTTACCATCTTTTTTCAACGTCAACGATATTTCCCCATATTTACCCATAATTTTATTGACCACATACTGTATTTCTGTCATTATTTACTTCAAACTCTACGATATATATTTAATCTTATATTTACCATCTTTTTTCAACGTCAACGATATTTCCCCATATTTACCCATAATTTTATTGACCACATACTGTATTTCTGTCATTATTTACTTCAAACTCTACGATATATATTTAATCTTATATTTACCATCTTTTTTCAACGTCAACGATATTTCCCCATATTTACCCATAATTTTATTGACCACATACTGTATTTCTGTCAGTATTTACTTCAAACTCTACGATATATATTTAATCTTATATTTACCATCTTTTTTCAACGTCAACGATATTTCCCATATTTACCCATAATTTTATTGACCACATACTGTATTTCTGTCATTATTTACTTCAAACTCTACGATATATATTTCATCTTATATTTACCATCTTTTTTCAACGTCAACGATATTTCCCCATATTTACCCATAATTTTATTGACCACATACTGTATTTCTGTCATTATTTACTTCAAACTCTACGATATATATTTAATCTTATATATACCATGTTTTTTCAACGTCAACGGTATGTCCCCATATTTACCCATAATTTTATTGACCACATACTGTATTTCTGTCATTATTTACTTCAAACTCTACGATATATATTTAATCTTATATTTACCATCTTCTTTTTTCAACGTCAACGATATTTCCCCATATTTACCCATAATTTTATTGACCACATACTGTATTTCTGTCATTATTTACTTCAAACTCTACGATATATATTTAATCTTATATTTACCATCTTTTTTTTTCAACGTCAACGATATTTCCCCATATTTACCCATAATTTTATTGACCACATACTGTATTTCTGTCATTATTTACTTCAAACTCTACGATATTAATTTAATCTTATATTTACCGTCTTTTTTTTTTCAACGTCAACGATATTTCCCCATATTTACCCATAATTTTATTGACCACATACTGTATTTCTGTCATTATTTACTTCAAACTCTACGATATTAATTTAATCTTATATTTACCATCTTTTTTTTTCAACGTCAACGATATTTCCCCATATTTACCCATAATTTTATTGACCACATACTGTATTTCTGTCATTATTTACTTCAAACTCTACGATATATAATTAATCTTATATTTACCCTCTTTTTTTTTCAACGTCAACGATATTTCCCCATATTTACCCATAATTTTATTGACCACATACTGTATTTCTGTCATTATTTACTTCAAACTCTACGATATATATTTAATCTTATATTTACCATCTTTTTTCAACGTCAACGATATTTCCCCATATTTACCCATAATTTTATTGACCACATACTGTATTTCTGTCATTATTTACTTCAAACTCTACGATATATATTTAATCTTATATTTACCATCTTTTTTCAACGTCAACGATATTTCCCCATATTTACCCATAATTTTATTGACCACATACTGTATTTCTGTCATTATTTACTTCAAACTCTACGATATATATTTAATCTTATATTTACCATCTTTTTTTCAACGTCAACGATATTTCCCCATATTTACCCATAATTTTATTGTCCACATACTGTATTTCTGTCATTATTTACTTCAAACTCTCCGATATATAATTAATTTCATATTTACCGTCTTTTTTTTCAACGTCAAGGATATTTCCCCATATTTACCCATAATTTTATTGACCAGATACTGTATTTCTGTCATTATTTACTTCAAACTCTACGATATATATTTAATCTTATATTTACCATCTTTTTTTCAACGTCAACGATATTTCCCCATATTTACCCATAATTTTATTGACCACATACTGAATTTCTGTCATTGTTTACTTCAAACTCTACGATATATATTTAATCTTATATTTACCATCTTTTTTTCAACGTCAACGATATTTCCCCATCTATACCCATAATTTTTTTGACCACATACTGTATTTCTGTCATTATTTACTTCCAACTCTACGATATATATTTAATCTTATATTTACCGTCTTTTTTTTTCAACGTCAGCGATATTTCCCCACATTTATTGATAGAGGTTAGAGGTTCGGCGGGTCGAGCGGGCCCTAACCTCTCACGGTGTAAAATCAAGAAGGAACATAAATAATCAACCATAATAAATTAGAGAATATTACTACCACTTCGAAACAAACAATCTACATATGAATACAGATAGCAGAAATAGAGAAGATAGAAAGAATGTTGTATTTCTGTCATTATTTACTTCAAAATCTACGATATATATTTAATCTTATATTTACCATCTTTTTTTTTCAACGTCAACGATATTTCCCCATATTTACCCATAATTTTATTGACCACATACTGTATTTCTGTCATTATTTACTTCAAACTCTACGATATATATTTAATCTTATATTTACCGTCTTTTTTTTTCAACGTCAACGATATTTCCCCATATTTATTGATAGAGGTTAGAGGTTCGACGGGTCGACCGGCCCCTAACCTCTCACGGTGTAAAATCAAGAAGGAACATAAATAATCAACCATAATAAATTAGAGAATATTACTACCACTTCGAAACAAACAATCTACATATGAATACAGATAGCAGAAATAGAGAAGATAGAAAGAATGTTGTATTACTGTCATTATTTACTTCAAAATCTACGATATATATTTAATCTTATATTTACCATCTTTTTTTTTCAACGTCAACGATATTTCCAAATATTTACCCATAATTTTATTGACCACATACTGTATTTCTGTCATTATTTACTTCAAACTCTACGATATATATTTAATCTTATATTTACCATCTTTTTTTTTTCAACGTCAACGATATTTCCCCATATTTATTGATAGAGGTTAGAGGTTCGACGGGTCGACCGGCCCCTAACCTCTCACGGTGTAAAATCAAGAAGGAACATAAATAATCAACCATAATAAATTAGAGAATATTACTACCACTTCGAAACAAACAATCTACATATGAATACAGATAGCAGAAATAGAGAAGATAGAAAGAATGTTGTATTTCTGTCATTATTTACTTCAAACTCTACGATATATATTTAATCTTATATTTACCATCTTTTTTTTTCAACGTCAACGATATTTCCCCATATTTATTGATAGAGGTTAGAGGTTCGACGGGTCGACCGGCCCCTAACCTCTCACGGTGTAAAATCAAGAAGGAACATAAATAATCAACCATAATAAATTAGAGAATATTACTACCACTTCGAAACAAACAATCTACATATGAATACAGATAGCAGAAATAGAGAAGATAGAAAGAATGTTGTATTTCTGTCATTATTTACTTCAAACTCTACGATATATATTTAATCTTATATTTACCATCTTTTTTTTTCAACGTCAACGATATTTCCCCATATTTATTGATAGAGGTTAGGGGTTCGACGGGTCGACCGGCCGCTAACCTCTCACGGTGTAAAATCAAGAAGGAACATAAATAATCAACCATAATAAATTAGAGAATATTACTACCACTTCGAAACAAACAATCTACATATGAATACAGATAGCAGAAATAGAGAAGATAGAAAGAATGTTGTATTTCTGTCATTATTTACTTCAAAATCTACGATATATATTTAATCTTATATTTACCATCTTTTTTTTTCAACGTCAACGATATTTCCCCATATTTACCCATAATTTTATTGACCACATACTGTATTTCTGTCATTATTTACTTCAAACTCTACGATATATATTTAATCTTATATTTACCATCTTTTTTCAACGTCAACGATATTTCCCCATATTTACCCATAATTTTATTGACCACATACTGTATTTCTGTCATTATTTACTTCAAACTCTACGATATATATTTAATCTTATACTTATATTTCAACGTCAACGATATTTCCCCATATTTACCCATAACTTTATTGACCACATACTGTATATCTGTCATTATTTACTTCAAACTCTACGATATATATTTAATCTTATATTTACCATCTTTTTTTTTCAACGTCAACGATATTTCCCCATATTTACCCATAATTTTATTGACCACATACTGTATTTCTGTCATTATTTACTTCAAAATCTACGATATATATTTAATCTTATATTTACCGTCTTTTTTTTTCAACGTCAACGATATTTTCCCATATTTATTGATAGAGGTTAGAGGTTCGACGGGTCGACCGGCCCCTAATCTCTCACGGTGTAAAATAAAGAAGGAACATAAATAATCAACCATAATAAATTAGAGAATATTACTACCACTTCGAAACAAACAATCTACATATGAATACAGATAGCAGAAATAGAGAAGATAGAAAGAATGTTGTATTTCTGTCATTATTTACTTCAAAATCTACGATATATATTTAATCTTATATTTACCGTCTTTTTTTTTCAACGTCAACGATATTTCCCCATATTTATTGATAGAGGTTAGAGGTTCGACGGGTCGACCGGCCCCTAACCTCTCACGGTGTAAAATCAAGAAGGAACATAAATAATCAACCATAATAAATTAGAGAATATTACTACCACTTCGAAACAAACAATCTACATATGAATACAGATAGCAGAAATAGAGAAGATAGAAAGAATGTTGTATTTCTGTCATTATTTACTTCAAACTCTACGATATATATTTAATCTTATATTTACCGTCTTTTTTTTTCAACGTCAACGATAATATCCCCATATTTATTGATAGAGGTTAGAGGTTCGACGGTTCGACCGGCCCCTAATCTCTCACGGTGTAAAATCAAGAAGGAACATAAATAATCAACCATAATAAATTAGAGAATATTACTACCACTTCGAAACAAACAATCTACATATGAATACAGATAGCAGAAATAGAGAAGATAGAAAGAATGTTGTATTTCTGTCATTATTTACTTCAAACTCTACGATATATATTTAATCTTATATTTACCGTCTTTTGTGTTCAACGTCAACGATATTTCCCCATATTTACCCATATTTATTGATAGAGGTTAGAGGTTCGACGGGTCGACCGGCCCCTAACCTCTCACGGTGTAAAATCAAGAAGGAACATAAATAATCAACCATAATAAATTAGAGAATATTACTACCACTTCGAAACAAACAATCTACATATGAATACAGATAGCAGAAATAGAGAAGATAGAAAGAATGTTGTATTTCTGTCATTATTTACTTCAAACTCTACGATATATATTTAATCTTATATTTACCTTTTTTTTTTCAACGTCAACGATATTTCCCCATATTTATTTCCCCATATTTATTGATAGAGGTTAGAGGTTCGACGGGTCGACCGGCCCCTAACCTCTCACGGTGTAAAATCAAGAAGGAACATAAATAATCAACCATAATAAATTAGAGAATATTACTACCACTTCGAAACAAACAATCTACATATGAATACAGATAGCAGAAATAGAGAAGATAGAAAGAATGTTGTATTTCTGTCATTATTTACTTCAAACTCTACGATATATATTTAATCTTATATTTACCATCTTTTTTCAACGTCAACGATATTTCCCCATATTTATTTCCCCATAATTTTATTGATAGAGGTTAGAGGTTCGACGGGTCGACTGGCCCTAACCTCTCACGGTGTAAAATCAAGAAGGAACATAAATAATCAACCATAATAAATTAGAGAATATTACTACCACTTCGAAACAAACAATCTACATATGAATACAGATAGCAGAAATAGAGAAGATAGAAAGAATGTTGTATTTCTGTCATTATTTACTTCAAAATCTACGATATATATTTAATCTTATATTTACCATCTTTTTTTTCAACGTCAACGATATTTCCCCATATTTACCCATAATTTTATTGACCACATACTGTATTTCTGTCATTATTTACTTCAAACTCTACGATATATATTTAATCTTATATTTACCATCTTTTTTCCACGTCAACGATCTTTCCCCATATTTACCCATAATTTTATTGACCACATACTGTATTTCTGTCATTATTTACTTCAAAATCTACGATATATATTTAATCTTATATTTACCATCTTTTTTTTTCAACGTCAACGATATTTCTCCATATTTACCCATAATTTTATTGACCACATACTGTATTTCTGTCATTATTTACTTCAAACTCTACGATATATATTTAATCTTATATTTACCATCTTTTTTTTTCAACGTCAACGATATTTCCCCATATTTACCCATAATTTTATTGCCCACATACTGTATTTCTGTCATTATTAACTTCAACCTCTACGAAATATATTTAATCTTATATTTACCATCTTTTTTCAACGTCAACGATATTTCCCCATATTTATTGATAGAGGTTAGAGGTTCGACGGGTCGACCGGCCCCTAACCTCTCACGGTGTAAAATCAAGAAGGAACATAAATAATCAACCATAATAAATTAGAGAATATTACTACCACTTCGAAACAAACAATCTACATATGAATACAGATAGCAGAAATAGAGAAGATAGAAAGAATGTTGTATTTCTGTCATTATTTACTTCAAAATCTACGATATATATTTAATCTTATATTTACCATCTTTTTTCAACGTCAACGATATTTCCCCATATTTACCCATAATTTTATTGACCACATCCTGTATTTCTGTCATTATTTACTTCAAACTCTACGATATATATTTAATCTTATATTTACCATCTTTTTTTAACAACGTCAACGATATTTCCCCATATTTACCCATAATTTTATTGACCACATACTGTATTTCTGTCATTATTTACTTCAAAATCTACGATATATATTTAATCTTATATTTACCATCTTTTTTTTAACGTCAACGATATTTCCCCATATTTATTGATAGAGGTTAGAGGTTCGACGGGTCGACTGGCCCCTAACCTCTCACGGTGTAAAATCAAGAAGGAACATAAATAATCAACCATAATAAATTAGAGAATATTACTACCACTTCGAAACAAACAATCTACATATGAATACAGATAGCAGAAATAGAGAAGATAGAAAGAATGTTGTATTTCTGTCATTATTTACTTCAAAATCTACGATATATATTTAATCTTATATTTACCATCTTTTTTCAACGTCAACGATATTTCCCCATATTTACCCATAATTTTATTGACCACATACTGTATTTCTGTCATTATTTACTTCAAACTCTACGATATATATTTAATCTTATATTTACCATCTTTTTTTCAACGTCAACGATCTTTCCCCATATTTACCCATAATTTTAATGACCACATACTGTATTTCTGTCATTATTTACTTCAAACTCTACGATATATATTTAATCTTATATTTACCATCTTTTTTCAACGTCAACGATATTTCCCCATATTTACCCATAATTTTATTGACCACATACTGTATTTCTGTCATTATTTACTTCAAACTCTACGATATATATTTAATCTTATATTTACCATCTTTTTTTTTCAACGTCAACGATATTTCCCAATATTTACCCATAATTTTATTGACCACATACTGTACTTCTGTCATTATTTACTTCAAACTCTACGATATATATTTAATCTTATATTTACCATCTTTTTTGTTCAACGTCAACGATATTTCCCCATATTTACCCATAATCTTATTGACCACATACTGTATTTCTGTCATTATTTACTTCAAAATCTACGATATATATTTAATCTTATATTTACCATCTTTTTTTTTCAACGTCAACGATATTTCCCCATATTTACCCATAATTTTATTGACCACATACTGTATTTCTGTCATTAATTACTTCAAACTCTACGATATATATTTAATCTTATATTTACCATCTTTGTTTTAACGTCAACGGTATTTCCCTATATTTACCCATAATTTTACTGACCACATCCTGTATTTCTGTCATTATTTACTTCAAACTCTACGATATATATTTCATCTTATATTTACCATCTTTTTTTTAACGTCAACGGTATTTGCCCATATTTACCCATAATTTAATTGACCACATACTGTATTTCTGTCATTATTTACTTCAAAATCTACGATATATATTTAATCTTATATTTACCATCTTTTTTTTTCAACGTCAACGATATTTCCCCATATTTACCCATAATTTTATTGACCACATACTGTATATCTGTCATTATTTACTTCAAACTCTACGATATATATTTAATCTTACATTTACCTTGTTTTTTTTTCAACGTGAACGATATTTCCCCATATTTACCCATAATTTTATTGACCACATACTGTATTTCTGTCATTATTTACTTTAAACTCTACGATATATATTTAATCTTATATTTACCCTGTTTTTTCAACGTCAACGATATTTCCCATATTTACCCATAATTTTATTGACCACATACTGTATTTCTGTCATTATTTACTTCAAACTCTACGATATATATTTAATCTTATATTTACCATCTTTTTTCAACGTCAACGATATTTCCCCATATTTACCCATAATTTTATTGACCACATACTGTATTTCTGTCATTATTTACTTCAAACTCTACGATATATATTTAATCTTATATTTACCATCCTTTTTTTTCAACGTCAACGATATTTCCCCATATTTACCCATAATTTTATTGACCACATACTGTATTTCTGTCATTATTTACTTCAAACTCTACGATATATATTTAATCTTATATTTACCATCTTTTTTTTTTCAACGTCAACGATATTTCCCCATATTTATTTCCCCATATTTATTGATAGAGGTTAGAGGTTCGACGGGTCGACGGGCCCCTAACCTCTCACGGTGTAAAATCAAGAAGGAACATAAATAATCAACCATAATAAATTAGAGAATATTACTACCACTTCGAAACAAACAATCTACATATGAATACAGATAGCAGAAATAGAGAAGATAGAAAGAATGTTGTATTTCTGTCATTATTTACTTCAAAATCTACGATATATATTTAATCTTATATTTACCATCTTTTTTTTCAACGTCAACGATATTTCCCCATATTTACCCATAATTTTATTGACCACATACTGTATTTCTGTCATTATTTACTTCAAACTCTACGATATATATTTAATCTTATATTTACCATCTTTTTTCAACGTCAACGATATTTCCCCATATTTACCCATAATTTTATTGACCACATACTGTATTTCTGTCATTATTTACTTCAAACTCTACGATATATATTTAATCTTATATTTACCATCTTTTTTTTCAACGTCAACGATATTTCCCCATATTTACCCATAATTTTATTGACCACATACTGTATTTCTGTCATTATTTACTTCAAACTCTACGATATATATTTAATCTTATATTTACCATCTTTTTTTAACAACGTCAACGATATTTCCCCATATTTACCCATAATTTTATTGACCACATACTGTATTTCTGTCATTATTTACTTCAAAATCTACGATATATATTTAATCTTATATTTATCATCTTTTTTTTTCAACGTCAACGATATTTCCCCATATTTACCCATAATTTTATTGACCACATACTGTATTTCTGTCATTATTTACTTCAAACTCTACGATATATATTTAATCTTATATTTACCATCTTTTTTTCAACGTCACCGATATTTCCCCATATTTTCCCATAATTTTATTGACCCCATACTGTATTTCTGTCATTATTTACTTCAAACTCTACGATATATATTTAATGTTATATTTACCATCTTTTTTTCAACGTCAACGATATTTCCCCATATTTACCCATAATTTTATTGACCACATACTGTATTTCTGGCATTATTTACTTCAAGCTCTACGTTATAGATTTAATCTTATATTTACCATCTTTTTTCAACGTCAACGCTATTTCCCCATATTTACCCATAATTTTATTCACCACATACTGTATTTCTGTCATTATTTACTTCAAACTCTACGATATATATTTAATGTTATATTTACCATCTTTTTTTCAACGTCAACGATATTTCCCCATATTTGCCCATAATTTTATTGACCACATACTGTATTTCTGTCATTATTTACTTCAAACTCTACGATATATATTTAATCTTATATTTACCATCTTTTTTTTCAACGTCAACGATATTTCCCCATATTTACCCATAATTTTATTGACCCCATACTGTATTTCTGTCATTATTTACTTCAAACTCTACGATATATATTTAATCTTATATTTACCATCCTTTTTTTCAACGTCAACGATATTTCCCCATATTTACCCATAATTTTATTGACCACATACTGTATTTCTGTCATTATTTACTTCAAACTCTACGATATATATTTAATCTTATATTTACCATCTTTTTTCAACGTCAACGATATTTCCCCATATTTACCCATAATTTTATTGACCACATACTGTATTTCTGTCATTATTTACTTCAAACTCTACGATATATATTTAATCTTATATTTACCATCTTTTTTTCAACGTCAACGATATTTCCCATATTTACCCATAATTTTATTGACCACATACTGTATTTCTGTCATTATTTACTTCAAACTCTACGATATATATTTAATCTTATATTTACCATCTTTTTTTCAACGTCAACGATATTTGCCCATATTTACCCATAATTTTATTGACCACATACTGTATTTCTGTCATTATTTACTTCAAACTCTACGATATATATTTAATCTTATATTTTCCATCTTTTTTTCAACGTCAACGATATTTGCCCATATTTACCCATAATTTTATTGACCACATACTGTATTTCTGTCATTATTTACTTCAAACTCTACGATATATATTTAATCTTATATTTACCATCTTTTTTTCAACGTCAACGATATTTCCCCATATTTACCCATAATTTTATTGACCACATACTGTATTTCTGTCATTATTTACTTCAAACTCTACGATATATATTTAATCTTATATTTACCATCTTTTTTTCAACGTCACCGATATTTCCCGATATTTACCCATAATTTTATTGCCCACATACTGTATTTCTGTCATTATTTACTTCAAACTCTACGATATATATTTAATCTTATATTTACCATCTTTTTTTTCAACGTCAACGATATTTCCCCATATTTACCCATAATTTTATTGACCACATACTGTATTTCTGTCATTATTTACTTCAAACTCTACGATATATATTTAATCTTATATTTACCATCTTTTTTTAACAACGTCAACGATATTTCCCCATATTTACCCATAATTTTATTGACCACATACTGTATTTCTGTCATTATTTACTTCAAACTCTACGATATATATTTAATCTTATATTTACCATCTTTTTTCAACGTCAACGATATTTCCCCATATTTACCCATAACTTTATTGACCACATATTGTATTTCTGTCATTATTTACTTCAAACTCTACGATATATATTTAATCTTATATTTACCAGCTTTTTTCAACGTCAACGATATTTCCCCATATTTACCCATAATTTTATTGACCACATACTGTATTTCTGTCATTATTTACTTCAAACTCTACGATATATATTTAATCTTATATTTACCATCTTTTTTTTTCAACGTCAACGATATTTCCCCATAATTACCCATAATTTTATTGACCACATACTGTATTTCTGTCATTATTTACTTCAAACTCTACGATATATATTTAATCTTATATTTACCATCTTTTTTTTCAACGTCAACGATATTTCCCCATATTTACCCATAATTTTATTGACCACATACTGTATTTCTGTCATTATTTACTTCAAACTCTACGATATATATTTAATCTTATATTTATCATCTTTTTTTTTCAACGTCAACGATATTTCCCCATATTTACCCATAATTTTATTGACCACATACTGTATTTCTGTCATTATTTACTTCAAACTCTACGATATATATTTAATCTTATATTTACCATCTTTTTTTCAACGTGAACGATATTTCCCCATATTTACCCATAAATTTATTGACCACATACTGGTTTTCTGTCATTATTTCCTTCACACTCTACGATATATACTTAATCTTATATTTACCATCTTTTTCTTTCACCGCCAACGATATCTCCCCATATTTACCCATAATTTTATTGACCACATACTGTATTTCTGTCATTATTTACTTCAAACTCTACGATATATATTTAATCTTATATTTACCATCTTTTTCTTTCAACGTCAACGATATTTCCCCATATTTACCCATAATTTTATTGACCACATACTGTATTTCTGTCATTATTTTCTTCAAACTCTACGGTATATATTTAATCTTATATTTACCATCTTTTTTCAACGTCAACGATATTTCCCCATATTTACCCATAATTTTATTGACCACATACTGTATTTCTGTCATTATTTACTTCAAACTCTACGATATATATTTAATCTTATATTTACCATCTTTTTTTTTCAACGTCAACGATATTTCCCCATATTTACCCATAATTTTATTGACCACATACGGTATTTCTGTCATTATTTACTTCAAACTCTACGATGTATATTTAATCTTATATTTACCATCTTTTTTTTTCAACGTCAACGATATTTCCCCATATTTACCCATAATTTTATTGACCACATACTGTATTTCTGTCATTATTTACTTCAAACTCTACGATATATATTTAATCTTATATTTACCATCTTTTGTTTTCAACGTCAACGATATTTCCCCATATTTACCCATAATTTTATTGACCACATACTGTATTTCTGTCATTATTTACTTCAAACTCTACGATATATATTTAATCTTATATTTACCATCTTTTTTCAACGTCAACGATATTTCCCCATATTTACCCATAATTTTATTGACCACATACTGTATTTCTGTCATTATTTACTTCAAACTCTACGATATATATTTAATCTTATATTTACCATCTTTTTTTTCAACGTCAACGATATTTCCCCATATTTCCCCATAATTTTGTTGACCACATACTGTATTTGTGTCATTATTTACTTCAAACTCTACGATATATATTTAATCTTATATTTACCATCTTTTTTTCAACGTCAACGATATTTCCCCATATTTACCCATAATTTTATTTACCACATACTGTATTTCTGTCATTATTTACTTCAAACTCAACGATATATACTTAATGTTATATTTACCATCTTTTTTTCAACGTCAACGATATTTCCCCATATTTACCCATAATTTTATTCACCACATACTGTATTTCTGTCATTATTTACTTCAAACTCTACGATATATATTTAATCTTATATTTACCATCTTTTTTTTCAACGTCAACGATATTTCCCCATATTTACCCATAATTTTATTGACCACATACTGTATTTCTGTCATTATTTACTTCAAACTCTACGATATATATTTAATCTTATATTTACCATCTTTTTTTTTTCAACGTCAACGATATTTCCCCATATTTACCCATAATTTTATTGACCACATACTGTATTTCTGTCATTATTTACTTCAAACTCTACGATATATATTTAATCTTATATTTACCATCTTTTTTTTCAACGTCAACGATATTACCCCCTATTCACCCATAATTTTATTCACCACATACTGTATTTCTGTCATTATTTCCTTCAAACTCTACGATATATATTTAATCTTATATTTACCATCTTTTTTTCAACGTCAACGATATTTCCCCATATTTACCCATAATTTTATTGACCACATACTGTATTTCTGTCATTATTTACTTCAAACTCTACGATATATATTTAATCTTATATTTACCATTTTTTTTTCAACGTCAACGATATTTCCCCATATTTACCCATAATTTTATTGACCACATACTGGATTTCTGTCATTATTTACTTCAAACTCTACGATATATATTTAATCTTATATTTACCATCTTTTTTTCAACGTGAACGATATTTCCCCATATTTACCCATAATATAATTGACCACATACTGTATTTCTGTCATTATTTACTTCAAACTTTACGATATATATTTAATCTTATATTTACCATCTCTTTTTTTCAACGTCAACGATATTTCCCCATATTTACCCATAATTTTATTGACCACATACTGTATTTCTGTCATTATTTACTTCAAACTCTACGATATATATTTAATCTTATATTTACCATCTTTTTTTTCAACGTCAACGATATTTCCCCATATTTACCCATAATTTTATTGACCACATACTGTATTTCTGTCATTATTTACTTCAAACTCTACGATATATATTTAATCTTATATTTACCATCTTTTTTTTTCAACGTCAACGATATTTCCCTATATTTACCCATAATTTTATTGACCACATACTGTATTTCTGTCATTATTTACTTCAAACTCTACGATATATATTTAATCTTATATTTACCATCTTTTTTTTTCAACGTCAACGATATTTCCCCATATTTACCCATAATTTTATTGACCACATACTGTATTTCTGTCATTATTTACTTCAAACTCTACGATATATATTTAATCTTATATTTACCATCTTTTTTTCAACGTCAACGATATTTCCCCATATTTACCCATAATTTTATTGACCACATACTGTATTTCTGTCATTATTTACTTCACATTCTACGATATATTTTTAATCTCATCTTTACCATCTTTTCTTTTCATCGTCAACGATATTTCCCCATTTTTACCCATAATTTTAATGACCACATACTGTATTTCTGTCATTATTTACTTCAAAATGTACGATATATATTTAATCTTATATTTACCATCTTGTTTTTTCAACGTCAACGATATCTTCCCATATTTACCCATAATTTTATTGACCTCATACTGTTTTTCTGTCATTATTTACTTCAAACTCTACGATATATATTTAATCTTATATTTACCATCTTTTTTTTAACGTCAACGATATTTCCCCATATTTACCCATAATTTTATTGACCACATACTGTATTTCTGTCATTATTTACTTCAAACTCTACGACATATATTTAATCTTATATTTACCATCTTTTTTTTTCAACGTCAACGATATTTCCCCATATTTACCCATAATTTTATTGACCACATACTGTATTTCTGTCATTATTTACTTCAAACTCTACGATATATATTTAATCTTATATTTACCATCTTTTTTTTTCAACGTCAACGATATTTCCCCATATTTACCCATAATTTTATTGACCACATACTGTATTTCTGTCATTATTTACTTCAAACTCTACGATATATATTTAATCTTATATTTACCATCTTTTTTTAACAACGTCAACGATATTTTCCCATATTTACCCATAATTTTATTGACCACATACTGTATTTCTGTCATTTTTTACTTCAAACTCTACCATATATTTTTAATCTTATATCTCCCATCTTTTTTTTCAACGACAACCATATTTCCCCATATTTACCCATA
The DNA here is from genome assembly GCA_035610365.1 of Aquatica leii. NCBI lineage: Eukaryota > Metazoa > Arthropoda > Insecta > Coleoptera > Lampyridae > Aquatica > Aquatica leii. The sequence goes on from CM069432.1 coordinate 7,847,271, forward strand.
ATTTTATTGACCACATACTGTATTTCTGTCATTATTTACTTCAAACTCTACGATATATATTTAATCTTATATTTACCATCTTTTTTTCAACGTCAACGATATTTCCTCATATTTACCCATAATTTTATTGACCACATACTGTATTTCTGTCATTATTTACTTCAAACTCTACGATATATATTTAATCTTATATTTACCATCTTTTTTTCAACGTCAACGATATTTCCCCATATTTACCCATAATTTTATTGACCACATACTGTATTTCTGTCATTATTTACTTCAAACTCTACGATATATATTTAATCTTATATTTACCATCTTTTTTCAACGTCAACGATATTTCCCCATATTTACCCATAATTTTATTGACCACATACTGTATTTCTGTCATTATTTACTTCAAACTCTACGATATATATTTAATCTTATATTTACCATCTTTTTTTCAACGTCAACGATATTTCCCCATATCTACCCATAATTTTATTCACCACATACTGTATTTCTGTCATTATTTACTTGAAACTCTACGATATATATTTAATCTTATATTTACCATCTTTTTTCAACGTCAACGATATTTCCCCATATTTACCCATAATTTTATTGACCACATACTGTATTTCTGTCATTATTTACTTCAAACTCTACGATATATATTTAATCTTATATTTACCATCTTTTTTTTCAACGTCAACGATATTTCCCCATATTTACCCATAATTTTATTGACCACATACTGTATTTCTGTCATTATTTACTTCAAACTCTACGATATATATTTAATCTTATATTTACCATCTTTTTTTTTCAACGTCAACGATATTTCCCCATATTTACCCATAATTTTATTGACCACATACTGTATTTCTGTCATTATTTACTTCAAACTCTACGATATATATTTAATCTTATATTTACCATCTTTTTTTAACAACGTCAACGATATTTCCCCATATTTACCCATAATTTTATTGACCACATACTGTATTTCTGTCATTATTTACTTCAAAATCTACGATATATATTTAATCTTATATTTACCATCTTTTTTTTTTTTCAACGTCAACGATATTTCCCATATTTACCCATAATTTTATTGACCACATACTGTATTTCTGTCATTATTTACTTCAAACTCTACGATATATATTTAATCTTATATTTACCATCTTTTTTTCAACGTCAACGATATTTCCCCATATTTACCCATAATTTTATTGACCACATACTGTATTTCTGTCATTATTTACTTCAAACTCTACGATATATATTTAATCTTATATTTACCATCTTTTTTCAACGTCAACGATATTTCCCCATATTTACCCATAATTTTATTGACCACATACTGTATTTCTGTCATTATTTACTTCAAACTCTACGATATATATTTAATCTTATATTTACCATCTTTTTTTTTCAACGTCAACGATATTTCCCCATATTTACCCATAATTTTATTGACCACATACTGTATTTCTGTCATTATTTACTTCAAACTCTACGATATATATTTAATCTTATATTTACCATCTTTTTTCAACGTCAACGATATTTCCCCATATTTACCCATAATTTTATTGACCACATACTGTATTTCTGTCATTATTTACTTCAAACTCTACGATATATATTTAATCTTATATTTACCATCTTTTTTTCAACGTCAACGATATTTCCCATATTTACCCATAATTTTATTGACCACATACTGTATTTCTGTCATTATTTACTTCAAACTCTACGATATATATTTAATCTTATATTTACCATCTTTTTTTCAACGTCAACGATATTTCCCCATATTTACCCATAATTTTATTGACCACATACTGTATTTCTGTCATTATTTACTTCAAACTCTACGATATATATTTAATCTTATATTTACCATCTTTTTTTCAACGTCAACGATATTTCCCCATATTTACCCATAATTTTATTGACCACATACTGTATTTCTGTCATTATTTACTTCAAACTCTACGATATATATTTAATCTTATATTTACCATCTTTTTTTTTTCAACGTCAACGATATTTCCCCATATTTACCCATAATTTTATTGACCACATACTGTATTTCTGTCATTATTTACTTCAAACTCTACGATATATATTTAATCTTATATTTACCATCTTTTTTTTTTCAACGTCAACGATATTTCCCCATATTTACCCATAATTTTATTGACCACATACTGTATTTCTGTCATTATTTACTTCAAACTCTACGATATATATTTAATCTTATATTTACCATCTTTTTTTAACAACGTCAACGATATTTCCCCATATTTACCCATAATTTTATTGACCACATACTGTATTTCTGTCATTATTTACTTCAAACTCTACGATATATATTTAATCTTATATTTACCATCTTTTTTTAACAACGTCAACGATATTTCCCCATATTTACCCATAATTTTATTGACCACATACTGTATTTCTGTCATTATTTACTTCAAACTCTACGATATATATTTAATCTTATATTTACCATCTTTTTTTCAACGTCAACGATATTTCCCATATTTACCCATAATTTTATTGACCACATACTGTATTTCTGTCATTATTTACTTCAAACTCTACGATATATATTTAAACTTATATTTACAATCTTTTTTTTCAACGTCAACGATATTTCCCCATATTTACCCATAATTTTATTGACCACATACTGTATTTCTGTCATTATTTACTTCAAACTCTACGATATATATTTAATCTTATATTTACCATCTTTTTTTTTTCAACGTCAACGATATTTCCCCATATTTACCCATAATTTTATTGACCACATACTGTATTTCTGTCATTATTTACTTCAAACTCTACGATATATATTTAATCTTATATTTACCATCTTTTTTTTTCAACGTCAACGATATTTCCCCATATTTACCCATAATTTTATTGACCACATACTGTATTTCTGTCATTATTTACTTCAAACTCTACGATATATATTTAATCTTATATTTACCATCTTTTTTTTTCAACGTCAACGATATTTACCCATAATTTTATTGACCACATACTGTATTTCTGTCATTATTTACTTCAAACTCTACGATATATATTTAATCTTATATTTACCATCTTTTTTTTTCAACGTCAACGATATTTCCCCATATTTACCCATAATTTTATTGACCACATACTGTATTTCTGTCATTATTTACTTCAAACTCTACGATATATATTTAATCTTATATTTACCATCTTTTTTTTTTTCAACGTCAACGATATTTCCCCATATTTACCCATAATTTTATTGACCACATACTGTATTTCTGTCATTATTTACTTCAAACTCTACGATATATATTTAATCTTATATTTACCATCTTTTTTTTCAACGTCAACGATATTTCCCCATATTTACCCATAATTTTATTGACCACATACTGTATTTCTGTCATTATTTACTTCAAACTCTACGATATATATTTAATCTTATATTTACCATCTTTTTTTTCAACGTCAACGATATTTCCCCATATTTACCCATAATTTTATTGACCACATACTGTATTTCTGTCATTATTTACTTCAAACTCTACGATATATATTTAATCTTATATTTACCATCTTTTTTTTTCAACGTCAACGATATTTCCCCATATTTACCCATAATTTTATTGACCACATACTGTATTTCTGTCATTATTTACTTCAAACTCTACGATATATATTTAATCTTATATTTACCATCTTTTTTTTCAACGTCAACGATATTTCCCATATTTACCCATAATTTTATTGACCACATACTGTATTTCTGTCATTATTTACTTCAAACTCTACGATATATATTTAATCTTATATTTACCATCTTTTTTTTTCAACGTCAACGATATTTCCCCATATTTACCCATAATTTTATTGACCACATACTGTATTTCTGTCATTATTTACTTCAAACTCTACGATATATATTTAATCCTATATTTACCATCTTTTTTTTCAACGTCAACGATATTTCCCCATATTTACCCATAATTTTATTGACCACATACTGTATTTCTGTCATTATTTACTTCAAACTCTACGATATATATTTAATCTTATATTTACCATCTTTTTTTCAACGTCAACGATATTTCCCCATATTTACCCATAATTTTATTGACCACATACTGTATTTCTGTCATTATTTACTTCAAACTCTACGATATATATTTAATCTTATATTTACCATCTTTTTTTTCAACGTCAACGATATTTCCCCATATTTACCCATAATTTTATTGACCACATACTGTATTTCTGTCATTATTTACTTCAAACTCTACGATATATATTTAATCTTATATTTACCATCTTTTTTTTCAACGTCAACGATATTTCCCCATATTTACCCATAATTTTATTGACCACATACTGTATTTCTGTCATTATTTACTTCAAACTCTACGATATATATTTAATCTTATATTTACCATCTTTTTTTTCAACGTCAACGATATTTCCCCATATTTACCCATAATTTTATTGACCACATACTGTATTTCTGTCATTATTTACTTCAAACTCTACGATATATATTTAATCTTATATTTACCATCTTTTTTTTTCAACGTCAACGATATTTCCCCATATTTACCCATAATTTTATTGACCACATACTGTATTTCTGTCATTATTTACTTCAAACTCTACGATATATATTTAATCTTATATTTACCATCTTTTTTTTTCAACGTCAACGATATTTCCCCATATTTACCCATAATTTTATTGACCACATACTGTATTTCTGTCATTATTTACTTCAAACTCTACGATATATATTTAATCTTATATTTACCATCTTTTTTTTCAACGTCAACGATATTTCCCCATATTTACCCATAATTTTATTGACCACATACTGTATTTCTGTCATTATTTACTTCAAACTCTACGATATATATTTAATCTTATATTTACCATCTTTTTTTTCAACGTCAACGATATTTCCCCATATTTTTCCTGACCACATACTCTATTTCTGTCATTATTTACTCCAAACTCTACGATATATATTTAATCTTATATTTACCCTCTTTTTTTCAACGTCAACGATATTTCCCCATATTTACCCATAATTTTATTGACCACATACTGTATTTCTGTCATTATTTACTTCAAACTCTACGATATATATTTAATCTTATATTTACCATCTTTTTTTTCAACGTCAACGATATTTCCCCATATTTACCCATAATTTTATTGACCACATACTGTATTTCTGTCATTATTTACTTCAAACTCTACGATATATATTTAATCTTATATTTACCATCTTTTTTTTCAACGTCAACGATATTTCCCATATTTACCCATAATTTTATTGACCACATACTGTATTTCTGTCATTATTTACTTCAAACTCTACGATATATATTTAATCTTATATTTACCATCTTTTTTTTCAACGTCAACGATATTTCCCCATATTTGCCCATAATTTTATTGACCACATACTGTATTTCTGTCATTATTTACTTCAAACTCTACGATTTATATTTAATCTTATATTTACCATCTTTTTTTCAACGTCAACGATATTTCCCATATTTACCCATAATTTTATTGACCACATACTGTATTTCTGTCATTATTTACTTCAAACTCTACGATATATATTTAATCTTATATTTACCATCTTTTTTTTCAACGTCAACGATATTTCCCATATTTACCCATAATTTTATTGACCACATACTGTATTTCTGTCATTATTTACTTCAAACTCTACGATATATATTTAATCCTATATTTACCATCTTTTTTTTCAACGTCAACGATATTTCCCCATATTTACCCATAATTTTATTGACCACATACTGTATTTCTGTCATTATTTACTTCAAACTCTACGATATATATTTAATCTTATATTTACCATCTTTTTTTTCAACGTCAACGATATTTCCCCATATTTACCCATAATTTTATTGACCACATACTGTATTTCTGTCATTATTTACTTCAAACTCTACGATATATATTTAATCTTATATTTACCATCTTTTTTTCAACGTCAACGATATTTCCCCATATTTACCCATAATTTTATTGACCACATACTGTATTTCTGTCATTATTTACTTCAAACTCTACGATATATATTTAATCTTATATTTACCATCTTTTTTTCAACGTCAACGATATTTCCCCATATTTACCCATAATTTTATTGACCACATACTGTATTTCTGTCATTATTTACTTCAAACTCTACGATATATATTTAATCTTATATTTACCATCTTTTTTTTCAACGTCAACGATATTTCCATATATTTACCCATAATTTTATTGACCACATACTGTATTTTTGTCATTATTTACTTCAAACTCTACGATATATATTTAATCTTATATTTACCATCTTTTTTTTTCAACGTCAACGATATTTCCCCATATTTACCCATAATTTTATTGACCACATACTGTATTTCTGTCATTATTTACTTCAAACTCTACGATATATATTTAATCTTATATTTACCATCTGTTTTTCAACGTCAACGATATTTCCCCATATTTACCCATAATTTTATTGACCACATACTGTATTTCTGTCATTATTTACTTCAAACTCTACGATATATATTTAATCTTATATTTACCATCTTTTTTTTTCAACGTCAACGATATTTCCCCATATTTACCCATAATTTTATTGACCACATACTGTATTTCTGTCATTATTTACTTCAAACTCTACGATATATATTTAATCTTATATTTACCATCTTTTTTCAACGACAACGATATTTCCCCAAATTTACCCATAATTTTATTGACCACATACTGTATTTCTGGCATTATTTACTTCAAACTCTACGATATATAATTAATCTTATATTTACCATCCTTTTTCAACGTCAACGATATTTCCCCATATTTACCCATAATTTTATTGACCACATACTGTATTTCTGTCATTATTTACTTCAAACTCTACGATATATATTTAATCTTATATTTACCATCTTTTTTTTCAACGTCAACGATATTTCCCCATATTTACCCATAATTTTATTGACCACATACTGTATTTCTGTCATTATTTACTTCAAACTCTACGATATATATTTAATCTTATATTTACCATCTTTTTTTTCAACGTCAACGATATTTCCCCATATTTACCCATAATTTTATTGACCACATACTGTATTTCTGTCATTATTTACTTCAAACTCTACGATATATATTTAATCTTATATTTACCATCTTTTTTTTCAACGTCAACGATATTTCCCCATATTTACCCATAACTTTATTGACCACATACTGTATTTCTGTCATTATTTACTTCAAACTCTACGATATATATTTAATCTTATATTTACCATCTTTTTTTCAACGTCAACGATATTTCCCCATACTTACCCATAATTTTATTGACCACATACTGTATTTCTGTCATTATTTACTTCAAACTCTACGATATATATTTAATCTTATATTTACCATCTTTTTTTTTCAACGTCAACGATATTTCCCCATATTTACCCATAATTTTATTGACCACATACTATATTTCTGTCCTTATTTACTTCAAACTCTACGATATATATTTAATCTTATATTTACCATCTTTTTTTTTCAACTTCAACGATATTTCGTCATATCTACCCATAATTTTATTGCCCACATACTGTATTTCTGTCATTCTTTACTTCAAACTGTACGATATATATTTAATCTTATATTTACCATCTTTTTTCAACGTCAACGATATTTCCCCATATTTACCCATAATTTTATTGACCACATACTGTATTTCTGTCATTATTTACTTCAAACTCTACGATATATATTTAATCTTATATTTACCATCTTTTTTTTCAACGTGAACGAAATTTCCCATATTTACCCATACTTTTATTGACCACATACTGTATTTCTGTCATTATTTACTTCAAACTCTACGATATATATTTAATCTTATATTTACCATCTTTTTTTTCAACGTCAACGATATTTCCCCATATTTACCCATAATTTTATTGACCACATACTGTATTTCTGTCATTATTCACTTCAAACTCTACGATATATAATTAATCTTATATTTACCATCTTTTTTTCAACGTCAACGATATTTCCCCATATTTACCCATAATTTTATTGACCCCATACTGTATTTCTGTCATTATTTACTTCAAACTCTACGATATATATTTAATCTTATATTTACCATCTTTTTTTTTTTCAACGTCAACGATATTTCCCATATTTACCCATAACTTTATCGTCCACATACTGTATTTCTGTCATTATTTACTTCAATCTCTACGATATATATTTATTCTTATATTTACCATCTTTTTTTTCAACGTCAACGATATTTCCCCATATTTACCCATAATTTTATTGACCACATACTGTATTTCTGTCATTATTTACTTCAAACTCTACGATATATATTTAATCTTATATTTACCATCTTTTTTTCAACGTCAACGATATTTCCCCATATTTACCCATAATTTTATTGACCACATACTGTATTTCTGTCATTATTTACTTCAAACTCTACGATATATATTTAATCTTATATTTACCATCTTTTTTTTTTCAACGTCAACGATATTTCCCCATATTTACCCATAATTTTATTGACCACATACTGTATTTCTGTCATTATTTACTTCAAACTCTACGATATATATTTAATCTTATATTTACCATCTTTTTTTCAACGTCAACGATATTTCCCCATATTTACCCATAATTTTATTGACCACATACTGTATTTCTGTCATTATTTACTTCAAACTCTACGATATATATTTAATCTTATATTTACCATCTTTTTTTTTCAACGTCAACGATATTTCCCCATATTTACCCATAATTTTATTGACCACATACTGTATTTCTGTCATTATTTACTTCAAACTCTACGATATATATTTAATCTTATATTTACCATCTTTTTTCAACGTCAACGATATTTCCCCATATTTACCCATAATTTTATTGACCACATACTGTATTTCTGTCATTATTTACTTCAAACTCTACGATATATATTTAATCTTATATTTACCATCTTTTTTTTCAACGTCAACGATATTTCCCCATATTTACCCATAATTTTATTGACCACATACTGTATTTCTGTCATTATTTACTTCAAACTCTACGATATATATTTAATCTTATATTTACCATCTTTTTTCAACGTGAACGATATTTCCCCATATTTACCCATAATTTTATTGACCACATACTGGATTTCTGTCATTATTTACTTCAAACTCTACGATATATATTTAATCTTATATTTACCATCTTTTTTTTCAACGTCAACGATATTTCCCCATATTTACCCATAATTTTATTGACCACATACTGTATTTCTGTCATTATTTACTTCAAACTCTACGATATATATTTAATCTTATATTTACCATCTTTTTTTTTCAACGTCAACGATATTTCCACATAATTTTATTGACCACATACTGTATTTCTGTCATTATTTACTTCAAACTCTACGATATATATTTAATCTTATATTTACCATCTTTTTTTTCAACGTCAACGATATTTCCCCATATTTAACCATAATTTTATTGACCACATACTGTATTTCTGTCATTATTTACTTCAAACTCTACGATATATATTTAATCTTATATTTACCATCTTTTTTTTCAACGTCAACGATATTTCCCCATATTTACCCATAATTTTATTGACCACATACTGTATTTCTGTCATTATTTACTTCAAACTCTACGATATATATTTAATCTTATATTTACCATCTTTTTTTCAACGTCAACGATATTTCCCCATATTTACCCATAATTTTATTGACCACATACTGTATTTCTGTCATTATTTACTTCAAACTCTACGATATATATTTAATCTTATATTTACCATCTTTTTTCAACGTCAACGATATTTCCCCATATTTACCCATAATTTTATTGACCACATACTGTATTTCTGTCATTATTTACTTCAAACTCTACGATATATATTTAATCTTATATTTACCATCTTTTTTTCAACGTCAACGATATTTCCCCATATTTACCCATAATTTTATTGACCACATACTGTATTTCTGTCATTATTTACTTCAAACTCTACGATATATATTTAATCTTATATTTACCATCTTTTTTTCACCGTCAACGATATTTCCCCATATTTACCCATAATTTTATTGACCACATACTGTATTTCTGTCATTATTTACTTCAAACTCTACGATATATATTTAATCTTATATTTACCATCTTTTTTTCAACGTCAACGATATTTCCCCATATTTACCCATAATTTTATTGACCACATACTGTATTTCTGTCATTATTTACTTCAAACTCTACGATATATATTTAATCTTATATTTACCATCTTTTTTTTTCAACGTCAACGATATTTCCCCATATTTACCCATAATTTTATTGACCACATACTGTATTTCTGTCATTATTTACTTCAAACTCTACGATATATATTTAATCTTATATTTACCATCTTTTTTTCAACGTCAACGATATTTCCCCATATTTACCCATAATTTTATTGACCACATACTGTATTTCTGTCATTATTTACTTCAAACTCTACGATATATATTTAATCTTATATTTACCATCTTTTTTTTCAACGTCAACGATATTTCCCCATATTTACCCATAATTTTATTGACCACATACTGTATTTCTGTCATTATTTACTTCAAACTCTACGATATATATTTAATCTTATATTTACCATCTTTTTTTTCAACGTCAACGATATTTCCCCATATTTACCCATAATTTTATTGACCACATACTGTATTTCTGTCATTATTTACTTCAAACTCTACGATATATATTTAATCTTATATTTACCGTCTTTTTTTTTTTCAACGTCAACGATATTTCCCCATATTTACCCATAATTTTATTGACCACATACTGTATTTCTGTCATTATTTACTTCAAACTCTACGATATATATTTAATCTTATATTTACCATCTTTTTTTTTCAACGTCAACGATATTTCCCCATATTTACCCATAATTTTATTGACCACATACTGTATTTCTGTCATTATTTACTTCAAACTCTACGATATATATTTAATCTTATATTTACCATGTTTTTTTTCAACGTCAACGATATTTGCCCATATTTACCCATAATTTTATTGACCACATACTGTATTTCTGTCATTATTTACTTCAGACTCGACGAGATATATTTCATCTTATATTTAACATCTTTTTTCAACGTCAACGATATTTCCCATATTTACCCATAATTTTATTGACCACATACTGTATTTCTGTCATTATTTACTTCAAACTCTACGATATATATTTAATCTTATATTTACCATCTTTTTTTTCAACGTCAACGATATTTCCCCATATTTACCCATAATTTTATTGACCACATACTGTATTTCTGTCATTATTTACTTCAAACTCTACGATATTAATTTAATCTTATATTTACCGTCTCTTTATATCAACCTCAACGATATTTCCCCATATTTACACATAATTTTATTGACCACATACTGTATTTCTGTCATTATTTACTTCAAACTCTACGATATATATTTAATCTTATATTTACCATGTTTTTTTTCAACGTCAACGATATTTCCCCATATTTACCCATAATTTTATTGACCACATACTGTATTTCTGTCATTATTTACTTCAAACTCTACGATATATATTTAATCTTATATTTACCATCTTTTTTTTTCAACGTCAACGATATTTCCCCATATTTACCCATAATTTTATTGACCACATACTGTATTTCTGTCATTATTTACTTCAAACTCTACGATATATATTTAATCTTATATTTACCATCTTTTTTTTTCAACGTCAACGATATTTCCCCATATTTACCCATAATTTTATTGACCACATACTGTATTTCTGTCATTATTTACTTCAAACTCTACGATATATATTTAATCTTATATTTACCATCTTTTTTTTTCAACGTCAACGATATTTCCACATATTTACCCATAATTTTATTGACCACATACTGTTTTTCTGTCATTATTTACTTCAAAATCTACGATATATATTTAATCTTATATTTACCATGTTTTTTTTCAACGTCAACGATATTTCCCCATATTTACCCATAATTTTATTGACCACATACTGTATTTCTGTCATTATTTACTTCAAACTCTACGATATATATTTAATCTTATATTTACCATCTTTTTTTTTTCAACGTCAACGATATTTCCCCATATTTACCCATAATTTTATTGACCACATACTGTATTTCTGTCATTATTTACTTCAAACTCTACGATATATATTTAATCTTATATTTACCATCTTTTTTCAACGTCAACGATATTTCCCCATATTTACCCATAATTTTATTGACCACATACTGTATTTCTGTCATTATTTACTTCAAACTCTACGATATATATTTAATCTTATATTTACCATCTTTTTTCAACGTCAACGATATTTCCCCATATTTACCCCTAATTTTATTGACCACATACTGCATTTCTGTCATTATTTACTTCAAACTCTACGATATATATTTAATCTTATATTTACCATTTTTTTTTTTTTCAACGTCAACGATATTTCCCCATATTTACCCATAATTTTATTGACCACATACTGTATTTCTGTCATTATTTACTTCAAACTCTACGATATATAATTAATCTTATATTTACCGTCTTTTTTTCAACGTCAACCATATTTCCCCATATTTACCCATAATTTTATTGACCACATCCTGTATTTCTGTCATTATTTCCTTCAAACTCTACGATATATATTTAATCTTATATTTACCATCTTTTTTTTCAACGTCACCGATATTTCGCGATATTTACCCATAATTTTATTGACCACATACTGTATTTCTGTCATTATTTACTTCAAACTCTACGATATATATTTAATCCTATATTTACCATCTTTTTTTTCAACGTCAACGATATTTCCCCATATTTACCCATAATTTTATTGACCACATACTGTATTTCTGTCATTATTTACTTCAAACTCTACGATATATATTTAATCTTATATTTACCATCTTTTTTCAACGTCAACGATATTTCCCCATATTTACCCATAATTTTATTGACCACATACTGTATTTCTGTCATTATTTACTTCAAACTCTGCGATATATATTTAATCTTATATTTACCATCTTTTTTTCAACGTCAACGATATTTCCCCATATTTACCCATAATTTTATTGACCACATACTGTATTTCTGTCATTATTTACTTCAAACTCTACGATATATATTTAATCTTATATTTACCATCTTTTTTCAACGTCAACGATATTTCCCCATATTTACCCATAATTTTATTGACCACATACTGGATTTCTGTCATTATTTACTTCAAACTCTACGATATATATTTAATCCTATATTTACCATCTTTTTTCAACGTCAACGATATTTCCCCATATTTACCCATAATTTTATTGACCACATACTGTATGTCTGTCATTATTTACTTCCAACTCTACGATATATATTTAATGTTATATGTACCATCTTGTTTTTTCAACGTCAACGATATTTCCCATATTTCCCCATAATTTTATTGACCACATATTGTATTTCTGTCATTATTTACTTCAAACTCTACGATATATATTTAATCTTATATTTACCATCTTTTTTTCAACGTCAACGATATTTCCCCATATTTACCCATAATTTTATTGACCACATACTGTATTTCTGTCATTATTTACTTCAAACTCTACGATATATATTTAATCTTATATTTACCATCTTTTTTCAACGTCAACGATATTTCCCCATATTTACCCATAATTTTATTGACCACATACTGTATTTCTGTCATTATTTACTTCAAACTCTACGATATATATTTAATCTTATATTTACCATCTATATTTTTCAACGTAAACGATATTTCCGCATATTTACCCATAATTTTATTGGCCACATACTGTATTTCTGTCATTATTTACTTCAAACTCTACCATATATATTTAATCTTATATTTACCAGCTTTTTTTCAACGTCAACGATATTTCCCCATATTTACCCATAATTTTATTGACCACATACTGTATTTCTGTCATTATTTACTTCAAACTCTACGATATATATTTAATCTTATATTTACCATCTTTTTTTTTCAACGTCAACGATATTTCCCCATATTTACCCATAATTTTATTGACCACATACTGTATTTCTGTCATTATTTACTTCAAACTCTACGATATATATTTAATCTTATATTTACCATCTTTTTTTTCAACGTCAACGATATTTCCCCATATTTACCCATAATTTTATTGACCACATACTGTATTTCTGTCATTATTTACTTCAAACTCTACGATATATATTTAATCTTATATTTACCATCTTTTTTTTCAACGTCAACGATATTTCCCCATATTTACCCATAATTTTATTGACCACATACTGTATTTCTGTCATTATTTACTTCAAACTCTACGATATACATTTAATCTTACATTTACCGTCTTTTTTTTTCAACGTCAACGATATTTCCCCATATTTATTGATAGAGGTTAGGGGTTCGACGGGTCGACCGGCCCCTAACCTCTCACGGTGTAAAATCAAGAAGGAACATAAATAATCAACCATAATAAATTAGAGAATATTACTACCACTTCGAAACAAACAATCTACATATGAATACAGATAGCAAAAATAGAGAAGATAGAAAGAATGTTGTATTTCTGTCATTATTTACTTCAAACTCTACGATATATATTTAATCTTATATTTACCATCTTTTTTTTTTCAACGTCAACGATATTTCCCCATATTTACCCATAATTTTATTGACCACATACTGTATTTCTGTCATTATTTACTTCAAACTCTACGATATATATTTAATCTTATATTTACCATCTTTTTTTTTCAACGTCAACGATATTTCCCCATATTTACCCATAATTTTATTGACCACATACTGTATTTCTGTCATTATTTACTTCAAACTCTACGATATATATTTAATCTTATATTTACCATCTTTTTTTTTCAACGTCAACGATATTTCCCCATATTTACCCATAATTTTATTGACCACATACTGTACTTCTGTCATTATTTACTTCAAACTCTACGATATATATTTAATCTTATATTTACCGTCTTTTTTTTTTCAACGTCAACGATATTTCCCCATATTTACCCATAATTTTATTGACCACATACTGTATTTCTGTCATTATTTACTTCAAACTCTACGATATATATTTAATCTTATATTTACCATCTTTTTTTTTCAACGTCAACGATATTTCCCCATATTTACCCATAATTTTATTGACCACATACTGTATTTCTGTCATTATTTACTTCAAACTCTACGATATATATTTAATCTTATATTTACCATCTTTTTTTTTCAACGTCAACGATATTTCCCCATATTTACCCATAATTTTATTGACCACATACTGTATTTCTGTCATTATTTACTTCAAACTCTACGATATATATTTAATCTTATATTTACCATCTTTTTTTTCAACGTCAACGATATTTCCCCATATTTACCCATAATTTTATTGACCACATACTGTATTTCTGTCATTATTTACTTCAAACTCTACGATATATATTTAATCTTATATTTACCATCTTTTTTTTTCAACGTCATCGATATTTCCCCATATTTACCCATAATTTTATTGACCACATACTGTATTTCTGTCATTATTTACTTCAAACTCTACGATATATATTTAATCTTATATTTACCATCTTTTTTTTCAACGTCAACGATATTTCCCCATATTTACCCATAATTTTATTGACCACATACTGTATTTCTGTCATTATTTACTTCAAACTCTACGATATATATTTAATCTTATATTTACCATCTTTTTTTTCAACGTCAACGATATTTCCCCATATTTACCCATAATTTTATTGACCACATACTGTATTTCTGTCATTATTTACTTCAAACTCTACGATATATATTTAATCTTATATTTACCATCTTTTTTTTTCAACGTCAACGATATTTCCCCATATTTACCCATAATTTTATTGACCACATACTGTATTTCTGTCATTATTTACTTCAAACTCTACGATATATAATTAATCTTATATTTACCGTCTTTTTTTTTCAACGTCAACGATATTTCCCCATATTTACCCATAATTTTATTGACCACATACTGTATTTCTGTCATTATTTACTTCAAACTCTACGATATATATTTAATCTTATATTTACCATCTTTTTTTTTCAACGTCAACGATATTTCCCCATATTTACCCATAATTTTATTGACCACATACTGTATTTCTGTCATTATTTACTTCAAACTCTACGATATATATTTAATCTTATATTTACCATCTTTTTTTCAACGTCAACGATATTTGCCCATATTTACCCATAATTTTATTGACCACATACTGTATTTCTGTCATTATTTACTTCAAACTCTACGATATATATTTAATCTTATATTTACCATCTTTTTTTTTCAACGTCAACGATATTTCCCCATATTTACCCATAATTTTATTGACCACATACTGTATTTCTGTCATTATTTACTTCAAAATCTACGATATATAATTAATCTTATATTTACCGTCTTTTTTTTCAACGTCAACGATATTTCCC
Source organism: Aquatica leii (assembly GCA_035610365.1). Lineage (NCBI taxonomy): Eukaryota > Metazoa > Arthropoda > Insecta > Coleoptera > Lampyridae > Aquatica > Aquatica leii. The sequence goes on from CM069432.1 coordinate 7,863,963, forward strand.
CATATTTATTGATAGAGGTTCGACGGGTCGACCGGCCCCTAACCTCTCACGGTGTAAAATCAAGAAGGAACATAAATAATCAACCATAATAAATTAGAGAATATTACTACCACTTCGAAACAAAACAATTTACATATGAATACAGATAGCAGAAATAGAGAAGATAGAAAGAATGTTGTATTTCTGTCATTATTTACTTCAAAATCTACGATATATATTTAATCTTATATTTACCCTGTTTTTTTTTCAACGTGAACGATATTTGCCCATATTTACCCATAATTTTATTGACCACATACTGTATTTCTGTCATTATTTACTTCAAACTCTACGAAATATATTTAATCTTATATTTACCATCTTTTTTTTTCAACGCCAACGATATTTCCCCATATTTATTTCCCCATATTTATTGATAGAGGTTAGAGGTTCGACGGGTCGACCGGCCCCTAACCTCTCACGGTGTAAAATCAAGAAGGAACATAAATAATCAACCATAATAAATTAGAGAATATTACTACCACTTCGAAACAAACAATCTACATATGAATACAGATAGCAGAAATAGAGAAGATTGAAAGAATGTTGTATTTCTGTCATTATTTACTTCAAAATCTACGATATATATTTAATCTTATATTTACCATCTTTTTTTTTCAACGTCAACGATATTTCCCCATATTTACCCATAATTTTATTGACCACATACTGTATTTCTGTCATTATTTACTTCAAACTCTACGATATATATTTAATCTTATATTTACCATCTTTTTTTTTCAACGTCAACGATATTTCCCCATATTTACCCATAATTTTATTGACCACATACTGTATTTCTGTCATTATTTACTTCAAACTCTACGATATATATTTAATCTTATATTTACCATCTTTTTTTGTCAACACGATATTTCCAAATATTTACCCATAATTTTATTGACCACATACTGTATTTCTGTCATTATTTACTTCAAACTCTACGATATATATTTAATCTTATATTTACCATCTTTTTTTTCAACGTCAACGATATTTCCCCATATTTACCCATAATTTTATTGACCACATACTGTATTTCTGTCATTATTTACTTCAAACTCTACGATATATATTTAATCTTATATTTACCATCTTTTTTTTTCAACGTCAACGATATTTCCCCATATTTACCCATAATTTTATTGACCACATACTGTATTTCTGTCATTATTTACTTCAAACTCTACGATATATATTTAATCTTATATTTACCGTCTTTTTTTTTCAACGTCAACGATATTTCCCCATATTTATTGATAGAGGTTAGGGGTTCGACGGGTCGACCGGCCCCTAACCTCTCACGGTGTAAAATCAAGAAGGAACATAAATAATCAACCATAATAAATTAGAGAATATTACTACCACTTCGAAACAAACAATCTACATATGAATACAGATAGCAAAAATAGAGAAGATAGAAAGAATGTTGTATTACTGTCATTATTTACTTCAAAAGCTACGATATATATTTAATCTTATATTTACCATCTTTTTTTTTCAACGTCAACGATATTTCCCCATATTTACCCATAATTTTATTGACCACATACTGTATTTCTGTCATTATTTACTTCAAACTCTACGATATATATTTAATCTTATATTTACCATCTTTTTTTTCAACGTCAACGATATTTCCCCATATTTACCCATAATTTTATTGACCACATACTGTATTTCTGTCATTATTTACTTCAAACTCTACGATATATATTTAATCTTATATTTACCATCTTTTTTTTTCAACGTCAACGATATTTCCCCATATTTACCCATAATTTTATTGACCACATACTGTACTTCTGTCATTATTTACTTCAAACTCTACGATATATATTTAATCTTATATTTACCGTCTTTTTTTTTCAACGTTAACGATATTTCCCCATATTTACCCATAATTTTATTGACCACATACTGTATTTCTGTCATTATTTACTTCAAACTCTACGATATATATTTAATCTTATATTTACCATCTTTTTTTTTCAACGTCAACGATATTTCCCCATATTTACCCATAATTTTATTGACCACATACTGTATTTCTGTCATTATTTACTTCAAACTCTACGATATATATTTAATCTTATATTTACCATCTTTTTTTTTCAACGTCAACGATATTTCCCCATATTTATTGATAGAGGTTAGAGGTTCGACGGGTCGACCGGCCCCTAACCTCTCACGGTGTAAAATCAAGAAGGAACATAAATAATCAACCATAATAAATTAGAGAATATTACTACCACTTCGAAACAAACAATCTACATATGAATACAGATAGCAGAAATAGAGAAGATAGAAAGAATGTTGTATTTCTGTCATTATTTACTTCAAAATCTACGATATATATTTAATCTTATATTTACCATTTTTTTTTTTTCAACGTCAACGATATTTCCCCATATTTACCCATAATTTTATTGACCACATACTGTATTTCTGTCATTATTTACTTCAAACTCTACGATATATATTTAATCTTATATTTACCCTGTTTTTTTTTCAACGTGAACGATATTTGCCCATATTTACCTATAATTTTATTGACCACATACTGTATTTCTGTCATTATTTACTTCAAACTCTACGAAATATATTTAATCTTATATTTACCATGTTTTTTTTCAACGTCAACGATATTTGCCCATATTTACCCATAATTTTATTGACCACATACTGTATTTCTGTCATTATTTACTTCAAACTCTACGATATATATTTAATCTTATATTTACCATCTTTTTTTTTTTCAACGTCAACGATATTTCCCCATATTTACCCATAATTTTATTGACCACATACTGTATTTCTGTCATTATTTACTTCAAACTCTACGATATATATTTAATCTTATATTTACCATCTTTTTTTTTCAACGTCAACGATATTTCCCCATATTTACCCATAATTTTATTGACCACATACTGTATTTCTGTCATTATTTACTTCAAACTCTACGATATATATTTAATCTTATATTTACCGTCTTTTTTTTTCAACGTCAACGATATTTCCCCATATTTATTGATAGAGGTTAGAGGTTCGACGGGTCGACCGGCCCCTAACCTCTCACGGTGTAAAATCAAGAAGGAACATAAATAATCAACCATAATAAATTAGAGAATATTACTACCACTTCGAAACAAACAATCTACATATGAATACAGATAGCAGAAATAGAGAAGATAGAAAGAATGTTGTATTTCTGTCATTATTTACTTCAAACTCTACGATATATATTTAATCTTATATTTACCATCTTTTTTTTTCAACGTCAACGATATTTCCCCATATTTACCCATAATTTTATTGACCACATACTGTATTTCTGTCATTATTTACTTCAAACTCTACGATATATATTTAATCTTATATTTACCTTTTTTTTTTCAACGTCAACGATATTTCCCCATATTTACCCATAATTTTATTGACCACATACTGTATTTCTGTCATTATTTACTTCAAACTCTACGATATATATTTAATCTTATATTTACCATCTTTTTTTTTCAACGTCAACGATATTTCCCCATATTTACCCATAATTTTATTGACCACATACTGTATTTCTGTCATTATTTACTTCAAACTCTACGATATATATTTAATCTTATATTTACCATCTTTTTTTTTCAGCGTCAACGATATTTCCCCATATTTACCCATAATTTTATTGACCACATACTGTATTTTTGTCATTATTTACTTCAAAATCTACGATATATATTTAATCTTATATTTACCATCTTTTTTTTCAACGTCAACGATATTTCCCCATATTTACCCATAATTTTATTGACCACATACTGTATTTCTGTCATTATTTACTTCAAACTCTACGATATATATTTAATCTTATATTTACCATGTTTTTTCAACGTCAACGATATTTCCCCATATTTACCCATAATTTTATTGACCACATACTGTATTTCTGTCATTATTTACTTCAAACTCTACGATATATATTTAATCTTATATTTACCATCTTTTTTCTACAACGTCAACGATATTTCCCCATATTTACCCATAATTTTATTGACCACATACTGTACTTCTGTCATTATTTACTTCAAACTCTACGATATATATTTTATCTTATATTTACCATTTTTTTTCAACGTCAACGATATTTCCCATATTTATTGATAGAGGTTTTCGACGGGTCGACTGGCCCCTAACCTCTCACGGTGTAAAATCAAGAAGGAACATAAATAATCAACCATAATAAATTAGAGAATATTACTACCACTTCGAAACAAACAATCTACATATGAATACAGATAGCAGAAATAGAGAAGATAGAAAGAATGTTGTATTTCTGTCATTATTTACTTCAAAATCTACGATATATATTTAATCTTATATTTACCATCTTTTTTTTTTCAACGTCAACGATATTTCCCCATATTTACCCATAATTTTATTGACCACATACTGTATTTCTGTCATTATTTACTTCAAACTCTACGATATATAATTAATCTTATATTTACCGTCTTTTTTTTCAACGTCAACGATATTTCCCCATATTTATTGATAGAGGTTCGACGGGTCGACCGGCCCCTAACCTCTCACGGTGTAAAATCAAGAAGGAACATAAATAATCAACCATAATAAATTAGAGAATATTACTACCACTTCGAAACAAACAATCTACATATGAATACAGATAGCAGAAATAGAGAAGATTGAAAGAATGTTGTATTTCTGTCATTATTTACTTCAAAATCTACGATATATATTTAATCTTATATTTACCATCTTTTTTTTTCAACGTCAACGATATTTCCCCATATTTACCCATAATTTTATTGACCACATACTGTATTTCTGTCATTATTTACTTCAAACTCTACGATATATATTTAATCTTATATTTACCATCTTTTTTTTCAACGTCAACGATATTTCCCCATATTTACCCATAATTTTATTGACCACATACTGTATTTCTGTCATTATTTACTTCAAACTCTACGATATATATTTAATCTTATATTTACCATCTTTTTTTTTCAACGTCAACGATATTTCCCCATATTTACCCATAATTTTATTGACCACATACTGTATTTCTGTCATTATTTACTTCAAACTCTACGATATATATTTAATCTTATATTTACCGTCTTTTTTTTTTCAACGTCAACGATATTTCTCCATATTTACCCATAATTTTATTGACCACATACTGTATTTCTGTCATTATTTACTTCAAACTCTACGATATATATTTAATCTTATATTTACCATCTTTTTTTTTCAACGTCAACGATATTTCCCCATATTTACCCATAATTTTATTGACCACATACTGTATTTCTGTCATTATTTACTTCAAACTCTACGATATATATTTAATCTTATATTTACCGTCTTTTTTTTTCAACGTCAACGATATTTCCCAATATTTACCCATAATTTTATTGACCACATACTGTACTTCTGTCATTATTTACTTCAAACTCTACGATATATATTTAATCTTATATTTCCCATCTTTTTTTTTCAACGTCAACGATATTTCCCCATATTTACCCATAATTTTATTGACCACATACTGTATTTCTGTCATTATTTACTTCAAACTCTACGATATATATTTAATCTTATATTTACCATCTTTTTTTTTCAACGTCAACGATATTTCCCCATATTTCCCCATATTTATTGATAGAGGTTAGAGGTTCGACGGGTCGACCGGCCCCTAACCTCTCACGGTGTAAAATCAAGAAGGAACATAACAAGTCAACCATAATAAATTAGAGAATATTACTACCACTTCGAAACAAACAATCTACATATGAATACAGATAGCAGAAATAGAGAAGATAGAAAGAATGTTGTATTTCTGTCATTATTTACTTCAAAATCTACGATATATATTTAATCTTATATTTATCATGTTTTTTTTTCAACGTCAACGATATTTGCCCATATTTACCCATAATTTTATTGACCACATACTGTATTTCTGTCATTATTTACTTCAAACTCTACGATATATATTTAATCTTATATTTACCATCTTTTTTTTTCAACGTCAACGATATTTCCCCATATTTATTGATAGAGGTTCGACGGGTCGACCGGCCCCTAACCTCTCACGGTGTAAAATCAAGAAGGAACATAAATAATCAACCATAATAAATTAGAGAATATTACTACCACTTCGAAACAAACAATCTACATATGAATACAGATAGCAGAAATAGAGAAGATAGAAAGAATGTTGTATTTCTGTCATTATTTACTTCAAAATCTACGATATATATTTAATCTTATATTTACCATCTTTTTTTTTTTCAACGTCAACGATATTTCCCCATATTTACCCATAATTTTATTGACCACATACTGTATTTCTGTCATTATTTACTTCAAACTCTACGATATATAATTAATCTTATATTTACCGTCTGGTTTTTTCGACGTCAACGATATTTCCCCATCTTTATTGATAGAGGTTAGAGGTCCGACCGGCCCCTAACCTCTCACGGTGTAAAATCAAGAAGGAACATAAATAATCAACCATAATAAATTAGAGAATATTACTACCACTTCGAAACAAACAATCTACATATGAATACAGATAGCAGAAATAGAGAAGATAGAAAGAATGTTGTATTTCTGTCATTATTTACTTCAAAATCTACGATATATATTTAATCTTATATTTACCATCTTTTTTTTTCAACGTCAACGATATTTGCCCATATTTACCCATAATTTTATTGACCACATACTGTATTTCTGTCATTATTTACTTCAAACTCTACGATATATATTTAATCTTATATTTACCATCTTTTTTTTTCAACGTCAACGATATTTCCCCATATTTATTGATAGAGGTTAGAGGTTCGACGGGTCGACCGGCCCCTAACCTCTCACGGTGTAAAATCAAGAAGGAACATAAATAATCAACCATAATAAATTAGAGAATATTACTACCACTTCGAAACAAACAATCTACATATGAATACAGATAGCAGAAATAGAGAAGATTGAAAGAATGTTGTATTTCTGTCATTATTTACTTCAAAATCTACGATATATATTTAATCTTATATTTACCATCTTTTTTTTTCAACGTCAACGATATTTCCCCATATTTACCCATAATTTTATTGACCACATACTGTATTTCTGTCATTATTTACTTCAAACTCTACGATATATATTTAATCTTATATTTACCATCTTTTTTTTTCAACGTCAACGATATTTCCCAATATTTACCCATAATTTTATTGACCACATACTGTATTTCTGTCATTATTTACTTCAAACTCTACGATATTATTTAATCTTATATTTACCGTCTTTTTTTTTCAACGTCAACGATATTTCCCCATATTTACCCATAATTTTATTGACCACATACTGTACTTCTGTCATTATTTACTTCAAACTCTACGATATATATTTAATCTTATATTTACCATCTTTTTTTTTCAACGTCAACGATATTTCCCCATATTTACCCATAATTTTATTGACCACATACTGTATTTCTGTCATTATTTACTTCAAACTCTACGATATATATTTAATCTTATATTTACCATTTTTTTTTTCTACAACAACGATATTTCCCCATATTTACCCCTAATTTTATTGACCACATCCTGTATTTCTGTCATTATTTCCTTCAAACTCTACGATATATATTTAATCTTATATTTACCATCTTTTTTTTCAACGTCAACGATATTTCCCCATATTTACCCATAATTTTATTGACCACATACTGTATTTCTGTCATTATTTACTTCAAACTCTACGATATATATTTAATCTTATATTTACCATCTTTTTTTTTCAACGTCAACGATATTTCCCCATATTTACCCATAATTTTATTGACCACATACTGTATTTCTGTCATTATTTACTTCAAACTCTACGATATATATTTAATCTTATATTTACCATCCTTTTTTCAACGTCAACGATATTTCCCCATATTTATATTTATTGATAGAGGTTCGACGGGTCGACCGGCCCCTAACCTCTCACGGTGTAAAATCAAGAAGGAACATAAATAATCAACCATAATAAATTAGAGAATATTACTACCACTTCGAAACAAACAATCTACATATGAATACAGATAGCAGAAATAGAGAAGATAGAAAGAATGTTGTATTTCTGTCATTATTTACTTCAAAATCTACGATATATATTTAATCTTATATTTACCATCTTTTTTTTTTCAACGTCAACGATATTTGCCCATATTTACCCATAATTTTATTGACCACAAACTGTATTTCTGTCATTATTTACTTCAAACTCTACGATATATATTTTATCTTATATTTACCATTTTTTTTTCAACGTCAACGATATTTCCCCATATTTCCCCATATTTATTGATAGAGGTTCGACGGGTCGACCGGCCCCTAACCTCTCACGGTGTAAAATCAAGAAGGAACATAACAAATCAACCATAATAAATTAGAGAATATTACTACCACTTCGAAACAAACAATCTACATATGAATACAGATAGCAGAAATAGAGAAGATTGAAAGAATGTTGTATTTCTGTCATTATTTACTTCAAAATCTACGATATATATTTAATCTTATATTTACCATCTTTTTTTTTTCAACGTCAACGATATTTGCCCATATTTACCCATAATTTTATTGACCACATACTGTATTTCTGTCATTATTTACTTCAAACTCTACGATATATATTTAATCTTATATTTACCATCTTTTTTTGTCAACACGATATTTCCAAATATTTACCCATAATTTTATTGACCACATACTGTATTTCTGTCATTATTTACTTCAAACTCTACGATATATATTTAATCTTATATTTACCGTCTTTTTTTTTCAACGTCAACGATATTTACCCATATTTACCCATAATTTTATTGACCACATACTGTATTTCTGTCATTATTTACTTCAAACTCTACGATATATATTTAATCTTATATTTACCATCTTTTTTTTTCAACGTCAACGATATTTCCCCATATTTACCCATAATTTTATTGACCACATACTGTATTTCTGTCATTATTTACTTCAAACTCTACGATATATATTTAATCTTATATTTACCATCTTTTTTTTCAACGTCAACGATATTTCCCCATATTTACCCATAATTTTATTGACCACATACTGTACTTCTGTCATTATTTACTTCAAACTCTACGATATATATTTAATCTTATATTTACCGTCTTTTTTTTTCAACGTCAACGATATTTCCCAATATTTACCCATAATTTTATTGACCACATACTGTATTTCTGTCATTATTTACTTCAAACTCTACGATATATATTTAATCTTATATTTACCATCTTTTTTTTTTCAACGTCAACGATATTTCCCCATATTTACCCATAATTTTATTGACCACATACTGTATTTCTGTCATTATTTACTTCAAACTCTACGATATATATTTAATCTTATATTTACCATCTTTTTTTTTCAACGTCAACGATATTTCCCCATATTTACCCATAATTTTATTGACCACATACTGTATTTCTGTCATTATTTACTTCAAACTCTACGATATATATTTAATCTTATATTTACCGTCTTTTTTTCAACGTCAACGATATTTCCCCATATTTACCCATAATTTTATTGACCACATACTGTATTTCTGTCATTATTTACTTCAAACTCTACGATATATATTTAATCTTATATTTACCATCTTTTTTTTTCAACGTCAACGATATTTCCCCATATTTACCCATAATTTTATTGACCACATACTGTATTTCTGTCATTATTTACTTCAAACTCTACGATATATATTTAATCTTATATTTACCATCTTTTTTTTCAACGTCAACGATATTTCCCCATATTTACCCATAATTTTATTGACCACATACTGTACTTCTGTCATTATTTACTTCAAACTCTACGATATATATTTAATCTTATATTTACCATCTTTTTTTTTCAACGTCAACGATATTTCCCCATATTTACCCATAATTTTATTGACCACATACTGTATTTCTGTCATTATTTACTTCAAACTCTACGATATATATTTAATCTTATATTTACCGTCTTTTTTTTTTCAACGTCAACGATATTTCCCCATATTTACCCATAATTTTATTGACCACATACTGTATTTCTGTCATTATTTACTTCAAAATCTACGATATATATTTAATCTTATATTTACCATCTTTTTCATTCAACGTCAACGATATTTCCCCATATTTACCCATAATTTTATTGACCACATACTGTACTTCTGTCATTATTTACTTCAAACTCTACGATATATATTTAATCTTATATTTACCGTCTTTTTTTTTTCAACGTTAACGATATTTCCCCATATTTACCCATAATTTTATTGACCACATACTGTATTTCTGTCATTATTTACTTCAAACTCTACGATATATATTTAATCTTATATTTACCATCTTTTTTTTTCAACGTCAACGATATTTCCCCATATTTACCCATAATTTTATTGACCACATACTGTACTTCTGTCATTATTTACTTCAAACTCTACGATATATATTTAATCTTATATTTACCATCTTTTTTTTTCAACGTCAACGATATTTCCCCATATTTATTGATAGAGGTTCGACGGGTCGACCGGCCCCTAACCTCTCACGGTGTAAAATCAAGAAGGAACATAACAAATCAACCATAATAAATTAGAGAATATTACTACCACTTCGAAACAAACAATCTACATATGAATACAGATAGCAGAAATAGAGAAGATAGAAAGAATGTTGTATTTCTGTCATTATTTACTTCAAAATCTACGATATATATTTAATCTTATATTTACCATCTTTTTTTTTTCAACGTCAACGATATTTGCCCATATTTACCCATAATTTTATTGACCACAAACTGTATTTCTGTCATTATTTACTTGTAATGACAGAAATCTACAGTATGTGAATCAATCTTATGAATTAAATATAATTAATCATCGTTGTTTGATTAAAAAGATATTAAATATAGATTAATATATCCCATAGATTTTGAAATAAATGTATTGAAATACAGCATTCCTGTATGACTTTCTGCTATCTATATTCATATGTAGGTGACTGTTTCAGTGTAATATTCTCTACGATTTATTATGGTTGATTGTTACTATGTTCACTCTTGATTTTACACCGTGAAAGATTAGAGTCGATTAAATCAGGCAAATAATGAAATATCGTTGACGATCAGATGAAGATAAATATAAGATTAAATATATATCGTAGGATTTGAAATAAATGACAGAAACACATTAACGTGGTCAAAATTAATGAGTCAAATAATGAGATATCGTTGACGTGTGAAAGATGTAAATATAAGTTAAACCTTCCTTATCGTAGGATTGAAGTAAAATGTGACAGAGTGGTATGTAGTCGATAAAATTAATGAATTAAATATGGGGAAAATATCGTTAACGTTGAAAAAAGACAACAAATGCTAGAGATTAGGCTGTCGGGTAGAGTTTCTTGCAGAGTGAATAATGGGCCTGGAAGACACATTGGTCGATAAAATTGTAGTTAATGAGTATCGTTGACGTTGAAAGATGATCAAATGCTATAAGATTAAATAACTATGTCGTAAGATTTTCCCCAGTAAACAATGACAGATATTTCCCAGTAATGATGTCAAGGTAAGAAGTGAGCCGATTATTATCAGGAAATATCGTTGACGATGAAGAAAAGAAAGATATTAAACAAGATTAAATATCTATCGTAGAGTTTGAGTAAATAATGACAGAAATACACGTAATGTAATGGTCAATAAAGGTAATAGATACAGATGTGAGATTATATCGTTGACATTGAAAGACGATGATATAGATTAAATATATATCGTAGGAGTTTTGTGTAAATAATGACGAAATTAATGAAATTATTAGTGATATAGTTGTTCGTTGAAGATGGTAGATATAGTTAGAGCGGGTTTGAGCCGACGAGTACGAAATTATTGATCCAGTAAAGGTAATGGTGGAAAGTAATGGAGAGTATCGTTGACCGTTGAAAGATGAGTAAATATAAGATTAAATGCTATAAGTTCGTCAGATGGCGGTATGTGATCAGAAATATAAGGTAATGGGTAAAGTAATGAGTATCGTTGACGCTGATTGAAAGAAGACGGTAAATGGTGGAAATATATCGTCATTGAGCAGTATATGACGAGTACGGTGCTGTGATCAGTAAAGGTAGCCAGTGTGAAGTAATGAGGTAATGGATTGTGCGTTGGGTAAATATAGTTGAAATAGTGTTTGATGTGTGGAAGCAGAGCTACGACGATCATGCATGAACATCAAATAATGGGAAAATATCGTTGACGTTGAAAAGAGATAGTAAATTATAAGATTAAATATATCATCGTAGGATTTGAAGTAAATAATGACAGAAATACAGTGTAGTCAGATAGTAAATTATAGATCACAAATGAGGAGAGATATCGTTGACGCGTGAAGAAAGACTGTAATACTAGATTAAGAGGTTGAGTAAATAATGACGAGAGTACAGTATGTGGTCCCAATAAGGTATGAAATAAGGTGCTATGGGGGAAATATCGTTGACGTTGAAAAAAGATGAAGTAAATATAAGATTAGAATATATATCGTAGAGTTTGAAGTAAATAATGACAAGCCCAGAAATATGTGTCAATAAAATTAATGGGTGCAAATATTTGAATTAATGGTTAAATAAATTGAAGAAGACGACAAATACTGGATTGGAAATACCTATATCGTAGAGTTTTGAAGTAAATAATGACAGAAACGAATATGTGATCAGCTAAGGTATGGGCGATAAGAGTATATGGGGAGAGAATATCGTTGACGTTGAACATTTAGGTAAGAAGACGTCTGAAATGACATGAGATGTCCAGTAAGGCTGGGGCCCTGACGTTGAATATCGTAGGTATGTAATGGAAGTAAATAATCGCCCAGATATGGAAGTAATGTATGTAAGGCTACAATAAGGTATGGCAGTAAATATGGGCTAAATATCGATTGACGTTGAAAAAAAAGATTGGCTTCAAATATAAGATTAAACTATATATCGTAGAGTTTGACAGGCGAAATAATGACAGGAAATACTGGCATTCTCTATCTTCTATGCTTCTCTCTTCCTGCTAGCACATCATGTATTCATATGTAGGTGTTTCGACGAGTATGCAGTAATATTCTCTGAATTTGTATCATGGTTGAGTTTGTTATATGTTTCCTTCATAGCTGATTTACACGCCGTGAGGTTAGGGGCCGGTCATTACGTCAGACCTAACCTCTATCAATAGAAGCATGTAAGAATATGAGGCTGACCTGATGAGCGCGAAGAAAGACGTG